>OX336400.1:24153001-25454668 GCA_946902985.2 Meconema thalassinum
GCGGGACCGGACATTTATGAACTGAAAACTATTACAATAGACGTAATTTGTCTCCTGAAAACATTGAAACACTTGCAATTATCTCTGGTGATGCTTCTTTCTGCACTGAATGACACATGTATATTGTTAAGTGTGCCTCTCTCCCGGCTCCGTCAGGGATTTTAGAAACTGACGTGAAGGCTGGAACGGGGTGCACTCAGCCTCGTGAGGAGAATTGAGTAGCTGTCTGACAGTGAGGCAGCGCGCCGATCACAAAAACCAAGATTAACGGCCGAGGGGACCCGATGCGCTAATCACGTCAATATCTGTGGGCCAAATGGCAGCGGTCGCTTGGTAAGCCTAGCCCTTCACGGGCTGTAGTACCAGGGGTTATAATTTGTATTGTTAAGTGCATATTTTTTGATTGTTAATGCATATTTTCTACATTTTAGTGCATATTTTAATAGTCTTCAGTCTGCTCTCTATGTATGTATTTTCCATGATAAATGTCAGATGATTTAAGCTAATCTCATTCAAATTATGTCATTAAGTGCAGCGTATTTATATTTGCTTGGCAAGGACGTTCTCCGCCAGTGACAGCTCAGTTCCCGGCTGCCGCGCGCGTCAAGACGGCAGAATACGGTGCTTAAAATCAGTATCAAGCTTTTTTACTCACCATGCTTACAGTAGATGCTGAAAATGTTCCCCATCCGCTGCCAATCATAATCGGCATCTACTTATGAAGTTTCCGTTTAATTTAGCTTCAGTAAGGAAATAACGACCTTTACGTCTATTCTTATAGTTTACTGAACCTGTACGTTTGGATCTCTTAGCCAGTTGTTTTATTGTGATTGTGTATAATGCCTTATGTGAAACATTCGTTACTTGAACGTGTATATCTCCACAATACGTAGCCTACATAAAGTGCAGGAAATCGTGCGCTAGAACAAGACAAAAGTTTCGAGTGAAATTTCCAGGGAATCCCATTCCTATAAATCTGACAATAAAGCAACTGGCTAATTTGAGATTCAAACGTAAAGGTTCAGTAAACTACAAAAATAGACGTTAAGGTCGCTATTTCGTTACTGAAGCTAAATTAACCGGATTAACACTCCGAACAGGAAAGGGTTGCAATTCTGGCGGTGTAACATTCATTTTAAACATAGCACTTGGCATACAAAGCCTAAGGGAACCCGAAACTATTCCATAAATGATTTAATACTAAGTTTGCCGGGATATCGCCTGGCCTTGCTTAGTTGTAATTTCTGTATTCTACCGAACAAACGGTCTGTTTTTTTACCCCCTCCCCCCTTGTAATTTCTGTATTCTACCGAACAAACGGTCTGTTTTTTTACCCCCTCCCCCCTTGTAATTTCTGTATTCTACCGAACAAACGGTCTGTTTTTTTACCCCTCCCCCGTTTCCTGCCAAGGCGCTTTTGGAGCTTTGTCCCCTTACCACGACAATTCGAAAAACTCCATTTTTGAATTCATATTTTTCAGCGCCGGTTTAAAACTGAGTTAAGTCTGTGTTTGTTGACGTTGACAACAAATGTTTTATACTCATATTCTGATTGTATTCTGCATTTTAATTATAAATGAATAAAAATCAACTTTGTGATTTCTTAATATAGCGCTAGGCCTACATTAATGTGTTATTTCAAGTTTTAAAACAAAAAATAAAACATTCGTTCCCTGGTAGGTGGGCAATCGCAGTTTGTAAATTTGACCCCCCACGTATGCAAGGAGTTTTACGCCCCTGCTAGCGATAACCCAAAGTAAGGTGATTTCCTAGAAGATTGCTCGCCAATCACACAATGTCTCATTTGTAAACGTATTTCTAAAAGTATTGGTCATTAGAGGCACTCATTGATCATGTTTGAAATTGATGAATTATGAAGTGCTTGAGACGCATTCTTGAATACCGTTCATACTCTATACGCTTGGAGACAGGCCGGGAATTCCACGTCAGTCATCACCTCTCGACCAATCCGTGTTCGCACAGTTGATGTCATAATACTCTGCGTTGCAATATCACAGCCTACGTGATTCAGTGCCTGGTCAGCTGTATCTCTGGCTTGTAAAGTTGAGGAGTTTGTTTTCAAAATTGAGTATCTCCACAATCATACATTTTACAGGAGAGGGGAAAATGTATATCTTCACACAGGATTATCAAATTGGGTAATCATCATCTTGCACAGTTTCCAGCCACTGGCCGGGTCTGTTTGGAACACAAGCCTCTCCAACGTGTTCTGTCTTCCCACCATCTCTCAGCCTCCACCCTTGTCCAGTCTTCTCCTCTCTTCTTCACGCTTTCTTCCACCCCTCTCAGCCACCTGTCTCTCGGTCTTCCTCTCGGTCTCTTTCCTTCCCACTTCGTCTCGTGTATCCTCCTGGGCATCCTCTTCTCCTCCGTTCGTTTTACATGTCCATACCATCTAAGTCTAGATTTCTCTATACCATCCTGTAATGGTTCCTCCTTCATTAATTCTCTGGTCCTCTGATTTCTTATTCTGTCCATCTTTGTAGCTCCAATACTGCTTCTCAAGAACCTCATTTCACTGGCCTCTATTTTGCTCTTCTCCCTTCCTTTCATAACCCAGGTCTCCGAGGCATACGTCAGGATAGGGACATAGTACGTCCGATATATGATCTTTTTGTTGTTCAGAGGGACATCCTTGCTCCATATCATGCTTCTCACACTTCTCCGGAATGCTTCTGCCTGTCTCCCCGGTCATTTATTTCTCTATCTTTTCTTCCATTATCTTGTATCAGGCTTCCACTTTCAAATTGGGTAATATATAGTTTAAATGATAGCTAGACTGAGCAACATACTATCACCAACAGTGCACCACATAGTACATAAAAAGCTATTGATAAACATGAATAAATATATTATGTTAAACAAAAAGATGTTGTATTTATCTATGGAAAGTAGGATATTTCACATAATCTCAAATATTTATCCTAATTCGTGATATTTATTTTGATCATAATATTAATAGGTACAATTCGAAATCAAATGCCTCGATTTAAAAAAAAAGTTCAATGTACAGGTATAATAAGTGATGGATATATTAAGTTTTGAACGAAAGGCATGTTTTCTCACAGCCTTATCAATGGGAAATATTAACATTTGTACAAAAATATTTTACCATCCAATTTAGCTGAGGCAAAAGTTACCGAATCAACCATAAAACATTTGTTTTAATCTTTGGGGATATTCAGTTTAAAAAACAAGCTCCTCAGTTTGACAACTTCGTCCTCAGATCACAGAGCGAGCAGATCCCATTGGTTCTCAACCCTTTAGCAACTGAGACCCGCATTTTAGGCTGAGCATTTTGGTGCCACCCCCCCCCCCCCCCGTAAGAGATTTGAAGTGAAACTAATTTTAACAATGCTTGTGCCTACAAATTTTGGATAAGTATTAAAAAGGAACTGTCCACAACAGCGTTAAAAACTTTGATGCCATTTTCCACATCTTACAACTGTGAACAAGGATTCTCCATAATGGTGAATTCAAAACCCAAATCAAGAAAACGTTTGACACTGGAAAATGTAGCAGTGTGGAAGGAAGGGACATTAAGGGACAGAAAATAAGGGCTGACCAAAACGAAAATATAGAGCATTATTTAAGCCTCGGGTAAAGAGAAACACCTGTTTTGTAAAGACGAGTAAAACATGTATGGTCACATTGCTAGTAAGTTAAGGTGGCGCAGACTATACCGAGGTTTCGCGAGCTTTGCTGGAGGGGTAGACCAGCGCTCACAGACGACGTCACGTGGTCAGATAACATCTCCAACTCTATTTGTCGACACTCAGCCCACATCACCAAAACCACTGTTGCGTGCCTCTGTACCAATTTACGTAAACGGAGATTTCCTCTGTAGCGCGCCTGATTCTCAATCTCGGCCGTCATGGTGTAAGGGACATCGTGTGTGTGTTGAATTTGTCTGATTTCTAAGGCGTATTTTTTATTTATGGTGGATGATTGACAAGGCCTGGAAGGTCATGCACTGTTAAATGAATGAATATGCATCGCGTTTCTAAAATATGCACTATAAAATAACTACGGCAATTAAGATCGCTCCTTATTTTTAGCGTCTCTATTTTGAATATAGAAAGAAAATATGAACAGACGGACATATAAATACACCATTTTTAAAATATCTCAACTAAGAAACAGTTCTAAATATAAGGTGCGTTCAAAAAGTAACGAGCCGGAGGCTGGAATGCGCAAACTGGTGACGCCATCGGCTAATCGTGGCGTGTGTAACGAGGTGTGGTTCCGACCAGAGTGTGGAAGGTCACACAGCCTGCCGCTAGAGGGCACGCGTGCACGTCACGTGACGATACAAAGCAAGCAGCAGCATGCATCAATCGTCCAACGCTGCCAGTCGCATTGCAAACAGTGACATGGAGGCGTCAAACGAAGAGCAATGAGGTGTTGCTCGGTTTATGACAGCGGGAGGAGTGGGGGGAACGGACATTCATCGCTGAATGTCACAAGTGTACGGCGAACACTGCATGTCCCTTGCAAGGGTCAAGGCGTGGCACAAGCGCTTCAGGGAAGGACGGGTGTCATTAGCCGATGATGCCCGGTCTGGGGCACCCCCCTGCATTACCGATGACAACGTCCAGCTGGTTGATGCACTCATTACCCAGGACCGCCGAGTGACAGTGAACGCCATAATCACTGTGGTCGGATTGAGCGTCGGAAGTGTGCACACCATCATGAAGGAACGGCTGCACTTGCGGAAAGTGGGTGCCCAATGGGTCCCCCACAGTCGTCAACCACACCAGGAAGCATGTCGAATGGCCTACTGTCTTGGTCTTGGTTGGACGATTGATGCATGCTGCTGCTCGCTTTGTATCGTCACGTGACGTGCACGCGTGCCCTCTAGCGACGGGCTGTGACCTTCCACGCTCTGGTCGGAACCCCACCTCGTTACACACGCTACGATTAGCCGATGTCGTCAACGGTTTGCGCATTCCAGCCTCCGGCTCGTTACTTTTTGAACGCACCTTATAGTACGAAATGTTATTTTATGTTCGACCCTGACTATTATGTCAGAAAACTGTACTATAATGAGGCTCATTATAACACTATTTTTCATTATGAAACAGTTTCTCCCACCAATCAGAGCTCAAGAAACAGTTATTTGACCAATTAGATAATTAGGTGCGCTGCGTTCCACGGCCTTCTAATTTAAATTTCACTGCCTGGCCTAGTGTCATAGTAGGGTAATCGAGGAGGCAATGGTCAAGTACAAGGTATTCTCTGCGTCTCATGCGCTCTGTTCAGTACATAAAACTGGCGAAATCTCGACAGATATTTATGAATATTAATGTACGAACATAAAATAGTTATAATAATTATCGTCGAACATAAACAGTCGTATGCAACTCGCCTATAATGGTAATTAAGACACTCGTATGGTAATTATAAAACTCGGTACGCTCGTTTTATAAACATACTCGTGTCTTATTTATTGCAATTATAGGCTCGTTGCATAATGTACTATAATGGATCTTCAAGCGGGGTTGACCATCAATAATTATTGTATTATGTTAATTTTTAAATCCCTCAGTATGTCCTCCTTCGGAGGGGAAGTAAAGCTCTTAAAAAATCCGACGAATTCGGCTGGGTTTGAACCCGCGACCTTGGGCATAGGAGCTCAGCATGCTACCAACTACGCCACCGAAGCCGCCCGATTTCAAGTTCAATTGTCACTGCTGCACCGGAAATATTTGTTTAATTACGTAAATAAAGCATTTTTGTTCGTGCTCATTTTACGATCGGCGCCATGTTACTTTGACGTCATATCAGTTGTCACCCGTTGCCAACATGTCCGATACAAAATACACCACACGATATTAGGTTAGGTTAGGTTGGTTCCTCTGTTTAGGGGCTGCGTAGCCCCGTGTACTTTGGGTGTGTGTAAAATCTGTCTGATTGAGATGGCTGTATTAGTGTGTGTTATCTGTAATTCAAGTAAGGACTGTACACGATCAATTTGAAGTAAATTCAACTTTAATTACCAAATGCTACCGTCAACGACTAACTAGTTGTGAGATTTGTTACTAGATGCCACCGCAGTCGGCTCCTGGCGACGAACGTTGGAACCTAATAGCGTTAGTCAAATATAGCCTATAATTTAGCTTCACAAAAGTTTAAATAGTGGAAAGGTCCTTATCATGCCATAAATCTTTACTTCCCCTCCGAAGGAAGGCATACTGAGGGATTTTAATGCTCTTAAAAATCCGACGACTTCGGCCGGGTTTGATTGAACCCACGACCTTACACAAACTAAAGGCGGTAAGGATATTTCATCTTTAGTCTGGTGAGCTCAATTACTGTCTAGAAATGGGGTAGGTGCCCCAGAAACAGGGTACGATCCCAAAATTTCCTCCCAGCCTAGCCACTGAGAAGTAGGTTTTAACCCGATGGCGTCATAGCTAGGATTAACAGACGCTCACAGTAAAAAATCAGGACGTTTGATTTTAAAAAATCTGGAAATATAATTTTAAAAAATTGTTTCCTAAAAAGGGGGTTAAATTTTAATATTAGAAAACAATAACAAAAAAATTACAAGACGCAAAGAACTGACCAACGTTTTAAGAACTCAAAAAAAAAACAAAAAGCACAATACTGATTTAAAAAATCACATTGTTCAGTTATTAACAAAGGTTCAGGTTTTAAGAAATGAATTCACAATATAATGATAGTCTAAAGAAGCATATATTGATGTGTCTATCAGTCTACTCCAATAAAAAATGATAAATATTACCGCATCTCGCGATTTAATCGCCATACTTTTTGGCGCTACCTATTTTTGGCAATAGCTTGAGATTCTCTGGTCGTTGCAAATACTTTTTAAATTTGCTAAATGTCAAATATTTGAAATTATGCTGAACAATTGTTATGGCGCGTGCAGTTTCAATATTCAAACGATTTCTTTCTTTCGTCCAATGAGTGTTGATCAACGAAAAAAAACGCGTCCCCAATTTGCATTGTGAGACGGACTCGTCAGTTATGAGCTCTAATTAACACATCACGCGCATCGAAGAAACAAAAACAGTGCAACCAACGGTTGGAACTAGAAACTCAATTAATTACTGCCATTCCTTTAGGAACATATTCAACTGAGTTCGGTGCATTTTCTTTCTTGCTCTGTTTCGCATAAGTGAATCAGTCTTTTTAGCCTACTTTTCACATTTTGCAAAAATGAGGAAAAAGTAGACTTATGAGATCGATCCAGGAAAATGTCTGTCTGTCTGTCCTTCTGACTGGCTGTGTGTGTGTCCCTATCAACTCCTAAACGGCTGCAGCAATCGAAACCAAATTTAGTATGAGTAAAGATGTGCACCGGAATAGCTCACGTCCATATTTGAAAATTATATCAGTGCTACCAACTGCTGAAAAAACGCACTAGAAATTTGAGCTCCATGTTGGATATCTTGCAAGGTATGCATGGGAGCTATTCCAAAATTGGCACACATGTAGATAAGACTATTTCAGTTTAATTGTCAGGAGGCCAACCATGACAGTGTTGCCAAAATAATTTAAAGCCTTCTGATAGGTCCAATGTTTAAATACATATGACTTCTACACTATCCAATGGATTTCATCCAAATTTTGTATGTAATATCTGTACATAAACAGATATGACTGAGCATATTCTTAAGGCCACCAGGGCTGCCAACTGTTAATAATTGCTCTCTCTATTTTTTTCATCCAAATACCTATATATCAGAAAGTATGCAAGCCAACAGCTTTAAACTACGCACACGTATATTCTGACATTTTAGATTAATTTGGAGTAACTTATATACGTCAGTTCTACCAACATGATTATAAGCCTGCTGATAGTACCAATTTTTAAATACATGTAACTTCTGTACTATCAGTTGGATTTCAACCAAATTTCGTATGTGCTATGTGTACCATAACAGATATTACTATTAGTATTGTTAAGAGCAATCAGGGCTGCCAACTGTTAATAAATGCTGTCTATATTTTTTTACCCTAATATCAATATATCAGAAAGTATGCAAGCCAACAGCTCTATACTTGGACACGTATAGCACCTGACATTCTAGATTAATTTGGAGTAATTAATACAAGGCAGTGCTGCCAACATGATTCTATGCCTGCTGATATGTCCAATTTTAAAATACATGTAACTTCTATACTAACAAATGTATTTCATCCAAAATTGGCACTACAAGATATCATAATATTTCAGATTATTTCTGACCAGAACACGCATGACATTGTTGGCAACATGCTTTTACGCGTGCTTATAGATCCAATGTCTAACTGCATGTAACGTCCATTGGACTTCAACCAAATTTTGTATTCTGCACCTTAAGAGATGGAACTAAGAATATATTCAGTCACCAGGGCTGCCAACTGTAGTGTTCTATCAGGCTACATTATACCAGGTATATTTTGAACTAATTAGATATTTCGATATTACCAACTTAATTTCGTCATTATTCTAGATAGGTTCATATTCTGTAGAATAATCATTGGCATGAAAAGTAGGCTGTATCTAGTTCTTCACGGACCTTCTTGTTTTATTACGACAAAATAAAGAAAACTATAATATAAAAATCAAATGATTAAAAATCAGGACGTTTCCTGTAAAATCAGGACAGTCAGGATAGAGGTAAAAAATCAGGATTTGTTCTGATAAATGAGGACGTCTGGTAACTCTAGTCATAGCAGATTCCCAGCCCCTCAATGATATGTGTTTCATTGGGATTTGTGGTACGCTTATCGGATGCTGGACGCTGTTCCCACAACGCTAGCTGGGAGAACATGCAAATCTGGAGTCTTTGTTTCCAAAGGTTTTGAACTGTTGTACTGTTGCGTGGGAAGTAGCTAATATTTGACATGGCTCGTTGGAGTGAAGTATTTGATAGTTGTCAGCCCTGGTCGTGGGAACAAGTTCAGCCCCATTGAAGAGGACTGACTTGGAAGGGTGCGATACTGAGGGGCGGTTAGCTTCTTTACAAGTCAGACCAGCTGCTGCGTGTCAACAAATAACATTCCCCCCGCCCCCTTTACCCTCCCTTGGACTTCCACCAACAAGCTTCCTCATTCCAAGGCCACGGCTTTGAATCCCGGCTAAAGATATCGGATTAGCCACGGGACTCTGAGTAAGGGCGTATATAAGGGTGGAGCTGTGGGGGCTCCAACCCCCCCTCACCCCCGAAAAAATCCAATAGAATTTAAGAATTTGCTGCTTTGGTAAAAGCATAAATTAATTGTAAGTTTGGTTGTACCCTAATCGTAACTTATTGGCTAAGTTATAAACAATATTAAGATTGAAATTAGACTACCTCGTGGTGTAGTGGTTAGCATTCCTGACTGCCCCGGAGGTGCGAATTCGATTCCTGGCTCTGCCAAGAAATTTTAATTCTGGTCTGAGGGCTGGAACGGGGTACACTCAGCCTTGTGAGGCAAAACTGGGAATTCCACAGTACGGTACTTTTGAGAAATAAATTATCAATTTGTAAAAAAAAAAAAAAAATAATAATAATAATAATAATAATAAAAAAACTGTTTACCTTTCTGCTTAGTAAATTGACCAATATTTAGATATTTGCCATTCATACTCCATAGGCCATAATAGAAAATTCGTTAAGTATAAAATTTTATTTGTGTGTTGTGTTGTATTGCCACAAATTGTAGGCTGTATACACTTAGAATTTTACAGTTAACTCTTATCTAAAATAATTACACAAAGTTATATGCTCTAAGATATTGGTTGATATTTCTGGGAATTTTGCGGTGGCAATCCTCTGAGAATACTCACAATTTTCCAGGATAGTCAACTCCTCCACAAAAAAAGTATATACGCTCCTGAGTCTCTGAGTCATACCATATCATCTCGTGGAAGACCTCTGGTGTCACATTTGGCGAGTATAAGACAAAATTAATTAAATATCAGCTCTGTAGATTTTGTATCCCCCCAGGGGCTCACATCTAGTGGGACATGGGATGGCGACGACGGGGCCCAGGCTAAGTCCGGCATTGCTTGCTTGCACTTACTTGTTCCATCTTCTTTCCTGTCGACCTCTCTTCGTCAACTCTTGTTCTTTTCCGACCCCGACGGTAATAGAGTATTCGAGGCCTAGGGAGACTCTTCATTTCCCGCCTTAATTGGCCCTTCTCTCATGTTTCCTGATACCTAATTCTTCTAGGGATCAGCCTTCTTTTTCTTTTCATTATATTTCCCTTTCTCTTTAACTTTCCCGCCGTGTTTTTATGAATTGCCTCATGGTGTCTCTAATTAAATTTTGTGCTTTTTTTAAATCTCACCCACATTTTGTAAGTATTTTCAATCTATATTGCATTTTGTTAGTCCAGTACTGTACGGGCTTCCACAGTTTGTGAGTATTTCGTACGTATCTTGGGCCTGAACTACATTTTGTGCGAATTTGTGCCATATCACTTGAGAAGTCTATTTTCTGGAGGTGTTTTTCCACTCCAAGCAGCCGGTGTTGTTCTTAGCTTGCATGTACACTCAGCGGCAAAGAAAACGAAACACTACGAATTTCAGATTAACCCTTTATGATCTAATTTTATAAGCTTGTTTATTAGCCTACTTTTTAGTTGTAAAAGCTTATTTAATTGTAATTTTATAACATTATTAATTTTTAATATTTACAACCGTATTTATTTTCAATTTTTTCATCATATTTTATATTTTACGTTTTAAATCTTAATTGTTTTTGTTAAAATAATTAAATTTTATCAAGCATCTTAGGCCAAGAAGATAGAAGCATATTGTTTAGTTTTATGAAATTTTAACACTTCCAAAAGAAATTTCGTTGACATATGCCTGAAAGACTCAACCATCAACATCTTTGACAATATAGCAGGTGGAATCTAAACTATAAAGGATCAAACTGATAAATCAGGACGTCTCGTAACCATAGTTACGGTCAAACATTTGATATTCGTAGTGTTTCGCTCTTAATACCGGTGAGTGTATAATTCTTTTAGTTGGTCTGTGATCGCTCATTTTTTTTTGAGAATATGCCCTTAAAATATATCAAAGATCTTTTCCTGAATGTGTCCGAGATTTCCTCCGAATGCTGATAGGTTACAAACATGGCCAAAACTTTTCCTCAATATTTCTTAAAAATAATTTTAAATGATCTTGTCGACTTCGTCGTTACGCTGGGGTCTGGCGTTACGTTACAGTGACGGGGCGTCATAGTACTGCTTGGTGCATGTGTTCCCCGACATTCTCTACTTCGTTAGTATAAGACAAAAATCCCCGATTCTTGGATGTCACGGGTAATCTCGAGAACCACTGGATGGATTTAGAAGTGGTTTTCACAATTCTCTAAAGGATATCTCGAGGAAAGATTCTGTAGAAAATAATTTATGTATGATCAAAGGAAGCCAAGCAGTAACGATTTCAGTGAAAAAGTCGAAAACAAAATTGGCGTCCGTGCGCTTCTTAAGCTTACGCTGGGCAAACTGTTAAAAATATCAATATACTCTGAGTGTAAGCATTGGTCAGCATGAAAAGTTCTACAAAAAGTCCGCGAGAGCATATCTCTATCTTCAATACATCGCCCACTATAAGTGTTTTTAGACTGGATGGAAGGGGCACGTCCCCGCGCGCTCTGGTGAGCGTGACGCCATTCCGCACGCTTGACCTTGCTTTGCCCTTGGTTTGCACTTGCCGTTCGCGAGTAATTTGAAACAAGGTAAAGTATTATAAAGCAAGATAAGTATTATGCAGATAATTTTCTAACATGTCAAGAGTCTTTGGCTTCGAGCGCAGCGAGCCTCCAGCCTTTCTAGCATTTTTCAGCATTTGTAGCATTTAAAATGATACAAAGTCTAGTCTTTCAGACTGACTGTCACTTTTTATTTCTTCTTGTTGTTGTTGCTTCCTATACTAATTATTGTATTATTACTTAGAATTATTATTTATTAGTCGCCTCCATGGTGTTGTGGTCAGCGTGCTTAGCTGCCCCCCTGGCGGTGGGATCCCTCGCTGAGTCCGTGGGAAAAGTCTACCTGGAGGGTACACTAACTACGAAAAAAGAATTATATTATTTATTGCCGGCCCCTGATGTTGGGGCAACACACCAGGTTCGATTCCCAGCTCCGTCTGAAATTTTAGAAACTGAGGTGAGCGCTGGAACGGTGTGCACTCAGCCTCGTGAGGACAATTGAGTAGCTGTCTGACAGTGAGGTCATGAAAACGTTTCACACCGCAGAACCCAAAACCACCGTCAGTTCAAAAGTGTATGTATTATTTATATATCACTTCCTTGAGGACACAATAACTACCGTTATTTTTCAACAATCACTTTCAAGTTTATACACAAAATATAAAGATTAACAAGAAGTTCCGTGACGAACTAAAGAGCCTACTTTTCATGCCAATGATTAATCTACAGTATATGAGCCTATCTAGAATAATGACGAAATTAAGTTGGTAATATCGAAATGTCCAATTAGTTCGAAATATTCCTGGTATAATGTAGCCTAATAGAGCACTACAGTTGGCAGCCCTGGTGACTGAATATATTCTTAGTTCCATCTCTTAAGGTACAGAATACAAAATTTGGTTGAAGTCTAATGGACGTTACATGCAGTTAGACATTGGATCTATCAGCACGCGTAAAAGCATGTTGGCAACAATGTCATGCGTGTGCTGGTTAGAAATAATCTGAAATATTATAATATCTTTTTGTGCCAATTTTGAATGAAATCCTTTTGGTAGAATAGAAGTTACATGTATTTTAAAATTGGACCTATCAGCAAGCATAGAATCATGTTGGCAGCACTGACTTATATTAATTAGCCTACTCCAAATTAATCTAGAGTGTCAGGTGCCATACGTGTGCAAAGCTGTTGGCTTGCATCCTTTCTGATATATTGATATTAGGGTAAAAAATATAGACAGCATTTATTAACAGTTGGCAGCCCTGATTGTTCTTAAGAATACTTATAGTCATATCTGTTATGTTACACATAGCACATACGAAATTTGGTTGAAATTCAACAGATAGTATAGGAGTTATATGTATTTAAAAATTGGTCCTATCAGCAGGCTTAGAATCATTTTGGTAGAACTGAAGTATATAAGTTACTCCAAATTAATCTAAAATGTCAGGTACTCTACGTGTGCATAGTTTAAAGCTGTCGGCTTGCATACATTCATATATATTGGTATTTGGATGAGAGAGCAATTATTAACAGTTGGCAGCCCTGGTGGCTCTTAAGAATACACCCAGTCATATCTGTTTATGTACTTATCAGAAGGCTTACAATTATTTTGGCGGCACTGGCATGTATGGCCTCCTGGAAATTAAACTGAAATAGTATTATCTACATGTGTGCCAATGTTGGAATAGCTCCCATGCATACCTTCCATGATATCCAACATGGAGTTCAAATTGCTAGTGCGTTTTTTCAGCAGTTGGTAGCACTGACTTCATTTTCAGATATGGGCTTGAGATATTCCGGTATACATCTTTACTCATATTAAATTTGGTTTTGATTGCTGCAGCCATCTAGGAGTTGATAGGGGGGGGGGGGAGACAGACAGACGGACTGACACACATTTTCCCGGATCGATCTCCTAGACTACTTTTTCCTCATTTTTGCAAAATGTGAAAAGTAGGCTAAAAATCTCTGTTGAGTTCTTGAAGGGGGCACATACACCGCGAGTGGGAGTTAAATCATAGCTTCACTAATATGTAACTCACAAAGTTATTGTCAATACATAGAGCTTATATGCGAACAGTATATAAAGTATTGCGTGCTTTATTGATAGGGCAATTTTTGTGATTTTTTAAACGTCATGAATCACAAAAAACACGATTTAACAAGAAATACCAGTCTCAATGTAAAGAAAACACATGAATACCGAGGATGAACCACCATTAATGTTATATTGTCAATAATATGTTTTTTTAATATTTAATTTGTCTTTCAAAAATAGTTTTTCGTCAAATTTTCTAAGTAGGCTATATCTTAATTATTTTAAATGTAATTTTATAAATGAGGTTCAGGGTCCGTGTTCATGCGTTTCCTTAACAGAAAAAAAAAATCATTCCATTCAGACTAGTATTTCTTGTTAAATCGTGTTTTCTGCGATTCATGACGTTTAAAAAAATCACAAATACTTTCCTACCAATAAATCACGCAATACTTTATATATGACATAAAAGACCAATGTATTAACTAGATCTCAGCAATTCTTCTAGGTTTGTGCCGTGTCTTGTGTGGGGTTTCTCCTAGGACGCCAAGCTGGCTCATCAGCGGGCTCTTGGTGTCCCTGCCCGGACCCCCACAGGAGTAGCGAACTGCGCGCTACCTCCCTTTATATAAAGTGCAACTGCACCTCTTTACTGCGAGAACTAAATGCTCAACCAGCCTTAACCTTGCTCTGAAGGGTTCGAAAAGAAGCCTTCTTTGGGGTCCGGGTGGGGACACCAGGAGCCCGCTGATGAGCCAGCTTGGCGTCCTAGGAGAAACCCCACACAAGACAGGGCACAAACCTAGAAGAATTGCTGAGTATTAATTCACTGGCCATGAAAGCCAATATAACATCTTTATTAACTATAACCTTGGAAGGTTTCTTAATTCTATGTTACATATTATTGAAGGAATGATTTATATTGTTATCTGTGTGCGAAAACTGCCACTCGAATTGTATGAGCCCCCTTAATGGGAAAATCGGACCAACGGGGTGAAAACGGGGGAAATATTGCTATAATTTTCTTGACTTAGTTCCTGTTCTCCCTCGTGGAACATAAGGCATCAATGAAGCATCTCCATGTAGTCCTGTTGCTGACAACCTTTTCATCCCTCCTCTGTAGCCTCCAAGTGGACAGATCTGCGCCACGCCCTCTCCTCCTCGTACCCGGTGGGTTCCAATCCAGTGCCTCTCTCTCAGCTTCATATCCTTTCCTCTGGGTATGTCCGATCCATTTCCATTTCCGTCGCTTAATTTGTAGGGCCATCTAAGTTTCACCCGTCCTTCTCCAAAGTTCTTGGTTGGAGAATACTTCCGGCCAGTAGATGTTTAAGATCTTTTTTTAAGCAGCGGTTGACAAAGGTCTGCAGCCTGGAGATGATTTCCTTAGTTACCTTCAAAGTCTCAGCCATATATCAGAACGGACCTGACATGACTCCGCAAGATACGAAGTTTGGTCTTCATGGATATTTTGCTGTTGTTCCACAAAGGATAGAACCGTACAAAAGCGCTGTTTGCTTTTTGGATACGTTGGGAGACATCCTTTGCCGCTCCCCCATCTTTAGTCACCACACTGCCCAGGTAAGTAAAGCTATCCTCATCCTCGAAGACAAATGGATCAATTATGTCGGTGTTAGTTCTTAGGGCTTTGGTCTATAACTTACTTAGAACGAGAAAAATTGAATCCATTCAAAGTTCATACAATTCTTCGTTGTCATATCAATATTTTGGATAGCACCAACCATTGACCAAAGGGGTAGGAAACATGGGGTATTGAGAGAAAATAATCACACATCTCTTAATAGGCACAATATCAGAACCGTTTGAAATAGACAATAGTCCTACCAAAATTACCAAAAAACGTTTATCTGACAGAATTGTTGATATGACTCACCGCTACCCCAAGGGGTGACCAAAATGTGTTAGGAATTATAAGAAGACGTGGCTTCTCGTTATGTGGTGTACAGCAACTGGCAAATTTACTGAATTCCAACCATTTTTCTTTTCCCGGTGAAATCTACTTCCGCTTTCGGGCGTGCCGGGAGGGATTTTTAGCCTACTTTTCACATTTTGTAAAAATTAGGAAAAAGTAGACTTATGAGATCGATCCGGGCAAATGTGTGTCTGTCCGTCTGTCTGTCTGTCTGTCTGTGTGTTCCCCCCTATTAACTCCTAGAACGCTGCAGCAATCGAAACCAAATTTGGCATGAGTGAAGAACTATGCCTGAGTATCGCAGGACCGTATTTGAAAATGACGTCAGTGACACCAACTGCTGAAAAAACACAATTGAAAATTGACGTCTATGTTGGATATCTCAGAAGATATGCAAGGGAATTGTTCCAAACATTTACACACATACAGTATAGATAATATTACATCAGACTAATTTACCGGGGCCCATACATGAAAGTGTTGCCAACATGATTCTATGCCTACTGATAGGTCCAATCTTTAAATGCATGTAACTTCCATACTATCTATTGGATTTCAATCCAAATTTGGTATGTGATTTGCGCACCAAAGAATACATGAATATGCATTTATTTCATGTCAACAGGGCTGCCAACTATTGAAAAATGCACTCTATACATTTCTATCCTAATCTCAATATATCAGAAAGTATGCAGGTCAACAGATCTAAACTTTGCATACATATACTGTAGTACCTACAAATGTGGGTTAATTTTCAGTAACCGATATATGACAGTGCTGCCAACATAATTCTGGCACATATATAGATCATAATATTCCAATTTGAGTTTGAGCATCCAATTTATGGCAGTGTCACCAACCTGATTTTACGCAAGCTGATAAATTCAATATTTAAATACACGTAACGTGCATACTATGTATTGGATCGCAACCAAATTTTGCATGTGTATTGTGTAACTTAAGAGATGGGAACTAAGAATATATTTAGACTCGCCAGGTCTGCCAACTGTTGATATATGGTCTCTACAATTTTAAGAAAAGTAGGTTCTTTAGTTCGTCACGGAACTACTTGTTTCTTTTGTAGTGTGTGTCAAGTTGGAGGGTCGGTCATTGCTGACCTGTTGACAGCTGATAACAGTATAGAGCACATTCTTGGAATAGGAGACAGATCAGACTGTGGTGGAAGTTTCCAGATGCTCTTTCATCGGTAATATTGTGACATGTTAAGATGATTGTTGTTTTTAGGGGCCTAACATCTAGGTTATCGGCCCCTAATGGTTTGGGTGATACTGAAAGAAGAGATGAGAGAGAAAACTCTATAACTAATACTATAAAAACTACTTACTAGAAGAAGAAATGGTAAACAAATAAAGGAAAAGACAAATAATGGACAGGAAGAAAAGAAATGCCCTCAACCCTCGAAGAATGAGGAAGGAAGGAGAGCCATGAAAGGCAGATAAGAAAGGGAAAGAGGAGAGGGCCTGCCCCAAGATCAGAGGAGAAAGGGTACGAAACGGACCCAGCTCAGGAATCCCTCGGAATCGCCAACTCCCGAACTCACCAGCCGTGAGCCAGTGACGGTGTAGCACTATCCAGGATGCACCAGAAGTGGTGGGGCTACACACACCCTGCCTCCTTGAGGGACTTGTGCAGAAGACAGGAGATACTGTGAGCCCCTGAGGGTGTAGCACTATCCAGGGTGCACCAGAAGTGGTGGGGCTACACACACCCTGCCTCCTTGAGGGCCTTGAGCAGAAGACAGGAGATACTGTGAGCCCCTGAGGGTGTAGCACAATCCAGGGTGCACCAGAAGTGGTGGGGCCACACACACCCTGCCTCCTTGAGGGCCTTGAGCAGAATGCAGGAGATAACATGAAAAGAAAACAAGACGTGACCTCTCGAACAGCGAGGGATCAGGAAAGATGACACATAGCGGGAAAGTGAAAGACTCCCTAGGCCTCGGATACCCTAATACCGTCGGAGTCGGAAAAGAGCAAGAGTTGACCTAGAGAGGCCGACAGGAAAGAAGATGGAGAGGAGCCCTGCACAAGTAAGTGGAAGCAATGCCGGACTCAGCTGGGGTCCCGTGGTCGCTAATCCACTAGATGTGAGCCCCTGGGGTGGACGTGTTATGAATGGTCAGGTGAGACGACGCGACGTGTATGGTGATAGTGACTCATTGTTTGTGAAAGTGCACACCGTAACGTTAGTCACATCAAATGATAGCCTGAAGCGGCTTTAGTGTTAGAATAACTCGTAATGACGGGAAATAGGAAGTTCAGAACACAGGATGACCAACACAGTAGCCTAATGTGGCCAATTAAATTGTGTGGGGAATAACATGAAAACAATTGAAGCGCACGAGGGAACAAGCGTCTATGTTACATTTTGTGTAATTTGAGAGGGGCCTATTCACGGATCAAACATCTGAATACGTGTCTGCAAGTAGTTCGAGCATAGACGGCTTTAGTATTCCGGTAATTGCGAAGGGAGTGCACGGATAATAATTGTTGATTTAAGTGGCCTAACATCGAGGTTATCCGCCCCTAATGGTTTGAGTGAGAGTGAAAGATGAGAATGAAAACTATAACTAATACAGAGAGTTTAGTTTGGATGTATCGGAGACCCTCGCTAGCCCGCTCGCCCGCGGCGCGAGCCTGTCTCCAGCCAGGCACTTTGCCGTTATGCGGCGCTTGCGCGGCATTGAGTCATTGGGTATAGGAATTTGTACTTCAATGTGATCCTTGACCAATTTTTTGACGAACTGACTTACAGAGAGCGATTGTTAACTTAATTTCAACAAGATTCTGCCACTGCTCACACTGAATAAGCATCCATGACAGAATTGCGACGCATTTTTGGTACTAGGATTATAAGTCGGAACGTGTGGCCCCCACGAACCCCAGACTTATCACCATGTGACTTTTATTTGTGGGGGACGCTTAAAAATAGAGTGTATGCGAGAAACCCTCCTCTATAAATGAGCTTACAGACTATATTACAGCTGAAATACAGTCAATCGGTGCTGAGGAACTTCAGAGAGTAGGCTACATGCTAGTTTCATAAAAAGGTGCCAGCGATATGTAGCAGTGAATGGCGAACATTTTCAGCACCAGCTGTGAACTAGGTAAGTACAAATTCCTATACCCAATGACTCAGTGCCGTGCGGGCGCCGCATAACGGCAAAGTGCGTGGCGGGAGACAGGCTCGCGCCGCGGGCGAGCGGGCTAGCAAGGGTCTCCGATACATCCAAACTAAACTCTCTGTACTAACTACAGACTTACAGTATATATTAGAATACCGTCGGGGTCGGAAAAGAACATGAGTTGACTAAGAGAGGTCAACAGGAAAGAAGACGGAGAGTAGCCCAGCACAAGTAAGTGGAAGCAATGCCGGGCTCAACTGGGGTCCCTTGGTTGCCAACCAAGATGTGAGCCCCTGGGGGTGAGGGGATGATAAATATCAACTGAGACTAGTCATGGGTTGTGTAGGAACAAACTGTGAATGTGACCAAGTCTGTTCAGTATCATATTCAGAAGTGTCAGTCAAGGATTTTATTAACCCGCGAGGACTGGCGCAGGGATATGTTTGAACCGAGGCTTTAATAATGGTCCATATTTTCGTTTTGGTCAGCCCTTATTTCCTGTCGCTTACTGTACCTTCCTTCCTAGCCTTGAACTTCACCCTGCAAAAGAAACATGTCCATAGCTTTTTAAACTCTCAAGTTATTTCTATATTATTTACGGCCGGGTCAGATTTACCCATGGCGCCAGTCCTCGCGTGATAATTTCGGCTTACGCTAGTCGGGACAATCTGTACAAAATAAGGGGGAAAATCCACCTATTTTGGTGCAGCACAATGACATAGCTCACGTTCTTGTTGATCCATGTTTAACCCTGTGTAAGCCAGAATCTTATCAAATACCGCATATTTTATTTGTATTCATTTAAATTTCATTTTAAATATTTTAGCCTAGTTATTGTTTTGTTAAACATTTTAATGTTCATTATTTAAGTTTCATTATTGTTGGCAACTCTGGCACTGTACATACTCTAATGACAGTTGGTCCCCCTGCTGGAGGGTTGTTGACCCATTAAGAGGAAGGGTCGTTTTCTTACCTGCGTCAAGCAGGACTCACTTGCAAGCAGGTAGCAGTGGCTACCGGACATGGTGTCATAGCACGCATGTAATATCTACTTTACTTGTTCAGTGTTTAATCATGTACATACAGTGTAAAATATATTTCTTTATACAGTCCACCACATCTTATTCTATGTATTCGACATAAGTTTTGGTCCTCCGGGCATGATTATATGGCAAGAAAAACAGTGAAAATTGAACTCGTGTGATCCAAAAACAGCATGGCTTCGCACGAATGGCGTGGGTGGTTACCAGCATGGCGACTACTGGACAACAGAATTCATCATCCTGGTAAGTCACCGATCATCCTTAATTATTCCTTGTGACTCATATGCATTCCTTTGTTTCTCCATTCAAAACTGTTCGTTTGTACTTGCAATGTATTGGTATTGCTAGTGATCACACATGATTTCGCCCGTAAAACTGTATGTTATTTGTACGCAGTTTTCCCGCAACTCTTTGAAACAAAACCAGGAGTTCATCTTTGTATTATGTAAATATGTTAGGTATTTGTCTTTTCGTTTTGTCATTCTTTTACGTATAGGCATTTGGTCTATTGTGATTTTATATCATTCAGCAGTTTATTGGGAATTGCTAGTGAAAAATGGAACAAAAGATAAAATCACTGTGTAGCAAAAGGGGTAGGTTAAAGGCTAACTTATCTCGCATACAAGGCTTCGTAGAGAAATTAGATTCTCAATCTAAGGACGTAGATCAGTTGGAAGATCGACGGGCTCACTTATCAAAAATCTGGGAAGAATATGAAACAGTTCAATCACAAATAGAGGATTTGAAAGAGGATGAATCATTTCAAGCAGAACAAGAATCTTATCGCTCCGACTTTGAGGAGCAATACTTCAAAACATCTGGTCTTATAAGATCCATAAACAGTGCAATTTCCAAGTCAGCAACTTCGCTAAGTGATTCTATTGGTGAATCAACTTCCAGTTCGCAAACACGTTCAGTTAAACTGCCTCAAATAAGTTTACCTACATTCGCAGGTGATTATTTAGAATGGCCCAATTTTGCCGATACTTTTAAGAATCTCATTCATGAAGATGCAAATTTGTCAAAAATACAGAAATGTCATTACCTAAAATCAGTGGTATCAGGCAGGGCGGCAGACGTGTTACAGTCTCTAGAAATATCTGCAGCGAATTACGACATAGCGTGGAACCTGTTAAATGAAAGGTTCAACAACCGGCGAGCAATTGTTTCCTCCCACATTAATTCGGTCCTTCAGATTAACAAAATAGAAGTAGAATCTTCCAAGGCATTAAGAGACTTGTATGACGGCTTCAGAAGGCACATACAGTCGCTATCAGCGCTTGGTCTGTCTTGTGAAGAACAATTAGATGCCATTTTGATACATTTAATAACGAGCCGATTTGACGATGAAACGTTAAAAAAATGGGAGACCTCGCTACCAACTTTTGATCTACCATCGTATCAGACACTGGACAAATTTCTACTCGAAACATGTAATGCATTGGAATCGATCGAAACTAAGAATTGTGATCGCCCAAAACAGCTGAAGCAGGTAGGCGTTTCATCTAAACCGAATGCGTCTGGTTTCAAACCGAGGCCATTCACGAACCCAGGAAAAAATTGTTTCCTTTCACAGAAAAATCAGAAATGCCCGCTTTGCACGGAGGAACATCCCATATTTAGATGCAGAACCTTCACTTCTATGGGTGTTTATGACAGATGGCGGGAGATCAAGAAGCATAAGCTCTGTGTTAATTGCCTGTCTGGAAATCACTTCGCTAACGAGTGCACTCGTTCATGTTGTAAGCTGTGCAAGGATAAACACAACACCTTGCTTCACAGGGACCAAAGGTCACCGAACCACAATAATAGTCAAACTTCAAACAAGAGTATTGTGTCCAATAACACTTCATTGTCTCCCCTTAATGAGCAACATAGTAGTAATGCTGTTTCATTGCACAATCACAACAATGATGTTTCCTCTCATGTATTGTTGTCGACAGCAGTAGTGAATGTCAACAATTCAGAGGGAAAAACCCGTCATGCTCGGGTTGTGTTAGACAGCGGCTCGCAACTCAACTTCATAACCAGGGAATTAGCTCATCAATTACGATTGTTAAAGACAATGACTAATATTCCGATACATGGGTTGCATAACACTACCATCAAGGTGGGGTCGGTGGTAAGAACAAAGATTTCTTCGCGGTTCGGTTCCTTTGAACGAATCATGACATTTCACGTAATACCTTCAATTACTGGTCAGTGCTTACCCACTAAAAATATCAACATCACAGATTGGAGTATTCCAGAGTTTATATTAGAAAACCTTGTGGATCCTCAATTTAATGTGTCATCATCCATAGACATTCTCATTGGAGCAGAATTCTTTTACGAACTTATCGGCGCAGAACAATTTCAGCTCGACAGTTTCTCAAACAAACTACCGTTGTTTCGCAACACGGCTCTTGGCTGGGTAGCAGCAGGTAGTGTTGGTTTGTCTGAAAGGCACGCAGATAACAGTTCTTCCTGCCTCTTTGTGTCAGGTAAGATATTCAATGAGCCGGGGAAAGCACTGCTTGGCCAAGGACATTCTGAGCAAGAGATTAGTGAGAGGCTATTTACTGAAGGTCACAGAAGGAATCCACAGGGTAGGTTCATAGTCCCACTACTCCTTAAAGAGGACCCGAGTCAGCTAGGTAGCAATGTTAATGAGGCAATTAGACGGTTTCACAGCCTAGAGAAGCGTTTTGAAAGGCAGCCCCAAGTCAAGTCGGAGTACGTACAGTTTATGAGAGAGTACACTGACCTGGATCATATGGAGGAAA
Organism: Meconema thalassinum; assembly: GCA_946902985.2. NCBI lineage: Eukaryota > Metazoa > Arthropoda > Insecta > Orthoptera > Tettigoniidae > Meconema > Meconema thalassinum. The sequence continues at coordinate 24,175,611 of OX336400.1, forward strand.
TTCCCAGTAATGAGATAAACAAACCATTACAGTACTACCTTCCGCATCATTGTGTATTTAAGGGTAATTCATTGACAACGCGCACTCGCGTGGTATTTGATGGCAGCTCGAAGGGCGATTCTGTATTATCCCTCAATGATTTGTTATTAGTAGGACCGATCGTTCAAGATGATTTATTTTCAATATTGGCTAGATTTCGCATGTATCGCTATGTATTGACCGCTGACATAGAAAAAATGTATCGACAGGTCCTCATAGAAACTGCACATACTGACTTTCAGCGTATCGTGTGGAGGGAGTCCCCTAAGGACGAGCTTAAACATTATCGTCTCAAAACAGTCACATATGGCACGTCATGTGCACCCTTCCTGGCCACAAGATGCCTCTCTCAATTGGCGAATGACACTAAGGAGGAATTTCCTGAAGCTTCGAATGTAATACGGCGGGATTTTTATGTTGACGATTTAATGACAGGTTGTGAATCAACTGACGGCTTAAGAACCACTCACAAGTGTGTTTCAGATATTTTATCCAGTGCGGGTTTTACCTTAAGAAAATGGTGTTCGAATGAGCCCAATGTACTATCGAGCATTTCTTACCACGAAACAGATCCCAAGTACATTATTAAGGTAGATGAGGATGAAGACTTGAAGTTGTTGTGGCTATCTTGGAAACCCATCACAGACACTTTTCAGTTTGAGTTGAGAAGTGATTTCAGTTCGACACAGATAAACAAAAGAATAATTCTATCAGACCTGGCTAAAATATTTGACCCCTTAGGGCTTTTGGCCCCAGTATTGATTAAGGGTAAGATTTTCGTCCAGCAACTGTGGCAAATGAACTTAAATTGGGACGACGTTCTCACAATAGAACTGCAAATTAAATGGATTCGTTATATGCAGGATATTGCTAAATTGAAGGAGTTCAAAGTGCCTCGTCATGTTAGGGCAGTAGAATTTGTGGAGTATGAAATTCATGGATTTTGTGACGCGTCTCAGATTGCTTACGGCGCTTGTGTTTATGTAAGATCTCAGACAGGAGATGGTAAAATAACAGTTCACTTATTGTGTTCCAAGTCTCGCGTTGCGTCATTAGGCTCAGTAACTTTACCAAGATTAGAACTATGCAGTGCTGTATTACTTGCTCAGTTGGTCGAAAGAGTCATGAGATCCATAAACGTAACTAAAGACAAGTGTTTTTGTTGTACTGACTCCACAATAGCATTAGCATGGATTTCGGGCCATCCACACCAGTGGAAAACATACGTCGCTAATCGAGTGTCGCAGATTCAACAGTTGACAAATATTGATTGTTGGCAGCACGTCTCTACTCATCATAACCCAGCAGATATGATCTCGAGAGGAGTTACCGCGGAGAAGCTGTTAAATTCATCATTTTGGTTATCGGGACCATCTTGGCTTTCAGATAATAAAGACGAATGGCCTTCACAGCAGAGGCATAGCTCTCAAGAATTACCTGAAGTTAGGAAAACTAAAATCGTTCTAGTGTCATCTACAGAATCCCTTGGATCGAATCTGATTAACAGATACTCTTCCTGGAGCAAGCTGATTAGAATAACAGCTCTCGTGCTCAGATTTATCAAAAATCTTAAAACTAAAACAGACAGACAAACAGGTGCTCTTAATCCGGTAGAACTAGAGCAGGCTAAGTATTTATGGTGTAAAATTGCGCAAGGTTCTGAATTTTCACAAGACATAAAGGCTCTCAAACAAAATTTGCCACTACCCAAGGGAAGCAAATTACATGGATTAGCACCGTATTTGGATGAGCAGGGTCTGTTACGGGTAGGAGGCCGTCTGCAAAATACTAAACTATCGGTCAACAGAAGACATCCTATTTTATTACCTGGCAATCATCGCATTACAATAATGTTATTTGATCATTTTCATTTTGTTTTTCTTCATGCTGGAGCTCAGACTTTATTGACAATGATGCGACAGCAATACTGGCCTCTGTGTGGGAGGGACGGTGCTCGAAAGGCAGTGTATCGATGTAAGACGTGTTTTCAATTCTCGTCTCGGCCGTATCAACCGATAATGGGATCGCTATCTGAAAGGAGAGTAGTTCCCAGTCGACCATTTGCATCTTCAGGAATAGATTTCTGTGGCCCAGTATATTTACGGCCTTCCTCCAGGAAGGGCGCTCGGATTAAGGCATATATAGCTATGTTTGTTTGTTTGTTTGTTTTGCCACAAAGGCTGTACATATTGAACTTGTAAGCGATCTGTCTACAGCTGCTTTTTTTTAGCATCACTGAAAAGATTCATGGCTAGACGAGGAACTTGCACCCACATATTCACTGACAACGCAACTAATTTCGTAGGTGCATCACGTGAGCTAAAGAAATTCTTTAATGATATGAATACCAAGCAGTCACTCATAAGCTTTGCTACTGAGAAGGGGATTCAGTGGCATTTTAGTCCTCCTGGTTCACCTCACTTCGGAGGGTTGTGGGAGGCTGCAGTTAAATCAGCTAAGTATCACCTTAAGAGAATAGTAGGAAATGCTGCATTGTCGTTTGAAGAAATGACTACAGTGCTTGTACAGATAGAGGCAGTTTTGAATTCGCGCCCCCTCTGCCCACTATCCTCTGATCCCAATGATCCGGAAGTATTAACCCCATCCCACTTCCTGATCGGTGGCTCATTTCATCTTCCTGTGGAAGAAGATGTGTCTCAGACTCCCTTGAATAGACTGAAGCGCTGGCAACTGCTTCAGGCTATGTTCCAGCAATTTTGGCGTCGATGGTCCAAGGAATATCTCGGACAACTCCAACAGCGTTTTAAATGGCGGTCGCCCGGACAATCCCCACAAATCGACACTCTGGTTGTTCTGAAGGAAGAGGGCGTGCCTCCACTTCATTGGAAACTGGGCCGTGTCGCAGCAGTGCATCCAGGAACCGACGGAGTTACGAGGGTTGTTACCATCAAAACACCCAGCGGAGCTCTTTTGAAAAGAGCAGTGTCAAGACTTTGCCCATTGTTGAGTGAAGAGAAGTGAATTGTTTAAATGTTTGTGTACATAGTGTTTATTTCAACTCTTATTCCAGTTAATAGAACAAAGTGACAGTATTTAATTGTTGTTTGAAATACTTGCTATTGCAAGGGGGGGAGTATGTTGGCAACTCTGGCACTGTACATACTCTAATGACAGTTGGTCCCCCTGCTGGAGGGTTGTTGACCCATTAAGAGGAAGGGTCGTTTTCTTACCTGCGTCAAGCAGGACTCACTTGCAAGCAGGTAGCAGTGGCTACCGGACATGGTTTCATAGCACGCATGTAATATCTACTTTACTTGTTCAGTGTTTAATCATGTACATACAGTGTAAAATATATTTCTTTATACAGTCCACCACATCTTATTCTATGTATTCGACAATTATTAAGTATTAATTATTTTTATAATCTTAAAATTGTGATGGTAAAATTATTAGAAATTTATTTTTATAAATATGAAACAACAAGTAGGATGGATTAAGGAAATTAGAGAAGATATAAAACAATTAGAAATAACCTTGGATGACTTGCAAATCAAAACAAAAATAAAAAAACTGAGAGATATACAAATAAGATTTCAGGCTAAAATACACAAACGTAATACAGTAGAAAGGGTATTTACAGATGAGGAACACCTGAGAAGATCAGAGCGAATGAAAAGCTACTGGGCGACTCGGAAAGGAAACTTACTGAAGAAGAGGATCAAGAAATGATTGACTGAAGTGGTCCAATGAGGCCGTAAAAGCAGAAGAAGACGAAGAAGCTTATTTATTTTTATTTTTAGGAGCAAAATTTCAGGATAACAATATTATATACATTAGGAATGAATCTCTCTACCAGAAAATTGAAAAACTCTCAGATACCATGCGAAAAAGGAGGATACATTTTTACGGTCATCTTCTGAGAATTGATTCTAATAGATTAACGAAACAAATCTTTGACTTTTTCCCTAATCGTAAAACAAAACCCAACTAGGTTAAATAAATTGACATAGACCTAGTAGATTTGAAAATAACAGAAACGTCATTACTCGATCGAACAGTCAAATTAATTACTAAAGACGAAAATATAAGGTTCCAAGACAGAGCTACACTAAAATCCAAACCCATTACCTCGGAAGAAGAGAGGAAAAGAAGATCGGAAAGACTGAAGTAGTACTGGGCTCTACAGAAAGAACAGCGTACAGGGAAATGATTGATTCCACGTACCCCAAAGAGGGTGAAACGAAAGAAGAAGAAACATGACTGCGCAATTAAAACAGTAAAGAATTGAAATTAAGTAGGGCATTATCAACTCAAGTTAACAAGTTAGAAATGGCTCATCAACTAACCATGAACACATATACAGTAATAGGAAGTGTATCTCCCGAAGGACTAAAATGAGGCACTACCTGACAGTTATACGTCTTATATGGTTCAGAATGTCAGGTATTCAACCGGAAGGGACTCACGGACAAACTTGAAGTACAGGAGAGAAAGATGATGAGGAAGATATTGGGGCCTGTTAAAGAATACAGAATACAGTGAATACAGAAGGCGACCTAATCAAGAGCTCTACACGTACTGTGAAATATGATGATGATAATTGTTGTTTTAAGGGGACTAACATCTAGGTTATCGGCCCCTGATGGTTTGGGTGATCGTGAAGATGAAAATGAAATGCAAACTTAAAACTAAAACTAACTACTAACCGACATACTAGAAGAATAAATGGAAAACTAAAGGAGAATAAGGCAATTAAAGGACAGGAGGAAAATAAATGCCCTCAACCCTCGAAGAATGCGGATTGAGGGACTTGGAAGGAAGGAGAGCCATGAAAGGCAGATAGGAAAGTGAAAGAGGAGAGGGTCCTCCCCAAAGGTAAGGGACAAAAGGGGAAACGGACCCAGCTCAGGAATCCCTCGGGGTCGCCAACTCCCGAACTCACCAGCCGTGAGCCCCTGAGGGTGTAGCATTATCTAGGGGGCACCAAAAGTGGTGGGGCTACATACACCCGGCCTCCTTGAGGGCCTTGGCAGAAGGCAGGAGATAACATGAAAATAAAAAGAAGGCTGACCCCTCGCAGAAGGAGGGAATCAGAAAAGATGAGACAAGGGCCAATTAAGGTGGGAAAGGAAGAGACTCCCTAGGCCTCGGATACCCTAATACCGTCGGGGTCGGAAGAGAACAAGAGTTGACCAAGTGAGGTCGACAGGAAAGAAGACAGGAGCCCAGCACAAGTAAGTGGAAGCAATGCCGGACTCAGCTGGGGCCCCGTGGTCGCTGACCCATGTCCCAGAAGATGTGAGCCCCTGGGGGGCTATGAAAGAATCACGGATGTTGTTAGGAAACAACGTCTAGCATTTTATGGACACGTCTACTGGATGCAGGGACGGAAAGAGACTTGAAAGACTGGACATCTCTCAAGAAGACAGGTGCCCTCTGGACACAGGAGAGGAGGGAACAACACAGCCACAGGATGCGTAACTACTGGGCCCACTCCCAATGTAACAGTTGAATGTCGTGGTCCATAGATGGTCTATGTAATTGGTAATCGGTATTCTGCCCGAAGGCAGGTCCGAGCCAACGGAGAGGCTATCCCCAGCCGGAATTTACTTGCGGTAGGGTGGCCAGGGCCTTTCCACTCCTCCTTATGTTAGCCAACAGCGCGCAGTGCCTAGAACCGGCATACCATCCAAGTTCCGACTGCGCCCAATGTTGCTTAACTGCGGAGTTCTCAAGGGATACGGATAGGCCGTTGTCAGATAGCCTATACGAAACAAGAAGAAGAAGAAACCAGGATGATAAAAATTAGAATTAAAATGTAGTATTTTTTTATTTTTTACTTTTTAGTTATAATTGTTTTTATTAAAAATATTTATCTGGCTCCTTAGGTCAAGGAGAAAAATAAATAATATCTGGTTTACAGAAATATTAACACTTCCACAACAATTCCTTGATATATGGGTCTTTGACAGTTGAGATTGTCCTTGCATTAATATACGGACCACTAACCTATAAAGGGTTAAGGTCTAGGGACACCTTGGTCATCAGCTCCTGTGCCGCTACTATCAAGACCAATAATACTGTTATGAAAAGTATTGTTATTTTCCTGCGAGTCAAATTTGAAAAATATAAATAAACCACATTTTATATTCGGAATAGGTCATAGGAAGACACCAGGTGTAAAATTACTTCATTAAAATCCGTACGACTGCGACAAAAAGGGAGTGACACACTATGGGTCAAAATGACCCGGCGCGAGTCCTCGTGTTATATTTTTTTAGTCTACTTTTCACATTTTGTAAAAATGAGGAAAATGTAATTTGCAATAATCGTTTTATTTTTTTATCTATATATATAACAAGAAGTTCCGTGACGAACTAAAGAGCCTACTTTTCATGCCAATGATTATTCTACAGTATATGAACCTATCTAGAATAATGACGAAATTAAGTTGCTAATATCGAAATTTCTAATTAGTTCGAAATACTGTATACCTGGCATAATGTAGCCTAATAGGGCACCACAGTTGGCAGCCCTGATGACTGAATATATTTTTAGTTCCATCTGTTAAGGTACATAATACAAAATTTGGTTGAAGTCCAATGAATAGCATGGACGTTACATGCAGTTAAACATTGGATCTAACAGCGCGCGTAAAATCATGTTGGCAACAATGTCATGCATGTATTGGCCAGAAATAATCTGAAATAATCTGATCTATTGTTGTGCCAATTTTGAATGAAATCCATTAGTTAGTATAGAAGTTACATGCATTTTAAAATTGGACTTATCAGCAGGCTTAGAATCATGTTGGCAGCACTGACGTATATTAGTTACTCCAAATTCATCTAGAATGCCAGGTACTATACGTGTGCAAAATTTAGAGCTATTGGCTTGCATACTTTCTGATATATTGATATTAGGGTAACAAAAATAGGGACAGTACATATTAATAGTTGGCAGCCCTGGTTGCTCATAAGAATACGCATAGTCATATCTGTTATGGTACACATAGCACATACGAAATTTGGTTCAAATCCAAATGATAGTATGGAAGTTGCATGTATTTAAAGTTGGACCTGTCAGCAGACTTAGAATCATGTTGGTAGCACTGACGTATTCAAGTTACTCCAAATTAATATAGAATGTCAGGTACTATACGTGTGCATAGTTTAAAGCTCTCGGCTTGCATACTTTCTGATATATTGGTATTTGGATAAAATAAATTAGGAGCATTTATTAACAGTTGGCAGCCCTGGTGGGTCGTAAGAATACGCTCAGTCATATCTGGTTATGTACACATACAACATACGAAATTTGGTTGAATTCCAATTGATAGTTTAGAAGTTATATGCATTTAAAAATTGGACCTATCAGCAGGCTTATAATCATTTTGGCAACACTGCCATGTATGAACTCCTGGAAATTAAACTGCAATATTATTATCTATACGTGAGCCAATTTTTAAAATAGCTCCCATTCATACCTTCCAAGATATACATCATGGAGCTCAAATTTCAATTGCGATTTTTTAGCAGTTGGTAGCACTGACATCATTTTCAAATATGGACGTGAGATATTCAGGTATAGATCTTTAATCCTACCAAATTTTGTTTCGATTGCTCCAGCCGTTTAGGAGTTGATAGGGGGGGGGGGGACACACACACAGCCAGACAGACAGACAGACAGAAGGACAGACAGACAGACAGACGGACAGACAGACACACATTTGCCCGATCTCATAAGTCTACTTTTTCCTCATTTTTGCAAAATGTGAAAAGTAGGCTAAAAATCAATGTAACGTGATAGTTTGTCTGTGGGTATGTATGTCTCCTATGCGTTCATATGCCATTCGTCCGATTGCGATGAAACTTGGGTGAGATGTTGAGTACACTCCAAGGAAGGTTTCTGACTTAGTAAATCCATTTTACAATAGGTAGCGCACGCGTAGATTCAACAAATGAGCGACGATGCGCGAAGCATTTCAACAAAGTCCCGTATGTGTTCATATACCATTCGTCCGATAGCGATGAAACTTGGGTGAGATGTTGTGTACACTTACGTGAAGGTTTCAAAATTAGTGAATACATTTCACAGTAGATAGCGCACAAGTAGATTCAACAAATGAGCGACGACACGCAATGCGTTTCAACAAAGTCCCGTATGCATTCAAATACCATTCGTCCGATAGCTATGAAACTTGCGTAAAATGTTGTGTACACTGCAGGGAAATTTTCTGGCTTAGTACATCCACTTTACAATAGGCAGCGCACGAGTAGATTCAACAAATGAGCTACGACGCGCGAAGCATTTCAACAAAGTCATGTTTGCGTTCATATACCATTCGTCCGATAGCGATGAAACTAGGCTGAGATTTTCTGTGCACTCCAGGGAAGGTTTCTAGCTTAGTAAATCCCTTTAAAAATAGGTAGAGCACGAGTAGAATCAACAAATGAGCAACGGCGCGCGAAGCGTTTCAACAAAGTCCCATATAATTTCATATACCATTCATCCGATAGCGATGAAACTTGGGTGAGATGTTGCGTACACTCCAGGGAAGGTTTCTGGCTTAGTACATACATTTTACAATAGGTAGCGCACCGGTAGATTCAACAAATGAGCGATGACACGCGAAGCGTTTCAACAAAGTCCCGTATAAAGTCATATACCAGTCGTCTGATAGTGATAAATGTTTGGTGAATTGTTGTGTACACTCCAGGAAAGGTTTCTGGCTAAGTGAATCCATTTTACAATACGAAGCGCACGTTTATATTCAACAAATGAGTGACTACGCGCGAAGCGTTTCGACAACGTCCCGTATACGTTCACATACCATTCATCCGATTGCGATGAAACTTGGGTGAGATGTTGTGTACACGTCATGGAACATTTCTGGCTTAGTAAATCCACTATATAATATGCAGCGCACAAGTTGATTCAACAAATGAGGGACGACGCGCGAAGCGTTTCAACAAAGTCCCGTATAAGGTCATATACCATTCTGCCGTTAGCGGTGAAACTTGGGTGAAATATGGTGGACACTCCAAGGAAGGTTTCTGGCTTAGTAAATACATTTCACAGAAGGTAGCACACGAGTAGATTCGACAAATGAACGACGACAGGCGGAGCGTTTCAATACAGTCCCCTATGTCTTCATATCCCATTAGTCCGATAGCGATGAAACTTGGGTGAGATGTTGTGGACACTTACGTGACGGTTTCTAACTTAGTAAATACATTTTACAGTAGGTAGCGCACGAGTAGATTCAACAAATGAGTGACGGAGCGCGAATCGTTTAAACAAAATCAGGTATGCGTTCATATACTATTCATCCGATTGCGATGAAACATTGATCAGTTATTGTGTACCCGCCAGGGAAGGGGACTTAGTAAATCCATTTCACAATAAGTAGCGCAAGAGTAGATGCAACAAATGGGTGACGACGCGCGAAGCGTTTCAACAAAATCCCCTATTGCGTTCATATAACATTCTTCGATTGCGATGAAACCTTGATGAGTTATTGTGTACACGCCAGGGAAGGGCTTCGACTTCGTAATACATTTCTCAATAGGTAGCGCACGAGTAGATTCAACAAATGAGTGACAGCGCACGAATCGTTTAAACAAAAACCCCTATACGTGCATATACCATTCATCCGATTGCGATGAATCATTGATGAGTTATTCTCTACACGCCAGGGAAGGGTTTCGACTTAGTAAATCCATTTCACAATAGGTAGCGTACGAGTAGATTCAACAAATGAGTGACAGCGATGAAACTTTTGAAAGGTGTTGTGCACGCTCCCATGAATGGTTCTAAATTAGGAAATCCATTTTACGATAGCTTAGAGGCAGTTAACATGTTGTGTATCCAAAAGCACTTCAAGAAACAGACTTTCAACGCCAACACTTTCTTTGATTGGCATTGTAACGCATGCCGGGTACAGCTTGTTTATTATAAAAATGTTATTAATAAGATATTATATATATATTTTAAAATGAAAATATGAAGAAAAAGATGAAAAATTCCATGTATATATTTATTGTTGTCTTGTTAAATGGTTGATAAAAACGGAATAAAAGTGCATTACTAATTAAATATAGGCCTAAAGTTTTCCCAGCAATTTATAATTAAAATAAAAGAAACCATTGGACACATTACCGACAGTAAATACTGTATATGTTTCTAAAAACAAGTAGTTCCGTGACGAACTAAAGAGCCTCCTTTTCTTAAAATTTAAGAATTAATCTAAAATATTATGATCTATTATTGTGCCAGTTTTGGATGAAATCCATTTGTAATTATAGAAGTTCCATGTATTTAAAAATTGGAGTTATCAGCAGACTTAATTCATGTTGGCTGCTCTGACGTATATTAGTTACTGAAAATTAATTTACAATGTTCGGTACTATACGTATGCAAGTTTAGAGCTGTTGGCTTGCATATTATCTGATTCATAGATATTAGGGTAAAAAAATAGAGAGCGCATTTATTTACAATTGGCAGCCCTGTTGACTCTTAAGAATACGCATATTCATATCAGTTATGGTACACAAATCACATACGACATTTGATAGAAATCCAATTGATAGTGTAGAAGTTACATGCATTTAAAATTGGACCTATCAGCAGGCTTAGAATCGTGTTGGCAACACTGCCAGGTATGTATGGCCTCCTGGAAATGAAACGGAAATAGTATTATCTATATGTGTGCTAATTTTGGAGTAGCTGCCATGCATACCTTCGAAGATATCTAACAAGGAGCTCAAATTTCAATTGCGATTTTTCAGCAGTTGGTAGCACTGACGTCATTGTCAAATACAGGTTTGAGATATTCAGGTATATATCTTTACTCAGACTAAATTTGGGTTCGATAGCTGCAGCCGTTCAGGAGTTGATGGAGGAGGAGGGGGGTGAGAGAGAGAGAGAGGGGGGGGGGGGGGGAGACCACGACACACACCCAGACAGACACACATGTTCCCGGATCGATCTCGTAAGTCTACTTTTTCCTAATTTTTAGCCTACTTTTCACATTTTGCAAAAATGAGGAAAAAGTAGACTTATGAGATCGATCCTGGAAAATGTGTGTCTGTCTGTCCTTCTGTCTGTCTGGCTGGCTGTGTGTGCCCCCCCCCCCCCCCATATCAACTCCTAAATGGCTGCAGCAATCGGAACCAAATTTAGTATGAGTAAAGATGTATACCGAAATATCTCAAGCCCATATTTGAAAATGATGTCAGTGCTACCAACTGCTGAAAAAACGCACTAGAAATTTGAGCTCCATGTTGGATATCTTGAAAGGTATGTATGGGAGCTATTCCAAAATTGGCACACATATAGATAATACCAAGACAATTTAATTTCCAGGAGGCCATATATGACAATGTTGCCAAAATAATTTTAAGCCTTCTGATAGGTCCAATTTTTAAATGCATATAACTTTTACACTATCAATTGGATTTCAACCAAATTTTGTATGTGATATGTGTACATAAACACATATGATTGAGCGTATTCTTAAGAGCCACCAGGGCTGCCAACTGTTAATAATTGCTCTCTCTCTCTCTCTCTTTTCTTTATCCAAATACCAATATATCAGAAAGTATGCAAGCCGACACCTTTAAACTATGCACACGTAAAGTACCTGACATTTTAGATGTATTTGGAGTAATTCATATAAGTCAATGCTGCCAACATGATTCAATGCCTGCTGATATGTCCAATTTTAAAATGCATGTAACTTCTATACTAACAAGTGGATTTCATCCAAAATTGGCATAACAAGATATCATAATATTTCAGAATATTTCTGGCCAGCACACGCATGACTTTGTTGCCAACATGCTTTTACGCATGCTGATAGATCCAATGGCTAACTGCATGTAACGTCCATTTGACTTCAACCAAACTCTGTATTCTGTACCTTAAGAGATGGAACTAAGAATATATTCAGTCACCAGGGCTGCCAACTGTAGAGCTCTATTAGGCTACATTATATCAGGTATATTTCTAACTAATTAAACATTTCGATATTACCAACTTAACTTCGTCATTATTCTAGATAGGTTCATATACTGTAGGTTAATCATTAGCATGAAGCTTAATTTTAAGAAAAGTACGCTCCTTTGTTCGTTGCGGAACTTCTTGTTACAAAATGTGAAAAGTAGGCTAAAAATATAGGACTGTTGGAACGTCAAAAGTTCTAAATATTTCTAGTGTTACGCAGTTGCTAAATGGTTGGGAACTCCTGGTCTACGCCCAGATGAGATAAGCGAGCTGTTCTGTGATGTGGCCAAGGTCAGCACTCTGTGAGGGATGCTTGCTTGCTTGGTAATAAATTGTGTGCTATTAAAAACGTCCGGCCTGGGCCCGAGTTGTGGGGAGCCTGCATCTCTCTGTGTGTCTGTTTACAAGCATAACAACAATAATACACTCACCGGCAAAGAGAACGCAACACTTGATTTTTAAAATTAAAACTTACGTGTTGGCTGCATACTGTCTCAATTATGTCACTTTATACTATCATCAGACCTTTCTCTGTTCAGAGTGTTTGTTTACCATCCATTTCCTTTAAATTATCGATATACAGTTTGACTAGTGGACCCGTGCGAGAAATCCCGCATGTTCATAAACCACACTTTCCCCAATAGGTTTTGCAAATCAAACACTTCTTACAGAAATTGATATTTGAGAAATTTGAATGTAATTTGTCACTGATATTGTCATTTGTGTGCTGAGTGTGCTGTAACACTCACCGGTTATTCGATATTTATGAAATTATTCGATTTGAGTACTATTTCCTTTGATTTACTGATTCTGAAATCCAAGCAAAATGATAAAGGAAAGACCTCAAAATGTTAAAATGACATGAAACAGGCGTCACAGCGACCAAAATGTGAAGTGGACAGCAATTATGGAGCGTATTTTCATACATCAACAGTATCTGCAAATCGCACACTTCGTACATTTTTAATTTTTTTAAAGAAATTATTGATATTTATGGAATTTGAGTGCAATTCGTCACTGCTAATGTCTATTCTCTCTCATTTGAATGCTCATTTGTCACGATCGGTCGCTTGTGAGCGCCGCAGGAGGGATCTATACTACTGAAATAATATATATGATTTATGACACCCCAGGCAGACTGTGTATCTCCATTTCCAATACTGTAGTTCATTTCCTCCAATAAACTTAAAGTGCTTGAATGATAAGTCTTATCCCTACAAACCAAATTTGCTTTGTTTGATAAAATGTGTCACCTCCCTTGCGAAGTGGTCAGCGTGGTTAGCTGCCACCCCGAAGGTCCTGGATTCGATTCCCGGCTCTGCCGAGAAATTTGAAAAGTGGTATGAGGACTGGAACGGTGTCTACTCAGCCTCGGGTGGTCCAAATGAGTAGATGGTTTTCGATTACCTCAGCCATCTTCGAAGTGGTTTTCCGTGGTTTCCCACTTCGTCTTCGGGCAAATGCTGGGAAGGTACCTTCTGTAAGGCCACGGCTGCCTCCTTTCCTCTTCATTGCCTATCCCTCCCATTCGTCCCTTCCCATCCCTCTTAAGGCCCCTGTTCGCTTTGCAGGTGAGGCCGCCTGAGCGAGGTGCTGATCACAGCTCCCCAGTTGTATCTCCCATACCAAGTGTTTCATGCTACAGGGCACTGCCCGTAGAGGCGGTAGTGGTGAAGGGATGGACTCTGAAATGGCGCCAAAATGGATTAAAGAGGCCCGCTCCTACACAGCTGAAACACTTAAGGAGCATTGAGGTCGATGAAGGAAGAAGGACGGTCAGTACACAAGGCCAGTAGACCTTTTAATATCCCGTAGAGTACACTAAAGGATTATTTTACAAAATATTCAGCCGTTCCAGGAAGTGCAACCCTTGCCAAAAATTAGAAAGCCATTCGTTGTGTCACCTGCATTTGAAGTGAAGATAGTGTGTCAAGATAGGTATTGGCCTAATTCCAGACTCCAGAGCAATAACGATGATGGTTGTAGTGCGTGAGGTGGCTCCCCTGGAGGATGACACCAAGAGGAAGAATGGAGCCGAATTGATTGATTATCGGTTTTGTAATGTCTGGTACCTATAATGTCTATTTTATGTGTGATAGTGTGAGGAATCTGATAGTGACTAAGAAGACTTAAAATATGTTCAATGGAATATTTTAAATAGATGTTTTTAAAATAAAAAAACTGTATAGTAAAATGTTTCAATATGGACAATATAGGGTAATAGAAACCTATAGTCTACACACGATTTGAACCCTTTTTTTAAAATTTTGTTAGGGCCATCTATGGACCACGGTGCTTGTGTTTTAGCTGTTTCTTGATGTCATCGTCAGGCTTGCCACGATTGGTGTTCTTAGTGATGGGTTTGGCAGCTGCTTTCATGTTGGTACCTCGAGCTTTCCTGATGGCCCAGTAGTCCTTCATTTTCCGGCTAAATTGAATCTTCCGTTCCTCAGACCATTTCCTAGTCTCGTCTTTTGGTCTGTGGATAACTTCTGTGAGGGATGTTACGAAGGATTTAATTTTAAGAGCTGTATGATAGTTAATCCGGTCGGCTATGTCATTTTCATTTATATGGAGTTCCGAAAGATCCTTCTCCACTTGCTTCTTCCACAAGAATCCAGTAGCTTTGCCCTTGTTAGCAGCCTTGAAGATCCTATGGGATAACCTGTTTGAGTCCATTCTGAATAGATGTCCGTAAAAAGCCAGTCGCCTTCTTCTGATGGCATCTATGAGATTTTCTTGGTGTTTATATAGCTCACGATTTGGTTGATACCATCGGCTTCCATCTGGTAGAATTCTTGGTCCTACTATCCGTCTCAGGAACTTTCTTTCTTGTACCTTGAGGGCTCTTAATGGGGTCTTCTTAGTTAGACATAGGCACTCTGCTGCATAGAGGACTGAAGGTCTGACTACTGCATTGTAGTGTCTTAGTTTGACATTCATCGATACATTTTTGAAGCATATAGTTTCCTACAGGCATGGTAAGCCTTATCTAGTTTGAGTCTCCTGTGTTCAAGAGCCACTGTTTCGCTGAGGTCCTCTGAAAACCATTCCCCAAGGTATTTTACACTTTTGACTCTCTTGATGTAGATGTTATCACTGACTCTCATCATTCTAGGGGCATCCTTGATGTTAGTAACAAACTCGGTCTTTCCTATGTTAATCAAAAGACCCGTTTTAGCCGCTATTGAGTGCAGTGTTTGGAGCTGAGTAGTAGCCTCCTGTATGTCATTTGCCAATAAAGTCAGATCGTCTGCAAAGGCTAGGCATGGAATCCTTAGGTTGTCAGCTTTAATCCCCATCCGTAATCCAGTATTCTCTGGTAGGATTCTCGTCCACTCTCTAATGATCTTTTCCAGAACACAATTAAATAATATGGCATGAGATGCCGTCTCCTTGTCTCTCCCCTGTTTTAATGGTGAAACTCTCCGAGAGCTGTCCTCTAAACTTTACTCTGGCTGTGGTGTTATTATAATAAACATTAATTTTCACGATAATAAAGTACACTGAATTGTGAACACCATGCTATCACGGAGTAACTTGAACACTATCACGGAGTAACTTGAACACTATCACGGCGTTACCTACCTCTACTACCGGATTTTGTTAGTTAATACCTTGAAATAACTTATGAATATTTGTAAATCATATGCCAGAAATGTTCCGTAGGGTATTTCTCTTTAATATGAAATAAATCGAAATAACTGAAATCTAAAATTTGAGAAATAGTAACAAAAGAAAAGCTTAGTAACACGGAGTTACTTAACTTTACCCTACACGGGGCTACATGACAGCGTTGTCGCAGTCCCTAAACTAAGGAACCAACCAACCATTCTTCTTGTGAAATTATTTTCACCACCAGAAGAATTAAATGTTTGGACATTAGATGGTCTCCTTAATAAGGTCATGTGGTAGAGCGCACGGCTATAGAGGTATTGTGATCCACTCAAGGTCCAACCAACACCCAGGGTGCTGTTTACTCTGGCTTATCGCTGGAATGTGCGTTCCAACCATTGTCCTGTCGAGCCAGCGCGGAGTACTTGGAACGGTACATCACTTGAAGGAAGTAGGATGATCCAAGCGAGAATGACAACTCTTCAAAGACCTCTCGTGGCACATTTAGTGATTACAAGACAGCATGATAACTTATATATTATTTCAGTAGTATAGATCCCTCCTGCGGCGCTCACAAGCGACCGATCGTGAAAAATGAGCATTCAAATGAAAGAGAATATAGGCTACGTTATCATTGACGTATTGCACTCTAATTTCATACATATCTATAATTTCTTTAAAAAATGATTTTAAGAAACTGTACGAAGTGTGTGATTGGCAGATACTGTTGCTGTAGGAAAGTACGCTCCATAATTCCTGTCAACTTCACATTTTGGCCCCTGTGACCTCTGTTTCATGTCATTTTAACATTCTGAGGTCTTTCCTTTATCATTTTGCATGGATTTCAGAAACAGTAATTTAAAGGAATGAGTACTCAAATCGTATAATTTTATAAATATCGAATAACCGGTGAGTGTTACAGCTAAGCTGTCAATCAATGGACTCGGCACACAAATGACATTAGCAGTGACGAATTGCATTCTAATTTCATAAATATCAATTTTTGTAAGAAGTGTAGGATTTGCAAATACTGTTGCTGTGTGAAAATACGCGACATAAATGCTGTTCAGTTCGCATTTCTGCCGTAGGAACGCCTGAAACGTAAATAGTGCTCTATAACCATTTGGTTCAAATAAAAGCATAACAACCTTTCTCCTTAAGTGTCTCATTATAAACCTATTATGGAAAGTGTGGCGAGATTTCTCGCCCGGGTCCGCTAGTTATTATTGCTCGGGCATGCGAAAAGATAGCCTGAATAAATATACATGTGATGAAATATACAGGGTCTTTCAAATTGCCCCCAGGGGCTCACATCTAGTGGGACGTGGGTTGGCGACCACGGGGCCCCAGCCGAGTTCGGCAATACTTCCACTTACTTGTGCCATGCTCCTTTCTGGCATCCTTCCTATCGACCTCCTATGGTCAACTCTTGTTTTTTTTTTCGACCCCGACGGTATTAGGGTAACCGAGGCCTAGGGAGTCTCTTCTTTTCCCGCTTTAATTGGTCCTTGTCTCATCTTTCCTGATACCCTCATTCTTCAAGGGGCCAGCCTTCTTTTTCTTTTCATGATATCTCTTGCCTTCTGCTCAAGGCCCTTAAGGAGGCAGGCACCACTTCTGGTGCACCATGGATATTGCTACTCCCTCAAGGGCGCACGGCTGGTGAGTTGGCGACCCCGAGAGATTCCTGAGCTGGCCCCTTCTTCCATTGCCTCTGGGGTGGTGTAGCAATATCAACAACTGGACTGTCGGTGCAGACTGTACTTGAATACATATGAGAGCAGGCAGTAAACAACCATTTCCAGGCCGGGATTCGCCTCGTCAGTCGTCACCCCTCATAAAGGCGCGCTGCCATTTATAGGGCACATTATTATTGCTGACAAACGCTGGGGTAGTTTAGAGACTCGCAGGACGAGAAGCGAGGAGATATACATTTAATGTCAGCAGGTTCCTACTCTCTATATCCTCTTTGCTTCCTCATCAATTGTTGTTTGAGTGTTCAGTCTTTAAACAAATTCTTATATCCGAGGCAATCAGATTAACATATTCTAACCTTGGTCTAGCCCTCGACCCTTCCTTCTATAGCAGGGGTTCCCAACCTGGGGGGCGTGGGGCTTTATCAAGGGGGGCGTGAAGTGATTTCCGAATTAAGTTTTTCTAACTCAAATATTACAATTTTGTAAAATACACATTTTTCGAATCTCTCCAAGTGATTGTCGCACCAAGTCAATCGTTCAAAAGCCCTGGTAATTGCCAATTGTCGGCAAAAACCTCTGCGGAGTCGCGAGGTTGGAGGTGAAATAAGGAATTTGCTGTGTTGTAAGGAGCAAAATGATGCCAATTTTATCGTCTCGTTGGCATATCTTTGTGATTTCTTTGAAGCCTTGAACAGTTTGAACTTACATTTTCAAAGACATATTTATGCGAGTCAGCAGTTTCAACGCTGAGTGTCATAGAAACAAAGCAGCGCTGTCGGCTTGATGTTGTAAGTGATCTCCGCTGTGCTCTGTCAAATATCACACCAAACATACCGAATCTTACCAAGAGAAAACAGTGTCAACCCTCTCACTGACATTTGTTGACTAATTTAAGGATTTGTTGTAAAAGTGTGTTCTTTGTATTGTGCTAAAATGAAGTTGGTATGTAATAGATAGGCCTATTCCAGCATGTAGTGTTATTAGGTTAGGTCTGTACCCTCCGCGTCGATCGAAGAGGTTTTAGAAGTGATATGTGATGGGGAGGAGGGGGCGCGATGAACTCCCGCATCTGAAAAGGGGGGCGTCAGCTGACAAAGGTTGGGAACCATTGTTCTATAGCCTAACTAAGTTTGCTATTCCTGTGTGTCTTAGTATGTGTCCCACCAACCTACTGTCGGCTCAGAAATTATGTGCACCAGAGTTTGAAGATAAATAGCAAAATGACCGAAATGCCTACAGGAACACAAGTAACATCACCAGTTTCCTTGTTTATTTCTGCGTTGATTGATGATAACGGTAACTTTTAGAAACGTATTTTAATTTCTTTTATGGCAGGTGCAATGTAAAAAGTACCTGTTTTTGGCGGGGTTCGAGGGAAACGTCGACTTAAGAGATTCACAACTCTCAACGCCGTTATGCTACAGTAACCAAATTCAAATATGTGTTAGTCAGATATGTTCTTTGTGTGTATGTAAAGTTTCAAACAAACAACAAAACAATCATTAACGTGAAAGGCTCGCATTTCAAAACTGGGGATGCGGATAACGTCTTTTTCTCCCACCCAGGAGGTTAGCAGGATCGTAACACTGTGACAGTCCGTGCCGAGCAAAGTGCATGCTATCATAAAAAGTGCTTGAGTCATCGCTATGAAGTAAGACACCAGGCGCTGACGGCGCAACACACACGGTAAAGTAATCAGTCACTGTGTGGGCTCGTCTATTTGCTATCTCTGTAGCGTAAATTAAGGTTCTCCTGGAAGGGAATACAAGAAACTAGAGGAATTCACAAGTAATACAATTGTTAATGACCAGCAGTAGTGCCCGGCTTCGCCCGGTGGATTTATTTGTTTTATGGACGATAATGAATACTACTACAGAACTGGAGCGCTCAAGGATAAGGATCGGAAAGCACCAACGCTTATTGCAGCTGATAACTGTTTTAAGGGGCATAAGAAATCTTTTTGCACTAATTACTCCCCGTGACCGCAATTTATAAGCGACTCGCAATTGTGCACCAGAACATTGGAGGGGCGACGTGATGCAGCCCGCATTGTCAGGCAACATTAGACTTAGGTATTATTGAAGCTGTTCGGGAGCGCTTGTTCTTCCGACTTACTGAACAAAAATCAATCTTTAAGGTTACCTGAGAGGTGTAGCCTAATGCTACATAACCTAAACTATTCCTCTTGAATCTGGCTATCATATACAAAAAGAAGTTTTCGAATCCGAGTGGCAGTTTCAGAGATTAACGCGCTTAAACACACAAAGAAATAAACTCTTCAGCTTTATTATATTAGTATGGATATAGATATCGTATCTTCCTTGTTACACACCTTGTGCATATTTCAATCCTCAGTGGGATCTTCTTCCGCAAGAAATTATTAAACTTAAAAAAATCACAGCCTTTCAGGCTTGGGAATTAAGATTTTAGGATAACAAGAAGGAAAAGAAATAATAATGTGAACTACATACGAAAAAGGATGTGATCTAACGCTTGGTGTCCATGACTTGTCAATCAAAACGGAAGTAGATGTTTACATTTTCATTTTACCATGCAAGATTCAACACTAGCGCTCGTAGTGATAGATTTAGTGAACTACACACGGCAAAGGATGTGGTCTAACTCTTGGTGTCCATGACAAAACAAAATCAAAATATCTACTTCCGTTGTGACAAATTAATAAATTTGCTTCCCACAAATTGAAGATAATCAAACAATTGATTGGTTCCTCAGTTTAGGGGCTGCGACAACGCGGTCATGTAGCCCCGTGCACTTTGTCTGATAACCGGTGTTAATTGTGATGGCTGTATTAGTGTGTGTTATCTGTAATTCAGGTAAGGACAGCAGGCGATCAATTTCTACCTAGTTTTGCTACCAAATGCTACCGTCCACGACACCTAGCTTGCGGACTTGGCTACTAGATGCCATCGCAGTTAGCTCCTGGCGGAGAACGTTGGAACTAATACAGTGTTATCAATTCTAACCTACAAATTTTGGCTTCACACAATTGTAGTTAGTGGAAGGTTCTTTTCATGCCATAACTCTGTGGCATGGGACCGCCGGCTTTACTTCCCTTCCGAAAGAAGGCATACTGAGGGATTTTAACGCTCTTAGAAAATTCGTCGACTTCGGCCGGGTTTGAACCCGCGATCTTGGGTATAGCAGTTCAGCATGCTACCAAAACCTGAATATAATGCTCAACTTCCGGCAGGATTTTTGGAACAAACGTTTAAGTCCTCCAATTAGCTAATATTTGAATAATTGAGAGGCAGAAAACAATGGAAAATCAGGAGAGTTGCCAGTATTGAACTACTGACAGTCTACTAATAACATTGCAGAGTTATGTACGTATCTATACTAATAGACTATAATAAAGCTGAAGAGTTTGTTTGTTTGTTTGTTAGTGTGTTTAAATGCGCTAATCTGGAACTAGCAGTGGGATTCAAAAAATCTTTTTGTATATGATAGCCTGATTCATGAGGAATAGTTTAGTTCTATAGTAGTATTCATTATAATTCATAAAACAAATAAATCCACCGGGCGAAGCTGGGCACTACTGCTAGTATTAAATGTAGATATGAAAACGAACTTGCTACATTGAAATGAGTGTTTTATCGGCTACCACAATGGAGCCCGTTATGGCGGTAATCCACTTATCTCAAGCTGCAAGTGTCACACATCGACAAGGTCCATTCACACTGTACATCTCCCTCCGTACTTGAGAGTATTGTAAGCTGCTTTGAGTCGAAACGTGGAATTTTAGATTTTATGTTATTTTGATAGCCTCAAGTCCAATTGTTGTTTGAGTCTTTAGTCTTTAAACTGGTTTGATGCAGCTCTCCATGCTTCCCTGTCCTGAGCTACACAGCTACAACACCTTATCCGAGGCAATCAGATTAACATATTGTAATCTTGGTCTACCCCTACAGTTCTATGTACATTATTGGCTGAACGCCTTTTATAGGTCACTTAAAGCCTTGAAGATCTGTTCCTCCTCCTCTTCCTACTTCTCCTCCCCCTCCTTAACTTTCTTCTCTTTTTCCTTCTTCTGTTTCTCCTGCTCCTCCTCCTTTTCCTCCTCCTTCTTCTCCTGTTACTCCTCCTCCTTCTCCTCCTACTTCTATTTCTCCTTCTCCTCCTCCTTTTCCTTCTTCTATTTCTCCTTCTTTTCCTCCTCCTTCTTCTCCTGTTACTCCTCCTCCTTCTCCTCCTACTTCTATTTCTCCTTCTCCTCCTCCTTTTCCTTCTTCTATTTCTCCTTCTCCTCCTCCTTTTCCTTCTTCTATTTCTCCTTCTCCTCCTCCTTTTCCTTCTTCTATTTCTCCTTCTCCTTCTCCTACTCCTCCTCCTTCTATTTCTCCTTCCCTTTCTCCTACTCCTCCTCCTTCTATTTCTCCTTCTTTTCCTCCTCCTTCTTCTCCTGTTACTCCTCCTCCTTCTCCTCCTTCTTCTCTTTCTCGTTCTGCTCTTCCTCCTCCTTCTTCTCTTTCTCTAAAGATGCTAAGAAGTTAAGAATAAACCAGAACAGGGACAGAGAAGATGAAGACAACCCAGTTGATCCTGAATAAGGGCCTGGTGCACTTCTCAGAAAGTTTTAACAAGAGCGCTCTGAATTATTTTTCAGTAATTCAATATGATCAACTAAAGGATTGTATGTTTTCCTGTGATTTTATCATAAATAGAATTTTTTTATTTTTTATTTTCGCGGAGAAATAAGTTGACAAATTATAACATCAGAAAATAAATATATTAAAAATATTATTTATAAACACACACATTTCCAAAAACAAGCATTTAAAGATAAAATATAGATCTAAATATCTGTAAGGTTTTGTTTCAATAGGTTAATGAGAAAAAGGAAGATAAAGTCGACAAATTGAACATGGCGTAGATAGGGCTTACAACCTCCCCTTAAATGAGTACATGCACACACCACATTCCGCGGGCCTTCCGTTTCCCGACAGGATTGTTTCGCAGCGATGTATGCGGACATGTATTGACAGTGTATACTAGGAACCACTTCCAACCCGTGTCTAGGCGTGTTTCGGCGCTCCCTTGGATTTGAACCTGGGTTAGGTTTGGTTACAGTTTGCGGTGACACTCGTCAAAACGAAACAGTGAATTCGAGAAACATGCGTTAGTAAGATGGTATATTGGCTTTCACGGCCGGTGAATTAAAACTCAGCCCGCCGATGAGCCAGCTTGGTGTCCTAGGCAAAACCCCACACAAGACACGGCAGAAACCAAGAAGAATTGAAAAAAATGAAAATCCACAGCCTGCTTCCAGTCTCCGACCGGGTCAGGAATGGAGTGAATGAAGCCCCCATCTAGCGGCGAGGATATGGACTGTGCCGGCTGCCGAGGCCTGACGCACTCCTCTGGGGCAATGATTAAATGAATGACATATGAAATGAAATGATAGTGGAGAGTGTTGCTGGAATGAAATTTTGACAGGGAAAACCGGAGTACCCGGAGAAAAACCTGTCTGCCTCCGTTTTGTCCAGCACAGATCTCACATGGAGTGACCGGGATTTGAACCACGGACCCAGCGGTGAGAGGCCGGCGTGCTACCGCCTAAGCCACGGAGGCTCCCTAGAAGAATTGCTGAGTTTTAATGCGTTAGTAAATTTATCGTTTTATTTTTATAACCAATATTCCATCGCAACCTAAAGTAATTTATGTCTTTAATTTTTATTTTCAACATCGCCAGAAACAGTACCTCAAGGAATTTACCTATACATAAGATATATGGCAAAATATGCAAGTTGACTTGAGATACCTTCTATTGAAAATGAAAATCCACAGCCTGCTTCCAGTCTCCGACCGGGTCAGGAATGGAATGAATGAAGCCCCCATCTAGCGGCGAGGATATGAAGTGTGCCGGCTGCCGAAGCCTGTCGCACTCCTCTGAGGCAATGATTAAATGAATGACAGATGAAATGAAATGATAGTGGAGAGTGTTGCTGGAATGAAATTGTGACAGGGAAAACCGGAGTACCCGGAGAAAAACCTGTCTGCCTCAGTTTTGTCCAGCACAGATCTCACATGGAGTGACCGGGATTTGAACCACGGACCCAGCGGTGAGAGGCCGGCGTGCTGCCGCCTAAGCCACAGAGGCTCTACCTTCTATTAATAACTGGAAACATCTTGTATCATCATCTGTTAGCTCTTAAAATAAAGTAACACTATAGCGCACCCGTGCGAGAAATCTCACATGCTCCCCAATAGGTTTATAATGACAGACTTAAGGAGAAAGGTTGTTATGTTTTTATTTCAACCAAATAATAATATAATATCGTATGGCCTCGGTGCCGGGTGCAAGCTTTGTTATTTGACACCCACAGGGTAGCTTGCATGTCGAATTTCATTGTTCCTTGAAGCACTTTGAAAATCAAGGAGATTGGATATCTGAGCTCCTTGAACACTATAGCGCTTTCTAGTAGAGAAATGAGGAACTTTGTGTTGGCGGAAACTCCCGAGATTAATTTTGGCATTATGAAAACGGCCTACTGCATTCAAATGGGTTCTCTGACACGCCAACATCGTATTCGTGTCGTATTTTTGCCGCCTTTCAACAATCACTTACCAAGGCCAGGAGCGAACCTGCAATCTTGGGGTTAGTAGACCGACACCCTATCCACTCACCCACCGTGGCAAGCTATTTGAACCAAATGATTATAGAACACTATTTACGTTTCGGGCGTTCCTACGGCCAAAATGCGAACTGAACAGCAATGATGTCGCGTATTTTCTTACAGCAAGAGTATTTGCAAATCGCTCACTTCACACAAAAATACATATTTATGAAATTAGAATGCTATTACTCACTGCTAATGTCATTTGTGTGCTGAGTCCATTGATTGACAGCTTAGCCGCAACACTCGCCGGTTATTCGATATTTATGAAATTATACGATTTCAGTACACATGCCTTTAAATTACTGTTCCTTAAGTCCATACAAAATGATAAAGGAAAAACCTCAGAATGTTAAGATGACATGAAACAGGCGTCACAGGTGCGATAATGTGATGTGGACAGCAATTATGGAGCGTATCTTCCTGCAACAACTGTATCTGCAAATCGCACACTTTGTACAGTTTTTTAAAAGTCATTTTTTAAAGAAATTATAGATATTTATGAAATTAGACTGCAATTCGTCACTGCTAATGTCTATTCTCTTTCATTTGAATGCTCATTTGTCACGATTGGTCGCGTGTGAGCACCGCAGGAGGGATCTATGCTACTGAAATAATATTTATGATGACGATGATGATATTCTTCTATATTACGCTGCTTTAACACATTATGAACGCATTTTTTTAGTTTCCTCTTTCTTGTCCTACGCTCCTCCTCCTCTTCTAAAATAATAGCACATAGAACTACATTTTTTCTTGACCACATTCTGTCACTAAGTCCCAAAAATTGACGGATATCGTCGTGACAATTGAACGGTACTGTACAGTGTGAATACAACAACTTTTACGCAAGGGGTGTGGGTAGGTAACGTAATGTGAATCTCCTGGCAGATATCTCTTCGGTAATGTTACAATTCGTTCCACATTGACTTATAGTATGGCTCTTAAAGCCAACTAATTGTAGTGGTCAGCGTGGTCCCGGAGGTCCTGGGTTCGATTCCCTGCTCTGCCACGAAATTTTGAAAAGTGGTATGAGGACTCGAACGGGATCTACTCAGCCTCGGGTGGTCCAAATGAGTAGAAGGGGTTTGATTCCCACCTCAGGCATCCTCGAAGTGGTTTTCCGTGGTTTCCCACTTCGTCTTCGGGCAAATGCCGGGATGGTAACTACCGTAAGGCCACGGCCGCCTTCTTCCCTCTTCCTTGCCTATCCCTCGCAATCTCCCCCTCCCCTCATGAAGCCCCTGTTCGCTTTGCGGGTGAGGCCGCGTGGGCGAGGTGCTGATTCCACCTCCCCAGTTGTATCCTCCCGACCAGTTGTTCCTAGCTCCAACACTGCCCGTAGAGGCGGTAGTGGTGATATCCCTCACTGAGTCCGTGGGAAAAACCAACCGGGAGGGTAAAATCGACTTTAAAAAACAGCCAACTAATGACTAGTTAGTTAATTCGTATTTAACGTAAATACGGGGGTCAATGAATGATTATTATCGTTGATGCTGTGCCCATTCGATTCCGTTCTATTGTATGATGCTAAAATCTCACCTTGTGTTAGTAGCATTAATCACGGGTGACAAACCGTCTTCAGTGACATGACTCTGGTTGGTTCCTCAGTTTAGGGGCTGCGACAACGCGGTCATGTAGCCCCGTGTACGTTGGGTGTGTGCAGAATCTGTCTGATAACCGGTGTTAATTGTGATGACTGTATTAGTGTGTGTTATCTGTTTTAATTCAAGTAAGGACTGCAGACATTTAATTTTTTCAAGTAGTTCCTACTTTTGCCACCAAACGCCACCGTCAACGACCAACTAGTTTAGAACTTGGTTACCAGATGCCACCGCAGTCGGCTCTTGACGACGAACGTAGGAACCTAAGAACGTTAGTCAAATGTTTAACCTATATATAATTTAGCTTCACACCGGTATAATTAGGGAAAGGTTCTTTAACATGCCATAAATCTATGACATGGGACCGCCGGCTTTACTTCCCCTCCGAAAGAAGGCATACTGAGGGATTTTTAACGCTCTAAAAAAATCCGACGACTTCGGCCGGGTTTGAACCCTCTTGGGCATAGCAGCTCAGCATGCTATCAACTGCGTCACCGAAGGCGCTTTTTTGACTCCACACTACATTTTGTAGGTATTTTCAATCTAAGTTGCATTTTGTAAGTAATTTCAATGTAAATTGCAAGGCGACATTTAGCACGCACTTTTTATCTGTTGTGTTATACAATATCTTATCGCTACTGCTAGGGCGAGGGAGAATACCACAGCGCGAAGGGGCTTTGTTTATTTATTCTCCACTATCTCCCAGGCTAATGGAGGCGAGTTGTCACTTAATATATAAATGCGCAGCATTGCTTGTTCTTCACAGGGCTGTACAAATCACTAGAATTATTTTTTACATCTTTATACCTGCTTATCTGATGTGTTGGCCGTCTTTTCGCCCCCAAATCTCTTCATCGTCTCGCTGAGTTTCTTCCTTCGCTCTTCGGTGGCGTAGTTGGTAGCATGCTGAGCTTCTATAACAAAGGTCGCGGGTTCGAACCCGGCCGAAGTCGTCAGATTTTTTAAGAGCATTAAAAATCCCTCAGTAAGCCTCCTTCGGTGGGGAAGTAAAGCAGTCCCATGTCATTTATAATTGATCCAAGCCCACTACGGAGCGCTTATGACTAGTTCTTCGATGCTCTTTTCCGTTCCCAATATCTCTTGAGCCCTGCTGATAATGTCTCCATTCTCTCCTGCGAAAGGGGCTTCCGACATTTAGGGACTCTAGGTTGTGGGGTCCACGATTCTACCATAGCACAATATTTAGACCGATCTTCTACATCAAGGTCATCAATTCCAGCCGAATCCAAGTCCTTTTGTACTTCATTAAGCCACAGGTTTCCAGTCTTGTAGCTTTTAACCAAGAACTTCTTGGTAAACCTGTTGCTGTTCATTCGTTGTAGGTGCAAGTAGAACTTTAGCCTCCTACGTCGCATACTGGTATTGGCTGATTCTGTCGATACAGGTCAGAATTAGATTTCAAACGGTAGGTTCCATCTGGAAGCAATCTCGGGCCATGGATTTTCCTGAGGACACGTCTTTCGGTTTTCTCCAGGTCATCCATGGTGCCTTTTCTGTTCATCAAGAGAGTCTCTGCGGCATACAGAAACTGTGGTCTGACACCAGTTCTGTAGTGACAGATCTTAGCATTCCTCGAAATGCATTTCTTGTTGTACAAATTGTGGGATAGTTGGTATGCTGCGTTGAGTTGGTCCCATGTCATAGATTTATGGCATGTAAAAGACCACTAACTACACTTGTGTGAAGCCAAATTTGTAGGTCAGAATTGATAACGCTCTATTAGTTCCAACGTTCGCCGGCAGGTGCTGACTGCGATGCCATCTAGTAGCCAAGTCCGCAAGCTTGGTGTTGGGACGGTAGCATTTGACAGCAAAAGTTGTAATTACTGTCAGCAATCCTTACTTGAATTGAGAAACAGAAAACACACACTACACTGTACAGTCATCACAATTAACACCGGTTATCAGACAGATTCTACACACACCCAAAGTACACGGGGCTACATGACCGCGTTGTTGCAGCCCCTAAACTAAGGAACCAACCAACCACTGTTCTTCTGTCCAAGTTATATAGACTCTGGTGTTGGGTTAGTCTTCAAATTGGTGATTGTCGTTTTTGGTTCTGAATGTACCTAATCTGCCCCGTGCAATGTCTTCTGAGATGTTGACTTCCTGGCGATCTGTTTCAATTTCATGGATTTTAATGAAAGGACCAGGTTGAGAATTCTTTTAGTTAGTCTTTTATAGTCCATTCTAATAATGCGTCCGTAAAATTTCAATGCTCTTTTCAGAAAAGTGGGAGAGATTCCTTCAGAATGATAATATATTTCCAGGGATGATATTTTTGCTCCATATTCCCTCTACATGGAATACATGTAAAGAACTCAGCCAGAATTTTTTCTTAGAATGTTCCTTTGTTGTTTCTCTATGTCTTTGGATACACATCCGTCACCAACGCAATGATTAAGGTGTCTGATGCATACAACGCTTCAGGTTTGATCACTGTATTTTAGTGTCTAAGTTTTGCTTTCTGAGATATTTATTTTTTAGCCTACTTTTCTCATTTTGCAAAAATAAGGAAAAACTAGACTTATGAGATCGATCCGGGGAAATGTGTGTCTGTCTGTCCTTCTGTCTCCCCTATCAACTCCTAATTGCTGCAGCTATCGTAACCAAATTTGGTAAGAGTAAAGTTCTAGACCTGAATATTTCACGGCCATATTTGAAATTGACGTCAGTGCTACCAACTGTGGAAAAATCGCAATTGAAATTTGAACTCTATGTTCGATATCTCAGAAGTTGTGCATGCGAACTATTCCGAAATTGATACACATATGGCTAATAACATTCCAGATTAATTTGCAGAAGTCCATACATGCCAGTGTTGCCAACATGGTTTTATGCCTGCCGATATGTCCAATTTCTAAGTGAATGTAACTTATGTACTATTGATTGTATTTCAACCAAATTTCGTTTGTACTACGTGTACTACAACATATATGACCGAACGTATTCTAAAGAGCCACCAGGGCTGCCAACTGTTAATAAATGCTCTCTCAATGTTTTAACCCTAACATCAATAACAGCTCTAAACTTTGCACACGTATAGTACCTGACATTCTACCTTATCTTGGTGTAACTTATAAACATCAGTACTGCAAACACGATTCTAAGCCTGCTGATAAGTCCAGATTTAAATGCATATAACTTCTATACTAACAAATGGATTTCAACCAAATTTAGTATGTGCTTTGTGTTCCATAACAGTTATGACTATGCGTATTCGTAAGAACCAGCAGGGCTGCCAACTGTTAATAAATGTTCTTTCTATTTGTATAATCCTAATATCAATATATCAGAAAGTATGCAAGCTATCAGCTCTAAACTATGCGCATGTATAGTACCTGGCATTCTAGATTAATTTGAAATAACTAATATGCCTCAGTGCTGCCAACATGTTTCTAAGCTTTCTGATAGTTTCAATTTTTAATTACATGTAACTTCTATACTAACAAATTGATTTTATCCAAAATTGACATTATAATAGATCGTAATATTTCGGATGAATTCTGAGCATCACATACATGACGTTGTTCCCAACATGATTTTTCGCGCACTGATAAATCCAATATCAAACACCAGTAACGTCCATACTATCCATTAGACTTCAGCCAAATTTTGTATGTACATTCTATACCTTAAGATTTGGAACTAAGAATATATTCAGAGTCACCAGGGTTACCAACTGTAGTATGTTACTCTATTGGGCTACACTATTGCAGGCGTATTTCATACTGCAGTACTTAGAAATGTTAGTCTTACCAACTTGATTTCGTCATTATTATATATATTGGCATGGATCTTAAATTTTAAGAAAAGTAGGCTCTTTAGTTTGTCACGGAACTACTTGTTATTATACCTGATCCTGTAAGCTTTATATATAATAATATGGAAATTATTTCTTTATTTGCTTCGCGGTTTAAACCAGAGGGCTGAATAATTTCATTATTATTATTACATTACTAATAGTGTAAGCTTGTTGTAAGCTAGTGTGTTAGCCATGATCTGTGAGGTCCTGTAATCGGGAGACGACAGGTCTGGTCACGTATGTGTGGCGCTTTTATGAGCGCGGGTTATGGGATCGAGTCTCGCCCACACTTCTTCTGGAACGAGCTGATAAAAAGTGAAGTGTTCTCATGGAGAAGAATCATAAAAATCAAAGCCACATGATTCGCTCAAGATTTACCGGAATGAAATCCCTTGCACAGATTTACGATCTCCCAATGCATCGGTAGAATCACTGGCCACTGACTGGGATTTTACAGCTTCATTTTGAGGCCAGGTTTGCGGGTTCACACGGTAGGATATCTTGAACATAATGAGTGTACTTCTGTGACTTAAACAATTCTGCGATTAATTTAAGGAGGCTTAATAGGTTAGCCATGCATTTATTTTCGTCTTTCTTAGTCGTTTTACCCTCCAGGGTTGGCTTTTCCCACGGACTCAGCGAGGGATCCCACCTCTACCGCTTCTAGGGGCAGTGTCCTGGAGCTTGAGACTTTGTGACAGGGGATACAACTGGGGCTGTGGGACTAGCACCTCGCCCAGGCGGCCTCACCTGCAAAGTGAACAGGGGTCTCATGAAGGAGGGGAGGAATGGGAGGGATAGACAAGGCAGAGGGAAGGACGCGGCCATGGCCTGACGGTAGGGACTATCCCGGCATTTGTCCGAAGACGAAGTGGGAAACCACGGAAAACCACTTCGAGGATGGCTGAGGTGGGAATCGAACACGCTCTACTCATTTGGACCACCCGAGGCTGAGTAGACCCCGTTCGAGACAGAGCAGGGAATTGAACCCAGGACCTCCGGGGTGGCAGCTGAGCACGCTGACCACAACACCACTGAGGCGACGTGTTTAATTATTTACCTAATTATTTATTTGTTCAATTTGGGGAGCGTGATGGAGCAGTGGCTTAGCTGCTCGTCTTTCACCCGGACGGGGTTCGAATCGCGGTGACAGTGGGGTGGAATTTTAAACTGAAAAATCGCGTGGCGTCAGGAAGGGCATTCGGCCTTAAATCCCCGGCCAAAACCAAGATGAGCATGGTTGGCTCCGGCGACCCTAATTAATTGGGAAAAGCCGAAGAAAGATGAATTATAAATGTAATTTATTTATTTATTCATTTATTATGTAACTTATGAGTCCTGTAGTTAACCCTTTAACCGCCAACGTCCGATTGTTCGGACATTCCGAAAATAGTCTGCATATTGTCCTGGTTATTTAATTGCATTAATAGTTCATAACACATGTATTGGCCTAAATAAGTTTTAAAGTTGGTGCCACTGGTGGCATTGTAGTGAAAAAAAAAAATCCACAGCCTGCTTCCAGTCTCCGACCGGATCAGGAATGGAATGAATGAAGCGGCGAGGATATGAACTGTGCCGGCTGCCGAGGCCTGACGCACTCCTCTGGGGCAATGATTAAATGAATGACAGATGAAATGAAATGATAGTGGAGAGTGTTGCTGGAATGAAACTTTGACAGGGGAAAACCGGAATACCCGGAGAAAAACCTGTCTGCCTCCGTTTTGTCCAGTCCCAGTGACCGGGATTTGACCCACGGTGGCATTGCAGTAGTTGGCGGGAGTTATTGCAGCGCCACCTTAAGAGCTTACGTAGTAGACTAAACAATTATTGCAACTGGAACTTTTAAAATGTGGTGTAAGGAGCAATTCATTTATAAATCCCCCCAGGGGTTCACATATAGTGGGACGTGGGTTGGCGACCACGGGACCCCAGCTGAGTCCGGCATTGCTTCCATTTACTTGTGTCGAGCTCCTCTCCGTCTTCTTTCCTGTCGACCTCCCTTGGTCAACTCTAGTTCTTTTCCGACCCCGACGGTATTATGGTATCCGAGACCTAGTGAGTCTTTCACTTTCCCGCCTTAATTGGCCCTTGTCTCCTCTTTCCTGATACCCTCATTCTTCGAGGGGTCAGCCTTCTCTTTCTTTTCATTCTATTTCCTTTTTTCTTTAAGATTCCCGCACTGTTTTTTTCTGTTTGTTTTTGTTATTTGGCTCCCCATGTATGCAAATTATCTTAACCGATTTTTTAAAATCTACAGTACATTTTGTGTTTACTTTCAATCTATGTTGCATTTTGTGATTCTTTTCGATCTAAATTGAATTTTGCAGGTATTTTCAACCTCAATTGCATTTTGTAAGGATTGACAATCTAAATTGATTTTTAGTAAGCCTTTCAAAGTAGGAGCAGGACATTTTAGTGAGTATTTCGAATTTCAATTGCATTTTGTAAGTATTTTCACCCTAAACCGCATTTTCATTATAAATTGCATTTTATATGTTGGGCATTTTGTAAGTATTTCGAATGTCAATTGCATTTTGTGAGTATTTTCAATCTAAATTGCATTTTGTAAGTATTGCCAATCCAAATGAGTAGTTAGAATCTAGCATACATTTTGTAAACATTTTCAATTTCAATAGCATTTTGTTAGTATTTTGAATATCAATTGCACTTTGTGAGTATTTTGAATCTGAAATGGGCTTTTTCAGTCTAAATTGCATTGGATATTTTCAATTTCAATTACATTTTGTAAGTATTTTGAACCTCAATTGCATTTTGTACGTATTTTCGATCTCATTTGCATTTTGTACGTATTTTGAACCTAACCTACATTTTGTGCGTGTTTTTCAATCTGTTACTTCTGTGAATATTTTCTTCTAAATTACCTTTTGTAAGTATTTTCAGTCCAGCTTATGTTTCGTTATAGTTCCCATTTCATTGTCATTTTCGCTATCACCCAGACCATTAGGGGCCGATAACCTAGATGTTAGGCCCCTTAAAACAACAATTATCATCATCATCATCATCAACATTTATAAATAATGCAGTTTCCGATTTATACTTCTTTTCTTAGCGTATTTTAATAATGAATTTTTCTTCACAAAGTAAATATTCATTTATTAAATAAGGCTACATTAGCATAAATGCCACACATATTGCCTTCAAAACAAACAAATGGCCATCCAATTAACATAAATAAGATGAACGTAACTACGCGTTATTTGCCGCACGGTGAAAAGTCCTATTAACCCCCGAAGAGCTATCGTCTCACATAACATCGATATAACTATCGATTTTACGAATAGTGTCACTGCAAAATGAAATTCTTTATCTGGTAGGGAAAGCAAGTTCGCTTTTATTCTTCTGAAAAAAAAAAATGATGACTTTCTACTTATGTATAGCCTATGTGATTGAAATTCTGTGAAAAGTTAGACTTCTTTCCTGTGACTTTATTATTATTATTAATTATTTATCAAAGTTTCTATTATTATATATCATTGCGCACATTTTGTATATCTTCGAATTTTATTTCAGATAAAGTAGTGCTTGTGACCAACCTCTAAAATTGGAATTTCTTCTAATTTTAAAAATCGGACTAATCATCAATTATTCTTCTACTGGATACTTATAAGTAAAACAAACTATTGTTATTTTATTCTCTAATCTTTCCTGAACACATTGATATAAAATATGCTATACATAGTTACACATTTGTATTTATTATAATTTTTTAAAAACATATCTGCACGCTGCCTTAAAAATGCTTAGCACTTACGAGTGAAACGCTCAGCACTTGAGGGCCTTGGCGGTATAGGGTATGACGGCAGAGAAATACACTGACGGTGAAGGGGTTAAAGAAAAAATACACATATTTTTAGAAAATACACGCGTTGTGTGCAGGGTTCATAATATTCAATATTCCCACAAACAAGATGGATATTTTGAATGCCTACTGAGCAGAAGCACTTATAGGAAAGGCGGACGGACTGCTTGCTGTTTGTGTGCGATTGCTGAAGCACTCTTCTCGTCCTGCTCTCAGTTTTTGTGCGCCACACGACGCTGTGTACTTAGAGGACCATCCATCACTACAGCAGCCAATTGGGCTAATAGCTACCGCCATCTGCTTGTCTGTGTGTGTGTCTTACAATCTTAACTGGGCTCTCTTTCCTTCCCAACAGGCCACGGCTGCTTCCTTCCAGCTCGTTTATTTATTTATTTATATTTGCTGATGACATCGTCATCTTGGCCGACACGCCAGAGGATTCGAATGGAATGGTCTCCGTCTTGAGGAAAGAATTCATGATGAAAATTAATAAATGTAAAACAAAAATATTGGAATGCAGCCGAAACAAATCAGAAACCTCTATGGTCATCAAATTGGCAGGTGAAAAGATAAAGGAAGTAGGAGACTTATGTTACTTAGGAAGCAAAATAACCAGTGATGGACGAAGCAAAGAGGACATAAAAAGTAGGTTGGCTCAG
The DNA here is from genome assembly GCA_946902985.2 of Meconema thalassinum. NCBI lineage: Eukaryota > Metazoa > Arthropoda > Insecta > Orthoptera > Tettigoniidae > Meconema > Meconema thalassinum. The sequence goes on from OX336400.1 coordinate 24,209,475, forward strand.
GCAAGGAAAGTGTTTCTACAAAAAAGGAATCTATTGACATCGAATATAGATTTAGGTAATAGGAAGTCATTTTCGAAAGCCTTTGTCTGGAGTGTGGCGCTCTATGGAAGCGAAACATTGACTATTGGTGCAGAAGAAAAGTGGAGAATTGAAGCGTTTGAAATGTGGTGTTACAGGAGAATGATGAAGATCAGATGGGTAGATAGGGTTACGAATGAAGTGGTATTAAGACGAGTGGGAGAGGAGAGATGTTTCTGGTGATTACTAACGAAGAGAAGAGATAGGTTGGTAGGGCACATACTAAGACACCCAGGTATAGCAAGCTTAGTTATGGAAGGAAGGTTCGATTGCAAGAACTGTAGGGGTAGACCAAGGTTAGAATATGTTAAACAGATTGCCTCGGATGTAGGGTGTGGTAGCTATGTAGAGATAAAACGATTAGCTCAGGACAGGGAGACATGGATAGCTGCATCAAACCTGTCAAAAGACTGAAGAATCAAACAACAACATATTATACCTATTTTTGGATAATATTTAATTATTTCTTAGGTTCTAAACACCCGAACCTTAGTTATTAGTATTATATTATGTTTATTATTATTATTATTATTACGATAGTGATAACCTCGTGCCAATATAGTCCCCAAGTGCCTAGGCCTACTGATGGCGGGGAAACGATGACGCGTGTTTAGCGCGACAGATCCCTTCGGCCATTGACCATGGCTTACTTGACCAGGCCCCTGGTTTTCTGATCAGACAGTTACTCAATTGTCCTCACGTGGCTGAGTTCACTCCGTTTCATTCCCTGACGTCAGTTTCTGAAGTCCCTGTTAGTTGGTTCTGTCTTCGCCTGGCTCGTTGTTTAGTGATGGGCCAATAATCTAGATGTTAGGCCCCTTAAACAATAATCACTTGTTTTAACTTCCCTCTTTTACTCCTAATTGTTATTATTTCATTGCTAAGCACACTTGTCTGTGAGTTTTGTTTGAGTCTTCAGTCTTTTGACTGGTTTGATGCAGCACTCCATGCCTCCCTGTCCTGAGCTAATCATTTCATCTCTACATAGCTACCACACCCTACATCCGAGGCAATCTGTTAAACATATTCTAACCTTGGTCTACCCCTACAGATCTTGTCCTCGACCATTCCTTCCATAACTGAGCTTGCTATTCCTGGGTGTCTAAGTAAGTGTCCTACCAACCTATCTCTTCTCTTCATTAGCAGTCGCCAGAAACATCTCTCCTCTCCCACTCGTCTTAATACCTCTTCGTTTGTAACCCTATCTACCCATCTGATCTTCATCATTCTCCTATATCACTAAATTTCAAACGCTTCAACTCTCCTCTTTTCTGCTGCACCAATACTTAGTCCAAGTTTCACTTCCATAGAGCGCCACGTTCCAGACAAAGGCTTTCAAAAATGACTTCCTAATACCTAAATCTACAGTATATTCGATGTCAACAGATTCCTTTTCTGTAGAAATGTTTTCCTAGCCTCAGCCAACCAACTTTTTATATCCTCTTTGCTTCGTCCATCACTGGCCACTTGTTTGTAGGGTTGTGGAATACTTTCTGATTATTTCTTACGAATCATTTCATCTGTTCTCACTTGCCCTTTTTATTTGTCTTTCTCTCTCTTTTGAACGTCTCGTCCATCCTCTTTTTCGTTCCTTGTCTGCGTATTTGTTTGTTTAACATATTTTTTACTTGAGTATTTGCTTGTTCCTTCCCTTTGTCTCCCCCCCCCCCTTTCCTTTCTGCACGTCATTAATTATCCCCGACCACTTGAGAGCTACATTACTTAATCAAATTGCTTTCTATAACAACCAGCGCGAATCTCCTGGGGGGATGCGCTAATCCGTTTAGTCCTAACACAAACACGAGCTTTCACCTTCTCTGGTTGTTGATCTAACGTCTCTGTAGGGGGGGGGGGGGGCACCTGTACACGGCTCTGCCATCTTATTCCTGTCCCCCAGGGGCTCACATCTAGTGTGACGTGGGTTGGCGACCACGGGAGTCCTGCATTGCTTCCACTTACTTGTGCCAGGCTCCTCTCCGTCTTCTTTCCTGTCGACCTCTCTTGGTCAACTCTTGTTCTCTTCCGACACCGACGATATTAAAGTGTCCGAGGCCTAGGGAGTCTTTTCCTTTCCCGCCTTAATTTGCCCTTGTCTCGTCTTCCCTGATACCCTCTTTCTTCGAGGGGTCAGACTTATATTTCTTTTCATGTTACCTCCTGCCTTCTGCTCAAGGCCCTCAAGGAGGCAGGGTGTGTGTTGCCCCACCACTTATGGTGCACCCTGGATAGTGCTACACGCTCAGGGGCTCACAGTATCTCCTGCCTTCTGCTCAAGGCCCTCAAGGAGGCAGGGTGTATGTAGACCCACCACTTATGGTGCACCCTGGATAGTGCTACACGCTCAGGGGCTCACAGTATCTCCTGCCTTCTGCTCAAGGCCCTCAAGGAGGCAGGGTGTATGTAGACCCACCACTTCTGGTGCACCCTGGATAGTGCTACACCCTCAAGGGCTCACTGTATCTCCTGCCTCCTGCTCAAGGCCCTCAAGGAAGCAGGGTGTATGTAGACCCACCACTTCTGGTGCACCCTGGATAGTGCTACACGCTCAGGGGCTCACAGTATCTCCTGCCTTCTGCTCAAGGCCCTCAAGGAGGCAGGGTGTATGTAGACCCACCACTTCTGGTGCACCTTGGATAGTGCTACACGCTCAGGGGCTCACAGTATCTCCTGCCTTCTGCTCAAGGCCCTCAAGGAGGCAGGGTGTATGTAGACCCACCACTTCTGGTGCACCCTGCATTGTGCTACACACTCAGGGGCTCACAGTATCTCCTGCCTTCTGCTCAAGGCCCTCAAGGAGGCAGGGTGTATGTAGACCCACCACTTCTGGTGCACCCTGCATTGTGCTACACCCTCAGGGGCTCACGGCTGGTGAGTTCGGGATTTGGCGATCTCAGGGAATCCTGAGCTGGGTTCGTTTTTTCCCCTTTTTCCACTGACTTTGGGAAGGGCCCTCTCCTCTTTCCCCTTTCTTATCTGCCTTTTATGGCTCTCTTTCCTTCCCTCGATCCTCATTCTTCGAGGGTTGTGCGCATTTCTTTTCTTCCTGTCTTTTACTTGCCTTTTCTTTGTTCACCATTTCTTCTTCTAGTTTGTAAGTCTGTCGTTAGTATTAGTTATAGTTTTCATTCTCATCTCGTCTTCACGATCACCCAAACCATTAGGGGCTGATAACCTAGATGTTAGGTCCCTCAAAACAACAATTATCATCATGTTATTTCTGTAACAGAATTATCCTCAGATCTCGGCATTACGCGCTCGCTAATTCCGGGCACTCAAACATTTGATGCCGGTATTTTGACAAGCCGTTAACATGAAATAGATGACAGTTATCGCCCACAGATTGATACAGACAATATTAATTAAAATACCTATAATTAGGACAAATGGTTTTATTTCCACCCAGTCAATAAGTTACTCAAAATGATACTAAATTATATTAACTTGTTATCATCTTCAGCTAATGATCTTCATATTTAAATTAAATGGAAAATAACAGTGAAAATGCTTCCAAAACAAAAGCAGTCATTTCTTGCTTACTCGAGCATGGGAAATGCGATTATGGCATTTAAAATGCTGAGTTAGCTCAATGTCCTGAGATAATTATAACGATATTTCATTAAATGCTAGAGAATTTGAAGAACTCTCAAAAATACTAGGGATTTTATATTTAAATAAATTGTAGGTTGGCTATCCTTAGTACAGGTAACCTGAGTCATTGTCACCCATATTTCGTTTATTGTTTGTGATTAACCTTTGTTTTCTTCTTTTTATTGGACAGCAGGGATAGGTCTTCACATTACAACAGAAAGGTCTCGCCTTCTAGGGAAACTTTGTGCCCTGGGGGAAAAAAAACGTACATCACAGTCCTCTGGTTGACAGAAACAAACATTTTTTGCCCCCTTTACACATCAAACATGGGCTTATGAAGATCTTTGAAAAGGGGATGGATAGGAATGGAGAAGTTTTCAAGTACCTCAGAGCAAAATTCGCATTTACCAGTGAAGCTAAAGTGAAAGAAGGAATCTTTGTTGGTTCGGAAATCCGTGATCTTCTTAAGGATGAAAACTTTGATCGAGCCCTCCAGGGTAATGAAAAACCTGCTTGGTGTTGTACAAGTTTTTTTTTGTGGAAACAGACGAGTTGAAAACTATGTTGAAATTGTTAATAACCTCCTAGAGAATTATAATACATAGGCTGCAATATATCACTCAAAATACATCTTCTCGATTCTCATCTGAACTTCTTTCCTCCGAATTGTGGTGCAGTTTTTACTACGGAAGTGCATGTATCATAAGTAGTGTATCTAAAAATTACAGCTAATTAACAAATTCTAAGGTCATATTCGGTTTTTCTGGCCCAAATTTTGTAAAAGACTAGTATTTTTTAAAATAAAAGACTAGTATTTCTTGTAAAATAAACAAATAAAAAGTTGTTTTTTGTCGGCTAGTCAGGCAGTCCCAATCTTTTAGCAACCGCGTACCACTTGAAAGTTTTAGAAATTTTGGCGTTCCAACAGTCCTATAGTGTTTTAGAAAAATATATTTACTGTCGGAATAGTGCCCAATGGCTTGTTTTATTCTATTTAAATTAAAGAGAGAACTTCACAATGAATTATTAACGGATTTGTATTTCGGTTTCTTCAACCCTTTATCAAGACAACAATACATCTATATCTATAGATTTTTTTCAATTTTTTCATGATAATTTTATTTAAAAATTTATAGAGAAATATGCATTTTAATAACATTTTTATAACAAGAGATGTTGGGGAAAATAGGACTTAAGATTTCCTTTGAAAAACAAAAAACGAAAATTATATCAAATAGTTTGGATGTGCCCAAGAGAATTACAGTAGGAGCTAATAAAATCGAGGTGGTTAATAGTTTAAATACTTAAGAGAATGGATGGATTGGATTAACCTTGAAGGAAAAACAATGGAGGCGAGAAGAATCAAAATGGAACCAGCCCTCCAGAAAACCAAAAATACATACAATAAGAAAACGCTCTCCTGGAACACTAAAATCAGGCATTATAACACCGTAATTAAGGCAGAGGCAGTCTTTGCAGTAGAAACACTAGTCTTGAGGAGGCAAGGGCAAATGGGAAAATTGGAAATCAAAGAGAGAACATTTTTGAGGAAGATCATAGGTCCTAAATTCCAAAATAACAAACAAGTTTTCTATAGGAACGACAGACACCCTGTATGTGAAGTAGGAAAGACTTTCAGATACCATAAGGAAAAGAAACATTGATTTCTATGAACAAATCTACCGAATGAATCCTGCCCGAATAACAAAGGAAATCTTTGACTTCTTTTCTAAAAAGAAGATCAAACCTAATTGGTTTACGGAAGTAGAAAAGGACCTGTGAGAGCTTCAGATTACTGAAATCATGTTGATGAATGGTTCAGCCAAAACCGTGACCAAAGACAACACCAAGAAGTTCCAAGCCAGAGCCGTCTCCAGAAAACCGATGCTGATATCACAAGAGGAAAGAAAGAGGAGATCAGAAAGAATGAAGAAGTATTGGGAGAAAAGGAAAGCACAAGCATCTAACAAGTGATTGATCTGACGTACTCCAAACAGGGTGATTCGAAAAGAAGAAAGGAAAAAATAAAACGATTATTGCAATTTACAGTTTTATTTATTACTCACTGGTCTAAAAGCATAAAATTTTATTTAATTACCACAAATTAAGCAAAAAAAAAAAAAAACAACAACAACAAAAACATCAACATCATAAAAATCTACTTTTAGTGCGAAACTTGTATTTGTTGTTGTTGTTTGCCTGTGATTAAAATATCAATATCAGAGTAATTGAACTTAACTTAGCTCTTAAGTCATCTTCAATACTTATTCTGTTTCTATGTTTATTTGTGATGTACAAAAGTTCATAAAATCCACTCTCACACAAATAACTTGTAAGAAATGGCATCAAAAATAGCAGAGCTTTCCGGAAGATCATTGGGTACTCGGTTTTACATCCGATCCATAAGTTAATTACAGATTTCTCTTTAGAACCGTCTTTCATAGAACTATCTTCTGATGATCATGTGATCTCCAGGGAGGTTGAGTGCCGGTCTTTCTAGGTATATTAGTTACTCCAAATTAATCTAGAATATTAGGTACTATACGTGTACAAAGTTTAGAGCTAATGGCTTGCATACTTTCCGATATATTGATGGTAGGGTTAAAACATAGAGAGAGCATTTATTAACAGTAGGCAGCCCTGGTGGCTCTTTAGAATAGCAGTCATATCTGTTGTAGTACACATAGTACATACGAAATTTGGTTAACCAATTCATACATTCATTTCCGTGTCCGGTCAACGTTTCCAAAAACCTGCAGCTGCGATGGCCTTGTTGCTTCCTCTAAAAACATCTTCTAGAAATACAATTGATAGTATAGAAGTTACATGCATGTAGAAATTGGACCTATCGGCAGGCTTACAATCATGTTTACCGGGTGAGTTAGCCGTGGTGGTTACGGCATGACTGATGGCAGTCGCTCACATCCGGGAGGCGAGGAGGTTCGAATCCCCCCGCCGGCAACCTTGAAGATGGTCTTCTTTGGTTTCCCATCTTCCTTCCAGGCAAATGCCGGGGTTGGTCCCTAACTATAGGCCACAGCCGCTACCTTCCAACTCCTCGTCCTTACAATCCAACTTCCCTCCCCAACGGTACTTGTACCCATTGGGTGTCCGTCTCGAAGCAGCTACAAAACTGGCGAGCCGAACATGTCCTCGGACACTCCCGGCACTAAAAGCCATACGTTAAAAAAAACAATCATGTTGGTAACACTGGCATGTATGGACTTCTAAACATTCATCTGGAATGTTATTATCTATATGTGGGCCAATTTTGGAATAGTTCGCATACATAACTTCTGAGATATCCAACGAGCTCAAATTTCAATTGCGATTTTTTAGCAGTTGGAGCACTGACGTCAATTTCAGATATGGCCGTGAGATATTCATTCTTTGCTTTTACAAATTTGGTTTCGATAGCTGCAACTGTTAGGGAGTTGATAGGGGAGGGGGCACACAGACAGATCCACATTTTCCCGGATCGATCTCATAAGTCTACTGTTTCCTCATTTTTGCAAAATTAGAAAAGTAGGCTAGGAACAAGGCAATAAAGTGAGCTCGTATTCGGGAAGAGGATGTAGCAGTCGCTCCCTTCTCGAGATCAATAATACTACAGCCGGCTTCTGAAACTGTACCTTTCCATTTTTAATATCCTTCCCACCGCTGATGAAACCGTAAATGGGATTAACGAAGCAAACACCCGAACAATACCGCGCAGAAGGAAATATACGAGTTGGAGCAGAAACGCATTCTGCTGGCTTATTGGAAATTCATTCGATTGTCTGTTCCTAAGAACAATGAGCTCTCTTGTTGCTTCCGAAGGAGGACCAAAGCGCTATCCGTGCACGTCTGCAATTGGGACATTAAGATTTCAAAAGTATGCGAGGGCTGTTTATTTTTTAAGTTCCGATGGTCTGTAGAAATATAACAGATTGACTTACCAAACTGATTTTACTACTAAATGTTTGCTTGTTTTATTCTTATGTCTCAACATAATCGCCAAAGCGATTGGAACATTTGTTGTAGTCACACCAGCTTTCCAATGCCCTCGGCAAGAAATTCTGCCGCCACTGAGGTGGGTATGTCTGGAAAGTTTTTCCTTTTTTGGCGAGGTGTTGCCGCCCAACCATACCTTCAATTCTCAAAAACGGTGAAAATCATGCTTCAATCGTTCTGGCGATTATGTTGAGACTTAAGAATAAATCAAGCAGATATTTAGTAGAAAAATCAGTTTGGTACCGTATGTCATTGTTATTTTTATACAGTCCATGGGAACTTGAAAAAAAACAGCCCTCGCATTGTGGACGTTTGGATCCCGGCTATGACAGCGATAACATGGCCCTGAGTTACATACTGGTGTCGCAAAATAACGTCGACAAACTGAAACCAGAGGTTTCGGCCGTTATCTGAAGCAACTTGTAATAGGACACTTATGGCTGGAAACGAACCGTTAAAAATCTGTGCGACGTTAAACTTTTAACGATGCAAATCGGCAACACCGCGTCGAGAACGTGCGACTTTTTCTAATGTTTCCGTTCTGTACCAGACGCGGGGCGTGCCGCCACTCCCGTCTGGCGAACTAGCTCAGTGGTAAGAGAAACCTTGCGCTGGCTGTGATTCGAACCGCTACCAAGCAACACGCTGCGCCATGCATGATGCCGGCTGCCAAAGCCTGTCGCACTCCCCTGGGGGCAAATGATTAAATGAATGACAGATGAAACGAAATTATAGTGGAGAGTGTTGCTGGAATGAAATTTGTGACAGGGAAAACCGGATTACCTTGAGAGAAACCTGTCTGCCTCCGCTTCGTCCAGCACAAATCTCACATGGAGTGACCGGGATTTGAACCACGGACCCAGCGGTGAGAGACCGGCGTGCTGCCACCTAAGTCACGGAGGCTCCCACGAGAAATATAAAAAAAGAAAACCATACATTTTGAAAGAATCCAAATACACCATTTCAAACGGGTATGAATACCTTAATGGAGTGAAATGAACACGTTTTTCCACACCTAAGTTCACGCGACCGACATATATTTCTTTAAAGACAAGTTTCCGTTAAATAAGGGGTCCGTTGAAGGCAGGTTTTCAACATTGTGTCAATATCTGTGAGCCCCTGAGTGGTGAAACCACCCTCGGACACTCGCGCTAGTAATAGATACAGCGTTACTCGATATGTAGCCCAAAGAGTTATTCGATCTGATGGACTTGAACACGTTATTTTTGGTGATTAGTTTTAATAACATGATAAATAGTAGATATAGAAGTATTCTAACGTAAATATCTGGATTTTATGTGGGCTTTTATTTTCATATGGATAGAAAATACAAACGTACACCGTACATCTTCCGTAAAACTCCAACAGAAATAAAACTAATGGAAATAGAACTTTTAAATTATTTTTAGGTAAATCTAAATACTTATATTAGTGCATATTTGGATTGGAATTAAACAAAAATAACACTAGGTTAGATAATCTCCTTAGAAAATCAGCACTTATTATCAACAATTTCAGTATTTTCATTTTTTCTCTCGAATTTTTGAATTTTATTGTTGCCCTTTTGGCTACAATCTGTAACTCAGGAAATCCATAACCATGCTCACACAAATTTGTCACCCAAGCATTCGGTGCAAATGGACACAATGAACCGAGAAGATTTTTATTGCACTTTGCGCATCTGTTCCTTGTTGATTTATCCCTTCCTCGTCCACAAAAGAAGCAACAGCCTACTTTATTTCCACTACTCTCAACCTATCACTACATTCATCTAAATGAGTGGTTCCCATCCTTTGCCAGCTGACGCCCCCTTTTCAGATACGGGTGGACGATACGGGCCTAACCTAATAACACTACATAATGGAATGATTATAAAAATTATAAAACCTTGTAACAATAATATTGGGAAATGAAAGAAACTACTACATCGTTGATGGGTTGAAACATGTCGCGTATGGTCGTAGTTTACTTCCACACAGGGACGGTGCGTCATTAAGGGCCGAATGGGCCCTGCCCACCCAAGGCCGTTAGGCAGCATTGCAAAGAATTTGTTTAATTAATGTCTTTTAAAATTACTTTATATTACAGATACTCAACTTAAAATAAGTGTTTTACCCTTCAAGAATCTCTAAAGAGAATTCATTATAAATAACTCATCCATAGCTTAAGATCCTGACAGTCTCGAACGGTATATCGTCATAGCGAGGGCCGCTCCTCAGCAAGTCCCATGTAAAGTATATGGCTTCATGGGCCGGGTGAGGAAACAGTGGACATAGCACTGTCTTGCACGCGAATTCTTCAGTGCTATGAAGGGAATTTTCTCTCTCTTCAAGGGTCAGCAGATTGGGCCCATAGCGTTGCTTTCAAGCTCCCTGCTTATGTCTCTGTCAAACAGGATTACGGGAGAAGGGTTTACCCCACCCCAAGCTCTTAAACAGGCATTCAGCTATTGTTCGCAGATTGCTGACATAAGACAAACATATAATTATACATTTTCAGTTGTCAGATATTCCAAGTACAGTACAAATGTGTTAGTGAATTCTGTCGATGAAGCTGTGATTTCTACTGTATAAATGTATTTTTTTTAAATTTGTGGCACGGTACGTAGTTATTTAATATGTCGATTGTATGCCGAAATAGGAAAATGAAAGTGGAATTTTAAACAAATCCATTTCTTCTATAGCTCTGAACACAAAGTTAGAAATTAAAGAATTATGACCTTATCAACCAAGCTGATGGATACATTTGCTTTATCCGAGCACAGGAGAGAATACATGTATTAATAAAGAGCCATGTGGGTACAGTTTTTAATGCATCAACTATTTATTAAAACTTATTACAAATGCTGTGTTGTGTGGAATTATGATAGTGGCAATATTGGCAACAATAAATGCCAAATATAAAACAATATTTAATATGTAACAACAATAGTATCATCTGGCCCACCCTAGAATTATAATCACGTGCCACCCCTGCTTCCACATAAGTAGGTCCACAAAGTGTGCAATTAAACGTGCGTTGAGTGGTCTTGTTCTGCTCTCAGGCTTGATTTGCTCCTTACAACACAGCAAATTCCTTATTTGACCTCCGCAGAGGTTTGTGCCGACAGTTGATAATTAACAGTGCTTTTGAACGATTGACTTGGCACGACAATAACTTGGAGAGATTTGAAAAGTGTTTATTATTCAAAATTGTAATATTCGAGTTTTAAAAAATAATTGCAAATCACTTCACGTGTCCCCCCTCCCCCCCCCCCCCCCCCCCCTGATAAAGCCTCGCACCCCCCAGGTTGGGAACCCCTGATCTCAACACTGACTGATTTGAAAGTCATCTACATGGTCACCTTCGGTGAAGCGACGTGTCCTTTATACGCTCAATTCTGAAACAGCGATGCTCGCGCGGCGACTTCTAATGCATCTGGTGTCAGATTGGTGCAATTAGTTCGGTTGGAAACACACCCATGTGTTAAATACAGCATCAACAGGCAGCTACAGAGATTCTCAATATTCCTAGCAAAGAATATACTCTGCGCTACAACAAAATAAATCACTGGGCTACATGTGTAGCCCGAGCGAGTATTCGAGGGTTAAGGAGCTGGGTGAAGACATGCTTATTGCTGGAGACACAATATTTGATACAAAGGGCGAGCATTTAAACTCCTTCAGTGTTTGATAATGTGAGACTTGTCAAGACTAATCAGCTCGTCTCACCACTTCCAGTTCCGCCAGGCAGGAAGTGGTCACTTCTCATTTCTCTCGCCTTTCCTCGACAATTCACTGCAGTAAAGTTAATATGGACATCCCAAAACCACCGTCAATTGAAACGTTTAACCACTCAAAATCTCGGTCGAGCTCGTTAAAGTGCAAAATCGGACGAAGGTGGTGTCTATATTAACCACCTGTCATAAGGACAGTTTATGCTTTCAAAGATGCTGATAGTAGAATCTTTAAGCCGAATATCGGAGAATGTTCATGCCGAAGATCTAGTATTTCTAAAAATCAAATTTTATATAGGCTACGAATCTACTCGACGTAATGTGGTGCATAAAATTTAAAAAAAACTAAAACTAAAAATATTAACAATTAAAGTGCAATAATAAAATATAAATATAGAATTAAAAATAATAAAAATTAAATTGCAATAATAATAATTAAAATAATAAACTAAACTTTTTATTTATTTATTTATTTATTTATTTATTTATTTATTTATCGTATGGCTCTTAGTGCCGGGAGTGTCCGAGGACATGTTCGGCTCGCCAGAGGCTGTAGCTGCTTCCAGCGGACACCCTAGGGGTGAGCTACAAGTTCCGTTTAATTTCAAGTAGTTCCAACTTTCGCTACCAGATATCAATGATACCTAGTAGTGACCGTTGGAACTTTGATAGAGCGTTCCGACGAAATCTAACCTAATTTAGGTTCATACAAGTTAAGTCTGTGGAAGGATCTTTTACATGCCATAAATTTATGACATGGGACCGCCGGCTTTACTTCCCCTCCGAAGGAAGGCATACTGAGGGATTTTTAACGCTCTTAAAAATCCGACGGCTTTGGCCGGGTTGAAACCCGCTATCTTGGGCACAGCAGTTCAGCATGCTACCCACTACGCTATAAAGCAATTATGAAAAGAATTGTAAAATCAATCGGAAATTGGTTACTTAATTAATTCAAGAGAAAAATATCAAAATTAACTTAAATCTATAAGGACATAAATTGAAAATTAAAAACACTAGTTCCGTGAAGAATTATACAGCCTATTTTCATATATCCTACTCATGTTAATTGACTATATCTACATACAAAATTTCAGTTTGAAGGTCGTGATAGATTCGTAGATAGATTCGTAAATATTTCATATGGTCGCCATGTTCGATTTTGATTTACGTACTGTTACATGAAGATTATTGTGTACGTGTGATATTCAAACTACAATCGCATGATTACAACACAAGAAGTAAAAACGAGATTTTAAAATTTCGCACAGCTGACATCTTGTGGTTATGAAAACAATTGAAATAATGCCAGTGGATTAACATTTGCATTAGCATATAACGTGCAAAGTTTCACTGCAATCGGATGGTTAAATCGCGAGAAACGTCCATTTAAAAATTTATAATTTGCGTCGCCGCCATGTTGGATTTTTGATCACCAGGTTACTGAAAGTCCTTTAGGTGAACTTATGTTCATAGCTTCTATGATCATAAAAAAAAATAGGTTCGATTTCTGTAAAAGATTCGTAGATATTGAGAACTGTCTAAATATTTCGGATGCTCGCCATTTTGGATTGATATATGTATAGGCCATAGAGTTATGTATCATTAAAGGAAAATTATTGCGCAGCTTCATTATTCAAACTTTCACTTCGATCGCATGATTACGACACAAGAAATAAAAACTTAATTTTAAAATTTCGTACAGCCGCCATCTTGAGGTTATGTAAACAATTGAACTAAATTAGATGCCAGTGCATTACAATATGTAAAATAATTTACTGTACCACATTTCACTGCGCTCAGAGAGTTAAATCTCGAGTAAAGTCTATTAAAATATTTCAAATTCGCTTGGCCGCCATGTTCGTTTTGTACTTTACAGGTTTATGAAAATTACATAGATTATCTTGTACCAGTGCCCTTTATCACCGTACAAAATTCAAGGTGATACCGCTAATTGTTTCAGAGATATAGAATGCCAGTGAAGTATTTCGCACAGCCGCCATTTTGAGGTTATGTAAACAATTGAACTAACTTACACGCCAGAGCATTACAATGTGTATAAACATTTGCTGTGCCAAGTTTCATTACGTTTGGATGGTTAAATCGCGAGAAAAGTCTATTTAAAAGTCTCAACTTCGCTTGGCCGCTATTTTGGTTTTGTAGTTACCCGGTTTTTGAAAGTCTCTTAAGTGAACTTCTACTAGTGCCCTTTATCACCGTACATAATTTCAGGGCGATATCGGTAATAGTTTCGGAGATACTAAATGTTGGTGACATATTTTGAACAGCCGCCATGCTGGACTGGTGAGACACAATACAATTTGAAGGGCACGGTTTAATGTGTGTTTGCTTTTATTTTTGTTGTAGTGTTTTTGCGTTTGTTTTTGCTCTTTTTTAATTTACTGTTTGTTTGTTTATTGTTTTTTATTATTTGTGTTTTTTTTTGTTATTGCATTTTTGTTTTCACTCTTCTGTGATGTTTGTTTCATTTTATTTATTTAATTTTATATTAGACTATATATATTATATTTTATATGAAAAAGGGACGAAAAACCAATAACATTATTATTATTATTATTATTCTATATGAGTTAATTCTATCTTATTTGAAAATGAAATTGAACCCCGGCACGTAAGTTGCATTGCTCACTCTTGGATACGTAGGACGTGACTCTAAACGCTCGGCTACAGATGCTGGTGAATCTGTTCTTGTGTTTCTAATTAAAATACGAACCACAACAGACAGACCACCCTTGTGGTAAGGGGGTGAGACTTCACTTCACTTCACTCAATTTTATATGAACCATCCTCATTGACACCTCCCCTCCCCTTCTGCCCACCAGCAAGGCCTAATTATGACTGCATCTGTCACAAAGGGTCTCCCCTTGGATCTGGTAATGGGATAATTCCACAAGAAGTCAACTCTCGTTTGGTTGAGGCGCGCCACACAAATTAACTGAATCACGAGTCCTTCAATTTTAGGCGGGATTTCTTCAGGGAAGTTGCATTGTTATGTAAACCAAACGAAGGAGCTTTAGGAAATAAGGTAACATTATTATACTGCACAATTCAGTATTTAATTGATTATTGGTCTAGTTCAGGGGGTTTAAATCATTTTACTCTCAATCCCCCACCTTCTTTCACAAAGTAATTAATAATGGGTCAATTATGTAATTAGCATTTTTGTTTACCTTCTTAGATAGTTACACAAACATCCCTGGAACACCACACTGGGGTCTGAACGACCCTGCGAAAAACAAACTATTGAATAATTAAAACTCCGCAATATTTGTAGGTTTGTGATGTGTCTTGTGTGGGGTTTCTCCTAGGACACCAAGGAGTAGCGAACTGCGCGCTACCTCCCTTTATATAGAGTGCAACTGCACCACATTACTGCGAGAAGTAAAAGCTCAAGCAGCGTTAACACGGCACAGACCTAGGAAAATTGCTGAGTTTTAATTCACTGGCCGTGAAAGCCAATGTGCGATCTTTTTGGAAGCATTCATAGGGAGGTTACGGCTGCTTGAGCTTTTAGTTCTCGCAGAAAAGTGGTGCGTTGCACCTTATATAAAATAAAATAATAATAATAAAAATAAAATAATATCAACAGAACCTAACAAGAAGTTTCATGACGAACTAAAGAGCCTACTTTTCTTAAAATTAAGATTCATGCCAATGATTACTCTACCGTGTATGAACCTATCTAGAATAATGACGAAATTAAGTTGGTAATATCGAAATGTCTAATTAGTTCGAAATATACCTGGTATAATGTAGCCTAATAGAGCACTGGAGTTGGCAGCCCTGGTGACTGAATATATTCTTAGTTCCGTCTCTTAAGGTACAGAATACAATATTTGGTTGAAGTCCAATGGACGTTACATGCAGTTAGACATTGGATCTATCAACACGCGTAAATGCATGTTGGCAACAATGTCATGCGTGTGCTGGTCAGAAATAATCTGAAATATAATGATATCTTGTGCCCAGTTTAGATGAAATCCATTTGTTAGTATAGAAGTTTCATGTATTTTAAAATTGGACCTATCAGCAGGCATACAATCATGTTGGCAGCACTGACTTATATTAATTACTCCAAATTAATCTAGAATGTCAGGCGCTATACGTGTGCAAAGTATAGAGCTGTTGGCTTTCTGATATATTGATATTAGGGTAAAAATATATAGACCGCATTTATCAACAGTTGGAGGCCCTGATTGCTCCGAAGAATACTTATAGTCATATCTGTTATGTTACACATAGCACATACGAAATTTGGTTGAAATCCAACTGATAGTAAGGAAGTTACATGTATTTAAAAATTGGTCCTATCAGCAGGCTTAGAATCATGTTGGTAGAACTGACGTATATAAGTTACTCCAAATTAATCTAAAATGTCAGGTACTATACGTGTGCATAATTTAAAGCTGTCGGCTTGCATACTTTCTGATGTATTGGTATATGGATAAAAAAATATAGAGAGCAATTTTTAACAGTTGGCAGCCCTGATGGCTCTTAATAATACGCTCAGTCATATCTGTTTATGTACACATATTACATACAAAATTTGGTTGAAATCCAATTGATAGTGTAGAAGTTATATGTATTTAAAAATTGGACCTATCAGAAGGCTTAACATTATTTTGGCAACACTGCCATGTATGGCCTCCTGGAAATTAAACTGAAATAGTATTATCTACATGTGTGCCAATTTTGGAATAGCTCCCATTCATACCTTCCAAGATATCCAACATGGAGCTCAAATTTCTGGTGCGTTTTTTCAGCAGTTGGTAGCACTGACATCATTTTCAAATAATGGCTTGAGATATTACGGTATACATCTTTATTCATACTAAATTTTGTTTCGATTGCTGGAGCCGTTTAGGAGTTGATAGGGGGACACACAGACAGACAGAAGGTCAGACAGACAGACAGACAGACACACATTTTCCCGGATCGATCTCATAAGTCGACTTTTTCGTCATTTTTGCAAAATGTGAAAAGTAGGATAAAGATGTTGAACATTACAGGAGTTATCACTAAAACGCTGCAGCCTTGTTTGATGAACAACCACCATTTTGAATTTTGAAAAAATACCCAAATGATATTTTGAGATGAATGTAATGCTGTTTTGCATATAGAATAATGCCAGTGTTTCATGTGCACAAAATTTCATTGCTTTAACTGTTGTGGTTTTGATGGAAATAGAATAAGATAATTGTTAAAATGTTACCATGGTAACCTGTACCTAACCCCTTCATCATCATCAGCTTCTAAAGGCTAAAAGCCTTGTCGTTGCAGCCATTTCTTACGGTCTTCAGCAGTTCTCTTCATATTGACATACGATTCACATTCCATTTCCTTGACAATGTTCTTGAGATACGATTGTCTTGGTCGTCCCCTTGGTTTCTTCCCCAAAATTTTTCCTTCAAAAATGACCTGGAGGAGAGTGTCATGTCTGAGTACGTGTCCCATGAATTTTGATTTCCTTTTCTTGATGGTGTTCAACAGGCATCGATTCTCCTGAATTTGGTTCAGAACAAGCTCATTTCTCTTTCTTTCCACCCAGCTTGTTCGGGTCATTCGTCTCCAAAACCACATTTCAGCTGCCTCAAGTTTTGATTCTTCTCTTTTCCCCTGTGTCCATGTTTCACAACCATAGGTCAACACACTCCAAACAAAGGTCTTGAGAAATGACTTCCTTATCTTCAAGTTGAGGTGCTCATTGAGCAGCAAATTCTTCTTATTTTGAAAGGCTTTCTTCGCCAACACTATTCTTTTCTTAATTTCTGAGATGCATCTGTTGTCAGAATTAATCACACTTCCCAAACAGCAAAATTCCGTTACTTGTTCAATGGCACTATCATTTAACATTATATTAGCTAATATTGGTTGTTTCTTTTTATCAACCACCATTAATTTTGTCTTCCGAGAATTAACTCTTAGCCCGAATTTTCCTAAGGATTTCTGAAAAATGTTTAACATTCTATTCATTTCAAATGCAGAGTTTGCTAAAAGTGCAATATCATCTGCAAAGCGAATGCTATGAACCTGTACTCCATTAAATTTTAATCCTTTTGTTTTCTCTTTCAATGCATTTACTGCAGCCTCTATATAGATATTAAAGAGATATGGTGATAGAGGACAACCCTGCCTTACACCTCTTCTTATTTTTGCTTCTCTTTTATTGCCATTAACTGTTATTTCGGTAGTTTGATTTTTATATAAGTTCAGAATAAGGCGCCTGTCTTTCCAGTCAATCCCGACTTTGGCCAATGTAAGAAATAAGGTTTTCCAATTAACATTATCAAATGCCTTTTCTATATCAATGAATACTATATTGGTTTTTCGATTAACTTCCAGTCTTCTTTCTAAAATCTGACGTAATGCTAGGATAGTCTCCCTAGTCCCTTTCCTTGTTCTAAATCCATACTGATCACTATCCAGATGTTGTTCAATTTTCTTGCTTAGTCTCTCTTTGATGATTATCAATAAAATCTTTGATGCATGTGAAAGAATGGCTAAAGTTCTATAATTAGAACATTCACAAGCATTTCCTTTCTTGGGTAGTGTGATTGTTCGACTTTTAATAAAATCAGGAGGTACAATTCCGTCCTCATAGCATTTAGTAATGATTTGAAAAAGGCATTCCTTAATGCTTACATCACAACATTTTAAGAGCTCTGCAGGAATGTTATCTACACCAGTTGCTTTATTTCCTTTCAGATTAGTGAGTGCTGCATACAACTCTGCTTTAGTTATAGTTGGACCTTTATCATCTTCTTCAATTAGTTCTTCATTTTCTATATAACTACTATTGTCAGTAATATCTGGTCCATCATACAAATCTTCAAGGTATTCCTTCCATCGCTCACATACCTTATCATTTTCAAACAATAGCTTCCCTTTGGAATCCTTAACTACGTTGCTTGTAATGCGTTGCTGATAGCTCAAAGATTTCACTTTAAAATAAGCTTTGTCAGGTTTCCCATTCTTCAGGTCATCCTCAATATCCATGCATACCTGCTTCATCCAATTTTCTTTCTCCTTGCGACATTTCGTTGTTATTTGATTCTTTAGAGACTTATACGCTTGAGTGTCTATATTTCTAAATTTGTTCCTTTCTTCAATAAGCTCCAGGATTTCCTGGGTCATCCATTTCTTCTTCGGTTCCAATTTTCTTTTGCCTAGTACTTCCGTTGCGGCTGTTTCTAAGCCATTTCTTATATCATCCCATCCTAAAGTCTCATCCTTAACCAATTTGCTAACATCTTTAAATTTTTGTACTACATTAGGATCCTGAAGCTTATTTAAACACCATCTCTTTCGTCTAAATGTTTTATTCCTCTTGAACCTTATATCACATTTAGCTGCAACTAGGATATGATCACTATCAATTTCCGCCCCAGGGTAACTATGGCTGGCTTTCACTTGGTTCCTATATCTTCGTTTAACTATGATGTAGTCAATTTGCAACCTTCTATCTCCAGGTGCTATTTAGGTGTAACGTCTTCTCTTGGGAACTTCGTAATAGGTATTAGTTATTACCATCTCATGTTGCTCACAGCATTCCAGTAATCTTTCTCCTCTCACATTGACATCACCCATGCCAAACTTACCAGCATATTTAACATCATTATGAGAGACTACGGAAGCATTAAAATCACCCATTAAAATAATGTTTGAATTCTCATTTACTATGTCAAACAATTCTTCTATTTGATCATACATTTCTTCAATTTCTTCATCATCAGCATTTGAAGTGGGGAAATATGTTTGTATTATCACCAAATCAACTGGAATTGCTTTTACTTGTATCATTAGAATTCTGTCACTAATGTGATAAGTGTTGACTACGTTGTGAGTTCATTTTCCTCTTAATACAATCGCTACACCACTATTTCCGGCTTTGGTATTGCCTGCGTGGTTTATCCTGAAGTCATCAGAAATGAAGTCTCCATTACCTGCCCATCTAGTTTCACACATTCCAAGGACATCTAGATTCTTCTTAATCATATAGTTTTTTACCTCCTCAAGTCGTCCAGGTTGTAGAAGAGTTCTTACGTTCCATGTACCAACAGTGAATTTGCAATTGTCATTGCGAGGGTTTCGTTGAATGACGACCGAAGAGGCCTCGCTACTGTTTCCTCTCTTGCCGGATCTTGGTTTCCGATTCCCATGATCAGTAGAATCACAATCAATAGAGAAACTCATCATGGCTGCTATACTTGGGATATCCTAGGATCTTTAATGGAGTGGTTTCCCGTTGCCTTCTCCATTCTATGCCGTTGGCCACCTAGTAGCTCTTCCGCCTTTAGGAGCAGTTTCCCCCTCCAAGGACAAGAGAGTGCCCTTCTTCTACCCGCTCATCCGCCCTCCGAAGAAACCGTTGGCACTTGATAAAAGTGGTCGCCTTATCCCGGGCGACGTTCAGTGCCTGATATATGTCCAATATACGGACATATACCTTTTGCTCTATTAAAACGAGCACTGGGTTGCCTCCTCCACCATCTGCACCTGACAGCCCATATATGAAGGGTCCTAATGCTGTAAATTGTTTATTTGAAAATTTATATTTATTAATTACAGTACTGCAAGCCTCCGTGGCTTAGGCGGCACCACGCCGGCCTCTCACCGCTGGGTCCGTGGTTCAAATCTCGGTCACTCCATGTGAGATCTGTGCTGGACAAAACGGAGGCAGACAGGTTTTTCTCCGGGTACTCCGGTTTTCCCTGTCAAAATTTAATTCCAGCAACACTCTCCACTATCATTTCATTTCATCTGTCATTCATTTAATCATTGCCCCAGAGGAGTGCGTCAGGCCTCGGCAGCCGGCACAGTTCATATCCTCGCCGCTAGTTGGGGGCTTCATTCATTCCATTCCTGACCCGGTCGGAGACTGGAAGCAGGCTGTGGATTTTCATTTTTCAATTACAGTACTGCAAGCCTCCGTGGCTTAGGCGGCACCACGCCGGCCTCTCACCGCTGGGTCCGTGGTTCAAATCTCGGTCACTCCATGTGAGATCTGTGCTGGACAAAACGGAGGCAGACAGGTTTTTCTCCGGGTACTCCGGTTTTCCCTGTCAAAATTTAATTCCAGCAACACTCTCCACTATCATTTCATTTCATCTGTCATTCATTTAATCATTGCCCCAGAGGAGTGCGTCAGGCCTCGGCAGCCGGCACAGTTCATATCCTCGCCGCTAGATGGGGGCTTCATTCATTCCATTCCTGACCCGGTCGGAGACTGGAAGCAGGCTGTGGATTTTCATTCAATTACAGTACTGTCTTGTAAGAGCCGGCCCCGTGGTGTTGGGGTAGCGCGCCTGCCTCTCACCCGGAGGCCCCGGGTTCGATCCCCGGCTCCGTCAGGGATTTTAAAACTGACGTGAGGGTTGGAACGGGGTGCACTCAGCCTCGTGAGGACAATTGAGTAGCTGTCTGACAGTGAGACAGCGCCCCGATCACGAATACCAAGATTAACGGCCGAGGGGACCCGACGCGCTGATCACGCGTCACCCCTATATCTGCAGGCCAAATGGCTGGGCAGCGGTCGCTTGGTCGGCCTTAGCCCGCCATGGGCTGGATAGTGCCAGGGGTTGTTGACTGTCTTGTAAGCATCATACGCTAAATAAATAAATAACTGTACCAAAGGACTCCTTCTCCACCGCACGTGCTGTTGAGGTCTTCACTCATATCCCAGAGCAGGGCCCTCCATATTTATAGCCCCTGGAGAGAGGGTGCCTCAGTATTCTAAAGCCCCCAAGAATTGGGCTACCTGTTGGTCCGCGGGTGCTATTGGAGGGTATTCGAACCAACACTACCGTTACTGTAGGGGCCCCCTATCCGCCACCTGGGGACGCGCCCTCTAGGGGTTGCAGGTTCCCCCGAAGGAATTCCTTAATTCCGTCCTTCAGTGAACTGCCAAGCTGCTTACCGCCAATACAGCAAGCAAGGAGTTACGGCTTCAATGAAGGCTAACGACGTTGCTAAGTTGCGAAATTTTGTGAAATCATTTGAAACTGAAATATTTGCTGCCGATGATAGCGTCCTTTATTGAACAATTTGTGAAAATGTAGGAAGTTCAAGAAAGTTTCCATTGACTTAACATTTGGAAACCGCCAAACATAAGCGAAATGAAGTAAAAAAAAAACAACAACAAAAGATACGAGGCTTACAGTAGTCGCATATGATGTGTAACATCTGACATGTTATCCTACCTTGAAGTTGTTACCGTTTTTATTATCCTTGACATTCATAAACACACAAGAAATCTTTGTATTTTTTACACTCTCATAATACTGTACATAACAATCCAAGACTCTCTTTTTTTTCTTCACTGCCTACTTGATATTTCTACTCTCGCACTGCCTTCTCGATACTCTGCTGTTACAAAGTAATCCGCATGTGATAAACATTCCACATGGTACCACTGCCAGCTGGATCACATCCCTTATGGCTGCTAATGCAGCCTGGAGGGATGCAATCCAACTGGCAGTGCGTCTTACACACTTCCATCCGATCCACTTCCGTCCCATTTTTCAAAATTACTCCCTCAAAAATATCCAGCAACCGTGTATTATTATTATTCTCGTATCAGAAACATGTTACACAACACAAAACATTTCACTAAATACAATTAGACCAGAACTTGGCGACTTGTAGTGCATTCTGTGAGGCTAGGTGTAGATCCTCCGTTGTGGAGGTGATTGGGCACATACGACATTGAATCATGTGGTTGACAGTCGGATCTTCTCCGCAATCACACTTGATGTTTCCGTCTTGAGCGTAGTTCCATCTTACCATATTAGCTCTTGATTTGCCGACTCCTGATCTCAACCTATTTAGGGATTTCCATGTCATCCATGCCTCGTTATGACCCGGTGGTAAAGTTTCAGATGGTGTTGTACAGCCACCAGGAAGAAGACCATTAGCTTTCCAAGATTTTAGTCTAGCATTTTTCTCGGTGGTTGTGAGTTCCTTTGATGTCTTTAGGAAACTCTTCCTAGATTTCAGTCTTGGTGTGTGTAATTCGTACCCATATAACGTATGAGTTCCTTCATGCTCCACCTTCTTCCTTTCCTTGTTCGCTGATATTTCTCTTCGAACAGAAGGGTGCTATCCCGGCGAGGTGGTAAAGCCATTCAATTGGAGTGGATTTGAGACACCCAGTTATTATTCTGCACGTATCATTGAGAGCCACATCCACCTGTCTGGTATGAGCTGAGTTATACCAAACAGGACATGCGTACTCTGCGGTGGAATAACATAATGCCATTGCAGAAGATTTGATGATTGCTGGTTGGCTGCCCCACTGCGATCCGGCCAATCTTCTGAGGAGATTGTTCCTTGTGGAAACTTTCTGCTTAGTGTTCATACAATGTATCTTGTATGTGAGAGCCCTGTCGAGTGTTACTCCTAAGTATTTTGGAGTGTAACAGATTTCCAATATAACCCCTGACCATACAACATTTAACTTACGTTCGGCTTCCCTATTTCTCAGATGAAAAGCACATACTTGTGTTTTTGATGGATTAGGTTTGAGATGATTTGTAGTATAGTCTAGTATCTTGAGAGGGTTTCAAGGGCATTATTGTGATTGCTCTCCACTGATACAAAGTCCCTGCAACCGAGTGGAAAGATGTTACACATCAACATAGGAAAAAAAAAACCCACATCAATTCAGCCCTTGTTAACAAATGCTATTCATTGCCCTGCAACCAAACTTAGTGAATTTTCTCAAGACCTGTGTGATGCCTTAATTTCAGACCTTTTTTGAAGCTAAGCTGAGCTAATCGTTCCATCCTTGCATAGCTACCTCACCCTACATACGAGGCAATCTGTTTAACATACTTGACCAATAATTAGTGTGTATTTGCATGGATATTTATTCTTTTAATAGTGCATGGACTTCTTTACAGTGTGTTCATTCTGAAAAATATTTCCTTGTCACCTTTGTTTACGTTCTTGACAGTAAACTGCTGATTCAGGCGGAAATAATCTTCCACACAAATATTGTTGGTTGGTTCCTCAGTTTAGGGGCTGCGACAACGCGGTCATGTAGCCCCGTGTACTTTGGGTGTGTGTAGAATCTGTCTGATAACCGGTGTTAATTGTGATGACTGTATTAGTGTGTGTTTTATGTTTTTAATTCAAGCAAGGACTGCAAACATTCGATTTTCAAGTAGTTCCTACTTTTGCTACCAAACGCCACCGTCTAGTCCAACTTGTTCTGAACTTGATTACTAGATGCCACCGCAGTCAGCTCCTGGCGTCGAACGTTGGAACCTAAGAGCGGCCATTAATCTTGGTCTCCTCACGAGGTTGAGTGCACCCCGTTCCAGCCCTCACCTAAGTTGTTGTTATAGTTTGAGTCTTCAGTCTTTTGACTGTTTGACGCAGCCCTCCATGCCTCCCTGTCCTGAGCTAATCGTTCCATCTCTGCATAGCTACCACACCCTACATACGAGGCAATCTGTTTAACATATTCTAACCTTGGTCTACCCCTACAGTTCTTGTCCTCAACACTTCCTTCCATAACTATGCTTGCTATTCCTGGGTGTCTTAATAAGTGTCCTACCAACCTATGTCTTCTCTTCATTAGCAGTCGCCAGAAACATCTCTCCTCTCCCACTAGTCTTAATACCTCTTCGTTCGTAACCTTATCTACTCATCTGATCTTCATAATTCTCCTGTAACACCACATTTCAAACGATTCAATTCTCCTCTTTTCTGCTGCATCAACAGTCAAAGTTTCACTTCCATATAGTGCGACGCTCCAGAAAAAGGCTTTCAAAAATGACTTCCTAATACCTAAATCTATATTCGATGTCAACAGATTCCTTTTTTGTGGAAATGCTTTCCTTGCGTGAGCCAACCTACTTTTTATATCCTCTTTGCTTCGTCCATCCCTGGATATTTTGCTTCCTAAGTAACAGAAGGCTCCTACAACCTTCAGTTTTTCAACTGCCAATTTGATGTCAGTTTCTATTGTAATATCCCGGGTGATACCGACCTGCACTAATGAGTTCTCTCCTCGGGGGCCAATTTGGAAAATTCTAACACGGGAAGTTGCCTGAGGCGTGTTTTACTGTTCCCCTTCCCCACTCCAAACTGGACGTGAAGGTAAATATATTTAGGAATGTATTGACCTACCACTATCTAACTATCGACTCTTGTTATCTCCGATACTGCTCATTAGCGACTTTTGGTATTATTACAGATTCCTGGATTTCTTTAACTTTGCACTTTACAATAAGGATAAGGTTTGGTCATTTTCTTTGCATTTCACAGTTACGGTACTATTTAGATCTGCACATTTTAATTTTTTTTGTTGTAGCTTCATAAACATGATGATGATGATCACATTGATCAGAATCCGGATTTTGATGACCTAAAAATGATTAAAAAATACCAATAAAATGACTGCGAAACTACCTTAAAATTACCCGAAAATTAAAAAAAAAAAAAAAAAAAACACAAATTTGTATGAAACACATAATTTCATCACACAACAAATGCAAACAGAAATGTTTTTAATAGGTAGGCCTTCCTAATCCCTCCCTATATTATTCTGCTAAGGTCCCATTCCAGTTTTGTACCGAAAATAAGATTCCATTAACACCAACCTACACATATGGGGTACCTACAGGTTCAGCATAACCCAATGCGTAAGCGAAAGGCACTCACTTACTCTTTAAATGCCTGACAATTAAATAAATACCTTAAAACATATATATTTACAATGAAATACTGAAAGAATGCAACACGGTAACCATGGTAACAGAATCTCACAGGTCCATCTATTTCTGTAAGACGCAATGCAATTCCAGTTATTACATTACTGTGAAAGTTTTCAGACGGTTATAAGGTTATCACTGAACCAAATTAAGCTGTAAAATTCATCAATACATACAGTATAATGCGCTTAAGGTGGTCAAGGGGCACTTGAGAAATTTTTTTCACGCCATTTTCACGTGTGAGTGTGGTACGAAAGGTATTTTTCACCCGACTATAAAGGGTCTCCGAAAACTACATTTAAAGGCCCTTAAATTAACAGTGTCTGTGATATTCCCAGAAAACTAACTTCGCTCTGATATAGCCTACCTATGAAGGAATGACAAACCCCTAACCACTGCACCAGTAGCTGAATTGATAAAGTCTGATTATTCATACCAAGGATAAATCAGTCATAGCATTCATGATTGAGATTTTGCTAAGTGTACTCTTTACAACTAGAATATTCGCGGGCGAAGCCGCGACGGGTAATGCTGTTGTTGTTTGAGTCTTCAGTCTTTTGACTGGTTTAATGCAGCCCTCCATGGCTCCCTGTCCTGAGCTAAACGTTTCATCTCTACATAGCTACCACACCCTACATCCGAAGCAATCTGTTTAACATATTCTAACCTTGGTCTACCCCTACAGTTCTTGTCCTCGACCCTTCCTTCCATAACTAAGCTTGCTATTCCTGGGTGTCTTAGTATGTGTCCTACCAACCTATCTCTTCTCTTCATTAGCAGTCACCAGAAACATCTCTCCTCTCCCACTCCCCTTCGTTTGTAACCCTATTGACCCAACTGATCTTCATCATTCTCCTGTAACACCACATTTCAAATGCTTCAATTCTCCTCTTTTCTGCTGCACCAATAGTCCAAGTTTCACTTCCATAGAGCGCCACACTCCAGACAAAGGCTTTCAAAAATGACTTCCTAATACCTAAATCTATATTCGATGTCAGCAGATTCCTTTTTTGTAGAATTGCTTTCTTTGCCTGAGCCAACCTACTTTTTATATCCTCTTTGCTCCGTCCATCACTGGTTATTCTGCTTCCTAAGTAACAGAAGTCTCCTACTTCCTTCAGCTTTTCACCTGCCAATTTGATCTCCATAGAGGTTTCTGATTTATTTCGGCTGCATTCCAGTATTTTTGTTTTACATTTATTAATTTTCATCATGAATTCTTTCCGTAAGACGGAGTCCATACCATTCAAAAACTCATTCAAATCCTCAGGCTTGTCGGCCAAGATGACGATGTCATCAGCAAATCTCAGAGTTGAAATTATTTCTCCTTGAATCTTCACTCCCACTTTACATTTTTCTCTAATTTCCTTCATTGCTTGTTCAATGTAAAGATTGAAAAGTATGGGTGATAAGTTGCATCCTTGCCTTACACCTTTCTGAATACCAGCTTCTCTCTCATGTCCTTCAACTCTAATGACTGCTGCCTGGTTTCTGTATAGATTGTATATCACCCTCCTATCCCTGTACTTTATTCCAATCGATTTCAAAATGTCAAACAATTTAGTCCAATCAACGTTATCAAAAGCCTTTTCTAAGTCTACAAAAGCCATGAACGTTCTCTTATCTTTCCTTATTCTACCTTCCAAAATCAGCCTAAGACTTAGTACAGCTTCCCTTGTTCCTACATTTCTCCTGAAACCAAACTGGTCTTCGCCCAACTCCGTTTCTATCTGGCTTTCAATCCTCTTGTAATGCTAGTGTATATTATATTAATACGAATTATTTGCACACAAATACTGGTTATTATTTCACTCTAGTGTGTCTCCTGGAATGTGGATATTCTTAGAAATAAGGGTTGAAGAAAATTGTGAAGTTTCTCATGTCTTCGTGTTCATCTTCACTTTTAGTGCCGTTAATACCCACTACCATACGCAAAAAATGCAACATAAACCATTGAAATTGTGAGAAAATGACTCAAACCGTATAAAATATTCTTATAAATTCCATAAAATGACGTAATAAAGACATGAAGGTAAAATACTTTGAGAAATGACGAAACAATGACTTAATAAATATGCATTTCTGTAATGTGGGGGCCATGAACAGGATTTGTATATAAGTTAGCGATGACTTTGGTGAACCATTTAAAAGATGGCATGTCATCAGAATCCGGGCCCTGGAGATTAGTATTGCCGCTCTTCTCTTTCATGTAGAGGATCATGTGCTAAATGAGGGTCAAGGACGGTGCCAAATACTGTCACATGTCGGGTCAATGAGAGCCATTGTCTGGGCGATGAGATGATCTCGGGGTTAAGTCAGCCGACAAGTGGACTCGCAATTAAGGTCAGAAAACTCTTACTAGACAATCCAGAAACTGTTTTACCCAGCAAACTTTGCTCCCCCCAGGGTCTCCCGACGAGTGGGACGTGGGTTGTCGACCACAGGGCCCCAACTGAGTTCGGCATTTCTTCCACTTACTTGTGCCGGGCTCCTCTCTGTCATCTTTCCTATCGACCTCCCTTGGTCAACTCTTGTTCTTTTCCGTCCCCGACGGTATTAGGGTATCCCAGGCCTAGGGAGTCTTTCACTTTCCCGCCTTAATTAGCCATTATCTCATCTTTCCTGATCCCTTATTCTTCAAGGGGTCAGACCTCTTCTATTCTCTTCATATCTCCTGCCTTCTGCTCAAGGCCCTCAAGGAGGCAGGGTGGCTTCCGTGTTAAGGCCATTCTGCTGGATCCATTCCCCAAGATATTTATTATTATTATTATTTTTATTATTTATTTGAGCGAAAATTCTCCTTCAGGAGAGCGATTAAACTTGATAACATGATGTCATTTGGAGGCGTGTCTCCTCCGCTCCTCCCAAAATCGCTTCATTCTCGCGGAATGCTCCCTCTTCCTCTCATCCGTCCACTTTTTCCCAGGTTGTCGTAATGATCTTGGTTCAAACTTAACATTCGCCATTTTTGTCTGGCACTCAGTTCGGTCTTCGAAATTTTCTGTGCTGATTACTTGCAAGTCTCTCTGTACCTCTTTAAGCCATTCTGTGCCGCATTTACTCTGTGTTATGATACCGAGTAGTTTCTTTGGTAATCTGGAGGTGACCATCCTGTGGATGTGAGTGTAAAATTTGACTCTGCATTTTATGATTTCGTCTGTTATCGTATTGGTTTTTTGATAGTCTGTTATCGTATTGGTCTTGTGATAGAGTTCTGTACTAGGTCTCTTCATCCAAATGCCGTTTCTGTTGATTGTTCTGTAGATCTTCCGGAGAATTTTCCGTTCCTGTTTTTCCAGTTCCCTAATCTTGGAATGACCAACGATTACTATTGTTTCAGCGGCATATGTTGCTTCTGGAAGAATAACTCTCTTATAATGTCGTAATTTGGCGCGTGTCGAAATGCATTTCTTGTTGTAATGGCCCGCGTTAGCCTTTAGGCCCTCTGGAGCTTAGAGATTCTGTCTTCATTGGCGTTTCGATTAAGTCCTGAGGATTGTATAATTTCACCAAGGTATTTAAAAGTGCAGACATGGGCGATTTTACCGTATTTGGTGTTTAAAGGGGATTTATTTTCTGGCCTTCTCTCCATATATTTGGTCTTGTCGTAAGAGATATGTAATTGCGGTATTTTGTGCAATTATTATTATTATTATTACATTACATTACATTATGCGAACCAGCCAAAACTAAGGACCGCGCAAATATCATTTCACTTCCTTCTCGTAGTTCTTTCTTTCTTTCTTTCTTCCTTTCTCTTCCTCCACACTTCCTTCACTCTTTCAGAGTGTTGCACCTTTCTCTCTGCTGTCCATCTTCCTCCCCTGCGTTCCTTCTTTTCTCCCACAAGAACCTTTATGTTGGAAAGTATTTCCCTGAATTGTGCTCTGTCTCGACAGTCGTCATCTGTAATTCCTAGCCTCGGGAGTTCTTCCTTCATCTGCTTGGCTCTTCAGATTATAAATTTTATTAAAAATTTGTTTATTTATTCTTGTTGGATCCATTCTAACCATATGTCCATAGAAACGTAAACGTCTTTTCCTATTCCAGGTCTTCCACCCTTTCATATAACTCCTTGTTTGATCGTAGTCTGTAGGTTCCCTGTACCACTTTTGGGCCGTAAATCCTCCGCAATATCCTCCTTTCAATCTTCAGAAGCTTTTCCAGATTCATAAAATTTGCCGTCTCCACACCATATAAGATCACCGGTTATACCACAGCATTGTAGTGTTGTATTTTGGCTTTTCGGGAGAGGTTCTTTTTGTTGTATATATTTTTAGTGGAGAAGTTGAGTTTTTCTAGTTTAAGTCTTCTGTTTTCCATTGACTCTTTGTCCAGACCATTGTTGCTAATGATCTCTCCGAGGTATTTAAACTGTTTCGTGACCTTTACCTTCCCATATTTCGTCTTAACTGTTTTCTTCATGTAGTTCTTGTTGGTACTCATCATCTGTGTTTTTGGAAAAGAGATTTGTAGCCCTGTTTTCCCAGCGATTTGTTTTAGTTGAGTTATCCGTATTATTGCTTCCTGTTCCGTTTCAGCTAGAAGTGCCAGATCATCCGCGAATTCCAGACATCTGGGTTTGATGTTTATATTTTTACTTCCACGTAAAGCCCCGGAGTCATTGGTTGTCCACAATGTCTTCAAGATCTTATTATTTGTTCGTGATGCCCATTGATAGAGCGCTTTGGAACTTGTTACTTGGCTTTTTGACTTTTGCCTTCTCCCAAAATCTCTCGCTGAGTTGCTTCTTCTTGTACCAGTCCTCACCCTAAATGTGTACTTATTTACAGAAGTCCCACTCCTAGTGGGGCGTGGGTTGGTGACCACGGGATCTCAGCTGACTCCGGCATTGCTTCCACTTAGTTGTGCCAGGCTCCTCTCTGTTATCTTTCCTCTCGGCCTCCCTTGGTCATCTTATGTTCTCTTCTGACCCCGACGGTATTAGGGTATCCGAGGCCTAGGGATTCTCCTCCTTTTCCGCCTTAATTGGCCCTTCTCTCATCTTTCCGGATACCCTCCTTCTGCGATGGTTCCGCATTCTTTTTCTTTTACACTTTGTACGTCTTTTCACTTCCAATTACATTTTGTACGTCGTTTCAATCTAAATTCCGTTTTGTGAGTTTTTCAATCTCAATTGTATTTTCAACGTACTTTCATTCTAAATTGCATATTGTAAACATTTTGATTTTCCCTTGCATTTTGTGAGTATTTTGAATTTCAATTCCATTTCGTAAGTATTTTCAACCCCAATTGCATTTTGCCGGTATTTTCAATCTAAATTGTATTCTTCCAAGTATTTTGAATCTAAGTCGCATTTTGTGAATATTTTGAACTTAACTCCATTTTGTGCGTCTTTTCGATCTCAATTCTACTTTGTTAGTCTTTTTCCTTTAACTTGCCTTTCGTGTGTGCTTTCAGTTACCTCGGGTTTCGTTATTGATTCCATATCATTGTCATCTTCCCTATCACCCAGACCATTAGGGGCCGATAACCTAGATGTTAGGCCCTTTAAAACAACAATTATCATCATCATCATCATATTTACAGTGGTCCTGAATATTTCTCGGGTTGTCATCATGTTCACTCCGATGTTCAACGCATCCCGGTCCCCACTTGTTTCCTCTAGCCAATTTATCCTCCAATTTTTAGCCTGTTTTTTTCACAATTTGTAAATGTGAGGAAAAAGTAGACTTAAGAGATCGATCCGGGCAAATGTGTGTCTGTCTGTCTGTAATTATTATTATTAATGCATGATAAGAATCAACTTCATTACTGGGACAGCAGTCATTCGAGTTGAAGGACACGAGAGAGAAGCTGGTATTCAGAAAGGTGTAGAAAGGGCAAGGCTGCAACTTATCACCCATACAATTCAATCTTTACATTGAACAAGCAATGAAGGAAATTGGACAACAATTTAAGGTGGGAGTGATGATTCAAGGAGAAATAATTTCAACTCTGAGATTTACTGATGATATCGTCATCTTGGCCGACACGTCGGACGATTTGAAAGAGTTTTTGAATGGTATGGACTCCGTCTTGAGGAAAGAATCCATGATGAAAGCTAATAAATGTATAACAAAAAAGATACGAGCCTTACAGTAGTCCCATATGATGTGTAACATCTGACATGTTATCCTACTCGTATACTACTCAGCTTGGACATTCCTAAAATGTTAATTTACACTCCATTTTCATACTGGTACTATGATGAATGTATAGATTGAATTGGAGATATGCTACTGTCACATTTGTGGCGCAGCGGTCAAGCTGTTAGTCTCTCACCAAGGTAGACCGGGGTTGATTCCCGGTTAATACATGTGAGATTTTCGAATTGAAATGCCATGTCCTGTGGTTCGCATTCCACGTAAAAGGGAGGTACCGTGGATCATGATCGTGAGATTAACGGACACGCAAAACTACAAGCTTCCTTCCTTCCTTTTACATTAATAATTCATAATAACAAAGTGACACACAACGTCGACAGTACTCTCAAATACTGTGAGCACATTCCTCAGTAACTATAACATTCATTATTCTCAAGGCTCTCATACAGTTCGTCGTAAACAATCAAAACATGGCTTCCTACAGTCATGAAATGACCTAGTCTCACATATGATGAAAATACAGCTTTTATTCCACTCATATAACAACATTCTGTTATGCATTTAATATTTGACTACTCACCCACAGCTTGACAATAATGCCGCTTACTTAAATGCCATTTGTCGTCTTTGCCCTACCCCATGTGATATTCAACCTTGAACGTGAAGCTTCATAAACTGCTCAATGACAAATGAAAGTCGGTGAAACATTTGCCACTGTGCTCGTCAAACCAGTGCCTGCTAAATGCACTGCCTACTGTATTGCCATAACATTCTCGCGCTACAGAGCACACACTGCCTTGTTTCCAATACACACATTTTGAATTTTACATCCAGCTGGCAGTGCGTCTTCACCTCCGTCCGATCCACTTCCGTTCGATCCACTTCCGCCCGATTCACTTCCGTCCCCAATTTTCAAAATCACTCCCACAAAACTATCCAGCAACCGAGCGGAAAGATGTTACACATCAAAAATACTGGAATGCAGCCGAAATAAATCAGAAACCTCTATGGACATAAAATTAGCAGGTGAAAAGCTAAAGGAAGTAGGAGACTTCTGTTATTTAGGAAGCAAAATAACCAGTGATGGACGAAGCAAAGAGGATATAAAAATTAGGTTGGCTCAGGCAAGGAAAGCATTTCTACAGAAAAGGAATCTGTTGACATCGAATATAAGATTTAGGTATTAGGAAGTCATTTTTGAAAGCCTTTGTCTGGAGCGTGGCGCTCTATGGAAGTGAAACTTGGACTATTGGTGCAGCAGAAAAGAGGAGAATTGAGGTGTTTGAAATGTGGTGTTACAGGAGAATGATGAAGATCAGATGGGTAGATAGGGTTACAAACGAAAAGGTATTAAGACTAGTGGAAGAGGAGAGATGTTTATGGCGACTGCTAATGAAGAGAAGAGATAGGTTGGTAGGACACATAATAAGACACTCAGGAATAGCAAGCTTAGTTATGGAAGGAAGGATCGAGGACAAGAACTGTGGGGGTAGACCAAGGTAAGAATATGTTAAACAGATTGCCTCGGATATAGGGTGTGGTAGCTATGTAGAGATGAAACGATTAGCTCAGGACAGGGAGGCATGGAGGGCTGCATCAAACCAGTCAAAAGACTTAAGACTAAAACAACCAACAACTGTGCCTTGACATCCTCCCAGGGTTTATGAGTCCATGGATCAGTGCTTCTAGCAGACGTCTTCTCCGACTCTTGGGTTCATGTTGTTGTTGTTGATTTAGTTAGGGGCTTTGAGACATCGTGTTCAGCCCCGTGTACTTGGCTGTGCGTGAAATAATAATAATATCGTATGACTTTGGGTGCAAGCTTTGATATTTAACGCCCAGAGGGCGGCTTACATGTCTAATTTTGTTGTTCCTTTGAGCGCTATGAAAGTCAAGGAGCTCCTTGACACTATAGCGCTTTCTAGTAGAGAAATAAGGAACTTTGTGTTGGTAGAAGCTCCCGAGATTAATTTTGGCATTATGAACACGGCGTACTGAATTCAAATGGGTTCTATTACATGCGTGCCGTGATTTTTGTCGCCTTTCAAAAATCACTTACCATGGCCATGAGCGAACCTGCAAGTTCGGGGTTAGTAGTCTGACACGATAACCACTCACCCACCGTGGCAAGCTTCTGCGTGAGATTACTCTGATAACCTGGGTTTTTGTGATGGCTGTATATGTGTGCATTTGTAATTCATAATAATAATAATGTTATTCGTTTTATGTACCTTCTAGCTACTGCGGCTTTTAGAAACGCCGGGGTGCTGGAATTTCGCCCCGAAGGGGTTCATTAATGTAAATCTACTGACTCACACGGCTCCCTAGCATTTGCGCACCCACAAATGCCAGCCGACTGTGCCACGAATCGATCCTACAACCTTGGGCACAGCAAGCGAGGACGTTACTGCTGAGCCTCACAGCCAGCCTATTTGTAATTCAGGCGAGGAATGGGAAGGAGACGGCTGTGGCCTTAAGTTAGGAACCATCCCAGCATTTGTCTGCTGTAGGAGTAGGAAATTACAGAGAACTAAGATGGCTGAGGTGAGAATTTTGCTTCACGAGGCTGAGTGGTCACCGTTCCAGTTCTCAGACCAGAACTAAATTTCTTGGCAGAGCCGGGAATCGAACGTGGACCTCCGAGGCACTATGATCTATTTGGTCAGAGGAGGGATTTTGAAAGGTAGTCACCTCCGTTGCGTAGTGGTCAGCGTGGTTAGCTGCTACCCGGGAGGTCCTGGGTTCGATTCCCGGCTCTGCCACGAAATTTGAACAGTGGTCTGAGGACTGGAACGGGGTGTACTCAGCCTCGGGTGGTCCAAATGAGTAGAGGGGGTTCGATCAACGCCACCTAGAGAATAAGGCCTCCGCGCTCGGAAGCACGCGTGCCAAGAGTAGTCACTCCTCCCTGCCCTTCCAAGCGAGTTTCTACTCGCAAAGAAAACGCTCATATTGTTGCACTGTACAACTGTAAATGAACACTGCATAGCCTGCAAGTCTTTGAGCTAAATTACCCGTACCTCGTAGAATTTACCTTCTTCCTTACCTTTCATAAAATACGTTTTCCAGTAATGCTTGAACTATGAAACTCCTTCTATACTGAGGGAGGAAAAAGACTGTTTCGTCATAATAACAAAAAAGGCCCGTAATTATTACGATAATGATGTTTATTATGATTTTCAGAGCGTTTATGAACTTATTAACCTCACTTTTAAATGAAGGGAGAAAGGCAAAAATGGAAAAGAATAATTGAACAGCTGAGTCGAAAAACGATAACATTCCATTTCCAAGAGGAAAAAAGAACGATCATCTGTCGAAACTATACTTCGTATTGAAAAATTCACTATTAGGCAATTGTAGTACTAGTAGCAAGAAATTGTATCTCAAAATATCATAATAGGACTGTCATCAGTTAGCGACTAATCAATGATTAAATATACTGGGATATTATCCAATTTCTTTGAATATTGTCCTTTTTCCTCTCACTCGTTCAATTTTTAGTATTATTTTACTGGCGTTGGATTACAGAATATTAATTTAATTAAAAGTTTTGAATTTTGCAGGTATTTACATAAAATTTATCAACAATTTGGCTACAAACAGAAATACAATACAATACAGTTTTATCTTGAAACATATTTAACCGAGACTACATTGTTCAGCAGGAACATAATTAACTCTCACCAACAATTCAACTTATGAGCCTACTGTTCTTGTAGCTTAATAGAGAATAGAGAGAGCATAGGAAATCTTCAGTTTCTTAACTATTATTTTAACTAGAAAATTTCTTAAAGGATGTAAGTGAAGATTAAAAAATTAGTTTAAATGGGTTAAAAATTTTCAAAATAGATTCAATTCACATTGTGAGAGGATTGTTTTTGAAATTACAATAGGACTAAATTTATTAATCTTGGGAATCAATAATAAGCTTATTGACTCTCTGATATGTATAGATGTTAAGAAATATGCTTCACCCATCTGGTACATCAGGACTGCCAAAGCTAAATCTTCAATTAATGATATAGGCTACATTAAGGTAAAATTATGAGCAGGGCTAGGATTTATATGTACTGAAAGTGTCAAAATATGTACATATGTATGTACATATTTTTAAAATATATATACAATCTAAAAATTGTCAAAATGTAAATATATTTTATGAAATATGAACAAAAGACAAATTTATCCCCATAATACTAATTCTGTTACTTCTATAACCCACATAAATGCATTAAAAATAATGGATTTATAAATCAAATTATACAATTTTCTTTTATTTCACTTACTTTTCACTTGCTTTCTTTCACTGATTATTCCTGTTATTCCTGCCTACCATAACAGTATGCCATGAAATGTTCTACATTTTCAAACTTGAAGCTTCTTTTCATAAGAATTGCTATCGTTACACCTACGTACTTCAGAAATCTTTCTTTTCATTACATAACTGTAAACTTGTCCTGTGCTGTCATATTTCCAGTCACTGAAAACTACAATTCTTTATATTTTTACTCATAAGAGTAAAATATGTACAAATATTGGATTGAAATTTACAAAATATGTAAAATTATTTATTGTGCATGTATGTACTGAAGTCAGAAATATGGAGAAACAAGTCAAATAAATTTGAAAGAGGACAACATAATCGATGGAGATAAGTTAATAGGATATGAATATCTGTGTAAGAGAGAAATAAATATTTACATGTAAATCCTAGCCCTGATTATGAGAAAGCTGAAGCAGAAAAGATGTAAAGGAACAGTAGGCAGATATGTTGATTTGGACATAGGTGATTTATCAAGATTAGTGTCAGTTGCTTTGGGAAAATATGTTTGTCTTTCTGGGCACAGTGTCCTTGAGATTTCCTTGATTTTTGTTTCTACAATAATTATTAAGGCAAACATTAACACACTTCGAACGCTGAAGAGCAAAACTACAGCAAAAAGTACAACTTATGCGCCGACCTTGTAACGCTCCACAAACAACACGATTGACTACTGTTGGTCGAGCGACCTAGCGCTGGTCAGCCAGTGCGGAGGCCTTATTATTTAGGTGGCGTTGGTTCGATTCCCACCTCAGCCGTCATCGAAGTGGTTTTCCGTGGTTTCCCACTTCGTCTTCAGGCATGGTACCTATTGCAAGGCCACGGCTGCCTCCTTCCCTCTTCTTTGCCTATCCCTCCCAATCTCCCCCTCCCTTCCCATCGCTCATGGGGCGCCTGTTCGCTTTGCAGGTGAGGCCGCCTGGGCGAGGTGCTGATCACACCTCCTCGGTTGTATCCACTCCGACCAGATGTTCCAAGCTCCAGGACAATGACCGTAGTGTCGGTAATGGTGGGATCCCTCGCTGAGTCCGTGGGAAAATGCAACCTGGAGGGTAAAATCTGCCAAAAAAATACCCGTCCCGGTAGTTGCCTGGTGGTGAAATTTGAAAACCACGAAAACTATTTTGAGGACGGCCGAGGTGGGATTCGAACCTACGCACTGCGGATGCTAGTTAGCGCGTTAGCCACCGTGGCCGGGTGCACTGTGCTACGCCTGCAGTAATCATCCCATCAAGTAGTCTAGCGCCGGCGAATTGAACGATAAGCAAGACAGCTGCTTCACTCCCACAGAGAGCACCCTCATTAATCAGAGAATTATCTGTGAGCTCAGACTAAACAATCATCTAAGCTTAACAACAACCTACGGCTTAATTCCTCTCGTTCCCACTGGAACATCCGTGAAACGTCTCCATTGTGGTCGTTGTCTTGCCAATGCTTTAACTTCCTCCCAGGTCTTCCCAATTTCAAGTGCCTCCTCCTCTACAGTCCTCCTCCAGGTCTTCCTAGGAGGACCTCTCCTCCGTGCACCTTGCGGATTCCATTCCACAGTGGGTCAAAATCGAAGTCTAGGGGTACAAAATTAGTTTTACGTTTTAATCAAGAATTTAGAGTGAAAGCAACGTATATAATTTGTTTACTTCATAATAAGCATCAGTTAAGACCTTTTTTAAGCTAGCCTACGTCTACACATGCAAGAAATTGTCTATGACTAGGAATTGGATAGAGCATTCAGTTATCTCTTCAGAACAATTTTCTACCCCTAATTTACTTTTAACAAAGTCACAAAGTTCCACTTTTGGCATAATCGTCGAACCCGGTGCTTCAAACAGTTGTAAAAGTGTGAGAACTGGTTGCGCCGCATCTTCTAAAACGTAAAATAACTAAGGAAGTTGCAAAAAGATGGAAAAATCTTATAACAGGCGTAAACTACAAGACTTTATGTACATTTTAACATTACGTAGCAAGTGACGCAGAGTGACGCGACATAATAAAACTCTAAGTGAAAATATAGTTTTAAAAATAATAGTTAAATATTATATAATGCAAATATACCTAAAATTACGCAACAATTACGCCCATTAATAACTGAAACACGTTACAAAGATCATACCTTCAGCTGCATGTTCCATCTTAAAGCATCACACTAACCACAAAGACAACCAAACCACAGCCACTTACATTCACCCTCCAATTCAGAGTGGTGACAGATTTACACTAAGATGCGTTTATATCCCAGAATATTGAGTGGCAATTATATGAGAATGTTGTTGAAGTAATACATTTTGATTTTTAAATTATGAAAATAAATAATTTTGTCCTCCTATATTTCGATTTTGACCCAATGTGCACTGGCCTCCTCAAAGTATGACCTATCCATTTCCATTTTCTCCTCTTGATCTCCACTTCAACTGGAACTAGATTTGTTATTCTCCATAGTTCTTCGTTGGATATTATTTCCGGCCTTCTGATGTTTATGATGCGTCGTAAACAACGGTTTATAAATGTTTGCAGAAGATTAGTGATAGTTCCAAGTTCCACAAGCATATAGAAGGACTGACTTAACATTTGTATTGAAAATTTTAATTTTCGTCTTCCTAGAAATGTCTAAGCTTACCGCACTAATAATGTCTCCACAAAGGACTGCAAACGATCAATTTCAAGTAGTTCGTACTTTTGCTACTTAATGCTACCATCCACGACACCTAGCTGCGGACTTGGCTACTAGTTGCCATCGTAGCCAGCACCTGGTGACGAACGTTGGAAGTAATATAGCGTTATCAAACTAACCTACAGTCTTTGCTTCCACAAGTGTAGTTAGTGGAAGGTTCTTCTACATGTCATAAATGTCCGAAGGAAAGCACAACAGATGGCATACAGGCTCTTAAAAAATCTGACGCCACCAAACATGGAACACACCGCTCCAAATATTAGCATACATGTTCTCATTGTAGCATTGATTAAATTAATACTTTTTTAAATAGGTAATAATAATAATAATAATAATAATAATAACGCAGAATATAGGTTACGACCAAATAGAGAGATATTTTTGAAATGTGAAAAATTAACTTATGTAATGAGAAAGAGAAGATTACAGTTTTTTGGGCACATCTATAGAATGGAAAATAGTAGACTAACTAAACAGATCTTCAACTTACTGACTAGTTACAAATACAAACCCACATGGTTCATTGAAATTGACAATGATTTGACAAACGCCAAAATTCAGACAGACACAATAGCAAACAGATCACTCTTCAGAGAAGCTGTTCAAAAGGCAAAATTTCAAGAAAGGAAGAAACAAACTCGCTGAAAGTGGACTCAGGAGGAGAAAGATCGTCACTCTAGAAGAATGAAAGAAATTTGGAAACAACGGAAATTGAATACCATGGACAATAGCCACCGTTGATTCATCGTACCCTCCAAATGGATTATTCGAAAGAATAATAATAATAATAATAGCATATCCATGAGCTTTGCTATTATCCCAGTTCTTTGTGACTAAACCATTCACAGATATGATGATGATGATAATTGTTGTTTTAAGGGGCCTAACATCTAGGTTATCGACCCCTAATGGTTTGGGTGAAGTGAAAGATGAGATGAGAATGAAAACTGTAACTAATACTAACTACAGACTAGAAGAAGAAACGGTAAACAAATAAAGGATAAGGCAATAAAGGACAGGAAGAAAAGAAATGCCCTCAACCCTCGAAGAATGAGGATTGAGGGACTTGGAAGGAAGGAGAGCCATGAATGGCAGATAGGAAAGGGCCCGCCCAAAAGTCAGAGGAAGAAGGGGACAAAACGGACCCAGCTCAGGA
This sequence comes from Meconema thalassinum, assembly GCA_946902985.2. Classification (NCBI taxonomy): domain Eukaryota; kingdom Metazoa; phylum Arthropoda; class Insecta; order Orthoptera; family Tettigoniidae; genus Meconema; species Meconema thalassinum. The sequence goes on from OX336400.1 coordinate 24,248,837, forward strand.
ATCCCTCGGGGTCTCCAATTACCGAACTCACCTGACGTGAGTCCTTGAGGCTGTAGCACAATCCAGGGTGCACCATTAGTGGTGGGGCTACATACAGAATGCCTCATTAAGGGCTTCGAACAGAAGGCAAGAGATACAATGAAAACAAAATAAGAGGTGTGACCACTCGAAAAGTGAGGGATCAGGAAAGATGAGATAAGGGCCAATTAAGGCGGGAAAGTGAAAGAATCCTTAGGACTCGGATACCCTAATACCGTCGGGGTCGGAAAAGATGACAGTCAGGAGCCCGACACAAGCAGGGGGATGACAGTTCATAGAGAGCGCGTGGGTCGGGGCAAGGCCCTGTACTGGATGTTCTGACAACCAATGAAGAATTAATTTTAGCACTAAGGTTCCGTAGTTGGCACTCATGAACGTTACCATAAAACCGACTGGCGGGAGCGGGAATAGTCTGTTTTGATTGATTTTCCTCGTGGTGGTGTTGGTTGTTTTGATTTGTTCGGTATTTTGATTGTTTATTTGAATTGAATTGAGAGTCAATCATGCCACTGCAAGGGAGGAAAAATTGCCAAGCACCGGGATGTAAGAATTATAATGATAGTAAGAACAATACGGCAATTTTCATCTTCCTGGTGTTGACCATGTGTAAAACTAATGGGCAATATGGACTACTCTCGAATAAAAATATATAGAGAATAAATGTGTGCATTTCATCTCTTGTTTGTTTTCTTACCCATTCTCCTTTGCATTGCAATACAATTTGTGGTTTAGGGCTACGGGGAGGGGTGGGTGGCAGCCAGCATGCTAGGCAAAAAGTGAGGTTATGGCAATATAGTGTGCATTTGGATAGTTTTCTTTGTATTCATCGAATATCCAAACAATTCTGTAGAGTAGGAGAGCATTCTTAATTAGCCTAGAGGTGAATTAAGCTCTAGAACGTCATAACTGTGTCTTTCGTGACAAATCTATTGCCAACATTGATATATATCAAAATATATTCTTTTCTTATCTGGACGTATATTTCAGCGCCTAGCAAAATGCGCAGTTATGTTTGTGTTATTTTCATCAATAATCAATAACTCATCGCAGATCATACTGTTCATTTACGTGTAATAAAGGCTACATTCATATGGCTTTTTACTTTTTTTGTTGCCAGACTTGCAAGTACAATCCATAGCCTCAGGCGGTGTTCTCTCGCGGAAATTCTATAACCAAAAGTGACGAATCTCTTATACTTACATGATCCTTGGGCCCAAGTAAGTGGAAGTATTGCCGGATTCAGCTGGGGTCCCGTGGTTGCCAACCCACGTACCACGAGTTGTGAGCCCATTGGGGGGGGGGGAGGTAAATTGTTTAACTACCGTACTGTAAACAATATTAATTTGGTCGATTTATTGTTATATTTAGACATTCATTTTGGTTCTGTAAATGATACATGCCCCATGATATCTGTGCGCACCTGACTCGAGTGAAGTAAGGTTGTACACCCCCAGAGGACTCCGTGTTATTCCCCGTCTTTTGTCCGGGTGAGACGGGGCACACAAGCTGTGTAAACAACAACGGGGAGGTCTAGTCAACTTCATTACAGCGTGTTAGTTTATATTCACTCCACACTGTGGCTGATCGCATCGTGCCTCTGCCCAAAACAAGATGTCAAACAAATAATTGAACCACCCATGGGCTCACAACTTTTGGGACGTGGTTTGGCGACCAAGGGACCCCAGCTGAGTCCGGCATTGCTTCCACTTACTTGTGCCGGGCTCCACTCTGTTATCTTTCCTATCGACCTCCCTTGGTCAACTCTTGTTCTTTTCCGACCCCGATGGTATTAGGGCTGGTTGGTTCTTAAGTTTAGGGGCTGCGACAACGCGGTCATGTAGCCCCGTGTACTTTGGGTGTGTGTAGAATTTGTCTGATAACCGGTGTTAATTGTGATGACTGTATTAGTGTGTGTTATCTGTTTTTTAATTTAAGTACAGACTGCAACTTAGCATTTTTCAAATAGTTCCTACTTTTGCCGCCAAGCGCCACCGACAACGACTACTAGGCCAAGTTCAGAACTTAGCTACTAGACGTCACCGCAGTTGGCTCTTGGCAACGAACGTAGAAACCTAAGAGCGTTGTTTACATTCTTAACCTATCCAATTTAGCTTCAAACAGGTGTAATTAGTGGAAGGTTCTTTAACATGCCATAAATCTATGACATGGGACCGCCGGCTTTACTTCCCCTCCGAAGGAAGGCATACTAAGGTTTTTTTAACGCTCTTAAAATCAGAAGGCTTCAGCCGGGTTTGAACCCGCTATCTTGGGCATAGAAGCTCAGCATGCTACCGACTACGCCACCGAAGCCGCTTACTGTATTAGGGTATCCGAGGCCTAGGGAGTCTTTCACTTTCCCACCTTGTCTCATATTTCCCGATCCCTCGTTCTTCAAGGGGTCACACCTCTTGTTTTCTTTTCATTGTATCTTCTGCCTTCTGCTCAAGGCCCTCAAGGAGGCAGGGTGTGTGTTGCCCCACCACTTCTGGTGCACCCTGGATAGTGCTATACCCTCAGGAGCTCACAGTATCTCCTGCCTTCTGCTCAAGGCTCTCAAGGAGGCAGGGTGTAAGTAGCCCCACCACTTCTGGTGCACCCTGGATAATGCTACACCCTCAGGGGCTCCTGCCTGGTGAGCTCGTAAGTTGGTGAACCCGAGGGATTCAAAGCTGGGTCCTGGTTTTACCTTTTTCTATTTCCTTTGGGGCGGACCCTCTCCTCTTTCCCCTTTCCTATCTGCTTTTCATGGCTCTCTTTCTTTCCTTCCAAGTCCTTCAATCCTCATTCTTCGAGGGATGAGGGCATTTATTTTCCTCCTGTCCTTCACTTGCCTTATTCCCTTTTTTCCATTTACTTCTTCTAGTTTGTAAGTTTTAGTTGTACAGTACCGGTCAAAAGTTTAGGACCACATAAGGAAATCATGTCACCTAAAACCTAAACTTAAGCACTAGAGCTGTGTGATACTTTTACTGAGCTCTTACATCACCTGATAGAATATATACGACCTGATTACTTTCAATTAGGCCAAGTATTGTATAAGTTACGATTTTTTAACTGTTGGTAGGTTACGCCAGATGTATAATGTATTGTATATTCCAGGACCTTTTTTTTCAGTGTTATTATACTTCAAGCTAGCGCTAAAATGATCGATGTTCTGATGACAAGAAAATAATCTATCGGCGAAATTACACAAGCCAGAAATCTGTGCCTGGATGCCATCTGTTTATTGAAAGTGGAACTACTAGACACGACACGAAGCCTGAGAGACAGACGCACTACTCGTAAACCACGGGACCCGTTTAATAATAATAATAATAAAGATACGAGCCTTACAGTAGTCGCATATGATGTGTAACATCTGACATGTTATCCTACACGTATACTACACAGCTTGGACATTCTTAAGATGTTAATTTACGCTCCGTGTTCATACTGGTACTATGCTGAATGTATAGATTGAATTGGAGATATGCTACTGCCACACTTGTGGCGCAGCGGTCAAGCTATTAGTCTCTCACCAAGGTAGACCGCGTTAAATTCCCGGTCAATACATGTGAGATTTTCGAATTGAAATGCCATGTCCTGTGGTTCGCATTCCACCTAAAAGGGAGGTACCGTGGATCATGATCGTGAGATTAACGGTCACACAAAACCACAAGCTTCCTTCCTTCCTTTTACATGAATAATTCATAATAACAAAGTGACACACAACGTCGACTCTACTCTGAAATACTGTGTGCACATTCCTCAGTAACTATAACATTCAATATTCTCAAGGCTCTCATACAATTCATCGTAAACCATCAAAACATGGCTTCCTACCATCATGAAGTGACCTAGTCTCACAAATGATGAAAATACAGCTTTTATTCCACTCATATAACAACATTCTGTTATGCATTTAATATTTGATTACTCACCCACAGCTTGACAATAATGCCGCTTACTTAAATGTCATTTGTCGTCTTGGTCCTACCCCATGTGATATTCAACCTTGAACGTGAAGCTTCATAAACTGCTCAATGACAAATGAAAGTCGGTGAAACATTTGCCACTGTGCTCGTCAAACCAGTGCCTGCTAAATGCACTGCCTACTGTATTGCCATAACATTCTCGCGCTACAGAGCACACACTGCCTTGTTTCCAATACACACATTTTCAATTGTACAAAAATCACGCTGCCTTTGCATGGTACCACTGTCAGCTAGTACACTTCCGTTTGATTGATCGAGCGGGCAGTGCATACTTCCATTGTCTACCACTGCCAGCTAGTACACTTCCGTTTGATCGATCGAGCAGGCAGTGCATACTACCGTTGTCTACCACTGCCAGCTAGAACACTTCCGTTTGATCGATCGAGCGGGCAGTGCATACTTCCGTTTGATCCACCACTGCCACCTCGATCGTTCCGATCCACTTCCGTCCCCAATTTTCAAAATCACTCCCACAAAACTATCCAGTAACCGAGTGGAAAGATGTTACACATCAATAATGATAATAATAAGACTGGCTGAGGTAACGTGTGATTAAGGTTGTAGGATCGATTCCTGGCGCAGACAGTTGGCATTTGAGGTGCGCAAATGTGAGGGAGCCGTGTCGATAAATTTACTGGCACGTTAAAGATCCCCATCGGGTCTATATTCCGGTATTCTGGCATCTCAATAGTCTTAGTAGTTAAGAGGGACGTAAAACCAATAACACTCTTCTTCTTCTTCTTCTTCTTGTGATACTTCAGCCCCAGTTGTGTGCATTTGACTTCACGCTAAACATATCCAATATTCATTTATTTTATCAAATGATATTTTCACCCTTTATGGGATAGCAGTCTCTCTGTCATAAGGGCAGTTTATGCGTTCAGAGATACTGATAGTTGAATCTTTCAGCCTAATTTCGGAAAAAGTTTCAAGCCGAAGTGGTACTATTTATAAAAATTAAATATTATATACGTATCTACTTGACGTAATGTGTTGGATGAAATTTTTTAAACTTTTAAACAAAGACCATTAACATTAATGTGTAAATTTAAATTTAAATACAATAAAAAAATCATAAAACCAAAATTACAATAATAACAGAAATGTAAAAATTAAAATAATAAACATAACTATAAAATAATTATGAAAATCAATTCGAAATTAGTTAATTAATTAAGTAATTAAATAAGGTATCACAATTAAATCTATATGAACATAAATTGAAAATAAAAATACATACTGTATGTAAACATCAAAATTAGAGAAACAAAAAATAACATTATTTATAAATGTAATAATTTAAATGAATTAACTTAAAATGTAGAAACACATAAAAGAACAAGAAGTTCCGTGAAGAACTATACAGCCTACTTTTCATGCCAATGATTATTCTACAGTATATGAACCTATCTAGAATAATGAAAAAATTAAGTTGGTAATATCGAAATATCAAATTAGTTCAAAATATACCTGGTATAATGTAGCCTAATAGAGCACTACAGTTGGCAGCCCTGGTGACTGAATATATTCTTAGTTCCATCTCTTAAGGTACAGAATACAAAATTAGGTTGAAGTCCAATGGACGTTACATGCAGTTAGACACTGGATCTATCAGCACGCGTAAAAGCATGTTGCCAACAATGTCATGCGTGTGCTGGTCAGAAATAATCTGAAATATTATGATATCTTGTTGTGCCAATTTTCGATGAAATCCATTTGTTAGTATAGAAGTTACATGTATTTTAAAATTGGACATATCAGCAGGCATAGAATCATGTTGGCAGCACCGCCTTGTATTAATTACTCCAAATTAATCTACAATGTCAGGTGCAAAGTATAGAGCTGTTGGCTTGCATACTTTCTGATATATTGATATTAGGGTAAAAAAATATAGACAGCATTTATTAACAGTTGGCAGCCCTGATTGCTCTTAACAATACTTACAGTCATATCTGTTATGGTACACATAGCACATACGAAATTTGGTTGAAATCCAACTGACAGTATAGAAGTTACATGTATTTAAAAATTGGTACTATCAGCAGGCTTATAATCATGTTGGTAGAACTGACGTATATAAGTTACTCCAAATTAATCTAAAATGTCAGAATATACGTGTGGTGCATAGTTTAAAGCTGTTGGCTTGCATACTTTCTGATATATTGGTATTTGGATAAAAAAAATAGAGAGAGCAATTATTAACAGTTGGCAGCCCTGGTGGCTCTTAAGAATACGCTCAATAATATCTGTTTATGTACAGATATTACATACCAAATTTGGTTGAAATCCAATTGATAGTGTAGAAGTTATATGCATTTAAACATTGGACCTATCAGAAGGTTTAACATTATTTTGGCAACACTGTCATTGTTGGCCACCTGGAAATTAAACTGAAATAGTATTATCTGCATGTGTACCAATTTTGGAGTAGCTCCTATCCATACCTTGCGAGATATCCAACATGGAGCTCAAATTTCTAGTGCGTTTTTTCAGCAGTTGGTAGCACTGACATCATTTTCAAATATGGACGTGAGATATTCCGGTGCACATCTTTACTCATACTAAATTTGGTTTTGATTGCTGCAGCCGTTTAGGAGTTGATAGGGGGGGACACACACACAGCCAGACAGACATACAGAAGGACAGACAGGCAGACAGACATTTTCCCGGATCGATCTCATAAGTCTACTTTTTCCTCATTTTTGCAAAATGTGAAAAGTAGGCTAAAAAAACCCTATAAAGGCTTGTTATCGTACGCCTCAGAGGTATGCAAACTGCACAGCAAGCGAGCAGTTGTGGTTGCATTTATAAATACAAACGAAACGGGCAAGAGCAGTAGTTGTTATGAATGAAAATCCACAGCCTTCTTCCAGTCGACCGACCGGGTCAGGAATGGAATGAATGAAGCCCCCATCTAGCGGCGAGGATATGAACTGTGCCGGCTGCTGAAGCCTGTCACACTCCCCTGGGGCAATGATTAAATAAATGATAGATGAAATTAAATGATAGTGGAGAGTGTTGCAGGAATGAAATTGTGACAGGGAAAACCGGAGTACCCGGAGAAAAACCTGTCTGCCTCCGCTTTGTCCAGCACAAATCTCACATGGAGTGACCGGGATTTGAACCACGGATCCAGCGACGAGAGGCCGGCGTGCTTCCACCTAAGCCATGGTGGCTCTAGTGGTTGTTATAATTATGGTATTTTTAGATGACGCGTCACACGCATTCGCGCAAAAGGGAGCTGGGAACTCGGAGATTGATAGTTTGAACTCCGGCGGTCACACTCGCTCGAGGCAAAGAGCAGGGTTTGCGTCGCGTGGCACCGTCGCCATCTTCACGCACAGCGCTACACCATGGGGCCAGGCTACGTCCGGACTGGGTAGACGTGGATTCAAACAACACCTTCGGTTACTGTTAAAAAGAAGTTTTCAAAAAAGCATTTTCCAAAATAAAATAAAAAACAAAATTTTAAAACAAGAAAATGTTTTCAATTTTTTTCTCTAAAATAAAACAAAAACATCATTTTTTAATAAAAAAATATTTTTAAAAAATTCGAAAATTAATTTTACAAAAATAAATTTCTTAAACAGAGTTCAAAGAAAATGTTCAAAAAATATTTCCAACAGAAATGGTTTTCCATTGCCTTCTAATAGGCCATGGCCAACTCCTTGCCGAATTGATTCATCCCCAACCCTTCGTTAATTTCTCTAGTAAGATTTTCGCCAAAAGAGGAGCATCTGACCGTAAAAACAACCTGTCAGAGATTTAGTGGGCACTTGTGATGTCCGACTAGGTGACAGAAGTGGCGAACCTACCGGGAGCGATTAGGGGGATCGATACGTAAATTGGTGACATTTTCGGATTTATCAGAAACGAATGGATTATGAAGTACTTATTCGAGAATAAAGCGTTTAGTGTTCACCTTGGAGCTTTTGAGAGATCAAACAACAAAACGAAAAAGTGCAGGTTTTATTTTCATTTTGCCCAAGCCCCCGCACAAAATAAAAAGCAAAAACAAAATATCAATAACAAAACCAAATACAAAATTTAAAAAAAGCAAATAAAAATAAAAGAAAAGCAGGAAACAACCAACAGAAATCCAAAAACAAACAAAAAATCACACTTAACAAAAATGCAATATAAAATAAAAACTAACACACTTTAAAAAACAAAAAAACCACCCATCAAATAACAACAAAAACAAAAAGTCATAACAAAAATCGAAAGCAAAATCAAACACAAGTTAAAAAGCGGAAAACAACCACAAGAAAAAGGACACAAACCAACAAAAGCAACAACAAATAATCAGAAACAAAATCAAAAACAAGAAAAAATGCAAAAATCAAAAACAAAAGCAAAAAAATAAGAACAACAATCACAGAACCAAAACAAAAAACAAACAAACTGAAAACAACAAACATAAAACCAAAAGCAACAAACCGTAATCAACTATCACAACCCCCCCCAAAAAAAACCAACATAAAACTCAAAACAACAAACACAAAAACCAAAAAACACAAAAACCAAACCAGAAACAACAAACACAAAACCAAAACAACGAATCAAAAACAACGAACAGAAAACCAAAAAGAACAAACAAAAAACCAAAACCAATAACAACAAACCAAAATTACAAAATCAAAAACAACAAACACCAAACCAAAAAACTCGAAGCAAAAAGTAAACTCAAAACACAAAACGTAAACGTCCAACAAAATGGAGGAACAATAAGGCGAAAGGAAAGTAGTTGTGTGTTATAAGAAACTAGAGCCATCCCCCTCCAGCAAATCCTAGCTACGCCGCTGTGAGAATGTTGCCAACACAACCCTTCTCAGAAGCTGTTTGTTGTGTTAACATGATGGATTGGGATAATTTGTCGTGTTGCCAACATTACAAAAGAGCTGGCAGCAAATTAAGAGATAATGAGAGAGACATTATTTTCAGCGAAACTGGAGTGATGGAGGGGAGGAAAGTAAGATTTAATAAAAGGTGGGCGAGAGAAGGACCAAGTTTAAGGGTGTAGAAATTAATTCCTGAAGGGCTTTCCATGGAATATAAAAAGGGAAAGAAAGTGATTATTGTGAAGAAGTAACATCGTTAAGCCCTTCTCCCCGGGCGTGCTTCTAATATTATTACTGCTCACAAGATTGTGCTGCGATTCTTAAAGGGTCCCCTTAATCACAAACCAATGTAGATAGTAATAAGCGATGTCTTTGGTGGCTTCGGTGGTGGAGTTGGTAACCTGCTGAGCATCTATGCCCAAGACATCGCGGGTTCAAACCCGGCCGAAGTTGTCGGATTTTTTAAGCGTTAAAAATCCCTCAGTATGCCTTCCTTTGGAGGGAAAGTAAAGCTGGTGGTCCCATGTCATAAATTTTTGGCATGTAAAAAACCTTCCACTAACTACACTTATGTGAAGCCAAGATTTGTAGGTTAGGTTTGTTTATTGCTCCTAAGTTCCAACGTTCGTCACCGGGTGTTGGCTGCGATGGCATCTACTAGTAGCCAAGTTCACAGATAGCTGTCGTGGACGGTGGCATTTGGTGGCGAAAGGAGGAACTACTTGAAATTATCGTATACGGTCCTTACCTGAATTTAAAACATTTATCACACACAAATCCAGTCATCAAAATTTCTTGGCAGAGCCGGGATTCGAATTTGGACCTCCGGACCGGCAGCCAAGAATGCTACACCACGAGTTAGTCTAATTTCAATCTTACTATTGTTTATAACTTATCCGATAAGTTAAGATTAGGGTACAGCCAAATTTACAATTATTTTATGCTCTTACCAAAGCAACACTTTCTTAATTTTATTGGCTGTTTTCGGGGGGGGGGGGGGGGGCATCAAAGCACCCCCCCCCTTTATATACGCCCCTGCGTTCAATCAATCAATCGATCGACTAATCACTAGGCTATCCGAAGAATCGATTGATTAGCCGACACGAGATAGGAAAAGGTTTAAATGAGAGGTTCGGTTGAGTTACGGAATGATGTATAGAAATCTATACAACTCCTTGTTTATGTTAGGTTGGTTCTTCATCTTTGGGGCTGCGTAGCCCCGTGCACTTTGGTTGTGTGTAGAATCTGTCTGATAACCGGTGTTAATTGTGATGGCTGTATTAGAGTTGACCAAGAGAGGTCGACAGGAATGAAGACGGAGAGGAGCCCGACACAAGCAAGTGGAAGCAATGTCAGACTCAGCTGGGGTCCCGTGGTCACCAACCCACGTCCCACAACTTGTGAGCCCCTGGGGGAACGTAGTAAGGAATGCAGTGGGTTCGAGTCGAGTTAGAGGATTCAAAGAATTCCTTAGAAGGAGAACGTGAGTAAACAATTGTCACAAAGTAATTATTGATTAACGAATCGAAGTCGCACTCACAGGCAGCAGGTATTCTGGAATTCAAAAGGAAACGTTGTTGTTGCATCATTTGAGTGGCCTGGTCATCATGGTCATTTAGCTCCGTGTACCTGGCTGAGTGTCTGATAATCTGTGTTATAGTGATGGCTGTATTAGTGTGTGTTTGTAAATCAAGTGAGGATTGGGAAGGAGATGGCCGTGGCGGGCATTTACCTGGAGTCGAAGTGGGACACCACGGAAAGCCACTTCCAGGATGGATGAGTCGGAGATCGAATCCACCTCTTTTCGATTTTGCCTCACGAGGCTGAGTGTACCCCGCTCCAGCCCTCAGACCAGACACGGGAATACAACCCAGACTTCCGAGGCGTAGTCGGTAGCATGCTGGGCTTCTGTGCTCAAGCTCGCGGGTTCAAACCCGGCCGAAGCCGTCGGATATTTTAAGAGCGTTAAAAATCCATCAGTATGGCTTCCTTCGGAGGGAAGTAAAAGTTTCAATTATACGCCAATTAATACCTACACAAATATACTGGGCGCCAGAAAATGCTCTGCGAGAGCTAGCATCAGTAGTTACGTTGGTAGCACTGCTGCCGCTTGTATTAAAACAAACCAACAGTAGGCTTTGTACTCACCACAGCCATTCATAACAGATGCTGGAACCATTCACAGTACATCGCTCTTTTTCCGTAATCAGTTTGTTTTAATTCATGAGCCACGGTAACTTAATAAGGGAACAACTGAAGCTTGTCTCTCACAGCTTTATGTGCTGTCGACTTAGAGATTCCTGTTTGTTGAGCTAATTTTCGTGTTGATTTACTTGGACTACGCAGCATTATATCGGAGATTTCATCAAGTTTTTTACCTGTTAGAAGCGCAGGCCTGCCTGTTCCCGGTACATCGTGAACTGAGCCGGTCACACGAAATCTCTCTATTTATAAAAATGAAAGTTTGTCTGTTTTTTTCTGAATTTCTACGAAAATTTGCGTTATTTACGCGTTTCAGACTGTTTTACGACGGATGTGCGCGAAAATATTTTTTTTGTCTGTCTGTCTGCTGGTGAACAAAGTGGTTGTTCCCTTATAACTCGAGAACGGCTCGGTGGATCAACGTAAAATTTGGTACAGATATCCTTCAGAGGCACGACACTAAGCATTGATGTAACTCTTCTCTGTACCTCTCATAAAAGGGGCCTACTCCCTTAAAATACTTGCTGAAATAGGCGTAGAAGGGCGAGACAAAGCTCATTTTCAGCCCCTCAATGTGAGAAACCACATTTTAAGGCCCTAAAACCAACAGTTTTTGAGATATTTTCACAAAACTAATTTCATTTACTACAATAACGAAAGAATGCAAGCCGGTTACCATGGAAACAGAACCTCACAGGTCCATCTATTGCTGTAAGACGCAATACAATTCCATTTATTACATCACTGAGATAGTTTGCAAACGGCTATAAGGTTATAACGGAAACAAATTAAGTTGTAAAATTCATCAATACATATAATGCGCTTAAGGGGATCAAGGGGTAGACTAGATTTTTTTTCACGCGATTTACACGTGCGGGTGTGGTACGGAAGGTCTATTATATCCCTATCCCTATATTGTTATGTTATTATTATAATTATTATTATTATACTACGGCCTACGACGAGACAAAGCTTATTTTCAGCCCCTTGTGTCAGAAATAAAACTCGGTGCCCCTAAGTAGCCGTAAAGGGTCTCCGAAAACTATATTTTAAGGCTCTAAAACCAACAGTTTCTGATATATTCCTAGAAAACTAATTTCATTTAATAAACTGATGAAGGAATGCAAGCCAGTAACCATGACAACAGTATCTCAAAAGCTGACATCCAACTTTCCATCTATTTTTGCAAGAAGTAAAGTCACTCCATTTATTAAATTTCTATGAATGTTTGCAAATGGCTATGAGGTTGTTACGGAAACAACTAAAATTGTAAAATTCATCAATACGCTTAAGGGGGTCAAGGGGTACCCTAGATTTTTTTCACACGACTTAAATGTGCGTTATGTCGTACAGAAGGTCTATTATATCTCCAAACAAAAACATTATTTTCAAAAATTCCTGAATTGAAATAGGTTTTTTTTTGCTTTTAGGAATTTGGGCCATTGGAGGCTAAAAAAAACCCTGAATTTTTATGCACCACAAGCCTTTATAATTTATTAAAGGGGTCTCCCTCTGAATGGGGACTTGACACAACAGTGAAGGTCAGTTTTATTTGACGTGTATTGCGTTTCGTATACGAGGTTTTCAATTTTATTTTCACGTCAGGAAGTACACGTTAGGTAAATTTAGTTTCAGAGCATATTTTAACTAATCATTTTTTATTTTTTTTGTCGACAAACAGGTTCCAAGTCTCTAACCATTGCAACAGTAGCTCAATTGATTACGTTTGGTTATTAATACCGAAGACCGTTCGAAGAATGGGTACTTCTGCTAGTGTTTTTATAAAATCCCGAACGGTATCACGGTTTGGACACTTTGTATTAGCAAACCACGCATGAAATTTTAAATTTAAATTTTCTGTAAACCGATCGTCTTCATGAAAAACGTATTCCACCAAACAAAATTCTGTCTTCAGTAGTAAACATTACCGCCTGTATACTGTGTAATGTTGCACTTTTCCAATAATCTAATTGAACGCTCGCTTACTGCATTGCACACTGAAGATTTCGACAGCCTACAGCCCAAACGTGAGGGATACACCCTGTCAGGGACACAGTGCTGCCAACTAAACTGCTGATTCTACCTCTGGCAGCAGCTTGTAGTCAGTGCGGAGAACATTTAATGGCGCCCTGTATATATTACTAGCGGGCCCGTGAGAACAATCTCGCATATTCATAAACGACATTTTCCCCAATAGGTTTGTAATGAGAGTCTTAAGGAGAAAGGTTATGTTTTTATTTCAACCAAATGATTATAGAACACTATTTACATTTCAGTTAGAATTCCAAGTTCTTCGTTCCCTAACTTAAGAAGGCAATCACTGAAAATTGGATCGTCATAATACTCACCGGTTATTCGATATTTATGAAATTATACGATTTGAGTACTCATTCCTTTGATTTACTGTTTCTGAAATCCATGCAAAATGATAAAGGAAAGACCTCAGAATGTTAAATTGACATGAAACAGGCGTCACAGCGGCCAAAATGTGAAATGGACAACAATTATGGAGCGTTTTTTCCTACAGCAACAGTATCTGCAATTCGCACACTTTGTACATTGTTTTTAAAGTCATTTTTTATTTTAAATTATAGATATTTATGAAATTAGGAGTGCAATTCGTCACTGCTCATGTCTATTTTCCTTCATTTGAATGCTCATTTGTCACGATCGGTTGCTTGTGAGCGTCGCAGGAGGAATCTATACTACTGAAATAATATATCTGATTATATATCGTAGGAATTTTTAATTGACTGTTTTATAAGCCTGGCTTATAATTTAAACTTTTAATTCCTCTATCAATACGGATATCTACAAACATTTGTGCTATGAATGGCAATGTATTTGCATTCTATTCGGAGGGGAAGTAAAGTCGGCGGGCCCATGTCATAGATTTATGGCATGTTAAAGAACCTTCCACTAATTGCAGTTGTGCGAAGTTATATTATAGGTTAGGATATTGTTAAGTTCCAACGGTCGCCACCAGGTGCGGGTTGGGGTGCCTCTAGTAGCCAAGTTCACAGCTAGGTGTCATTGAAGGTAGCATTTGGTAGTAAAAGTAGGAACTACTTGAAATTGATCGTCTGCAATCCTTACCTGAATTACAGATAACACACACTAATACAGCCATCGCAATTAACACCGGTTATCAGACAGATTCTAAGTGCACGGGGCTACACAGGCCCTAAACTGAGGAACCAAGCAACCAAGGACACTTTTAATATTTACCCAAAAAGTAACTTACATAGATTTCTATTGATCATTCCGAAAATAATCGTAGCTCAACTTAAGCGATCAATCATTTTCAACACTTCTTTTCTTATCTCGTGTCTACTAATCAATTAATCGATTCTTCATTTAACCGATTAATAGATTATTCTTTTATTCGATAAATCAATCAGTCGCTTTAGATTAATTTCAAATTATTCTATTTTTAATCGATTTACCGAAAATCGATTAATACCAGCTCTATTACTGAGGGATTTTTAACGTTCTTAAAATATCCGATGACTTCGGCCGGGTTTGAACCCGCGACCTAGGGCATGGAAGCTCAAGCATGCTAGCAACTATGTCACCGAAGCCTTCTTGTTTACGTTAACAATAACAGCCAGTGGTTGTGGATTGACAAACATCACTCAAATTGGGAAGAGTTTCGAAAAAAGAAAATCGATAGTTTTCAGCGATGATTTTGAGTTCTTGTTCAATGTTTACAATTTATCACAGGAACATCTTCGTTTTACTTTGTTTTTCACAAAGAGTGACAGTCAGTCTGAAATACTAGACTTTATATCATTTTTAATGCTACAAATGTTGAAAAATGCTGGGTGAAAGCCTCATGATCATGCAGCGAACGGCGTGAACTCCAACTCCATTAGCAAGTGCAAACCAAGGTCAAAGGAGGTAGCTGGCTGGATGACGTCACGCTCACTGAAGCGCGCGGGGAAAGGAGGGAGTTCAAGCGGTACTATAACGTCACACACCACAATGCATTTTTGGTACATTTCGTCCCGTCACCGTAACGTAACGTAACGCCAGACCTCAGCGTAACGACGAAGTCGACAAGATCATTTAAAATGATAAAAAAATACAGTATGATACAACATATATATAATAGCCTCCGTGGCTTAGGGGGCAGCACGCCGGCCTCTCACCGCTGGGTCCGTGGTTCAAATCCCGGTCACTCCATGTGAAACTGTGCTGGACAAAACGGAGGCAGACAGGTTTTTCTCCGGGTACTCCGGTTTTCCCTGTCAAAATTTCATTCCAGCAACACTCTCCACTATCATTTCATTTCATCTGTCATTCATTTAATCATTGCCCCAGAGGAGTGCGACAGGCTTCGGCAGCCGGCACAGTTCATATCCTCGCCGCTAGTTGGGGGCTTCATTCATTCCATTCCTGACCCGGTCGGAGACTGGCAGCAGGCTGTGGATTTTCATTTTCACAACATATATATATATACCTAGTAATGTGCTGTCGTTTCATTCCGCCGTAGGGCGATTGCACATACGGCGGCGGGCCCCCTTAGATGGTTTAGCCGTCCCTTCGGGCCAAGCATATACGGTTTTACGGAGAGATGTACATTTTGGTGATGGGGATTTTGGTTTTAGAATTTGGATGAAGGTGTGCTTGATTTTAATTTAGGGCATAGCGGTGATGGGCTGTGGGGGGAAGTATCGCTTCTGGGGAGGGAGATTTAGATGCACGAATGGAAAAGGAAGATTGTAGTTTTACGTGACCGTGAATCTTGTGATTATGAGCCACGGGACCTCCTTTTTACGTGGAATCCGAACCACAGGACATGGCATTTCACTTCGAAAATCTCACATGCATTGACCGGGAATCGAACCCGGACCGCCTTGGTGAGAGGCATACAGCTAGACGGCTGAGCCACCATGCAGGAATGGGATGGGGGAGGGGGGAGGGGTGACTGCTTTGTTATTGGAGATGTGATTTTAATGACTTATGTTATTCGTAAACATTGGAAACACGCAAACAACACTCGGAATTGCCAAAAGTAGATGGAGTGACTTATTTTGCTCGGGGAATTTATGTTATTTTATTTGCTAGCAAGTAAGTGAGTTCATTAAGGGGGAAATATTTACGTACGAGAAGATGATGTGTGGATGGAATATTGTTCGGCGTAATGGGGATGATGTTGAAAGGAAGGAAGCATTGCTGAGATGGAGCTTGATAAATGATGGTTTTCGTTTCTTTGATTGTTGATTAATTTTGTGTTTAGAGGGGGTGATGGTGCAGTGTATGGGTGTGTGGAAGACAAATGCCGGGTGATGGTGAGTGCATGTATGAGACCATGGATGATAGTCGTCTTATTATACGATCTTTTTTAATTAATTAGATGTTTGTTTTGCTTGTGTGAGGTTAAAGCAATAGTGTCCAGTATCGCTTGCAGTGCATTAGTACCCTACGAAATGCAACAGAGAAATATCGACCTTCCCGATAACAACGCTAGTTGGTGTAGGAACTCGCGAAAGAGCCTCCTTTTGTTGAAGACCTCAGATTGCAGCTGCTCCTGCCATCCACATCGGGTTATGGGAGACTAATGCAGGAAATGAAGTTAAAGAGAGGAAGTACTGTATATGGCAAGAATTTTTTACTTCACGGATGAGATGACGTCGCCGGATTGGACGAAGGGTTTCTTTGAGATGAGACACTTGTTAACCAGATTCTCGGTGCATAGATTCACTTCAGGGTGTGTGCAAACAAAATCTACCGTCAACCGGATTGCTGGTGCGTGTGTACCCTCTGCGGCAAAGCGTGTGACAGATATCATGTAATGCGCTGTGATCAGAGGAAGTTATCTCTGTCACAGTTTTGTACTAGTGGTAAGTAATTAATTTCACAGTCATTCTGTGCAGAACCTAGTTAAAGGAATTGTCCTTCCTGCACAACTCAGGCCCTAATGACGGTCATATTGCTTCTCGCATGGGGCGCTCACGCATTCCTCGTTCGGCGAGTGGAGCATAGCTTGGGGTGAAATCCGTGCACAGCTAGTCTGATTGAAATGTATCTTATCCCTGGAACACCACACTCATAAAGTGCATAATAATGTAAATACCACAGAGGGGTCTAACCAGCCCAGTCTAGTGGTAGCCATTTATATCGTATCTGTCGAATGTCATCACTTGCTATTATACCGACAGTAGTGGCTACGCTGGCTAAAGCACGGCGTTAGGTCATTGGGCCAAGCTCTCTGCTGACTCGGTAGACGCGTGGGTTCGAGCCCTACCGTCGGCTGTCCTTGAAATGGTTTTCCGTGGTTTCCCCATTTTCAACACCAGGCAAATGCTGGGACAGTACCTTCTGACAGGCCACGGCCGCTTCCTTCCACATCCCTGCCCACTTTCATCCATTCATCCCATCTCTCATCCTGACGCGCAGGTCGCCCACGGGCGTCGACTAGAAAGACCTGCACTCGGCCTCTCTGGAGGCTACACGAAAAAAAAACTTGCTATTATTCTAGCTGTCTACTTTATAGTAATGTTAGAGGATACCGGAAAATGATTAGTTTGATGCCTGTTGCTTACATATTGTAATTTAAAACAAGAAGTTCCGTGACGAGCTAAATAGCCTACTTTTCTTAAAATTTAAGATTCATGCCAAGGATTAATCTATATGGATCTATCTAGAATAATGACGAAATTAATTTGGTAATATCGAAATTTCTAATTAGTTCGAAATACTGTATACATGGAATAATGTAGCCTAATAGAGAACTACAGTTGGCAGCCCTGGTGACTGAATATATTCTTAGTTCCATCTCTTAAGGTACAGAATACAAAATTTGGATGAAGTCCAATGGATAGCATGGATGTTACATGCAGTTAAACATTGGATCTAACAGCGCGCGTAAAATCATGTTGGCAACAATGTCATACATGTATTGGTCAGAAATAATATGAAATAATATGATCTATTGTTCTGTCAATTTTGAATGAAATCCACTAGTTAGTATAGAAGTTACATGCCTTTTAAAATTGGACCTATCAGCAGGCTTAGAATCATGTTGACAGCACTGGCGTAGGGATATATTAGTTACTCCAAATGAATCTAGAATGCCAGGTACTATACGTGTGCAAAGTTTAGAGCTATTGGCTTGCATACTTTCTGATATATTGATATTAGGGTAACAAAAATAGAGACAGCATTTATTAACAGTTGGCAGCCCTGGCTACTCTTAAGAATCGGCATAGTCATATCTGTTATGGTACACATAGCACACACGAAATTTGGTTGAATTCCAAATGATAGTATGGAAGTTACATGTATTTAAAGTTGGACCTCTCAGCAGGCTTTGAATCATGTTGGTAGCACTGACGTATATAAGTTACTCCAAATTAATATAGCATGTCAGGTACTATACGTGTGCATAGTTTAAAGCTGTCGGCTTGCATACTTTCTGATATATGGGTATTTGGATTTAAAATTGAGAGCATTTATTAACAGTTGGCAGCCCTGGAGGCTCTTAAGAATACGCTCAGTCATATCTGTTTATGTACACATAGCACATACGAAATTTGGTTGAATTCCAATTGATAGTGTAGGGGTTATATGCATTTAAAAATTGGACCTATCAGCAGGCTTATATTCATTTTGGAAACGCTGCCATGTATGTCCTCCTGGAAATGAAACTGCAATATTATTATCTATACGTGTGCCAATTTTCAAATAGCTCCCATTCATAGCTCCCAAGATATCCAACATGGAGCTCAAATTTCAATTGCGATTTTTCAGCAGTTTGTAGCACTGGCATCATTTTCAAATATGGCTGTGAGATATTCAGGTATAGATCTTTACTCCTACAAAATTTTGTTTCGATTGCTCCAGCCGTTTAGGAGTTGATGGGGACACACACACACACACAGCCAGACAGACAGACAGAAGGACAGACAGACACACATTTGCCCGATCTCATGTCTACTTTTTCCTCATTTTTACATAATGTGAAAAGTAGGCTAAAAATATGAACACAATGAAAGCAATCACAGCTTGAATATCGCAGAGTTACATTAATTAACTTATTTTTTTGTTACCATTGTGGACTATATTCCTCAAGTTTTGGGGTAAATTTACAGTAAGCATATAAAATAGTTATAAAACAATCCCTTGGAACAAATAGCATTGACAGTTTCCCTTAGTGAGGGGTTATAATATCCTTGACACGAGACGCAATCGCACGCCTTTGCTCGGTGACTGACAGATAGAATTGCGACTTGAACTCGGGACTTCGATTTCAACTTCGGTGTCGCTTTCATATTCTGCAATGAATTCACTTTTGTGTTCATTATCCTCAAAAAACATTGTCAGATTCGAAATCTGAGTCACACCGATATCCTGCTCACTGTCACTATTTTCTGACAATAATTCCCTGAAACTGCAATCTGGCAGTCCTTTGTTGGAATGAGCCATTTCACACACTATTTCTAACACTAAGGAAGTTCATTTCACCTCGTAAGAACTGTAGCAGTATCAGGGTGTAATGACACACCAGGAAAATACAAGCGTAAATACCACACTGGGGTCTCTATGACCCTGACCTATATATTTTTTCTGTCTCAAGAATGTTCTTGTACGCTGACAGATGTGAATGTCGCTAGCCGAGGGTAGAGAGCTATTATCCTCATGTCTTAGTAGCGTACTGTTTCACATAAACAATTATTCAATAGTTTGTTTTTCGCAGGGTCACTCAGACCCCAGTGTGGTGTTGCAGGGTTAAATCGTAATTGGCTTCTTTCCACTTGGCGTCTGTGCTGTAAAATTCCAGCCAAATTCTGCCTTCTTTCTATGATGTAATTCTTAATTCATTGCATATTTCGTGCTCTAATAAATTTATTTTGTTGTTGTTGTTGGGGTCTTCAGTCTTTTGACTGGTTTGATGCAGCCCTCCATGTCTCCCTGTCCTGAGCTAATCGTTTCATCTCTACATAGCTACCGCACCCTTCATCCGAGACAATCTGTTAAACATATTCTAACCTTGGTCTACCCCTACAGTTCTTGTCCTCGACCCTTTCTTCCATAACTAACAATAAGCTTTCTATTCCTGGGTGTCTTAGTATGTGTCCTACCAACCTATCTCTTCTCTTCATTAGCAGTCACCAGAAACATCTCTCCTCTCCCACTCGTCTTAATACCTCTTCATTCGTAACCCTATATACCCATCTGATCTTCGTCATTCTCCTGTAACACCACATTTCAAACGCTTCAATTCTCCTCTTTTCTGCTGCACCAACAGTCCAAGTTTCACTTCCATAGAGCGCCACGCTCCAGACAAAGGCTTTCAAAAATTACTTCAGAATACCTAAATCATTATTCGATGTCAACAGATTCCTTTTATATAGAAATGCTTTCCTAGTCTGTCCTAATTTACTTTTTATATCCTCTTTGCTTTGTCCATCATTGATTACTTTGCTTCCTAATTAACAGATGTCTCCTACTTCCTTCAGCTTTTCACCTGCCAATTTGATGTCCATAGAGGCTTCTGATTTTCTTCCTCTGCATTCCAATATTAAAAAAAAAACAAGATGTTCAGTAAAGAACATATAGCCTACTTTCTCCTATATGCAGGGGTATTGTTATAACCCTTTGTCCTTTTCAAGGAGTATGATTGAATGTTGGTTGTAGTAGCTTGTTGAAATACAACGTGCTATAGGGATATTAAACATGAATATGAGGTGCCCTTTGCTAGTGCTACCTCTGTACCAAATTTCGTTCAATTCGGTTTCACCGTGTTTGAATTGATAGGGGGAATCGATTTGCACACATACTTGGCCACCATCTGCAAACTATTCCTTGCAGTTTGGTCAGAATATGTTTCCCACATAAAGATATGGTGTTGCAAAATTTGGTAGAGACTAGATTATTAGGTTGGTCGAAATTACATTTTAGCTTTTAACATTTGGATGGCCGCGATTACGTTTCCGTCAAGATAGCGGTGATATAAAACATGACACTGAGGTGCCCTTTGCTAGTGCTACCTCTGTACCAAATTTCGTTCATTCGGTTCCACCGTGTTCGAATTAATAGGGGGAATCAATTTTGACATAAAGATGGCCGCCATCCGCAAACTATTAGGCTAATGACCTATTAGGTTGGTCAAAGGATGCTCCCTCCATAAAGGTATGTTGTTGCAAAGTTTGGTAGAGATCGGATGGTTATGTTAGTCGTAATTTGATTTAAGCTTTAAACATTTGTGTGGCCGCCATTACGTTTCTGTCAATATGGCGGCGATATTAATCATGAAACTGAGATGCCCTTTGCTAGTGCTATCTCTGTACCAAATTTCGTTCCATTCGGTTCCACCGTGTTCGAATTAATAGGGGGAATCAATTTTGACATAAGGATGGCCGCCATCCGCAAACTATTAGGCTAATAACCTATTAGATTGGTCAAAGGATGCTCCCTCCATAAGGGTATGTTGTTGCAATGTTTGGTAGAGATCGGATGGTTATGTTAGTCGTAATTTAACTTAAGCTTTGAACATTTGTGTGGCCGCCATTACGTTTCTGTCAATATGGCGGCGATATAAAACATGACACTGAGATGCCCTTTGCTAGTGCTACCTCTGTACCAAATTTCGTTCCATTCGGTCTCACCGTGTTTGAATTAATAGGGGGAATTGATTTTCACACAAAGATGGCCGCCATCCGCAAACTATTTGGCTAATGACCTATTCATTTGCTCAAAGGATGCTTCTCCTATAAGGGTATGTTGTTGTTGCTGATGACCTATTAGATTGGTCAAAGGATGCTCCCTCCATGTAGTTGCAAAATTTGGTAGAGATCGGATGATTAGGTTAATCGTAATTTGATTTAAGCTTTGAACATTCGTGTGGCCACCATTACGTTTCCGTCAAGATGGCGGCGATATAAAACATGACACTGAGGTGCCTTTAGTTAGTACTACCTCTGTACCAAATTTCGTTCCATTCGGTTGCACCGTGTTCGAATTAATAGGGGGAATCGATTTTCACACAAAGATGGCCGCCATCCGCAAACTATTACGCTGATGACCTATTAGTTTGGTCAAAGGATGCTCCCCCCGTAGAGATCGGATGATTAGGTTAGTCGTAATTTGATTTAAGCTTTGAACATTTGTGTGGCCGCTATTACGTTTCAGTCAAGATGGCGGCGATATAAAACATGCCACTGAGGTGCCTTTTGTTAGTACTACCTCTGTACCAAATTTCGTTCCATTCGGTTGCACCGTGTTCGAATTAATAGGGGGAATCGATTTTCACACAAAGATGGCCGCCATCCGCAAACTATTACGCTGATAACCTATTAGATTGGTCAAAGGATGCTCCCTCCATAAAGGTATGTAGTTGCAAAATTTGGTAGAGATCGGATGATTAGGTTAATCGTAATTTGATTTAAGCTTTGAACATTCGTCTGGCCGCCATTACGTTTCTGTCAATATGGCGGCGATATAAAACATGACACTGAGATGCCCTTTGCTAGTGCTACCTCTGTACCAAATTTCGTTCCATTCGGTCTCACCGTGTTTGAATTAATAGGGGGAATTGATTTTCACACAAAGATGGCCGCCATCCGCAAACTATTTGGCTAATGACCTATTCATTTGGTCAAAGGATGCTTCTTCTATAAGGGTATGTTGTTGCAAAATTTGGTAGAGATCGGATGATTAGGTTAATCGTAATTTGATTTAAGCTTTGAACATTTGTGTGGCCGCCATTACGTTTCCGTCAAGATGGCGGCGATATAAAACATGACACTGAGGTGCCTTTAGTTAGTACTACCTCTGTACCAAATTTCGTTCCATTCGGTTGCACCGTGTTCGAATTAATAGGGGGAATCGATTTTCACACAAAGATGGCCGCCATCCGCAAACTATTACGCTGATGACCTACTAGTTTGGTCAAAGGATGCTCCCCACATAAAGGTATGTTGTTGCAAAATTTGGTAGAGATCGGATGATTAGGTTAGTCGTAATTTGATTTAAGCTTTGAACATTTGTGTGTTCGCCATTACGTTTCCGTCAAGATGGCTGCGATATAAAACATGACACTGAGGTGCCTTTTGTTAGTACTACCTCTGTACCAAATTTCGTTCCATTCGGTTGCACCGTGTTCGAATTAATAGGGGGAATCGATTTTCACACAAAGATGACCGCCATCCGCAAACTATTACGCTGATGACCTACTGGTTTGGCCAAAGGATGCTCCCCCCATAAAGGTATGTTGTTGCAAAATTTGGTAGAGATCGGATGATTAGGTTAGTCGTAATTTGATTTAAGCTTTGAACATTTGTTTGGCCGCCATTACGTTTCCGACAAGATGGCGGCGATATAAAACATGACACTGAGGTGTCCTTTGCTAGTGCTACCTTTGTACCAAATTTCGTTCAATTCGCATTCACCGTGTTCGAATTGATAGGGGGTGACAGACATTCAGAGTACACACACACACACACAGACTCACACATACACACACACACACACACACACAGACAGACAGACACACTTTTTTCGCCCTGTGTTGATCTCATAAGTCTACTTTCATTTTTTGCAAAAATCGAAAGTAGGCTAATATTGGAAATTTATTTATGCCACAATATTATTAGGGTATACACATGTGGAGAAAATTGCTGACGCGATGCGGAAAAGACGGACTACATATTCGACTTTTCCCCCGATCAGAGGTTTCGGTACGGTGCGTTCTTCTTTTTCCGGTAAAAGGTGAATGGGTTCGTTGTTCTCCCGCGATAGCTGAATTTGCGCTTGGTCGCCAAGCCACTCGGCAGCAAGTTCATCCGAGTGACCAACTTTAAAACTTGTTGTATATATATTTGTAAACCTGGCACTACAGTCCGCGAAGGGCCTAGGCCTACCAAGCGACCGCTGCCCAGCCATTTGGCCTGCTGATATTGCAGTGTCGCGTGATCAGCGCATCGGGTCCCCTCGGCCGTTAATCTTGGTTTTCGTGATCGGAGCGCTACCTCACTGTCAGGCAGCTACTCAGTTGTCCTCACGAGTCTGAGTGCAGCCCGTTCCAGCCCTCATGTCAGTTTCTAAAATCCCTGACGGAGCTGGGAATCGAACCCGGAGCCATGGGTGAGAGGCAGGCGCGCTACCCCAACAGCACGGGGGCCGACTATTTGAGCCAATACTAGACCAAAACATGTATTATGAACTATTGAAACGAATAAGTAACTTGGAAAATACATTTTTCCAGAACGTCAGACGTTGGCGTTTTTCGACCGAACTCCGAACGTTCGATCAAACGGTCGTTGGCGGTCTTCTGTTTTCTATTGCCTCTTTGCCCATCCCATTGTTGGTGATTATTATTATTATTGATGTATAACATCTTTCCTCTCGGTTGCTGGATATTTTTATGGGAGTGATTTTGGAAAAGAGACGGAAATGTGTTACAGGAAACTGGGGAAGCGCGCGCTATTTGATTTGACCAATGAGCGCGCGCGGTGGCGGAGAGATGGTGCCAACCCATTTTGCGTGAGGTAATGCCCCCTTAATTTAACCAAAGGACCCAAAACTAATAGGTCATGAGGATTTTTAATATCTCGCGAACCAATAATGCTAGGGACTTGTATGAGGTGTCCTAGGACTCGGGGTGACGCCCTCTGTTTACCTATAGCCCCCTTAATTTAACCAAAGTACCCAAAACTAATAGGTCATCGGCTTTTTAATATCTCGCAAACCAATAATGCTAGGGACATGTATGAGGTGTCCTAGGAGTCGGGGTGATGCTTCCCGTTTTTCTATCCCCCTCTAATTTTAACCAAAACCCAAAACTAAAGGGTCATCAGCTTTTTAATATTTCGAAACCAATAATGCCAGGTACTTGTAGGAGGTGTTGTAGGACTCGGGATAACGCCCCATTTTTTCATGATTTTGTGATTTGCAGAGATGGGTAAATCCAGAGCAGAATATATGTGAAGTTATCGACAAAAGAAACGTGAGAAAAAATTAAAAACTGGAGGAGTACAGCCGAAAAAAATTGACTTCAAATATATTTCATCTCAATTTCATAGTAGGATAACAAGTCTGATGTTACACATCATATGCGACTACTGTAAGGCTCGTGTTTTTTAAAATTATTATTAATACACCGTTACGAGTCACGAATGTTTCTCTAATGAGATCAATCAATATTTTCCATGCTGTAGCTTGCAAGTTCAGACTGTACCGGGTGCTCTGTGTTGACATCTTCATGGCTATCGATGTAATGATACGATTATTACCCAATCTAGCGGAATGTACTAGAAATGAAAATTTAAGAAAATTGGAACCGAAAGAACAAAGGCATAACGACATGTCTGGCCCATTTGCTTTAGCGTTGCGATGCTTGGCTCCAAAGGTAAAAGCTTTTACGAGAACTCGGGGATTTGAAGGGTGGGGGGAGGTGTTTGGACCTGCGCAGTGGCACTGAAGAGGGCTTCTGGGAGAATGACAGCAGAATAGTAAACTGCATAATGGAACTATTAGCTTTGGCAACACTTCTTTTGATATTCGCTGTTAGATTTGAACCTGCTATTGGGTTGGAAATCTAATGGAGGAAACGCTTTTCGCAGGCTGAATGTTGGCGGTAATGGATGGTTTCACTCTTCGCCCAAGCTCTTTCCTGGAGTTTACTGTTGTGACGCATAACACATTCAGTCCGTATGGACGTCAATATCTGAAAGAAGTGGGAGACGTCTGCTACTTAGGAAGCAAAATAACTAGTGATGGACGAAGCAAAGAGGATATTAAAAGTAGGTTGGCTCAGGCAAGGAAAGCATTTCTACAGAAAAGGAATCTGTTGTCATCGAATATAGATTTTGGTATTAGGAAGTCATTTTTGAAATCCTTTGTCTGGAGCGTGGCGCTCTATGGAAGTGAAACTTGGACTATTGGTGCAGCAGAAAAAAGGAGAATTGAAGCGTTTGAAATGTGGTGTTACAGGAGAATGATGAAGATCAGATGGGTAGATAGAGTTACAATCGATGGGGTGTTAAGACGAGTGGGAGAGGAGAGATGGTTCTGGCGACTACTGATGAAAATAGAGATAGGTTGGTAGGACACATACTAAGACACCCAGGAATAGCAAGCTTAGTTATGGACGGAAGGGTCGAGGACAAGAACTGTAGGGGTAGACCAAGGTTAGAATATGTTAAACAGATTGTCTCGGACGTCGGGTGTGGTAGCTATGTAGAGATGAAACGATTAGCTCAGGACAGGGAGACGAGCTGCATCAAACCAATCAAAACACTGAAGATTCAAACAACAACAACTTTTAATCGATTTATTTCAGATATTGAATAATCGATTAAACTAATCAGGAAGGTCGATTTATCTCTTCAGATAACGATGCATCTATTGTGCGTATGATCAATCAATCGATGTACCACGATCCTTTCACTACATTATGCAACGAGCAACATAGAGAGAGCATTTTTGAACAGTTGGCAGACCTGCTGGCTCTTAAAAATACTCATAATCATATTTGTTATGGTACACAAAGCACATACGAAATTTGGTTGAAATCCAATTCATAGCATAGAAGTAACATGCATTTAAATGTTGGTCTTATCAGCACCTTTAGAATCATGTTGGCAACACTATATATGGGCTCCGGGAAATTAGTCTGGTATGTAATTATCTCTGTGTGTGCCAATTTTGGAATAGCTCGCATTCATAACTTCAGAGATATCCAACATTTAGCTCAAATTTCGATTGATATTTTTCAGCGGTTTGTAGCACTGCTGTCATTTTCATATATGGCCGTGAGATATGCTGGTATAGATCTTTACTCTTACCAAATTTGGTTTTGTTAGCTGCAGCCGTTTAGAAGTTAATAGGGGTACACATACTCTGACAGACAGACACGCACTACCCGGATCGATCTCTTAAGAATATGAAAGGAAAAATCCTGTATACAGTAGAGTCTTGCAAACTCGGCACTCCGGATTTCTCGGTACCCTGACAGGAGAAAATAAATCATTATTTTTGTTTGTTTTTGTGTTTCCGCACAGAGCGTTAATATGTTTTCTTTCGTCTTCTCCATCAATGGAATTATCGACAGTTAAATACGACGCGTAACAAGTTGACCTACAGTACATAGTAAGAAGAGTAACGACGACCTGATAAATGCACAAACTGTTGGTAGTAAGAAGCAAACAAACGGTTCTCGCGCAAAGCGTTGTATTTTTTTGATTGCGCATTCTCCGCAATTCTGTTTCTTCGCAGTCTTCGTGACGAGGCTCCAAGAAACAGGCTTCAAAGCGAAAAGCAAAAGAACATTACTTTTTTTTTTCAAAAAAGTAAATGGTAATTTTCATTAAGTGAAAAAACTATTTGCCTACGGGAATTGTTTTGTACATAGACTGTACAGTGTACATATTATAAAAATAATTTCTACGCCTAGTTTTTCTAAGTTTTCCTTGATTTTTATGCAGTACAGTACTGAACTATATATTCAACTACTGTAATTGTAGTGGCTAAATCGTTTTAAAACTTGTGTTTCTGTTAAAAACAAATAAATGTACTGCATAGCATTACCTTTATACGAAACCAAACAGCTTATTTCTTCTTAAAAAAAAATCCCAATAACCCGGCATTTTCGCGAACTCGGCCACCCTTCGGTCCACATTAGGCCGAGTTTGCGACACTCTACTGTATGTGTATAACTTATTTCCGTATTCCTTGTAGCCGTCAATGTTACCAACAGCACAAACGAACATTCATGTATGTATTTTAAATTGTGGGTTACTTATCATTTAAACGCTGCCCAACTGAGCAAAGCACAGCTGGAAGTTTGGTCGTGTAATAATGCAACAACATTATAATAGTAGACTACCTATCTTCTTCTTCTTGGGAATTGTGTGGGCTCAGCATTTGTTCTCGACCCGATAACGAATTCCAAAACTTTGAGACATTGTTTATCCTGAAGTAGCACCAACAGATAGCGCACAGGTACAGTCAAATAACACAAGATAGACTGTTACAAACGCTTTACAATTAAAATGTATCGTATTATGAACCAGTTATTCTTCAAATTCGATGCGTATGAAAAGCCAACGGAAGGGAAATCAATAGAGTCCCAAATAGAACAGTCATGACATCTGGCGGAAAAGTTTCGCATATGAAAACCCTTTGCTGAACAGACAGCTGGGTTATGATTTCCGTGGATCAAATGCCATATGCTTGCTGCGTCCATGCCGTTCTAGTGTGTTTATATTAACAGGTGCATTCACTGAAATAGTCGGTGAAATCGTACGAATGCAATGTCCTGTGTAGAAATGGGAGTTGCGGATATTAAGTTACAGTGCTATTTAATTTTCAATATTCCGCAGTTTGTTTATGGGAACATTACGGACAGTGTGCACTTTCCATGACGGTATAAGCTAGGGTAGAAGGATGGTGTGTTGCAAACTTCTGGACGTAGATTCCTACATTTCTTGCATATTTCAAAGTATTTTCTTGTTATCGTAAAGGTGAGTGGTTATCGAGACGAACCACCAACCCCCAAGCTTGCAGGTTCACTCCTGGCCGAGGTAAGTGATTTTTGAAAGGCGGCAAAAATCACGACACGCATGTCATACGTTGTTGGCATGTTAAAGAACACATTTGAATTCAGTAGGCCGTGTTCATAATGGCAAAATTAATATCGGGATTTTCCGCCAACACTAAGTTCCACCTTTCTCTACTAGAAAGCGCTATAGTGTCCAGGAGCTTAGACACCTAACCTCCATGACTTTCATAGTGCTCCAAGGAACAACAACATTCGACATGCAAGCTACCCTCTGGGCTTGAAATAACAAAGCTCACACCCGGCTCCCGAGTCCATACTATATTATTATTATACCGTAAAGGTTCGTGCTGATTTTGTCTTTGTGTTTGGGATTGTAACTTCAATGGTTGATCCAATATTCTTTACAGTATCAACTTTCAAATGATGTAATTCAGGCCCGAAATGTTGCATCTTGAGCGCATGAGCGAAGCTATCCTTACCTAGTTGGTCAATGAATGAACATCTTGAGCTCTGATTGGTTGGAGAAGCTTTATCATAATGAAAAGTAGTTCTTTAATGACTCTCATTATGATACAGTTTTCTGACATATAATATTTATATTTCAACATCGTCGAACATAAAATATATTGCATCATACATTTTGTGAAAACCAGCCTAAAACTAAAATTGTGATGATGATGATAATTGTTGTTTAAAGGGGCCTAACATCTAGGTTATCGGCCTCTAATGGTTTGCATGATCGTGAAGATGATAATGAAAAATTAACTATAGCTATACTAACTACTAACTTATATACTAGAACAAGAAATGGAAAACAAAAGGAGAATAAGGTAAATAAAGGACAGGAGGAAAAGAAATGCCCTCAATCCTCGAAGAATGCTGATTGAGGGACTTTGAAGGATGGAGAGACATGAAAGACAGGTAGGAAAGTGAAAGAGGAGAGGGTCCGCCCCACAGGTAAAGGATAAAAGGGGGAAAACCGGACCCAGCTCAGGAATTCCTCGGGGTCGCCAACTCCCGAACTCACCAGCCGTGAGCCCCTGAGGGTGTAGCAATATCCAGAGTGCACCATAAGTGGTGGGGCTACACACACTCTGCCTCCTTGAGGGCCTTGAGCAGAAGGCAGGAGATACTGTGAGCCCCTGAGGGTGAAGCACTATCCAGGATGCACCAGACGTGGTGGGGATACACACACCCTGCCTCCTTGAGGGCCTTGAGCAGAAGGCAGGAGATACTGTGAGCCCCTGAGGGTGTAGCACTATCCAGGGTGCACCAGCAGTGGTGGGGCTACACACACCCTGCCTCCTTAAGGGCCTTGGGCAGAAGGCAGGAGATACTGTGAGCCCCTGAGGGTGAAGCACTGTCCAGGGTGCACCAGACGTGGTGGGGATACACACACCCTGCCTCCTTAAGGGCCTTGGGCAGAAGGCAGGAGATACTGTGAGCCCCTGAGGGTGAAGCACTATCCAGGGTGCACCAGACGTGGTGGGGATACACACACCCTGCCTCCTTGAGGGCCTTGAGCAGAAGGCAGGAGATAACATGAAAAGAAAAAGAAGGCTGACCCCTCGCAGAAGGAGGGTATCAGAAAAGATGAGACAAGGGCCAATTAAGGCGGGAAAGGAAGAGACTTCCTAGGCCTCGGATACCCTAATACCGTCGGGGTCGGCGGAGAACAAGAGTTGTCCAAGTGAGGTCGACAGGAAAGAAGACAGAAAGGAGCCCCGCACAAGTAAGTGGAAGCAATGCCGGACTCAGCTGGGGCCCCGTGGTCACCAACCCACGTCCCACTAGATGTGAGCCCCTGCGGGGTCTAAATTGTAAACATTGAACAAGAATTCAAAATCTTTGCTGAAAACTCTTCGTTTACTTTTTCGAATCCCTTCCCAATTTGGTTGGTGTTTGTCCTTTTACTCTTATTTGGTTATTGAGATACTGTGAGCCCCTGAGGGTGTAGCACTATCCAGGGTGCACCAGACGTGGTGGGGATACACACACCCTGCCTCCTTGAGGGCCTTGGGCAGAAGGCAGGAGATACTGTGAGCCCCTGAGGGTGAAGCACTATCCAGGGTGCACCAGACGTGGTGGGGATACACACACCCTGCCTCCTTGAGGGCCTTGGGCAGAAGGCAGGAGATACTGTGAGCCCCTGAGGGTGAAGCACTATCCAGGGTGCACCAGACGTGGTGGGGATACACACACCCTGCCTCCTTGAGGGCCTTGGGCAGAAGGCAGGAGATACTGTGAGCCCCTGAGGGTGAAGCACTATCCAGGGTGCACCAGACGTGGTGGGGATACACACACCCTGCCTCCTTGAGGGCCTTGGGCAGAAGGCAGGAGATACTGTGAGCCCCTGAGGGTGAAGCACTATCCAGGGTGCACCAGACGTGGTGGGGATACACACACCCTGCCTCCTTGAGGGCCTTGAGCAGAAGGCAGGAGATACTGTGAGCCCCTGAGGGTGTAGCACTATACAGGGTGCACCAGAAGTGGTGGGGATACACACACCCTGCCTCCTTGAGGGCCTTGGGCAGAAGGCAGGAGATACTGTGAGCCCCTGAGGGTGAAGCACTATCCAGGGTGCACCAGACGTGGTGGGGATACACACACCCTGCCTCCTTGAGGGCCTTGAGCAGAAGGCAGGAGATACTGTGAGCCCCTGAGGGTGTAGCACTATCCAGGGTGCACCAGAAGTGGTGGGGCTACACACACCCTGCCTCCTTGAGGGCCTTGAGCAGTAAAACCTGCCTAAACCGGAACCTCTATATACCGGAAACCTGGAGAAACGGAAAACAACATTCGGAACGGAGGAGTTTCCTATATAAAATGACACTGTAAACTGAAAAACTGCCTAACGCGGAAGTGGAAAGCAATTGCGGAACTGTAGGCGTAAATGACCTGGCTAATATGGATTATCTTACGTACAGCACAACATTTTGAGTGCGACTGTACTTGCACCAAAGTTCTAGGAAACATTAACGACTGAAGACATTCAAAGTGCAGCTGATATCGCTGCCGAAAACAGCAGGTGCGAAGTCATGGAAGAAATCGACAAGGACGACTATGAAGGCAACGAACGGGAGCAGGAATTTGCAGCTTCCTAGAATGTTCCAGAACTCCTGGAGTTAATGCAGGATACAAAGGAGATCATACAACGGTCTCTTGTAAAGAAGTCACGACAATCACTTTCAAAGACAAGAGGAAACAAAGAAACGAGCAGAAAAACTGATTTTTTTCTACGTAAGTAGAAAATAGAGTGTAATAGGCCTACATGTGAACCTATTTTCTTTTGATGTGTAACATCTTTCCACTCGGTAACTGGATATTTTTGTGGCACTCTGTAGCTGGACATTTTTGTGCGAGTGATTTTGGAAAAGGGACGGAAGTGGATGGGACGGAAGTACATGGGACGGAAACAATGAGCGCGCGTGGTGGCGGAGATCGGTACAACGACGTACTATAGGCCATGTGGCTATGGGGAATGTATATCGCGTACGGTTTAGCTCTAGGCTTGGAGACCCCATTTAAGATATTCCTACAATAAATCATCATCAAGTTGTTGTTCTTTGGTGTAAAAATATTCATTATATCATATTTGCTGAAAACAATTACGATTTATTAAATCTTCATACTTTTGCTGTATTCTTATTTAATGTAAGCACTCCAGGTACTGTCGCCCATCTGGCTATGTGGAATCTATATCGCATCAACAAACACTCCAAACAACGTAGGAATTCAGTATATTAACACCGAGTACTAACAATAATTTAAACTTCGTTGGTCTAAACGTATCACTGAGAGAAACACATTTAATATACCTACTGCACACCTAAATTTTAATCGCGCCTATACTTGGCAGTGCGCTATATCGACAAAAAGAGGCCATTTTGAATAACACCGCTGGCATGGGTTCACTAACTGGCCGCTATAGAGCGCAGCTCGCATCGCATACGGTTTGTGTATTTATGCTTTGACTTTTGTTTTTTCTGATGTACTGTAATTGTGAGAGTTTTAGAATTGATCCTTAACAAAGAGTTGTTGATCTGAAGTCTACAGATTAATTGATCTGCCGGAGAGTTTGGTCGTTTCTGAAGTGTTTTTATCCTTGGGTAAGTCGGAAATTATTTCTTTAATTTGTGAAGTGTGTTCTGATGCATTTGTTTTGAGTGACGATGTTCGTTCGTGCGCGCAGTTGTTGCGCCTTCAATGTCGTTTCCTACATTGGTCTCACCGCATACCGGATTATTTATCTTGTATAAGCGATCGGAATTCTGACCTATCCATTGTGTTTTACGAGTTGCTGGATGGTGTGTTGGATTCCCTTGCAAGACTGTTTCTGATTCGGGAACTGAAGTTAAGTTCTGACGTTAGAGGTTATGATCGGCCTAAGCGGTCAAAGAGGTTAATTGAGAATAGACATCGAAGTTATTGGCAACTCCAGCTATCTGATATGACATCTAACGGTAAAAATGAGAAACTTACCAAGTAGGGTACATTTGTCACGTGGTGACTGTTTGTATATGGTTTCTTGTATTGGTAAACAGATCGTGGTAAATTGTTCGTGTCTTTATACATAAGTAATAAGTTTTACTCGTTGATAGAGTGAAAAATGAGTAAAAGCAAAGTGTATTGCTCAGTTTACGGCTGTAAGTCGATGTATAAGAGGGCTGCGGACATACGTTTTCAACACTTTCCAAAAGATGCAAATAGCAATAGCCGAAATGTGATGATTCCTAATAATACCTATTAATAATACCTTTCCACCCCGGGAAGGATCTAACACTTGTCGAGGTAGACAGACAGAAGATCTGCGCCGTAAAGCCAGCGAAGGTTATTCAGTTTAAAAACAGCTGTTACGATGGGCGCGCTGGTAAGATTGAAGTTACTTGAATAATTAATTATTGGCTGCTTGGTAGGGAGAAGGGATGAGTTTAAATTGTATTAAAACTCGGGGGGCGACAGGAATTGCTTGATTTGTATGGTTAAAAGGTGGGTTTGGTGTTGAATATTTGAATGGTAGCGGAATCACTCATTCTACAGTGCCCACGGGGAGGCAAATTAGGCCTATATGACTCGTAGTGGAATAGCTCGAATATCGAAGAACTTAGCGATTACGAGGTGTAGCCTTGGCGGAAAGGCTGGCGGATCATCAGTTTGACATCAATTCACGATATAAGTCGGAGCTTGGAACAGTGGCGTCTGGTTTGCGTGGATGCTAGTCTCGGAATGATAAAAGTAGCACAGCTTCGGTGTGTTATTTATTTGTTTATGTACCGTATTCTCTATTTGAATGTCCTCGGCGTTGACTCAGGATCGACATTTACATTATATTGCGCATAATAGTACCGAAATAATGTCCGAAGTGTATTCCTGTGTAAATTTGAATCAGCTGATCTACATCACCCATAAAAACTGATGCTTGATAATATGCAAATGACACCAAAAAATCCAGTGGAACACAGAAATTAGATCACGTGTATCGCACAGTTATACATATATACAATTAAAAATAACACTGTCATTACTTTAGAGACCATATTTACTGATTATAACCGAAAAATAAAAAGTGTTCCATATCAAACGCGTGTTATTGAGTATTTTAAACCCTACTTATTCAGACCGACCGCAGCGCCCCAAGTGTTAGTTTGAGTTGCCAATAGGAGTCGATCTCTGTCAGATATTCGTGACTCTAAGGAGTTGGATAAGGAAGCTCTAACGTCATATTCTCGTAGGTTATTATCTCTCCAAATGTTTTCAACGCGACTGTGTCAGGTAAGTCTGATAAATATTACATTGTGTGTTTGCCAGCAAAGGGTAACTGATCTTGAATGTCAGTTGTTCTCCGTGAGTCGAGAAAGCGCCACTGGCAGTTCTAGTATGGATGTTGGTCCTCAGGCTTCTGGACATTCTAAAGATGATAATTCTTCTGCTAGGGAGTTGGGGACTCCTAAACAAAATATCGAAGCGCTAAATTATCCTCTATCCTTAAGAAAATAGATAACTTGAGCGTTCATTCTATGAAACAAGTTGTGAATTTCAACATTCATCTTATAGAAATGTATGATAGTACTTCTGAATTTCATTTCAATTTCATAGTAGGATAACATGTTAGATGTTACACATCATATGCGACTACTGTAAGGCTCGATTTTTTAATTTACAGACCTATATTTTAAATTATTATTTCATTCTAATCCTGTGCGATAATACGGCATTTTCTTGTAGTGTATTTTGTCTTATTAAAACTCAACCTTTGTAAAACGGAAACCTGTGAAAACGGAAAAATAAATCCGGAACTGTGATTGATGAATCGATTCTTCGGTCAGCCGATTAATCGACTAATCGTTTGATTATTCCAAATTATTCGACTAATCGATTAACCGAACACCGATTATTACTGGGTATTGGTGACCATCACTTGATATCGATAGCATGTGAGAGAAGGAGCGCTACAGTTTTATCTCGCAACCCACATCTGCTTCAATTTCCTTTTTACAGACAAAAGTGCTTCTTGTAGGACGTGCTCATTGTGTGTCTTACTGTTCAATCTGCATGTCATTACATGTTTCTGTGTCACAGCTGCGTCTTAAGGTACCACTGCAACCGTTTCTTCCTTTGCGTAAACTAGTCACTTGACTGGTTTGAAGCAGCTCTCCATAGCTAGCACACCTCACATCCTAGGCAATCTGTTTAGAATATTCTAACCTTGGTCTACCCCTACAGTTCTTGTCCTCGACCCTTCCTTCTATAACCATGCTTGCTATTCCTGGGTGTCTTAGTATGTGTCCTACCAACCTATCTCTTCTCTTCATTAGCAGTCGCCAGAAACATCTCTCCTCTCCCACTAGTCTTAAAACCTCTTCGTTTGTAACCCTATCTAAAGAAAGACAGACAGACAGAAGGACAGACATACACACATTTGCCCGGATCGATCCCATAGCGTAAGTCTACTTTTTCCTCATTTTTACAAAATGTGAAAGAAGGCTGAAAATAATCAACGTGCATTGACCGGGAATTGAACAGAGTCCTCCAAGACAGGAGATAATCTACTTGACGACTGAGCCAGTACGTCCCTCACTTGGTTCCAGTGTAGTCCTCTCTCGCCCGCTATGCGAGCTGTTTTAACGACGAGCTTCCCCGTCCAAATTACAATAAGCTGGATTGTGGTTATCTACGATATTAAATGTATTCTGTTCTTATGCCATGGGCTACAGACTAATCTCAGAGTTATGCAAACCGCCCACTCGGTCTTACACCCACACCACACAGAGCTAGGCTACTTAGAATGTCCCTCGGCCATTGTTTGAGGCGCTGGGTGGCCGGCAATGATAATGCTGTGTAAACATACACTTCAAGATCAGCATCTACAGCAGGGGTTCCCAACATGGGGGGCGTGAGGCTTTATCAGGGGGCACCCCCCTGTATCTGATATTTTTAAAACTCGAATATTACAATTTTGTGTAATAAACATTTTGGAATCTCTCCAAGTGATTGTCGCGCCAAGTCAATCGTTCAAAATCACTGGTAATGTTGCAAGTGATCTCCGCAGTGCTCTCTCAAAATCAATCCAAACATACCAAATCTTACCAAGAGAAAACAGTATCAACCCTCTCACCGACATTATGTTGACTAATTTAAAGATGTACAGGTGTCTCAAAATAATGCACGAACACTTTGAATGACTATAAAATGATTATTTATGAACATAGAGACAATTATAGAAGAGACATGTAATTAAAGACTCATGTTCTCAAATGTTCAAATTAATGACCGTCAGTGTCCAGGAGTTCGACAAACCGCCACCAACGCACCGGACCATTGCTCGTATGAGAGATAGATTTCAAGCAGATGGAACTGTTCACAATCGTCAACAAGACACGTTCTGGACGACCACGGACATCCACCAGTCCTAGAAAAGAAGAACAGGTGCAGGAAGCCCTCACTCGATCCCCACCGAAATCACTAGGACAAACGGCTCGAGTCACACATCTCAAAAGATAGCGTCCATCGCATCATGAAGCGTCTTCGCTGGAAATCCTACATTCCAACACGAAATTAATTGAAAGGCAATGTCACGAAATTCCAAATGAACTTTGTCGTAACGTTTGCGAATCCATTGCTTCGCGTTATCAGCTTTGTCTGGGCACTGATGGTCATCAATTTGAACATTTGCGAAGATGAATCATAAATACATGTCTCCTCTATAACTGAAGCCCTTAAACTTGTCTCTATGTTCATAAATAATCGTTTTATAGTCATTCCTGTCGAGGTGACGCCAATTGGACAGCAAGAAGAGAATGGTCTGGGCGTCGTGGTGGTCTCTGCCCGTAGGAACGTAGAGGAGTTGCTGTTTGAGTGCGGAAGCCAGATTCCATACTCGTTGCTCTGCAGGTGTTGGAAGTCCCTTGGGGTAATCGATGGGAGCTAATGTCCTGCATGGTAAAGTGTGATGTCGTGGTGGTTCCTGTAGATCATCTTCTTCCTCTTCCTCCTCCACGGCGTCGCGCTGGCGGTCCACTAAAAAAGTCAGGCGTTGGCGAATGATAGGCTGGGCCGCCATGGTTGCTGATGTAACTGATTGCGTATCTGATGAATGAGAAGCTTCTTGGTCGTCTGGTAGGTTCACCGGAGGTCGCTTAGCGGGCGACGGTGTCCTTGGACGTGTTGGATTGTGCGTCTTGCCTTTTGGAGTATTCTTTGGTGTAGAAGTACCTGCTTTGGTCTCTCGGAAATGATGAGATACACTAGGTTGAGTCCTAGTTGCTAGTCGTCGAGTCGCGCCTCTGTCCCCAGATGTAACAGGAGTCTTCTTCGGCGGGACTTTGGGAGGCATGCTCCGACGCACTCCGGTGGGCCACTGCGGGTGGCGAGAGGATGGACACTTCACAGGCTGCTGCTGACTACTCCTCCACCAAACGATTCAAAGTGTTAGTACATTTTTTGAGACAGCCTGTATTGTAAAAGTGTGTTCTTTGTATTGTCCCATGAAGCTAATTTGTGGCTCATCAGCCAGCTTGGTGTCCTAGGCGAAACCTCACACAAGACACGGCATACACCTAGAAAAATGCTGAGTTTTAATTCACTGGCCGTGAAAACCAATATGGTACCATCTTTTTAGTACGTAATGGATATAAAGCGCGTACTTCATATTATTTTCTTCAGAAATAAATATTCCATTATGTAATGTAATTAGGTTAGGTCCATATCCTCTACGTCAGTTTATTGAAGAGGTTATAGAAGCGCCGGATGGGGTAGTGCGCCCGACAAACACGGCGAGATAAGCCGTCTGTGACTGGCGTAATTGGTGGACGCGCGTACCTGGTTCAGCCGGTGGTGGCGCGCACTTTCACAATTTTACCAAACATATTGAATAATGTGTACTTACAGTGCTCATAGGCGATGCTGAAAATGTCCTCCCTCTCTTGCACACACACCTGACATCTTCTGATAATAATAATCTGATAATAATAATAATACTACTACTACTGAAAGAAAATCCACAGCCTGCTTCCAGTCTCCGACCGGGTCAGGAATGGAATGAATGAAGCCCCTATCTAGCGGCGAGGATATGAACTGTGCCGGCTGCCGAGGC
The DNA here is from genome assembly GCA_946902985.2 of Meconema thalassinum. Taxonomy (NCBI): domain Eukaryota; kingdom Metazoa; phylum Arthropoda; class Insecta; order Orthoptera; family Tettigoniidae; genus Meconema; species Meconema thalassinum. Next base: position 24,286,991 of record OX336400.1, read on the forward strand.
CTGACGCACTCCTCTGGGGCAATGATTAAATGAATGACAGATGAAATGAAATGATAGTGGAGAGTGTTGCTGGAATGAAATTTTGACAGGGAAAACCGGAGTACCCGGAGAAAAACCTGTCTGCCTCCGTTCTGTCCAGCACAGATCTCACATGGAGTGACCGGGATTTGAACCACGGACTCAGCGGTGAGAGGCCGGCATGCTGCCGCCTAAGCCACGGAGGCTTAATACTACTACTACTAATAATAATAATATCGTATGGCCTCGGGTGATGGGTGCAAGCTTTATTATTTGACACCCAGAGATTAGTCATGTGCATCCATCGGGTTCTAGGTCTCCCTACAGGTCTTTTTCCATCCACCTGTCTTTCCAAATGTATTCTGTCTGATCTTGTAAGCTCCACCCTCATCACATGCCCGTACCACCGTAGTCTAGATGTGCTGACTCTGTCTAATAAGGATGACTTTATTCCAGCTTGTTTCCTTACCTCCTCGTTCTTTAACTTGTCCATCTTGGTCTTCTGGATGGTGGATCTAAGAAATTTCATTTCTGATGCTTGCAGTCTTGATGCATCGAAATACGTACAAAATGCAATTTAAATTCAAAATAGTTACAAAATGCAAATGAGATTGAAAATACGTACAAAATGGAATTGAGGTTCAAAATACTTAGCAGATGCAATTGAAATTGAAAATACGCAATGCAATTTAGATTGAAAAAGGCCATTTCAGATTCAAAATACTCACAAATTGCAATTGAAATTTATGATACTTACAGATGCAATTGAAAATGCTTACAAAATGTATGGTAGATTCAAAATACTCACAAAATGCAATTGAGAAACAATATACTTACAAAATGCCCACCACACAAAATGCAATTTAGATTGAAAATACTTGCAAAATGCGGTTTAGGTCGAAAATACTTACAAAATGCGATTGAAATTCAAAATACTCAGAAAAGTGCCTCCACCTACATTCAAAGACTTACTAAAAATCATTTTTATTGTCAATCCTTAGAAAATGCAATTGAGGTTCAAAATATCGCAAAATGCAATTTAGATCGAAAAGACTTACAAAATGCAATTTAGATTGAAACCACCTAGGTTTTTCTCTGGGTACTCCGGTTTTCCCTGTCACAAATTTCATTCCATTCTCCATTGTCATTTCATTTCATCTGTCATTCATTAATCATTGCCCCAGGGCAGTGCGACAGGCTTCGGCAGCCGGCACAGTTCATATCCTCGCCGCTCGATGGGAGCTTCATTCATTCCATTCCCTGACCCTGTCGGTCGAATGAAAGAAGGCTGTGTACTTCTAGTGACATATATTTCCTAAATCCCATGACAATCCCATTATCAGGGGCGGATCTAGGGGAGGACGAGGAGGGCGACCGCCCAGGGCCCCGCGGTTCGGAGGACCCCGCGATTCGGAGGACCCCGCGCCATGGATTTTTTTAAATTTAATTAATTATACTTTTCAATCTAATTTATAATTCATATTCCTTTTTCAGTGCAGCTATGACCTCTCGTGGCCGTTTAGCAAGTTTTGATTTCAGTGAAATAATAGAAGACTTCAGCCGGGAAATAAGTCGCAAAGTAATAATTTAATAGTTCATAGTTTACATAATCTTCTTCAAGGGGACTTAAAGGTTTGTTTCATATTATTTAAAAAATGTGCTGTAGTGTATTCAAAATATTGTAAATATTCTTTATTTTATTATTATTATTACCAAACTATTTTCCATTTGATTTGATATTTTTAAATTTCCTATTGTTGTGGGCCTCACCTTATCATATCGCCCAGGGCCTCGCAAGGCCTGGATCCACCACTATCGGTATGTAACCATTTTATCCCTGCTTTACATAGGCTATCTCCCTGCCGCATTGCCCCATTTCCAGTTCTCAGGAGATTAATTTATTTATGTATTTAAGTAGACTAATTATTTAACATGAATGTTGTTTAAACGGGTTGGTACTACTGTTTGTGTTGCAGATGGCTGGTGACATGGCCATGTCTCTGGACGGCACGTCTGCCAACATGGCGGAAATTGTATCATCAGTCACCGAGGACGTCACCCTTAACACATCCCTCATCAGTGACATGGAGCTGTCGAGGTGAGTGATATTCAGTTTGTTTTCCATCTTTATTGCAAGCTCTCACACGTGACAGCACGCACGTGGAATTGGAGACCGCGCTTGGTTGGTTCCTCAGTTTAGGGGCTGCGACAACGCGGTCATGTAGCCCCGTGTACTTGGGTGTGTGGTGTGTAGAATCTGTCCCATGACCGGTGTTAATTGTGTTGGCTGTATTAGTGTGTGTTATCTGTTTGTAATTAAAGTAAGACCACCAATTTCAAGTAGTTCCTACTTTCGCTACCAAATTCTACCGTCCATGACACCTAGCTTGCAGACTTGGCTACTAGATGGCATCACAGTGAACACCGTGTGGCGAAAGTTGGAACAAATAGAGCGATAACAATTCTAACCTGCAAATTTTGGCTTCACACAAGTGTACAGGGTGGCCACAAAGCCCCGTTACCCCTATGTAAATCATAGTAAAGGTGTATCTGTGTATATGTTTCAGACATAGACTGATACGTCTACTTACACTTTTGATCAGCGTGTTATAACAAGTTGTTGGGTGCATGGCGGAACTCATACAGGAAAGACTATTGAAGAGGCCCACTCTGACTTTGGACAGCGTATTCGACAGGATACTCCCCGAAACAAACGTGATCAAAGTGTTTCTGCATGATCGACAGCGGTAGGCCTATGAACAATTCTGCTGATCGCCTACGATGTCGAATTCTTTGGCGATCTCTTCATGCACTTTTAGAAAAGGTTGCATGTTTCGCCTTTTTTTTAGAAGGTTCATCAGTTTGTTTCTGATCATTTCCATCACCCGTGGAAAAGAGTTAATGTCCCTGCCTCAGCAATGTTTCTGAGATTGATCACGTCGAAAACGCTGGCGAAAGACAGAACGAATCTCTTCAGTAGTTTTTTCGAAGTTGGTTCTGTCGTGCACCCAACAACTCATTATAATACAGTAAAAGCAGACGTATCAGCCATTGTTTACTGCAGTTTGAAACAGATTGTGGGGGCTCTGACGCATCTCAAATGCAAAGTGTAAATATAGTGTAAGGCACTGAATGAAATGAATACACAATGGCACGTTTAGTATGATTTACACTTGGGGTGACGGGACTTTGTGGCCACCTTGTAGTTACTGGAAGGTTCTTTTACATGCCATAAATCTATGACATGGGACCGCCGGCTTTACTTCCCCTCCGAAGGAAGCCATACTGAGGGATTATAACGCTCTTAAAAAATCCGACAACTTCGGCTAGGTTTGAACCCGCGACCTTGGGCATAGAGGCTCAGCATGCTACCAACTACGCCACCGAAGCCGTCTAAATGTTCTGTAACCATGGGTCCTACAGAGATCTCAACACTTGTATTCCTCTGCCCCACCACAACTCACCCAGTAATGCCAACACAACAACTCTGCTCATATTTACAACCAGACTCTATTGTTGTTGTTGTTGTTGTTGCAATCTACAGTATTCTGCAAGAAATTAGCGTGACGAAACTCTTCCTACATCGCTCGCCTTGAAAAATATTAGTATTTTTTACGATAGCAATAAGTGTTAAAAATAAATAATTTACTCATATTTTTTCCATAAAATATACTAAAATACTCCTCCTTTAAAATTACTTTAATTCAAACACACACCAGCAAAAATCAAAGGTGCCTCAACCTTGCTGTATGGAAGGGAGAACTACAGGGTCTTTCATATAAAGTAAGAACGCCAAGCGGCAGTTTTGTTATTCGCTGCTGCGATGTCCTTGACCGAGCTTGTGGCGCGCCATGCCCCCCTGCTGTACTATTGATAGTGCGCGCATACTGCATACGAGGGCTGTTTTTTTTAGCCTATTTTCAATTTTGAAAAAATAGGCTAATGAGATCACCTTTTGTCCGTGTGTGTGTGTGAGGTGTGTGTGTGTGTGTGTGTGTGTCCCCAATAAGTTCTAAACGGCTGGAGCGATTTCAATGAAACTCGGTAAGTTTATAGCACTAATCCGGACGACCCCGACCGTGCCATTGAAATTTTGTTATCTCTCACCAACCCAACATGGCGGCTGTGCGAAATATTTCACCAGCATTCAATATCTCCGAAACTATTCCCGATATCACCCTGGAATTTCTTACGGTGATAAAGGGAACTACTAGAAGTTCACATATGTGACTTTTGAAAAACTGGTAACTACAAAACCAACATGGCGGCCACGCGAATTTGCGACATTTAAATAGACGTTTCTCGCGATTTAACCAACCAAACGCAATAAAACTTGGTACAGTATATGTTTATACACATTGTAATGCACCGACATCTAACTTCGTTCAATTGTTTACATAACCACAAGATGGCGGATGTGCGAAATATTTCACCGGCATTCTATATCTCTGAAACTATTAGCGGTATCATCCTAAAATTTTGTACGGAGATAAAGGGCACTACTGGAAGTTCATCTGTAAGACTTTCAAAAACCGGTTAACTACAAAACGAACATGGCGGCTAAGCGAATTTGAACATTTTAAATAGACCTATCTCGGGATTTAATGTTCCAAACGCAATGAAATCTGGTACAGGAAATGTTTATACACATTGTAATGCACTGGTATCTAATTTAGTTCAATTGTTTACATAACCTCAAGATGGCGGCTGTGCGAATTTTAAAATTAAGTTTTTATAACCTGTGTCGTCATGCGATCGAAGTGAAAGTTTGAATAATGAACCTACGCAATAATTTTCCTTTAATGGTACATGACTCTATGGCCTATACATTTAACAATCCAACATGGCGACCAACCGAAATATTTCGACGGCTCTGAATATCTACGAATCTATTATAGCAATCAAACTGAACTTTTTTTAAATGTTCATAGGGGTATGAACTTAAGTTAGCCTATAGGACTTTCAATAACCTGGTGATCCAAAATCCAACATGGCGGCGACGCGAAATATAAATATTCAGATGGGCGTTTCTCGCAATTTATCCATCCGAGTGCAGTGAAACTTGGTACAGTAAATCCTTATACGAATATTAATCCACTGGCGTCTAATTTATTTCAATTGTTTCCATAACCACAAGATGGCAGCTGTGCGAAATTTTAAAATCTCCTTGTTACTTCTTGTATCCTAATCATGCGATTGAAGTTTGAATGCTACACGTACACAGTAATCTTCATGTAACAGTACATAACTCTAGGACCTACATATATAAAATCCAACATGGTGACCATCCGAAATATTTAGTCGGTTCTCAATATCTACGATTCTATTACAGCAATCAAACTGGCAATTTGTAATTTGATGGAGGCAATTATTATTTGTAGGATATATGAAAATAGGCTATTTAGTTCTTCACGGAACTACTTGTTCATTATGAAACAGTTCCTCCCACCAATCAGAGCTCAAGAAACAGTTGTGTGACCAATTAGGTAAGGATAGCATCGCACCTGCGATGACTTCCACGGCCTCCTTACTTTAAATTTCACTGTGTGGCTCGTATCATAGTGGAATAATCGGGGAGGCCATGGTCCAATGCAATGTATTCTCTGCGTCCCATGCGCTCTGTTCAGTACATAAAACTGGCGAAATCTCGACATATATTTTTGAATATTTATGTTCGGTCATAAGCAGTCGTATGCAACTCGCCTATAATAGTAAATAAGACACTCGTATGGAAATTATAAACATACTCGTGTCTTTATTATTGCCATTATAGGCTCGTTGCATAATGTACTACTACAAGACAGTTTTGTGTTTCGTTAAAATCAGTTTTAGCGCAATTAGAAACACATATCGAGACTCTAGAGCACATTTTTTAATCATTATACATTTGTAGAAAACAAAATAACGTGGGATATTTTCAAGTGAAAAGGGATATTCTAAGTGGAAAGTTGGGAGTGTGCAACTCTGCTGATAGCTGACTGTAGGACGATGGAGGAATCGCGACTGGCAGAGGTAGACCTGGGAAGCGATGGTTAGGTTCAGTGTTGAACGATCTCAAAGTGAGAGGTGTAGTGCTAACTGCTTATAGGGGATCATGCTGTTCGCAAACGGACCACACTGGGCACAGAAAGGCAAAACAGTCTCAAATGGAATTTGGCTGGCTGCGTGGCTCAGCGGTAACGTTCTCGCCTGCTGTTTCCAAGGTCGCAGGATCGAATCCTGGCGCAGTCAGTTGGCATTTGAGGGTGCGCAAATGTGAGGGAGCCGTGTCGGTAGATTTACTGGCACGTTAAAGATCCCCTTCAGGGGAAAATGCGCTAAAAATCCCTCAGTATGCCTTCCTTCAGAGGGGAGGTAAAGCCGGCGGGCCCATGTCATAGATTTATGGCATGTAAAAGAACCTTCCACTAATTACACTTGTGAGAAGCTAAATTATAGGTTAGATTTGACTGGCGCTATTATGTTTTAAGGTTCGTCGCCAGGAGCCGACTGCGGTGGGATCTAGTAACCAAGTTCAGAACTAGTTGGTCGTTGACGGTGGCGTTTGGTAGCAAAAGTTGGAACTACTTGAAAATTGAATGTGTGCAGTCCTCTTTTGAATTAAAAACAGATAACTCACACTAATACAGCCATCACAATTAACACCGGTTATCAGACAGATTCTACACACACCCAAAGAAGACGGTACACGCAGCCCCTAAACTGAGGAACCAGCCAACCAACGAGAGTTATTAGCTGGCAACTCTCAGATACGGGTTTCAATTCCCAAGAACGGTCCGATATTTAACTCCCTAAGTAGGCAGTTGGACTCGAACCAGACATCTGACAAGACGGGGATGTTATCAGAGACTCCCTCGACTCGCTCTAAGCGGGGGTGCTTATGTGGTGGCGAGTGATAAGGGAAATAGCCCGCTATAAATTCATAGCCAACCTCGGGAGGGAGTGAGGAGCCTGCAATTTGCGTCACCACCCTCACAGATAGCCTTATGTTATCTTCATGTTGCTCGAAATAAATAATGTCTCAATAATCTGCATGTTATGTACACAAACCTAACCCGCTTTCTCACCCCCACTGTCATAGGGTGGTTCATAAATTCCAGACTAGAGTGTGGGACTGCTGGAGTTTGAGCTACAGCTGGTAATAATCGACTACAGTAATCGATTAACGCCAGGGTTTTCAACCAGTGTATCGCAACCCTTTGGTGGCCGCAGGATGGACCTTGGGGGGTCGCGAGATACGGAGATAAAGTTTTAAACAACAAGTTCCGTGACGAACTAAAGAGCCTACTTTTCTTAGAATTTATGAATTAATCTAAAATATTATGAGCTATTATTGTGCCAATTTTGGATGAAATCCATTTGTTAGTATAGAAGTTTCAAGCATTTAAAAATTGGACTTATCAGAAGGATTAAATAATGTTGGCAGCACTGACGCACATAAGTTACCTCAAATTAATTTAGAATGTTAGGTACTATATGTATGCAAAGTTTAGAGCTGTTGGCTTGCATATATTTTAATCTATAGATATTAGGGTAAACTGATAGAGAGCGATCATTTATTTACAGTTGGCAGCCCTGCTGGTTCTTAAGAATACGCACAGTCATATTTGTTATTGTACATAGTACATACGAAATTTGGTTGAAATCCCATTGATAGTGTAGAAGTTACATGCATTTAAAAATTCGACTTATCAGCTGACTTAGAATCATGTTGGTAACACTGTCATGTTTGGCCTCCTGGAAATTATACTGAAATATTATTATCTATATGTGTGCCAACTTTGGAATAGCTCCCATGAATACCTTCTAGGATATCCAACATTGAGCTCAAATTTCAATTGCGATTTGTGAGCAGTTGGTAGCACTGACATCATTTTCAAATATGCCCTTGAGATATTCCGGCATAGATCCTGACTCTTACCGGTACGAAATTTGGTTTCCATAGCTGCAGCCGTTTAGGAGTTGATAGGAGGGACACGCACACATACACACACACACACACACATACACACACAGACAGGCACACATTTTCCCAGATCGATCTCATGAGTCTACGTTTTCCTCATTTTTGCAAAATGAGAAAAGTAGGCTAAAAATGGGATATTATTGTAGTTTCTTTATTAAAAAAAAGAATTCATTTACATTGTACTTAACTTTAATGAAAAATGAAAATCCACAGCCTGCTTCCAGTCTCCGACCGGGTCAGGAAGGGAATGAATGAAGCCCCCATCAAGCGGCGAGGATATGGACTGTGCCGGCTGCCGAGGCCTGACGCACTCCTCTGGGGCAATGATTAAATGAATGACAGTTGAAATGAAATGATAGTGGAGAGTGTTGCTGGAATGAAATTTTGACAGGGAAAACCGGAGTACCCGGAGAAAAACCTGTCTGCCTCCGTTTTGTCCAGCACAGATCTCACATGGAGTGACCGGGATTTGAACCACGGACCCAGCGGTGAGAGGCCGGCGTGCTGCCGCCTAAGCCACGGAGGCTTACTTAACTTTAATGTTTTTTTTTTAATTCTATTAATGAGAAAGGTTGGTTGGTTCCTCAGTTTAGGGGCTGCGACAACGCGGTCATGTAGCCCCGTGTACTTTGAGTGAGTGTAGAATGTGTCTGATAACCGGTGTTAATTGTGATGGCTGTATTAGTGTGTGTATCTGTTTTTTAATTCAAGTAAGGACTGCATCATTGAATTTTTCAAATATATAGTTCCTACTTTTGCCGCCAAACGCCACCGTCAACGACTACTAGGCCTAGTTCATAACTTAGCTACTAGACGCCACCGCAGTCGTATCTTGGCAACGAACCTAGGATCCTAAGAGCGTTGTTTACATTCTTAACCTATACAATTTAGCTTGACACAGGTGTAATTAGAGGAAGGTTCATTATAGTGCCATAAATCTATAACACTGGCCCGCCGGCTTTACTTCCCCTGCGAAGGAAGGCATACTGAGGGATTTTTAACGCTCTTAAAAAATCCGACGACTTCGGCCGGGTTTGAACCCGTGACCTTGGGTATAGAAGCTCAGCATGCTACCAACTACGCCACCAAAGCCGCCATTATTAATGAGAATCTTGAGCCTGTTTGGAATTAACCAAGTTTTGGATGTCTGGAATGACACAAAACAATGCCATTTTCCATTTTCTTGATTTGGTTTTTGAATTCACCATAATAGAGAATCCTTGTTCACAGTTGCAACATGTAGCGCTGTTGTGGACAGCTCTGGGTGTTCCTTTTGAATACTTATCCAAAATGTGTCGGCACAAGCATTGTTAAAAGTTAGTTTAACTGACTGATCACTTGAAATCTCTAACGTTAAAACTTGGCGGGGGGTTCCCAAAATACTCAGCCTAAAAATTGGGTCGCAGTGTCTAAAAGGGTGAGAACCCCTGGACTAACCCAGTAATAGATTAATGGACTAGCAGAAGAATCAATTAATTGATTAGTAGATACAAGGCGTTTAAATGAGAGGTCATCACTTAAGTTGAGTTACGAAATGATGATTAGAAATCTATAAACGTCCTTGTTTATGTTAACAATAACTAAATAATAGCGGAAGGACGAACACCAATCAAATTAGGAAGGTTTCGAAAAAAGAAAATGAAGAGTTTTCAGCAAAGATTTTGAATTCTTGTTCAATGTTTACAATTTAGGACAGGAACATTTTAGTTTTACTTAGTTTTAGCCTATTTTTCACAAAGAAGATTCATTATTTAAAAATTTATGATACATAATTGTCTGGTTTGCTTCTGTGAGAAGGGACAGATGACCTCGTAGTCCCGCCCCTTAAAACAACAATAACTACCTAACTTCTGTGAGAGCGTAGCGAAAGGAGCGAACTACATCGAATAGTCGATAAAGCAATTAATCATTCATTCGACCAACTGATAAATTGAATAAACGACCAATCGATCACATAATAAAATGAAATCCACAATCGATTGATCGTTGTGTGGTGCAATTAATCGAGCTTTCAGCTTCAATTAATCGACGATTCGTTAACTGAACCCCACCGTCTACCATCGTCAAAATCGATTTTCGTGTCTTCATATTTTCAACTCCAAACAAATTTTATCAATAAAATGATCAATGTTCCGTTTGGAAATATTTCATCTCTACACCCTTGAAATAATTGTTGTGATCCCTCACTTGAGTAGAAAATCTCAGACATAACAATAGTTGCTCAGTAATACAAGATCTGAAGTTATGAATCACTGAAGTCGCCTGCTCATCTAAATAAGGTGGGAGATATTTTAAACCCGGAGTCTGTTCAAAACATTGCCTCGATACTCACTCAAGCTTCAACAATGCGATTCCAATTATATGACGAAATATTGGCAACAATACTCAGTCACGCTTCTACAATGCATTTCCAATTATATGACGAAATATTACCAACAATACTCAGTCCCGCTTCAACAATGCATTTCCAATTATATGACGATATATTGCCAACAATACTCAGTCCCGCTTCAACAATGCATTTCCAATGATATGACGAAATATTGCCAACAATACTCAGTCCCGCTTCAACAATGCATTACTAATTATATGACGAAATATTGCCAACAATACTCAGTCCCGCTTCAACAATGTATTTCCAATTATATGACGATATATTGCCAACAATACTCAGTCACGCTTCAACAATGCGTTTCCAATTATCCATCCATACCTGCCAAGTTTTCCGGCTGTACGGATTAACATAGTCATCTTTTCCGGACTTTCAGCTCCCTAGTTTGTTTCTGTTCTCTGCATCTCAATCGCATTTCAGATTTGATTTTCGATAATTGCTGCTATTCTGAGGTGCGAGTGTTTGAAATTCGACTGAAAATCGCCCGATAAGTTTATCGATAATCCCATCTCGCAGATTTTCGCTGCATTTATATTACACTTTGTGCTTCAACTGTTTGTTAGCGGGAAAGCTTGGTTTTAAGCGGTGTTTGCTGTAGTTCTGGTTTGGTGCAATTGTGTGACGAATTTTTGTGCGATTTAGTGTTTTCGTGATAAATTCAAGTAAGAAACGATATCATCAGTCTTTCAGGGAGGCATGTTCTGCAAAATTTCCTTGTATTAAGCGACCATAGAAAGGTGAAACATTCCATTCTCATGTCCATCTCTCCCCTCCCACCTGTGATGGAATATAGCCAGTGGTCTGTGATTTGCAAAATCAAAGTGCAGAAAAGCTCATGTTTGTGTAGTGTGTGAACTGTTCCCAATTAAAGGTGTTCTTGATGTAATTGCAATATTTTTGGAAACTGGCACAACGAATTAGATAGTCTCACATCACCAGGAGTTTGTCATCTCTTTCCCTCTAGTCTTTTCTTGCTATGTTCAATACCTTGCGACGCATGTACGCGTTACATTTTTTGTTCTCTGAGATCTTCTGGATTTCTATTTTTGAAAGTTGTCAGGTATGTATGACGAGAAATTACCAACAATTATCTCTGATGTTTCAACAAAGCATTTCCAATTATATGACGAGAAATTACCAACAATACTCACTCATATTTCAACAATGCATTTCCAATGATATGACGAAAAGTGTGACAATATGAGCAGATAATGTCCTCTTTACCTCCGAACATGATCACGCCCATTACCACAACGATCGCTACCAAAATAACTGGGCAAGTTATATAAGTTGGTGGCTTTGTTTGTGAGCGAGAAGAAATGTTCGCACCTCTGGACCTAGAGGGCGCTGTAAATACTCTCTGAGCTGAGTCCTGATAAGATAAGCCACTAAACCTCTTTTGACCTCGGATATCCTGGATTACTTTCACCCGCATAAAGCAGACCGGTGGAAGTCCCCCTGACTCTCCTGGCGTACTGTTAGTAGTTGTTGAGTACATCATGGAGGGCATGTAACCCCGTGTACTGAATCTGTCTGATAGCCTGTGTTATTGTTGTTGTTTACGTCTTCAGTCTTTTGATTGGTTTGATGCAGCTCTCCTTGCCTCACTGTCCTCAGCTAATCGTTTCATCTCTACATAGCTACCACACCCTACATCAGAGGAAATCTGTTTAACATATTCTAACCTTGGTCTACCCTTACCGTTCTTGTCCTCAACCCTTCCTTCCATAACTATGCTTGCTATTCCTGGGTGTCTTAGTATGTGTCCTACCAATCTATTTCTTCTCTTCATTAGCAGTCGCCAGAAACATCTCTCCTCTCCCACTCGTTTTAATACCTCTTCATTTGTTACCCTATCTATCCATCTGATCTTCATACTCCTGTAACACCACATTTCAAATGCTTATATTCTCCTCATTTCTGCTGCACCAATAGTTCAAGTTTCACTTCCATAGAGCGCCACGCTCCAGACAAAGGCTTTCAAAAATGACTTCCTAATACCAAAATCTATATTCGATGTCAACAGATTCCTTTTTTTTTTGTAGAAATGTTTTCCTTGCCTGAGACAACCTACTTTTTATATCCTCTTTGCTTCGACCATCACTGGTTATTTTGCTTCCCAAGTAACAGAAGTCTCCTACTTCCTTTATATTAGCTTTTCACCTGCCAATTTGATGTCCATTGAGGTTTCTGATTTATTTCGGCTGCATTCCAATATTTTTGTTTTACATTTATTAATTTTCATCATGAATTCTTTCCTCGAGGCGATGTCCATAACGGAAACCTATGTTTAACGGTCAGGGGCGTATATAGAGTTGGGGGGGATTCAAAATGTCAAACAATTTAGCCCAATCAACGTTATCAAAAGCCTTATCAAAGTCTACAAATACCATGAACGTTCTCTTATCTTTCCTTATTCTACCATAGTCTGTGTTATTGTTAGTGTGTAATTGTCCAAGATTGGGAACAAGGCAGCCATCACGGCATTTCCCTGCGGTCAAAGTTAGTAACCACTTCCAGGATGCCTGCGGTGCGAATCGAACCAACGTCTTCTCAGTTTTGCCTCACGAGACTGAGTGTAAGCCGTTCCAGCCCTAATACCACAAATAAAACGCTCGACAGAGCCGGGAATGGAACTCAGCCCTTAGGGGTGACATCCAAGAATACTAATCACTGCGCCATGACGCGGACAATCTCTCTCTTATTCCTTTCATTGCTAGTTCAAGGTTTTGCAGCCTTGCCTCACACCTATCACCTGTCTCCTTCCTGTGCATTCCCCTTAATGTTGTTGTTATTGGTTTTTCGTCCCTTTTAACTACTTTGGCTTTTAGAGACGCCACGCCAAGGTGCCGGAATTTCGCCCCGAAGGGGATCTTTAACGTGCCAGTAAATCTACTAACACGACTCCCTCGCATTTGCACACCCTCAAATGCCAGCTAACTGCACCAGGATACGAAGCTACAACATTGGGACCAGCAAGCGAGAACAGAACTTACCAGCTGTGAATTAACACAAAAGTGGGAAAGTGTAAGTAAGACTATCCTAACTACATGGCCGTCCCTTCCCACATGCACTGCTGGATGGTGACAGGGCGTGTCTAAGTCTCTCAGACATAGTTAAGCCATTTTTGCACTACACAAGTACTTCTTACCTAACCAAAATACAAAAAGCATAATGACAAATAATAAAAACAAAAAGCTGAAAAAAAAAAAAGAAACATAAACAAACAAAAGCACTAAACAAAGCTATGAAGTAATTTTTCAGTGTTGCCATATTGGCACTTAATGTACAGTAAAACCTGTCTTACACGGATCCTTTATTAAACGGAAACTTGTCTTAAACGGAAATGATTTGCAATCATTCAAGTTTTATTTTGTATTTTTGGATCTATATGATTTATACCTTTTATTTCTACTTATGGTTTTGATTATTTACCGTTGAAGTTGGGGAGTTATGTATATAGCATAAATCTTTTGATCATGGTTGAAGAGAAGATTGAGGAGGTCAAATAATTTATAATATTTCTGTAAAGTATTCTGGGTTGGTTCAGTGATGACAAAACAATAGAATTAAGATATATTTAATTACTTTTGTTTTGTGACTTGTTAATTTATTATTATTATTATTATTATATTTAAATAGCTTATAAATAGAGTATGACACTGAAGATGTTAAGGAAATTATTTTGATTTTTAAATATTTAGAAATAATAATTTATTTTGTATACAATGAAAATGTAACTTATTGTTTTTTTAAACTAGAAATGTTAATGGAGTTTAACCATTTAAATAAAAAGTTAGCAGCTTTAATTTGATCCTTGTTTGACGGCCCCGTGAACTTCGGGGTGAGAATCGTTTTAAATTCCCTTCATTAAACGGAAACTGTGTTACGCGGACAACAGAACTCAAAATGCACATATTAACGGAACATTTCCAAGTTCTGGAATATAGTGTTTAGAAACTTTTCAGGCACCCTGTGAAAGTCTACATTGTCTGCTGTAGCTTACAGCGAATGTGTAAATAGGTCTTCCTTCTTATGTTCTCCAAATTACACGTCGAATTGTTCGAATATTCACCTGTTTTCCCGTGCCCAAACCTTTCCCAGGGGTGTCCAATGTTCCCACCTATCCTGTGTAATAAATACATTTCCATTGTCACGTTTATCAGCGTTTAACCCTTTATAAGCAAAATGTAAGAGTATATCATCAAAGGAGCTGGTGCTAGAATCTATCAGCATTATTCTTTTGCAAGTCTTCATGTTTCTAACATTCAAGTTACATAATAATAACCCCTGACACTACAGCCCATGAAGGGCCTAGGCCTAACAAGCGACCGCTGCCCAGCCATTTGGCCTGCGGATATTGGGGTGACGCGTGATCAGCGCATCGGGTCCCCTCGGCCGTTAATCTTGGTTTTCGTGATCGGGGCGCTGCCTCTGTCAGACAGCTACTAAATTGACCTCACGAGGCTGAGTGCACCCCGTTCCAGCCTTCATGTCAGTTCTAAAATCCCTGATGGAGCCGGAAATCGAACCAAGGGGCCTCCCGGTTGAGAGGCAGGCGCGCTACCCAACACCACGGGGCCGGCATAATAATCAAATACATTTTCTGAAGCTTCTTCATCTACCGGATGAAACAAATACAAAGTCAAAAGCAGAAAAGGAGGAAAAACAAATATACAGAAAAACCAAAATAAAGCAAGAAACGAGAAAGAAACACAACAACAAAAATTGCAATATAATGTCAAAAACACAATGAGACAACAAAGTCAAAATAAAATTAAAATAAAACAAAAGATAAAACCAAAATGAAAAGAAAAAGCAAAAAGCAGGAGGTCAAAAACAAACTTATAAACAAGAAACAAAATTAAATGCAAAATATGAATAAAATTCAAAAGACAAAACCAGAACCAAATAACAAACACTAAAGAAATACAAAACAAGTTGTTCCGTGAAGAACTATACAGCCTATTTTCATATATCCTACTTATGTTTATAGTCTATATCAACTTACAATATTTCAGGGCGATATCAGTAATAGTTTCGGAGATATACAGGGTCTTTCATATAAAGTAAGAACGGCAAGCGGCAGTTTTGTTATTCGGGGCTGCGGTGGCCTTGGCCGAGCTTGTGGCGCGCCACGGCCCCCTGCGGTACTATTGAAAGCGTGCACATACTACATACGAGGGCTGTTTTTTCTCTCAAGTTGCGTTGGACTGTATAAAAGTAACAGATGACATACCAAACAGATTTTACTACTAAATGTTTGCTTGTTTTATTCTCATGTCTCAACATAATCGCCAAAACGAATGAAACATTTGTCGTATCGTTACACCAGCTTTCCAATGCCCTCGGCAAGATATTCTGCCGCCACTGAGGTGGGTATGTCTGGAGAGTCTCCTGAAGTGTTTCCTTTTTGGCGAGGCGCTGCCGCCCAACCATACCTTTAATTCTCGAAAAAGGTGAAAATCAATCACGACCGCACTGTGACAACGTTACGATTGACTTTTACAAAGAATTCAAGTGTGGAGTTTTTAACCATCTGCCATTTAGTCCAAACCAGCACTGAATGATTTTCACCTTTTTCGAGTTTTGAAGGTATGTATGGGCGACAACGCCTCGTCGAAAAGCAAACACTTCAGGAGACTCTCCAGACATACCCACCTCAGTGGCGGCAGAATATCTTGCCGAGGACATTGGGCAGCTGGTGTAACGATACGACAAATGTTTCAATCGTTTTGGCGATTATGTTGAGACATACGAATAAAACAAGCAAACATTTAGTAGTAAAATCAGTTTGGTACAGTATGTCGATCGGTCATTTTTATAAAGTCCATCGGAACTTGAAAAAAAAAAACCAGCCCTCGTATGTAGTATGTGCGCGCTTTCAATAGTACAGCAGGGGGCCCGCAGCAGCGAATAACAAAACTGCCGCTTGCCGTTCTTACTTTATATGAAAGACCCTGTAGTATGACGGTGAAATATTTCGCACAGCCGCCATGTTGGATTGGTGAGACGTAATAAAATTTGAAGGGCACGGTCGGGGTTGGCCAAAATAGTACAATGACCTCACCGAATTTCATTGAAATCGCTCCAGCCATTTAGATTTCATTAGGAGACACACACACACACACTCACACACATACACACACACACACACACGGACAAATGAAAATAGGCTATAAACAGACCCGAAAAGGGAAACAAACACAACGCTTAAAATTCTGTCCAATAGACGATTCATTTCATATTAGTATTAGTTCCCAAGTCGCCTCCTTTGTGTAGTGGGCAGCATGCTTAGCTGCCACCCCGGAGGTCCAAGGTTCGATTCCCGGCTCTGCCACGAAATTTGAAAAGTGGTATGAGGACTGGAACGGGTGGTCCAATGAGTAGAGGGGGTTCGATTCCCACCTCAGCCATCCTCGAAGTGGTTTTCCGTGGTTTCCCACTCCATCTGCGGACAAATGCCGGGATGGTGCCTACCGTCAGGCCACAGCCTCCTCCTTCCCTCTTCCTTGCCTAACCCTCCCACTCTTCCCATCCCTTCATCAGGCCCCCTGTTCGCTTTGCAGGTGAGGCCGCCTGGGCGAGGCGCTAGTCCCGCCTCCCCAGTTGTATCCCTCCATTTGATGTCAAGCTCCAGAACACTGCCCGTAGAGGCGGTAAAGGTGGGATCCCTTGCTGAGTCCGTGGGAAAAGCCTACCTGGAGGGTCAACTGACGCGAAAAAAACACCAATATTGTTCCATTTCAGCGGAAACTCGTTTTACGACCTGTCTGTTTTAAAGGTCTTTCTAGCCAGATTCTTATTAACTGATCAGGAAAGTTTGAAAGTAAAGCTTGCATTTGAATAACAGTGAAAGATTCGTTTGAACAAAGAGCACATAGATGTTGTTGTTTGATTCTTCAGTATTTTGACTGGTTTGATGCAGCTCTCCATTCTTCCATGTCCTGAGCTAATCGTTTCATCTTTACATAGCAAACACACTCTACATCCGAGGCAACCTTGGTATACCCCTACAGTACTTGTCCTCGACCCTTCCTTCCATAACTAAGCTTGTTATTCCTGGGTGTCTTAGTAAGTGTCCTACGAACCTATCTCTTCTCTTCATTAGCAGTCGCCAGAAACATCTCTCCTCTCCCACTCGCGTTAATACCTCTTCGTTCGTTACGCTATCTATCCATTTGATCTTCATCATTCTCCTGTAACACCACATTTCAAACGCTTTAATTCTCCTGTTTTCTGCTGCACCAATAGTCCAAGTTTCACTTCCATAGAGCGCCACGCTCCAGACAAAGGGTTTCAAAAATGACTTCCTAACACCTAAATCTATATTCGATGTCAACAGATTCCTTTTTTTTTGTAGAAATGCTCTCCTTGCCTGAGCCAACCTACTTTTTATATCCTCTTTGCTTCGTCCATCACTGGTTATTTTGCTTCCTAAGTAACATAAGTCTCCTACTTCCTTTAGCTTTTCACCTACCAATTTGATGTCCATAGGGATTTCTGATTTATTTCGGCTGCATTCCAATATTTTTGTTTTACATTTATTAATTTTGATCATGAATTCCTTCCTCAAGACGGAGTCCATACCATTCAAAAACCATTCAAATCCTCTGGCGTGTCGGCAAATCTCCTTGAAACTTGACTCCCACTTAAAATATTTCTACAATTTCCTTCATTCTTGTTCAATGTAAATATTGAAAAGTATGGGTGATAAATTGCAGCCTTGCCTTACACCTTTCTGAATACCGGCTTCTCTCTCGTGTCCTTCAGCTCGAATGACTGCTGTCTGGTCTCTGTATAGGCTAGATTGTAGAGCACCCTCCTATCCCTGTACTCTATTCCAATCGTTTTCAAAATACGAGTCTCGTAGATGTGTGTTGGTATATTCTCCCCCTGTATGTAGATCCCCTGCCAGACAGGTGTGACAGACCATATAGTTAAAGCCCTGCGCGGATGCGGATATCCGCGGATAAACCCGCGGATATCCGCAACTTTTTTCGCCATGCGGATATATTTTGCATGGCTTTGCGGATAGCGGATAAGCTGCGGATAATGCTTGGAGTAAATTTGCGGATAGTTTTTAGAATAGAATCCGAACTTTTTGAATATCATGGGGAAAGTTGAGTAATGTGCGCAGCGGGTAATCGTGCGCACCTATGTTTTTCGAGTTGGTAGTACAACTAGCAACTCAGTTCGCTCCTACCCTCAAGCTGTCATCGTACCTATCAGATAGGGATAGTCAGCATGATGCCAGTTGCTATGTGATAACCGTGAGGCTTGGATGAAGAAATTTAACACGTTGCATGTTATTTTCTGTAGCCAGCAAATAAGAAGGTAAGCCTACAGTTGTGATTCAATTATTTAAAATGAATGTTCTTTTAAATGCCAGTTTTTACAGTGTTTATGCATGTATTTATTTTTCAATATAATAGATTAGTTTGCCGGGATTCAGTGAGTTACGTTTTAAAAGCAGAGTGGGGTAATGGTGCGCAGAACATATGATACAAGTAAATACAACGTGACATTTATTGCAAAATATTTCGTGTTTGTTCTCCAGATGCCAAGAAAATATACGCGGAAAACGTAGAAAAACTCCTACCCAGCAGAAAATGTGCAGAAAGCTCTACGTGCAATTAGGGATGGGAGGAAAATAAGGGAAGAGGGGAGAAATTTCAACATTCCAGAGTCAACTCTACGAAAGCAGTTGCTGCAAAATTGTCTTGCTCCACCACGTCTACTCCGTAAAGCTGTTTTTACCATCGAAATGGAGTCATATTTATCCGAATACCTTTCGACATTGGCAAAATTATTTTACGGCTTAACGCCTACCAAGCTTGTCAGACGGTTAGAGTTCAAGTTTGCAGAGGAGAATAAGATTTCCGATAATTTCCATAAAGTTAAAAGTCTATATAGCAGGCAAATATTGGTTGTATGAGTTCTTGAAGAGATATCCTGCATTAACGTTGAGACGACCTGAAGGAACAAGCCTAAATAGAATTGCCTCCTTTAATGCTGACGAAACGAAGATATTTTCTTCTAATGGAATTTTCTGGAGTGTGTTATACCAATGATATAATTCAGCAGGTCTCATTGTATCATGTAAGTTTGCCGAACTTTAGTATCATTGCATTGTTACGTTATTATAAAATGCATTTGAATATTCTAATATTAATGCTCAGTGCAAGTTTCAGCCAATTCACATTATATTATTATGGCTTTCCAACATTCATCCCATGCGCACAATTTCCCAACCCGTGCGCATGATTATCCTGCAGGGTGGGTAATCGTGCGCAAATGCATATTTGCGAGATTACGAATTATAGTCCACCAAATTTAATTTTGAATTAAATGTGTTTCTGCACATCGAATATGGAGTTACTAAGGCTCCCTTATTCATAACTGCAGCTGTGTTATCTATTATGAGACCATCACAAGACCGATTCTTGCTTAAGTTCGCACAATTCCCCCACTATCCCTTACTAGGGCCCGGATGTTTATGACTTTTTTTTTCGTTATGTTTTTTCATGACAAATGTAAGATGATGATTTACGCAAATCCCATTCAAATTATGTCATTAAGCACAATCAACCCTCCGAACTGAAGAGGGTTGCAATTCTGGCTGCATAACATTCATTTTAGACATAGCACATGACACACATAGCCTAAGGGTTCGACTTTCTGCTCAAATGTCTAAAAGATAACGTATAAAGCAACACATTGGAAATATTATTGTAATGTCAGTAGATTCGGATAACAAACGTGTTTATCAAAGTCCCGTGGATGCGGGGCGGATGCGGATAATAGCCATGTGGATGCGGATAACAGCCGTGCGGATGCGGGGCGGATGCGGATAACGTTTTGTCTATCCGCGCAGGGCTCTACATATAGTGAGTAATGGCTCGCCAGGGGCCGATATGGTTAGCGAACAGCATCCCCAAGTATAATAAAACACCGGGGTGGAAATAGACCTCAAACAAGTAGTTCCGTGACGAACTAAGAGCCTACTTAGCTTAAAATTTAAGTTTCATGCCTATCTACAGTATATACAGTCCCTGGCCACATTATTAGACCACTCTTAGATTATTCAGAAAAACATTTGAATATTTTGTTTTATATTGTAAATAAAAGAAGTACTCGCTCTTCGAACCAGACGTTATCAATATTTTGCTACTGTTGCAATGCTTAGGGGCTTGTTATTCCTTCATACGTTTATCAGAGCGAAGTTAGTTCTCTGGGAATATCACAGACACTGTTAATTTAAGGGCCTTAGAATGTGGTTTTTGGAGACTCTTTATAGACTCCCGAATTTTGTGTCTCACAGAGTTTTATAAATGACTAGCTGAAGTACCCGTGCTTCGCCACGCGTCATAAATAAATTAAAATGTGAAGGTGACAGTTAAAACAGGGGATAGGCGAGGTGCTGCGCAGAGGGAGATTAAGGATGGAACATTTTGTCCAACTACACTGCTCGGCGTGACCGTGTTTTATAGCACAAATTTAGGCTTTATTCGCTAACCGTTGGAGATACCTTTCGGATAGAAAATGTAATTTTAAACCTCGTATATGCCATCAAATGTTTGCTATTTCTTAGCGTTCTATTTTTTATTTGAAATGGAAATATGGAAGTTTGAAACCAAAGGGTGTAGTGACGTCACTAAAATGGTCGCCATCTTTAAATAGTGCAAAGTATTGAAATCAAAAGTAACCTATATGTTAACCAGGTAAATCAGCCACTTCCATGTAAAATTCATGTAAATTGGACCAGTGGTACTTGCGTGATTGAGTAATACACAGACACACACCATCTCATTTTTAGCCTCTCTTCGCTCGCGTCATAGTCATGTCATATTGTTATTCAATGAAATGCAGGTTTAACCCCGTTAAGACCCCTTTAGAACCTGAATATCCAAAAATCCCTCCTTAGTAGACGTTTTCGACACATAACAAACATATCCCCAAAATATCATTCTTCTAACTTTAATAGTATTGGTTGGTCGATGAGAGTGATCATCCAAAAATCCTTCCTTAGTGGACGTTTTTCTTCCAGAATTTCACCCCTCCCCACAGGCCCCTTAAATTGCATTTATGAAAAAAAAAAACGGTCGAACACCTATTTATTTCATTTATTTATTTATTTAGTTATCGGTATTTATTTATTATTAAGCTGATTGATTTCTTCCGAGTTTCAAACTCCTCGCCTATGTCATTTAAGAGATACATGCTCCGTTAGGAATCTTTCAACCCCCACTTTTCATCCCTTTCACCTCATAATATACACTACATCGAAATACCATTAGACATGTGTCAGCTTATTTTTAATGACTAGTATATATGCCAAATATCACTTCCTAAAATGAAACCACTTGAGAGATATTGTTATTCAACGAAATGCACGTTTACCCCCTTAACACCTCTTTAGAACCTGAATATCCAAAACTCTTTCCTTAGTGGACGTTTTCGACATACAACGAACATATCCCCAAAATTTCATCTTTCTAACTTCAATAATTTTGGCTGGGCGATGATGAGTGAGTGAGTCAGTCAGGACATTTTCTTTCATTTATTTTTGATAATTTCACCCCTCCCCATGAACCCCTTAAATTGGATTTATGAAACAATTGGTCGAACACCTATTTACTTATTTAAAGCTGTTTTCCCCCTGAGTTTGATGAGTGAGTAAGTGAGTCAATCAGTTAGGAAACTTTCTTTCCTGTTTTTCCCCCCAGAATTTCACCCCTCTCCAAGGGCTCCTTAAATTGGATTTATGAAAAAACGGTCCAACACATATTTACTTATTTTTTATGCTGATTTTTCCGCTGAGTTTCAAACTCCTCGCCTATGTCGTTTAAGAGATACACGCGCCGTTAGGAATCTTTCAATCCCCACTTTTCACCCCTTTCACCTCATAATATACACCATATCGAAAAACCCTCAGACTCATGTCTTCTTACTTTTTAATGATGAGTTTATATGCCGTGTATCACATCCCCCTATGAAACCAATCGGGAGATATTGATATTCAATGAAATGCTGGTTTAACCCCCTTAAGACCACTTTAGAACCTGAATATCCAAAAATCCTCCCTTAGTAGACAGTTTTGACAGACAATGAACATATCCCCAAACTGTCATGTTTCTAACTTCAATAATTTCGACTGGGCGATGATGAGTGTGTCAGTGAGTGAGCGAATCAGGACATTTTCTTTCTATTTTCTTTCTTCAGAATTTCACCCCTCCCCATGAACCCCTTAAATTTGATTTATGGAAAAACTGTCGAACAGCTATTTACTTACTCTAAAGCAGTTATTCCCCCTGAGTTTGATGAGTGAGTCAGTCAGTCAATCAGTTAGGACACTTTCTTTCCTGTTCCCCCCCCCCCCAGAATTTCACCCCTCCCCATGGGCCCCTTAAATTGGATTTATGAAAAAACGGTCAAACACATATTTACTATGTTTTATGCTGATTTTTATCCCGCTGAGTTTCAAACTCCTCGCCTATGTCGTTTAAGAGATACACTCTCCGGTAGGAATCATTCAATCCCCAATTTTCACCCCTTTCACCTCATAATATACACCACATCGAAAAAACCACAGACACATGTCTTCTTATTTTTAATGATGAGTTTATATGCCGAGTATCACATCCCCCAATGAAACCAATCGGGAGATATTGCTATTCAATGAAATGCAGGTCTACCCCCTTATCACCCCTTTAGAACCTGAATATCCAAAAATCCTCTCTTAGTGGGCATTTGTGGCCCTTGAAGAAGCTGCATACCAAATTTCATTCCAATCCGTTGGGTGGTTTCTGAGATTTCGTGATGAATGAATGAGTGAGTGAGTGGTATTTGACAAATATATAGTAACTAGCTGTTACCCGCGGCTTCGCCCGCATTAACATTTGGAATCCCGTTATAACATTAGTTATATAGATAGATAAGCATGGGTCCTAGTGGAAAATAATTCTATCACCTGAAACCAAAAATGCATGGGACGAAAAAAAAATAATCAAAATATCATGTTGGTTTCGGACCCTAAAAGACGTGAAAAATATAATAAAAGTATTAAAAAACTATTTTTTGGAATTTCATTCGAATCAATTTTTATGTCATTCCTGGGACTTAGAAAATTCCGGCCAAAAAATACAAAATCATTAATAACTCCGTAAGTATTCGTCGTATGATGAAATAGCAAGAGACAAAAAAGATGTAACGTGTTATTGTCTACAACATAGGCCATGTATAATTTTACACTGAGACATATTACGTTTCCCTCCCCCCTCCCCTATAAGTCTACCCCCTTAACACCCCTTTAGAACCTGAATATCCAAAAATCCTTTCTTAGTGGGCGTTTGCGGCCCTTGAGGAAGCTGGATACCAAATTTCATTCCAATCCGTACGGTGGTTTCTGAAATTTCGTGATGAATGAATGAGTCAGTGGTATTTGAGCTTTATATAGTAGAAGTAGATAGTGTCAAGTCTTTGTTATGCTAAACTCGGTTGACAGTGCTGTGTGAGCAGTTGAGTAACTAACGGGATTTCAAGTAAAGATCCTCATTTTCTATACCGGTAGTGCAGAGCAAAACTGGCATCCAGTCGGCCGTGTCTCGACTTGAGCTATGTTGCCATGGAAACTATCTGCCTTGCCATTCCTTCATGAGTATATTTTATGATTTGATTAGCCTGTGCTTGAGTGCAAAAGGGCCGAAATCAGAAGAATGAGAAAGACTATCGAAAATTCATGTAGCCAGCGGTTCCTTCTGGGTCCTAAACTATGTTTATGCAAAATTTGGTTGAGATTGGTGGAACGGTGTAGATTTGTATACGGAACAGACCCACCTACATACATACATACATACATACATACATACATACATACATACAGACTTTCACTTTTATATATAAGATTGGTGTATTGACTCTCATGGATACCTAATTTTACGATGCTCCAAACATTCGAACACGAGCTATAGGCGTACATAAAGATACACAGAAAGTATGCCTTACTTCGGAGGGGAAGTAAAGCCGGCGGCCCCATGTCATAGATTTATGTCATGTAATAGAACCTTCCACTAACTACAATTGCGTGAAGCTAAATTTGTTGATTTGATTAACGCTCTATTAGTTCCAAAGTTTGCCACCAGGCGCCGGTTGAGGTGGCATCTAGTAGCCAAGTCACAGCTAGGTGTCGTTGTCGGTAGTATTTGGTAGCAAAAGTAGGAACTACTGGAAATTGATCGCCTGCAGTCCTTACCTGAAATACAGATAACACACACTAATACAGCCATCACATTTAACACCTGTTATCAGACAGATTCTACACACACTCAAAGTACACGAGGCTACGTGAACGCGTTGTCGCAGGTCCTAAACTGTGGAACCAACCAACCAACGTACAACATATCACCCAGATGTCCGAATATGGCTATATCAACCACACAGTATCAATCAAAATCATCCTTACGATGAACCCGTTTGTAGAAAAAAAAAGTGAATGTGCTCAATCTAAATTCACCTAACGTGTACTTCCTGACGTGAAAATAAAATTGAAAATCTCGTAGACGAAACGCAATACACCTCACATGAAGACTGACCCTCACCGTTGTGTTAAGTCCTCATCCACAGGAAGACACCTTTAACAAATTATAAAGGATTGTGGTGCATGAATATTCAGGTTTTTTATCCTCCAATGGCCCAAATTCCTAATAGCCGCAAAAGATACTATTTCAATTCAGGATTTTTTGAAAATAATGTTGCTGTTGGGAGATATAATTCTGTACGACATATAACACGTGTGAATCACGTGAAAGAATTCTAGGGTACCCCTTGACCCCCTTAAGCGCATTGATGAATTTTACAGTCTAAGTTGGTTCCGTGATAATCTTATAGCCATTTGAAAACTTTCGCAGAAATGTGATATGTGGAGTGGAAAGTTGGATGTCTTCTCTTGAGAACCTGTTGTCATTGTTGCCGGCGTGCATTCCTTCATTAGTTTAGTAAATTCAATTAGTTTTCTGGGAATATCTCAGAAATTGTTGGTTTTAGTCTTAAAATGTAGTTTTCGGGAACCCTCGAGTTTTGTTTCTGCCACCGAGGGGCTAAAAATGAGCTTTGTCTCTTCGTTGTATGCCACAATATAGCCTAATATTAATATTAATAATGATAATAATATAATAAATACAATATAGGGATAGGGATATAAAAGACCTTCCGTACCACACCCGCACGTGAAATTCGCGTGAATAAATTCTAGTGTACCCCTTGACCCCCTTAAGCGCATTATACGTATTGATGAATTTTACAGCTCAGTTTGGTTCCGTGATAACCTTATAGCCGTTTGCAAACTTCACAGTAATGTAATAAATGGAATTGCATTGCGTCTTACAGAAATAGATGGTCCTATGAGATTCCGTTGCCATGGTTACCAGCTTATATTCTTTCATAGATTATTAAATGAAATTAGTTTTCTGGGAATTTCTCAAAAACTGTTGGTTTTAGGGCCTTAAAATGTGGTTTAGGGACCCCGAGTTTTGTTTCTCACATTGAGGGGTTAAAATAAGCTTTGTCTCGTCTTTCAACGCCTATTTCAGCATGTAGTTTAAGGGGGTAGGCCCCCTTTTATGAGAGGTACGGAGAAGAGTTACATCAATGATTAGTGTGGTGCCTCTGATGGATATCTGTATCAAATTTTACGTTGATCCACCCAGCCGTTCTCAAGTTATAAGGACTCAAAGTTGTCCACAGACAAACAAACAAACAAACAAACAAACAGACAGACACACAGACAAAAAAATATTTTTGCGCGCATCCATCATAAAACAGTCTAAAACGCACAAATAACGCAAATTTCCGTGGAAATTCAGAAATAACATTTGTATACTCTACACATTGCAGTTTTAAAATGATACACCTTCTTGAGGCATAGCAGCTCAACTTGAGACGTTGTGTTCATAACATCTTTCCATCGCTTGCCTAACAACGAAGATTTGATCAATAGTACAGAACTTCTATTCTTACGGAATCCACATTGATGGTAGTTCTGCAACTTCTTTAATAGCACATTGGAAGACACTTTATAGACGATATTCAATGATGTAATACACCGTACCGGCGTATTAGGTAGCATGCTGAACTGCTGTGTCCAAGATAGCGGGTTCAAACCCGTCCAAAGTCGTCGGATTTTTAAGAGCGTTATAATCCTTCAGTATGCCTTCCTTCGGAGGGGAACTAAAGCCGTGGGTCCCATGCCATAGATTTATGGCATGTAAAAGATCCTTCCACAGACTAAACTTGTGTGGAGCTAAATTTCTAGGTTAGATTTCATTGGAACGCTCTATCAAAGTTCCAAGGTTCACCAATAGGTATCATTGACATCTGGTAGCGAAAGTTGGATCTACTTGAAATCGAACGGAACTTGTAGCTCACCCTCTGGGTGTCCGCTGGAAGCAGCTACAGACTCTGGCGAGCCGAACATGTCCTCGGACACTCCCGGCACTAAAAGCCATACGATAAATATATAAATAAATAAATAACTAGGAATGCATGAGGATGAAGGCTGCTGTTACTTCGGTAAGGATAAACCAACTTTCTTGGTGAATGTGGATGTTGACATGTCTCAGATTATGGAAATAAACCATAGAGTGAAGATCCAGAAATAATTACCGCTAGCTCAGGAGATGTTTTAGTTAGTTATTGTTGTTTTAAGGGGCGGAACTACGAGGTCATCTGCCCCTCTTAACACAGATCAAAGTATACAAATTTGGAATGGAAAATAAAAATTTAGAGGTGAATACCTAAATTTGAAAAAAGAAACGAAAATTAATAAAACAAAAAATAAAAGAAAATAGATAATCTCTACTTAGTACAGTATAACACAAAGTCCCCGATTCTTGGATTCCACGGGTAAACTCGAGAACCACTGGATGAATTTTGATGCGGTTTTCACCATTCTGTGAAGGATATATCGAGGAGGATTTCTGTAGAAAATAATTTATTTATGATCGAAGGAAGCCAAGAAGTAACGATTTCAGTGAAAAAGTCGAAAAATAACCTGGCGTCCGTGCGCGTTTTAAGCAAACCGTTAAAAATAGCAAAATACTACGAGCGTAAGAATTGTTCAGCATGAAATGTTCTACAATAAAGTCCGCGAGAGCATATCCCTATCTTCAATACATCGCCCACTATAAGTGTTTTTACGTTTTCATTTCTTCCAACAATCTCCATTCAATTACTGAGGCGACAGTTTACGAGCTAGCACGTGATGCAATCGTAACTGTTCCCGGGCGAAGCCGGGGTGGGTTGCTAGTCATAATATAAACAATAATTACGGATAAACAAAAATGTTGCACTCAAAAACGAACAAGTCGTTGAGTCAATGTACCCCCACTCTCACTTATAAAGCGGATAACGCGATCAGCAGCCACCGCGTCATCGGCTAATATACGTTTGAGTGTCATCTGCAAACCAAGGTTTCTTCGTAAGTCAGCAAGATCCACACACTCGGTTAAAATGTGGGCCACGGTGAAAACGGCTCCACAGGTACAAAGTGGGGGGTCTTCCCTTCTCATTCGGTACGAGTGGGTGGATCTTGTATGACCTATCCTTAGCCTACACAAAATGACGGACTCTCTCCGTGATCGGAAAGAGCTCCGGCTCAGGAGACGAACAGAGCCAGTTATCAAACATGAGTAGAGATGTCACTCCTTGGCCTATTAAAGCGCTGTTTCTCCAATTGCGAGAAACGATGTAACTAGTGCAACCATGGACTCTTTCTAACAGTACCTTGCTCTCAGGAGGCGGTCATCGTCCTTGTACCAGGATAAACCTGTAGCAATAACATTTAAATATAAATCAATAAATCAAAATAAAATCCTAAAATTAAAATGATAATTTAAGAAAGGAAATTCTTAAAATAAGAAATTAAACTCTAGGGGCTGGTGACCTCGTAGTTCCGCCCCTTAAAACAACAATAACTAACTAAATTAAACTTAACATGGGAGGTAGCGCGCAGTTCGCTACTCGTCTGTGGGTCCGGGCAGGGACACCAAGAGCCCGCCAATGAGCCAGCTTGGTGTCCTAGGCGAAACCCCACACAAGACACGGCACAAACCTAGGAGAATTGCTGAGTTCTAATTCACGGGCCTTGAAAGCCAATATAACATCTTTTTGGAAGCCTTCATAGGGAGGTTATGGCTGCTTGAGCTTTCAGTTTTCGCAGATAAAGAGGCGTAGGTGCCCTTCATAAAAAGGGAGGTAGCGCGCAGTTCGCTACTCCTGTGGGGGTCCGGGTGGGGACACCGAGAGCCCGTTGATGAGCCAGCGTGGTGTTCTAGGCGGAACTCCACACAACACCAGGCACAAACCTAGAAGAATTGCTGAGTTTCAATCCACTGGCCGTGAAAGCCAATGTACCACCGTGACTTGATCTTGTTTCTCCAAGGAACTTGCCTCTGGAGTTCAATGTTTATCAGGGGATTCACACAACTGTTTACTCAGATAGTAGCTGTTGAGGACAATGATATCCTCCATCCCACTGTGTGGCGTTATCAAGTACTAAGTTATGTAGCCTATTTCCGATAGATAATGTTAGCAACTTGATCGTGACGCTACATTTGCGATATCAGCGATACTTTTCACTCTCAACGGCTGCAGTTTTTAAATGATAAGTTTACACTAGCTTCCAGTGGTTACAGCTTAATTAATCAACCGTTTGACGCTACCTTCTCGCTGTGGGGATGAGCTTCTCTGCTTCCAGTGGTTACAGCTTCATTAATCAACCGTTTGACGCTACCTTCTCGCTGTGGGGATGAGCTTCTCTGCTTCCAATTCCCGATTCTGTATTCATAAATTTTCAGCCCGTTTACTGGCGACTCTATTATTATTATTATTATTATTATTATTATTATTATTATTATTATTTCACACGTTACAGGCCTATTAGACCACGCGAAACAATCATGACTAGTTGTTCTTCCTGGTTTTCCAGTACTCTTTCATTCGTTCACTAAAGGCCCTCTTCCTTTCTTCGGTCCGCTTTGGTCTTTGGGCTGTAGGTCCCCACTTCCCACTTGTATACTTTGTGTCTATGACGTCTTCTGGGTCGACCTGTGCTTTCTCCAGATCAATTTTGACTTGCCTCATCCAGGGTGTGATAATCTTGAGCCGCTGTATGTATCTAAGAATTATGTTGGCGAGTTTGGTTTGTGGGAGTCTTTAGTCGCCTCTTTCTGATGTCTGCTGTGAGGTTGGAGAATTTATTTGTGGTGTCTCTGGAGTGAAGCGTGTATCCTTCGTCTGTGTGCTTTGGTCCAATAATTTTCCTCATTTTTTTCTTTCCTTTGTGAGGATTTTTGCCAAGTCGCACTTCGTGTGTAACGTCAATGTCTCACTGGCATAAAGCACCTCAGGTTTAATAACCGTGTTGTAATGACGAAGTTTGGTGAATGTGGACAGACACCCAGGGTCTTGTATAAGGCTCAGTCAGTAACCTAGTATTCTGCACGAGTTTCTTTTTTCTCTTCACCTAGGTATTTAACTCTTTATGGGATAGTGGTTTATATATTAAGAGTTTGTACGCTATTATCAAAGGTGGCAATAGTTGAAACTTTCAGCCCAATTACAACAACATTTCTTGTAGATGTTGTTGTTGTTGTTTCCTATGGCTAGCCCGGATTCCAATCCATCAGCTTTCTTGCGTTCCAATTAGAGTTGTGTGATGTAATATTTCTGATAAGCAAGTATTATATCTATCTAGTTTTGTGGTGCTGGATAACATTTCAACTAGTAAATATAATCAAAAAATATTAAAATTAAATAATAAAATAAAACACACATATACAAATTAAAATAAAATACACTAAAAATTAAAATTAAACATAAAAGACGCTAAAAAGTGAAATAAAATTAAGATTATAAAATTAAAAATTATAAAATGAAAAATAATAAACAGATAGATAATTTTGAAAATTTATTTAAAAAAGATAATAATATTGAATATTAAAATCAAAATAACAATTAGGACTGAAATGAAAATTTCGTGTTTAACCCTTTATAGGGCAGAACTGTTATTAATATATTTTATTTAATTATTTTATCTTAACTATAATTTTTTAATTTTATTTAGTATTATCTTTTTATTTTTATGTTTATACAGTATATTATTATAATTTTATTTTTTATAATTTTTACGATCTTAATTGTTTATATTTCTAATTTTGAAAGCTTATTTATTTTTAATCGTTATTTTATAAGAGTATTAATTTTAAATTTTTACATGCATATTTATTTTGAATTAAATTTTTTTCGTCATTTTTTATTTTTTACGTTTTAATTGCTTTTGTTAAATAATTAAATTTTATCAAGCATCTTAGGTCAAGCAGGTAGAAGCATATTGTTTAGTTTTCTGAAATATTAACACTTCCAAAAGAAAATTCGTTGACAAATGGCTGAAAGATTGAACCTTCAGCATCGTTGACATAGCACTAACTTATAAAGGGTTACATTCTGTATGTCGAATTTCGTTCAGAAACACTCTGTCCTTTGGAAGGAGATCTGTAGCCCTACACTTGGAGTATTTTGGTGTGGTTTCATTATTGTGACAAGTCCTCCGCAGCGCAGCCAATCATAACGTGAGTGATGCCAGACAGGGGAACGCACACTGACTTCCTTATTTGCTTGCAATTGGCTGGGAGTGAGGGGACCGCTTGGCGAGCAAACTGTGTGCAAACACAACAACAACAACCAGTAAACAAACTTCAAAGGCTAATTCTTGGACGAAAGGTGATATTGTTTAAAGAGGCCTAACATCTAGGTTATCGACCCCTAATTGTTTGGGTGATCGTGAAGATGATAATGAAATGTAACCTATAACTAAAACTACTAACTTATATACTAGAAGAAGAAATGGAAAACAAAAGGAGAATAAGGCAAATAAAGGACAGGAGGAAAAGAAATGCCCTCAACCCACGAAGAATGCGGATTGAGGGACTTGGAAGGAAGGAGAGCCATGAAAGGCAGATGGGAAAGTGAAAGAGGAGAGGGTTCGCCCCACAGGTAATGGATAAGAGGGGGAAAACCGGATCCAGCTCAGGAATCCCTCGGGGTCGCCAACTCCATAACTCACCAGCCGTGAGCCCCTGAGGGTGTAGCAATATCTAGGGTGCACCAGAAGTGGTGGGGCTACATACACCCTGCCACCTTGAGGGCCTTGAGCAGAAGGCAGGAGATAACATGAAAGGTAGAAGAAGGCTCACTCCTCGCAGAAGGAGGGTATCAGGAAAGATGAGGGTGCCACTTACATGAACATTGGTGTCATGATCCAGTCTTGTTAGGCCAATGTCCATGGAGTGTAGCACTTGCTCACATCTGTTGGTTACTGGCTTACACTCAGTTCCATACAATACTACAGGTCTGATCACAGTACTTTCTTTCTTCTTTCCCCTCCTTCCCCTCCCTCCTTTAAACAAATGCTTTGAGGATGTAAAGCTTCCTACTCTGGGCGGTGAAGGTCACACTGCAGCCATCTAGGGGTGGAATGTCGAGCTAGTTACACGTACTGACAATGACAGCGAGACAGGGATTATCGAAAGGGCGAACAAGGTAGCCTATTTTACAAAACTATCAATTTAATTTGTAATCAGTTACAGCTCCTCACGTCCTACATGGAGGAATCGCCACTGCACATTGGGACAATAACCTGGCGCATATTTCATTGTGTTGAGAAATCTTAATTAAAATCAATTTGTCAATCCTTGCAAAATGCAATTTCGATTGAAAAGACTTACAAAATGCAAATTAGATTGAAAATACATACAAAGTCTGGTGTAGATTAAAAAAATTCACAAAATGTAATTTAGATACTCGGAGAGCAAAGTCACAGAAACAGTGCGGGAATCTTAAAGAGAAAAGGACATAACATGAAAAGAAAAAGAAGGCTGATCCCTAAAAGAATGAGGGATCAGGAAACATGAGAGATGGGCCAATTAAGGCGGGAAAAGAAGAGACTCCCTAGGCCTCGGATACCCTAATACCGTCGGGGTTGGAAGAGAACAAGAGCTGACCAAGAGAGGTCGACAAGAAAGAAGACAGAGATGAGTCCGGCACAAGTACGTGGAAGCAATGCCGGACTCACCTGGGGTCCCGTGGTCGCCAACGCACAAGAGAAGCAGCGATAGTTAGTCTCAAGGAATGTTCTTTTTTGCTCTTGATGTCGGGAAGTATTGACTGTCACATCAAATGATGGTGCAGAGGAAACTAACACAAAATAGACGATTGACCAACAGGAACAAATGAACGTTCGAAACAAATTTTAAACTGAGCAAAACACAAAAGTAAACAAAACAAAAAACTTAACAAAACAAAATACAAAACAAAAAGACACAAGCAGAAAACTAAACAAAACAAGAAGAAAAGGACGCTGCAGGGCTAACTGCTAATAGGGGAGGGGAATTGTTCGCAAACAGAGTCTTGCAGACTAGATTAAACGCCGAGAGGCAAACAGTCTCAAATCATAATGAGTGACGTACTTATCTTACTCCGTAAACGTAACAGGAACTGGTTGGTTCCTCAGTTTAGGGGCTGTGCAGCCCCGTGTACTTTGGGTGTGTCTAGAATCTGTCTGATACCCGGAGTTAATTGTGATGGCTGTGTTGGTGTGTGTTATCTGTTGATTTTTTTAAATTCAAGTAAGGACTGCATACATTCGATTTTCAAATAGTTCCAACTTTTGCTACCAAACGGCACCGTCAACGGCCAACTAGTTCTGAACTTGGTTGCCAGATACCACCGCAGTCGGCTCCTGACATACGTTGGAACCTATAATTTAGCTTCACACAAGTTTAGTTCGTGGATTACATGCCATAAATCTATTTACATGGGACCGCCGGCTTTACTTCCCCTCCGAAGGAAGGCATACTGAGGGACTCTTAACGCTCTTAAAATATCCGATGACTTCAGTCGGGTTTGAACCCGTGATCTTGGGCATAGAAGCTCAGAATGCTACCAATTACGCCACTGTACCTGCCGTAACAGGTAATACTTTTGATACAGTTATGGGCATTTTGCGAGGGACTAGGCCTGATGACCACGTTTTCTTTACGAGGCCATCCCAGGCAGTGCCTATGTCACTTATAGCAAATCGCCTTTACTCGAGCCAGCCATTTCATTGGAGTCGCTATTTTATTACCCCTCGATATAGACCACCCAATTTACGTACAACTCAGCTGCCAGGATAGTCAGTTCGAATATTACTGTATTATACCACGCTTTTCATCATTCATCAATATGGCTCTAACACTTTGTACAATACACAACCTTAGTGACGTAACACTGCTGACTTACTGCGAGTAGAAGAGGAAATGAAATAACAGCAAGTAGTTCCGTGAAGAACTATACAACCTATTCCCATATATCCTACTTATGTTAATTGCCTCTATCAACATACAAAATTTCAATTTGTTCCAGTAATAGATTCGTAGATATTGAGAACCGACTAATATTTCCGATGGTCGCCATGTTGGATTTTATATAATTATGTAGGTCTTAGAGTTATGTACTATTATATGAAGATTATTGTGTACGTGTATTATTCAAACTTCAATCGCATGATTAGGATACAAGAAACAAAAACGAGTTTTAAAATTTTTGCACAGCCGTCATCTTGAGGTTATGTAAACAATTGAAATAAAATAGATGCCAGTGCATTACAATGTGCATAAACATTTCCTGTACCAAGTTTCATTGCGATTGGATGGTTAAATCGCGAGAAGAGTCTATTTAAAAGTCTCAACTTCGCTTGGCCGCCATGTTGGTTTTGTAGATACCAGGTTTTTGGAAGTATCATAGGTGAACTTCTAGTAGTTCCCTTTATCACCGTACATAATTTTAGGTGATATCGGTAATAGTTTCGGAGATATTGAATGCTGGTGAAATATTTTGCACAGCCACCATGTTGGATTGGTGAAACGTAATAAAATTAGAGGGGCACGGACGGGATCGTCCAAAATACTGCTATGGTCTTACCGAGTTTCATTGAAATCGCTCCAGCCCTTTAGAAGTTATTAGAGGGGGACACACACACACGGACAAAAGGTGATCTCATAAGCCTTCTTTTTCATAAAATGAAAATAGGCTGAAAGAAGAATAGCGTAAATGAAAGACAGGAGGAAAAGTAATGAGAATTGAGGGGCTTGGAAGGAAGAAGAAACATGAAAGGAAGGCACGAAAGGGAAAGTAGTTGATTCTTTTAGGGGATTTGCGACATGGAGGTCTTGTAGCCCGCGTACTTTGGTGTATACAATTGTGTAAGATAACCTGTGTCACTGTGATGTCTGTAGTAGTGCATGTGTTTGTAATTGAGGCAGGACTTGAGTAGGAACCATCCCAGCATTTGCCTGCAGTAGAAATAGTGGGAATCCACTGAATACCACGTCTTGGATGGCTGAGCTAGGAATCGAACCCACCTCTTCTATATTTTGCCTGACGAGGCTGAGTGGACACCCTCAGGGCAGAATAACATTTGTTATTTGGCCTCAGTGACAGCCAATGATGCTCGCCACTACGCAACGAAGTGGATTGGAAAGGGAAAGAGGAGATCGGTTGGTTGGTTCCTCAGTTTAGAGGCTGCGTGTAGCCCCGTGTACTTTGGGTGTGTGTAGGATCTGTCTGATAACCAGTGTTAATTGTGATGGCTGTATTAGTGTGTGTTATCTGTTTTTAATTCAAGTAAGGACTGCAAACATTCGATTTTTCAAGTAGTTCCTACTTTTGCTACCCAACGCCACCGTCAACGACCAACTAGTTCTGAACTTGGTTACTAGATGCCACCGCTCCTGGTGACGAATGTTGGAACATAAGAGAGTTAGTCAAATCTAACCTATACTTTAGCTTCACACAAGTGCAATTAGTGGAAGATTCTTTGTCATGGGACCGCCGGCTTTACTTCCCCTCCGAAGGAAGGCATATTGAGAGATTTTTAACGCTCTTAAAAATTCGACGATTTCGGCCGGGTTTGATCCCGCGACCTTGGGCATAGCAGCTCAGCATGCTACCAACTACGCCACCGAAGCCGGCATAAAGAGGAGATCGTCCCCAATGGCA
Organism: Meconema thalassinum; assembly: GCA_946902985.2. Classification (NCBI taxonomy): domain Eukaryota; kingdom Metazoa; phylum Arthropoda; class Insecta; order Orthoptera; family Tettigoniidae; genus Meconema; species Meconema thalassinum. The sequence goes on from OX336400.1 coordinate 24,322,462, forward strand.
ATGGAAAAAAGGGGGGGAAATCCGGACCCATCTCAGGAATCCCCCGGGTCGCCGACTCTTGTACTCACCACCCTTAAGGGTGTAGCACTGCCTCCTTCGGGGCCTCGTGCAGAAGACAGGAGATACCATATAAAGACAAGTTGTTCCGTGAAGAGCTAAATAGCCAATTTTCATACATATCCAACTGGTCTTACTTAGGACACAAGAAATAATAATGAAAAAAAAACCACTTTATTTTAAAATTTCGCACAGCCGCCATCTTGAGATTATGTAAGCAATTGAACTAAATTAGATGTCAGTGCATTAAAATGTGTATGACCCAATGTGATTGGATGGTTCAATCGTGACAAAAGTCTATTTATCTGTATCAACTTCGCTTGGCCGCCATGTTCATTTTGTACTTAAAAGGCTTATGAAAGTCGCATAAATGAACTTCTAGCAGTAGGCCTACCCTGTATCACCGTAAACAATGTCAGGGCGATGTCCGGACGAGGTTGTAGCATGCACGTGCCGAATTTTATTGAAATCGCTTCGATCGTTTAGATTTTAACATTTTGTAGGGCAAAACAATTTATTGTTTTTATGGTTTTTTTTACATTTTAATTCATTTTATTATTATTATTATTATTGTATATTTATTTATGTTCGACCCTGGCGAAAAGTAAATATTATATGTCAGAAAACTGTACTATGAAGCTCATTATACTGTAGTACAAGTTTTCATTATGATACAGTTTCTCCCACCAATCAGAGCTCAAGAAACAGTTGTGTTACCAATTCGGTGAGGATAGCATCGCACCTGCGCTCACTTCCATGGCCCCCTTATTTTAAATTTCACTGCGTGGCGAGTGTCATAGTGAGGTATTCCAAGAGGCCATGGTCAAATACAAGGTATTCTCTGCGTTTCATGCGCTCTGTTCAGTAAACAAAACTGGTGATTGATATCTTGACAGATATTTATGAATATTAATGTTCGAACATAAAATAGTTATAATTATAGTCGAACATAAACAGTCGTATGCAACTCGCCTATAATGGTAATTAAGACACTCGTCTGGAAATTATAAAACTCACTTCGCTCGTTTTATAAACATACTCGTGTCTTAATTATTGCCATTATAGGCTCGTTGCATAATTTATGTTCTTATAGTTTAATTATGATTATTTTTTAAATTTAATTAATTTATTAATTCTGAATTGAATTTCACAATTCTTTTAATGTTTTATAGTTATATTTATTATTTTCGTTTTTTATATTTCTTTTATTATTGTAATTTCATTTTAATGTTTTCTATTTCTGTATTTATATTTTTTTACACTTTAATTATTAATGTTCTTAAAAAAATATCCAGCACATTACGTCAAGTGGATACGTATATAATATTTGATTTTTAGAAATACTCGCACTCCGGCATGAAAATTCTCCAAAATTTGGCTGAAAGATTCAACTATGATCATCTTTGAAAGCATAAACTGTCCTTATGACAGGTGGTTAATAAAGAGACCTCTATCCCATAAAGTGTTAAGAGATGGGGGACACACACGGACAAAATGTGATCTCAGCCCATTTTTTTTCATAAATGATAATTGGCTAAAAGACAAGAGGTTTGACCCCTCGAAGAATGAGGGATCAGGAAAGACGAGACGAGACAAGGGTCAAATAAAGGCGGGCAAGAGAAAGACTCTCTAGGCCTCGGATATCCTAATACCGTCGAGGTCGGAAGAAAACAAGACTTGAACAACGATGGTCGACAGGAAAGAAGATAGAGAGGAGCCCGACACAAGTAAGAGGAAGTAATGCGTGACTCAGCTACCCCAGTTGTCGCCAACCCACGTCCGGAGATCGCAGGTTCATCAATAGCCTAGAAGGGCGGAGACTAAAACGGAGGAAATTGCCTCCGATGTCACGAAATCTCAATAAACAAGTTAATCTTCGTCTTCGTCTTCTCCTTGTTCTGTCGCTCATTGGTTTGGACGGGTCGCAAGTCGCTGCTTCGACCATCTTCAACACAACAAGGAGCACACGCTTCCCTTTGTTGTTGTTATTCTTCTTCCGAATAACCCATATGGAGGGTACGATGTTCCTGCCTTATCCTATATAAATTTACCATCCCTCTAATGCATACTGTAAATAATGTAATCATTGCTCGAATCTCACTAATTGCCATCTTGTGTACATATGTAAATATAATCCAGTATATATAGTGGGGGCTCTGACGCATCCGGAATGCGAAGTGGGGCTTTGCTCTTTTCAGAGACTCCCTTCAGTGTATTGTAAATATAGTGTAAGGCACTGATAAATAAATATGAAATGAAATGAAATGAATCAACGTTGGCTATTGTCCATTGTATTCAATTTCCTATCTTTCCAAATTTCCTTCATCCTTCTAGAGTGGCGATCTTTCTCCTCTTGAGTCCACTTTCTGCCAGTTGTTTCTTTCTTTCTTTCTTTCTTTCTTTCTTTCTTGAAATTTTGCCTTTTGAATAGCTTCTCTGAAGAGTGATCTGTTTGCTATTGTTTGTGTCTGTCTGAATTCTGGCGTTTGTCAAATCTTTGTCAATTTCAGTGAACCCTGTGGGTTTGGATTTGTAACTAGTCAGTAAGTTGAAGATCTGTTTAGTTAGTCTACTATTTTCCATTAAATAAATGTGCCCGAAAAACTCCATTAGCCTACATCAGTTAATTGTAAACATTTCAAATATAACTCTCTATTTGGTCGTAACCTACATTCTGCGTTATTATTTCGTTAAGCTCCCAGTATTTTTTCTCAAAATTCGTCTTTCAGTCTTCTCTAATTTGTCTAAATTACCAAATCTTGTTAATTTAAGTGTTTCTGCCTCATACAGAGTTTCAGGTCTGACCACTGTTTGATAGTGCCTTAATTTAGTGTTCCAGGATAAGCTTTTTTATTATACAGTATATATCTTTTGTCATATGAAAACACCTTTATAATTTATGCATAAGCGTTTCTATTGCTGTCTTTTCCTGTGAGTCGTTCATTATCCACTCTCCTAGGTATTTAAAGGAATTTGTTTTACCTACTGAACTGTCATGAATTGTGATACTTTTCGGGGCATCGGTGATGTTTGTCATGATGAACTTCCCTTTGTTCTATTATTACGAGTATTTCCGTCTGCGTTCCACGACCTCTCTTAAATGGTGTACGGCACGTGCCTTATCGTACGTAGACAACATTCATCTTGACTTCCCCAGCTGTGAGAGTAAACACACCACTGACCACTGATTTCATGGCCAGTCCCTGATTAATTAATTCATTTCCAGTGTGGACTGTCGTGTGCCATCACCTGCATGATGCCCGGCTCCGTGGCTAAATGGTTAGCGTGCTTGGCTTTGGACCTAAGTGCCCCGGGTTCGATTCCCGGCCTAGCCATCAGGGATTTTAATCTCCTGAGGTTAATTCCCGTGGCTCGGGGACTGGGTGTAACTGACGTCTTCATCATCACTTCCTCCTCATTGTGACGCGCAGGTCGCCCACGGGCGTCAACTAGAAAGACCTGCACTTGGCCTCTGCGGAGGCCACACGATCATCATCATCATCATCATCATCACGTCCATGATCCCCTATTAGCAGTTAGCACTGGAACCTCCTTTCCTTCCACACCTCTCGCCGAATCCAACACCTGTTACTGCAGTCGGATTGTGCAGGGCTGAAGCTCCTCTGGCTACCGAGTCACATTGGACAGTAGATCACTGACAAGGCAACGTATGATATATTTATTTATTCGTTAATTCTCCATAAGGGGAGCGTTACAACACAATCAATTGTCAAGTTTTATTCTGGCCCTTTCTTCATTTTCCCCCCAAACCTCTCATATGCACACTATGCTTCCTCTTTCTCTGCTCCGTCCACTTCTTTCCCGGTTGTCTCTCTTTGGGAGTTTGCTCAAACATCAGTTGTCTAAGTTTTTCTTTGTATGTGCTCCTGTCTGCCATGTCTTCTGTAGATATGTTTAGTTTCTTGAGGTCTTCCACGGTTTCCTTTACCCAATTGGATTTTAGAAAACTCCACACTTTCTTCCTTTATTTTATATTTTCCCCGTGCGAATGGGCTTAGGATCACGCAACAACTTTATTTATCTTTTCCTTTGCCTGGAGTGTCCTCTGTCTCCAATATCCCTGCATGCGTTCACTGGCGTGTTTCCTTTGATCTTCTGTCCACTTCTCTTACGTCTTCCTTCATCTTGAAACCCTTCACTACTCTTAAATTCAGTTCTGAGACTCTGTGATGTTCAACTTTTCTAAATCTTTCCTAACTTCCTTAGTCCACGTTGTAGTGGTCTTCTTTTTCCACAGATAGTCGAATATTTGTTTTGTTAATCTATGTTTGTGCATTCTGTATGTCAGCCTCCTCTTCCGCATAGTCACTGCTGAGATTCTGTCCATGTTCTGGTAGACTTCTCTGTTGCTTCGCAGTTTCCATTCGTCTTCAGTCCGAACTGCACTCATGATTTTTCTTAGAAATCTCCTTTCCAGAACTTCTAGTTTTTCGAGGCTATAGCTCATCGATAGGCATTCACTGGCAAAGGGACATTCCGTGTTTACGAAAGTGTTATAATGCCTTATTTTGGTATTACAATTTATTTTCTTCTTCTTCTTCTTCTTCTTCCGATTCGGCCATCAATTGACCACGTCATTTCAACTGCTTCTTGCTGCCTCGAGCTTTAGCTTAAGGGTCACGCTCCCAGATATCTTTGGCTCTAGGCCTAATTCCTTTATTATTATTATTTTAGTTTTAAAAAATCGCTATGCCCAACTACGGAACACGCTTTGCACAATGTTCCTTCTTCTTAACTTCCCAATATCTCTTCATTTGTTCAGTGTGTTCCTTTCTGCGTGCTTCTGTCCAGCCTGTATTTATCCTTTTAGGTTTCTCTGCAAATTTATGTTTGTTTACTAGGCTTCTAAATTTGACTCTATCTGCAATGGTTTTCTCAGCAATACCCATTTCTTGTAGATCTTCATGTATTTCTGTTAACCAGTTGTTGCGAATTTTCAGGGCTAGCGCTAGATTGAGAATTCTCTTTGTCAGCCTGTCGTTATCCATTCTGTGAAGGTGTCCGTAGAATTTTAATCGTCGTTTTCTGATAGTGCGGATTGAAAAATTTCATGTGGTTTTCTTTTTCATCCAAATTCCATTTTCGAACTTTGGTCCTAGGATTTTTCTGAGAATTTTCCAATCTTGTTTCTCCATGCTTTCCATTTGTGACCTGCCCCCAATTATCAGGGTTTCGGATGCATTATTATTATTATTATTATTATTATTATTATTATTATTTTAACTTCTTTTCTTATCATCAATGTTTTAGTTTATCCCGTTCTTTCACCTTCCCGTTCTTCTTCTAAAATCTCTCATTGTGTTCTTTCTGGTGTAGTTTTCTAGTCAATTTATTGCTTTCATGTTGGTCAACAGCCAATTAAATTGATCAGGAAATACCAATTGTCTATCCACACTTAGTGACATGGAGAAAAGGGAGCCCTGTGTTGTATTTAAATGGTTTGCAGGGTGAATGACCCCTATCAGACAGCAAGCACCCCATAAATAACGCCCCTCGAATTCTTGCTAACGAGCTCATTATGGTGTCTCCATTACAGACCAATAAATTGTCCACATTGAGGACGCACATATCATCTCATACAATTAAATAAACTATTATAGCATTTGGTAATTTATTAGTGTGGTTGGTACGATTGTGCAGCGATGCGGAAGCGACGAAGCAGGGCTCCTTGTTCAAGATGAAGCAGTTTGTGGATTATTCTGGATAAATGAAACATTGAGAACCTTTAAACTAAGCCAGCGCCTACGACACTTCGTGTTGTCTAAGCTCATCGGACAAAACCTTCCAAGGCTGTACATTACATTGCAACACTCCAGTATTTCGAATAGACGATTATCAAAATACATCGAAGAGTTAAATAATATTTGATTTGTTCCAAGAACATAAGTATCCGAAAATAAATATGTCCATTGGACGAGTTGTTGGTAGCAGTGGCGAGTCCAAGGAGGTTAACCTCTTCCCCATTGAGCTTTATAAATATATATCATTCACTTGTCACGGTGGGTGAGTGGATATCGTGTCGGTCTACTAAACGGAAGATTGCGGTTCGCTCCTGGCCGTGGTTAGTGATTTTTGAAAGGTGGCAAAAATACGATACGCATGTCATACGATGTTGGCATGTCAAAGAACCCATTTGAATGCAGTAGGCCGAGTTCATAAGGTAAATCCACAGCCTGCTTCCAGTCTCCGACCGGGTCAGGAATGGAATGAATGAAGCCCCCATCTAGAGGCGAGGATAGTAACTGTGCCGGCTGCCGAAGCCTGTCGCACTCCTCTGGGGCAATGATTAAATGAATGACAGATGAAATGAAATGATAGTGGAGAGTGTTGCTGGAATGAAGACAGGGAAAACCGGAGTACCTGGAGAAAAACCTGTCTGCCTCCGTTTTGTCCAGCACAGATGTCACATGGAGTGACCGGTATTTGAACCACGGACCCAGCGGTGAGAGACCGGCGTGCTGCCGCCTAAGCCACGGAGGCTTCATAATGGCAAAATTAATCTCGGGAGTTATGACAACACAAAGTTCTTCACTTCTCTACTAGAAAGCGCTATAGTGTTCACGGAGCTTAGATATCTAACATCTAACCTCCTTGACTTTCATAGTCAAGGAACAACGCAATTCGACATGCAAGCTACCCTCTGGGTGTCAAATAATAAAGCTTGCACCCGGCACCCGAGGCCATACGATATTATTACTTGTCACAATAGACTCTTGTTCCTGTTGAAGGCTTCTTTAGCTACGGCAATGCGAGTTCTTGCCTCTTTACTGCTTCTCGTATCATCCGTTAGTATGCTTACTCGATATTTAAAAACTGACACTTGTTCAATATCGTCCTGGCCTACCCTGATGTTTATTACTTGCGCTTATCACCATACTCTTTGTCTTGCTCGTATTAATGCGCATTCCATATTGCTTACAGGTGCATTCAGTATCCTTTCATTCTCTGCCAGCAACACCAAGTCATCTGCAAATCGAACACACTCCATTCTCCATATTGCTCACAGGTGCATTCAGTATCCTTTCATTCTCTGCCAGCAACACCAAGTCATCTGCAAATCGAACACACTCTATTCTCCATATTGCTCACAGGTGCATTCAGTATCCTTTCATTCTCTGCAAGCAACACCAAGTCATCTGCAAATCGAACACACTCTATTCTCCATATTGCTCACAGGTGCATTCAGTATCCTTTCATTCTCTGCCAGCAACACCAAGTCATCTGCAAATTGAACACACTCCATTCTCCATATTGCTCACAGGTGCATTCAGTATCCTTTCATTCTCTGCCAGCAACACCAAGTCATCTGCAAATCGAACACACTCTATTCTCCATATTGCTCACAGGTGCATTCAGTATCCTTTCATTCTCTGCAAGCAACACCAAGTCATCTGCAAATCGAACACACTCTATTCTCCTGTCACCAATGTGCATTCCTCTTCTTCCATCCAGACATTTCCCAACGATATCTTCCAGGTAAATGTTGAATAGTATGGGAGATAGACAACATCCTTGTCGAACACCCCTTCCTATTCTGCTTTCCTGTGTCATCTCATTTTCTATCTGTATTCTGAGCTTCTGTTGTAAGTACAGTCCCTTGATCAGTCTTCTGTCCTTCCAATCCACTCCTTTCCTCATTAGTATGTCCATCAGGGAAATAATAAAAGTTTAATTGTTGCAGGTTTCCACGGCCTCTCCTGACTTTCGCCGCCATCTTGACGGTCGTCATCATGATCGTGGGCATTGTGGGTAACCTGCTCACCATCCTGGCACTCGTGAGATGTCCCAGGGTGAGAAACGTAGCGGCCGCATTCATCATCAGGTGAGAGCTCCATGCAACAGTGTTACCAACACTGCAAAGACATTTGATTATGAACGTACAGCTCCATTCCTAATACAATAATATTGACAGTAACATTTAATAATATTCATAATGATAAACATGATCTCTATTTGAAGAATGAATATAGTTAATATAGTGATCTACAATCTATACAGAAGCCAGACACCAGTCAGTCGAGCTGAAGGACATGAGAGAGAAGCTGGTATTCAGAAAGGTGTGAGGCAAACCTGCAACTTATCACCCATACTTTTCAATCTTTACATTGAACAAGCAATGAAAGAAATTAGAGAAAATTTTAAAGTGGGAGAGAATATACAAGGAGAAATAATTTCAACTCTGAGATTTGCTGATGACATCGTCATCTTGGCCACGCCTGGGGATTATAATGAATTATCTTGAGGAGATAATTCATGATGAAAATTAATAAATGTAAAACAAAAATATTGGAATGCAGCCGAAATAAATCAGGGCTTGACTATAGTCAATATTTATTGGAACACACAAATTTCGAAAGGTTTGTACATATTTCGAAACATCAATCGTGTCTTCACAAGCAACCTTACAAAATAAATATATCTCTTAAATTCAACTATTCTAATTGTTAAAACCTACATTATAATACATTTTGAATTTGAAATAAAGAAAATATTACAAAACCAAAAATAATAAAACGAACAGTTTTTTATGTTTCCTTTAAATCGATTATAAGAAAAAAGAAACAAAATAACAAAACCAAAAACGAAGGAAACAAACAAATATTGAAAAACATGAAGCTAAAACAAAAAAAACAAGTAGTTCCGTGAAGAACTATACAGCCTATTTTCATATATCCTACTTATGTTAACTGCCACTATCAACATACACAATTTCTGTTTGATTGCTGTAATAGATTCGTTGATATTGAGAACCGACTAAATATTTCGGATGGTCGCCATGTTGGATTTTATATATGTAGGTCCTAGAGTTATGTACTGTTACATGCAGATTATTGTGAACGTGTAGTATTCAAACTTCAATCGCATAATTAGGACACAAGAAAAAACAAGGAGATTTTAAAATTTTGCACAGCTGCCATCTTGAGGTTATGGAAACAATTGAAATAAATTAGATGCCAGTGGATTAAAATTCGTATATGGATTTACTGTACCAAGTTTCACTGCATGCGGATGGTTAAATTGCGAGAAACGTCCATGTGAATATTTATAATTCGCGTCACCGCCATGTTGGATTTGTGATCACCAGGTTATTTAAAGTCCAATAGGCGAACATAAGTTCATAGCCCCTATGAACATTAAAAAATTCAGTTTGATTGCTAAAATAGATTCGTAGATATTCAGTATCGTCTAAATATTTCGGATGGTCGCCATGTTGGATTGTTAAATGTATAGGCCATAGAGTCATGTACCATTAAAGTAAAATTATTGCGTAGGTTCATTATTCAAACTTTCACTTCGATCGCATGACTAGGCCTACATCACAAGAAATAAAAACTTAATTTTAAAATTCGCACTGCCGCCATCTTGAGGTTATGTAAACAATTGAACTAAATTAGATACCAGTGGATTACAATGTGTATAAATATTTCCTGTACCAGGTTTCAGTGCGCTTGGAACATTAAATCGCGAGAAAGGTCTATTTAAAATTTTCAAATTCGCTTGGCCGCCATGTTCGTTTTGTAGTTAACCGGTTTTTGAAAGTCTTATAGATGGACTTCCAGTAGTGCCCTTTATCTCCGTACAAAATTTTAGGGAGATACCGCTAATAGTTTCAGAGATATAGAATGCCGGTGAAATATTTCGCACATCCGCCATCTTGTGATTATGTGAACATTTGAACGAAGTTAGATGTCGGTGCATTACAATGTATATAAACATATACTGTACCAAGTTTCATTGCGTTTGGTTGGTCAAATCGCGAGAAACGTCTATTTAATAGTCGCAAATTCGCTTGACATCCATGTTGGTTTTGTAGTTACCAGGGTTTCAAATGTCACATAAGTGAACTTATAATAGTTCCCTCTATCACCATAGAAAATGTCAGGGTAATATCGGTAATAGTTTCGGAGATATTGAATGCTGGTGAAATATTTCGCACAGCCGCCATGTTGGATTGGTGAGTCGTAACAAAATTTGAAGGGCACGATCGAGGTCGCCGGGAATAGTGCTATGAACTTTCCGAGTTTCATTGAAATCGCTCCTGCCGTTTAGATTTTATTAGGGGGGGGGGGGGGACACACACACGAATCACACACACACACACGGACAAAAGGTGATCTCATAAGCCTATTTTTTCAAAATTGAAAATAGGCTAATAACAAAACAGTAAAAGCAAACACAAAACCAGAAATAAAAAACAAAAACAAAGTAGATGCAAAAAAAGGAAACACAAAAATCAAAAGGAAACACAATAATCAAAAGGAAACACAAAAATCAAAAGGAAACACAAAAAACATAACAGCAAAAGCAGAAAAAAAACAAAAATTAGAAGATTAAAAAAACGAATTCAATAACAAAAACCTAAAACAAAATAAAATAGAAACAAGTAGTTCCGTGAAGAACTATACAGCCTATTTTCATATATCCTACTTATGTTAATTGCCATTATCAACATACAACATTTCAGTTTGATTGCAGTAATAGATTCGTAGTTGTTGAGAACCGACTAAATATTTCGGATGATCGCCATGTTGGACTTTATATATGTAAGTCCTAGAGTTATGTACTGTTACATGAAGATTATTCTGTACGTGTAGCATTCAAACTTCAATCCCATGATTAGGACACAAGAAATAACAAGGAGATTTTAAAATTTCGCAGAGCTACCATCTTGTGGTTATGGAAACAATTGAAAAAATTGGATGCCAGTGGATTAACATTCGTAGCCTATAAGGATTTACTGTACCAAGTTTCACTGCACTCGGATGGTTAAATTGCGAGAAACGTCCATGTGAATAGTTATACTTCGCGTCGCCGCCATGTTGGATTTGTGATCACCAGGTTATTGAAAGTCCTATAGGTGAACTTATTTTCATAGCCCCTATCTACATAAAAATATTCAGTTTGATTGCTATAATAGATTCCTAGATATTCAGAGCCGTGTAAATATTTCGGATGGTCGCCATGTTGGATTGTTAAGTGTATAGGCCATAGAGTCATGTACCATTACAGGAAAATTATTGCGTAGGTTCATTATTCAAACTTTCACATCGATTGCATGATTACGACACAAGAAATAAAACCTTAATTTTAAAATTCGCACAGCCGCCATCTTGAGGTTATGTTAACAATTGAAATAAATTAGAAACCAGTGCATTACAATGTGTATAAACATTTCCTGTACCAAGTTTCATTGCGTTTGGAACTTTAAATCGCAAGAAAGGTATATTTAAATTTTCAAATTCGCTTGGCCGCCATGTTCGTTTTGTAGTTAACCGGTTTTTGAAAATCTTATAGATGAACTTCCAGTAGTGCCCTTTATCTCCGTACAAAATTTCAGGGTGATATCGCTAATAGTTTCAGAGTTATTAAATGCCGGTGAAATAATTCGCACAGCCGCCATCTTGTGGTAATGCAAACAATTGAACGAAGTTAGATGTCGGTGCATTACAATGTGTATAAACATATACTGTACCAATTTTTATTGCGTTTGGTTGGTTAAATCGCGAGAAACGTCTATTTAAAAGTCGCAAATTCGCGTGGCCGCCATGTTGGTTTTGTAGTCACAAGTTTTTCAAGAGTCACATAGGTGAACTTCTAGTAGTGCCCTTTATCACCGTAAACATTTCCAGGGTGATGTCGGTAATAGTTTCGGAGATATTGAATGCTGGTGTAATATTTCGCTCAGCCGCCATGTTGGATTGGTGATACGTAACAAAATTTGAAGGGCACGGTCGGGGTCGTCCGAAATAGTGCTATGAACTTAGCGAGTTTCATAGAAATCGCTCCAGCCGTTTAGAATTTATTAGGGACACACACACACACACACACACACCTCACACACACACACACCTCACACACACCTCATACACACACACACACACCTCATACACACACACACACACGGACAAAAGGTGATCTCATAAGCCTATTTTTTCAAAATTGAAAATAGGCTAAAAATAAAAAAACACAAAAATAAACAAGCAAAATCGATTGCAAAAATAAGCAGAACCAAGAACAGATGCTATAAAACAAAGAAGAGCAAAATCAGGGACAAAAATTCAACAGATAAAATTAGACACAAAATGTAAAACAATCAAAACTGAAACCTAAACAGCCCAAATAAAAGGTTGTATCGGGTTGTGAACCTATACCGCTCAGCGTCTGTACCATTGTAAACTGATCCTGCCCAAAGTCCTCTAAACTTTCCTCATTCCATTTTATAGCCTCAAGAAGGCCACACTCCAGAGTTCTCAAAGAAATTAAGGGAACAATTTATAGACGATCACTTGGCCGCTGCAAGAAAGGGTTCATATGTTGAGTGAAGGTCAGCGACCTTGCTTGCTTTTTACAGCTCCACATGTTTATTTTCCAAACATGTTGGCAGTAAAAATGACAACACACACACGCACACACACACGAGGTCTGGCTTGCTTCACTTGTCCCAGTTGAGAACCGTCACATCCTCCGCCCCAAATACACTACTAGCATAATCGAGGGAACGTATTGTTTGTAATGCGTTCAACCCTTTGCAGCGAAAAACTATTTTTAGCCTACTTTTCACATTTTGCAAAAAGTACACTTATGAGATCGATCCGGGAAAATGTGTGTCTGTCTGTCTGTCCTTCTGTCTGTCTGTCTGTCTGGCTGTGTGTGTGTGTGTGTCCCCTATCAACTTCTATACGGCTGCAGCAATCCAAACCAAATTTAGTATGAGTAAAGATGTATACCGGAATATCTCAAACCCATATTTGAAAATTATGGCAGTGCTACGAACTGCTGAAAAAATGCACTAGAAATTTAAGCTCCATGTTGGATATCTTGGAAGGTATGCATGAGAGCTATTCCGAAATTGGCACATTTGTAGATAATACAATTTCAGTTTAATTTCCAGGAGGCCTTACATGACAGTGTTGCCAAAATAATGTTAAGCCTTCTGATAGGTCCAATTTTTAAATGCATATAACTTCTAAACTATCAATTGGATTTCAACCAAATTTTGTATGTAATATGTGTACATAAACAGATATGACCGAGCGTATTCTTAAGAGCCACCAGGGCTGCCAACTGTTAATAATTGCTCTCTCTATTTTTATATCCAAATACCAATATATTAGAAAGTATGCAAGTCGACAGCTTTAAAGTATGCACACATATAATACCTGCCATTTTAGATTAATTTGGAGTAACTTATATACATCAGTTCTAGCAACATGATTCTAAGCCTGCTGATAGAATCAATTTTTAAATACATGTAACTTCTATACGATTAGTTGGATTTCAACCAAATTTCATATGTGCTATGTGTAACATAACAGATATGACTATTTAAGAATTCTTAAGAGCAATCAGGGCTGCCAACTGTTAATGAACGCTGCCTATATTTTTTACCCTAATATCAATATATCACAAAGTATGCAAGCCAACAGCTCTATACTTTGCACAAGTATCGCACCAGACATTCTAGATTAATTTGGACTAATTAATATAAGTCAGTGTTGCCAACATGATTCTATGCTTGCTGATAGGTCCAATTTTGAAATACATGTAACTTCTATACTAACAAATGGATTTCATCCAAAATTGGCACAACACGATATCATAATGTTTCAGTTTATTTCTGACCATCACACGCATGACATTGTTGCCAACATGCTTTTACGCGTGCTGATAGATCCAATGTCTAAATGCATGTAACGTCCATTGGACATCAACCAAATTTTGCATTCTGTACCTTAAGAGATGGAACTAAGAATATATTCAATCACTAGGGCTGCCAACTGTAGTGCTCTATTAGGCTACATTATACCAGGTATATTTCGATCTAATTAGACATTTCGATATTACCAACTTAATTTCGTCAGTATTCTAGATAGGTTCATACACTGTAGATTAATCATTGGCATGAATCTTAATTTTAAGAAAAATAGGCTCTTTAGTTCGTCACGAAACTTCTTGTTTATTTTTATGTGAACTGAAATTTAAATTTATTTTAATTATTATTATTAATGTAATTTTTTTCTCTGATTTTAATGTTTATATGTTTAATTTATTGTCTTATAGTTTTAATTTTGATATTCATTTATTGGTTTAATTAATTAATTAATTTCGAATTAATGATTCTTTTAGTGGCTTCGCTGGCGTAGTCGGTAACATGCTGAACTGCTGTCCCCAAGATAGCGGGTTCAAACCCGGCCGAAGTCTTCAGATTTTTTAACAGCGTTAAAAATCCTTCAGTATGCCTTCCTTCGGAGGGGAAGTAAAGCCGGCGGTCCCATGGCATAGATTTATGGCATGAAAAAGATCCTTCCACAGACTAAACTTGTGTGAAGCTAAATTTCTAGGTTAGATTTCGTTGGAACGCTCTATCAAAATTCCAACGTTCACCACTAGGTATCATTGGCATCTGGTAGCGAAAGTTGGAACTACTTCATATTAAACGGAACTTGTAGCTCACCCTATGGGTGTCCAGGTGAAGCAGCTACAAACTCTGGCGAGCCGAACATGTCCTCGGACACTCCCGGCATAAAAGCCATACGATAAATAAATAAATAAATAAATAAATAAATAAATAAATAAATAGTTGTTCAGTTTGGTACCATTAGGGCTTGGATTTGTAGGTGCTAAGAATCGGGAAAATTACCTGAAATATGTGACATAAAAGTAAAAATATTTAATTATAACTTAGTTTATTAATTTGAATATAAACAATATGCAGTACTCACGAATGCAATTTATTCTGTCTCACTGACTACTGAAGCATTACAATACACAACGAGATACATCTTCAGGTTGCCCATCACAAATGACCGACGATTATCGTGAAACTCTTATTCTGAAGGCGCGAAACTGCGGCAATATGTTTCGTGCCCTTGAAGTGTTGTGTAACTTGAGATCGCTGTTCAGCCTTGATTGCTTTCCCACATGGTTGGCAGAACAGAACGCCCCCATCAGAAGTAAATTATCTTTAAATTCTGCAACATACTGCTGCAGACGGTAACTTGTAGTTGCTTTTACTTTAGGCATCGTAGAACTCCTTACACTTCACACCGGCCAGAAATGAACTGCATGCGAGTGACACTGGTTCCAGGTAGCTCTAGCACGTTGTGCAATATGACTATGGACAAGGAAATTCCCGGCTTCCACAGTGAGTGGCACGGAGCGACAAGTTAAGAATAACACAGCTGCAAGCTGACATACGCTCTGCATGAAGATTAGATAGCTCACAGGTTCTTCCCCGTTGAAGTAACACAGAACAAAAATGCAATAAACTGAAAGATCTAGCATACTGATTTTTAAAATGTAAATATTATGTCTTTTTATGTCCTAATAAGTGAAAAGCAGGAATTCATGTATTTTTAGAAAAAATGCTTAAAATATGTATTTACATAAAAATATTTATTTACTTAAAAATGCGAGCCCCAGTTATCATGAGTGTCAAAGAAGCAATGTATTTATAAAGCACATGACGCAAAGTGTAGCACACAGCCAATCCGCATAGCGTGCTCTATGGGGAGGGAGAAACAGTCGCAATCAATGTTTCTAATTAAAGAATCTCTGGTGCGTGAAGGATTAAAAACCGGTCCTGTTCCAGACCTAATTAAACTTGTGGAATTACAGTATAACGCCAGGTTTCTCCTCTGACAAGAAACTGTTCTGTTTGAATGAATTCGCAGAGATATTCCACGAAGCAAATAACAGCCACTTCTTGACTCGTGTAATTACTGGGGAGACAAATTTCCTTTGCATCAAGTAATCTCATTAGATCTGAAACTGGTTTTTCTACACGGCGCAGACATATTTAAAGGTGACAGGTGTTATTCGGGGTAATTCATCTTTCAGGCAAGATTACACCATCCATAAGTAACTTGAAAAAGCAATGAAAAAATTGGAGAAAATTTCAAAGAAGGAGTGAAGAATCAAGGAGAGAGATTTGTTGGAGATTTGCTGATGACATCGTCATCTTAGCCGACACACCAGAGAAGTTGAATGAGTTTTTGAATGGTATGGATTCTGTCTTGAGGAAAGAATTCATGATGAAAATTAATAAATATAAAACAAAAATATTGGAATGCAGCCGAAATAAATCAGAAACTTCTATGGACATCAGATTGGCGGGTGAAAAGCTAAAGGAAGTAGGATACTTCTGTTACTTAGGAAGAAAAATAACCAGTGATGGACGAAGCAAAGAGGATATCAAAAGTAGTTTGGCTCAGACAAGGAAAGAACTTCTTAAAAAAAAAAAAGAAGTCTGTTGACATCGAATATAGATTTATGTATTAGGAAGTCATTTTTGAAGGCCTTTGTCTGGGGCGTGGGGCTCTATGGAAGTGAAACTTGGACTATTGGTGCAGCAGAAAAGAGGAGAATTGAAGCATTTGAAATGTGGTGTTACAGGAGAATGATGAAGATCAGATGGGTAGATAGGGTTACAAACGAAGAGGTATTAAGACGAGTGGGAGAGGTGAGATGTTTCTGGCGACTGCTAATGAAGAGAAGAGATAGGTTAGTAGGACACATACTAAGACACCCAGGAATAGCAAGCTTAGTTATGGAAGGAAGGGTCAAGGACAAGAGCTGTAGGGGTAGACCAAGGTTAGAATATGTTAAACAGATTGCGTCGGATGTAGGGTGTGGTAGCTATGTAGAGATGAAATGTTCAGATCAGGACAGGGAGACATGGAGGGCTGCATCAAACCAGTCAAATGACTGAAGACTCAAACAACAACAGCAACAAGTAACTTGCTTGTTAGTGGTTAGTGTAAGTTGATTACGACTATAAAGTGTGATTGATATTCCATTCACTCCAAGTGTGACGTCATTAGGGTTCTTGGCCCTTTGATACACTGACTTAACCCTTTATAGGGCAAAACTTTTATTATTTTATGTGTTTTACATAGTAATTTATTTTAATTATTATAATTATTATTAATGTTATTTTTACTTTCTCTTATTTTAATGTTTATGTATTTATTTTTACAAAAACAAAAGTTTGGTGCTTTTCAGTCGGTCAACACGAATGTACCCAAAAAGAGCTGGGTTATGCCCTAATCCAGAAATAAATTACTTGGCATGTACATAACCCAGCTCTTTTTGGGTACAATCGTGTTGACCGACTGAAAAGCACCAAACTTTTGTTTACTTAGGCAACACTGAAAAATGGCTTCAAACTTCACAATATTTATTTTTAATTTATGTCCTTATAAATTAAATTTTGACATTTTTCTTTTGAATGAATGAATTAGCCAATTGATTCTTACAATTATTTTCATATGTTGTTTATAATATTTTAATTTTTACATTTCTTTTATTATTGTAATTTTATTTGTATTATTTTTATTTCAATATTTATATTTTATTTTTAAACTTTATTGTTCATATTTTTACATTATTTTATGTTCGACCCTCACTATTATGTGTTAGAAAATTGTATCATAATGATGGTCATTATAACACCGTTTTTCATTATGATACAGTTTCTCCAGCCAATCACAGCTCGTTCATTGACCAATTAGGTAACGATACCTTCGCGCATGCGCTCATAATCCAACATGTCGGACATAAACACAACATCGAACTATAATAAATTACCGACATGGAATACGCACCGTCCATATGTTCGCGTAAATAAACTGGCGAATATGAGACAAGAAATAGCACTGTACCGGTACCTTAATGTCCCCAAAACCAATTTCTACACAGCGCGTGGTTTTGACACGACTTCAGTGACAGTTTTACTGAATACTGGTGCGCAATCTGAACATATGGTATTGAAGCACACAGAGCGCATGCGTCGGTTGTCCAGAGAGCTTGGGCAAGAGAGATATATCACCCACCGCAGCACCCGATCACAACATTCTACTGTAGTGACTGAACAGATATTTATGAATATTTATGTTAAAACATATAATAAAGTTATAATTATCGTCGAACATAAACAGTCGTATGTACTATTTTCAAATTTTCTCCACCACATTACGTCACGTAGATACGTAGACTATATAATATTTGATTTTTAGAAATACTCGCACTTCGGCATGAAAATTCTCGGAAATTCGGCTGAAAGATTCTACTATCAGCATCTTTGAAAGTATAAACTGTCCATAAAGGGTTGTATATCGTTTGTTCCAGTCTGTGTGTTGCGGACTTCATGTTCTGCTGCCTCGTTCTCCCGTTCAGCTCGTCACGATTCATCATGGGGACGTGGGTTCATGGCCCGGAGCTCTGTACACTGTTCCCCTTCATGAGATATGGCAACATCGGAGTGTCCCTCCTCTCAATCGCCATGATCACAATCAACAGGTATGTAAAGTAGTCTATTTACTGTAAGGTTGTGTTGGGGTGTTGGAGCTATACAATATTATTATTAAAACGCAGGGGCGTGTATTCCCCCCCCCCTCCCGCCGATAAAAGCCAATAAATATTAAGAAAGTGTTGCTTTGGTAAGAGCATAAAATATTTGTGAATCTTAACTTATTGGCTAAGTTATAAACAATATTAAGATAGAAATTAGACTACCGCGTGGTGTAGTGGCTAGCATTCTTGGCTGCCACCCCGGAGGTCCGAATTCGATTCCTGGCTCTGCCAAGAAATTTTAATTCTGGTCTGAGGGCTGGAACGGGGTACACTTAGCCTTTCGAGGAAAAACTGAAAATTCCACAGTACGGTATTTTTGAGTAATAAATTATCAATTTCTGCTGAATAAATTGACAGATATTTAGATATTTGCCATTCGTACTCCATAGGCCTGCGTGACTTAGGCGGCAGCACGCCTACCTCTTACCGCTGGGTCCGTGGTTCAAATTCCTGTCACTCCATGTGAGATCTGTGCTGGACAAAGCGGAGGCAGACAGGTTTTTCTCCGAGTACTCCGGTTTTCCCTGTCAAAATTTCATTCCAGCAACACTCTCCACTATCATTTTATTTCATCTGTCATTCATTTAATCATTGCCCCAGAGGAGTGCGTCAGGCCTCGGCAGCCGTCACAGTTCATATCCTCGCCGCTAGATGGGGGCTTCATTCATTCCATTTCTGACTCGGTCGGAGACTGGAAGCAGCCTGTGGATTTTCACTCCAGAGTCCATAATAGAGCATTCAAATTTTATTTGTGTTTTGTGTTGTATTTTACAACTTCTTTTTGATTTGCCAGTAATTGTAGGCTATAGGCTATAAACATAGAATTTTACAATTAACTCTTATCTAAAATATTTACACAACATTATATGCTCTAAGATATTGGTTGATATTTTGCGGTGACATTCCCCTGAGATTACTCACAAATTTCCAGGATAGTCAGCCCCCCCCCCCCCCCTCCCCTCCCCTTCCATTGAAAAAATAATATATATACGCTCGTGTTAAAACGCCTCATGACTTTTGTTGAAACCTGCAAGTACGTTGATCTGGATGCCCAAAATTTAGAATTGTAGAAAAGTATAGATTAGACCGGTCAGCACGGCTTTTGATCCTGGTTCCTTGCACCTTGAAATGAACAATGGTCCTGGTTTCCTTTTATGGTCAGGGCATTGAATTCTTGTATCATGAATATGATGGAAGATTGCGTTTGGGGACTTCTCCACGAGAGTCCACTAGAATATAAACGAAAGTTGAAGCCACGTAAATCTGTTTACTTCTCAACCCAGACCAACATCTTCTAAATGGTGTAGTAGTTTTTTTAATCATCCTTTTTAGCCTATTTTCATTGATGAAAAAATAGACTTATGAGATCACCTTTTGTCCGTGTGTGTGTGAGTCCCCTAATAACTTCTAAACGGCTAGAACGTTTTCAACGAAATTCGGATAGGTTATAGTACAATTACGGCTGACCCCGACCGTGCCTTTCAAATTTTATTACGTCCCACCAATCCAACATGGCAGCTGTGCGAAATATTTCACCGACGTAAAACTTTGTTTCATGGAAACAGTATCGTAACAACATTTCGCATCCATGGCTGGAGAGAACTTTCATTAATCATCCGGAGAAAATTTATGGTAAACAATTGATAAAAACAAATACATTTCTAAACAATGGATCGAACAAACAAATGAGAATTATTGTATCATTGATTGCTTGCCACGGTGGGTGAGTGGTTATCGTGTCGGATTACTAACCCCAAGCATACAGGTTCGCTCCTGGCCGTGGTAAGTGATTTTTGAAATACGGCAAAATCACGATACGCATGCCATAGGATGTTGGCATGTTAAAGAACCCATTTGAATTCAGTAGGCCGTATTCATAATGACAAAATTAATCTGGGGATTTTCCGCTAACACATAGTTCCTCATTTGTCTACTAGAAAGCGCTATAGTGTCAAGGAGCTTAGTGCCTCATGGAACAAGCTGCCCTCTGGGTGTCAAATAATAAAACTTGCCCCCGGCACTCGAGGCCATAGCATATTATTATTATTATACCGGGTGAGTTAGCCGTGGTCGTTTCGGCATGACTGCTGGCAGTCGCTCACATCCGGCAACCTTGAAGATGGTCTTCTGTGGTTTCCCATCTTCCTTCGAGGCAAATGCTGGGGTTGGTCCCTAACTATAGGCCACAGCCGCTACCTTCCAACTCCTCGCCCTTACATTCCTCCCCAACGGTACTTGTAGCTCACCCTTTGGGTGTCCGCCTCGAAGCATCTACAAAAACTGGCGAGCCGAACATGTCCTCGGACACTCCTGGAACAAAAAGCCACACGCTAATATATATATATATAAAATCATTATCATTATTATTATTATTGATTTCCCTTCATTTTAAGGCAAAGAAACCGAGCCACAAACACAAAGTACAACAGATTGTGGTTCTTAGCGTTCAAAAATCCAAAATTTCGCATTCTTAATTCCGGAACAGACTATGTAGCAACAGGACTAAAATAATATAACATTCCTTGTTATATGATATACAAAATATTACAGAAAAAAGTAACGAACATTCATTATAATGAAAATTGAGTACGTTAATCATTGGCCGAGAAAGAATTCCATTGTCTACTTCTCCGGAAAACATAGAAAACAGCAAATTAACGAGGGATTCTTAAATCTGGAAACCTGGGAAAATGATCAGGCTATTTGATGACACTCGGAGAAGGTCCAACCTTGCAAATGTAGTTATTTGGGTGTGTTTGCGCAGGTACATCATGATCACGCATCACAACGTGTACAACAGGATCTACAAGAAGGGTTGGATCGCAGCTATGATCATCTTCTGCTGGGTCTTCAGCTACGGCATGCAGCTGCCCACTCTCTTCGGGATATGGGGTGAGTCTTCCGTCCTTCCTTCCTTTATAGGTTCTTCCTTTATGCGTTCTTTCTTTATGCTTTCTTTCTTTCTTTCTTTCTTTGTGCTTTCTTTTTTGTATCTATCTTTATGCATTCATTTTTCCCTCTTTCTTTGTACTTTTTTCTATATTTCTTTATGCTTTCATTCTTTCTATCCATCTATCTTTCTATATTTATTTATTTATTTCTTTATTTTTCTTTCTTTCTTTCTTTCTTTCTTTCTTTCTATATTTCATTCATTATGCTTTCTTTCATTTTTCTTTCTTTAATTCTTTTTTCTTTCTTTCTTTCTTTCTTTCTTTCTTTCTTGCTTTAAGCTTTCTTTCTTTCATTCTTTCTTTCTTTCTTTCTTTAAGCTTTCTTTCTTTCTTTCTTTCTTTCATTCTTTATTTCTTTCTTTCTTTCTTTCTTTCTTTCTTTCTTTCTTTCTTTCTTTCTTTCTTTCTTTAAGCTTTCTTTCTTTCTTTCTATATTTCTTTCTCTCAGTCTTTCTTTCTCTCAGTCTTTCTTTCTTTCTTTCTATATTTCTTTCTTTCTTTCTTTCTTTCTTTCTTTCTTTCTTTCTTTCTCTCAGTTTTTCTTTCTTTCTTTCTCTCAGTCTTTCTTTCTCTCAGTCTTTCTTTCTTTCTTTCTTTCTTTCTTTCTTTCTCTCAGTCTTTCTTTCTTTCTTTCTTTCTTTCTTTCTTTCTTTCTTTAAGCTTTCTTCCTTTCTTTCTTTCTTTCTCTCAGTTTTTCTTTCTTTCTTTCTTTCTTTCTTTCTTTCTTTCTTTCTTTAAGCTTTCTTTCTTTCTTTCTTTCTTTCTTTATTTCTTTCTTTAAGCTTTCTTTCTTTATGCTTTCTTTTTTCTATCTTTCTTTCTTTCTATATTTCTTTCTTTCTTTCTTTGTCTCTGTCTTTCTTTCTTTCTTTCTTTCTTTATATCCTTCTTTCTTTAGTTCTATCCTTCTTTTTTGTGTTTCTAACTTTCTTTCTTTTGTCTATCTTTCTTCTCTTTGTTTCCATGTATATTATAATTATTCGATTATTGACTGGATATTTCACTAAAGCGAATATTTTGTAATTCAATGGGTTGGAAGTTGGATATGTACCACCTTAAGTGTCATGTAGCTTATCCGATCCAATTGTGTGCGTGGACCAATATATTAATATTTATTGTCCTAAAAGTAATGTGTTTTTTAAATCGCGAATCAACAAAACCAAATATCTCTAACCTTCATGAAAGACGGGAGTATAAAGAGATGGAGGTTTCGGAAAAGAACAAGTGTTGTTGTGAGTCCCTGAGGTAGCAAACGACTCTTGAATCATGAATAAAAACCCCGGGTTAGTTCCAGTATATCACCATTAATGTTGGCTTAATGTAGTTGGCGAACCCAGGACAATGGAGGTCAGGACAAAGACCGCATAATTGTCGTAGTGTCCGCGTCCTGGATTCGAACTCTATTATCATTGGACTGCTGATACTGGGCCCTCGGCATTGACAGCTATTGTTAGGTGTTGCGAGCTATTCCACTTGATTACCGCTGGGTTTAACGACTTAGTGATTTGGTTATTTCGGCTTATTAGGTTGGTTGGTTGGTTCCTCAGTTTAGGGGCTGCGACAAACACGGTAATGTAGCCTCGTGTACTTTGGGTGTGTGTAGAATCTGTCTGATAACCGGTGTTATTTGTGATGACTGTATTAGTGTGTGTTATCTGTTATTCAATTTAAGTACAGACTGAAACTTAGAATTTTTCAAATAGTTCCTATTTTGCCGCTAAGCGCCACTGTCAACGACTACTAGGCCAAGTTCAGAACTTAGCTACTAGACACCACCGCAGTCGGCTCTTGGCAACGAACGTAGAAACCTAGAGCGTTGTTTACATTCTTAACCTATGCAATTTAGCTTCACACAGGTGTAATTAGTGGAAGGTTCTTTATCATGCCATAAATCTATAACATGGGACCGCCGAAGGAAAGCATGCTGAGGGATTTTAACGCTCTTAAAAAACCTTGGGCATAGAAGCTCAGCATGCTATCAACTACGCCACCGAAGGCACCCGATGCTGTATTCAGAACCGGGACAGGGCAATGTGCGTCTCGCGTTTTCACCAGAAATTATTATTACACAAAATGTTCAAGCATACATTTTTGGACACAAGAAAATATGCCACAAACATGTGTGCCGCACACTTATTTGCGTCAAAAATATTTGAGTTGTAAAAATTTGAAGTAATTATATTTGCGGCAAATAGGTTCCATACAAATAATTAAGGCACACATATTTATGCCAAAATTTACTGCAGGTCAGAAGGAAGTTTAGGTTGAGAAGCATGGCGTAGATGGGTTCACCTCAATTAATGTGTAAAGTTTATAACAGCGGCTTCGGTGGTGTAGTTGCTAGCATGCTGAGCTTCTATTCCCAAGATTGCGGGTTCAAACCCGGCAGAAGCCGTCGGATTTTTAAGAGCGTTAAAATCCCTTAGTATGACTTCCTTCGGAGGGGAAGTAAAGCCGGCGGTCCCATGTCATAGATTTATGGCATGTAAAAGAACCTTCCACTAACTACACTTGTGCAAGCTTAAATTTGTAGGTTTGTTTGATAACGCTATATTAGTTCCAACGTTCGCCGCCGGGTGATGACTGCGATTGCATTTAGTAGCCTCGTCCGCAGCCAGGTGTCGTGGATGGTAGCATTTGGTAGCAAAAGTAGGAACTACTTGAAAAAATTAATCGTCTGCAGTCCTCCTAACTAAATCACAGATAACACACACTAATACAGCCATCACAATTAACACCGGTTATCAGACAGATTCTACACACACCCAAAGTACACGGGGCTACATGACCGCGTTGTGGCAGCCCCTAAACTAAGGAACCAACAATGAGATTAGACACCATTTCTGATGACAGATTACTTAGACGACAGTGAAAAAGGCTCTTAGCAATTCAGTAGAGAGTAGGTCGTGAGGGGAAAGTTGTCAAGGTAAAGAAGATGCATGGTCTAGGGTTGGAGCTCTCAAAAGGAACACATTCAGTCCATGTCTTCATCAGAAAATTAAATCTCAAGGACGTAAAACGCAGGGAACCCTCGCCTGTGGTTAGGACTGTTAATAGATATTCAAGCTTATCATAATACCTCTCGTTCTATCTCGCTCGTAAATCATCCCCCCTCCTTGCCTGCGGATAATACCAAGATTAACACCCCCAGTACAGATTCTTACGACGTCATCCAGTGACTATATAGTGTCGTAAAGCATCTAAGTGACAGCCCGCATTCGCTGAAGGGTGTTCCTCAGTTTAGGGGCTGCGACAAGGCGGTCATGTAGCCCCGTGTACTTTGGGTTTGTGTAGAATATTGGACTGCTGCCGAAATGAATTAGAAACCTCAATTGACATCAAATTGGCAGGTGAAAATACGAAGGAAGTAGGAGACTTTTGTTACTTAGGAAGCAAAATAATCAGTGATGGACGAAGCAAAGAGGATATAAAAAGTAGGTTAGCGCAGGCAAGGAAAGCATTTCTACAAAAAGGAATCGGTTGACATCGAATATAGATTTAGGTATTAGGAAGTCATTTTGAAAGCCTTTGTCTGGGGCATGGCACTTTATGGAAGTGAAACTTGGACTGTTGGAGCAGCAGAAAAGAGGAGAATTGAAGCGTTTGAAATGTGGTGTTACAGGAGAATGATGAAGATCAAATGGGTAGATAGGGTTACAAAAAAAGAGGTATTAAGACGAGTGGGAGAGGAGAGATGTTTCTGGCGACCGCTAATGAAGAGAAGAGATAGGTTGGTAGGACACATACTAAGACACCCGGGAATAGCAAGCTTAGTTGTGGAAGGAAGGGTCGAGGACAAGAACAGTAGGGGTAGACCAAGGTTAGATTATGTTTAACAGTTTGCCCCGGATGTAGGGTGTAGTAGCTACGTAGAGATGAATCGATTAGCTAAGGACAGGGAGGCGTTGACAGCTGCACCAAACCAGTCAAAAGACTGAAGACTCAAACAACAACAACAGAATCTGTCTGATAACCGGTGTTAATTGTGATGGCTGTATTAGTGTGTGTTATCTGTGATTCAGGTAAGGACTGCAGACGATCAATTTCAAGTAGTTCCTACTTTTGCTACGAAATGCTACCTAGCTTCGAACTTAGCTACTAGATGCCATCGCAACCAACACCTGGCGGTGAATGTTGGAACTTAGAGAGCGTTAATCAAATCTAACCCTTACAAATTTTGCTTCACACACAATTGTAGTTAGTGGAAGGTTCTTTAACATGCCATAAATCTATGACATGCGTCCGCCGGCTATACTTCCCCTCCGAAGGAAGGCATACTGAGGGATTTTTAACGCTCTTAAAAAATCTGACGACTTCAGCCAAGTCTGAACCCGCGATATTGGGCACACTGGCTCGGCATGCTACAGAACAAAATCAAGTATCTAGCCTTTCCACGGACTTTACCTCCTCTGCAGGCAGTGTCCTGGAACATGGGGGATACAACTGGGGGAGGTGAACAGTGGGCCTCAAGAGGAATGGGACGGGAAGGGAAGAATGGGAGGGATAGGCAAGGGGGAGGGAAGGAACCGGCCGTGGCCTGACAGCAGGTACCATCCCGGCATTTGCCCGAAGACGAAGTGGAAAACGACTTCGAGGATGGCTGAGGTGGTAATCGAATTCCCTCTACTCATTTGGACCACCCGAGGCTGAGTAGACCCCGTTCCAGTCCTCATACCACTTTTCAAATTTCGTGGCACAGCCGGGAATTGAACCTCCGGGGGGGGGGGGGGGGGGGGGGGGGCGGCAGCTCAGCACGCTAACCACTACGCCACGAAGGTGATATATTTCTTTAATTTCTTTATTCGTTTATTCATTTATTAAAATTTTATTTGTCAATTTGTTGATTTATCTATTTCTTCTTCTTCCTCTTCTGTGGTTTAGCCTGACTGTTGACCACGTTGATTAATTCTTGCGCAGTATTCCTTCACTCCATCGCTCTGCATTTTTCACCTTTCTTTTGGATCCGTGATGTAGGATGATTCTCAAAACCCATGAAATTCCTAATTTTGGGTTCTTATATTTCCCTGTTGCTGAATTCAGCTTCAGATAAAACTCAGCAATTCTTCTAGGTTTGTGCCGTGTCTTGTGTGGGGTTTCGTCTAGGACACCAAGCTGGCTCATCGGCGGGCTCTTGGTGTCCCCGCCCGGACCCTCACAGGAGTAGCGAACTGCGCGATACCTCCCTTACTTATTTGTTGATTTATCTATTTCTTCTCCTTCTTCTTCTGTGGTTTAGGCTGACTGTTGTGGGGGTCCGGGCGGGGACACCAAGAGCCCGCCGATGAGCCAGCTTGGTGTCCTAGGCGACACCCCACACAAGACACGACACAAACCTAGAGGAATTGCTGAGTTTTAATTCACTGGCCGTGAAAGCCAATATACCATCTTTTTGGAAGCCTTCATAAGAAGGTTAAGGCTGCTTGAGTTGTTAGTTCTCGCAGTCAAGTAGTGCAGTTGCACCTAATATAAAGGGAGGTGGCGCGCAGTTCGTTACTCCTGTGGGGGTCCGGGCGGGGACACCAAGATCCCGCCGATGAGCCAGCTTGGTGTCCTAGGCGGGACCCCACACAAGACACGGCACAGACCTAGAAGAATTGCTGAGTTTTAATTCACCGGCCGTGAAAGCCAATATACCAGCTTTAGATGTTGCCATTTCTTCTAGATCCTTCTTCACCTCCTGATATCAGCGAGCTGTGGTCTTCCTGGTCACAAAGAATTTCATTATCTGGTTGGTTAATACAGAGATCTTCAATGAGGAGGCGCGGGCTTGGCTCTGATTGAAATATTTATATTACCCGGCATGCGTTGCAAAGCCAATCGAAGAAATTGTTGACGTAATTTTGTTTGTGGAAGTGAATTTGGATACACAATATGTTCTTTCAATTTCCGTTAACTGCCTGTAAACTTTCGTAAAATGGATCTACTAATTCAGAAACATTCGTGAGACCGTGCACAATAACTCACCAAAGTTTCTTGGCAATCGGATGAATGGTATATGAACGCATACGGGACTTCTTTGAAACGATTCGTGTACCGTCGCTCATTTGTTGAAACTATCCGTGCGATACCTATTGTAAAATGAATTTACTACGTCAGAAATCCTCCCTGGTGTGTACTCAACATCTCACCCAAGTTTCATCGCAATCGGATGAATGATATACCCATATGAACGCATAGGAGACATACCGACACACACGCAAACTTTCACATAACATTCATTTGTATATATTCTGTATTAAGAGCGTTAAAAAGTTACAGTCAGTCTAAAAGACTAGACTTTATATCATTTCGAATGACGCATGCTACAAATGCTACACATGTTAGAAGCCCCGGGACTCTTTCAACAGACTCCATTACACATTAACTTAGGCTTCTCGCGCGGGCAACGGAGAGCGGGAGGTGCACTCTGCTGCATGACGTCACGCGCTCTCCGTCTCCGTATCGCATAACGCCATAGCCCAGGAGTAAACTCAGACTCGGTGCATACGCACTGAACAACATGAAGACGTCATACGCTCGCCGTCTCCGTAACGCATAACGCTAGCCCAAAGCTTAACGATGAAGTCGACAAGATCATTTGAAATGATAAAATCCCTCAGTATGCCTTCCTTCAGAGGGGAAGTAAAGCCGGCGGTCCCATGTCATAGATTTATGGCATGTTAAAGAACCTTCCACTAATTACACCTGAGTGAAGCTAAATTGTATACGTTAAGAATGAAAACAGCGCTCTTAGGTTCCTATGTTCGTTGCCAAGAGCCGACTGCGGTGGTGTTTAGTAGCTAAGTTCTGAACTTGGCCTAGTAGTCGTTGACGGTGGCGTTTGGCGGCAAAAGTAGGAACTATTTGAAAAATTCAAAGTTGCTGTCCTTTCTTGAATTAAAAAAACCAGATAACACACACTAATACAGCCATCACAATTAACACCGGTCATCGGACAGATTCTACACACACCCAAAGTACACGGGGATACAAGACCGCGTTGTCGCAGTCCCTAAACTGAGGGACAACCAACCAACCAGTGATTCTGTAACAAATATCGCTATCCATGAACCTATCACAGACCGGAAGCTCTCACGACCATTCAAGATTAATAAACTCGTAGTCTACTATTTCACAACAGGTGTAGAGTAACATTCCCCACACAGCACCCTTTCACACGCCACCCGCAGCGATATCTCCTTTCCACTAATGACAATGTGACCACCACTTCCTTACAAGACTCGAATCCTGCCAGGCCTTTGCAGTCAGTTCAAAGACGGTGAGTGAACAGGTGAATTCTAATGTGTGTTCAGTGGAAGTGATTCGCCCAATTTGCAATAAACTGATACAAGTAACTCCATTACCCAGGAATAAGTGGCTAAAAAACAAGTAGTTCCGTGAAGAACTATAAAGCCTATTTTCATATATCCTACTTATGTTAATTGCCACTATCAACATACACAATTTCAGTTTGATTGCTGTAATAGATTCGTGGATATTGAGAACCGACTAATTATTTCGGATGGTCGCCATGTTGGATTGTTAAATGTATAGGCTATAGAGTCATGTACCATTAAAGGAAAATTATTGCCTAGGTTCATTATTCAAACTTTCACTTCTATCACATGATTACGACACAAGAAATAAAAAACTTAATTTTAAAATTCGCACAGCCGCCATCTTGATGTTATGTAAACAATTGAACTAAATTAGATACCAGTGCATTACAATGTGTATAAACATTTCCTGTACCAGATTTCATTACGCTTGGAACATTAAATCGCGAGAAAGGTCTATTAAAATTTTCAAATTCCCTTGGCCGCAATGTTCGTTTTGTAGTTAACCGGTTTTTGAAAGTCTTACAGATGAACTTCCAGTAGTGCCCTTTATCTCCGTACCGCTGATAGTTTCAGAGATATAGAATGCCGGTGAAATATTTCGCACATCCGCCATCTTGTGGTTATGTAAACAATTGAACGAAGTAAGATGTCGGTGGATTTCAATGAGTATAAACATATACTGTACCAAGTTTTATTGCGTTTGGTTGGTTAAATCGCGAGAAACGTCTATTTAAATGTCGCAAATTCGCGTGGCCGCCATGTTGGTTTTGTAGTTACCATTTTTTCAAATGTTACATAGGTGAACTTCTAGTAGTTCCCTTTATCACCGTAAAAATTCCAGGATGATATCGGGAATAGTTTTGGAGATATTGAATGCTTGTGAAATAATTCGCACAGCCGCCATGTTGGATTGGTGAAACGTAACAAAATTTGAAGGGCACGGCCGGGGTCGACCGGAATAGTGCTATGAACTTACCGAGTCTTATTGAAATAGCTCCAGCCGTTTAGTAGTTATTAGGGGGGCACAACCTCTCTCTCTCTCACACACACACGCACACACGCACACACACACGGACAAAAGGTGATCTCATGAGCCCATTTTTTCAAAATTGAAAATAGGCTAAAAATCCATGAAAGTTATAGTGTTGCCTATTTTCATTGTGCGAAGTAGGCTATGAGAAGTGCTAAGAAGGGGGGGAGGGGAGGGGGTGTAGGTAAAAGTTTAAGGAGAACCCCTGTTCTAGGGCAGTAGGACAGTGTTATTGTTGTTTCTACACAACCACTGAAATATCTGTAATACTTCAGTTCAACAATATACAGATATTCACCAGGGACGACAAAAGCAATCGCCATGTACACCAGTGAATCGGCAACCATCCTTGCCGACCAATGCGATGGGTAGCCTATGCGGCAGGCGTCCTCAAGAACAATGGCTGCTTGTGTGACACGACGACCCCTTTCTCGGCAATCGTAGTCATCAGACCCGTTACTTAGGAGATACCACAAAGTTTCCTGGTCATTATTACTGGTTTTTGTTAACTCAGTTCATTAATAGCGAGAATGTGTTGACAAATGTGTCAATTTCTTCCTGAAAACTTGAAAGGAACGAAGTTTGTAGTCTTACGTCATGCGCCACTGGAAACAGAACCACTGGAGTTGACTTTCAAACTCGATAATCTGAAATGCAACCAGGAATCAAACCAGGCCCGCCATGGCGAAAGCTAGAATTTTGCACCTTAAGTGGAAAATGTTGCTTTTCAAGAAACGAGGATTAAATCATGAGTTTTTTTTGCACCAAAGATTCATAGAATGATATAAACGTTTGTAATGACATGGTAATAATTATCCCGCAGGCGCCGGTAGGAAAACCTACAAAAGCAAAGTTGGTCTAAAACGCCTTTTAGAATTAAATAAGCGGCTTCGGTGGCTTAGTAGGTAGGATGCTGAGCGTCTATGCCCAAGATCCCGGGTTCAAACCCGGCCGAAGTCGTCGGATTTTTAAGAGCGTTAAAAATCCCCCAGTATGCCTTCCTTCGGAGGGGAAGTAAAGCCGGCGGTCCCATGTCATAGATTTATGGCATGTTAAATAACCTTCCTCTAATTACACCTGTGTGAAGCTAAATTATAGTCTAGGTTAGTTTGATAACGTTTTATTAGTTCCAACGTTCGCCATCAGGTGGTGACTGCGATGGCATTTAGTAGCCACGTCTACTGCTAGGTGTCGTGGATGGTAGCATTTAGTGGCAAAAGTAGGAACTACTTGAAAACATTAATCGTCTGTAGTCCGTCTACTTGAATCACAGATAACACACACTAATACAACCATCACAATTAACACCGGTTATCAGACTGACTCTACACACGCACCCAAATACACGGGATTACATGACCGCGTTGTCGCAGCCCCTAAACTAGGGAACCAACCAACCAGAATTAAGCAAGAAAACCTAGACACTTTGATGAGTCTTGAATGAAACACGTGACTCGGTGAAATGAGAAGAATTTGATGCTTTATTGAAAACATGAAGAACAGATGTCTCTGGAAAAAGGTGTATCTCTATTTAGTATAAATTGAAGTCCCCGATTCTTGGATGTCACGGGTAATCTCGAGAACCACTGGATGGATTTTGATGCGGGTTTCACCGTTTTGTAAAGCATATCTCGAGGAAGGTTTCTGTAGAAAATAATGTATTTATGATCAAAGGAAGCCAAGCAGTAACGATTTCAGTGAAACAATCGAAAAAAAAAAACAACCTGGCGTCCGTACACTTATTAAGCTTACTCTGGGCAAACCGTTAAAAATATAAATATACTACGAGTGTAATAATTATTCGGCATGAAAAGTTCTACAAAAAAGTCTGCGAGAGCATATCTTCAATACATCGCCCACTATAAGTGTTCTAAACGTTTTCATTTCTTCCAACAATCTCCATTCAATTATTGAGGCGACAGTTTACAAGCTAGCTAGGGGTGAGCCTATTACCCCAGATACAGCCAACAGCAAACTGTCGAGTTTTGTTGAGGTAAGACTTCAGAGAAGAGTGGTTGTGTTTGGAGTTTACATGGAAGTACAACTCGGTTTTTCTTCATTTTGCCTGTGAACTTTTCGTTCCGCAAAATACACAATCAAGTTAAGATTGGACGGAAGGGGGATTTGTGTTTCATGCACCTCATCATTCTTAGATTACGTCTGACAAGAATTCGTTGCACATGCATCTCCATGATAATATAATTAATAGTCCAGTCAGTGATTTTAACCCATCATGCCGAGACGTAAAACGGATATAGGTCGTAGTTCCATGACATCTAAAAAGAAAAGCGCTTATTACGTAATGCATTCATAACTGTTCCCGGGCGAAGCCGGGGAGGGTTGCTAGTTAAGAGATAAGAAAACAGGAGGCATCGATTTTGAAGAGTAGATTTGGAATTAAGAAGTAAGGGCAAGTAGGAGGCTTTGGTTTGGAAAATAGTAAAATGACAAGTCCAAAGAACATGGCCCTTCTTTTGCGGATGTTGTCTGAGATTTTATCCAGTCTGAGGTAGGCCTATAATTCTTGGCTCCCATTTTTTCCTATACGACCCATCTTCTGTTCTTTGAGGTCCAAGTTATTTCCTATGTAAAATGACACTGTAAAACGGAAAACTGCCTAACGTGGAAACAAAAATAAATTCCGGAATTGTAGGCGTAAATAACCTGATTAAGACGGATTATCTTATCCTTAATACAAAGCTATGCACAGTAAGAAATTTTGTCGCAGCTAAGTTCTAGGAAACATTAACGACTGATGACATGCAAAGTGCTGTTGATATTGCTGCCGAAAACAGCAGGTGCGAAGTCATGGAAGAAATGGACGTCGACGACGATGAAGTCAACGAAAGGGAGCTAAAAATGCAGATATTTGGAGAAGCACAATCTGTTGTGAGTGACCTTCAGGAATTTGCAGCTTCCAAGAATGTTCCAGAACTCCTGGAGTTAATGCAGGATGCAAAGGAGATCATACAACGTTTTCTTGTAAAGAAGTCGCGACAAGGCACTTTGAAAGTCACGTGGAAACAAAGAAACGAGCAGAGAAACTGAAATTTTTGTACGTAAGTTAAAAATACAGTTTATCACATGTGAACTTCTCTCTCTTTTTTTTCCAGACCTATTTTTAAATAATTATTACATTGTAATCCTGTGCAATAATACAGAATTTCTTTGTAGTGTGTTTTGTATTATAAACTCAACCCTTTGTAAAACGGAAACCTGTGAAAACGGAAAAATAAACCCGCAACGATTGCGTCCCGCTTTAGGGAAGGTTTGCGGTGTATCTTCCTAAGAATCCTTCTCTCTGTTAGCTCCAACCTTTTGATCATTCCTTTCTTTGTCAGACGCAAACATTCAGCTGCATATAGGTCATGGCTTCCGAACGAATCACTGTCTCTGTATTATGTTGATCGAGATAGTCTTCTTATCTAGTATATTCGTGCTTACCAGCAAATCTACTCTATACACTTGTTTATTAATAATCACAGCCCCAGCATCGCACATAAACAGAAGCCATTAGAGAAAGGAGAATATCAGTGCAAGATACGCGTTGTCATCAACCACAGCCTTCTCAATGCCTCTGTACGGTGCTGTCCTCTTGTGGGTTACGTGGGTAAATGTTCCAAACAATTCCGCTTTGTAAATTCCTGGCCTCCTGATTTATGCCAATTTTGTAATAGTTCAACTTCTAGCCGTGACTACGCTCCGATTACCTTAAGCACTGCCTGCTGGATCCCATCCCTTCTGGTTGCTCTAAACTGCCTGCCCATTCCACACTCAGAGGCGTACAAGATATATATTAATTCACTACTAGGTTGCAGCACCAACCTACTGTGATCGCCGCGGATTTTTAAAGGGGAGGATACGTAAATCAAAGGATTTAAGAGGCTTAATATCGAGATTATCGGACGTGAATGCGTTACATTAAATTAGTAGTTTTGTTATTCGATCATCACAAAGTAGGCTATATAATATTGATTTAGACAGTTTATTAATATAAAAGAAAACAAAAAACACATGGTGGTGGAGGGATTGTTTTAGGGATGAGGACAAAGAGTTATACATTTAGGAGAAAGTAGGCTATTTGTTGTTTGCTGAACATCTTGTCTGTGTATGTAGTTATCTACTATATTCGTGCTTACCAGCAAATATACTGCACGTAGGCAGCTGATGGCTGAGTCCAGGGCCACAGAACTGAAGTACGGAGCACGGATATGGTGAGGAAAATTAGATTTTGGGATTCCCAAACAAGTGACAGCCGTGTCCATTACCCGAGCCAATGGGATTAGGACACGTCTCCATGCATATTAACCGTGAGCCAGCAGTACTCATATTGTTTCACACGTAACGCCAGGCGCTGCTATGGTGACATTCCATTCACTATGCACATAGAACCAGGGAATTAACATTCACTTTTAAGTGTATCGTAAATAATTGATCTGTCGCTTCTCTCAAAGCTGCCAACTTGGGCGTCAACTCACTAGATCTACGGTGGACCATGCGCCATTTTTTTTACACGGGTTAGGTATACCATTCGCAAGACAATTACTACTGAGTTTAAAAAATATATCTCATAAACTAGCCTATATGTTGCAAAGAAATGAAACTTTGCAGGATTATTGAACACACTTCACTCATCATTATGCACTAAACACAGGTTATGCTTGCATTATTATACTAAACATGTGTGAAGCTAAATTGTTAGGTTAGATTTCGTTGGAATGCTCTATCAAATCTCCAACGTTCACCACTAGGTATCATTGATATCTGGTAGTGAAAGTTGGAACTACTTGAAATTGATCGGAACTTGTAGCTCACCCCATGGGTGTCCGCTGGAAGCAGCTACAGACTCAGGCGAGCCGAACATTTCCTCGGACACTCCCGGCACTAAAAGCCATACGATAAATAAATAAATAAATAAATAAATAAATTGTTATACCACCAAACTTTCAGCTGTTTTTTGTACAATTGGACAGTGTTTACACGATAACTACCCCACAATTTGAAGTATTTACATGAATATTCTTTTGAGCTGTTGGTAACATTCACGGCTACCAACATACACCAAAATAATTGATGGACATACTCAGGAAATATCTTTTTTTCATATTCTTACTTTCGATGTATATGCATGGAAATTGCAACACCCAGAAGGAGTGGTGCTACATTGCTGCAATTGAACATGCAGGACGAGTGTTCGGTTGTGATTCGATGATTACACTTTCAGGTCCCTCTGACCGCAAGTTTGGACAACAATCAATACAGGATGTGCTCACCACGAGCTGCAATACATTGATGAATTCGGCGAGGCATGGAGTCAATAAGGCCCTGGATCGCTTCCTGAGGAATTGTGGCCCATGCTTTCTGCACTGCATGGGTCCCCTGCTCCAGAGTTGTGGGTGGCTGAGGACGGTTGGCCAGTTGTCGACCCATCATGTCCCACACATGCTCAATAGGACTGAGGTCCGGGCATCTGGCGGGCCATTCTAAGGTTGTGATGTCGTGGAGAGCTTCTCTGGAGATGCGTGCAGTGTGAACCCGGGCATTGTCCTGCTGAAACATCCCATTAGCAATGTTCGCCATCATAGGGACAACCACTGGTTTGAGTACCCTATCAACGTACTGTCGAGCAGTCATAGTGCCCTCAACAAGCACTAATTGTGATTTCACATTAAAGCCAATAGCTCCCCAGACCATAATGCTTGGTGTTGGCCCTGTGTGCCTCTCGACAATAAGGTCTGGGCGGCCCCTCTCCCCGGTACGTCGGCGCACACGATTCCGGCGATCACTGCGGGCAAGACTGAAGCGCGATTCATCACTAAAGACGACCCTATGTCATTCGTCGACCCACGTCGATCGTTCTCGACAACAGGCCAGCCTTACACGTCGCTGTTGTGGGGTCAATGGAACACCTTCTGCAGGGACACGGGATCGTATGCCAGCTGCACGCAGGCGATTACCAACTGTTTGTTGTGTAACGTGGGGTGCCACAGCTGCTCGAATTTGCGCTGCTGTTGCATGGGATTCCATCCGGGCCATCCGAATGATGCGGCGATCCTCTCTCACAGTTGTCTGTCGCGCTGGGCCTGTGCCAGGTCTACGAGTGTGGGTACCTTCATTTGACCACTGCTGCCATACACGTTGTACCGTAGATGCCTGTCGACCAACACGTGCAGCGACAGTCCTTAGCGATAATCCAGCCTCACACAGCCCAATTATCCGAGCCCTCTCAAACGGCGACAGTTGTTGATAGCGTGCTCTTCTCTGTCGTCGAAGCATGTTTGACGGGGAACACTTCACTGCACAGACTGCAAGACAACTACGCTACACCAGAGTCCGTATACTGGAGTTGATTCGTCCGCGACCAATCACGTGGGGAGACCTGTAGCAACAATCAAATGGGTCTGAAACTTGATCGTTTACATACCTACATGGCATCGTTCCATATCTTGAAAATCAACACAAACGACCAATGCCTTCATGGTGTTGCAATTTCCATTTTCTATATTTTTTTCTCTTGTTGGGTACAAAATAATCTCTTAAATGGGACATATGCTTGATACACGAAATATTTTGGTGTACGTTGTTCATAATAGTAATGATGCAACATTTCATTGAGATATCTTGAATAGTATTTGAGTTATCGTGTAAACGCTGCATTCTGGGAAAACAAGCTTCAAACTTACCTAAGGGAGGAAACAACTTAAGCGACAGCAACTAACATTTAGGGGTATATCTCTGGAAGTATTGAAGATACCAGACAGCAGCCGCCAGAAAGTTCTGTATGGATCTTGGTAGAAAAACCCGCCATATTACGAGGGCAGTTAAAAAAATAACTTGCACTTCCCAGTTATGGCCATTTATTACACCACCTATACAACAGCAACACGCCTATAACGACAAACAATGTAACATCACTTTTCCACATAGTTTCCAAGAGACTCCAAACATTTCTGCGAACGCACAACCAACTTGTCGATGCCGGATGCATAGAAAGATCCTCCAGTGTTCTGCAACCACACGGAGACAGCGGCCTTCACCTCCTCATCGGTCTGGAATGTCGACCACCGTTCTGTCTAATGATCCCATTCACACTGTTGACAATTGCACGGGTCCTGGACGTTGCGGGCCTGCCCTCGCGTTATTCATCCGTGATATCCGTGCGTCCGGGTTCGAATTGCTGACACCACTTTACGATCCCTTGCCGGGAAATGGCCCGCTCCCCATACACAGCACTAATTTCACGATGAATGTCCGTGCAATTCTTCCTTTTGGCCCATAGGAATCAGATTGTCGCACGCACCTTATATTTGGAGTGAACGTTCAGTCGACGTGCCATTGATTTTGGCCGCTATTCACACCATACAAGACGAGACACCACAGCGACCTGCCTGACAGATGTGTGGGCAGTGTCTGTCCCTTTCTCCGCTTTGCCCACGTTTGCGTCACACAGCGCGCTGCTGAAGCGCGTTAGTGCAACCAACTTTTTGATCCACCTTCGTAATTTGAACGGCGGACAGAGTAGAATGAGGAATGAGAATGTAAAGGGGGCGGGGGAAAATTGAGACTCCTCGAAGAATGAGTATGTCCAAATAAGGAAAAAGGGTGAGGGGAGAGGGATGGATGGTTATAAGGAAACAGAAACAAGAGCGAAGTGTATCTGTACGATACCTAACGTCATACAGACGTCGGCGAAAAAACACATAGAAAGCCTCCATCGTCTCTACAGTGCTTCCGTAATCACCATCTTCGGTCTCCAACTTATTCAACCATTGTATCACACAACCCCTCCATCAACACATTCATCCTCCATTCATTCATCTTCCCAAATCATCCCCAATTACTCCAAACTATGCTCCATTCACCACGACCATCCCCCTCAATGATCTCGTACGTAAATAAAGTGGGGGTAAAGTTTCAAGGAGAAAGAATTTCAACTCTGAGATTTGCCGATGACATCGTCATCTTGGCTGACACGCCTGAAGATTTGAAAGAGTTTTTGAATGGTATGGACTCCGTCTTGAGGAAAGAATTCATGATGAAAATTAATAAATGTAAAACAAAAAATATTGGAATGCAGCCGAAACAAATCAGAATCCTCTATGGACATCAAATTGTCAGGTGAAAAACTCAAGGAAGTAGGAGACTTCTGTTACTTAGGAAGTAAAATAATAACCAGTGATAGACGAAGCAAGGAAGATATAAATTAGGTTGGCTCAGGCAAGGATAGCATTTCTACAGAAAAGGAATCTATTGACATCGAATATAAGCAAAGGAAGGAAGCTTGTATTTTAACGTGACCGTTAATCTCGCGATCATAAGCCACGGGACCTCCGTTTTACGTGGAATCCGAACCACAGGATATGGCATTTCACATCGAAAATCTCACATGCTTTGACCGGGAATCGAACCCGGTCCGCCTTGGTGAGAGGCATACAGCTTGACCGCTGCGCCACCACGCCCCTGACATCGAATATAGGTTTAGGTATTAGGAAGTCATTTTTGAAAGCCTTTGACTGGAGCGTGGCGCTCTATGGAAGTGAAATTTGGACTATTGGTGCAGCAGAAAAGAGGAGAATTGAAGCGTTTGAAATGTGGTCGTACAGGAGAATGATGAAGATCAGATGGGTAGATAGGGTGACAAACGAAGAGGTATTAAGACGATTGGGAGAGGAGAGATGTTTCTGGCGACTGCTAATGAAGAGAAGAGATAGGTTGGCAGGACACATACTAAGACACCCAGGAATAGTAAGCTTAGTTATGGAAGGAAGGGTTGAGGACAAGAACTGTAGGGGTAGACCATGGTTAGAATATGTTAAACAGATTGCCTCGGATGTAGGGTGTGGTAACTATGTAGATATGAAACGATTAGCTCAGGACAGGGAGGCATGGAGACCTGCATCAAACCCAAGGATCATGTAAGTATAAGAGATTCGTCACTTTTGGTTATAGAATTTCCGAGAGAGAAAACCGTCTGAGGCTATGGATTGTACTGTCAAGTCTGGCAACATAAAAAGTAAAAAGCCATATGAATGTAGCCTTTATTACACGTAAATGAACAGTATGATCTGCGATGAGTTATTGATTATTGATCAAAATAACACAAACATAACTGCGCCTTTCGCTAGGCGCTGAAATATACGTCCAGATAGGAAAATAACACATTTTGATATATATCAATGTTGGCAATAGATTTGTCACGAAGGACACAGTTATGCCGTTCTAGAGCTTAATTCACCTCTAGGCTAATTAAAAATGCTCTCATACTCTACAGAATTGTTGGGATATTCGACGAATATAAAGAAAACTATCCAAATGCACACTACATTGCCATAACCTCACTTTTGCCTAGCATGCCGGCTGCCACCCACCCCTCCCCGTAGCCCTAAACCACAAATTGTATTGCAATGCAAAGGAGAAAGGGTAAGAAAACAAAGAAGAGATGAAATGCACACATTTATTCTCTATACATTTTTATTCGAGAGTAGTCCATATTGCCCACTAGTTTTACACATGGTCAACATCAGGAAGATGAAAATTGCCGTATTGTTCTTACTATCATTATAATTCTTACATCCCGGTGCTTGGCAATTTTTCCTCCCCTGCAGTGGCATGATTGACTCTCAATTCAATTCAAATAAACAATCAAAATACTGAACAAATCAAAACAACCAACAACACCACGAGGAAAATCAATCAAAACAGACTATTCCCGCTTCCGCCAGTCGGTTTGATGTGAGCGTTCATGAGTGCCAACTACGGAAACTTAGTGCTAAAATTAATTCTTCATTGGTTGGCAGAACATCCAGTACAGTGCTTTACCCCGACCCACGCGCTCCCTATGATCTGTCATCCCCCTGATCAAACCAGTCAAAAGACTGAAGACTCAAACAACATAATCAACTTACTGTACTGTGTCCGTTTAGACCGGAGTCCGCACGACCACATATGCATTTTACCAATAATCAGTCAGCACGAGAATCAAAATATCCCGGGGCACCAGATGGGTTAAAGCTAATCGCAAAAACGACATCAAATGAAAAAAATGCTTTACTGATTTTTGGCTCAATGCAACAATAAGGATAGAAGGAGATTTAATTGGGTATAACACATCTGGTAAAATTATCTCAGTTTATTTTGAAGTTAAAATTGACTGCAAAGATGCTCAAAGCAGCATCATCCACGTGTGGCGATCCACACTCTTATTTACACAATATACAGAAATTTTCCAAACACATTTGACAATCTTTTTTGGAAACACAAGTCCGATTAATAGTCCTGTAGACTGTGTTCCAAAATTATTAAGGATTAATTCCAGTTCAAAGTTAATTGTCTCTACTGGAAATATCGTAGATCACTGTTTGAATATTTACATGATATTAACACTCGTAGAATAAATGTTCACAGAATTTTTTAAACTTTCACTTATTTTTCCAGTTTCAAAAATACACACATCAAAAAAAGTTTTGCATCACCTCGGTTCCCAGATCTCCGGCATATAGACGTTGACTGTGTATATTGTATCCAAGATACAGTCCCTTTGACTGTTCATAGATGTCACTAAAACTGCTCAAAGATGTAAACAACCATGCATGAGCAGGGCCTATTAGACGGAGGGGGTACGACAGCCGATCAGTTCCAGTCATTCCACCAGGACGAAGGTACGCTGCTCATGTTGTCTGTAGTTCTACCATGCCTAGAAGGTCAATACCGCAGTTCGATCGCGTCCGCATTGTTACTTTGTGTCGAGAAGGGCTCTCAACAAGGGAAGTTTCCAGGCGTCTCAGAGTGAACCAAAGCGATGTTGTTCGGACATGGAGGAGGTACAGAGATACAGGAACTGTCGATGACAGGCCTCGCTCAGGCCGCCCAAGGGCTACTACTGTAGTGGATGACCGCTACTTACGGATTGCCGCTCGGAGGAACCCTGACAGCAATGCCACCATGTTGAATAATGCGTTTCGTTCAGCCACAGGACGTCGTGTTTCAACTCAAACTGTGCGCAATAGGCTGCATGATGCGCAACTTCACTCCCGACGTCCATGGCGAGGTCCAGCTTTGCAACCCCGACACCATGCAGCGCGGTACAGATGGGCCCAACAACATGCTGAATGGACCCCACGGAATTGGCATCACGTTCTCTTCACCGATGAGTGTCGCATATGCCTTCAACCAGACAATCGTCGGAGACGTGTTTGGAGGCACCCTGGTCAGGCTGAACGTCTTAGACACACTGTCCAGCGAGTGCAGCAAGGTGGTGGTTCCCTGATGTTTTGGGGTGGCATTATGTGGGGCCGACGTACGCCACTGGTGGTCATGGAAGGCTCCGAAACGGCTTTACGATACCTGAATGACATCCTCCGACCCATAGTGCAACCATATCGGCAGAATATTGGAGAGGCATTTGTCTTCATGGACGACAATTCTCGACCTCATCGTGCACATCTTGTGAATGCGTTCCTTCAAGATAACGATATCGCTCGACTACAGTGGCCAGCATGTTCGCCAGACATGAACCCTATCGAACATGCCTGGGATATGTTGAAAAGGGCTGTTTATGGACGTCTTGACCCACCAACCACTCTGAGAGATTTACGCCAAATTGTCGTTGAGGAGTGGGACAATTTGGACCAACAGTGTCTTGATGAACTTGTGGATAGTATGCCACGACGAATACAGGCATGCATCAATGCAAGAGGACGTGCTACTGGGTATTAGAGGTAGTGGTGTGTACTGCAATCTGGGCCACAAATGCTGAAAGTCTAGCTGTATGATGGTACAACATGCAATGTGTGGGTCTCATGAGCAATAAAACGAGCTGAAATGTTGTTTGTGTTGATCTCTATTCCCTTTGTATTTAAAGGTTCCGGAACTCTTGGAACCGAGGTGATGCAAAACTTTTTTTGATGTGTGTATATTGTCGAAAATATTATTATCATTGAATCAACACACATCATTTATACATATTACTAACATCTGAAAAGTATTTGACCTTGAGCATAGCATCGAAGAACTGTGCGAAGCACAACAACAATTAATTGTTCTTCTGACATTAAACATTCGAGAAGTGACTCGATTATGAACTTCAAGTTCCTAACAAAATATATGATTTTTGAATCATTAACTTGATCAATAAATTGTTGAACCATTCAACTATTCAATTTTCCACTTGGAATCATTATGAAAAAAATATTTAAATTTATGGCCATTTTAGTAACTTTCACAACTTGCAATTCTTCGACAGAATGCGGAAATAAGAATCGTAGCTTTATAATAAATTCATTTATTTCATGGCACTAGGATTGAAAATATCCTTCAAATTATTCGTGGTTATCGAATTATTTTTAATTGGCAGTGGCCCATTCTACTATTTGTGTGAGAACACAATATTACAACAACAACAACAACAACGGCAAAGGTCTTCCTCTGAAGAAGAATAAACTACTATCATGACAAATCCGGGTTCTAGCAAAATCAAAGTCTAAATGGAATTCGTAAACAAGGTTGAAATAAGAACTGATGGTTTCAAGAAATAACCTTCGGGTCATTCATACGACGAAATGTGTAGTTCCAATACTCCTACTATAAACCTGAGCCATCGAACCTGCTATTTGATTGATGCTCGAAAAAACCTCTTCATTCCTGCGACTTAAACATGCGCACCTGGGAATGGCATTTCAACTACTCCACACATATAAATTTTCTTCCCAAAATTTATACAATAAATCAAGCCTCTGCTTGTTATCAACACTGGAAGATTAATAAACTTACAAGTTTATTTTATTTTACCATTCAGTTCAACCCGTGAATTTACCATACTTATGAAAATCTTTATTTCACTTTCGAGTGTATTTACGTCATGATTTTATATAAATACAAAAATATCCTATTTGATACAAATATCATTTGCTTCCCGTTTCATGCCTCTCCGTGTTATCTGAAAAATATACTTTGCTCAATGCAAATATCAACTGTTCAACCAGAACTGAAATGTTGGTTGAATGCGGGCTTGCGTTAACCACTCTCCTTCGGAAAATCTCCTGTTCCAAACTAGAAATGATTAAACTACTTCATAGGCTCTTTCTCAATACATATGATTATTATAAAATATAATATCCAAGAATTATTTAGAAAAATTATAAAAATTATTATTATTATTATTATTAGTGGATTATTATTATTATTATTATTTATATCATTTTAAATATGTTTAATTATCATATCATTATGTGAGAATCCACATGTTTGAATCTTCGAATATGGAAAAAAATATCCATTCCTCAACAAAAATAATTTAACTCAACCTTTACATCGACGGTTTTCCGTGGTTTCCCTAAAATATGAAAAATTCAAATAAATCTTCGAAATGCTCGGTCATCGATCCTAAACTGTTCTGAGTGTTGAAAATGCTCAGAATAACTCTAATAAGTCTTGCGTAAATCATTGCAAGCTTTAAATACGAAGAAAAAATAAAATGTGTTGGTCATCTGCAGAAAAATAGTTTGTTCCAATTAGCTAGGCATAATATAATTCAAATGTGGCTTACATTTCTTGATGGTCTTGAAGTGTAGTAAACCTGGTCTGTACCAGATTTATCCATAGACATGCCCTATCGGACAAGCACGTATAATCCTTGTATCGGCCGCCATCATATACCCACAATTCGTCTAGTCAGACATAGTGGTAGTATCTTTTGACGTTTGAATTAACTGTTGTTCCATTTTAATATGGGCTTCTATCAAAGCCATAACAGTTTGTTTAAATAGGGTCAGATCTAAGTGATCTCTTCTTAGATATGTCAGTTGTAACATAACTCACTGTAATCTTATCAGTACAAGAAAAACACTGACAGTCTAAGCAATCAACGGCTGTTCTGAAGATCGTTCCCTGGACATGGTTTATTATATCACCATCTACCATGCGCTAAGCAACTTGTAGTTTCCCTTGCGTAGACTAATGAACACTACTGTTATAGACTAGTCTTCAGTGTACTGACAGATCGAAGTGGTTAACTAGTTACAAATATGAAAACTGACTGAAATGGATTTAAATATCCAAGTATTATGTTATTACTGGACTGTGACAAAATATTATTTCTAGACAAAGTCTAGCATATGTCCTTGTAGAAATATAAATATTTCCACCAATGTCTGTAGAAAAATCAATCACCTCAGTGATTCTCCTCGCCGTAAACTTACTAAGTTCCAACTCGTAACGCAGCACTTTCGTGACTATCACGACTTTGAAAAGA
Source organism: Meconema thalassinum (assembly GCA_946902985.2). Lineage (NCBI taxonomy): Eukaryota > Metazoa > Arthropoda > Insecta > Orthoptera > Tettigoniidae > Meconema > Meconema thalassinum. Next base: position 24,366,442 of record OX336400.1, read on the forward strand.
ACTTCTGCGTAGATCCGGCAACCATGTGCCTTGGCTCAGCGTCGTAGCAACTTGCTCGGCAAATGCTTGTGTTAGAATGAGCTATCGGTGCTTCGGCCAGCTGGCTTTTATTCAAAACTGTCAGGGTCACGCCGCATCAGCTGATATCTGGAAATCCTCATATCTCTGGTATCCCTGGTCCGATTTACTTGATACTAATTGCATTCTCTTTCATTTGGCCGTGCCAGTAATCTGATCCAAGTCTCAAGTCTCTACTCCATAGTTAACTATTTAATCAATAAATAGCCTCCACCTCTGCTATTACTCGCTACGTCACTTGACATCCAAGTATCGGTAAATTCTTTCCAATTGCTTCGAGAAGCAATGTAGCGCGATATTCAGATATCTCAACTTTCAAAAGCGGCTACAGCCTTTCCCTTGATATCTAGGTGTCTGAATCTTGGAATACCCATTCCTAGAGTTGGGCACATCCACCCCACACCTAGCAAAAAATAAAAATTGAAAAAAAAAATTTTCCTATCTACACATTAAATCATCTGGTTCTTGAATAATAAATCTTCAAATTCGATGCATTATAAGTTCCCACGATGTTACCAGTTCGTGTATTAGCGACTTCATAGCTTCCATTATTGTTTACTTCCACAATATTCAAAATCTTCAATTTCACCAGGCTTAATATCAAAAATATCGTGATACTCTTCCAAAATTTTCCCTAGCTCTGGGGACTCCTCCTCAGTGTAGACTTCTCTTCCTTCGGCTTCATGAAAAATCAGAGACCATTGAGCATCTCCCTCGATGTCTTCCTCTTCTTTTCCCTCGAAGTTAATCTCTTCGGTATTCTTGAATCTGATCGTCTCTGTCTTCATGTCTATCACTGCTTGATATTTCTGAATGAAATCTGCTCCCAATATCATGTCAAAAGCCATGTCCATCATTACAACAAATACATGTCGGAAATCATGTCCTCCAATCGTAATACATAAGTATAATTGTGTTTTACACAGAGATATTTTATTGGGTATTATTCCTTGGATCTTAATTCCTGATACTGGAATCTCCTCCAAATTCTCTTTGAGCTTCCACAGAATATAAAGTTTCTCACTCACAAGACAAAGCATAGCCCCAGTATCAATCAAAGTATCGACAGGCATACCGAATACTTCGCATGATATGATTGGCATTCTAATTCTGGTACCCATTTCTTTTCGTTCGTCATTCTGTTGAATTAAGTCATCATCCTCTGCTTGCCATTTAATAATTCTGGAAGTGAAAGTGTTCAAAATTCTATCTTCTACTGTGAATTCGAAGTTTTTTTTTTCATTACCATTCCCCCGGGATTGTTGTGTTCCCGATGGACCTGGTTCATTGGGCCTCTGCTCCAAAAATTGCAAGTTATCTTGGTGTCTTGCTTCCAAATTTTTCCTCGTCTCCTTGTTGAACTCTTCATTGGACTGACGAGTATCCACATTCCCTCTGTTATTGTAGTTGTTTCTACCATAATATCTTCTTTCCTGGTACCTTCCTTGACTATCCCGTGGTCTTCTCCATCGAGTATTGTATCGATTTCCACCATCCGGTCTCGCATATGGCTTGTAACTGTATCTGTTACTGTACTGGTTCCATCCTCTCTTATTTGGATCTTCCCTCGGCGTTTTCTCTTCTCGCCCCTCTCGAATCTCTCGAGGTGTTTGAGAATAACTATCAGCCATAACAGCATACACAGCGTTGTTATTCTTTACTCCCTTCTGATGGAAGAATTGAGCGTTCGTATGATCCAACTTCTGTAATACTTCATCAAATTGTTCCATATTATAGATATCAGCAGCGATCAAAGTCCTCTGGACGTCTGCTGGAAACTGACGTATCAATGCAGTAATCAATTCGTTATCTGGCATCGGCGGATCTAAATGTTGAAGTTTAGACAGCTGTCCAGAAAAGTACGTAGAGTATCGAGTAGGTTGTGACGTCGAGAATCTCTTCGAATATAACTCTGCTCTGACTTGCTGTTGGGTTTCCGGGGACCAAAACTTTTTCAATAGCCCACGAGAAAACTCCTCAAAAGTGGTTAGAGTGGATCTGAAAGCTCTAAACCAAAGAAGTGCAGGACCTTCCAAAAACTTCCCTATCACTCGGATCTGTCTTTCTTTAGGGATCTTGGAATCTTTCAGGTAATCCCCTGCTTCTCTCAAAAATTCCACGGGTGTCACAGAATCTCGCCCTGAAAATTTAGAAGGCTTATCCTCTACATTTTTGAATACAGTTATGGGGTTGGATTGAAATACTGTCCTGACCTCATCCTGTCTTTGACTATCCGTGTCTCTAGCTCCTCCTAGATTTATCTGTATCTGTTCCTTTCCCCTTACATTTGGCATTTTTAACAGATGATCAGACTGTTTCTCATCCTTGATTTGAGTTTTCATAGCCTCAAGTTCCTTCTGGTTTTCTTCTGCCATCTTCTTAATTGCTTCAGTTTCTTTACGATTCTCCTTAACATCAATGGATATCTGGTTCATAACAGCCTCATGACTTCTCAATGACCCTGTCATATCTGATATGTCCTTCTGAGTTGCTTGGATATCTTTGGCAATTACTTCAATATGGGATGACAAAGATTCCCTAATCTCCTTGATTCCTTCTTGATTCTCCAGCTTGAGTGTGTCTTTAATTTCATTGACAACTGTGGTCTTGATTTCAGTTTGCAACTCACTAATCACACCTTCTCTTATTTCTCCCATGACAAGTTCTTTGAATTGTTCCGTTAAACGTTGAACAACTAGAATTCCCATCTCGTTACTCTCCTTCTTCACTCGGACTTCTAGGTCGATCATGTCTTCACCAACTTTCCTAAGACCATGTTCTATCCTATCAGCTAAGCTTTGGGATCGAAGATCGGCATCGCGAAATTTTTCATCCATTCAACTTGCGTTAGTAGCTAATGAAGTTTCGAGCTCATGTGTTTTTTCGCATAATTTATTAATTTTACTCTCAAGTGACATTTTCAAAATTTCGGAATTCTCTTTAAATTTACTTTCCATTGAATTAAATTTACTGTTTAAATTTTCTTTCAAGTTCCCTTTTAACCTGCTTTCTAAAGAATCAGAATTTTCTTTAAGTTTATTTTCCAAAGAGTCAGAATTTTCTTTAAGTTTATTTTCTAAAGAATCAGAATTTTCTTTAAGTTTATCCTTCAAACTTTCTTTAAGTTAATTTTCTAAAGAATCAGAATTTTCTTTAAGTTTATTTTCTAAAGAATCAGAATTTTCTTTAAGTTTATTTTCTAAAGAATCAGAATTTTCTTTAAGTTTATCGTTTAAACTCTCTTTAAGTTTATCAGTATTTTCTTAAAGTTTCCTTTCCAAAGCCTCAGTATTTTCTTTCATAATGGCTGCTACACGCAGTCCAGCCTCTTTTGAACTCTCCTCCAAACTCCTCATCATCCTCATAATTTCTTCCATAATTTCAATTATTATTCAAAACATAGGGGTATACAATATTGGCAAACACAAGCTTATAACTAGAACAAGAAATATGAATAGCCAATTGGAACACTCTAATAAAATGAGATTTGTCCTAATGTCGACGTGATGGAAAAACAAAATTCTCTACTTTTACGAATTACATTTACCACAATATCACAAGAAAAATATGCAAGTTCTCAAATATCCTCCACCTGGATTCTAATAATGTGTATGTCCAGTCATCGAACGATTACTTCTGAATTTACTTGACGCCCTAATGGTTAAGCCATTATCAAAAATAATCAAACCCATTCTAATTATTAATCCAAGTTAAATTTTTAATTTTCCCCACTAATTGGGTTTCCTACTAATTTATTCATCCAAACCAGACATCTCTCAACTCCCAAAATATTTCTATAAAAATTATCACAATTTCAAATCGGCATGCGATTGACCATGTCTAATCGAGCCCCACGTTCGAAGCCATTTCTCTCTCTATCTTATTTTATGTGCCCGTTTAGACCGGAGTCCGCACGACCACATATGCATTTTACCAATAATCAGTCAGCACGAGAATCAAAATATCCCGGGGCGCCAGATGGGTTAAAGCTAATCGCAAAAACGACATCAAATGAAAAAAATGCTTTACTGATTTTTGGCTCAATGCAACAATAAGGATAGAAGGAGATTTAATTGGGTATAACACATCTGGTAAAATTATCTCAGTTTATTTTGAAGTTAAAATTGACTGCAAAGATGCTCAAAGCAGCATCATCCACGTGTGGCGATCCACACTCTTATTTACACACAATATACAGAAATTTTCCAAACACATTTGACAATCTTTTTTGGAAACACAAGTCCGATTAATAGTCCTGTAGACTGTGTTCCAAAATTATTAAGGATTAATTCCAGTTCAAAGTTAATTGTCTCTACTGGAAATATCGTAGATCACTGTTTGAATATTTACATGATTAACACTCGTAGAATAAATGTTCACAGAATTTTTAAAACTTTCACTTATTTTTCCAGTTTCAAAAATATATTGTCGAAATTATTATTATCATTGAATCAACACACATCATTTATACATATTACTAACATCTGAAAAGTATTTGACCTTGAGCATAGCATGGAAGAACTGTGCGAAGCACAACAACAATTAATTGTTCTTCTGACATTAAACATTCGAGAAGTGACTCGATTATGAACTTCAAGTTCCTAACAAAATATATGATTTTTGAATCATTAACTTGATCAATAAGCCTCCGTGGCTTAGGCGGCAGCACGCCGGCCTCTCACCGCTGGATCCGTGGTTCAAATCCCGGTCACTCCATGTGAGATCTGTGCTGGACAAAACGGAGGCAGACAGGTTTTTCTCCGGGTACTCCGGTTTTCCCTGTCAAAATTTCATTCCAGCAACACTCTCCACTATCATTTCATTTCATCTGTCATTCATTTAATCATTGCCCCAGAGGAGTGCGTCAGGCCTCGGCAGTCGGCACATTTCATATCCTCGCCGCTAGATGGGGGCTTCATTCATTCCATTCCTGACCCGGTCGGAGACTGGAAGCAGGCTGTGGATTTTCAACTTGATCAATAAATTGTTGAACCATTCAACTATTCAATTTTCCACTTGGAATCATTATGAAAACAATATTTATATTTATGGCCATTTTAGTAACTTTCACAACTTGCAATTCTTCGACAGAATGCGGAAATAAGAAGCGTAGCTTTATAATAAATTCATTTAGTTCATGGCACTAGGATTGAAAATATCCTTCAAATTATTCGTGGTTATCGAATTATTTTTAATTGGCAGTGGCCCATTCTACTATTTGTGTGAGAACACAATATTACAACAACAACAACAACGGCAAAGGTCTTCCTCTGAAGAAGAATAAACTACTATCATGACAAATCCGGGTTCTAGCAAAATCAAAGTCTAAATGGAATTCGTAAACAAGGTTGAAATAAGAACTGATGGTTTCAAGAAATAACCTTCGGGTCATTCATACGACGAAATGTGTAGTTCCAATACTCCTACTATAAACCTGAGCCATCGAACCTGCTATTTGATTGATGCTCGAAAAAACCTCTTCATTCCTGCGACTTAAACATGCGCACCTGGGAATGGCATTTCAACTACTCCACACATTTAAATTTTCTTCCCAAAATTTATACAATAAATCAAGCCTCTGCTTGTTATCAACACTGGAAGATTAATAAACTTACAAATTTATTTTATTTTACCATTCAGTTCAACCCGTGAATTTACCATACTTATGAAAATCTTTATTTCACTTTCGAGTGTATTTACGTCATGATTTTATATAAATACAAAAATATCCTATTTGATACAAATATCATTTGCTTCCCGTTTCATGCCTCTCCGTGTTATCTGAAAAATATACTTTGCTCAATGCAAATATCAACTGTTCAACCAGAACTGAAATGTTGGTTGAATTCGGGCTTGCGTTAACCACTCTCCTTCGGAAAATCTCCTGTTCCAAACTAGAAATGATTAAACTACTTCATAGGCTCTTTCTCAATACATATGATTATTATAAAATATAATATCCAAGAATTATTTAGAAAAGTTATAAAAATTATTATTATTATTATTAGTGGATTATTATTATTATTATTTATATCATTTTAAATATGTTTAATTATCATCTCATTATGTGAGAATCCACATGTTCGAATCTTCGAATATGGAAAAAAAAAATCCATTCCTCAACAAAAATAATTTAACTCAACCTTTACATCGACGGTTTTCCGTGGTTTCCCTAAAATATGAAAAATTCAAATAAATCTTCGAAATGCTCGGTCATCGATCCTAAACTGTTCTGAGTGTTGAAAATGCTCAGAATAACTCTAATAAGTCTTGCGTAAATCATTGCAAGCTTTAAATACGAAGAAAAAATAAAATGTGTTGGTCATCTGCAGAAAAATAGTTTGTTCCAATTAGCTAGGCATAATATAATTCAAATGTGGCTTACATTTCTTGATGGTCTTGAAGTGTAGTAAACCTGGTCTGTACCAGATTTATCCATAGACATGCCCTATCGGACAAGCACGTATAATCCTTGTATCGGCCGCCATCATATACCCACAATTCGTCTAGTCAGACATAGTGGTAGTATCTTTTGACGTTTGAATTAACTGTTGTTCCATTTTAATATGGGCTTCTATCAAAGCCATAACAGTTTGTTTAAATAGGGTCAGATCTAAGTGATCTCTTCTTAGATATGTCAGTTGTAACATAACTCACTGTAATCTTATCAGTACAAGAAAAACACTGACAGTCTAAGCAATCAACGGCTGTTCTGAAGATCGTTCCCTGGGCATGGTTTATTATATCACCATCTACCATGCGCTAAGCAACTTGTAGTTTCCCTTGCGTAGACTAATGAACACTACCGTTATAGACTAGTCTTCAGTGTACTGACAGATCGAAGTGGTTAACTAGTTACAAATATGAAAACTGACTGAAATGGATTTAAATATCCAAGTATTATGTTATTACTGGACTGTGACAAAATATTATTTCTAGACAAAGTCTAGCATATGTCCTTGTAGAAATATAAATATTTCCACCAATGTCTGTAGAAAAATCAATCACCTCAGTGATTCTCCTCGCCGTAAACTTACTAAGTTCCAACTCGTAACGCAGCACTTTCGTGACTATCACGACTTTGAAAAGAACTTCTGCGTAGATCCGGCAACCATGTGCCTTGGCTCAGCGTCGTAGCAACTTGCTCGGCAAATGCTTGTGTTAGAATGAGCTATCGGTGCTTCGGCCAGCTGGCTTTTATTCAAAACTGTCAGGGTCACGCCGCATCAGCTGATATCTGGAAATCCTCATATCTCTGGTATCCCTGGTCCGATTTACTTGATACTAATTGCATTCTCTTTCATTTGGCCGTGCCAGTAATCTGATCCAAGTCTCAAGTCTCTACTCCATAGTTAACTATTTAATCAATAAATAGCCTCCACCTCTGCTATTACTCGCTACGTCACTTGACATCCAAGTATCGGTAAATTCTTTCCAATTGCTTCGAGAAGCAATGTAGCGCGATATTCAAATATCTCAACTTTCAAAAGCGGCTACAGCCTTTCCCTTGATATCTAGGTGTCTGAATCTTGGAATACCCATTCCTAGAGTTGGGCACAGTACTTAGCAAATAACAGCCTACTTTTGGCGATTGTGAGAGTTGTTTCCGTGTTTCCATGGTTTTCGAACAATGTAAGTAATTAAAAGTCAGATCTTCAACTAATAAAGCAGTCACCCCTCCCGCATCACCATTCGTGCATAAAAATCTCCCTCCCCAGAAGCGATATTTCTCCCCACAGCCCATCACCGCTATGCCTCAAATTAAAATCATGCACATCATCATCCAAACCCCCATCATCAAACTTTACACCTCTCCCTAAAACCTTGGCCCGAAGACATGGCAAAACCGTCTATGGGGGCCCTCTCTGTGGCGGAATGAAACGACCGAGCCACGGTGGGTGAGTGGTTATCGTGTCAGACTACCAACCCCAGGCTTGCAAGTTCGCTGTTGGCTGTGATAAGTGATTTTTAAAAATCAGCAAAAATCACAACACGCATGTCATACAATGTTGGCATTTTAAAGAACCCATTTGAATTCAGTAGGCCGTGTTCATAATGGCAAAATTAATCTCGGGATTTTCCGCCAACACAAAGTTCCTCATTTCTCTGCTAGAAAGCGCTATAGTGTCAGGGAGCTTACATATCTAACCTCCTTGACTTTCATAGAACTTCAAGGAACAACAAAATTCGAAATGCAAGCTGCCCTTTGGGTGGCAAATAACAAAGATTGCACCCGGCACCCGAGGCCATTCGATAGTATTATATTACTAGTGCGCCCGTGCGAGCTTTTACAACTTGCAATGCAAGAAATGCAAAGCATAAACACAGTCTGGAAATACAGAAAGACATATAGGTTAGGTATCTTGTCAATGCCGCCGCACTGCCCTGCGCTCTAGCGGCAGGTTCGCCTAGCAGTACCCCGCGGTACAAGTCTTTGTTAAGCTATACTCGGTTGACAGTGCTGTATGAGCAGTAGAGTAACTAACGGGATTTCATGTAACGAGACTTATTTTCTATACCGGTAGTGGAGAGTGCTACTCGCATCCAGTCGGCCGTGTCTCGTCAAGAGCTACTGTTGTCTGGAAACGACATGACTTGCCATTCCTTCGTGAGTTTATTTTATGACTTTATAGACCTTTTCTCGAGTGCAAAATGGTATTTATTTAATTGTGGGGCAATTAAGGAGTAGGTGAGTATGTTTCGCGCACACATTGGTTTATGCGGAACCTATAGGTACCCCATATGCGTAGGTTGGTGTTAATAGGACCTTATTTTAGGTACAAAACTGGAATGGCACCTTAGCAGAATAATATAGAGTGAGATTATTATTATTATTATTATTATATATAATCAGATGGAAACTCCTCCAGTGACGAACAAAGGTGATCAAATCATGGCCCTGTAGACAATGAGGAAACCGTCCAATTTGAAATAAGTGAAGAATATTATTTTCACAGGACAATATCCCAAAAGAATCAATAATTTTAACAGTATCCCGGGCCGTGAAAGCCAAGAGTGTTAAAATCCTTCAGTATGCCTTCCTTCGGAGGGGAAGTAAAGCCGGCGGTCCCATATCATAGATTTGTTGTTGTTTGAGTCTTCAGTCTTTTGACTGGTTTGATGCAGCACTCCATGCCTCCCTGTCCTGAGCTAATCGTTTCATCACCACATAGCTACCACACCCTACATCCGAGGCAATCTGTTTAACACATTCTAACCTTGGTCTACCCCTGCAGTTCTTGTCCTCGACCCTTCCTTCCATATCTAAGCTTGCTATTACTGGGTGTCTTAGTATGTGTCCTATCAACCTATCTCTTCTCTTCATTAGCAGTCGCCAGAAATATCTCTCCTCTCCCACTCGTCTTAATACCTCTTCGTTTGTAACCCTATCTACCCATCTGATCATCATTCTCCTGTAACACCACATTTCAAATGCTTCAATTCTCCTCAATTCTGCTGCACCAATAGTCCAAGTTTCACTTCCATAGAGCGCCACGCTCCAGACAAAGGCTTTCAAAAATTACTTCCTAATACCTAAATCTATATTCGATGTCAACAGATTCCTTTTTTGTAGAAATGCTTTCCTTTCCTGAGTCAACCGACTTTTTATATCCTCTTTGCTTCGTCCATCACTGGTTATTTTGCTTCCTAAGTAACAGAAGTCCCCTACTTCCTTTAGCTTTTCACCTGCCAATTTGATGTCCATAGAGGTTTCTGATTACTTCGGCTGCATTCCAGCATTTTTGTTTTACAATTATTAATTTTCATCATGAATTCTTTCCTCAAGACGGAGTCCATACCATTCCAAAACTCATTCAGATCTTCAGGCGTGTCGGCCAAGATGACGATGTCATCAGCAAATCTCAGAGTTGAAATTATTTCTTCTTGAATCTTCACTCCCACTTTACATTTTTCTCCAATTTCCTTCATTGCTTGTTCAATGTAAAGATTGAAAAGTATGGGTGATAAGTTGCAGCCTTGCCTTACACCTTTCTGAATACCAGCTTCTCCCTCATGTCCTTCAGCTCGAATGACTGCTGTCTGGTTTCTGTATAGATTGTAGATCACCCTCCTATCCCTCTATTTTATTCCAATAGATTTCAAAATGTCAAACAATTTAGTCCAATCAACGTTATCAAAAGCCTTTTCTAAGTCTACAAATGCCATGAACGTTCTCTTATCTTTCCTTATTCTACCTTCAAAAACAGTTTGATAGTAAGATAAAGAACCTTCCACTAACTGAATTTGTGAGAAGCTAAATTATAGGTTCCAAGGTTTGTCGCAAGGAGCTGACTGCGGTGGCATCTAGTAACCAAGTTTAGAACTAGTAGTCGTTGACGGTAGCATTTGATAACAAAAGTAGGAACTACTTGAAAATTGAATGTGAGCAGTCCTTACTTGAATTCAAAACAGATAACACACACTAATACAGCCATCACAATAAACACCGGTTATCAGACAGATTCTGCACACACCCAAAGTACACGGGGCTACATAACCGCGTTGTCGCAGCCCCTAAACTGAGGAACCAACCAACAATTAACACCGGTTATCAGACAGATTCTACACACACCCAAAGTACACGGGGCTACATGACCGCGTTGTCGCAGCCCCTAAACTGAGGAACCAACCAACCAAAGACTACACATCATAACAATGCAGTAAACGTAAACAATAAGTAGGATCTCCCCTCCGTGATCTCCAATAGTACTTAACCACAAGTTATGCTGTAATTATGACGAAGGCCTCCTCTGAACATCACATTTGAATATAGTGTTCGCTCATGCAGCGTTAAGTGTGACGTACATCACATCACGGCGTTCCCAATATCCGAAAGCTATTAACGGAACTGCTTTTTACATTCCAACACTCAAGTAGTGGTCGATACCGCCACAATCTCTTTAAACAGAGCCACCAGTCTCTACCACGTCCTGGGACAATCACTTCTTCTATATTAATAACACCGGGACTGATGACCACGCAGATATTAAAACTGTGTCTTATTGGGGACAATCGGTTGGATGGCATATGAAAGCATACGGGACTATGTTGAAACACTTCACGCGTCGTCACTCATTTGTTGAATCTACTCGTGCGCTACCTATTGTAAAATGGATTTAATATGTCGAAAACCTTCCCTGGTGTGTGTTCACAACTCATGAAAGTTTCATCACAATCGGATGAATGGCATATGAACGCATACGGGATTTTGTTGAAACACTTCGCGCGTCGTCACTCATTTGTTGAATCTACTCGTGCGCTACCTATTGTGAAATGAATTTACTAAGCCTGAATCCTTTCCTGGAGTGTACACAACAATTCACCAAAGTTGCATTGCATTCGGATGAATAGTATATGAACGCATACGGGACTTTGAAACGATACGTGCGTCGTCGCTCATTTGTTGAATCTACTCGTGCACTACCTATTGTAAAATGGATTTACTAAGCCTGAATCCTTTCCTGGAGTGTACACAACAATTCACCAAAGTTTCGTCGCATTCGGTATAGGCACACATAAAGGACATACATACACAGGCACACATACAGACCATCACGTAACATTAACTTGTACAGTATATATAGGGATACGCCTTACAGGCTAAGGGGTGGGGTGAGATGAATTTCGTTGTGGCAGTGGATGCTAGGGCCAGATGCTCTTCCTCACAGGAGAAGTTGATGAAATATGAAATGGAAGGAAGCTGCCGTGGCCTGTTCGACCGGCATTTGCCTGGGAAACCACATAAGATAATTTGTAAGAAGGTCGATGCTGGAGGTTCCAGGTCTATTCCGCGCATGATTTGTGTGGTGGTAACCCCGTCACCAATCGCATGTATTATCCCTTCGTAATGATAGACTTGGCAAAGTTTCAGGTGGCGTTGCCGTTTATGTCAAGGACACTATAAAATGCAACATCCTTAGCAAATCTCCGGGTGAATACAGTAAGAAACCGGAATATTTGATACTTGAAATGATCCTGCCAGACTTAAAGATACTCTTTTCTTGTGTATACCGTCCACCAAAAGCTGGCTATTTAGACTCATTCTTGAACAATATGTACACGCATTTACTGAATTACAAATATATTTTCGTTGTTGGAGACATAAATGCTAGATTTGGCAGTGGTACGTTTGAAACAGAAAGTATTCGTGAGATATTGAACGCCTGCAACCTTGAATGTTTGCCATTCACTGAAACCTTCCACACCGCTACCTGCGATAGCATTCTCGATATAATATCTTCCAACTGCAAAGATCTTGTTATAGAATATGGACAGGAGCCTGCTCCTGGATTCTCAGCTCATGACCTCTTGTACGCTGTATTTTCTTTATCTGCTCCTAAAGCAAAACCCAAGACATACCTAGTGCGTGACTTTAGTAAATTTAATTCAAGTGATTTTAGTGCGGATGCAGAACTACTCCCTTGGGAGCAGTTTTATAAAACAAACAACGTAGACGAAAAGCTCAGTCTCTTTAACCAAAACATCTACTTTCTGTATGACAAACATGCCCCTCAAAAGATAGTAAACGTTAAACACCATTCAACCCCATGGTTTAACAGAACAATTAAAGACTTGATAAAGATTCGCGACAGAGCCCGCAAGGAATTTTTAAAGACAAAACTTCCGGATGACTATGAAAAATTCAGAATTCTACGGAATAACACAAAACAAGCGATCAGAAATGCTAAAGTTAAATACACATATAACCTCTTCAGACACTGTGAGAGTTCTGCAGCATCCTGGAGAGCTGCAAAATCCCTTGGAATAGGTGCCAGCCCCCCACCTGATATCCAAATGCCAGTTTCCCCCTCCGAGCTGAGCGATCATTACTTAAACGTAGTTCCCAACAGTAACACAACAAGAATATCCCAGACAGCAGAGCATTATAGACTTCTTCCGCCGCCAAACCATGAAAAATTCTACTTCAAATACGTATACCCAGAACAAATAGTGAAAGCGATTAGGTCTATTCGTACTAAAGCCAAAGGTCCGGATAACATTCCAATCTCCCTTCTCTCAAATTGTCTCGATATATTCCTGCCGGCCATTTTACACTTGTTCAACTTCTGTTTACAAAACGGAGTATACCCGACGCTCTGGAAGTGTGCGAATATACGCCCAGTGCCTAAGAAGAGAATACCTGCGTCTTGCAGTGATTTCAGACCCATCAGCATACTTTGTGCTCTAAGCAAAGTTCTAGAAAGAATAGTTCATGAACAAATGTGTGAATATTTGACCGAGTTCCACATCCTAAATCCTCATCAATCCGGATTTAAGAAAGGTCATAGCACAACTACCACGCTCTTAAAAATAACGGACGACATACGCTCTGCAATTGACCAAAGACAGCTTACAATTCTATGCCTCTTTGATCTTAGTAAGGCCTTCGATTGCGTAAGCCATGAGTTGCTCCTTGCGAAGCTACACTCCATTGACTTATCGCGGAATGCATTGTCTTGGTTTGAATCGTATCTAGCAGGTCGGCAACAGAGAGTGGTCTTCTTTGATGGCTCCTCATCGAATTGGCAATCAGTAAAAAGTGGTGTACCCCAAGGGTCAGTTCTTGGGCCACTGTGCTTCTCGCTTTATATAAATGATATGTCCAGTGTATTCAAAAACAGTCTCTGTCATATGTACGCTGATGACGTACAGGCCTACTTCCATTTCAGTCCCTCTGATGCGCCTCACAATATAGAACTTTTCAACGAAGATATCGCTCACCTCCATCAGTGGACCCTAAACCATAACCTCCAGTTAAACATTTCTAAGACTCAACTTATATGCATTGGCTATACTAAACTTCTTAACTCTGTTGATCTTAACTCACTACCACCAATAAAATTACTAGACAATGATATCCCCTACAGCAACTCTGTGAACAACCTAGGAGTAATTTTTGATAGAACCTTATCTTGGGAAGAGCATACCGCTGCTGTAATAAAGAAAGTTATATCATCAATGCATATCTTGAAGCGGAATATCCCTTACACGCCGTCAAAAATGCGCAAGCTTCTAATCCAAACTTTGATACTTCCTATCATCGAATATGGATCAGTAGTGTATAACGACTTATCAGAAACACTTAACATAAAATTACAGAGAGTTCAAAATGCATGCGTTCGTTACATTTTCGACGTCAGACGTGATGTACACATTACACCTTATTATGTGGAAACGCAGTGGTTGAAACTTCGTGAACGTAGGCAGCTGTCAATTGCGCTCCTCACCCAGAAAATATTGTGTACAAAAACTCCTGGTTATCTCTATAATGTGTTTAAACCAATGAACTCCGTCCACCACAGAGAAAATAGATTTACTGATTCCACTCTACAGATTCCTGTCCACCGTACAACTAAATACAATAAATCATTCCTTTGCACAGCTTCACGGCTCTTTAATACATTCCACCTTCACTCATTTACAAACTCTGTTAACACTACACAACTCAAGAAATACCTAATATCAAGATTCCTGAAGGAATATGAATCAAAAATATAAATATTCCATACAAAACTTTTGAAATATATCCGTGCCATACAGCTTTCTATAATATTTTTAGTATCCAAGATACAACTTTCGTGGAATTGATAGTAGTTCTAGTAATCATGTCACTCATGTAATTGTTTTAATAATAGATCATATTATACTTACATCAAAATTGTACCCTTTGTTACTGTACTATAATTTGTTTTCTTTTAATAGATATAATACATTATTAGGTAGGTTCTTTATTTAATTATTCTATATTCTAATTTGTATAATTCATTTTGTATGAAGTGTCTGGTAATTGGCTCGTTTAGTTATAAGTATATTTTATATTTAGTTTTTCTTAGTTGTTAAGCTAGGTTTATTTTGTATTTTTATTTTTTTATTACATAACTTCAATCCAGAACATTGTATACGCTACATAAAGGGGCTCCTTAGCCTCAGTGCCAGAACATTGTATACGCTACATAAAGGGGCTCCTTAGCCTCAGTGCCAGAACATTGTATACGCTACATAAAGGGGCTCCTTAGCCTCAGTGGCAGAACATTGTATACGCTACATAAAGGGGCTCCTTAGCCTCAGTGGCAGAGCATTGTATACGCTACATAAAGGGGCTCCTTAGCCTCAGTGCCAGAACATTGTATACGCTACATAAAGGGGCTCTTTAGCCTCAGTGCCAGAACATTGTATACGCTACATAAAGGGGCTCCTTAGCCTCAGTGCCAGAACATTGTATACGCTACATAAAGGGGCTCCTTAGCCTCAGTGCCAGAACATTGTATACGCTACATAAAGGGGCTCCTTAGCCTCAGTGCCAGAACATTGTATACGCTACATAAAGGGGCTCCTTAGCCTCAGTGGCAGAACATTGTATACGCTACATAAAGGGGCTCCTTAGCCTCAGTGGCAGAGCATTGTATACGCTACATAAAGGGGCTCCTTAGCCTCAGTGCCAGAACATTGTATACGCTACATAAAGGGGCTCTTTAGCCTCAGTGCCAGAACATTGTATACGCTACATAAAGGGGCTCCTTAGCCTCAGTGCCAGAACATTGTATACGCTACATAAAGGGGCTCCTTAGCCTCAGTGCCAGAACATTGTATACGCTACATAAAGGGGCTCCTTAGCCTCAGTGGCAGAGCATTGTATACGCTACATAAAGGGGCTCTTTAGCCTCAGTGCCAGAACATTGTATACGCTACATAAAGGGGCTCTTTAGCCTCAGTGGCAGAACATTGTATACGCTACATAAAGGGGCTCCTTAGCCTCAGTGGCAGTTATTTATGAATAAATTCAAATTCAATTCAATTCCTCCTATCAACTTCTCTTCATTATTTCTTTCTTTCATTTTCTTTTCTTAGTCGGTTTTTCCTCGGGGATACAACTGGGGAGGGGGGGGGGTCAAGCACCTCGCCCGGGCGGCCTCAGCAGCAAAGCGAACAGGGCCCTCATGAGGGAGGGGAAGAATGGGAGGGATAGACTAGGAAAAGGGAAGGAGGCGCCCGTGGCCTTTCGGTATTACCATCCCGGCCTTTGCCCGAAGACGAAGTGGGAAACCACGCAAAACCACTTCGAGAATGACTGGGGTGTGAATTGAACCCACTCATTTGGACCACCCTAGGCAGAGTAGACCCCGTTGTAGTCCTCATAACGCTTTTCAAATTTCGTGGCAGAGCCGGGAATCGAACCCAGAACCTCCGGAGTGGCAGCTAACCACGCTGACCTCGACGCAACTGAGGAGAGTTTGAGTAAATGTACATATGAAAATTTAGAATGTATGTGCACTTTGCCTGTAACAATGAGGGCCGGTTTATTGTCTTGTTGGTGATGACAGGAATTCCAATGTATTTTAAATGTGTTATTATTATTATTATGGCCGGCCCCGTGGTGTTGGGGTAGCGCGCCTGCCTCTCACCCGGAGGCCCCGAGTTCGATCCCCGGGTCCGTCAGGGATTTTAAAACTGACGTGAGGGTTGGAACGGGGTGCACTCTGCCTGGTGAGGACAATTGAGTAGCTGTCTGACAGTGAGACAGCGCCCCGATCACGAAAACCAAGATTAACGGTCGAGGGGACCCGGCGCGCTGATCATGCGTCACCCCAATATCTGCAGGCCAAATGGCTGGGCAGCGGTCGCTTGGTCGGCCTTAGCCCGTCATGGGCTGTATAGTGCCAGGGGTGTGTTTATTATTATTATTATTATTATTATTATTATTATTATTATTATTATTATTACAGGCGCGTTCGGGTACGACAACAAGTTGGGCTCCTGTTCCATCCTGAACGACTCAAAAGGTCGCTCATCCAAGACGGCGCTGTTCATCATCGGCTTCCTCATCCCTTGCGTGATCATCGTCATCTGCTACGCCCGCATCTTCTGGGTGGTGCACGAGTGAGTACGGCTTCTGCCCTAACACAAGACCTTGAGATTTACACTAGTACATTATGCAACGAGCCTATAACGGCAATAATTAAGACACGAGTATGTTCATAATACGAGCGAAGCGAGTTTTATAATTTCCATACGAGTGTCTTAGTTACCATTATAGGCTAGTTGCCTACGGCTGTTTATGTTCAAAGATAATTATAACTATTTTATATTCGAACATAAATATTCATAAATATCTGTCGACATTTCGCCAGTTTTATGTACTGAACAGAGCGAATGGGACGCACAGAATACCTTGTATTTGACCATGGCCTCCTCGATTGCCCCACTATGACACTAGGCCAGGCAGTGAATTTTAAATTAGAAGGCCTTGGAACTTAGCGCAGATGCGTTGCTATCCTCAACTAATTGGTCAAACTAATTGGTTCTTGAGTTGTGATTGGTGGGAGAAACTGTTTCATAATGAAAAATAGTGTTATAATGACCATCATTATGATACAGTTTTCTGACATATAATAGTCAGGGTCGAACATAAAGTATATTAGGTCATGACTTTTTTGGCATCAAAAGAGGGAATTTTGGCGCCAAAATGTGGCCACCAAAATATAAAATATATTGGACATTTTTAGCACTAAAAGATAAAACATTTAGGAATTATGGCACCGATATTTAGAATTTTTCGGAAACTTTTGGCACGAAAAGATGAATTATGATGGAATTTTGACACGGAGATGTAGGATCTTACGAAAATTTTTTGGCATCAAAGTGACGGATATTTTCAAAAATTTCAAACCAAAAGATGAACATTTTTGGGATTTTGGAATATTTTGGTTTTTTGATCCGGAAATGTAAGATCTATTGAAATTCTTTGGCATCAAACTATATGATATTTTGAAATACAGTATTTCACACCAAAAGAAGAAACATCTTAGGATTTTGACACCAAAAGGTAAAATATTTTGGGATTTTGGCACGGAAATGTAGGATCTTTTGAACTCTTTTTGGCTTCAATATGTATGATATTTTGAAAAATTTCACATCAAAAGATGAAATTTTTTTGGGATTTTGGCACAAAAAGATGAAATATAATGGAATTTTGGCACGGAAATGTAGGATTTTTTGAATTTTTTGGCATCAAGATGTACGATATTTTGAAAAATTTCACACCAAAAGATGAAAAATTTTGGGATTTTGACACAAAAAGATGAAATATGATGGAATTTTGGCACAGAAATGTACTGTAGGATCTTTTGAAATCTCTTGGCATCAAGATGGATGATATTTTGAAAAAAATCACACCAAAAGATGAAAATGTTTGGGATTATGGCACCAAAATATCGAATACTTGGAAAGTTCCCATCACTGCTTTTTTGGGAATAATCGCCTGGAGCCGTCGTCATATCTCTTGTTATCTGGTGTACGTGACTAATCGAACCCACCTAGAAAGCAAGAGACGTGGGTTCGAATCTCGACTAAGGTCTCACTCAACACATGTTACTTAAAATTATTCATGTTTTTTGGGCGATTGCCGTGTGAATATAATGAGCATCAAAGGAACAACTGCTTCGCATGGCCTCCTTGATCCTGCCTCCCTGAGTCTAAATAGGCAGTCACAAAGGAGGTGCTGCGCTCTGGATTCCTGCAGTGGAGAAGTGTTGTGGTTTCGCCACACCAGCCCAATGTACGGCTCCATATGCTACAACACCTGGCAAACAGTGGTCGCGGAGCATGGCAGCCAGACGGCCAACAATCTTTGGTCGCGCGATTGACTGTCCTAGTATCATCATCATCGGCTTTAACTCGAATCCGAGATAAATCTTCTTCCTTCAGTCCAGTTTGTGGATGTGTTTACGGTGACTAAAGAGTCCAATCCTGGCATGGAACAAGCGACCACACAAGTCACATAGTATTGCTGGAGGAGGACGTGGTTGGGCTGCTCGAAGTTTCCTAGCTTGACGCTTGGGCTCTTCATGTGTGCGTCGATCCCTTTCAAACGTCTTTACAGTATCCGAGATGGTGCGGCGCCAAGTTGAGCGGTTTTCAGCCAGCATGTCCCAGGTTTGTGAATCAAGACCTGTCAATTTCAGGGTCTGTTTAAATTGGTCCTTGTAGCACCTCTTAGGACCACCATGAGGTCTGGTGCCATAGCATAACTCACCATATAGCATTTGACGAGGTAATCTCACATCATCCATCCGATGGACATGACCAATCCATCTAAATTGGTGACCTATTATGGATGATTCTATGCTGTTGATTTGAGCCTTTTCAAAAACAGCAATATTGGTAATGCGATCTTCCCATTTAATCCTCAGGATTGATCGAAGTTTTTGTAGGTGGAAACGCTCAAGCTTCCTAAGATCACGTCGGTAAAGGGTCCACGTTTCACAGCCATACAGCAATGTAGAAATGACTACTGCTTTGTACACCATAAGCTTTGTAGTAATGGACAGATCTTTATTCATGAAGACCCGGTGCGCTAATCGTCCATATGCTGCATGGGCTGCGCCAATTCTCTTATCCACATCCTGCTCACAGGTACAGCTCACAGAAATGGTACTGCCCAGGTACGAGAAGTGGTCAACCTGTTCTAATGGCAAATTTGAGATGGAGATATTGAACTGAGGAAGAGGTGTGCCTGGTGAAGGTTGTGCCAAGACTTTAGTCTTATTGACATTTATGGTAAGACCAAAGCGATCACATGCACTTTTGTAACAGTTAACTGACTCTTGCAGCTCTTCTGGTGTGAGAGTTGGTGACGCAGCATCATCTGCATACAACATGTTAGTAACCTTAGTAACCTGAGTTTTCCTCAAGGAGCGGAGACGAGTTAGGTTGAAAAGCCCTCCATCAAAACGATACTTGATCTCCACACCTGGGATGTTTGTGGGTGAATCATAAAGCATTGCAGCCAAGTACAGCGCAAAAAGCGTTGGAGCCAGTACACATCCTTGTTTCAGTCCATGGGTAAAGGGAAATTCATCAGACATCTTATTCTGATGGCAAACCTGACCTGTCATGCCATCATGGAGAGCCTTGATTAGATCTAAAAAAAACGCTGAGGGCAACCAAACCGCTTCAGCACTGCCCACATGGCTGGTCTTGGAACCGAATCAAATGCCTTTTCCAAGTCATAAAAGACTAAGAAGAGTGGATCCTGTTGTTCTCTACATTTTTCTTGTAGCTGTCTCACACAGAAAATCAAGTCAATTGTGCTTCTGGAAGTTCTAAATCCGCATTGTGACTCTGGGAGGATCCTCTCAGAGATAACCTTGAGACGGTTAAGTAGAATTCTTGCAAGAATCTTCCCCACAATTGATAGCAGTGATATACCACGGTAGTTGCCACAAACACTGCGATCACCCTTTTTAAAGATAGTGACGATAGTGGCATTCTTTAGGTCTCCAGGTACCTTTCTTGATTCCCATATTCTGAGGATAAGGATGAAAATTCTTGTTTTGAGGGAATGACCTCCGGCTTGAATTAGTTCCAGAGGGATGTTATCTGGGCCAGGTGCTTTTCTGGGTTTCAATTGGGTGAGAGCTGCACTGAATTCATGATAAGTAGGAGGTACTGCCAACCACAGTTGTTCAGGTTGTTGCGGCACATCGCAGAGGAAGTCTTCAGCAGCTTCTGATGGACGATTTAGGAGATTGGAGAAGTGCTCCTTCCAGCGTTCCAAGATTTCTTGACTATCGGTAAAGGTAGTAGAATTATCAGCGCTTTTCAGTGTACCTGATGATGAGCGAGATGGTCCATATATTTCCTTGAGTACGGCATAGAAGTTCCTCAAGTCTCGAGCATCCGATAGTCTCTGCAGTTCCTGAGCCTTCTGTTGCCACCAAGTATTTTTAATCTGCCTTATCTGCGTCTGGCATTTACCCTTGAGTTCCAGTAGTTTATCTCTCTTTGTGCTGGAAGTTGGGTCTTGAAGATGGGCAAGATAGGCATTCCTTTTTGTATAATACTAACAGGAAAGCGCACGAATGTGCATGGGAGTTCTATTCTGAGTTCTTTATTCTTTGCTGTACTCGCTGAGCGATTTTGTTCGTTTGGCGCATTTATTGAAGTGATTCGTCTCGCACGTTTTCATACTGAGTTTACACACGCATTCTTCATTCACTTCATGGAAGTGAGTCATCTCACATAACTTGTGGTGGAAGCCATGAACCACCAGTCTCGTGAGGGCACTCCGTAGTTCTTGAGTCGGTCCCCCATCCAGCCTCTGCCCGTCATGGCGTCCGTAGCGTAGAAGTCCGTGTTTATTTCCTTTCTTCGCTTTAGGTAGTCTGCAATGAGCTTTGTATTTGGTAGTAGCATCTTGGTTTTAATATCCTCGATGAAGAAGGTTTCTCTTGCCAGTTCGTATGACAATCGTGATTTTGTCATTTTTAGCCTACTTTTCACATTTTGCAAAAATGAAGAAAAAGTAGACTTATGAGATCGATCCGGGAAAATGTGTGTCTGTCTGTCCTTCTGTCTGTCTGGCTGGCTGTGTGTGTGTGTCCCCCCCACTATCAACTCCTAAACGGCTACAGCAATCGAAACCAAATTTAGTATGGTTAGAGATGTATACCGGAATATCTCAAGCCCATATTTGAAAATGATGTCAGTGCGACCAACTGCTGAAAACACGCACTAGAAATTTGAGCTCCATGTTGGATATCTGGGAAGGTATGCATGGGAGCTATTCCAAAATTGGCACATATGTAGATAATACAATTTCAGTTAAATTTCCAGTGTTGCCAAAATAATTTTAAGCCTTCTGAATGGTCCACTTTTTAAATGCATACAACTTTTACACTATCAATTGGATTTCAAGCAAATTTTGTATGTAATATATGTACATAAACAGATATGACTGAGCGTATTCTTAAGAGCCACCAGGGTTGCCAACTGTTAATTGCTCTCTCTACTTTTTAAAAAAATCCAAATACCAATATATTAGAAAGTATGCAAGCTGACAGCTTTAAACTATGCACACGTATAGTACGTGACATTTTAGATTAATTTGGAGTGACTTATATACTTCAGTTCTACCAACATGATTCTAAGCCTGCTGATAGGACCAATTTTTAAATACATGTAACTTCTATACTATCAGCTGTATTTCAACCAAATTTCGTATGTGCTATGCGTAACGTGACAGATATGACTATAAGTATTCTTAAGAGCAATCAGGACTGCCAACTGTTAATAAATACTATCTATATTTTTTACCCTAATATCAATATATCAGAAAGTATACAAGCCAACAGCTCTATACTTTGCACACGTATAGCACCTGACACTCTAGATTAATTTGGAGTAATTAATATAAGCCAGTTCTGCCAACATGATTCTATACTAGCTGATAAGTCCAATTTTAAAATACATGTAACTTCTATACTAACAAATGGATTTCATCCAAAATTGGCACAACAAGATATCATAATATTTCCAATTATTTCTAACCAGCACACGCATGACATTGTTGCCAACATGCTTTTACGAGTGCTGATAGATCCATTGTCTAACTCCATTGGACTTCAACCAAATTTTGTATTCTGTACCTTAAGAGATGGAACTATGAATATATTCAGTCACCAGGGCTGCCAACTGTAGTGCTCTCTTAGGCTACTTTATACCAGGATGACTTTTGAATTAGAAATTTCGATATTACCAACTTAATTTCGTCATTATTCTAGATAGGTTCATATACTGTAGAGTAATCATTGGCGTGAAAAGTAGGCTCTTTGGTTCGTCACGGAACTTCTTGTTGATATTCCTAAAGCTAATTTCAGGAATCTTGCTTTTGTTGACTCTATTGCAGCGATGTCTCCGGTTTTTTAATGTTTCCAGATGATCTCCATGCCATGGTAAGTGTCAACGGGCATCATCTTTGCCCTAAATAAGGCCATCGCATCCATAAGAAGCAATGCTCGATGACGAGCTGCGCGACCTGGCTGCTTAGTGTAATAAGGTCCTTAATCTCAGTTAGGACAAACACACCTCTATTCCTGCCGTGATAGAAACGGTAATCGAACCGTGGATCCTTGGGCTCATAAATGCCAGTGCGAGAGCATGAAGAGGAAGCAAGCTCTGCGGTGAGGCCATAACTTGTACCCCTCCCTCGCGTGGTTAGAACACATTTGTTCCGCAGTGAAATATAGTCCGCGATAAGCGGAGATTGTGTGCTCTTAAAGAATTGTCTTTCAATCTATATCCCCTTGTCTACAGAATGTTATATCCTTAGTTTAGCTTTCAGCGTAATACATCGAGATGCAAATGGTATTACTACTAATAATAATAATTATTGTTGTTGTTGTTGTTGTTGTTTGAGTCTTCAGTCTATTGACTGGTTTGATGCAACTCTCCATGCTTCCTTGTCCTGAGCTAATCATTTCATCTCTACATAGCTACCACACCCTACATCCTGTTTAACATCTGTTTAACCTTGGTCTACCCCTACAGTTCTTGTCCTTGACTCTTCCTTCCATAACTAAGCTTGCTATCCCTGGGTGTCTTACTATGTGGCCTACCAACCTATCTCTTCTCTTCATTAGCAGTCGCCAGAAACATCTCTCCTCTCCCACTCGTCTTAATACCTCTTCATTTGTTACCTTATCTACCCATCTGATATTCATCATTCTCCTGTAACACCACATTTCAAACGCTTCAATTCTCCTCTTTTCTGCTGCACCAATAGTCCAAGTTTCACTTCCATAGAGCGCCAAGCTTCAGACAAAAGCTTTCAAGAGTAACTTCCTAATACCTAAATCTATATTCGATGTAGAAATGCTTTCCTTGCCTGAGCCAACCTACGTTTTATATCCTCTTTGCTTCGTCCATCACTGGTTATTTTACTTCCTAAGTAACAGAAGTCTCGTACTTCCTTTAGCTTTTCACCTGCCAATTTGATGTCCATAGAGGTCTCTGATTTATTTCGGCTGCATTCCAATATTTTTGTTTTACATTTATTAATTTTCATCATGAATTAAAAGGGACGTAAAACCAATAACATTATTATCATTTTCTACCCTTGAATTTTTCATTTCCTTCCGCCATTCTTGGATGACCTTTTCTAAAACACAGTTGAAGAGAAGAGGTGAGAGTCCATCTCCTTGCCTCACTCCTGTCCTGATTTCAAAGGCATCGGACATCTCACCTCTGAACTTCACTTTGGAGGTGGTGTTGGTCAGGGTTCGCTGGATAATTGATTGGGTCTTGTTATCTAAGCCAAACTGTTCAAGGATTTGCAATAGGGTGGTTCGATCAATTGAGTCGTACGCTTTCCCAAAATCAACAAAGGTCATCACGAATTCCCTGTTCCTTAGTTTCAGATATGAAAGGATGGACTTCAGATTCATAATCTGCTCAGCACTTGATCGTCCCTTTCTGAACCCCCCTTGGTATTCCCCCAGCTGTGGATCGATTTGTTGTTCCGCTCTATTCTGTAGAGCTTCTGAGAGGATCTTGTAAGTTATTGATAGAAGGGAGATGCCACGCTAATTGTTCACATCGGTTTTCTCCCCTTTTTTTCATGTAGCGGATGAATTACGGCAGAGGTCCATCCACTTGGGAGTTTTTCGCTCTCCCAGATCTCTTGAATAATTGCAACAAGCTTTTTGCCCTTTCCCCTGCATATTTCCACAGTTCAGCAATTATCAAATCTTCACCCGGTGCCTTGTTGTCCTTCAGCTCTTGGATGATCTTCGTGATTTCAGCCTTCGCAGGTGGGGACAAAAAGGGGTCTCTGGAGCCTCAGAGTTGAGGAGGATTTCAAAATAACTTGCTATAATCAACAATAATCTTTATCATTGTGAGGCAGTTTCCCGTTGGAATCTTTAAACTGTAGACTGGGGGGGGGGGGGGGTTGTATTTGTTCAGACTGTGCTTCCTTATTAAACGTACGTTTCACGCCACGGATGGTTTTTGATGCAGATTTTCTCGCGTTTAGGTAGTTGACCCTATTCTCTTCATTTTTGTGGCAATTCCATTTCTGCCACGCAACATGTCTTAGCTGAACTGCTGTATCACATTCATGATCCCACCAAGGAAGTTTTCTTGATTTTGTGAGTGGGGCAGTCTCCTTTGCTGTTCTGACTATAGCCTCTTGTAATTGTACGCAATTATTATTACAGTATTATTATTATTATTATTATATATTTTTTCATTAAGATTATGATGTATATTATGCATTATGATGTAAGAGTGTGCCATACCGAACGATAAATAAATAAATATTATTATTATTATTGATGCAACATTTGATGTAACGGTCCATTTTGAGAGCTCTTGTTGCCATGGTAACCACGCTTGCCAGTGATCCTAACACCAGGCAGAGTAATATGATTCTCGGCTCATTTACGACTGAACACGAGTATTTACGATCTCCCTTACTTGATAAATTAGCCCTGTCTTAAGAAAGGGAGATGTATCAGACATCGATTCTCGTAACAGATGGCGGGCTGGGGATTTATGGTGTGCATTTCCTCACTTCGCAACATAAGAACCGACCCGTCCTGTCTGCCATTAGTGGTAGGCAACTCATCAGACAGCAGTGAGTGGCGGGCAAGTATAGTAAGGCGCACTGCGGTTGAGAGTAATCCAATACTGCGGACATGCAGGTTATTGAACTCGCAACACTTATCATGTGGCATTAATGCGTACCATTACGTGCCCCACGTTGAGAATTTGTTTTCTGTCGGCCAACATGAGTAGGCCCAATTAGATTGTGCAAATATTTTATCACCCTAACCTGAGATAGGACAATGTTGAGTAGCTGACAGTGAGGTCTCGAGAACCAAGATTAACGGCCGAGGGGACCCGATGCTCTGACCACGCGTCACCCCAATATCATTCAGTGCTGATTTGGACTCGGCAGATAGTCCAAAACTTTACACTTGAATTCATTGATAAAGTCTATCGTAACGTTGGCACAGTGCGGTCGTGAATGATTTTCACCTTTTTCGAGAAAAGGAAACACTTCATGATTCTGTCCAGACGTACTCACCTCAGTGGCGGCAGAATTTTTTTTACCGAGGGCATTGGAAAGCTGGTGTAACGATACGGCAAATGTTTCAACCGTTTTGGCGATTATGTTGAGACATAAGAATAAAACAAGCAAACATTTAGTAGTAACATCAGTTATTTTTATGCACGCCATCAGAACTTGAAAAGAAAGAAAACAGCTCTCGTAATAATAATGGATGAATGAATGATCGTGTGACCTCCAGAGAGGCCAAGTGCAGATCTTTCTAGATGACGCCCTGAGGATCAAGTGATCATGAAGACGTCACGTACACCCATTCCTCGAGCCGCGGGAATTAACACCAGGGATTAAAATCCCTAATGGCCCGACCGGGAACGGAACCTAGGGCTCTTTGGGTGAAAGCCTAGCGTGCTAACCATTAAGCCACGGACCAGGACATAATAATCACATTATTGAAAATCAATAAATGTAAAACAGACATATTGGAATGCAGCCGAAATAAATCAGAAACCTCTAAGGACATCAAATTGGCAGGTAAACAGCTAAAGGAAGTAGGAGACTTCTGTTACTTAGGAAGCAAATAACCAGTGATGGACGAAACAAAGAGGATATAAAAATTAGGTTGGCACAGGCAAGGAAACATTTCTACAGAAAAGCAACCTGTTGACATTATATATAGATTCAGGTATTAGGAATTCATATTTGAAAGCCTTTGTCTGGAGCGTGGCGCTCTATGGAAGTGAAACTTGGACTGTTGGCGCAGCAGAAAAGAGGAGAATTGAAGCTATTGAAATTTGGTTTTACAGAAGAATTATGAAGATCAGATGGATAGATATGGTAACAATGAAGAGGTATTACGACGAGTAGGAGAGGAGAGATGTTTCTGGCGACTGCTAATGAAGAGAAGAGATAGGTTGGTAGGACACATACTGACACCCAGCTTAGTTATGGAAGGATGGGTCGAGGACTAGAACAGTAGGGGTAGACCAGGGCTAGAATATGTTAAACAGATTGCCTCGGATGTAGGGTGTGGTAGCTATGTAGAGATGAAACGATTAGCTCAGGACAGGGAGGCATAGACAGCTGCATAAAACCAATCAAAAGACTGAAGACTCAAACAACAACAACAACAACAACAACAACAATAATATTATTAACTTAAGTGCTATTGAATTTCCTTTTTACTTGCACGTCACCAATACAATTAAAAATTAAAATTATATCTTCCTCATAGCGAATGGAATAAATTGTAAAGATTTTAGCCTATTTTCATTTAGGAAAAAATAGGCTTATGAGATCACCTTTTGTCCGTGTGTCTGTGTATGCGTGTGTGTGTGTCCCCCCTCTCCCCCTAATAAAATCTAAACGGCTGGAGCGATTTCAATGAAACTCGGTAAGTTCATAGCACTATTCCGGGCGACCCCGACCGTGCCCTTTAATTTTTTTCATCTGACCAATCCAACATGGCGGCTGTGCGAAATATTTCACCAGCATTCAATATCTCCGAAACTGTTACCGATATCACCCTGGGATTTTGTACAGTGATAATGGGATCTCCTAGAAGTTCATCTATGTGACGTTTGAAAACCTGTTGACTACAAATCCAACATGGCGGCCAAGCGAAGTTGCGACATTTAAATAGACGTTTCTCGCGATTTAACCAACCAAACGCAATGAGACTTGGTACAGCAAATGTTTATACACATTGCAATGCACTGGTATCTAATTTAGTTCAATTGTATACATAACCTCAAGATGGCGGCTGTGCGAATTTTAAAATTACGTTTTGTATGTTGATAGTGGCAATTAACTTAAGTAGGATATATGAAAATTGGCTTTAGTTCTTCACGGAACTACTTGTTAAATATAATATTCAAAGGATTGTTAATCTCGAACTGATGCTGTGTGAAACCGACTAAAATTCGCTTAACCCTACAATACTAACATACGTAAAATGTACGTGTATGAATAATTTAACTGCTTATAATTCCCTCTATATCTGTCCCCACCCTGCAGTGCTTCTACTGGTCTATGGTGGTGATCTGAATGCTTTTGTTATTAATGCCAATCAGTTCTAGAGGCATAAACATGGGGCAAAGGATTGGCTAGAAACTATCCTTGAATTTAACAACATATTGGTTTCTCCAACTAAGAGGTGGGAAATTTTTATGTAGATAAGTCACATCATATCAGAGGGATTATAAAAGCAACCTCATAAAACCAGAGACAGTATAAGAGGCTGGGGAGATTACGTACTGCTATTTACGTCAAAGTAAACGACTTCTGTATTTGTTGTATTTAAGATGGAACTTAGCGTATTAAACTCCAATGACCACAGAGGATTTAGTGTATACGAGGCACGTCCAGAAAGTAAGTTCCGTTTGGTAATAAAATTAAATTGTTTACAGATACAGAATAAATATTTATTGCACAACATTCTACACCTCTTAAACTACTTTTCCACATAACTGCCAAACTTTGCAGGTATTTGTCATAGCGTGGCACACGTTTTTGCATACCTTCTTCATAGAAGTTTGCCGACGACCCGTAAACGAGAGTGAAGACTCCCCTGTAAGATATCCTACCGTTCGGCTACTACTGTTAGGCAAATTGCGTGCTTACCAGGAGAACTGCGTATGTTTAGGAGTTCTCCTGACCACATACGCAATTTGCCTAACAGTGGTGGCCGAATGGTAGGATATCCTACAGGGGCGTCTTCAATCTCGTTTACGGGTCGGCGGCAAACTTCTATGAAGAAGGTATCCAAAAACTTGTGCCACGCTATGACAAATGCCTGCAATAGTTCGGCAGTTATGTGGAAAAGTAGTTTAAGAGGTGTAGAATGTTGTGCAATAAATATTTTTTCTGTATCTGTACACAATTTAATTTTATTACCAAACGGAACTTACTTTCTGGACGTGCCTCGTATAAATAGTGTTACATCTTTGTCTTAGAGTAATTCAGTCTGATGACTGGTTTGCCCCTGCGACGAGTGTTCTCCAACTGGGTCGATCTTATGCTGTACGTTTGGCGTCTGCATAGCTCCTGCATCCTGACTTCCCAAGAAATGTCATCATGAATGTCTTTCTTGGTCTTCCACGAGAGCGTTTTCCTGGTATTTTACCTTCCAATATTTCCGACATCACATTCCTATGTCGAAGCCTATGTTCCATCCACAAAAGTTGTCTCTTCCTAATCTGACTCATCAGCCGTCTCTCTTCTTCAACAATGTTCAATACCTCTGTGTTGGTCTTCTTTTCCACCCAACTTATCCATTGTAGCCGACGCCAACACCACATCTCAAAGGCTTCTAGCCTCTTAATATCACTATTAGTTAACGTACAGCTCTCAGCACAATACAACGCAACAGACCAAACATAAAATTTCATTATACTTTTACGTAAGCTGAGGGACATTGTTTTCTTACATTGAAGAGACTGTTTATCTCTGAAGGCTTGCTTTGATATAGCTATTCGTGTTACATACGAAATATATTGTTACGGCTGTGAGTTTGTGTCATCGCTCGCCGCATGAGTCACAACTGCCCTAGGGCTGGGCTGTGCCCTGCCTCGTGTATTGCGTGCGCCTTATGCAACAGGGCTACTAGGACAAAGGGATGGTCCAGAATATTCGTGACTGAGCCAGCGATGGAAACCTCGAGAAGCCGTGAACCCTGGATGGATCTAGAAGCATTTATTGAGTCACCGGACTGCTATATAAGAGCGAGCTGTCAAGCAGTGGTTGTTGTTGTGTTTTACGAGCGAGTGCGAGCGCTTATCCTGAGCGACAGAAGTGTGGAGACTTGCGAAACCCCTAGTGAAGCCGATTCCCTTGACAGCGAAGGGAGTGAGGAGCTTACAGGGGACTGCCTGTGTTTTGAGCGAGTGTGCTTACTCAGTGCGAGAGAGGTCATTGTGTTGAGTTGCCAAACAGTGAGTGACAGACCTAGTGCAGCTATTTCCAGCCAGCGTACGGGGCCGGACTCATTAGCGAGAGGATTAACTGTGGACTGTTGACAAGTGAAAGGGGAAGTATTCTCGACGTGAGGAAACTGGAGTAAGGTAATAATTGCTTGTATTTGCTGTTGAGTAGTGTATCTTTCTGGCCACAATAAAGTTAATTATTTCTTTAAAGCAGTAATTGGTGTTGTGCTTTCTACCCACCGTAATCCAGTTAACAAAAGTGCCACTCGGGGGGTGGCACGTAACAATATATTAATTTTAACTATTTAACTAATTTGTTATTTAGCACTAAGTTCGTAATGTGCGTAAATTTAACGTTTATTAATACTAAGGCCCGTTCTTACAATCTCCAGTGAAGTGACAGTAAACTCTAACTGACAGTTGGCCTTACGGTCAGAGTTAAGTCCCGGTAAACATTCCATCCTTCTCACCATGTTCCGGTTAATGTTTACGGTAGGTTGGCAGATCTGCGCATAATTTTCAACAGTTGGTACATATTTCTGGTTCGATTTGCAGATTTCTTCATACTTCTCAATAGTTGGCATGAGTGGATCTGCGTCAGGGAGTAAATAATAAATATATGTATTATATTCCTTGATCTTGATCTGTGTTCTTGGCGCAATTTGTTTGTTACGTTACGATTATCAAGATAAATAATTGATATGGAAGGACAATTATCTCCAAATGAGACAAATTAAGGCCTCAAGAGGAAAGGCTTCGTCAAACGGAATCGTCTAAATAAGTCTTGATCATCTAACTCCTCGAAATAATCACTTCGATTCTTATATACTTTTCGTCTCCTTCTTTGAACAGCATCAGCATTTACGAAACCCATGAAATTACGGATAATTCTAGGCATATTGACGATGTATGTAATCAGCTGGCGTTGGGATTATAATAGAAAATCTGGCAGTAAAGCAGTTTACGGGAGGAGAATCCTGCGGTAAAGTTCACTGCCGGTTAAGGCCTATTTTACTGTCAGTTTGTTGCTAACCGGGTATTGTAAGAATCAAGTTCCAGTAAACTTGCCGTAAAAGTGCCAGAAAAGATTTAACCGGAGATTGTAAGAATGGACCTAAGCATCTATTGACTAATGTTAGTATTTTAGGGATAATCGGCCGATTAAAGACATTCGGTTAACTGATCAAGATAAGTACTCGATCGACAGCTATATTTATAAGATTTGAATGTCTTACACAATGCAGATGGTGAAAGCACTTTGTAAGAACTGCTGGTGCGCGAGACAAATGATGCTGTGTATGACAGCGCTAAGTGGCTGAGGGCGATCCAAACAAACAGCGAACTTTATTTCAGATGACTTTGTTTGTCCTCCTAAATCACAGCAACCCTTTGAGCACACGTGCCAAGAGGGCAGTAATGGCCGCCACGTGGCGCTCGCAAATAGTTACTCAGAGATCACATACCCCAGGCATTATATGCAAATATCACGGCCAACGTCAAAAAAAAAAATGTAAAGCTGAAATTTGGCATAGATGTTCCCTAGTACCCTAGAAACAAATGCTGAAAAGTCCCAATCTCTGCGGGGTCCGCGTCATAGTTTTTGGAGGATTCAAAAGGGCTTAAATAGGGCCTAAGTGCCAAAAACAGCATTTTTGATTCCTGCGTTTAAAATATTGATCCAAATTTAGTTCTCGCGAGCTTTAGCAATTAATAAAAATGAACCCGTGGGATAACGGACTTATCAGGCCTAATTATTGCTGTTGATGAAGGAAGAAAACAACTAATTTAATATTTTTAGCACAATTTTTATACGAAAATTTGGATATTTTCTTTTAGCAGGTTATTATTTTTTAAACAACTGCTGATATTGACTAAAGACCCAGAATGAATGTTATAAAGCATACTTTTAGCTTTACATTGGTACATTACCCATGTCTATGCAAGAAACGGTTACCGAGTTACGGTCCCAAAGCATAACCGCTGTTGAAAAGGCACCCGATCGCGTTTCTAGGTGACAGCGCTCGGCCTGTCGGAGCAGGCCAACAATACTACAAACAATTAATTCAGCTTCTAAACATTCTTGGATTTTCAGTAAATTTGGCGGAAGTCCACAAGTACGAAGTTTCAGCGCTTCGTGAAGAACGTCCAATCCCGAATGCTGGAGCGATCACGTAGTTTTGCTTTGACAACGCTGACTTTAACATAAGGACATTGGACGGGAGAAACACATTTCTCTGCATGGGAGGCATCAAGTGCACATGTCTAGCGCTTGACAGTGAAATATCTTCACTCCCACGTACACGAGAAGTTCCTAATGCTGGTGTGATTGCGGCGATGGGAAAGTTCAACATTTCGTGGTATCGGAAGCCCTCTTCTTCTGGTTCAAAGGACGTCAAGATTAAGGTGTTAACTGTGGAAGCCCCAAACTCTGTGGCTATTGCGTCGATGATGGACTCCTTGTGGTTATCTGGACGATGGTCAGGTATTAATTTACCCGCCTCGTGGAACGGCTTTATGAAGACGTCACTGTCTGCTCATGCTCAACCAGCTCCCCAGACGACGTCAGTTGATACCCTGCCGTTCATTAACTTAGAACCGAGCAATCCATCAACTATATATTCCGCGTTGAAGTTTGCCGCAAGAGAGTACGTGGAACTGAAACACAGCACTTGTTTCGAAACCTTTGACCAGCCCCTATACGCGAAAGCTGCGGAGATAGTCGCAGCGGACATTTCAGAGGAACTAAAAAAACGTGGTTGTTCGTCTAGGCGGATTTCACATTCTAATGTCGTTTCTTCGGGAAATCGGCTACGTGATGAATGGAAGCGGTTTGGAGCAGCTCTGGGCGGAAATATACGCTAAATCGTCAGTGACTCACATGATGTCTGGACACGCATATTCTAGTTAGGCTTGCAATTAGCTCGCTCTTAAAAATGATTATGTTATGTCTTCAATTTCAAATGTATCAATAACGCGAAACTGTGCATGTTCTAGGGCCCTCAAAGCGCATTTTCTGATAAAAGAAAAAGGCTGTCGGGACAATGTTACTCGACATGAAAGACGGGATGAAGGATGACAAGGACGAAATACAGGCGCTTTTTACCGCATTCCAAGAAGGCGCCGCCAACGACTTTCTATCATATCCTTGCTTTCAACGTCTCAAAGAGTCGCTCAATGACACATTTTCTTCAATGAACCAGAAATCTCGCACAGGAAAGCTGTGGGTAGAGTACATCAAACAGCAAGCCTGGAAAATATTGAAGGATTCCGCATCGTCACGCGAGAAAATGAAGGTAACCGTCTCTACGGCTCCAAATGAAAAGGCCATAATATCAGCTGGAGAGAAGTTCGCCATTTGTCTCTACGATAGTGCCAAATTGGAGTGCAAAAGCCTCGATGAACTTCGGGTAGTGAAATGCAGCCAAAAATTGCCAAACAACCGGTCACAGCGACATTTCAGCTGGCTTCACTGCCGCCGAAGACTTCGGCGGCATGCAAACAACATTCACTGCGGGTATATTTGCAAGTTCAGGAATGGTTAGGATTTTCTTTGGACCCGACCCAATGGGGATGGAAGTAGTGGAGTACTAGGAGTTCTGCCCCACTTCAAAACCCCCCTTGCTCTACTACTAAGCCTCAGCCATGTTAAATATCTCTTGAACGCATGGTCCGATTTTGACAAATGAGGTATTGTTGGACTCGGGCTGACGTCCTCTTTGCTATGGACCACTCATTATATTTTTCAAAATTTTTTTGAAAATTTTTGTTTTCGAAAATAGGCGATAGTTTGAAAACCAAACAGGATAGAACGTTGTGCCATGGCTCAAACGAACAGTCTTTATGACCTTTATTTTTTGTAATAAAAAATTTTTATTTTTTATATTTTTTTGAAAACACTCGAATTTTGAAAATCCTATATTTTGGAAACTAGGAACTCTACAAAAAAAATTGTTTAACGTAAATCAATGGTCCCTACCCCCTCTACCCCCAAAATAAATTTAAAGTCTCTAGAATGAAAACCTGCAGTAGTGTGGTAAGGACAGAGCTGCTTATAAAAGCAAGTGGTGAGCCCCTGCGACCTTGGAATGGAAGGAGCCATGCTAGGAGGGCGTGCTTGGATTCGTTTTTTTTCGTCTCGTTGTGCTCTTTACGGGAATGTCGGTGTCGAAAAGGTGAAAATCTGGAAACACAGTCTTTTTGGGGTAAAAACGTGATTTTAGACTTTTTGCTATATCTCGCGAACCAATCATGCTAGAGGCATGTTCGACAGGTCCAAGGACTCGGGGTGACGTCCTCTTTGCTATGGACCACTCGTTGTAATTTTAAAAAATTTGGGAAACGCGATTTTGGGGTAAACACGTGTTTTTTGTGATTTTGCCGATATTTCACGAAGCAATAACGCTAGAGGCATGTACGATGGGTCCAAGGATTCGGGAAGACGTCCTCTTTGCTATGGACCACTCGTTGTAATTTTAAAAAATTTTGGAAACGCGATTTTGGGGGTAAACACGTGTTTTTTGTGATTTTTGCCGATATGTCACGAACCAATAACGCTAGAGACATGTACGAGGTGTCCTAGGACTCGGGCTAACACTCTATTTCAAATGTGGTAGATATTTTTTTTCAAAAAATAATTCACATGGGTCTAACGCCATACATGTTGAAAAAACGTTTTCTTTTTCTTTACCTGTTTATAATGTTCATGAAGCGTGGTGGTTGAGAGAGACGATACGGCTGGGTGTGTGTGTTTCAACGAACTTGTCGCTGACCACGGTGGCTGTGTTCAATAGATCAATCGCTATTTCGACGAGTCGGTGTATGACAGAGCGAGCGTGCGTTTTCTGATATTTTACCTTTAACGTGTAAACGGTGATGAGAACTAGGTTCTATGTTGGTCGAAGCGAGTAGAGAAAACAAACTTACAGGAGGTGAATGCCATTTGAGATTATTGGAAGGCTCCGATCTGACTTGACAACAGGTGACGCTTGAAGGTGAAATAATCTGACCATCGTGGTGGCAGGGGAGTGTGAAAGGCATGCACACACACATTTGTGAAACCACATGTAGGCTAAACCAGTGACATCCTGTCTTGCTTCGTACGTGACAAAATGCAAGTTCAGGTGACATTTGATCTACCTCAGGTGTTCGCTTGGGACGTTATCTATCTACATGCGCGATAACTGTTAACAAGTTACATCCTGTCTTGCTTCGTACGTGACAAAATGCAAGTTCAGGTGAAATTTGATCCGGCACAGGTGTTCGCGTGGGTGTTATCTGTCCACGTGCACGATAAGAGAATGTTCAAAGCGTGGGAATCGCTGAATCAGTAAAAAGTATAATGCAACTTGTCGGAATAATGTCACAACCAATAGATAGGCAAGAGCTGCAAACAGCAGTGGTGGGAGGTGAAGGGAGGGAGAGGGGAGGGGGTGATGTATGAGAGAACACAGGAGGAAAGGGAAAGACAAACATGTATGAACATGCATGAAGCGCGGAGCGCTGTACACATAGAGCTATAGGTGGTGTACAACATGTGTGAATAAATAAAAAGTACACAGGTTCACACAACATGTAATTTATTGATCCAGGAATTAAACGTAGAGTTAAACCCTAACCATTTGACGTAGAGTTTATTTCCTTTTTGTTTCAACACTTTTTCCACAAGATAATGCTGAGGAAATGCTGTTTTCTGAAGTTCATGGAGATAAAATCTACCTTTTATGGGTTGATGGTTGAGGTCCTCGAGTAAATAGGTGACTGGAGTGTCCAAGTTGACTCGACGAATTCGAAATAGCTCAGTCCCCCACTGAGGCGTGTAGCCCTTATTGAAGGCAGACTTAAATTTGCTCACACGAACAAAATCCCCAATGTTCAGTCGGTGACGTTTAGGATCGGCTGTTTTTATGGGGTTAAACAGTTTATCCAATCGCTGAATATTTTTAGTCACGAGACGTGGCTTGGTCCCAATCGTTCTATGGTTGGTGTCATTGTAACGTGATACTAGCTCAGGTAACATGTCCAACCAGCGATACGTGCCCTGAGCGGTAAACGCTTTCCACATATGGGTTTTCAATGTTCGGTTGAACCGCTCGACCACACTGGCTTTGAGGTTGCTGTACGTGGTGTAATGGTGAATATACTTAGATTTGAGAAAACTGGAGAAATCCTTGTTGAAAAATTCTTTCCCCTGGTCAGTTTGTAGCAGCTGAGGTTGACGTTTGGAGTGTTGAATAATATGTTGAAAGGCCTTGGTAACTAGTGGGCCAGACTTGCGACGCACAGGTTCAACAAAGGCCATTTTGGAATAGACATCAATGACGGTCAACATATAGCGTACACCGTCGTTAACGCCAGCATAGGGTATCATTTCAACCAAGTCAGCCTGCCAAAGTTCATCCACACCTCGTGAAATCACCTTGAGTCGCGGATAGTGACGCCTAGCTGGGCGATGCAACTCGTGAGCAATACCCATTTTAATGGGTGAGGGCTTAAACAATAATTTTGGCATTTCGAAGTTCTTGTTCAATTTCTTGAATTTCCCAATCGTGACCGGTATGGCCAGCTTGACGTGAGGCATGCAACAACTGTAGCCGCTGGACGAGCTTATTGGGATTGTGCCAGTAGGTAACATCCACAAGGGGTTTTAATGGTTTAAAAGTCACTCCCGAAGCGGACACTTTACGACGAGTACTTTGACTGGTGGGAAACATTTTTGCAATGATGGTTTTATATTTTTGAGATATATTGGCATTCACTTGTTGCGTGGGATCATACTGTCTTTTGTGAGCATGGGTATCCAATAAAATGGATTTATATTTGTCAAGGTCCTCTGACGTATAATCATGGGAAGAGGGGGTCCGAGAAAAGAGCAGCTTTAACAGTCCTGGCGTTAATTTATAGTTGATGTTTTTAATGACAGCTTTAGTACGAGCAAATTTAATGGATGAATCGCCAATTTTAAAACTATCATCCTCATAGCGAACACCATACGTGGTATCTGTGTTTCCAATAAATAGATCGGTGAAATAGGGTTCCAATGTTGATCCATAATATTTTATTAAAATGGTTTTCAGTTGAGCTTTATGTTGAGGGGTGGCCAAGAGTTGTGAAAACGGAGACGCTCTGGAAGGGCAAGGTGTTTCGACCATGGCCAAGGATTTCTTTTTTCTCAAAAACTCTGCAAGGGGTGCGGCCTTTTTTTGAGGCGTAAACACTTGTTCCTCCTCATCCTCAACTTCACTATCACTAGTCAAATCTTCCACTTCCTCTTCCTCAGGGTCCTCGTGCAGCGTCTGCGTGGCTTGTGAAACGGTGGGTAGCGTTTCAGATGGCTTGAAAGAGGGTTTCAACATGGCTTTTAGTGGAGGTGCTAAATGTTGCTGAATAAACAAAGCATGATTGGCACGTGATTGTTTCAATTGACGAAACTTTTGGCGAATAGTATTTTTTGCTCTAATAATATGCTTTTTCAATTGACTCTCTGCTAACGCCATGGTGTCTTGACAAATGACTTGATGGCGAATGAGACAGGGCCTTAAATAGCAATAAAATGATCAAACCCTAAGCGATACCGTCCTTGGTTGAGTTCACTTTGTTTGTCAATCACTAAACAGGCATGACGTTGAGTGTTCCAGCACTTGGCACACAATTCTGTAAACATTTGAAAGGTCATATCCGGATTCACATGTTCATTATAAATGTGACGACTGTTCCTCTCGTCCTGACGAAATAAAACAATGACATTGGCATTGTCACGAATCAACTGTTTGGACATTTTAGAATACGTTTGCCCAAGATAGAAGCAATCGATATGTTTGTGTCGACCCATGCTGAAATAGCTTTGAATGATGCCTTGACGTTCAGTGGATACATCATCGAAAATCATGAGTGAATCAGGCTTTACCTCATCCGGTGAAATCACATTTTCTTGCATGGAAAATGTAAAATAACCCATATTCTCTTTTTGTAATCCAGACATGACTTGATCCAGAAACACGTAGAGGGGTTGGTAGAGAGATTTTGCAAAAATATAAATATTTTGAAAACGCAGACCATTGGGCGCTGTAATGAGCGTTAGCAAAAGATTAGTCTTTCCACAGCCGGAAGGCCCCACAATGATGCAGCGAATGGAAGATGGAAACAGTGAACCATGGCGTTGTTCACGTGATGTGGGACAGAGATGGGAAACCATGTCCCCCACGGGGAATGACTCTTGCTGCTTAATAATCTTCATTTCAACTAAGGCTTAGAAAGGCTAGCAGGCTGTCTATATACAGGACACCGAGCCTTGTCATAGAAACAGTAGACTGGTACTACAGGTTGACGATGGATGTCTTTGGACGTGCGTTGATGGCCAAAGCTAGGCCTGTCCCCATACATGATCCTAAACAGGAAACAGATCCTGCTAATAAACACTATGTGGATAGGTCAGTAGTGCCACGCACAAAACAGGGAGATTATGACTTTAAGGGAAAGCGGTTAACCCATGTAAAACATCCTCAAGTGTCTACAGACGTTACTACGAAAAAGTATGTGGATAACAAAGTGTATGAGTTTTATGACAAAGTGCCCCAGCTTATGGTGAATGGCTATAGCGCTAATCACCATCGGATTATTCACGTGGAAGACCCACAAGACGAAGACGATGTTTGTACCAAGCGTTACGTGACCCATGAAATGAAAAGGCTTTATAAATTTATCCCATCTGTGTTTTTAGTGTATCTGACAAATGAAAAACCTGTGAATGACAGAAACCATTTACCGCTAGTCCATGATCAGCACTTGACCTATGCGCTTGCTTCGGGTTTAAGCCACTATCGATTACACTATGATGGAACCATTCACATCAAATATGCCATACCTGATGAGAACCATTTACAAATAAAGATAAATGGTCATAGGATGTTGCTTCATAACCATGAAATGGTCAATGCAGGTGACGAATTATCCTTTTATCTCATGTTGACATGGGATGAAAAGCAAGCGGGAAAAACCATAAACGACTTCCCACTTTATGTGGAATTGGAATATACAGCCATGAAATAACCATCTGACGTTAGTTGTGATTTAAACTTTCTTGTGAAAGGTTGTGGGTCATTATCATCATGGTGAAACAAAGGTATGCAGTGAGAAAGACTAAAAAAAGGACTTTGTCCTTGGCAAAGCCAGGGCTTACAACATTCGAGGACAAGCCCTTGCGAAAGAAAAAAAGAAAAAATAATGTATTGACCATAAGGAAAGCCCTTCGAGCAGCACAGAGACAGGTTATTCCAAAACGTCGGCGACAGGTTTCAAACCAAGGGCGAGTGATTCCCGTTCCCAAACGAGCGGGATTTTTACCTGCATTATTTGCTGGTTTGGCTGCTCTGGGCTCACTTTTGGGCGGTGCCAGTGCAGTGGCGAAAACCATTAAAGCCGCGCAGCAGGGCAAGCAACAACTCAAAGAAAGTCAGCGACACAATGAAACGATGGAAGCGATTGCCATGGGGGCTAGAAATGCCAATTTAAAGCCAGCCTTTTATCAACAAGGATTTGGGATTTCACCATTTCGAAATATTAAAAAAAAAAAAATTTAACCTCAGCCATAGCGAGACATGCCCTGACGCATCAACAAGTGGAAAGCTATGCTAAACAACTAAAGCTTTCTCATTTTCGAGGTGTGTTTATGCG
Organism: Meconema thalassinum; assembly: GCA_946902985.2. Classification (NCBI taxonomy): domain Eukaryota; kingdom Metazoa; phylum Arthropoda; class Insecta; order Orthoptera; family Tettigoniidae; genus Meconema; species Meconema thalassinum. The sequence goes on from OX336400.1 coordinate 24,405,961, forward strand.
AAACCAATTACCCCCACGACCCTGGAAACAGGAATGTGCTGTTGTCAATTTGGATGATCACCGAGGACCAGGAACGCATTATGTAGCTTATGTCAAAGAGGGATCCACGGTATGGTACTTTGACAGTTTTGGGAATTTGCCCCCGCCCATGGAACTAGTGACCTATTTTGGAAACAGGATCAAGATATATTATAATGTGAAACGAGAGCAAACGTTTAACAGCCAACAGTGTGGACGTTTGTGTTTAATTTTTTTATATAAGACGCAGCATAAGCAAAAACGCCACCAGTATGTCGGTAGAAAGTAAAACGTTTACAGTGCATGGACGTGGACCTGAAGTCAGCCTAGACTTTTACCCGCCTATCGAATTGAGTGAAAAACCCTATGGTTTAGGACTTGTTTCTCTTGAAACGTACAATCGAATATACAACATACGTGAAAATGTGAACAACAAGTTTTACTATGATGATTCTGTGCTCACCCTGAACTCTGGTGGATACACGATCGATGATATTTATGAACACATTTATGTGGTGTTGATCAATCAGTATGGTTTAAAGTCATTTCTCGACGGAACGCACAAGTTTGAACTTGTAGGCAATACTAACACTCATCGCTGCAGTATTTTCTCCTCATTCAACATTGACTTTAAAACACACCCCGATTCCATTGGCCCATTACTCGGATTTAAACCACGTGTGTTGGAGCCCAACAAAAAACATGAATCGGACCATGAAGTGAAATTCATTGAGGACCATCATGTGTCGGTGACGTGTAATATTATTAGCCAAGTGTACACCAATCAAGAACCATCGCATTCGCTTTATGACTTTATTGTGACATCGCCCAATGGGTATATTATTCGTGAAAACCCTCCAGTGGTGCTTTTTCATGCTGTGGCTGTTGATAGTATTAGTAATATAACATTAAGACTGATCAATAGAGATCAACAACTCATTGATCTAGATTCCACTACACCAGTGACTTACAAGTTGGTGCTAAAGCCACTATGAAATTTGTGTATAAAGCAACAACACCGTCTAGGAATGGTGTTAGTTGTTTGCCGCGTGAATACACGTTAACATCTCAAGGCAAGCAGATTTTACAGCATTTGGGTTACCACGTCAACCCTTATAATGAATTCTATCCTAGAGATAGCGAACCACATCGAGGAGCAACCAGGAGTGGTAAGAATTGATCTCCATTCCTATCAAGCTCAAACACCTGGACTCAATAACAATGATGAAATTCAATTTGTTATCAACAACCAAGATATTTACACCCTACCGCATGAAAGTGTTATTCAGATTGAAGGTCGGCTCACCAAAGCCGATGGCTCTACACCCACTACATCCAAGTTGGCCAACCATGGTTTAGCCTTTCTGTTTTCTGAAGTACGTTATGTCATTAACGATATCGTGGTGGATAGCACTCGAAATGTGGGTATTTCCAGTGTCATGAAACTATACCCCTCTTATAGTGAGGAAGAAGGTAAAACACTTTGCATGGCAGCTTGGTGCCCTGACTCGACCAATGACTGGATGGTACACACCGATGGGACCTTTACTGGATATTTACCTCTTAAACTGGTTCTAGGCTTTGCCGAAGATCACCAACGCATTGTGGTTAACGCAAGGCAAGTGCTTTATCTAGTGAGAGACAGGAGTGATAACAATGCACTCAAGGGGGCCGACAATGCCCCCATCGATTCAAAAATTCAACTACAACGCTTGCTATGGAAAGTGCCTCATGTGACCCTTAACGATAGCAAAAAACTGGACATACTCAAAATGGTAAAGAGAGATATGCCTCTACCCATGGAATTTAGAAGCTGGGCACTCCATGAGTATCCGCTATTGCCCACCACCAACACACACAGTTGGTCTGTAAAAACAGCTCGCTATACAGAGAGACCTCTCTACCTGATCGTGGGTTTTCAAACGAATCGCAAGTATCAACAAACCAAAGATGCCACGCAATTTGATCACCTGCAATTGAGAAATGCACGTCTTTTCCTCAACGGAGCTGTGTTTCCCTATGAAGGACTGGATTTGGATTTTTCAAAAAATAAGTTTGGCCCCCTGTACGACTTGTTTTCTAAATTTCGATGGTCGTATTATCAAAAAGAGAACGGTCCCATGCTACTACCCCAAGCGTTTAAGGCAAGAGCACCACTGATTGTTTTTGACTGTTCTTACCTGGAAGAGTCTGTCAAGCCATCCAATATCGACATTCGACTAGATTTTGAAACGCATGACAATGTACCAGCCAATACGACAGCCTACTGTCTGATTATTCATCACAAACAAGTCAACTATTATCCACTGTCCAACCAAGTGACGAGTGTATAAATAACAGCTCAACCCACGTTAAGTCGCTCAGTCATGTCTTGCTTTAAAGCCTCAAGAGACGTTACATCCATGAATTTAAACTCTGAGGAACAACGTTTCAAGACTTTTGCCACATGGCCAGTGCCTTTCATAAACCCTCAAGCCTTGGCGGCTGCTGGATTCTACTATTTAAAAACAAGAGATGAAGTGAAATGTGCCTTTTGTCCCATCATCATAGACCAATGGCAGGAGGGCGATGAACCCATGCAGGAACATCAGCGCTGGTCACACACTTGCCCCTACCTGTGCAGAATGAAAGTGGGAAATATACCCTGTCATTCAAGCTATCCCTCACTTGTGTCTCTGGGTGATGAAAAAAATACAAGTTATGATACATGTGGGCCGTATGGTATCCATGGTGCTTCGGTGAGCAGATCACCATCAAAAACGCCTAGTTTAGAGACATTGGGACATCATCGGTGTTATGGACGTTACAAACACAAGAGACTATTTTGTTGTATCAGTTGCTATCGTCCTTATCCTAAAATGAGAAAAGCCTGTAAGACGTGTTATGATAATAAAATGATGTAATTCTTAAATTCTTATTTTTGCATGTCCCCCTGTCCTACCCTAACCTTCTTTTTTGAAACTAGCATGGCAGGTAAGTCCATGCCATGATCACACGTGATCGTCAGTCAGTCGTCAGTTGAACTTGGTCCAGGCAAGCGTCAACATGTTGCGCACACTCATTGTGGATTGCCAAGGGTTTAAAATTGGTGACAACAAATTTATATTTAAACAAGTGGCCATAATCGATTGTACCACGTTTTGGATATCGCAAGCTACGCATTTGCTATTTAAACCACCCCATGCTTTTGATTTGTTGTGTGAAAAAGACCGTAAACAAACCCAGTGGATTGAAAATCATAGGCAACTAGACTGGAATCAGGGAACCATTTCCTATAAATATTTGGACGTGGTCATGAAAGCACACTTGTCCTCGGCCAATGTGGTATTTGTGAAAGGTAATGAAAAACGTCAATGGTTGCAACCATTTTTGGCGTCTTACTGTCAATGTATCGACCTCATGGAGTTGGGCTGCCCCTCCCTGCAAACGCTCATGGATACTTGTTCCTGTGGCAACATTACCCATACAGCCCTATCGCATGCGTGGCATCTCTTTCATTGGTTAACCACTCATGCCTGCTGGGAGTTGTTGAACAAAATTATAACTCAAGATTTACCTGTGAATGACGTCAGTGAGATTTCTACTAGCGACGTGTAAACATCTACAGCACATGATACCATGGAGAAAGGCAATGCTACGGACAAAGCCATCGGCAAGTTCTTTGTGTGCAAAAAGAAACTAGACAGTTTTACCAAAGAGGAACTCTTGGCACTGCCCAAGTCGTTCATTTATTATGTGGCCGCCAACGCGGTCAAAGAAATCTGGCAACATGTACCAAAATCATGGACTCAAGACCCTGTGTTGAGTGAATTGCAACCCTGTACGGATTACGATCACCATAAGCAAGTGGCCATGGCAAAAATACCGTCTATGCGTCAGTGTGCGACTTGCCAGCTAGTGAAACTGTATCACGGTCATAAAAGTCCGTGTAAAGACTTTGTTGAATCATTCCACGAGTGTCATGGCGAGAAAAAGCAACAACAACAACAACAAACACAAACATCGTCCACAGAGGAGGAGGAAGACCAAACCTTTTTACCATCGATGGAAAAGGATATGCCAGACCTGTACTGGCAATGGCGTCATTGACAAAGTGATTCAATACTTACCTTACGAAATCCATCTTCCAGGTTATCGTTTTTGCGGCCCTGGAACTCGTCTCGAAAAACGTTTACAACGTGGTGATGTACCCATTAATCTTTTGGATCAAGCATGCAAGGAACATGACCTTTCTTATCGCCATAGTCATTCTGGTTTAAGACATGTGGCAGATAAATTGTTATTGAAGAAAGCTAAACAACGTTTCACATCCAGTGATGCCTCAGTAGGTGAAAGGATGGCAGCCCTAATTGTCATGAGTGCTATGAAAGGAAAGTTGATGATGCATGGACATAAACATTGAGGAGTGAGGAATTGGGATTTGTTTGTATTCTATTTTTCTTTTGTCAATTCACTATGACTATGAAATAAAAACAAAAGTTTTCCAGAGCACGATGTTTTGTTATTTTTAATTTTAAGAAATCGTGATGTTGATGGCTGATTTTTTCATTTTACACATTTCACACATGATGAATTCCACACACTGTCATTTATCATTTTGCAATTTACAGTTTTTGAAAACGTTCGTTTCAAGTTTAACGTTTTTGATGATATGGATTTTTCCATTTTGCTGATGACACATTTTAAACAATGTCCGTTTGAAGTTTTTGAATTTTCAAATTTCACACATGGCCATTTCCAGTTTTTAAAAATGTCCGTTTTAAGTTTTGCTGTTTTGGTGATATGGAAACATGGAATTTCCATTTTGCTGTTTTCATATTTTTTCCATTTGGTGTATGTCGAAAGTTGAGATTTGACAATGATGTTGATGCGAGTGCTTGACCTTGATAATACTGCAATGTGTTGATGTGTGTTTGGAGAAACGTCGAGGTCTACGACTACTGCAGGTAAGACTGTTTTTACAAAAATAATGTCTTTTGACTGTCACATTTCAATGAAAAAACAAAACTATTTAAAACAAAATGAGTATATAAGTGACCATTTACCCCCTCCCCACCCACCCACCCTACCTCACCGTGTTTGCTCTGGTCAACCATATACATCAGTTTTCTCTCTCCACTCATACATTCACACCTGTCTTTGGGAACAAACACAACCACTTTATTTATTCCCAAAAGCACATTCTCGACATGCACACTCATCCCAAAAGAACTTTTTAGTTTATCATTTACATTACGAAAATAATTAAATACTAGTTATTAAAGTTACTAAAAATCTTACTTATTTCATATTTACAAAAAAAAACTCAACTTTGTACAGCGTTAAAAAGAATCACACTATTTACCAATCAAAAAAAAAAATTAAAAAAAATAAGGTTGCACACAACTTTTTAAAGAGCAAAAGGTCCAAGTGGGTTGTCACTATTTACAAAATCTACTATTTACAATGACAGAAACCAATATTTACAAAATTCTAAATCTACAAGTTACATAAAGCTATGTCCCATAAACGATTAAACAATGAAATCACACCTCCTCCTCGTTGCGATCATAACCCCAGGGCAGGCTGGTGAGCAGGTCATTAGCCCACACACGTTTGTTATCCATGGAGGCGAGGGTGCGTTTTCTCTGTTCCACAAGATACAAATGATGGTTGCTGGATTGTATCCTGCACTGTGTATGAGACATAGCTTTGCCAGTGCGTAAAACCGCTAAGTAATCGTCTACACGTAGCGATTTTACCACTGCCCTACCTACACCTTTTGCTCTCTTGGCTTCCTTACAGTCGAGTGTGCGGTAAGCATACATTTTTGAGGCCAAACCTACGAATTCCGTCATAATGGAATCACCGCATTCATCTTTTAAAACGCCCATTTTCTTTTTGTTTTTTATGGGCAGCTGAAACACGTTGTCAGCACTATAGCAAGAGGTGTCGAACCAGTCACTATGTTGCCTCATGACGTCATAGGGGTTGCAGTGGCGAATGTGGTAAATGAATGAGTCCGTGTCCATATACAAAAGAGAGACGTCCTCAAAATGGCGTTTCGCAAACTCATAGTGGAATCGATACATGACCGATTTAGAAAAGTCTAAAATGACTTGACCCAAGTAAATGGGCTTATCCATGGTCACGCTGGTCTTACTCATTTCAATAGTAGCTAAATCCTCATCGATAATTTTGATCGATTTGAAATTTGGCTTGGCAATGTACCGCCGGGCACCCCACCGCCCCTCCCAGACATTCACCAATTTAATGTCACGGTATTTGCGGACATTCTCCATAGACTTGCCATAGATGCAGTTGTTCATTAATTTAAAAAAATTAATTTCAAACTGCTGTGTTGCCATTTGTCGGTGCTCTGTGTTGAGTCGCATGTATGGCTCAAGCCATGCTTTTTGAGCAAAAGAAATACCCCTGTGGACTTTCTTCAACACCAAGCCTTGGGCGAGGCATTGCACCAACATTTGGATATGTAGCACATACCGATTTTTGTTGTAAAGTGTGCCCATGAGTTTTTCAATTTTCACTTTACTGTCAGGGGGAACCATTTGCTCAAGGCAGAATGGGAAATCGGCATGTTCATCATACAAGAATGAGGGATATTCAATATCCACTTCTAGCACATATCCACGGCCTGTTTCTTGGCTAGCCTTCATTACATGAAATTCTGACACTTGTTTCTCTGTCAGCCAAGCAAACTTCCCATAGGGCAAAGGCTGACTCATGGCGTAACCGTACAAATTATTCACGTCATAGTACATTAAGTACGATTCTGGTTTGTCTGGTGAATAATCAGGCATGTAGACATTGTTCGCTTCAGCATGGCGTTGGTTAAGTGACACAAAGCCGCCACGAATGCCCTTTTCAAAAAATAGAACCATGTCTACGTCAGTGAGTAAATCCAATTCCACTTGAGTGTATTTCAAAGCGGCATCAAACGAGAGTCCAGGACTCGTATAATAGTGAGCCGGATCAAGACCGTAAATGTGTTGACACAAGTTACGGAATTTTTCAAACACATCAGTGAGCAGCAATACATCCAGTTTTAGGTAATGCAAAGCATATTCACTTAGCGTGTTCATGCCAAACACTCGCCAAACTTGACATGCATGTGCATAGTCTTCATCGGAAACGGTACTGCGTGTTAGTTTCGAGTAAAATTTCTCTTGTGGAGGGAGTTTTCTTTGCTTTAACACGTCCCAGCTGTTGCAGAAATCATACGGGAATATACCTTTCCGAATGCACAACTGAAATTGCTCAGGATCATTAAAATGCATTCTAGTATTTTTTAATTCCTCCTCATTCAAGCCATTCACAAGGCTGTCTAGCGAGGATGCCATAAACTTAAAGGAATCCAAAAATCGAATGCTAAAGTTGCTCAACCACCATGTCAGGGCTGTAAAACGCTCATGGTTTTGGGGAATAATGGTAAACGAGCCCTTGTTAACATGGCCCAATTCACGAATCAAAAACTGAATGTCATAATTCGCCAGATTGTGGAAAAAGACACCGATGAAACGAGGAGCTGGAAAGTTCAAGTTGCATTTACTATGCGCAGCTCCACGAAACTCCCCCGTAAAGTGCGAGTGATCACGAACGGTGTCTTCAGCATTGATCAGTGGCTTTTCGCAAATATGGCATGTCATGGCATGCTCATACTGCTGCTGTTGTTCTGGAGATAGGCTCATGGGTACTGGGTGGTCCAGTAATTCCTGTACATGGTCGGCCAACTTGACAAGTTCATCCAAGAACCATTTGGCACAATCTGGCCCCTCACGGTATTTGTAAACGGATTGTGTGGGGTCATGGGCACACACCACATTAAATCCTATGGCAAAGGGTTCATGTTTTTGAATGGGTGTGGTTGAGCTCATGGAGGGATCTGGTTCACATCCCGCCATGGGTGTGGTGAGAGCTTCGAAATCTGCATATACCACATAGGGAACAGTGTCACGCTTATGAATGTCCTTAAACTTTAACACAGCCTTGTCCCCTTGTGGCAATATCAATCTCACCGCTTCCTGAGTAACACAATCTACCCTATGACGTTCCAAAGAAGTAGGCGTCCAAAAGTATTGGAGACAACGGTCACAAATATGCTTTATACCATGTGCTTTGGACATTTGACTGCTTAGCAATCTACTCAGGCTTTTAATGAGGCAATAGTGATTCACTTCTCCTACAGATAAATATAAAAGATGAATGTGATGTCGTTTCGGTTCTTTTGTGGCATAAAGAGGACCCACAATCTCATCACCGTCAAGGCCATACACCATGAACGAAAAGTCCTGGTTGTCTCGTTCAAACCTATGGATCTCGGTTAAGTCCATAGGGAACGTCACTCGAGTTAAATTTAAAGTATGTTTCAATTCAACAAACTTGGCCTTGTACATTCCTGGTCTGTTAACATGACGATCTTGAGCTGGCTGCAAGTACGCAGCCACAGCCCACAGAAAGCAATCATTGTCATGGTTCTCAATATTCACCACAGCCTTTTTCGAAGCTATTGCTGGAGGTGTTTTAATATAGCTAGACCCAGCATTCAACGGGTTGAAATGACAAATGTTGATTTGTAAATAATGAATTTTGTCTAAGGCTAGACCACTCGGTCCTTGTTGCAGTTTATCAAATTTTGACAGCAAGGCATTCACCACGTGGGTTTCATACCACTGTTCCAAATTATGGGCTATGAATAGCTCTTGCATTTTACTGCAAATATAGAATGTCTCTTTATGCTCTACATCCTTCTTTTTATATACGAAATCGCACACTAGTTCTGTATTCACCTTTAAAGCCATATGCAACCTTTGCGCTGTACAAATTTCAATTTTAAAAATTTCAAAACAAGATTCTAAAAATTCTTTGGGAATCGAACTTTTTCTAACATTCACTATGCGGCCAGAGCACACACGCGATTTGAAACAACTGTTTAGGGTTTCCCAAGTTAACGTATCCGCAGCAGTAAAAGACATTATTTTGAAAGAACACACTCACCTGAGTTTAGAAATGTAGACTGTCTGACAATAATCCAAAAAACACACACGTTCCTGGTTATTCACAGAGGTCAAGCGTTTTCCAACACTCTAAAAAGAAATAAAATAAACCACCATAAGTATATCCATTCCATATAGTTTATGCATTTCATAAACAAAACAAAATCAAACAGGTTATATATTTAAAAAAACAAATCTCACCTTGACGTGTAATGCTTTTCTATATTCCCGTCTCGTGGGCTAGTATGGAAATGGTTTTCTTTTCTAGTTGTCTGTCTTTCTCTTTCTTTAATATATTTCCCACAGACACACGACAGGTAGGCTATACACGTTATCTGCAAACAAATAAATAAATAAAATCATTAATTATCTAATCAATAAATAATTGCATGTATTTATATAAAATCAATAAATATATAAATGAATAAATATATACCTACCCCACAACAAGGTTAAGTATTTTCCACCAACACCAAAACTGATAAACGCAGTGTGTTCAAAGGTAGTCACCTAAGTGAGCGTGGAAATGATAACGACATGTCTTTATATATGCTACATTGCATGTATAATCTTTTTTTTTTTTCCACGCTTTGACCATTCTGTTATCAGGCACGTGGACAGATAACGTCCCAGGTGAACACCTGAGGTAGATCAAATGTCACCTGAACTTGCATTTTGTCACGTACGAAGCAAGACAGGATGTCACTGGTTTAGCCTACATGTGGTTTCACAAATGTGTGTGCATGCCTTTCACACTCCCCTGCCACCACGATGGTCAGATTATTTCACCTTCAAGCGTCTTGGTCATTTTTTCCATTGCACCTATTGTCAAGTCAGATCGGAGCCTTCCAATAAGCTCAAATGACATTCACCTCCTGCTCGTCGGCAAGTTTATTTTCTCTACTCGCTTCGACCAACATAGAACCTAGTTCTCATCACCGTTTACATGTTAAAGGTAAAATATCAGGAAAAACGCACGCTCGCTCTGTCATACACCGACTCGTCGAAATAGCGATTGATCTATTGAACACAGCCACCGTGGTCAGCGACAAGTTCGTTGAAACACACACACCCAGCCGTATCGTCTCTCTCAACCACCACGCTTCATGAACATTATAAACAGGTAAAGAAAAAGAAAACGTTTTTTCAACATGTATGGCGTTAGACCCATGTGAATTATTTTTTGAAAAAAAATATCTACCACATTTGAAATGGAGTGTTAGCCCGAGTCCTAGGACACCTCGTACATGTCTCTAGCGTTATTGGTTCGTGACATATCGGCAAAAATCACAAAAAACACGTGTTTACCCCCAAAATCGCGTTTCCAAAATTTTTTAAAATTACAACGAGTGGTCCATAGCAAAGAGGACGTCTTCCCGAATCCTTGGACCCATCGTACATGCCTCTAGCGTTATTGCTTCGTGAAATATCGGCAAAATCACAAAAAACACGTGTTTACCCCAAAATCGCGTTTCCCAAATTTTTTAAAATTACAACGAGTGGTCCATAGCAAAGAGGACGTCACCCCGAGTCCTTGGACCTGTCGAACATGCCTCTAGCATGATTGGTTCGCGAGATATAGCAAAAAGTCTAAAATCACGTTTTTACCCCAAAAAGACTGTGTTTCCAGATTTTCACCTTTTCGACACCGACATTCCCGTAAAGAGCACAACGAGACGAAAAAAACGAATCCAAGCACGCCCTCCTAGCATGGCTCCTTCCATTCCAAGGTCGCAGGGGCTCACCACTTGCTTTTATAAGCAGCTCTGTCCTTACCACACTACTGCAGGTTTTCATTCTAGAGACTTTAAATTTATTTTGGGGGTAGAGGGGGTAGGGACCATTGATTTACGTTAAACAATTTTTTTTGTAGAGTTCCTAGTTTCCAAAATATAGGATTTTCAAAATTCGAGTGTTTTCAAAAAAATATAAAAAATAAAAATTTTTTATTACAAAAAATAAAGGTCATAAAGACTGTTCGTTTGAGCCATGGCACAACGTTCTATCCTGTTTGGTTTTCAAACTATCGCCTATTTTCGAAAACAAAAATTTTCAAAAAAATTTTGAAAAATATAATGAGTGGTCCATAGCAAAGAGGACGTCAGCCCGAGTCCAACAATACCTCATTTGTCAAAATCGGACCATGCGTTCAAGAGATATTTAACATGGCTGAGGCTTAGTAGTAGAGCAAGGGGGGTTTTGAAGTGGGGCAGAACTCCTAGTACTCCACTACTGATGGAAAATCAACACTCAGCTTTAGTACCAGTGACAACTCCTCTTCCAGCTGCTCCAGATCATCTCCTCAATTTGGTGTCCTGCAACTGCAAGGGCTCATTTGGCAGCCGGTGTGAGTTCTGCTGATAGCGACTAAAGACCCGAAGTAAAAGTTGTAAAGTACCGGTACACTTGTAGCTTTAAAACGATACATTGCCCAAATGTGTGGGCACTGCAGTGGAAAAGCATGTGGCAACGTCACATTTGATGGCTCAGACGATGAGGAGGACGACTGAGTGCGATGTAAGCTTTGTTTTGCAAGTGTTCTATGTCTAAAGAAAGCTTTTTAAGCTTTGTTTTGTTATTAATTGCATTATGCATATTATGAATGTACGTTTAACTGCTAACTGCATTAAACTCGTTTTGTTCTATGCAAACTGTTTCTGCTAGTTTATCTGGATTCAAAGGAATACCATCCTAAAAGTTCTTGAGCAAAGATACAAAATGGTGTCAGCAAAGGTGAATGGGCGTTCGTTCAGAAAGCGACTGCCACACTTCCACTTTTATATTTGTAACTGTATCTCTGCTGCTGTTTGTCGGATGAACATGGGCAATGTATCCTTTTAGAGCTACAAGTGTGCTTTACAACTTTTACTTCGGGTCTTTAGTCGCTATCAGCAGCTGTTTACACGATAAGTCCCGGCTAATGACACATTTTCGTGAGAAAAGTTGAGCTAAAAATGTTTGATTACTCGTCTGTTTAAATGTATGGCAATACTTACGACCAATAAGAGCGTTATATATAACGCAGTTCTTCTCTTATTACTATCAAAGCTCATTATAACTGATTTTGGATCAATATTTTAACGCAGGAAGCAAAAATGCTGTTTTTGGCACTTAGGCCCCATTTAAGCCCTTTTGAACTCTCTAAAAACTATGACGCGGACGCCGCAGAGATGGGGACTTTTCAGGATTTGTTACTAGGGTACTAGGGAACATCTATGCCAAATTTCAGCTCTACATTATTTTTTTTGAGGTTAAAACTTAATATGCCTGGGCAAACAGTGTCCACTTGCCTGAAGTAAAGTAGGAAACCACGGAAAACCACTTCCAGGATGCCTCAAGAGAGAATCCAACCCACCTCCGCAGCGACAAAACACTGGTTGGTTGGTTCCACAGTTTAGGGGTTGCGTAGCCCCATATACTTTGGCTGTGTGTAGAATCTGTCTGATAACCGGTGTTATTGTGATGGCTGTATTAGTGTGTGTTATCTGTAATTCAGGTAGAAGGACTGCAGACGATAATTTCAAGTAGTTCCTACTTTCACTACCAACGACATCTAGCTGTGAACTTGGCTACTACTAGATGCCATCGCAATCGGCGCCTGGTGACGAACGTTGGAACGTAAGAGCGTTAATGAAACCTAATCTACAAATTTTGCTTCAAACAAATTTAGTTGGTGGAAAGTTCTTTAACATGCCATACATGTATGACATGGGACCGCCGGTTTTACTTCCCCACCGAAGGAAGGCATACTGAGGGATTTTTAACGCTCTTAAAAATCAGACGGCCGGGTTTGAACCTGCGATCTTAGGCATAAAAGCTCAGCATGCTACCAACTACGCCACCGAAGCCGCCCGAAAAGTGGAGTGTCGAAGAAAAACGCAATTTTCAACCTAAAGCACTTTTCACATTTTGCAAAAATGAGGAAAAAGTAGACTTATGAGATCGGGCAAATGTGTGTGTGTCTGTCCTTCTGTCTGGCTGTGTGTGTGTCCCCCCACCCCTATCAACTCCTAAATGGCTGCAGCAATCAAAACAAAATATGGTAGGAGTAAAGATCTATTCCTGAATATCTCTCGGCCATATTTGAAAATGATGTCAGTGCTACCAACTGCTGAAAAATCGCAATTGAAATTTGAACTCCTTGTTGGATATCTTGGAAGGTATGAATGGGAGCTATTTCACAATTGGCACACGTATAGATAATAATATTGCAGTTTAATTTCCAGGAGGCCATAAATGGCAATGTTGCGAAAATGATTATAAGCCTGCTGATAGGTCCACATTTTAAATGCATATAACTTCTACACTATCAATTGGATTTGAAGCAAATTTCGCTTGTGCTATGTGTACATAAACCGATATGACTTGAGCGTATTCTTAAGAGCCACCAGGGCTGCCAACTGTTAATAAATGCTCTCAATTTTTAAAATCCAAATACCCATATATCAGAAAGTATGCAAGCCGACAGCTTTAAAATATGCACATTCTGTACCTTAAGAGATGTAACTAAGAATATATTCAGTCACCATGGCTGCCAACTGTAGTTCTTTATTAGGCTACATTATGCCAGGTGTACGGTATTTCGAACTAATTAGAAATTTCGATATTACCAACTTAATTTCGCCATTATTCTAGATAGATCCATATAGATTAATTATTGATTAATTATTAATTTAAGAAAAGTAGGCTCTTTAGTTCGTCACGGAACTTCTTGTTGTTCTTCATTTTCATTTGCCAAAACGTTTGTATATATATTCTACAATACTTATAAAATAATTAATAAGGTAACGCCTTTGGTTTAGTGTCCACAAATTAATTTGTGGTTGAAAATTGCGGTTTTCTTCGATACTCCACTTGTATTAAAGAAAATTGAAACTCAAACACTGAAAGCCATATTACAATGTTCCTGGTACAGATGGAGGTCTATTAGATCAAAGTATTTTCATAAAATATGCGGCAAAGTTTTGTTGAAAATGAGCTAGTGGTCTTAAATTTTGGTAGGCACCACTCAGTTGAGTCACTGTGGATGTTTGAGAACAGAAGAATATCGTTGTTTGTCGTCAGGTCGGAGAGCAGGTTGCGAGGTCACTCCAGCACCCCGACGCGCGCCTCCAGTGAGGACGGCCCGACCATCAACAACACGACCTCCATGAAGAGGCAGAGTCGAGAACAGCGGGAGATGCGAGCCAGACGGAACGAGTGGCGTATCACCAAGATGGTACTGGCCATCTTCCTGTCTTTCGTGGTGTGCTACCTACCTATCACCATCGTCAAGGTGGCAGATAGTAGCGTCCAGTTCCCAGGTCAGTCTTGGCTTTTTCTGTATCACTCCATCTTGCTGTCCTTCGTGGTGTGCTACCTACCTATCACCATCGTCAAGGTGGCAGATAGTAGCGTCCAGTTCCCAGGTCAGTCTTGGCTTATTCTGTATCACTTCATCTTCCTGTCCATGTTGGCCCTTAGCTATATTCTGTTCTGATGGTATCACTTCATCTTCCTGTCCTTCGTGGCTACCTACCTATCACCATCGTCAAGGTGGCTGATAGTAGCGTCCAGTTCCCAGGTCAGTCTTAGCTTATTCTGTATCACTCCATCTGTCCTGTCCATGTTGGCCCTTAGCTATATTCTGTTCTGTTGGTATCACTTCAACTGCCCTCTCCCCCATCCCCAGGTGCTCACATCTAGAGGGACGTGGGTGGCAACCACGGGACCCTAGCTGAGTCTGGCATTGCTTCCACTTATTTGTGCCGGGCTCCTCTCCGTCTTCTTTCCTGTCGACCTCTCTTGGTCAACTCTTGTTCTCTTCCGACCCCGACGGTAATATGATATCCGAGGCCTAGGGAGTGTTTCACTTTCCCGCCTTAATTGGCCCTTGTCTCATCTTTCCTGATACCTCATTCTTCGAGGGGTCAGCCTTCTTTTTCTTTTCATGTTATCTCCTGCCTTCTGCTCAAGGCCCTCAAGGAGGCAGGGTGTATGTAGCCTCACCACTTCTGGTGCACCCTATATATTGGTACACCCTCAGGGACTCATGGCTGGTGAGTTTGGGAGTTGACGACCCCGGGGTCTCCTGAGCTGGGTCCGTTTTGTCCCCTTTTCCTCTGACCTTGGGGCGGGCCCTCTTCTCTTTCCCCCTTTCCTATCTGTCTTTCATGGCTCTCCTTCCTTACAAGTCCCTCAATCCTCATTCTTTGTGGGGTGAGGGCATTTCTTATCTTCCTTTCCGTTATTTGCCTTATCCTTTATTTGTTTACCATTTCTTGTTCTAGTCTGTAAGTCTGTAGTTAGTATTAGTTATAGTTTTCATTCTCATCTCATATTTCACTATCACCCAAACCATTAGGGTCCGATAACCTAGATGTTAGGCCTCATAAAACAACAATTATCATCATCATCATCATCTTCTGTCCTGTCCAGGTCACTGCTTGCCTTGTTGGTTCTTAGCTATATTCTGTTCTGTTGGTATCACTGTTCTAAACCTTGCCGTAGGTCTCCACATCGTGGGCTACCTCATGCTGTACCTGTCGGCCTGCATCAACCCCATCATCTACGTCATCATGAACAAGCAGTACCGCCAGGCCTACAAGACTGTGCTGCTCTTCAGGAGACCCCGGCTGCTGTCGCTCACACCAATGGGCACGAGTAGCTACGGCGGTGAGTAGAGGACCATCACTCACTCAGTCTCCCAAGGTTCATACACATTCAACTTGCGCTGCATGACAAGTAGACCGCCCCTGAATACACTGATCTTATTCACTTTATCTTTGCATCTATCTATCCACTCATCAATCAATCTATCTGTATATCTTTCTATTCATCAATCAATCTATCTGTGTATCTTTTTAATCATCAATCTATCCATTTATCTGTGTATCTTTTTCATCATAAATCAATCTATCTGTGTATCTTTTTAATCATCAATCTATCTGTGTATCTCTTTAATCATCAATCAATCTATCTGTGTATCTTTTTAATCATCAATCAATCTCTCTGTATATCTTTTTAATCATCAATCAATCTATCCGTGTATCTTGTTAATCATCAATCTATCTGTGTATCTTCTTAATCATCAATCAATCTATCTGTGTATCTTGTTAATCATCAATCTATCTGTGTATCTTTTTAATCATCAATCAATCTATCCGTGTATCTTGTTAATCATCAATCTATCTGTGTATCTTCTTAATCATCAATCAATCAATCTATCTGTATATCTTTTTAATCATCAATCAATCTATCCGTGTATCTTGTTAATCATCAATCTATCTGTGTATCTTTTTAATCATCAATCTAACTATCTGTGTATCTTGTTAATCATCAATCAATCTATCTGTGTATCTTTTTAATCATCAATCAATCTGTATATCTCTTTAATCATCAATCAATCTATCTGTATATCTTTTTAATCATCAATCAATCTATCTGTGTATCATTTTAATCATCAATCAATCTATCTGTATATCTTTTTAATCATCAATCAATCTATCTGTATATCTTGTTAATCATCAATCAATCTATCTGTATATCTTGTTAATCATCAATCAATCTATCTGTATATCTTTTTAATCATCAATCAATCTATCTGTGTATCTTGTCAATCATCAATCTATCTGTGTATCTTTTTAATCATCAATCAATCTATCTGTGTATCTTGTTAATCATCAATCTATCTGTGTATCTTTTTAATCATCAATCAATCTGTATATCTCTTTAATCATCAATCTATCCATTTATCTGTGTATCGTTTTATTCATCACCGGCTGAACCGAGTACGCGCCCCCGCGATCTGCGCCAGTCAAAGCCGGCCTTGCTTGCCGTGTTTATTTGGGCGCACATACATAATGACCCTGTAGTTGTTCTTTCGATAGTTCCATGACACCATTTGAAACTCATCAATCAATTCTTGTAGGTAAAGACAGAAGATTGTTCAACTACACTAAAATATGATGACAACGAGGAACTCCATTTCAATAAATGAATTCCTTGGAGCTTAGTAAAACCAGATATTCTACAATTTTCTTCCATGACAAATAATAGCCTGCTTTGTGTGTCCGCAGTCCTCACTGTCTTGTTCACATCCTAAGACCAAGTAGCGCTTGTGGTTTAGAGTATTTAGCATTTCGTAGCTTTAGAGATGTAGAATGTTGTAGCACAGTAAATTGATTGAATGTAAACATAGTAACTATGATTATAATACCAGAAATCTGCCTTCGACAGAAACGAACGGGACAGGAGCCCCCCCCCCAAAAAAAAAAAAAAGTTGACACATAAGTAGGTAATATAAGCCGAAGCTGGGGCAGGGGCTAATGGGCAAGATGGCCGCCGCGCGCAATCACTCTATGTTATTCTTATGGAGGGGTCAGTCAGAGCTGGGGCAGGGGCTAATGGGCAAGATGGCCGCCATGTCCTGAGACCATGGATAATGTCACAGGGGGAGTTCGGCCGTGTAGTTTCTAAATGGAATATTTATTATTATTATTATTATTATTATTATTATTATTATTATTATTATTATTATTAGGTAATTATTAATTGATCATGTATAATCAAGACCAGCCTTATATTGTCAACCACTTGGTGTAGTGACTAGCATTCTTGGAGGTAATTCCTGAGGTTCGAATCCTGGCTCTGCCAAGAAATTTAATTTCTGGTCTCAGGAGTGGAACGGAGTACACTCAGCCTTGTGAGGCAAAACTGACAAGAGCTGGCTTTTGATTCATACCTCAACAATTCTGCCTAACCCAACTTCACCTAACCTAACCTAACCTAACCTAACCTAACATAACCTAACTTGAAAGTGAGAGCAAAAATGTAAGAGCAAATGTAAGAGCACACATAATAAACTAAGTTATAACCTAACCTAATTTCACTTAACCTAACCTCACCTAACCTATCCTAACCTAACCTAACGTAACCTACCTAATTTAAAATTGCAAGCGAAAAAAAATTAGCAAAAAGTATGAGAAAAAAAGTGAGAGCAAATGTAAGAGCACAAATAATAAACTTAGTTATAACCTAACCACACCTAACCAAACCTAACCTAACCTAACATAACCAAACTTCAAAGTGAGAGCAAAAATGTAAGAGCAAATAAGAGAGCACAAATAATAAACTTATTTATAACCTAACCTAATCTAACCTAACATAACCAAACTTCAAAGTGAGAGCAAAAATGTAAGAGCAAATAAGAGAGCACAAATAATAAACTTAGTTATAACCTAACCTAACCTAACCCACAGAAACCTCATTTAAAGATTTTAGATTTTATATTTTAACATTTTAGATTTTTGATTTTTTTCATTTTACATTTTTTAGATTTTACATTTCACATTTTTGATTTTTTGTATTTTAGATGATAGTTTTTTTTTTTTTAGATTTTACATTTTAAATTTAAGATTTTTTGATTTTAGATTTTACATTTTCCGAAAAGAGTAAACTACAAGGCTACATACCTAACCTCACCAAACCTAACTTTACCAAACCTAACTTAAGCTAATCCAAAGGCTAATGCACATACACAAAGTATATAAGGGTACAAGCAACTATCCTTATGCTAGTTTTATAGGTTACTGTACAACATGATAACTACCCCAACCGTTTTTTTTTTTCATTTTTTTGTTTACACATATGAAAATTTTCCAATTTCCCATTTTCAGTTTTTTTTAATGTTAGTTTTAAGTTTTTCAATTTCATAACAAGGAAACATGGATTTTGCATTATGTTGTTTACACATTTACCAATTCACAATTTCCCATTTACAGTTCTTAAAATGTCAGTTTAAAGTTTTTCAATTTCATGATATAGAAACATGGATTTCCCAATTTGTTGTTTACACATTTGTCAATTTACCAAATTCCAATTTACAGTTTTTAAAATTTCAGTTTAATGTTTTTTTCTATTTTGTCAATATGGAAACATGGATTTTCCAATTTGTGTTTTACATGTTCATTTTGCATTAGGAGTGGAGAGAGGTGGGTAGTAATTAAAAAATGTACAAGCAGTGTCCATACTATATTTTTTATTTTAAATACATGTACACTATTTACACATAACACATTTTATATATATTCTTTTTTGTTATAAATTGTACAGTTGTTTTTATTTTGTTTTCTATTTTATTTATTTTTTGATTATGAATACTAGTTTTTTTAATTTTTGTAGTGCTATTGTTTTATTTCCTAAATTGTTTTGTTTTATGTATTTGCTAGTTGCAGGCAGAAGATTTTGATATTCATAACTTAACTCTTTAAGCATAGTCAATGATTGAGTAATGACCATAGGCATGTGTACCTATACCATCAGCATCAATCACTCTTTTATCATCACCAGGACACAAAGCAATTTTGTTTAGTCTTATAGATGATATGTCATGTTGTTTAGAAGCGATAATGTTCATTGGTATTCTTTTTACATTGTTGTTCATGACACAATCCTTATAATCTTGAAAGCTTATACAATTTTTGACAACACCTTTGCTAATACCTTTAATCTTTTTGATTTCTTTACCATTTATGTCTAAAGCGTACATTTTAGCTCTAAGTCCAATAAATGCTTTTATAATTTGTCCACAAGCCTCGTCTTTAAATTTCCCCAACGTTTTCTTGTTTGATGTAGAGTAACATATGTGATTAGTAGGATAATCTGATGTGTCCAGGTGTTCTAGGAAATCCAACTTGTCTTGATATACATCTTGGGTGTTAACCAAATAAATGAACGAGTCGGTATCCATATACATGAGTTTAAGATTGTTCATTCCATAATAGGGTAGCAGGACATCATAGTGGTGGGAATACATGAGAGTTTTTGAAATATCCAGAATACACATTCCAATATATATAGGCTTATTGAATACAATGTTACGTTTAGCCATGTGGAAAGCAGCTAGGTTAGGACCATAAATAGTTCTGTCAATAAATGTCGGCTTTGCTATTAGCTTTTCTGCCTTTTTGCTGTCAGTCACAAGACGTATGTCTATTCTTTTACGGATATTTTCCATTGTTTTTCCAAAAATGGCATTGTTGAATAATTTGTACAGATTTTTCTCAAACTCATTTTTGGCTTGTTTTCGAAGGTTGTTATTAAAATCAACGTATGCCTTTAACCAAGGTCTTTGCTTAAACTTTAACACACGATGAATTTTTATCAATTTTATTCCATGATCTAAAGCCTGTTTTAATGCCATGTAGTGAACAACATATCGCCTTCGATTTCCAAGATGAGGAATTAGTTTTTTCAGAGACGAATCCTTAGGTTGTGTACACTCTGGTAGGAAAGGTAAATCGTTGTGTAGATCATGAAGGTCAGATGGGTAATCAACATCAACGTCTAGAATGTATCCCACAGGATCGTCTTTCTTCAGTTTTTCTAGATCAACGGTATCTGGAGAAACCCACTGAAATCCGCCATAAGGAAGAGAGTGACACATAGCCCACCCGTATTGGTTGTTGGCATCATCATAGGTTATAAACTGTGATGGTTTCTCAGAATCATAGGTTTCCATGTATTTATTGTTAGCTTCAGCATACCGATGAGACACCTGGCATATGCCTCCACGTATTCCAGACTCGATTAAAAGAATCTGATCGTAATCCTGTAGCAATTCCAGTTCAATGCCTGTGTAAAGGAGCATTGCCTCGAAACTTAAACCAGGCAAAGTGAAAAAGTGTGCAGCATCCACTCGGTGTGTTTCTAGTGTTTTGTTTCTAAACGTTTCAAAGCTGTCTGCAAGAAGGAGTACATCTGAAGTTAGGTAGAGGTCACTATATTCCCCTAGAGTTTTAATGTTGAACTGATTCCACACATTTTTAGCATGTTCATAGTCTTCTTGACTAACATCTTCTTGACTTAATTTGTTAAAGAATACCTCTTTTGGAGGTAAACACGTTTCACTTAACTTTTCCCATGAGTCAATGTAGTCATAACAAAATACCCCTTTACGAGTCATGAGCATTGCATTTTCTTTTCCAAAGTACTTGTCTGATTCAGGGTATAATGTTAAGTTGGAAACTAAGTTTTCCAAACTACTTGGCATTAACCGAAACGTGTCCACAAATCGAAGCTTAACATTTCCAACATATTTGGTGAAAGAGATGTACTTTTCTTTGGAGTTAGGGATAACGTCCACTCTTTCAGTAGTACACCCCAATTGCTTTACAATGAAATTTGCGTCGTAGCTACTCATATTATGTAGAAATACAGGAACGGGGTTACGTGTTTTACACCTCAAATTACAGTTATTGTGAGCACTTCCACGGTATTCCCCTGTAATATGACAATGGTCTCGAACTTTCCAGTCCTCTTTGGTAAATGGTTTATGACACAAATAACAGGTTTCAGAAGATTGGAACTCTGCTTCTTGATGCTCAGTTAAAGCTTTTGGAACATTTAAGCTGTAAAGACGATCAATTTCATTTGCTATTGAGATCAAACAGTCCATAAACTTTTCTGCAGCGTCAGGTCCACGATAAATAATAGGTTGGCTCGGAAGGTTTGTCTTTATGTGTTCCACAGCAGGTGAGGGTTTAACATATATACCAAAGCTCATAGGAACATGACTCTGGTATGGCACTGTATAACTTGCCTCAGGATTAGGTAGACATGTTTGATACTTTCAAAATCTGCATAGATAACGTAAGGTATTCTAAGCATTTTTTCCACATTTACGAATTTCACAATTGGGTTTTTAATAGGCATTTCAACCCTAGCAATGTCATGCTGGACACACAAAGCTCTATGTTCTTTTAATTTTTCCATTCCTTGTTGCCCATATTGATTATCAAAGTGAGTAAAACACCGTTTACACGTATATATCTTATGTCCATGGCGGGTAATCTGATGTCCTACTAGTTTATCAAAATCTTTGATAAAGACGTAGTGGTTCTGGCCGGATGAAGAACTTAGCAGAAGGAGGTCGCGATGGTCTTGCAGCTCTTGATCCACAACCTTTAGAGGGAACAATTTGTTGTCTTGTTCCAATCCAAATACATTAATGGATATATCGTTGGCTTTTTCAAATTTGGGAATGTCAGCTAGCGATGTAGGAAATGATATTACTGAAAAATCATACTTGTTTTCCAGATCCTTGTATTTACTAACGCGTTTAGCATCAGTTTTAACCAGTTTTGCTAAAATGGCATACATAAAACACCTCTCGTCCTTAAAGTTTTGAGGATTAATGCAGGCTTTTCTTGCTTGTATAGCTGCTGGTAATGGAATATATGTGCTGCCACGCAAGGGATTGTACTTATTTATTTTCAATCGTACTCCTTCCACTGCTAACAAAGCCCAATTACTGCCTTTTAGCTCAGATTCTTCCATTTCCGTAGTTAACTTTGTAAATTGTGTTTCCAAGAAACTACTTAAGTCCGTTTCCAAAAATAGGGCCTGATTTCGTGTTTTAAAAGCACGATCTGTAATTTCATTGGTAGATGTATGAATGAATCTACATTCAGCCACAAGATTAACTTTTATCGACTTGTGCATTGCTATTTCTTTCTGCATAGCTTGTATTATTTGCTGTTTGGACTCTTTAAGGTATGAATTTAAATCCTTGCACGTATCGCAACGAATGAAATAGGATTTAAGTCGACCTTCAAAAGATGTCTTATATTCAATAAGTCCATTTTTGTCAGGGACCAATTACAGTAGGTAATGTTTTGTAGGCTCTGCCTTTTGTCTTTTAGCTGCCGACACAACATTACAACATTCTTCATGACGACGTCCATTGTAGGCATTGTTGAATGTACTACCACAGGTCTTGCACTCATGAAATTCACCACACGATACTTCATGTCGCTTCCTATGATAGTCTCGAAGAAAAGTCTTTCCACACTCTTTACACATATAGCTAGGAATGGCTTCTTCCATTATGATTGTTGATTTCTGCAAACAGCTGCTTACTGCGTATCACAGGGCTAGAGGTTGGTCAGTGAGACGGTCTTTCACGATGTGAACACCGTGAGAGGTAGTAGTCAACTGGTGATATTCTTGTGAAGGGTCCACTAATATACCCCTAGTCTAGACCAACAGCTCTTTACAGCGTATGACAAGGCTGTATACTGGACAGTGAGACGGTCTTTCACGATGTGAACACTGTAACAAGTAGTAGTCAACTGATTATATACTTGCTAAGGGTTCTCTAATATACAATAGTCGAGACCAACAGCTACTTACTGAGTAGTACAAGGCTGTACAATAGTTGTTTTGACAGTCTTTCACGATGTGGTCACTGTGAATGGTAGTAGTCAACTGATGATATTCTTGATAAGGGTCCTCTAATGTACCCCTGGTTAAGGGTAACAGCTGTTCACTGCTTATGACAAGGCTAAAGACTGGTTGCTTCAACGGTCTTTCACAATGTAAACACTGTGACAGGTAGTAGTCAACTGAAAATATTCTTATGGCCTACTCAAGGTTATCAGGTACTTACTGCATATCAAAAGGCTGTACACTCATGTGTGTTAGGCACTCTTTCTTGCTAAGGACCCCAATATTCCCTACACAAGGCTATACATGTTAGTTCTAAACACTTAGTGGTTAATTGTATATTCAATTTTTGTACAAAGCATATACGAGCACGTTTTTATGAGGTAAAACTTTACCAAATAGTCAAATGCGACACGCAAAGTATGTTGCCGCTATCTAGCGGTGACTATGAGAACTACTTGACCGACCAGCATGCTACCTAGCGCTCCATTTCAATACTCGCTCACTGAACGAACAGCATGCTATCTAGCGGTCGATATCAATACTCACTCAATTACCAGCCTGCTACCTATCGGTCAATATAACAACTCACTCAACTACCAGCATGCTACATGGCTTTTTTTGGTCAGTTTTTTGTTGGCTTTTTGTTGGCTTTTGTTGGCTTTTTGTTGGCTTTTGTTGGCTTTTGTTGGCTTTTGTTGGCTTTTTGTTGGCTTTTGTTGGCTTTTGTATTAGCTCTTTTATATTTGCTCTTGTTTGTTGGGGCTTATTTGGTCTTGGAAAGTATGTCAGTCCTTTTTTTATGGCTGCATATTGCTTACAGCCATGATTGTAAGCAGCAACAACAACAACAACAACACACACAAATTTCTAAAAAAAAAAAAAAAGTACTCAAAGGTTTATCAATGACTCTCAACTCTTACACTTACCTTTATCCCATGCCTAGTCAAAAGAAATAGTGTATTTTTCAAATTTTTCAAAAAATATTTGGAAAGTAGGCTATGTCATTAATCTAAAAATCCTAAAAAGACATATGTTAACTCCAACACCTACCTCTATACCACTCTCAGTCCACAAATAGTGTATTTTTCAAATTTTCCAAAACATATTTCCAAAATGGGTATAATTTCCAAAATTAAAATGTTTACAAAAATGTTTGTTTGTCATAAATGAATGGCCTTTGCCTCCTCTACAGCCGTACCAAGTCCCAGGTCTCTAGGACAACAAAAATAAAATTTTGAAAATGGGCTTTATTTCCAAAATTAAGAATTTTACAAACAAGTTTGTCTAACGTAAATCAATGGTCTTTACCCCCTCTATTCCCATACCAAGTCTCAGGTCACTAGGTCAAGAAAATACAATTTTTAAAAAATGGTCACTATTTTGGAAACTAGGAATTCTACAAAAAAGTTTGTTTAACATAAATGAAAGGTCTCTATCCCCTCTACCGGTAAACCAAGTTACAGGTCTGTACGACAAAAAATGAAAAAGTTCAACAGGGAAAGTAGGCGATTTTTCATAAAACCAAACATTCTAAAAAGCGTTCTATGGGCTTAAAAGAATGGCCTCTATGTCCTTTATTTTTTTATAATATTTTATTTTTATTTTTTGAGTTTTTTTGAAAAAAGTTCAATTTTGTAATTTTTATATTTTGGAAACTAAAGAGTTTACAAAATATTTTGTTTGACATAAATGACTGGCCCTGACCCCATCTACCACCAAAATAAATTTAAAGCCTCTAGGACTAAAACTGCAGTAGTGGAGTAGTAGGGATTCTAACGAGTGTCATGGCCGCCATCCCGGCATTTGTCCGAAGACGAAGTGGGAAACCACGGAAAACCACTTCCAGGATGGCTGAGGTGGGAATCGAACCCCCTCTACTCATTTGGACCACCCGAGGCTGAGTAGACCCCGTTCCAGTCCTCATACCACTTTTCAAATTTCGTGGCAGAGCCGGGAATCGAACCCAGGACCTCCGGGGCGGTAGCTAACCATGCTGTCCGCTAAGCTACGGAGGCGACATGATATCTTTATCATTAAAATATTTTATGTTCGACCCTGACTATTATATGTCAGAAAACTGTACTATAATGAGGCTCATTAGAACACCATTTTTCATTATTAAACAGTTTCTCCCACCAATCAGAGCTCACGAAACAGTTGTTTGACCAATTAGACAAGGATAGCATCGCACCTGCTGAGTTCCACGGCCTTCTAATTTAAATTTCACTGTGTGGCCTAGTGTCATAGTGGGGTAATCGAGGAGGCCATGGTGAAATACAAGGCATTCTCTGCGTCCCATGCGCTCTGTTCAGTACATAAAACTGGCGAAATATCGAGAGATATTTATGAATATTTATGTTCGAACATAAAATAGTTATAATAATTATCGTCGAACATAAACAGTCGTATGCAACTGGCCTATAATGGTAATTAAGACACGTATGGAAATGATAAAACTCGCATACGCTCGTTTTATAAACATACTCGTGTCTTAATTATTGCCATTATAGGCTCGTTGCATAATGTATTATTATGTTCGACTATGTCGATATTATGTAAATATTATATGTCAGAAAACTGTATCATAATGGGAGTCATTAATGTACTACTTTTCATTATAACACAGATTTTCCAACTAATCAAAGCTCAATATTTTCATTCATTGACCAATTAGGTAAGGATAGCGTCTGACATGCACTGAAAATCCAACATGTCGGACATGAATTACATGATTTAAAAGTTGACAATGTGGCCTATATTGGATCAACCATTGTACTTACAATGCATAAACAAACTGGGCAATATTGCAAAAGAAATAGCACTGTACCTTAATATCCCCAACTCCAATTTCTACACATTCGTAAGATTTCACCGACAATTTTACTGAATGCTGTTGTTAACATAAACACACCAGAACGTCATGGAGGAAGCGGGCATATGACATTAGTTCCACGGAAATTATAATCCAGCTCTCTGTTCAGTAAATGGATTTCTTATGCGAAACTTTTCCGCCAGATACCGTTACTGTTCTATTTGGGACTAAATTGATTTGCCTTCCGTTGACATTCCATACGCATCGAATTTGAAGAACAAATAGTTGATAATACAATAGATTTTAATTTTAAAGCGTTTGTTACAGACTTTTTGTTGTTGTTATTTGACCAAAATAACAAAATGATCATACGTAGTACCTGTGCACTATCTGTTGGTGCTACTTCAGGATAAACAATGTTCCAAAGCTTTGGGATTCGTTATTGGGTAGAGAGCAAATGCTGAGCCCACACAATTCCCAAAGAGAAGAAGTCAACCGACAGAATCTCGACAGCTATTTATGAATATTTATGTTTGAACGTAAAATTTATTATTATCGTCGAACATAAACAGTCGTATGCAACTCGCCTATAATGGTAATTAAGATACTCGTATGGAAATTATAAAATTCGCTTCGCTTGTATTATAAACATACTCGTATCTTAATTTTTGCCATTATAGGCTTGTTGCAAAATGTACTTTTATGAAAACTACATCGAGTCATTCCGATTTCCTCAGTTATTTTTTTACAATGAAAGATATATATGCCCAGATATGCCATCGGTCATATAAAACCACCTACCTCTCACCTTACTTGAGTTATATTAGAACAGTTTTTCCCCCTGATATTTTCCACTTTTTTCTTCATTCACTCACCCATATCTCAGGCTGTAATTGCTGTACACCGTTGGTTTATGTCTAACTCTAACAACACTCCAGGGATCAAATGCTCTCTTTTGCGCGGTTGGTCACTGAAATCGGCTGCGTCTGAGCGAAGTTCTGAGGTTACACGAGTGTATCGTACAGGATTCGTTTCATGCATAATCGTGCATGGATTCAAAGCGCTCATTCGAAATTGTATTACGAGTACCAGACATATTGCCAGAGAATTAGCCTTCGAGGAAACACTGTTTCAGTGTTGTCCACTGATAGCATTTATGTAGGTGGGACAGTTTTGTGTGTTCAAAACTGCTTTGGACTAATATCCAGTCTCACAGATAGTTAGCCTACGTGCTGGAACATATTCCTAACACGAATATTGAGAAGAGCATATCTTCAACCGGAGGATTTATTTTACTTCTAACGTTGGAAAACATGGCAAGCAATGTTCGTCAGTGTACTGCGCTAATATTAGTTGAATGCTAGCAAAGTCGTCATGTACATTCATACTTTGTAACACAGACTTATTTCGGAACGGTAAATGACCGGGTGACAATAGTCAACTACAACAGTTCTAGATTACGTGGATTTTTGATGGCACAAGCCATGGTGTTAATGGATACCGCACAGGAATTCATGGTAGCGAACAGTCGTGATAAACTTTTGAATAATACTGACATGAACCGAAATGTTATTATGGAGTGTTAAATCATATTTGGTGGTGCGATGGAGGCCGACGTTTTGGAATATTGAATCGTGGCGAGGAGCCGATGGAGACATGTGTGTTACCGCACACGTGCGTTCGAGCATGCAGCATGGCGAGGTCGTGGCGTGCTACAGCCATATGATTCATCGTTGCGGACCATTATCAAGGGAAGTGAACAACCAGCGTATGCTTATTTCGAGAGTTTCTTCCATTTAAGCGAGTATCTCTCTCTCTCTCCTTGACGCTATGGTCATTGCAGAACCTTGGTCTCCGGATCTATCTTCTTCCAAAGCTCTCTGTCGATTGCCTAGGTCCTCCAACTCCTGACTCCCATGGTACGTAGATCGTCCTCCACTTCCTCGATCCACCGCTTTCTTGGCCTACCTCTATGTCGTCTACCTCCTGGATGCCCCTCCAACACTTTCTTAGGTTCTCATATTTTCTGGCTGGAGTAGGCTTCTCACATTCCAAGTCGCTAATACCAATCCATAACCAATTCGTCGCTTAGGTCGTTTTTCCGTTTTATCCGTCAGGTTTATTTTCATTCTTTGCGGCTTCTCAACTATTTTTTACGGGATAGGGGTGACAGCCCTATGCCCCACCCCAAACCTGGAGGACCAGGATATCCCTTTTAGTCTGGATCATCACCCTCGACGTGTCTGGCTTGAGAGGCCCTACCAGTAGCTTAGCTACCGCCGGCATAGCTCTCATGATCTTATGACCCCGCAAGCCCCACCATCACGGCAAGGTAAAGATACCATCGATGGGGTAAGCGACTATATCTCAGGTTGGAAAGGCTGTACACGATTGGTATTGACATATTTAATAAATCAAGATCTCTCTTTCGTGCTATTGACCCCTCAAATTGGTTGCGTCTGATGAACAGACACAACGAGTGATGCCAACGTTTCTAGAATATCTATGGACTAACAGAGACCCGACTTCGTAGGAAAAAGTAAAATGGAAGCTGTGAATGGCGCTAAGCTAAAGTACGGTAATTGTCTTTTGTGAAAGTTAAGACATGTGAACAGGAAATAACATAACATGGTGGCCACTACTCCTGGAAAACTTGGAAATCCTGGAAAACTAGTGGATTTTTACTAGGACTGGAAAACTCGTAGAAAATGACGAAAAGTTTAAAAACTCCTGGAAAATAGCCACTGTTGATTAATTATAAACGTCTTTCCATCTTAAACCATACTCCCGCTGCGGTTTTGTGTGAGCGCTCTATCGTTAATGAAAGAAATTTCCTCAGGTTACCTGTTTCTGTGTGGGAGAACACGCGATAGTATTTTTGTAAAATATATTGAGTATAGACAACTTCACCGCAATAACATTTCAGGCGGCATTCTTTTCTCTTTTTTTAAAGCGGATATTTGAGTCACAAAGGCTTTTTTAAAATAACAATTAAGTAATTTGTGTGTAGGCTTGCGTATCAATAACGCAATCGCCACTAATTTGTGTCATCATCTGTATAAGTAAACCACCCACAACTGCTTTATTTTGGTCTTGAAGTAGGCAACCGATAAAGCCGCCCTCCCCCCCCCCCCTCCCCAATCCCCCGCACTCGCGCTTATTTTTAAATCTGGAAAAATGAGAATTACTCCTGGAAAATTCCTGGAGACCTCCTGGAAAATCGTTGACCGATTTGAGTGGCCACCATGCATAAGGAAAGAAACGATGTAGGATTGCTGAAATTAATGCTGTGGAGCAGCACGAGTCTTGTAGTTCGTTTATGAATTGAGTAAAACATTAAAAACCAATATACTTATCATGTACTATTGTTACTAAACGACAAATGGCAACATTGCAAAGCGAGGCGATGGTAGCGTGATGTAAACAGTGTGACAATCAGTTCGCTCTGGTCTTATGTGTTACAACATAACCTCTTATTACTCTACAGTGCCTTCGCTCTTAAGAACCTAACAAAAACAGTAACTAGTGCCTTTGAAGCTTGTGACAAAAGTTTTTTCCCTAACTTTTATACCGTTATCAAACTTTTTGCATTTTTTCCTGTCTCTGTAGCTACCGCCGAACGACGTTTTCCAAGTTTCAGTAGGTTGGAATCATACTTAACCCGCGAGGACTGACGCGTGCGTACTTTAGATGCAAGGGTTAAATAATTCTCTATATTTTCGTTTCGGTCAGCCCTTATCTTCAGTTGCTTACTGCAGTTTCCTTCCCAGCCTTGAACTTCACCCTGCAAAAGAAACATTCCATAGCTTTTTAAACACTCAAGTTATTTCTATATTATTTACGGTCGGGTCAGATTTACCCATGGCGCCAGTCCACGGGTGACAATTATCGGTTTACGTTAGTCGAGACAATCTGCAAAAAATATGGGGGAAAATCCACCTATTTACTGTCGACCAAAATATTATGCGCACTCGAGTTTGAAGGTTGTTCGTGAAGTAACCAATAGACCTACATAAAATCCAATAACATCATCATTCGTTGTTCTATTTTACGTTAGTTCATGCAGGTTTGAAAATTTTAATTTATATTTTAATATTTTTTATCGCAGTTGGAACACAAAAAGTGCTCGTTTTTAAGCGTGCATCAACCATGCGTCTCATTTAAGAATTATTATCTCAAAACCCGTCATCAGATCCAATCCAATTTCTCCGAGTATTCCGGTTTTCTCGGTCACAATTTCATTCCAGCAACACTCTCCACTATCATTTTATGTCATCTGTCATTCATTTGCTCATTGCCCCAGGGGAGTGCGACAGGCTTCGGCAGCTGGCACAGTTCATATTCTCGCCACTAGATGGGGGCTTCATTCATTCCCGGTCGACTGGAAGCAGGCTGTGGATTATCATTTCATTTTGCAAAACAATTTGCGATTTTTAACACAGTTAACATGCAAAGGGAAATATGTAGCAATTCTGCAAGTCTTCACTTTAATTACCTGTACGTAATGAAAAATAGGAGCATACTTTCGCACTGTCATATGTGCCTCTGAAGCGTTTTGCTCCCTCATTTCTCTTGACAGTTAAAATGTGACAACATGAGATATATTCTGCGAGTTGTGACAAATCGATATCCTTATTCTGTAAAACATCGGACAGGTTGTAAGAGATATACAACATCTTCATATATATTATTTCAGTAGTATAGATCCCTCCTGCGGCGCTCACAAGCGACCGATCGTGAAAAATGAGCATTCAAATGAAAGAGAATAGACATTTGCGGTGACAAATTGCACTCTAATTTTATAAATATCTATAATTTATTTAAAAATTACTTGTAAAAAAACTGAACGAAGTGTGCAATTTGCAGATACTGTTGCTGTAGGAAAATATGCTCCAGAATATTGCTGTCCTTTTCACATCTTGGCCGCTGTACGCCTGTTTCATGTCATTTTGACATTCTGCATGGATTTCAGAATCAGTAAATCAAAGGAATGAGTACTCAAATCGTATAATTTCATAAGTATCGAATAGCCGGTGAGTGTTGTGATGATCCAATCTGCAGTGATTGCCTTGTTAAGTTAGGGAACGTAGAACTTGGATCTAACTGAAATGTAAAAAGTGTTCTATAATCATTTGGTTGAAATAGAAAACATAACCTTTCTTCTTAAGTGTCTCATTATAAACCTATTGGGGAAAGTGTGGTTTATGAACATGCGAGATTTCTCCTAAACCAGAGGGAGTTAGAAGGTGTGGTTTGTACCAAAATCTTCCAAATCGTCTCAATAGTACAGAAAAAATCCTGCATTTCTTGAAAAGTCAACGGAAATATATTTATTTGTTTATAAAGTGCTTTTAAACAAATAAACAAGATGATAGCCCCTGGTAGAACTGTGTCGCGAACAGCTCGTATAACACTAGAGACGGGCGGGTAGTCTGTACACATAGGGCGCACACAATCCATTATGCGAGAGCTCTCTCACGGGTCCGCTAGTTAACATAATGCGAAAGTAACTACAACTAACGTGCACCTCTAACGGGCCCTTATGCATTGCCCCCCTTTGCCCCTCCCTCTCGGTGGCCCTGAGAATTACCATTTAGAATTTCGGGAGAAAGTTACGGGAACGCCTTGGCTTTTACCTGCACGGCCACGTGCCGTCATCCAGGCGTCGTGACGCCTCACCCATAATGCTAAGCCTACTGATTGTTATAAGATCGTAAAGAGACGCCGCGCTTTATTGGAAGCGACTGTAAGTACGCTGTCAAAACAATTGAGTGTCTCAGCCGCAAAGGAGGTCATTGTTGCCATTAAATATATCATTTTAAAGTAATTTGCCTTCTTTGACTAATTTCCCTTTAATATTATATAATATCTTCCTCTGCGAGGAAATAAAAACAGCTCCCATCTCAAGCCAAGTATAAAGAGGCCCCGAAGTTTAAGACAAGAGGCTTAACATTTTTAATTAAGGGTATCCAGCCGTAAAGAAGGCTGCTGTGTCGCCAGCAGTGTAATGGATTATGTCCTCGTTTCATTTTTCTCTCGCCACTGACAACTTGGCTTGTTTTCTTTGCTTAAAGTTTCCTACAAATTATTGTATAATTCCTGTGCTGTCGCAGTGCAGTGTTTCTATCACAAGTTGGTTGTTGGCCATCACCGGCTTCGATGCCGTAGTTGGTCGCATGCTGAACTGCTGTGCCCAAGATAGCGGGCTCCAAACCCGGTCGAAGTCATCGGATTTTTAAGAGCGTTAAAATTCTTCAGTGTGCCTCCTTCGATGTCACGATATAGCAAACGAAACTCGATTTGTGGTGATATATCGATTTGATTGGCTGCCTGTGATTGGCTGGTTAATGTGATTTCACTTCTCACCGCTAGATAGCTCTAGAGTAGCACTGAAACGGCAAATCGGAAGTAACGATAGCTTAGGTATAAGTTAGTGTGTAGTTATTTTTGCCGGCCCCGTGTGTTGGGGTAGTGCGTCTGCCTCTCACCCGGAGGCCCTGAGTTCGATTACCGACTCCGGCAGGTATTTTAGAATGGGACGTGAGGACAATTCAGTAGCTGTCTGAAAATGAGACAGCGCGTCGGTCAGGAATACTAAGATTAAAGGCCGAGTGGACCAGGCGCAGATTAAAGGGGGGGGGGGGGGTCACGGGGGTCATGGACCCCCTCCCCCAAACGGATACCAATTTTTTTTTTCAAACTCAAAAAACAAAAACACAATAACCAGACAAATAAAACTTAACGAATTTTAACTGAAAAACAGATTTATTTTATTTTATTCAATACTGAAAATATCTTTATTGCAATTATTATGTTCTGTTACAACTGTACATATTTACAACTTCATACCTGTTACATAAAAACAATTATTTTTACAACAAAACCAACTCGTCTATTTTGTTTAGCAAACCTTGTGATTACCGAATCGATGTTTATAGTTATGTCACGATGAATGTGCAGCAATGCACGGATACGAATTTGGGGATTTTTTTCGCACCAAACATTTTTGCCGACGTCCAAACTGCAAGCTTGGTTGGCAATTTAAGCTGTGACTTTCTCCCTTTGCCGGTACCTACTCGACTTGCCGAAACTGTAACGTACCTTCATACTGTTACGTGCCACCCCCCTAGTGGCACTTTTGTTAACTGGATTACGGTGGGGGTACAAAGCACAACACCAATTACTGCTTAAAGAAATAATTAACTTTATTGTGGCCAGAAAATTACACTAATCAGCAAATACAAGCAATTAGAAGCCTTACTCCAGTTTCCTCAAGTCTCTTCCTTGAGTGCTCTTGGCCCTTCCACTTGTCAACAGACCACAGAAGTTAATCCGTCCTAATGAGTACGGTGGCCTTGACAGAAACTACCTGCTCCTCTCCCTTATGTTCACCGACCACAATTACTTACGATCACTTGCTGCAGGCTATTTCGCTGTCCACAAGCTGGAGAAACAATGTCACTGGATTTCGTAACTCGCACAGCACTTCGTCACCACACTTCTGTCGCACTCGCTCAAAAACACACACCCACAGAAAACTCGGTCCCCTCACTGTTGAAGCCGCTTATATAGCAGGCTGGTGACTCAATAAATTCTAGAATCGTCCAGGAAACACGGCT
This sequence comes from Meconema thalassinum, assembly GCA_946902985.2. Lineage (NCBI taxonomy): Eukaryota > Metazoa > Arthropoda > Insecta > Orthoptera > Tettigoniidae > Meconema > Meconema thalassinum. Next base: position 24,439,611 of record OX336400.1, read on the forward strand.
TCTCGACATTTCCTTCGCTGGTGGTGTCACGAAGATTCTGGACCATCCCTTTCACTTCGCAGTCCGTTGCGTAACGCGCATGCAATACACTGAGGGAGAGCAGTCCAGCCCTGGGGCAGTTTTGACTCATGCGGCGAGCGATGAAACGAACTCACAGCCGTAACACCACCCCCTTCCTAAAAAGGCTGATCGTCCCGATCAATCATTGGTCCGTCTGTGTCCCTCCGTAGGCTGCCAGGCGATCTCGATGCACGATCTTCATCTTCGCCCTCGGGCTCCGCTGGCTCCTGTAGACGACATCGTTGATCCGTTTCACGACTCGGTACGGGCCCTCCCAGGACTTCTGCAGTTTGGGTGACAGGCCTTTCTTCCGTAATGGGTTGAAGAGCCAGACCAGGTCGTCCTCGTGGAATCCGCCGGCATCCGTCTGCTGGTCGTATCGGGTCTTCATTCGGTCGGTCTCAATCCGCAGTTTCCTCCTCGCGAACGCGTGCACGTCCTCCAGTTGGTCGACCAGTTACTGACAATACTGGCTTACCGGGATCGGATCATTCCCAGGTCGGCCAAAGGCAAGATCAACAGGTAGACGGAGCTCCCTCCCAAACATGGCCCGGGCTGGTGTGCACCCGGTGGCTTCATGCACGGCGGCGCGGTAGGCCAGGAGAAATAGTGGAAGATGTTTGTCCCAATCCCTCTGGTGCTCGCTGACGACTATTCGAAGATGGTTCTCGATGGTGCGATTGAATCGCTCTACCATCCCGTCGGACTGAGGGTGTAGTGGCGTTGTCCTTGTCTTCTGGATTCCCAGCAGCTGGCATAGGTTCTGGAACACCTGCGACTCGAAGTTCCTCCCTTGGTCGGAGTGCAGCTCCAGGGGTACTCCGTACCGGCTGACGAATTCCTTCACCAGGGTCTCTGCAATCGTCGCGGCTTCTTGGTTAGGGAGCGCATACGCCTCCGGCCATTTGGTAAAGTAGTCGCTGACGACTAATATGTAGCGGTTCCCTGCCTCGCTTAACGGGAATGGCCCAGCAACATCGATGGCCACTCTCTCCATGGGGCCGCCCACGTTGTAGGTCTTCAGTGGACCCCGTCGTCTTCGTCCTGGGCCCTTGCTGGCTGCGCAATCGTGGCACCTCGCGCAGTGGTTCTCCACGTCTGTTCGGCATCCGATCCAGTAGAACCGCTCTCTCAGCTTCTCCAGGGTCTTCTTTATCCCTAGGTGTCCACCAGATGATCCTCCATGAACTTCCTTCAGGACTTCCTCCGTCATAGCCTTTGGAACGACGACTTGTTCCCGAGATGTCTTCCCGTCGGTGCTCTCCCAGGTACGGCAGATGAGGCCATCCCTTAAAATCAGCGAGTCCCACTGCGCCCAGTAGGACTTAAACTTTGGGCTGCAGTCACTCACAATGTTCCACCCGGGTCTGGGGACACAGGCCCTCTTCCATTCGGCTATCAGTCCCAGGTCATCTTCTTCTGCTTGCGCCCGCGTGAAAGATTCGGGGCTCCAGCTCCCTTGAAGTTCCACGGTAGTCCTTCGGCACTGTATCCCGGTGTTCTCCTCCCTTCGGGCACAGAATGTGCAGTCTTCGGGGCACGGTCTTCGTGACAGGGCGTCGGCGTTAGAATGCAGTTGGCCTTTCCTGTGCTGAATCTCAAATTTGTACTGTTGAAGCCTCTCTAACCACCGCGCGAGTTGACCCTCGGGCTGCTTGAAGTTCAGGAGCCACCGCAGGGATGCATGGTCGGTCCTGATGAGAAATTCTTGCCCGTACAGATACTTGTGGAATTGTTCAATGGTCTTCACGATGGCGAGCAGCTCCTTCCTGGTGACGCAGTAGTTCCTTTCTGGCTTTGACAAGGCCTTGCTGAAGTAGGCCACTACTCTCTCCTCGCCGTCCACTACTTGCGACAGGATCCCCCCTATGCCAAAGTTGCTGGCATCGGTATCGACGATGAACCTTGTTCCAGGTCTGGGGTAGGCCAGAATAGGCGCGGTGCAAAGAGCCTGCTTGAGTTGTTCGAAGGCACTGTGGCATTCTGCTGTCCACGTGAAGAGTTGGTCCTTCTCAGTCAGTCGATGTAAAGGTTTGGCGATGTCGGCGAATCCTTTCACGAAGCGACGGTAATAAGTGCAGAGTCCCAGGAAGCTTCGTAGTTGGGACTTGTCCTTCGGAACTGGCCAATCCCTCACAGCTGCGGTCTTCTCTTGGTCGATGCGCACCCCTTCCTCGGAGACGATATGCCCAAGGTACTGGACCCGCTTCTGGAAGAGCTGACACTTCTTGGGGCTCAACTTCAGCTGGGCAGCCCGTAGCTTCAACAAGATCTCCTTCAGGTTGCTGTAGTGCTCCTCGAAGCTTCTCCCCAGTACGATGACGTCGTCTAGGTAGACCAGGCAGGTCTTCCAGTGTAGTCCCCTCAGAATGGACTCCATTAGCCTTTCGAAGGTCACAGGGGCGTTGCACAGACCGAATGGCATGACGGTGAACTGCCAGAGCCCGCTGCCCACAGAGAACGCAGTTTTCTCGCGGTCCTTAGGGTGGACCTCCACCTGCCAGTAGCCACTCTTCAAATCCAAGGTGGAGAACCATCTCGACCCTGATATGGTGTCCAGGGTGTCGTCGATCCGGGATAGAGGGTAGCTGTCCTTCTTCGTGACGTCATTCACCCGCCTGTAATCCACGCAGAACATGGTGGAACCGTCTTTCTTCTTCACTAGCACGACCGGAGAACTCCAAGGACTATGTGATGGCTCGATCACCCCTTGCTCTTTCATCTCTTCTACCATCCGGTCGACTTCGGCTTGCTTGGCGAGCGGGACACGTCGGAATGGGGCCCTAATCGGTGCGCTGTCCCCAACGTCGATTCTGTGCTGAACCAAGCTTGTCCTGCCGAAGTCTTTGCTCCCCACGGAGAAGGCGTCCTGGAATTCGCGTAGCAGGTCCTGAAGTTGGCGTGTTTGTTCCTCGTCTAAATGGTCCTGGGATCCTTGGTACAGCTTCTGTAGTTCCTCTGGCAGTGTGCGTCTTCTTTGGTTGTCCGTCTGCAGGTGTCCGTCTGTCGTATCTGTGATGCGGGCAATCCAGGTAACGGGTTCGCAGACACCTAGGTTGGTGTCCCGGTGAACCGTAATGTCGTAGTCGTTCAGGTTGGACAGGCGGACGTACGGCCGAGACGTCGTGTTGATGAGAGTCTTGGCAACTAGCAATCCTTTTGTCTGGATGTCCTCATATTTTGGCTCGATGACAGCCGCCACTCCCTCAGCAGTTCCTTCGACAATTACAGCAGCGCTGACCTCCGTCCTGGCAGGAACGATGACGTCTTCTCTCAGCCTTACTCGTCGTGCGGTGATGGACTCGTGGGCAGCTTGCAAAGCAAGTTCCTCACCTCCGAAGTGCAGAGTGTTGGTACTCAGATCCAAGATGATGTTTTTCTGGTCCAGGAAGTCCAGTCCGATGATCACTTCATTTGATACGTCAGCCACAAGCACTGGATGCCTTATCGCCCGTCGACCAATGACGAACTCCAGTGATGCTTCGCCATGTACCGGTGTGGTCTCTCCGGTCGCGGTTATTAGCTGGAGGTTCCTTTGTGTGGGTTGCACTCTCCACTTCGGGATCACGGTGGGACTGACGATGGTCCTCGATGCTCCCGTGTCGATTAGCATGGGCCAGCTCTCTCCGTTGACGACTCCGTCGACCATCAGGCTGCTATTGTCCCTCCGTAACTTCGTCACACGAACCTGGACTGCCGGGGCTTGACGACTGTCACAAGCCAACCTTTGCCCCCCAAGGCTGGCTTATACTCGTTTCCCTGGGTCGCGCGGTTTTCAGACGACTGATTTCCCGTCGGATACCCTCGGCGGCGGCGATCACCGCAGTCCTTGCTCAGGTGGCCTTTCTTACCGCAGGCCCAGCAGGTCGGTAGTCCTCTTCCGGGCCGCCTCTCCGGTTGCCTTCCGGCTGTTTCGTTGCTGGTGGTGCCGCGACTATCGTAGAAACGGCTTAGCGCCTCCATTAATTCGTCGGCCAGGGGCTTGGTCTCGTTGGATTTTACTGGTTCGTCGACATCCACTTGACGCACTCGCGCGTGCATTCTGGATGCCTGTTTTGCCGTCTCGAACTCAAGTGCGTGGCTCAGCGCATCTGTCAGGGTCTTATTGCGCGCGAGTTGCAGCGCCTGTTGAGTGTCCGAGTCCCGTAGCCCGTCGGTGAAAGTCTGCGTCGTTATCTGCTCCAGAAAGTCGGCCGGCGCTGTTGGGTAGGCGAGCCTTACGAGACGTGCGATGTCCACCTCGAACTCCTGCAGGGTTTCCGCGTTCTTTTGTACCCGGGTCCGGTGCTGCATCTGGTAGGCCTGCTGAAGATGGCTATCTCCATATCGGGACTCCATATGGGCTATTAGTGAAGCGTAGTCCTGGGATCCAGTCGGGATGGCCTGAAGGACGTTAAGGGCGTCCCCTCTCAGCGCTACAATGAAGGCTGTAGCCTTTTCCGTGCTGTTCCAGTTGTTTATTGAACAGGCTGCCTCGAACTGACGTAAATAGGTGCTCCACGGGACCTTTCCGTCGAAGGTTGGGGGCGTCACTCTGCTCTGTCCCGTTCCTGATATTCCCGGTGTACCTGTGGGCGGGCGTCGGCGCAGCTCGGCAACTTCCTCTTGAAGAGCGTTGAATCTCGCTTCCATCCCCGTCAGTGGGCGTTGGCGCTGTTCGGCAACTTCCTCTTGTAAGGCGTCGAACTTCTTTTCTACTGCTGTGACTTCCTCAAGTAGGCCCTGGCAGACGGTGTTGACTTCCTGACGCAGACTCTGTTCCAATTTCTTTTGACTTTCCTGCAATTTCGTCAGCAGATAATCTTCCAGATTTTTCTGGCCATCCAGAAATTTGGCGGTTAGGTCCTCTGCTAGCTTATTCTGACCGTCTTCTAATTTGGAAGTTAGGTCCTCGGCTAAACTTTTCTGGCTGTCTTCCATCTTCTTCAGGTCCTCCGCTAACTTATTTTGACCGTCTTCTAATTTGGCAGTTAGGTCCTTGGTTAAATTCTTCTGGCCGTCCTCCATCTTGGTATCCATGCCATTTAACTTTTCTAGCAATGCTGCCAATTGCGCCTCCATTTTAGTTGTTTGTCTTGTAAAGGGCATGCACTCACAGGAAAATTAGAGAAAATGACCTGCTCGGGTTTTGAAACCAGGACCGTCAGGTGTTGTGCTTGAGTTCGTAATCCGGCTTCTGACACCAGTTGTTACGTGCCACCCCCCTAGTGGCACTTTTGTTAACTGGATTACGGTGGGGTACAAAGCACAACACCAATTACTGCTTAAATAAATAATTAACTTTATTGTGGCCAGAAAATTACACTAATCAGCAAATACAAGCAATTAGGAGCCTTACTCCAGTTTCCTCAAGTCTCTTCCTTGAGTGCTCTTGGCCCTTCCACTTGTCAACAGACCACAGACGGTAATCCGTCCTAATGAGTACGGTGGCCTTGACAGAAACTACCTGCTCCTCTCCCTTATGTTCACCGACCACAATTACTTACGATCACTTGCTGCAGGCTATTTCGCTGTCCACAAGCTGGAGAAACAATGTCACTGGATTTCGTTACTCGCACAGCACTTCGTCACCACACTTCTGTCGCACTCGCTCAAAAACACCCACCCACAGAAAACTCGGTCCCCTCACTGTTGAAGCCGCTTATATAGCAGGCTGGTGACTCAATAAATTCTAGAATCGTCCAGGACACACGGCTTCTCGACATTTCCTTCGCTGGTAATGTCACGAAGATTCTGGACCATCCCTTTCACTTCGCAGTCCGTTGCGTAACGCGCATGCAATACACTGAGGGAGAGCAGTCCAGCCCTGGGGCAGTTTTGACTCATGCGGTGAGCGATGAAACGAATTCACAGCCGTAACAATACTTTTCTCGAAACTCGATGTAAAAGTCGCAAAACACGCCGCTGCAATTTGTACGAATATTTTTGGTGCGCTAAACGCCTCAAATTTCTACCCATGTAGCTTGCAAAAATATTGGTCTGGTTTTGTACGTTTGGTTATTTTGTGATTGCGTTTTTAGTGATACCATTTTTCTTAACAATTTTGATTCTCTGACCCCCCCCCCCCCCAAGCCAAACTTTAGACCCGCTCCTGGAGGGGACCCTAAGCGCTGACCACATATCACCCCGCAGGGAGGAACAAGGCTCTGCTGCAGTGCCGTGAGGTTTAGTTTTTAGTCGCTATTTATAGCCTGCTTTCCATTTTTCTTCATAAGTAGATGGGAATTTAAACCTCTGGTAAAAATCTAATGTTGACTTTACGCCTCTATTAACTACTGAAGTGCTGGCTGCATGGCTCTGAGGTAACGGTCTTTCTTGCTGATCCCAAGGATGCTGGATCGGATCCTGGTGCAGTCATTTGCCATTATAAGGTGCACAAATGCGAGGGACGAGGGAGCATTGTCAGTAGATATACCGGCACGTTAAAGATCCCTTCGGGGCAAAATTTAAGCACCCCGGCGTCTCTAAAAGCCACAGAAGTTAAAAGGGACGTAAAAAAAACAATATTATTATTATTATTTACTACTGAGGCATTTATGAAGCCATCAGATTATTTAAGAGCATTAAAAATCCCTCAGTATGCCTTCCTTCGGAGGGGAAGTAAAGCCGGCGGTCCCATGTCATAGATTTATGGCATGAAATAGAACCTTCCACTAACTACACTTGGTTGGTTGGATGGTTCTTCAATTTAGAGGCTGCGACAACGTGGTCATGTAGCCCCGTGTACTTTGGGTGTGTGTAGCTGTCTGATAACCGGTGTTAATTGTGATGGCTGTATTAGTGTGTGTATCTGTTTTATTTTAAATTCAAGTAAGGAGTGGAACTTTGAATTTTTCAAATAGTTCCTACTTTTGCCACCAAACGCGACCGTCAACGACTACTAGGCCTAGTTCAGAACTAAGCTATTAGACGCCACCGTAGTCGGCTCTTGGCAACGAACGTAGAAACCTAAGAGCGTTGTTTACATTTCTAACCTATTCAATTTAGCTTCACACAGGTGAAATGAGTGGAAGGTTCTTTAACATGCCATAAATCTATGACATGGGACCGCCGGCTTTACTTCCCCTCCGAAGGAAGGCATACTGAGGGATTTTTAACGCTCTTACAAACATCCGACGGCTAACTACACTTGTCTGTTAGGTAGTCAGCCCGAAGGCTGGTTGGATCCTCAAAAGGTACCGCCGTTAGGTTATGTGGGTAGATACCCACAAATCCCAAGTCAGCACTATATTGAGGCATACTAGGGAAGATGAGGAGTGAGGTAGTTTGCCATTGCTTTCCTCACTGAGTCAGTACACCAGTACTAACCCTATGAGCAGAACCTTTCTCAGCATCCACAGGCACTGACTGTGCCCTGAATGTCATTACTAAGCACCACCCATACCTCAGTAGCTTCCATATAATCACAGCCATGAGCGAGACTGAGACATCGGTGAAAAGCCACATTTTACTCTAGCCTGTGCCAACTGACAAATGCAAATGTACTGCATTCATCAATAGATGGCAAACAGGCCAAACTACACTTGTGTGAAGCTAAATTTGTAGGTCAGATTTGATAAACGCTCTATTAGTTCTAACGTTCGCCGCCAGGTGCCGGTTGCGATGCCATATATTAGTAGCCAAGTTCGCGGTTAGGTGTCGTTGACGGTTGCATTTGGTACCAAAAGCAGGATCTTCTTAAAATTGATCGTCTGCAGTCCTTACCTGAATTACAGATAACACACACTAATACAGCCATCACATTTAACACCGGTTATCAGACAGATTCTACCGACAGTGGTGGCTACCCTCGCTAAAGCGCAGTGTTAGGTCATGGGGCCAAGCTCTCTGCTGACTCGGTAGACGCGTGGGTACGAGCCCCACCGTCGGCCGTCCTTGAAATGGATTTCCGTGGTTTCCCCATTTTCAACTCCAGGCCAATGCTGGGACGGTACCTCCTTCCACATCCTTGCCCAGTTTCATTCACCACCATTCATTTGATCTGTCATTAACTCCTCTCATGAGGTTGGCGTTAGGAAGGGCATCCAGCCGTAAAAACCATCCGCCACACAGTCTTCCATCGTATCTCACCCCCGACCCCACTGGAAAACGGGAATAAAAAGGAGTTTACATACCTACATATCTGACAGATTCTACACAAGTACACGGGGCTCCACCCAGCCCCTAAACTGAGGAACCAACAAATCAATTTAGACTTCTGATAAAAATCTAATGTTGACTTTACGTCCCTTTTAACTTAATGACGCCGCGATGCCAGAAATTTTCCCCAATTTTTTAACGTGCCAGTAAATTGACGAACAGGGTTCCCTCGCTTTTGTACAACCTCACACTCACACTTCTACAATCTATTCCGAAAACAGACAGCAGTCATTCGAGCTGAAGGACATGAGAGAAGCTGCTATTCAGAAAGGCGTAAGGCAAGGCTGCAATTATCACCCATTCTCTTCAATCTTTACATTGTGCAAGAAATGAAGGAAATTGGAAAAAATAAATAAAGTGAGAGTGAAGATTCAAGGAGAAATAATTTCAACTCTGAGATTTGCTGATGACATCGTCATCGTGGCCACCCAACCTGAGGATTTGAATGAGTTTTTGAATGGTGTGGACTCCGTCTTGAGGAAAGAATTCACGATGAAAATTAATAAATGTAAAACAAAAATATTAGAATGCAGCCGAAATAAATCAGAAACCTCTATGGACATCAAATTGGCAGGTGGAAAGCTAAAGGAAGTAGGTGACTTCTGTTACTTAGGAAGCAAAATAACCAGTGATGGACGAAGCAAAGAGCATATCAAAAGTAGGTTGGCTCAGGCAAGGAAAGCATTTCTATAAAAAGGAATCTGTTGACTTCGAATATAGATATAGGTATTAGGAAGTCATTTTTGAAAGCCTTTGTCTGGAGCGTGGTGCTTGAAGGAAGTGAAACTTGGACTATTGCTGCAGCAGAAAACAGAAGAATAGAAGCGTTTGAAATGTGGAGATTGATGAAGATCAGATGGGTAGATAGGGTTGCAAATGAAGATGTATTTAAGACGAGTGGGAGAGGAGAGATGTTTCAGGTGACTGCTAATGAAGAGAAGAGATAGGTTGGTAGGACACATACTAAGATACCCAGGAATAGCAAGCTTAGTTGTGAAAGGAAGGGTCGAGGACAAGAACTGTAGGGGTAGACCAAGGTTAGAATATGTTAAACAGATAGCCTCGGATGTAGGGTGTGGTAGCTATGTAGAGATGAAACGATTAGCTCAGGACAGGGAAGCATGGAGGGCTGTATCAAACCAATCGAAAGACTGAAGACTCAAACAACAATTTTCAATCTTCTTGCCGCCGGCATCTTGGGTGGCTTGTCTGTTTGCAGTCCATGTCGTTGTTAGTGGGTCGGTATTAATTTCTACGGGTTCCTTTTGGGTACAAAAATTACGTAACAGCAACAACTAGAGGAAAGTCGTCATGTATGGGGAGGTTTCCTAATATGGGGAGGTCATTACTAGATGCTGTAACCTTGCGGTGAATACGTTAAATTGTTGTCTATGTGCTGTGTGTGTAACGCACGATGTTGCCGTTAGTTGCGCATCGCAGCCATTTTGTTATTGAAGTTAGTTGTTCAACATCGTTGTGAAATATTTCTCCGTTTTCTGAAATCGAACGACTTGATAAGAAAAGGTAAGTGAATTAATTTTCTAAATGTGTTTCTATTTACAGTCAGGGGTTTGGGTTCGACGTACTATTGTAGTATTTTGTCTTAGCCTATACATTTCTTGGAAGTAAAATGTTAAAGCATGGGCACTGAGATAGCCTAACATTGGGAGTTCACTGTCCCCTAATATGGGGAACCCATATTGAATGTAATGGAATAGGTCAGCCCTTATTGAGTTGCATATCACTTATTTTTAGATGCCGGGAAGGAAGAAATGGGTTGGTCAGGTGTTTGGTCGTACGTATTTGAAGGCAGTAACTGTTGAAAATGTAGGGGGGTTCCGTAAATCTGGGCTTTATCCGTGCAATAAGAACATATTCCAGGACTATGATTTTCCGAATCTTTCAGCAAAGGTACAACATGGAGATCTAGATCTTCTCCTCCAAACAAAAGTGGCCTCAACATCGTGCTGGCCTTACGCATTGTGTTCAGAGACAGGTTTTTTGTCTGGAAGTTCGGCAACAGGAAACTAGGACTGTTATTAACTTACAATGTTCATTTTTGTATTTTTTTACTATTAATGTTCATGATTTTATTACATTGTCAGAATTAATGCTTTAATTCAGTGTATCCAATATAAATAAAAACCGTGAGGTTTCTCACCTCCCCATATTACGAACCCCGGTTGCCTAATATGGGGAAAGTGCACTTTTAAAGTTAACAATAATATCAGAGGGTATTACAACATCAAACGTGCCCATATTTGTAATATACATAGTATATCCCCTGAGGTTTACATTGGTGATAAAATCAAAATTATTCCGTTCCTTCTTATGACTAATGTGAGCCCTATAAAAAGAACCTCCCCATACTTGGCGACTTTCCTCTACGTGTTGACCGACTGAAGAGTAAGCTAAACTCTGTAATCTTCCCGTGGAATGAATGAATACGTCTTACTCTAGAAACAAAGACCGACTCTCACAGTAATCCATCATGGGATGCTCCTGTTTTAAAAGACGCCCACCAAGGCTCATTAAGCGAGTAACCCTAGTGTACTCTGTGGAAACGTTAAAATAGAGGAAGTAAATTTCCTGATTGGCGACAGTGATTGATGACGTACACTCCGTGGAACACGAGAGAAGAACTGAACTGCTGTCACAGACGATATTTTTTGGTGGACCGCATTATGACGTCACGTCGCGTCGCGGCAAACAAGAGGATCTATCGGAAAAACTTCTTACGGAATAAAAGAGGCTGAATTTATTATAGAGATGAGAAATCTGATGACCACGATTGTTTTAAGGGGGGATAACCAGCTTATGAGAGGAATACAATGTGATTATTCATTCGATTGTTGAACATGCTACAAATATTGTTGACAAATGATACACAATAACAGTAATGGCAACCAAAAGAAACTTTTATAATGTCAAATTCTTATCATAAGAGTTTCTTAGAAAATTCTCAAAATTTGCCAAATTTTTTAACGTTCATCATCGTTTCCCTTATATAGTATATACCACCTGTATAAGAAATTTCCAACTTTTTTCCCTGGTGTGTATTACATCTGCAGCTACAAAATGTACCTCATCCAGGGCATTAGGATTTTTATTTGTTTTTACATACAGGACTTATTCTTAATCAGTGGCTAAGGGGTAGGATGTTGACAGAACTCCTACTCAAATGTCAACCTCACCTGCACGTGGTGCACCCTGCTTAAGACTGACGAGGCTCTGACGACCGAGTGACCTCCGGTATAAGAGATCCTCCTCTACCAAGTGCCAACGGTTTCCTTGGAAGGCGGATGAGCGGGTAGAGGTTTAGGGCACTCTGTTGTCCTAGGGATGAGAAATTATCCCTGAAGGCGGAGGAACCATGATTGGTCAACGGCATCAGAATGTGGAAGGCAACGGGACACCACCACATTAAATATTCCAAGAAAACCCCATGGCTTTGCTCAATGTTCCGGAGTTTCAAGTTCCCCAATTGGATCTCCGGGGGGAACTAGGTTGAGAGGGGCTTTAAGAAGAGTGCAATGCTGCAAGGAACAGTACTGTTTAGGAACATGGAATGTGAGGTCCATGTATCAAGGGAAACTAGATGTAGTCAAAAGAGAAATGGAGAGAATCGGCATCGACATATTGGGAATAAGTGAAATGAGGTGGTCTGGAATGGGAGAATTTATTTCGGATGACTACACAGTATACTTTTCTGGACAAGACAACAACAAAAGTAATGGAGTAGCCTTCATAATTAGTAACAGAGTAGGTAAAACTGTGATGGGTTGCAACTATAAAAATGATAGAATGATATCCATCAGATTTCAAGGTCAACCTTTCAATGTTACAGTCATTCAAGTTTATGCACCAACCATTGATGCTGAAGAGGACGTAGTTGATCAATTTTATGGAGATTTACAAGAACTACTACGGTCGACACCAAACAAGGATATCGTGTTCATAGTTGGAGATTGGAATGCTAAAGTGGGAAATCAAATAGTAAATGGTGTAACAGGACAATTTGGTCTTGGTACAACAAATGAAGCAGGACAAAGACTCATAGAATTCTGCCTAGATAATTCACTGATTATTACCAACACACTATTCCAGTTACCCAAAAGACGTCTATACACTTGGACTTCACCAGATGGCCAATACCGGAATCAAATTGATTACATAATTTGTAATAGTAGGTGGAAAAGTGCTATTCAATCTACTACAACAAGACCAGGCGCTGACTGTGGATCAGATCATGAATTATTAATTGCAAAATTCCGGTTGAAGTTGAGGAAAACGGCTAGAACTGCCTCCTCATACAGATTTGACCTGGGAAGAATTCCTTGTGATTATAGAGTAGAAGTCAGGAACAGATTTAATACATTGCAGATTGGAGACAAAACCCCTGAAGAGTTGTGGACAGAAGTATCTGCTGCTGTTAAGCAGGAAGCAGAAAAATACATTCCCAAGGAAAAGAATATGAAAAAGGCCAAATCGTTATCGGATGAGGCACTGCAAATTGCAGAAGAACGAAGGAATGCAAAAATTAAAGGGGATAGCTCAGCAATGTTTGAGTTTAATGCAGAGTTTAGAAGATTAGCTAGAAGAGATAAGAATATTTTTATAACTAATCAATGTAAGGAAGTTGAGGAAAATAACAGAATGGGCAAGACGAGGGAACTTTACAAGAAAATTAAGGTTATCAAAGGAAAATTTCAGGCAAAATTTGGGATGGTAAAAGATAAAAATGGCAAAGATCTAACAGAAGCAGAGGACATTAAGGAAAGATGGATGGAATATGTAGAAGATCTGTATAAGAAAGAACCATGTATTATGGATAATGACGTTCATGTGCCCTTCGAACCAGAACCAGATATTTTGGAAACTGAAGTCAAATGGGCCCTAGAGAATATTGCTAAAAACAAAGCAAGTGGACATCATGGAATTCCAATAGAAATGTTCAAAGAAGTTGGAGATAGTGCAGTGAAAATTTTACATTCCATATGTCAGTAAATATGGAAAACCCAACAATGGCCAAACGACTGGAAAAGTTCAGTATTCATCCCAATTCCTAAGAAGGGAAATTCTAAAGAATGCACGAATCACCGAACAATAGCACTTATCTCACATGCTAGCAAAGTCATGCTTAAAATAGACTACGCCAGTATGTAGACCGAGAGCTACCTGAATAACAAGCTGGTTTTCGTAAAGGAAGAGGGACCAGAGATCAAATCGCCAACGTACGATGGATAATGGAGAAGGCAAGAGAGTTCCAGAACGATGTATATTTTTGTTTTATTGATTTTGCTAAAGCTTTTGACTGTGTTGATCATAATGAGTTATGGAAAGTACTAAAATACATGGGAGTACCAGAACATATCATTAACCTCATCCGGAACTTATACTCTGATCAAGAAGCTACAGTGAGAACCATATATGGAACAACTAAATGGGTTAAGATTCAAAAAGGAGTACGGCAAGGCTGTATATTGTCACCTTACTTTTTCAATCTGTATGCAGAACACATTATGAGGAATGTGGGGTTAGATGAAGAAGGAACAGGAATCAAAATAGCTGGGTTAAATATAAACAACCTGAGATATGCAGATGATACAATCCTGATGGCTGAAACTGAAGAAGATTTAAAAAACCTCTTACTGAAAGTGAAAGAGGAAAGTTCAAAGGCTGGACTAATGTTGAATGTCAAGAAAACAAAAATTATGACAACTACAACTGTCAATTCATGGCAAGTAGGAGGAGAAAAAATGGAGATAGTCTCTGTTTTTAACTATCTTGGCTCACAGATTTCTGCCGATGGTGACTGCAGTCATGAGATCAAAAGACGATTGCTACTTGGTAGACAGGCATTTTCAAATCTCGACAATATCTTAAGGAGTAGAGACCTAACCTTAACAACAAAGATCCGTATAATAAGGGCTATGGTTTTTCCAGTTGTGATGTACGGATGTAAGACCTGGACCATAAGAAAAGCTGAACGCCGTAGAATAGATTCCTTTGAATTATGGTGTTGGAGAAAAGTTCTTCGAGTTCCATGGACTGCGAAGAGAACCAATAAGTCAGTTTTACAGCAAATTAAACCAGTGTGTTCCTTGGAGGGCTTAATCCTGAAACAAAAACTGGGCTTCTTTGGACACATCATGAGAAGACATGATTCATTAGAGAAGACCTTAATGCTTGGGAAGATAGAAGGCACAAGAAGAAGAGGGAGGCAAAGAATGAGATGGATGGATGGCATCACAGAAGCACTAAATTCCAGCTTGGAAAATCTTCGCGAGGCAGTGCAGGACAGAAGAAATTGGCGTAGTTTAGTACATGGGGTCACGGAGAGTCGGAATCGGCTAAACGAATAGAGAGAGAGAGAAAACTACCTTGTGCCTCAACCCGGATTGTAAACGACCCCGTGGGCAACCTAAGAAGAGGTGGCTTGATCGCGTTAGAGAATACATGCGACAAGTTAATCTGTGTCCGCATAATGCCCTTGACCGACAAAAATCGAGATTGGCATGTAAAGTAGCAGCCCCTGCTCCAAAGCGGGACAAACGCTAGGAAGATGATGATGATGATGACTTATTCTTAAAAAAAAAAACATTTTCAGCTGCTCTAAATAAAATACTTAATTTACAGTTTATGTTAGTGAATGAGGTACATGTTGTAGGTGCAGATGAAATACACACATTGAAAAAAGAAAAGTAGTTTTTTTTATAAACGTGGGATATATACGGGAAACGATGATGCACGGTTTTGAAAATTTTCTAAAAAACTCTTATGGTAAGAATTTTGACATTATAAAAGTTGCTTTCGGTTGGCAAAAGCTGTGATATGAGGATCATTTCTAGCATGTTCAACAATCGAATGAATACTGACATTTCATTCCTCTCATATGCTGCAACTCCCCCCATTAAAGCGCCAAACTGGGTCACTAGGAAGTGGTTGCCGTGTTTTAAGGGGCGGAACATTCAGGTCACCTGCCCCTAATCTGGGTCGGGATAAGTCGCTAAAACTCGTTGGATCTAGTGACACATTAGGGGGCGTCATGGCGCAACCATCAATATTCTTTTCTCTCTACAAGGTGGACCGGGTTTGACTACCTGTTGACCCTTATCGTGCCACGGAAGAAAGGTAAAAAGAAAGGAAGGCAGAGAGAAAAGATGAAAGAAAAGATAAAAGGACGGAAGGGGAAAAGGGGACAGAAAGAAGCGGAAGAAAGGGAGAGAAAGGAAGTGAAAGGTAGGAAGAATGGTAGTAAGATATAGGAAGGACATGAAAAGAACGAAGGAAGAAAGGTAATGGAAGGAAGGATGAATGGAGGAAGGAGGGAACTGGATGAAATGAAGATACAGGAGAGAATGGGAAGGATGGAAAGAAGAGACAGGAACGAAGAATGATAAAAGAGGAAAGAAAGACTGGAAGGAAACAAGGAACAGGAAGAAAGAAAGAAAGAAAGAAAGAAAGAAAGAAAGATTTCTCTCCGAAAGGAAGAGAAAGGTGGGAAGGATGGAAGAGAAGAAAGATGAAAGGTAAATAAGAAAGGAAGACAGAGAGGAAAGATGAAAGGAAGGATGGAAGGACGGAAGGGGAAGAGGGGACCGAAGGAAGGAAGGATGGAAGGAAGGAAGTGGAAGAAAGGAAGAGAAAGGTAGGAAGAATGGAAGTAAGGTATAGGACGGAGGAGAAAGAACGAAGAAAGGAAGATAATGGAAGGAAGAAAGGATGGAAGGATGAATGGAGGAAGGAGGGAAGTGGAAGAAATGAGGAGAAAGGAGAGCGAGGAAGGTAGGGAGGATGGATGGAAGAGAAAAGAACGAAGGAAGATAAAGGAAGGAAAAATGGGAGAAGAATTGGAGGAAGGAAGGAAGGAACCAGAAGAAAGGAAGATACAGGAGAGAATTGAAAGGATGGAAGGAAGATAAAGGAAGGAAAAGAAAGGAACGAAGGATGATAAAGGAAGAAAGAAAGCGACCCTGTTTTTATAAACGTTTAATTATTGTTTCCGGCCACGCTCTGCTATCAACATTGTATCCAAGATATCGGTGTGTTTAGTTTCGTTAAAAGCTGGATTCAAAATTATCATCATTTATATATTACTAGCGGACCCCTGCGTGAAATCTCACATGTCCATAAACCACACTTTCCCCGATAGGTTTATAATGAGAGATTTAAAGGGAAAAGTTGTTATGTTTTTATTTCAACCAAATGATTTTATGAAATTATACAATTTGAGTACTCATTCCTTTGATTTACTGTTTCTGAAATCCATGCAAAATGATGAAGGAAGACGTCAGAATGTTAAAATGACATAAAACAGGCAATTATAGATGGTATTTTCCTACAGCAACAGTATCTGCAAATCGCAAACTCCGTACATTTTTTTGGAGTCATTTTTTTACAGAAATTACAAATATTTATGAAATTAGAGTGCGATTCGTCACTGCTAATGTCTATTCTCTTTCATTTGAATGCTCATTTGTCACGATCGGTCGCTTGTGAGCGCCGCAGGAGGAATCTTTTTCGATGGCCCTGTATATAGATAACACAATTAAGAATATTTATGGTAACAGGTATATTTTATAGAACCTTGAACAGAGGATGGTATGAAGATCAGCATTTCAAAGACGAATGTCATTTGGTCAGGAAGGAACACAAGGAAGTAGCATGTCAGGTAGGAGGAACAGCTGTTGTTTGAGTCTTCAGTCTTTCGACTGGTTTGATGCAGTGCTCCTTGCTTCCCTGTCCTGAGCTAATCGTTTCATCTCTACGTAGCTACCACACCCTACATCCGAGGCAGTCTGTTTAACATATTCTAACCTTGGTCTACCACTACAGTTCTTGTCCTCGACCCTTCCTTCCAAAACTAAGCTTGCTATTCCTGGGTGTCTTAGTACGTGTCCTACCAACCTATCTCTTCTCTTCATTAGCAGTTGCCAGAAACATCTCTCCTCTCCCACTCGTCTTAATACCTCTTCATTCGTAACCCTATCTACCCATCTGATCTACATAATTCTCCTGTAACACCACATTTCAAACGCTTCAATTCTCTTCTTTTCTGATGCACCAATAGTAGGAACAGTAGGCTGTGTATTCTCGCAGGATTCTCTCTGACCCTTCATTAAGCAAGACCAGCGTTCTTGGCTGTCAGACCCGGAAGTCCGGGTTCGATTCCCAACCACGCTGTATGCTATCACACCAGTGTGTCTCTTGACGTGCGCAGTTTTCAGTGAACCGAACTGTACTCCTCACTTCTGCCTCGTCACCCAAGCGCAGCTTCCGGCACTCGCCCCCGCAGTCGAGCATCGAACACTGATCCGGAATGTCTCGACAACGTCGAATTAGACGGGTGGTCGGTTCCTGTCGCCACACGTCAAGGGAGGTGACATTCCCCACTGTGCACATTAAGGCACGAACAACTAAGGTCGGAGGATCGTATCCATATGCTGATAATTGCTATCCACAATGTTGATTAGTTCCTCAGTTTAGGGGCTGCGACAACGCCGTCATGTATCCCCGTGTACTTTGGGTGTGTGTAGAATCTCTATGATAACCGGTGTTAATTGTTATGGCTGTGTTGAAAATGAAAATCCACAGCCTGCTTTCAGTCTCCGACCGGGTCACGAATGGAATGAATGAAGCCCCTATCTAGCGGCGAGAATATGAACTGTGCCAGCTGCCGAAGCCTGTCGCACTCCTCTGGGGCAATGATGAAATGAATGACAGATGAAATAAAATGATAGTGGAGAGTGTTGCTGGAATGAAATTTTGACAGGGAAAACCGGAGTACCCGGAGAAAAACCCATCGGCCTCAGTTTGGTCCAGCACGGATCTCACATGAAGTGATCGGGATTTGAACCACGGACCCAGCGGTGAGAGGCCGGCGTGCTGCCGCCTAAGCCACGGAAGCCGTGATGGCTGTATTGGTGTGTGTTATCTGTTTTTAATTCAATTAAGGACTGCAGACGTTCGATTTTCAAGTAGTTTCAACTTTTGTTACCAAACGCCACCGTTAACGACCAGCTAGATCTGAACTTGGTTACTAGATGCGACCGCAGTCGGCTCCTGGCAACGAACGTTGGAACCTAAGAGCGTTAGTCAGATATAACCTATAATTTAGCTTCACACAAGTGTAATTATTGGAAGGTTCTTTTTCATGCCATAAATCTATGACATGGGACCGCCGGCTTTACTTCCCCTCCGAAGGAAGGTATACTGAGGGATTTTTAACGCTCTTAAAAAATCCGATGACTTCGGCCGGGTTAAAACCCGCGACCTTGGGAATAGAAGCTCAGCATGCTACCCACTACGCCCCAGAAGCCGCTGGAAATGGTATCTTCTACCACACCACGGCTGCTTCATACCCAACCCTCACCTGAATTAGAAATGCACACATTATTACAGACACCAATATAACACAGGTTATTAGACAAATTCTACACTCACCCAAGTACATGTGGCTACATGTCTTCTTGTACTGCTGTAATGCACAGTGAGTTGGGCTGTCACCACTGAGCTGGTAGCTAAGGCAGCAGTAAGCCGAATAGACGATGACAGGTATAGCAACATGGCAGCGAGCGCATGGTGCAATATTGCGAATCCGGCTCTGTGATTGGTTACTGGTAGTTTGATGTTATACATGTATTTATTCTGGCAGTAAATATTTTGTTTCTTGCAGTAGTAAAATGGGCTGAATTTGGTTATTTAAAGCGTAAAATCTTAGTTTTGTGTACCGGTTTGGTGACCCATCGTCCCAGGTAAGCCGGTAATACCTTTACTTCTCAGGCAAATAGGTCGCTTAGCCGCAATTTGGAAGTTGTGAAGTTAAGTATACATATGCGGTGGCGCTGAAGCAGACGTGATCGGGCTATGTTATTGCGTGCTTAAATTTGATCCCATTTCAGGTTTTTTCGGTTCTGGGTGCGAATAGTTCGCTTAATAGTTGTAAAACGGTGGGGAGAGTATATTTTGAGTAGGTTTTTAGTTGTGTTAAGTTTTATGTGGAGCTGAGGAGTGAAATTGGTTTGGCTTAAAGTGCATTTTTGGCTTTGATCTACTTCCCGTTATTATTAAGTTTAATGTGCTGCTAGCCTGATTAAAAGCTGTAGTATTTGATGTAGAGTGCTGGGATTAATTGGGGGAAGTGTTGGTTAATTCATGGAAACAGGAATTTATTACCAAGCACCGATTACGATATGTCGAATCTAGGCCTGTATAATGAGCTACGTTTATAGGTACATCATTTGAGGAATGCATAATTTCGTGGCATATAGGCCTATACATGTATACCGTATATACAATTTACAAGAATGTTTCCAGAAATTGTTTTTCGCTCGTTACTCTGTTACTGATCGCTAATTGCGTGTACTCAGCACCTAAGTTGATATTTGTCAGCCGTTATTATACATTCATTTTTATTGATATTCCGGAGATTTACTGACTTCGGAATGATGTGTCAGTGATCCCAATGCCCTTATGCCATGAGTGAACATATCTTTATATTTTTATTTGCTTCAAAGCACCATTAATTACGATTTAAAATTGACTAGATTATCATTGCTTCCCCATAAGGAGAGCTCGAGAATGGGTACGCCAACATGGCGGACCGCGCGCTCAACCTGGCGTACTTTCTCGTGCAGCGGAGAGCTGCCATCAGCGATCCTTGTATAGAGATCAGTGGCTGTCACAGAGGAAGTGCCCTACCACGAACGACAGTGATTGTTTCCTTAGACTCACAACATGACAGTCATCAGCCCTGGCAATAACCGCCAAGCCCCATGATCGGCTTACAAGTCGTTCGCCTCTGAGTGCACATTATATTATATTTTATGGTAATTGATTGTGTGTTATCAGACACGCTCGCACGGGTTAAGGCAAGTCGCTTGCTGCTGTAAGCAGCTTACGTCTCATAAAACAGCGAGACACTACCGGCCTCAATCCCCGACCACTTGCCCCAGTCACTGTCTTGCTGGCTGGCTTAACATTTTAACAGTAAAACCAAATTCAATTTCGACTCACTTTTAATTTTTCATCGCCTGTCTTACATTTTTAGCCTTCTTTTCACATTTTGCAAAAATGAGCAAAAAGTAGACTAATGAGATCGATCGGGGGCAAATGTGTGCCTGTCTGTCTGTGTGTGTGTGTGTGTGCCCCCCCCCCCCCACCTATCAACTCCTAAACGGCTGCAGCAATCGAAACCAAATCTGGTAAGAGTAAAGATCTGTACCTGAATATCTCAACGCCATATTTGAATATGATGTCAGTGCTACCAACTCCTGAAAAACAGCAATTGAAATTTGAGCTGCATGTTGGATATCTTGGTAGGTATGCATGGGAGCTATTCCAAAATTGGTACACACATAGATAATAATATATTTGTTTAATTTCCAGGAGGTCATATATGACAGTGTTGCCAACATGATTCTAAGCCTGCCGATAGGTCCAAATTTTAAATGCATATAACTTCTACACTATCAATTGGATTTCAACCAAATTTCGTATGCTCTATGTGTACCATACCAGATATGACTATGCGTGTTCTTAAGAGCAACCAGGGCTGCCAACTGTTAATAAATGCTGTCTCTATTTTTGTACCCTAATATCAATATATCAGAAAGTATGCAAGCCAACAGCTCTAAACTTCTAGATTAATTTGGAGTAACTAATATACGTCAGTGCTGTCAACATGATTCTAAGCCTGCTGATAAGTCCAATTTTAAAATACATGTAAGTTCTATACTAACAAATAGATCTCATCCAAAATTGGCACAGCAATAGATCAGAATATTTCAGATTATTTCTGACCAATATATGCATGGCATTGTTGCCAACATGATTTACACGCGCTGTAAGATCCAATGTCTAACTGCATGTAACGTCCATGCTATCCATTGGACTTCGACCAAATTTTGTATTCTGTACCTTAAGAGATGGAACTAAGAATCTATTCAGTCACCAGGGCTGCCAATTAGACTATATCATACCAGGTATATTTCGAACTAATTAGGTATTTCGATATTACCAACTTATTTTCATCATTATTCTAGATAGGTCCATATAGAGTAGATTAATCATTGGCATGAATCTTACATTTTAAGAAAAGTAGGCTCCGTAGTTCCTCACGGAACTTCTTGTTTTAACTCATTATGACTTTTTAAGCAGATTCAAATGGAAGAAGAGGAATCTTATAGTGCTAAATTTGAGAAACATCGTCAACGAGACTCGATTTGTGGTGATATATCGATTTGAATGGGTGCCTGTGATTGGATGGTCACGGCCGACTGAATACGAGCTGCGCTCTATACCGGCCTTGACATTCCCAGTCAGAACCCATGTATAACATGT
The DNA here is from genome assembly GCA_946902985.2 of Meconema thalassinum. Taxonomy (NCBI): domain Eukaryota; kingdom Metazoa; phylum Arthropoda; class Insecta; order Orthoptera; family Tettigoniidae; genus Meconema; species Meconema thalassinum. Next base: position 24,461,154 of record OX336400.1, read on the forward strand.
AATTGGAAAGTTTCTACTCGTTGCCGGTAGAGCGCACTCCCCTCCCATTATAGGCGCGATAAGGAATCAGCTGTACAGTACGTATATTAAATGTGTAATCTCAAGAACCACTGCATGGATTTTGATGCTGCTTTCACCATTCTGTAAAGGTGATCTCGAGGAAGATTTGTGTAGAAAATAATTTATTTATGACCAAAGGGAGCCAAGCAGTAACGATTTCAGTGAAAAGGTCGAAAAAATAGCCTGGCGTCCGTGCGCTTTTTAAGCTTACGCTGGTCAAACCGTTAAAAATATCATTATATTATGAGTGTAAGAATTGTTCAGCGTGAGAAATTCTACAAAAAAGTCCGCGAGAGCATATCTCTATCTTCGATACATCGCCCACTCACTGTAAGTGTTTTTAGTTTAGACGGGAGGGGGATTTGGCTTGCACCTCGCCATTCTTAAATTACGTCTGACAGGAATTCCTTGCACATTCATAACTGTTCCCGGGCGAAGCCGGGGCGGGTTGCTAGTGACACTATAAAATTATTATCATTATAATTTCCGCATTATCAAAATTAAAATTATATCACAAAATAAAATAGCGTGCTAATAAATCTAAGAGAAATTAGACATACCTTGCACCTTCTTCGGGTACAAGGACACTACTCCAACACCGTCTCATTAAAAGGAAAGAGAGGATCAAAATTACAGCCGGGAACAAGTAGCAGCTAATCGTGTGTTGTGTTTTGTGCTAAGAGATCTTTCGACAAATTATCAGATACCGTGCGCCTTCTTTTTCACGAAGCAGCTGTCAGGACGGGACTTACATAAACTCCAGCTGGACGTTATTCTCGAGGTTGAACAATGCGGTTTTATAATTATAATAACTGTCTCTGATAATCACAAAACTAACACTACAATGATGAGGCATTTAGGGGGAGGGAATTTGCAACCAATGGTCAATCACCCATGCGACGAGTCTAGGAATGTATTCCCTATTTTTGATAATTGTCACATTCTAAAAGAAACCATTAGAACGCAGTTTCTGTAACGAGAGATGACTGATGGTACTGGAATAATTTCAGGGAAATACTTGTCATTACTATACACAATGCAAAAGGGTGAGATCGTCAAACCGGTCAGACACCTCACTAAAAAACACATCGAACCCACTAAATTTGAAAAAATGAATGTTCGGCGTGCCAAGGAAGTCTTCTCGTCGGAAGTTATTGGTGCCATTAGTACACTGAAAGAAAATATAGGCATGCACCCGGAAGCGTAAACATTCATGGACGCAGAAGCAACCATTTTTTTAAACGTTAATGGTTCGCTATGCATGATGTAAGCATCACATATCATCATATTCAGTCTAGAAATCCAGATAAAGGGCATTTTTTCTCATTAAATGTCAGTCGCCTAAACTGGCTAGAGGAATATTTTCTTTCTTACCTTGAAACTTTGAAAGCTGCTAGTAACGCTGCTAGAAAGGACTTCCTGAGTTCTGAGACTTACGAAGCTACCTATACAATTAATCACGGATTCAACTGTCCAGTGCATAAGGTATCTTCTAAAAATGGGTAGAGGAAAGTCGCCAAATCTGGTTTTTTTTTATAGGGCTCACATTATACATAAGAAGGAACGGAATAATTTTGGTTTTCTCACCAATGTAAACCTCAGGCGTTATACTATGTATATTACAAATATGGACACGTTTGATGTTGTAATACCCTCTGATATTATTGTTAACTTTAAAAGTGCACTTTCCCCGTATAAGGCAACCGGGTTTCGTAATATGGGGAGGTGAGAAACCTCGCTGTTTTTATTTATAATAGGTACACTGAATAGTATACCCTACTAATTAAAGCATTAATTCTCACAATTTTTTTTCGTGTGGCCTCCTGAGAGGCCGAGTTCAGGTCTTTCTAGTCGACGCCCGTGGGCGACCTGCTCGTCAGGATGAGAGATGGAATGGATGAAGATGAATAAAACTGGGCAAGGATGTGGAAGGGAGCGGCCGTGGCCTGTTAGAAGGTACCGTCCCAGCATTTGCCTGGTGTTGAAAAATGGGAAACCACGGAAAATCATTTCAAGGACGGCCGACGGTGGGGCTCGAACCCACGCGTCTACCGAGTCAGCAGAGAGTTTGGCCCTATGGCCTAACGCTGCGCTTTAGCCAGCGTAGCCACTACTGTCGGTAATTCTGACAATGTAATGAAATCATGAACACAAATAGTACAAAAATACAAAAAATAATATTTTAAGTAAATAACAGTCCTAGTTTCCTATTGCCGAACTTCCAAACCGTTCAGCAGAAAAATGCATAAACTTTAATGAAAACCGAGTGATTCTGATCGAATTCAACTGTAACGAGGTGCAAGGTATGTCTAATTTCTCTTAGATTTATTAGCACGCAGTTAAGTAACTAACAAGATTTCATGAAAAAGGTCTCATTGTCTAGGCCGGTATGAGCGCATTCATTCGGCCGTGGGATGGTTAAAGTGATTTCACTTCTCACCGCTAGATAGCTCTAGTGTAGCACAAAAACGTCAAGTCGGAAGTAACGATGGCTTCACTATATATAACTGTAAAGAAAAATCTACTAGAAAGTACCATCCCAGCATTTGCCACCGAATACCATTTCAAGGGCAGCTACTCATCTTCCGAGACCGGAAATGGCCAAGGTTGGAACCCCAGCTTTGACAATGGCTATCCTGGTTCCAATCCCCCTACTGGGTTTATCCACATGCTGGATGGTTTATAACTGAGTAGACCGTTTGCAGTAAATGAAGAAAAACTGCTACGACCAAACTATTTAAGCTAATACCATATTTCTTACGCCTGAATATCAACATAAAAACATTTATTATTCAGTTAAAATCTGTGAAATCTACGGTTGGATCTTCTGTCATAAAACATAAATTAAAATATTGACTTACCGGTTGTTGCACACGTTTTGTGCAGTTAACGACATTTGCTCCCGTGACGATGAGAGTCGTTAATGAAACTTTGGTTGCAAAACCCGCTATTTTATTTTCTTACGAATGGTATTTGGATGAGATTTTTAATATAGAACTATTTTAGTTTCAATTTGGTTTATTAGGATTTTTTTTTTTTAAATAGACCACGTCGGGTGCGATAAAAAGAAAATTATTTTAAAAAATCCATCTTAAACACCGCGCACAGTCATTTAGACAGCATAAAAAATACGAATTAAGAAAGTGCACAAAACAAGAAAAAAATTGCACTTAATTTGGGTCAGGTCAATCTCGACACCGTCCATCTGCTCAAAATCTGCTGGTTCTTCGTCGTCTATCTCTTAAGGTCGGACGATATTGTTACGAATGGCTTCTTGCTCCTGGAAGACCTCACTGAAGAATGTTAGGTTGCCGTCCGCAAGCCAGTTTTCACCAAAATACAGCTCTAAAAGCCATCAGACGTCTTGTAGTTTAGTTTCTTTGAGTGTTACACCTACTTGAATTGGTGAGGGACCCGGATGTTTCTAAAAATTCATTCCACTTTTCATGATGCTCTTTCCCTCACCAACAGCCCCCCTCAGATCAGTCATGTAATCTTTTTAGCCTATTGTGAACACGAATTTCTTCGCTTTTGGAATTGGAAATGCTTACTACCCGGATTTTTTAGCACGCCATCCACATACGCTTTCCAGTCCCTAACAGGACATTCATATTGTTCCAGGCGAACTACTGTTGCAAATTTCTCAATGTGTTTGATGTATCCGGAAGGATTTTCAAAGATACTCACTTTGCGAAGTTGCCGTTCAATATTTCCAAAAACTCAGTCAGGTGGAATAAATGAGCGACCCACAATTGGGAACCATATCTGTATTTCCTCTAGACATGCGGTGGCTTCTAGCAATAACCAGTGAGATAGCATGCTGATCATAGTCTTGTCTTTGTTCTGACCCCCACAGCCATTTTTTATTTTTATTTTGTATAGATAAGTGGTTTTATTTAAATAGGAATAACTTTACACACACAGAAAGGAATTGTCAGTGCACAATGTGAATAGTTAATACAGAAAATAAACGTCACTGCACCATTGTTTGTAAGGCAACACAGAAACAAATTGTCACTGCACCTTGTAAAGGTCAACACAGAAAGTAATCGTCACTGCACCATTTTAAAGTCACAAGCACTTATAAGCATTAAACACTCCAGGCTGACGATAAGAACTCGTGGCTGTCCAATTCAAAACATACATAAGAGCCGTCCAAACGCTGCAGTCAGTGTTCCATGTTTGGCGGATTTCCATCTCTCCCTGCGGAGGTGGTCCAAGAACCCCACCAGTGTGTGGTCCCGAGACCTGTGGCGGGAGAGGTTATAATGAATCGCTCCCGCAGTGAACCAGAGGATGGCGTTACGCTTTTCCCCAGTGGAATGTTGTACTGCAAAACGTTGCACCTTCATGCCATCGGACACGTCCAGCTGCCATCCGCAGATTCCAGATACTGCCTGGAGGGTCCAAGTCCAGACGACTGTCGCATTCCCACACGTAGTGACCCGATGGTCTAATGTGTCAGTGCGACTACAGGCGTCACACAGGTCGACATCACTCTGCCCATGCCGAGTCAGTTTTTCTCTGGTCGGCACAATTTCGTTGTGGTACGCATACAATGTCGATCGCCAGTGGAATCCAGGGATTCCACAGGTTCTCCCAAATAGTCGACCAGGCTCGCGTAGGATATTTCATCTGTATATAGGGGGTGAAGAGTCTTTCGGCGAGCAGAAACCTATAAAGCACCTTGGTAGGGAGGGCGGTGAAGGGTGTGGAGACACTGGATTTCAGACGGTTAAGAATTGCGAGTTCCTTCTTGAAAACATTGGCTGGGATGAGCATCTGGGGATTCGCACCTGGGACAAGTGACTGGATGCAGACATTGTCAAAGGGGTCCCCCTTATGGCGTTGCGCTCGAAAAAGCTGTGCGGCCAGCAAGGCGGCACATTTGTGTTCAACTGCCACAAGTTGCAGTCCGCCTCTTCGGAGTGGCAGGTTCATTTGATCTCGACGGATCCGATTGCGGTATCCAGACCAGAGGAAAAACCCGATGGCCATTTCCATTCGTTGGCAGAGAACGTGCGGAGCTGGGATTACTTGTGCCAGAAACCATACTTTGGACAGGGCAAAGGTATTAATAAACCACACTTTCTGTATCAGGTTCAATCTTCTCGTCAGTTCTTCCTTTAATTGAAATCTCAGCGTATTTAGCCGCCGGTTCCAGTTGTAGCTGACAGTTTCTGCAAAATCGGGGAAGAAAGTTATCCCCAAGATTGTACACCTGTCAACTATGGGAATGGCTAGGTCGTGCGGCATCCTGATTGTTGTAGGCAAGCAGATGGGCATGAGCGATGACTTCGCAGCATTGATGCGTGGACCTGATGCTAGGGCGTAGGTGTCCATGATGATATTCGTAGACGTAAGTTCTGACTCATCAGTGATAAAGACGGTCACGTCATCGGCATATGCCCGCAGGGTGATATGGGCACCATGCAGATCGATACCTTGGAGTTTCTCGTCCAGACTGCGGATCAGGGGTTCAATAGCCTAAACAAAGAGCACCATCGACAATGGGCAGCCCTGCCTGATGGATTTATGGAAGGGAATTGGACGGGATAAAAATCCATTTATCAACACTCTGGATGAAGCGGATGCATAGAGTCGTTGGAGGCAGTGTATGACGCCCAGAAGAATGTGAAAGTGACGCAAAGTTTGCCAAAGATATGCGTGGGCGACCGTAACAAAGGCTTTGTTCAGGTCAATATTCAGCAAGGCAGCCGCGTGATTTCCATTACCTGAAGCATAAAGAATGAGGTCTCGATAGCAAGAATGCTATGCAGAATGGTCTTCTGGGGTATCGTGCAGGTTTGACCAGGGCCTATCAAGCTGTGCAGCACACTTTTTAGCCGAAGTGCTAGTAATCCGTGTTGAGAATAGTTATTGGTCTGTAGTCAACAATACCACGCTCACCATTAATCTCGGGAATCAAAAGGATAACGCCTTCCGTAAAGCCGTGGGGTACTTCATGTGTGAATAGGTAGTTGAGGACTTGAGTGACCTCATCCCCAACGAGGTGCCAGAAGTGTTTGTACCATTCATACGGCAGAGCATCGATTCTCGGAGTCTTGTTATTAGCTGTGTTTCGGAGAGCATAGTCGATCTCCGCCTTCATGATTGGGGCGCCAAGTTGACGCATGCAGTCGTTGTCCAGGCGCCGGTCCGTAGACGTCAAGAGTTGGTTACCTGCCAATTCCGAGACTGGTTCCTCAGCCAGCATCTCCCGAAAATAGCGCTCACCTTCTGCAAGTAGTTCCTCACGGGTCGTTAATATGCCCCCATCCGGTCCTGTCCACTGACGAATACACTGACGCCCTTGCGAGCGGCGGAGACGGCCACGCTGATAAACAGACATCTTTTCCCTGTCAATCAAGGAATATTTCTTGACATGCTGCTGCAGGGTGGCTAAATTGCTTTCTCGGACATGGCAGATGGTTGTCTTAATCGTGCGTAGTGCCACCGACACATTTTCCCCTAGTTGTTCTCGATGGTGGAGGTCCTGTAACACGGTGTCATAGAAGTCCAGTTTCCGATATAAACGTTGATTACATTCAAAGGTTATGGCTTTGGGGACTGCCCGAATGGCCGGCTTCACCTTTTCTAACCACCAGTCAGCCACATTGTTGTAACGGTGTTTCAGCCGTTGACACTGCCGATACACAGCCTCAAAACGCTGAGAATCCTCTTCCCTTTCAAAGCAGTTGGTATTCATTTTCCACGTACCTCGCCCTTGTATTTTGTGTGCAGGGGCGGCACTTCGCGCCGTAAATAAAAAGCCATTGTGGTCACTAAAGGCGACAGGGATTATCCGACAGCCGCGTACACGTGAGGCGAGCGTACTGGACATATACGCCCGATCAATCCTGGATTTAGAGGCGCCACGGCATAATGTATATTGGATCTGGTTGCCATGTATGTGTGGCCATATATCTATTAGTTGCATGCTCTGGGTGAGTCCCTGTAACCCAGGACAGAAATTGAAGGAACCCGTCTGATCCTGGGGGCGTAAGGTGCAGTTGAAATCCCCCATCAATAGAATGGGGAGATTCGTTACAAGGTGGGGTAAGATGTCTTGCCTAAATAAAACGCTTCTCTCAGATTTATAATTGGAGCCAGATGGACTGTAAACATTTATGATCCTGACACCATGTACCGTAGCAGACGTTATACGCCCGGAAGGATCCATCACCACATCAGTTACTAGGGTGCCTTTACGGTAGATAATGGCCGTACCCCTAGCAGTGGTGCCCATGTTAACTATATAGTCATGGTCATACAGGAAGCCAATGTCGCATTCGCTGACTTCTTGCAGAAAAAGAATGTCAACATCATATTCACGCAGAAAACGGCTTAACAGCGCCTGAGTGGCCGGATTCCTCAAGTCAGGAACATTTACTGTGGCATAGGTCTTCAAATGTGAATTATGGTCCATAGTTGATATCGGCTAAGAGGGGAGCTAACTGTAGATCCAAATCCTGCAGTGCCTCCCGGGACTGCTCACTATATTTAGCCCGCATCTTGCTAACGAACTCGGGGACTCCCTCATGCTGACCCATTTGAGCGCACTTGCGTAGAAGTGAAATAATGGGTCCGGGGCTAGGAAGGGTTGCCATATGACACAGGTCCGACATCATTTGCTGAACCTCAAGGGCTTCGCCGGTAGTAAAGCTCGCAGCAGGTGAGGCCTCTGTTGGACAACTTCTGGGGGTTTCCGGCACTCGGAAACGGGGGTCTATCTCACTGACACGTATTTCACCTTTCTTCAGCTGCTTAGGCTTGTTCTGTGCTCTACGGGTTTTAACAAGTTCGGTGGCGAGCGAAGCATCGGATTCATCGGAAGTAGGGTTAACCTTGCGCTTAGGTTTACGATTTTTCACGACTGGGGTTGCGAGCGAAGCATCTGAGTCATCAGAAGTAGGCCCACGGCTAACGAGCATGCTTTCCTCAATGTCCTCAGACCAGGTGGTCGTTTTGCATATCCCCGAATTCTCCTGTGCCGAGCCTTCTCCGTGGGGGGAACTATGGGTAGGTTTGGCGATTGGAGGGGGTGACCGGTCAGCATCCAAGGGTTGCTGTGAAGACTCTTCCTGGCGCAAGACCACAGACTCTGGATACATGTCAGGCACACCTATGCTGCCAGTCAGGGTGACAGACTCCGTCTCCATTGGAAGCGTGCTGTCTAGCGGGGGAAAGCCTGTATCGTAGTAGCGTGCTTGAGTATCGCCTGGGCTGTGAAGCGGGGAGTCGTCTATACGGCAGCTGGGACTAGGGGCGACCATAGCCGCAAGGCTAGTTGTCCGTGTGTCGCGTTCAAGGCGCGTCATGGCCGAGTATCGGCGCGGACAGTCGATACGCAGATGGTCGACAGCTTGACATATAGCACTTGTTTTAACTTGCCCTTCATAGCTAACCTGCCCACGGTGCCCATCAATCATGATAAAGGACGGAATTTGCTTTTTTAAATCAATGTGTATTTGTCGGATACCATTTGCAACTGGTAACTTGTAATACTGGGACCAACTTTCATTTGTGATGGATTTGACGGTACCATATTTTGCGAAACGGGTGCGTATTGTATCATTTGATAATTCAGGCGGAATATTAAAGAGCCTTACCCGCGTGGCTTCCATGCCGGCAGCGGCAATTTCTACCGAAACAGACTCCCCATTAAACAAAGTAAGCCTGTGTGTTCCCGCAAATTTACTCAAAAGTTTGTCCATAATAGATTGAGAGATTACCTTGATAAAAACAGAGTTGGACGGTGGGTCAAGTTGCAGGGTCTCCAGTTGGTCGACCGTGAGTTTCAGCATCTCCGCCACAATTGTGTGAATTTCCGCTACCGACAGACGCGTGGATTTCCGTTGGAAGGAGCATTTCAACGTATTTTCCTGATGGTTTGCATTTTCTTCCTGGGGTTCTATCCAATTGACAAAGAGCCTGTCCTAAGCGTAGGCGAAGCTATCCGGCGCACTTAACTGTTGTGTGTTGGCTGCACTCGCACTGCTCAGATGCACCAGACATGCGTGACCTCACTCGTTCGTGGCTAGAGCCACACTGCCATCAGAGAATAACCGAAATGTTTTGCACTTTAAAAATGTATGCCAGTTTGTGAAGAAGTGTCGACGCTATTTGGTTTAATCCTTTCGGATGTTGATGTTCTAACCAGACGTAAGAAGTTGTTCTCAACTCCAATATCAACGGGTTAAACTACTTCAACTTGCACTATTTCTGCACCTACTTCTGCCGTTTCTGTTCTTCTCTCCGTATTTGGAACATCCACACTAGTATTACAGTCCTCAAATGCAATAACTGCTTCACTTAAATCAACAAGATCACTCATTTTTCTGCCTTGAAATGCCCACAACCAAGAAACAACCTGTCGATCAAATGTGCTTTTAAACGGTGTATTTCGACAAGGCAGCATGTCACTGTTGCGTACGCTTCCTCGATAGTGCAGCAAACTCAAATCTGAAACACGGAACTATCCTTCCCGATCGAAATAAAAAAAAAATATTGTAAAGAAATTCTGTGGGAGGAATATTGGCAGTTCTTGTACCATTTAGCGTGTTTTGCAGCCGTATGAGGCAAGGCAGACACCATACTTATGGAACTTAGTGGTCTTTGGACACGTGCATAGTGATGTAAAATGTCTAGGCATTTATAAGTCGGGGCAAATGCCCAGGATAAATGCCCAAAACCCATAAATGCCCAGGCATTTTGGGCATTTACCTCTTTTAAAACATATTCATAATGCAACGCTTCTATAAATATTGTTTTAGCCATATATGTATCTACATATATGTATTCTATATATTTATCCATAAAAGCAGGAGTTGAGGCCAAAATAGGCTGCGGAAGTTGTTGTAGGAATTCACTGAAAGAATTTGATTTTGGTTCTGAGGCTGAGCTTGTGCTTGGTACTGCAGATTTGTTGTTGAAATCATCCACTTCAATTAGTAAAGGTTTATAAAGGGTTTTCTTTCGAAAAGGTTTTTCAACCACTGTAACTGTACCTAACTGTAGTACTCTTTTATAGATCCTGAGGGCACTTAAAACACTTTTTTTATGTGCTTATCCATTTTGTTACAATGTCGTTATTAAAATATTTACAAGATACTCCTTTCCCTTTCAAATTAAAAAAGTTTCCTAAGCATTTTGTAATGATTTAATCTAACACTTAAAAATATAAATAGCCGAAGAAAGAAGTGAGGTTATCTCAGACTCAACCACTTGGATAGAAGTTCTGCCCTAAAACTTCCCCATACGGGAGAACGCATCAGGCGAGAGCCTGGACAAAATAACTACAATTGGTCAAGAAAATTAGACTGAAGCGGTGCGGGGTAGTGGGCATGAAATACATCACTAAAGAACCAATGTAGGTAACCATACATTAACAATGTTTATTTTTAATAATAAATTTATAACCAATAAACAAATTGCACTTAAGTGCTTATCACAGAAATGAATAATTGTAAATGGAACAAAGTGTGAGGGCCTGATGACAGAAACCCAGACTAAGGAAATGCCAATGAAACAAGTTTGCTTAATTCGAGAGAAGTTGAGCTTAACATAGAAAAAATGCACCTTATAAAAAGAGAGAACCATAAAACTGATTAAGAGTGTAAAATAACTAGTATGATTTAAATTCTTCATAAAATTGAACTTATCTTCTCAAAGGGGTTGAAGAGCCAGCTCCTTAAAAGTTCCAGCTAGCATAAACGTTGATTGAGAAGTCCTCACAGTTTCTTCTGAAGGAGGCGTACATGGCCTAGAGATAAGTACACAATTGATAAAAAAAAGGTCAACTCTCTCTTCTTCTCTTGCGAAGGAATGACATTTATAGCGTCCAAGTGGTGATCCAGTAGCATTTTGAAAATTGGTTGGCGGTTGAAAGGACTGCAGCTACTTCGAAAGACGAATCAAAGTACCCCATCTAAGGTACGGCTTGAAGAGTACGACAGCTGGCAATTATTCTTGCCATCTTGAGCAATACGTCAGGGTGCAGATCTCGTGACGTAACTGCTAGGTAGCGTAGAGACTAGCGATGGTGTCATGAGATGCAGTAGCGGTGACCAGCAGGTTGAAGTGATCAGAAGTGATGATTGATCAGAAGTGGTGAAGAACGCCAGCAAGTGGCGTCTTAAATAGTGATCAAGGAACAATCTCGAAGCTGGAGATTGCCCGACCAGACAAAGACCTGCGATTGGTCGAACGAAAGTCAGGGTGACGACAGTCGACACTGCTCAGCAGACAGCAGATCAACCAGTAGAGCACTGTATGTCGGGAGTGAGGAAGCTTGAGGTAGCGAGCGACTGGAACACTTCAAGGTGAGAACTATAATATCTATAGATAGGTGATTGATAACAAGATTATGCATATGGTTTAAGCAATTAATACATTTACAAAATAATTACCATTCGGGGATCTCGGTAACAAGAAACAAAATTTGACCGACAAATGGGCCAAGCTAAACATTGAAAGTATCACGAAAGTGATCATGCTCCGAGAACTCCGAATGAAAACAAACAAAGGAATCAGTCAAAGCAAAACATGGATAACAGATGAGGAGAAACTAAGACTCGAAAGGCAAAACAGAGATAGCAGAAATGGGTCTAGTATAAAGACCTTTACTAGTTAAAACATCAACAACTCTGACGCGTTTATCACGGCCAAAGTGGCAGTGAATAATTCTGCCTAGGTTCCACACGAGAGGCGGAGATGGGTCTCGAAGAAGAATCATGTCCCCCACTCGTACATCTGGTTGAGGAAGCCGCCATTTCTCACGCCTATTTAGCAAGCTGAGATATTCTAACTTCCATCGGCGCCAAAAAGAACAGCGCAAAGATTCTACTTTTCTCCAAAAGATAGGTAGGTTAGGATCACAGCGTCGAACCAGCAAAGGCGGAGTAGCAGCAAGCGAACAGCCAATCAGGAAGTGACTGGGTGTTAAAGGTAAAAGATCCTTAGGATCGTTTGAAAGAGGAGTCAGAGGTCTGGAATTTACAATACCTTCGACTTGAATAATTAAAGAGTTGAATTCCTCATAAGAAAATATGGTAGGACCAAGAGTTTTCTTAAGCTGTCTTTTAGTAAGTTTGATGCAGGACTCCCATCGGCCCCCATGATGGGGAGCATAAGGCGGGGTGAAATGCCATTTGAAACCTTTAGAATAGGAAAAGTTGGAAATTTTTTCTTTAGCAGAAGGGGGGCTTAACACTTTTTTCCAGAGATCAGAAGCGCTTACAAAAATTTTTGCATTATCTGAAAAGACTTCAGATGGGACAACCCTTCTAGCAGCAAATCTAGAAAAGGCAGCCAAAAAATAAGATACAGAAGCGTTCGTAACCAACTCAAGGTGGATAGCTCCCGTCACCATACATACAAATAACGAGATGTAAAGTTTACCTAAGATTTTGCGCTTAGATGAAGAGGGATTGGTCTGATATACGTAAGGACCAGCGTAATCGATCCCAGTAAGAGCGAAGGTTCTGAACGAAATGGAGGTAAATTACCCATAATCTGCGTGGCGGGCCGTGGTTTAACCTTAATGCAAGGTATACACTTTTTGACAACAGAAGAAACCTCATGAACGCCATTGATGATCCAGTAGAGTTCACGAATTAGACAGAGCAAGGTGCGAGTGCCAGCATGAAGGTGTTTATAATGAAACTTTTTTATTATAAGGGTAGTGATATGATTCTTTGAAGGAAGGATGATGGGATGCTTTTTCCCATCCTCACAACTAGACATAGCTAATCTTCCACCCACACGTATTATGCCGTCCTGGTCTAGAAAAGGAGTGAGTGGTGAAAGCCTGCTAGACTTGGGCAAATCTTTACCACTTATAAGAGCTTGCTTTTCAGGAGCAAATACTTCTTGCTGAACAAGTAACAAAATCTTGCAAGTAGCAAATTCTAACTCTACTCTGGTGAGAAAGGGTCGAGGCTTCAATGGTTGATCAATTACTAAATATTTCCATCGGAAGATATAAGACACTACACGAATCAATTTATCAAATGAAGAGTATCTATGAAAAAGACTAGTAGAAGTTGAAGTAAGATGCGACGTGACAGGGTCATTACGGGCATCAGGTATTTCTTCTGCAAATTGATTAGCTAAGCGAGGCCAGCAAGATGATTCCTGACTTAGCCAAGGAGGACCATTCCAGTACAGGTCTGAGGAAATCAACTTTTTAGGCGTGCAACCATGTGATATTATATCCGCGGGGTTTTCACGGCTAGGAACATGTCTCCATTGTTCAGAATGAGAGACTTCATGAATCTTAGAAACGCGATTTGCCACAAAGGTATTCCAATGAGAAGAAGGCTTGGAAATCCAAGCTAATACAATAGAAGAATCGCTCCAAAAAAATGTGCGGGAAAATTTTAACTTTAAACTGACATTTAGTTTAGTAGCTAATTCTGTTGCCATTAAAGCAGAGCATAATTCTAATCTCGGCAATGATACCGTTTTAAGTGGAGCAACTTTTGATTTAGCGCACACTAAATTAGAAAATCCAGGGAAAATGGCTGAGGAACGTCCTACTATGTATGCACAACAGCCATAAGCCCGTTCTGAACTATCAGAAAATACATGCAGGTCATACTGCTGGTATAAGGGATTAGAAATTAAAAGGTGGGGTATAGAAACCTTGGAGAGATCCAGCAAACTGCTGCGATACTCTAACCATTCTTCTACAAGAGGAAGGGGGAGATTTTCATCCCAGTCTGATTTTAATGACCAAAGCTTTTGCAGGAACATTTTTGCAACAATAACTATAGGAGCAATATATTGCAAAGGATCAAAGATCTTTGCGATTTCTGACAGAACTTGTCTCTTAGTTACAGGGGGAGATTCTGACAACTGTACCTGATAAGAAAGGGTATCAGAAGAAGGACACCAAAAAACACCCAATGCTTTTACGGCTGTTTCATCAGTAGGAATAGCAACAAATTCATCAACTGGGACCTCTGATGAAAATTTTGATATAAATTCAGTAGAATTTGAAGCCCATTTATGGAGCGGAAAACCACCTCCTAGGAGCAGGGATTTCAAATCTTCGCACACAAGGAGTGCTTCAGAAATATTAGGGAAAGAGCACAAGAAATCGTCAACATAAAATGCCGTTTTTAATGACTCAGAGGCCAAAGGATGATACAGATGACCATCTTGCTCGGCTAACATGTGGAGAGACCGAATCGCAAGAAAGGCTGAAGGCTTCAGGCCATATGTCACAGTCTTCAATCTGAATATCTTTATGGTTTTGGAACTCTCATCGCGCCACAATATTCTTTGCAGATCTTGCTGCTCAGAATTTACGAGAATCTGCCGGTACATCTGCTTAATATCTGAGATTACAGCAATAGGAAACCGTCGAAAATTAAGCAAAACAGAAGTGAGATCTGTTTGAATCGCGGGACCACATTGCAAGGTATCATTTAAAGAGACTCCATTGGAATCTGGTGATGAGCCATTGAAAACTACTCTTATATTGTCTTGTGTTAAGGAATTTTTCCATCCCGGGTGATGATTTAGATAAACTATTTCATTTAAAGGATGGTCAATTTCTTCTGATTTAGAAATTACCTCCATGTGATTGGATGATTCGTATTCCTCCATAAAGGAAGCATACTGAGTTTTAACAGAAGCATCTTGTTTGAACCGATTTTCAATAGCAAATAGTGCCCTAAGTGCTCTGGAATGCGAGCCCGTAATGGCGGGAGGATTAGGAATACGTGGAAGAGTTACTATAAATCTGCCTTCAGCAGTACGGGCAGTGGTTTCCTTGTATAACTTTTCACAAATTTCGTTAGAAGAAGAAGAAGTAGCCTGAACATTCTCAAGATCCCAGAACTTGGTTAGCTCTTGACTCAAATCGGTACCAACAAAATAACAATTCGATACAGTTTGAATAGGATTACGGTATATTTGGCCAGTAGCGATCCAACCAAAATCAGTTTCGCGGAAGAAAACATTAGGAGCAAATTTTTACTTTATTGGAATGAAGACATTGCCAAAATACGCTTGAGCTGAAAAGAAGCTCTACGGGCGAAGCTCAGTTGAAATGAGGGTGAGCTAGCTGGACAAAATTCGGGATATTCCAACTTTGAATAGGATAAGAAGTGCCAGGAATATTGTTGCCTATAGACTTGATAATCAAACAATCTAATTGCAACTGCGTACCAAGATTATTAGAGTCCTTTAGATCCACTTTAGCAAAGCTTAAGGATTGCGATTTAGAGCAGTTTATTCCTGTAACCTCTATTGAGGTAGGATGTTTTGGGAGGCCTAACTTTTGTACCAAAGATTCATTAATAAAATTGTTGGTAGCGGCATTGTCTAATAATCCCCTGACAGATACCCATTTCCCGTGAGAATTTTTCAATAGAACCTGTACGGTAGATAATAAAACCTGGACTTTGCCAAGCGAGGTAGAACTTTGAGCATACGACTGTGCACTATTTTGAGAAGTCTCAGAATTAGACTTGGTATTGGAACTGCTTGGTCCTGATAACCGTGATCTTTCATGTCTGTGCAAAAGGGAATGGTGTCTAGCCTTACAATGAAAGCATAAACGTTGTGATCGGCAATTTTTTAACATATGCGTTCCTGACAAACAGTTGAAACAATGTTTTTTGTTCGTAATGAACTTTCGTCTTTCATCTACTGATAAAGATTTAAATTCATCACAATTGTATAAATTATGCGATTGCTGACACAGACCGCACGTTTGCATTTGGTTAGGTGACCGAGCATCAACAGGAAGAGCCTGTGATCTTAAAATTCTTTGATTAGAACTGCTAACCTTATCTTTTGAGAAGGCTTTTGAATCTGAAATACTAGTTTTTTGATTAGCTATGGCGGAAAAGACTTGGCTTCTAGCCTTCAAAAAGTTGATAATCGCCTCATAAGTGCATTGCAAATTCTGGGAAAGTTCTGTTTCCCAGGCTTTTAATGTATTTGCATCCAATCTTGCAGAAATGAGGTGAACTAGAAATAAATCCCAGTGATTTACAGGTTGGTTTAAATTGGACAATGCTCTGACGTGTAGCTCTGCAGTGTCAATCAACTTACGAAGTGATAAACTGTTATCTGCTTGCACGTTAGGTAACTCGAATAAGCTTTGTATATGGCGTTGAATAGATAAACGAATGTTCCCATATCTATCCTTAAGAAGATTCAGAGCAACTTCATAATTATCACTGGTCAAAGAAATTGCTTGAATGAGGTCAAGTGCGTTGCCTTGAACTGCCAGACGCAAGTAGTGAAATTTTTGAATTACTGGTATAGAAGTATTCTCATGTACTAAAGAATTGAACAATTCAAAAAATGGCTCTCATTCTATGTCCTTACCAGTGAATTTGGGTATTTCTAATTTGGGTAATATAATGCGTGAAGAAGATGTAGAAGATGCTGCAGAAGTTTGATCTTCTTGTTTTTCTTTTAAAGTTAAAGCCCTAATAAGCTGTTTAGCTTCAGCAAATCCCTGATAGTATAATTTTTCAACTTCCAACCTATCACTTTGCTGGTCCGGATGCTGAGTTTCTATACTGCATTGTATCTCATCATATTTCTCAAAGGCTTGTTCATAATTCTTAAGCCTCTGCGAAATTATGTCAAGATTACGCTCTTGGGGTTCAAGCTCCGTTAAGAAAGTACGAAACCATGTGAGCTTGCCCTTACAAGAGGCTCTGGCATTGCTGAGTTTTTCATCAAGGTTAGGCATGTTAAAAGTTGTTTGTTACTCACGTCAATATTGTGACTTCGAGTACTGGAAGCCAGAGGATGACAGCTTGCTAGGTAGTAAGGTTTAGTCTGATGCGGAAGAAACCGGCTTAGCTTACGTTTCTCTCCTCCTCTGCTGAACATGCGCCTCAGGCTGAAACTTACAATGTGAATTAGTGTTGAAACAAAATGAACAAAAATTGTTAACGTGAAATCCAAGATATGAAACTTGTAACATTCCCAGGGTGCAACAGATATGTTTCCCGGGGGTGAGGCACCAAAAATATGGAGAAAAGTTCTGCCCTAAAACTTCCCCATACGGGAGAACGCATCAGGCGAGAGCCTGGACAAAATAAATACAATTGGTCTAGAAAATTAGACTGAAGCGGTGCGGGGTAGTGGGCATGAAATACATCACTAAAGAACCAATGTAGGTAACCATACATTAACAATGTTTATTTTTAATAATAAATTTATAACCAATAAACAAATTGCACTTAAGTGCTTATGACAGAAATGAATAATTGTAAATGGAACAAAGTGTGAGGGCCTGATGACAGAAACCCAGACTAAGGAAATGCCAATGAAACAAGTTTGCTTAATTCGAGAGAAGTTGAGCTTAACATAGAAAAAATGCACCTTATAAAAAGAGAGAACCATAAAACTGATTAAGAGTGTAAAATAACTAGTATGATTTAAATTCTTCATAAAATTGAACTTATCTTCTCAAAGGGGTTGAAGAGCCAGCTCCTTAAAAGTTCCAGCTAGCATAAACGTTGATTGAGAAGTCCTCACAGTTTCTTCTGAAGGAGGCGTACATGGCCTAGAGATAAGTACACAATTGATAAAAAGGTCAACTCTCTCTTCTTCTCTTGCGAAGGAATGACATTTATAGCGTCCAAGTGGTGATCCAGTAGCATTTTGAAAATTGGTTGGCGGTTGAAAGGACTGCAGCTACTTCGAAAGACGAATCAAAGTACCCCATCTAAGGTACGGCTTGAAGAGTACGACAGCTGGCAATTATTCTTGCCATCTTGAGCAATACGTCAGGGTGCAGATCTCGTGACGTAACTGCTAGGTAGCGTAGAGACTAGCGATGGTGTCATGAGATGCAGTAGCGGTGACCAGCAGGTTGAAGTGATCAGAAGCGATGATTGATCAGAAGTGGTGAAGAACGCCAGCAAGTGGCGTCTTAAATAGTGATCATGGAACAATCTCGAAGCTGGAGATTGCCTGACCAGACAAAGACCTGCGATTGGTCGAACGAAAGTCAGGGTGACGTCAGTCGACACTGCTCAGCAGACAGCAGATCAACCAATAGAGCACTGTATGTCGGGAGTGAGGAAGCTTGAGGTAGCGAGCGACTGGAACACTTCAAGGTGAGAACTATAATATCTATGGATAGGTGATTGATAACAAGATTTTGCATATGGTTTAAGCAATTAATACATTTACAAAATAATTACCATTCGGGGATCTCGGTAACAAGAAACAAAATTTGACCGACAAATAGGCCAAGCTAAACATTGAAAGTATCACGAAAGTGATCACCACTCAACAGACAGCTCTACTTCACAACTAACTGGGCTGGGCTGCTGGTGGTAGAATGCCTCGCCAATTTCAAGGCCACAACCATTCCAAGATCATAGCACAATGGCTGCCCAGGGCCTAGCCCATCCACCCTCCTCCCAAAGCCACTATTCACACCATAATAAAACTCCTACCTAATTTTCATAAATATAAATGAGTAGGTCTGCAGGCCTAACTCAGTAATACAATGTTTTATTCAAACCAGATGTACATAATTCCCATTTAGGTGTTATTGACAACATTGACACAGGATAATTAAATTATCAGCAATATTCGGGTATTACTAGTTTATCCATGAAATGTAACTTTGATTAATGGTCTTTATTATGTTTTAGAAGCTCTAGTGACAATCACAAGTAGTAAAAAGTTTAAAAAAAAAACTTTTTTTAATGCCCAGATTTTGGGCGCTTAAAACTGCTTTGGGCAAATGCCCGGGCGAATGCCCATTTATAGATGTCCTGCCCACTGGGCATTTGCCCGGCCCACATCACTACACGTGCAACATTAAACTGGCTTTGCAACCGTAGCCAACATGCATTTAGCGGTTTATTCAAACGAATGCGATTTTTGTTGGCCATTTTCAGCGGTTTTGAGCGGGATATGCACCCTGAAACTTATTCCATCGTGTAGCCAATTGAAAGACGAACGTGACGGTATGCTCAACTCAAAATCGACAAAAAGTGCACTTAGCGACCTTTGCATCTGGGCTACTCAACTTCCACCCGCCTCCGACCCAGTTATAAATGCAGACATTATGATACCACAGGTTATCAGGCAATGTCAACACACGCGGCTGATGATCAACACCGCACTGCTACAGCACAGGAATTATAAAATAATTTGGAGGAAACTTTAGGCAAAGAAAACAAGTCAAGTTGTCAGCGGCGAGAGAAAAATGAAACGAGGACATAATCCATTAAACTGCTGGCGACACAGCAGTCTTTTTTACGGCTGGATACCCTTAATTAAAAATGTTAAGCCTCTTGTCTTAAACTTCTGGGCTATACACTAAATTTTTGAAAATGCAGTTAGCCCATTATTATATTTTATTTTATTTATTTACATTTATTTATCGTATGACTTTTGCATGCAGAAACAAGATTGAAAGATGACAGAAAGTACTATATACAATATATACATAAATACACATGACAAGAAACAGCAACATATCTATATTTTTAAGTCCAAACTATCCAGCCACAGTATCACAGAAGGTGTGGCCTGAATACAGTCCAGTGGATCACCTTCATAGGCCCGCAGTCTGCACTCGAATGCAATGTGTTGTATAGACTGGGAAGGAGCACTGCAGTCACACTGGAGGGGGGGGGGGGGGGGCGGAACTTTGCCCCATCTGAACAAGGACTCTGCGCAGATTCCGGTATTTGTGCGGATCCTGGAACTGGACTGTTTTTGGAAAGTAGAGACCAAAGCAGGTGGTCAGTATTGAGAGTCCACTCTCCTTTCCATTCGTTGAATGGATTAAACTGGTTCTCAGTTAGTTCCTGTGCAAAAACAATTGGCGGATGTCTGGACTTCAGCCTGCCTCTCTGAAGATCTGGGATGCCATCGTGAATGGGATGGTCCAAATTAGCCATGATCTTGTCATATTCTCTGAGAAGAGCGACTTTTCTCCGCAGGTGAGGTGGCATAATGTGGCTGAGGACAGGAAGCCAATAAGAGGGAGTGGGTCTGATGACTCCGCTGATCTTCCGCATGGTATTGTTGAGCTGGGTAGCAATCAGTTTCACATGAGGACTATTTATCCATACTGGAGCACAATATTCAGCCACAGAGAAGACGAGACTTATAGCAGAACTCCTTAGGGTTTCTGCAGAGGCTCCCCACGATGTGCCACAAAGTTTGTCGAGGATGTTGTTGCGACTTTTTATTTTAGCTGCTGTATTCTCAAGGTGTTTTCTGAAAGAAAGGGTGCGATCCAGGGTAATGCCCAAATACTTAGGAAATTTGTTATCCCTGAGGATAGTTCCTCCAAAGGGTACTTGAATTACATTGTTTGCCATTTTGTTGTTGAGACGAAAACAGGATACCTCAGTTTTAGTTAAGCTTGGCTTAAGTCTCCACTTGATGAAATACCTTTCAAGGATAGCCATGTCCTCTCCAAGCGTTTTTTTCAGTTTCACTGATGCTGCTGTGCCTTGTGGCAAGAGCTATATCGTCAGCATAGCAGAACTTCTTTGACTGAGTTTCCGGTAGATCTGATATGTATAGGTTAAAGAGGAGTGGAGCTAGTACCGATCCTTGTGGAAGACCGTTATTCAGTTTCCTTTGCTTGCTTATTTGTGTTCCCATGATCACTTGGAAGATCCTGTCACTGAGCATGTTCGTGATGAGCTTGACAGTTGTTTTACAAGAAATCACTCGGTGTAGTTTGTATATTAACCCTTCTTTCCAAACTGTATCGTAAGCAGCTGAGAGGTCTAAAAATGCAACAGAAGTTTTCAGTTGCAGTTGAAAACCAGCCTCTATATATGAGGTAAGGTTAAGAATTTGGTCACAGCAGCTGCGTTTTGGTCTGAAGCCCGCTTGTTCAATAGAAATGTGTTGGGTGATTATAGGGCAGATTCTGTTGTAAATCAGTCGTTCTAGGAGTTTGTAACAGCAGCTCAGTAAAGCTATTGGTCTATAATTTCCGGGTTGATCTTTTGGTTTTCCAGGTTTCAAAATGGCAATAATCATGCTTTTCTTAAATTCTTTAGGTATCGCCCCCAGTTTCAAGATATCACTGAAAAAACTAGCGAGCCAGTTCCTAGCATTGTGGCCTAGGTTAATTAGGAACTCAGGATGGATGCCATCAAAGCCAGGAGCCTTTCCGCTTTTCAAGTCTTTTATTGCTACGTCTATTTCTTCACGGTTGAAGGCAGCTGCAAAGGATGATGTCTGTGGAGATGATGTTTTAAGGTGTCTGAGTTCCTTCTTCACCATCTTAGTATGGAGTTTGTCTCGAGTCGCTCGTGAGGTTGAAATAATGTGACTAGCAATTGTATCAGGTGTAATGTCAGGCTTGTCTCGTCCTCCAGATGAGCTCCCTCCAAGTTTACTCAGGAGATTCCAAGCTTTCCTGCTTGAGTGTTGGAAGTTCAGCCCTTCAACAGTATCCACCCATTTCTGCTTCCGTGAAGCATCCAAGCTATGCAGAAGTTCCTCAGCAACTTCTTGGTCACCTGATTCAATATACTCATTAAAAAGATATTCACTCTGCTCGTTCCATCCTGGGACATATTCTTTCCTAAACCCCCGTGGAATATGTTTCTTGGCTATTGAGGTAATCAGTCCAACAAATCTATGGTATGAGCTACTTTTTGCTGGAATCCATCTGATACATTGAACTACTTCTTTTGTAAATTTAACCCAATCCGCCTTGCTAAAATTCCATTGGGGTCTTGGCAGTGTAGATATCAAGGACACAGAAATTCCTATATCTAACAGTATTGGTCTGTGTTGACTACGTGGAAAGTTGTCCATTATTATTCTCCTAGTGGGCCGAGGTTGATAATTACTGTTTTGAGTCACAAAGCACAGGTCTGGGTTGTAGTCATGCTTCCAGGCGGCTGATTTAAATGTTCCTTTATCCTTGGCATCAAATATTAGGTGTAAATGGTGTTCTTCAGCCCAGCTAACGAGATCTATGCCACAAGGATGGTTTTGGGCATAATTCCAGTTTTCATGGTGGCTGTTGAAGTCCCCTGCGTAAATGGCAGGATGGTCTGCAGTGACAGGAATCACTATAGGTTGCCAGGAGATTGTAGGTGGTTTGTAGATGTTGATTACTGTTAAATCTTGAACTTTAACAACTACAAGGTGAATGTTGTCATCTGTAGAAGCGAAAATGAGACTAACATTATCCAAGTTGTTTCGTGCATATGTCGCGACACCATACACGCCATCATATGTTGCACCTACCACGGAGTAACCATGAATTTTCCCTCTTTTCTGGAGATCATCTTCGGTGGCTGTATGAGTTTCCTGTATCAAGACTAGGTCTATCCTGTTCGCACGGAGAATTCTTGATAGGTAATCACTCTTTGATCGACTAATGCCTTCAATATTTAGTTGCAGGATTTTGATGTTGTTCCCAATTGTCCTTGTCATGGGGCTCTCTAAAGAGCCTTTCAAGCTATAAGAACTATGCATGTCTTGCATTGCCAGGAGATCTACAAGAGATAGTCTGGCAGTCAGTACGTTGTTGCTCGCTTAGCACCACCCAGGGGACACCTGCGGCGCGTGAGCAACAGTGGACCTTTATCATAGTAAGGATATCCATTTTATTAATCTATTTCAATCTTTTCATTACAATTTATAGCATAAACATTTCACATCAAACAAACATTAGATTAACTACATCTCCCATATATATTATTTCAGTAGTATAGATCCCTCCTGCGGCGCTCTCAAGCGACCGATCGTGACAAATGAGCATGCAAATGAAAGAGAATAGACATTAGCAATGACAAATTGCACTCTAATTTCATACATATAAATAAATGACTTTCAAAAAATGTACGAAAGTGCGATTTTCAGGTACTGTTGCTGTAGAAAATTATAAATATTTATGAAATTATTTCACATGTTGGCCGCTGTGATGCCTGTGCTCATGTCATTTAAACATTCTGAGGTCTTTCCTTTATCATTTTGCACGGATTTCTGAAACAGTATGTCAAAGGAATGAGTACTCAAATCGTATAATTTCATAAATATCGAATAACCGGTGATTGTTATGATGATCCAATTTTCAGTGATTGCCTTCTTAAGTTAGGGAACGTAGAACTTGGGACTTTAACTGAAATGTAAATAGGCCTAGTGTTCTGTAATCATTTGGTTGAAATAAAAACATAACAACCTTTCTCATTAAGTCTCCCATTATAAATCTACTGGGAAAGTGTGGTTTATGAACATGCGAGATTTCCCACACGGGTCCACTAGTAGTATTTTATTTTTATTCTTAATTGAGCTGAAGATGACCTCAATATCTGGTCGATACACGTACAATAAATAAGAGATAGGATATGTAAGTAGTGATTGGAATAAAATTTAAACTTTTAATTTTCAGATAATTCTTGTTAAGTTTCGAAACGTTTCCCACGCCATTCCTTCCGCGCGAGAATGACGATCAATTTCATAAAAGGAAAGAGACGTATCTCGAGCGGCCTCACTATCATAATTTAAACATGGCTGGAAGAGAGAATTACTTACGATGTCAGTTTTATGAAGCTCGGTCTGTTTACCCACAGACTGTACGTGACCCGGCATAAAGCTGAGGGACCTGCTGCTAAATTATATTCCATTTATGTGCAGCATAAACTGTGTGGCGGTACCTCAGTCTCTACTGACTGTCGTAAAGTAATAGTCTGCACACATGTGCTGCATACTGTCTCCACCACAGCGAATATAATAACAATAAGAATAGTAAAACAAGGGCACTTATACAACAGACGCTCACAGACACCACCTACAAGATCAAGTTCATGGGTGAATTTCGGAATCCTTTCAGATACGCACAGATGTCAGCAGTGCTTTTTTCAGGGGGAAAAAAGAAAAAGAAATGAAAAAGAAAAAATATTGGTACATTTGTATCTAGTCCGACGGCAAATATAACTCCCGACTTGAAAGTTCTTCGATCAGCTGGCGTCAACGCGCTGTTCACAATAGCTGGAGGAGATTTCGAGTAATCCTCGATTTAAATCGATCTATCGAATCAGTTTCTTTTGTTCGGCAACTCGGCACTTTGGCTAATGTTTGGAGGCGGGGTAGGTTGTTATTTTGTGCGTGTGGTTAGTTTTGAAGCATGAAGAACTATTTAACATCCGCCCTGGCTTCGAAAAAGCTGAAAGTTAACGATTCGAACACAAATAATGACCGGACTTGGCAAATTGCAAGATCATGATGTTTTGTCGACTATAACAGAGAGTGCCCCTAAATTATTTATACGAGAAAGAAAGAAAAGCACTGACTGTCAGACATGGAGACGGACTCTCACCAATCTTATTCAACATGGTATTAGACAAAATTATCAGACAATGGGAAGAACACGGGAAACTAAAACAATCATAAAATATCTGGCATTTGCGGATGACGTAGCCAACCTCAGCAATAACAGCGAGGAGGCAATGGAGGCACTGGAACGCTTGCATGAAATAGCTGCCAAAACAGGTCTACAGATATCTTATGAGAAGACCCAATACATGGAACGACAGACCAACGATGTGCAAACCATGCATACGATTATAGATCCATAAAACGAGTCAAAAATTCAAATATTTAGGGGAATACTCGTATATACAAATAGGAGGATCAACCAGGAACGAACGGTAAGACTTCAGAAAGCATATAAACTCACATGGTCACATTACAATAAGAAATGCCAAACTTAGACACTACAAAACAGTCGTACTTCCAGAAGCATTATATGCGTCAGAAACGATAACAATTGGAGCATCAGACATCATAGAAAGTGAAAAAAGGGAATGCTAAATTCTCAGAAAAATATTTGGAGCAATACACAGAGATGGCATAAGGATGAAGAGAGCTATACGAGTACACAGACAGACTCACCGATATGACCAGAAAACGCAGACTAACCTTTTACGGGCACTTAACAGAGAATGAACAACAACAGACTTACAAAGTATATGTTTGATGTAGTAAACTGTTCAAGCAGGAAAACTAATATTGGTATCCTGAAATAGAGGAAGACTTAAGGCAGGTGGGGATCGACAGGCGAATGATTGGAGGCAGAGGAGAATTCACAAACAACATTAAGAATACAAAATGTAAAGCAAATGGAAAGATGTAGACAAGAACATTGTGGACAGGAAACAGGAACAGTCAAAGGATGAAGAGATTTTGGTAAGAGAATTGGAAGCAGGGGAAGAAGTGGAAATTGGGTCATGATGACATATTTAAGTTCAAACACAGTCCATAAGGGCAAAGTTGATATAATAATAATAATAATAATAATAATAATAATAATAATAATAATAAGACAAAGAAAAATAATAAGGGGAATCCTTGGTCGTGTCTCTTTAGAAGACATCTGGATGAAACGGAAGTCTTAGGATCTTTATCAACATTCTGAAAAGATCACAGACACTTTCAGGAGAAGGCGGTTGAAGTTCAACGGCCACATTCTTCGAATGAACAATGACAGGCTTACCAACCTTGCTCTCCCAATGAAAGTCAAGAACAACAGGATTAGTGCAATAGAAAAAGACCTTCAAGAAATTGGTATCACAGAGAAAGATTGACTCCATTTAAAAACAGTAATCAATAACCGTCATTCCTCTGAGAAAATCACTGCCAGGGCCGTGAGGTGAAAAATGGAGGAAGATTTTCAATGCCCAGATGAAAGAGATTTTGGGAGAAGAAAAGCTCAAGGAAGTAGGAGACTTCCCTTACTTAGGAAGCAAAATAAGCAGTGATGGGCGAAGCAAAGGGGATATAAAAATAGGTTGGCTCAGGCAAGGAAAGCATTTCTACAAAAAAGGAATCTGTTGACATCGAATATAGATTTAGGTATTAGGAAGTCATCTTTGAAAGCCTTTGTCTGGAACGTGGCGCTCTATGGAAGTGAAACTTGGACTATTGGTGCAGCAGAAGAGAGGAGAATTGAAGCGTTTGAAATGTGGTGTTACAGGAGAATGATGAAGATCAGATGGGTAGATAGGGTTACAAATGAAGAGGTATTAAGACAAGTGGGAGAGGAGAGATGATTCTGGCGACTGCTAATGAAGAGAAGAGATAGGTTGGTAGGACACATACTAAGACACCCAGGAATATCAAGCTTACTTGTGGAAGGAAGGGTCAAGGACAAGAACTGTAGGGGTAGACCAAGGTTAGAATATGTTAAACAGATTGTCTCGGATGTAGGGTGTGGTAGCTATGTGGAGATGAAACGATTAGCTCAGGACAGGGAGACATGGTGAGCTGCATCAAACCAGTCAAAAGACTGAAGACTCAAACAACAACAACAACAACAACAGCTGAATAAGTTCTATAGCGCTCCACAGATGGGTTTAACGATGTAGGCCTATTATTATTATTATTATTAATAGTGTTGCGTGCCACCCCCTAGTGGCACCTTTGTTAACTGGATTACGGTGGGTAGGAAGCACAACACCAATTACTGCTTAAAGAAATAATTAACTTTATTGCGGCCAGAAAATTACACTACTCTTCAGCAAATACAAGCAATAGGAACCTTACTCCAGTTTCCTCAAGTCGAGAATACTTCCCCTTTCACTTGTCAACAGTCCACAGTTAATCCCTCGTAATGAGGTGGCCCCGTACGCTGGATGGAAATAGCTGCACTAGCTCTGTCACTCACTGTTTTGCAACTCACCACAATGACCTCTCTTCGCACTAAGTAAGCACACTTGCTCAAAACACAGGCAGTCCCCTGTAAGCTCCTCACTCCCTTCGCTGTCACGAGAATCGGCTTCACTAGTCGGTTTCGCAAGTCTCCACACTTCTGTCGCTCAGGATACGCGCTCGCACTCGCTCGTAAAACACAACAACGACAACTGCTAGACAGGTCGCACTTATATAGCAGGCCGGTGACTCAATAAATGCTTCTAGATCCATCCAGGGTTCACGGCTTCTCGAGGTTTCCATCGCTGGTCCAGTCACGAATATTCTGGACTACCCCTTTGTCCTAGTAGCCCTGTTGCATAAGGTACACGCAATACAGGAGGCAGGGCACAGCCCAGCCCTGGGGCAGTTGTGACTCATGCGGCGAGTGATGACACAAACTCACAGCCGTAATAATAGTAATGTTTCTGACCTTTATTATTCACGCGTCTACTCGTATGAGGTCGGGGATGAGGCGGACGTTATTCATGGCCGTACCGCAACCTCATCAGAGGAGTTAATGAGAGTTGCAAGGGGGAAACCAAGGGGTTAGGTACAGGTTACCATGGCAAAATTTTAACAATAATTATCTTTTTCTTTTTCCATCAAAACCTCAACAGTTTCAGCAATGAAATTTTGTGCACATGAAACACTCGCATTATTTTATATGTAAAACAGCGTTACATTCATGTGAAAAAATAATCTGGATATTTTTTCAAAATTCAAATTGGTGGTTTTTCATCAAACAAAGCTGCAGCGTTTTAGTGATAACTCCTGTAATGTTCAACATTTTAGGTTCTGTTATTGTTATTTTATTGCGAAGACATTTCTCTAGAAATGCAAGTACTTTCAGCAACATATCTTAACAAACAAGTAGTTCCGTGACGAACTAAAGAGCCTACTTTTCTTAAAATTTCAGATTGATGCCAATCTATATAGACCTATCTAGAATAATGACGAAATCAAGTAATAGAGTAACTTACTACGGTAGGCAGCCCTGGTGACTCTGAATATACACTTAGTTCCATCTCTAGGTATAGAATGCACATACAAAATTTGGCTGAAGTATAATGGATCGTATGGATGTTACATGCTGTTTGATATTGGATTTATCAGTGCGCGTAAAATCATGTTGGGAACAATGCCATGTATGTGATGCTCAGAATTAATCTGAAGTATTACGATCAATTATAGTGCCAATTTTGGATAACATCCATTTGTTAGTATAGAAGTTACATGTAATTAAAAATTGAAACTATCAGACAGCTTAGAATCATGTTGGCAGCACTGAGGTAGATTAGTTAACCCAAATCAATCTAGAATGTCAGGTTCTATACGTGTGCAAAGTTTAGAGATGATGACTTGCATACTTTCTGATATATTGATATTAGGATTAAACAAATAGAGAGGGAATTTATAAACAGTTGTCAGCCCTGCTTGTTCTTACGAATATGCATACTCATAACTGCTATGGTACACAAAGCACATACAAAATTTGGTTGAAATCCATTTGTTAGTATAGACGTTATATGCATTTAAAAACTGGACCTATCAGCAGGCTTAGAATCGTGTTGGCAGCACTGATGTATATAAGTTAGTCGAAACTAAGGTAGAATGTCATTTACTATACTTGTGCAAAGTTTAGAGCTGTTGGCATGTATACTTTTTGATATATTGATAGTAGGGTTAAAATATAGAGAGAGCATTTATTAACAGTTGGCAGCCCTGGTGGCTCATTAGAATAGGCACATAGTACATACGAAATCTGGTTGAAATCCAATCGATAGTAAACAAGTTACATGCATTTAGAAATTGGACCTATCGGCAGGCTTAGAATCATGTTGGCAAAACTGGCATGTATGGTCTTCTGAAAATTAATCTGGAATGCTATTATCTATACGTGTGCCAATTTTGGAATAGTTCGCATGCATACCTTTTGATACATCCAGCATAGAGCTCAAATTACAATTGCGATTTTTCAGCAGTTGGTAGCACTGACGTCAATTTAAGATATGGCCGTGAGATATTCAGGTATAGATCTTTACTCTTTCCAAATTAGGTTTCGATAGCTGCAGCCGTTTAGGATATGATAGGGGGGGGGGGGGGCACACACACACAGACAGACGGACAGACAGACAGACACAGATTTTCCCGGATCGATCTCATAAGTCTACCTTTTCCTCATTTTTGCAAAATGTGAAAAGTAAGCTAAGAATATATTTAAAGCGGCTTCGGTGGCGTAGTCGGTAGCATGCTGAGCTTCTATGCCCAAGATAGCGGGTTCAAACCCGGCCGAAGCCGTCGGATTTTTTAAGAGCGTTAAAAATCCCTCAGTATGCCTTCCTTCGGAGGGGAAGTAAAGCCGGCGGTCCCATGTCATAGATTTATGGCATGTTAAAGATCCTTCCACTAATTGCACCTGTGTGAAGCTAAATTGGATAGGTTAAGAATGTAAACAACGCTCTTAGGTTTCTATGTTCGTTGCCAAGAGCCGACTGCGGCGGCATCTAGTAGCTCAGTCCTGAACTTGGCCTAGTAGTCGTTGACGGTGGCACTTGGCGGCAAAAGTAGGAACTATTTGAAAAATTCTTAGTTGCAGTACTTAAATTAACAAACAGATAACACACACTAATACAGTCATCACAATTAACACCGGTTATCAGACAGATTCTACACACACCCAAAGTACACGGGGCTACATGACCGCGTTGTCGCAGCCCCTAAACTTAAGAACCAACCAACCAACCAATATATTTAATTTTGTATTGAAAAGAAAATGTCAAAATTTTACAATATTTTTGCTGCTTTTTTTTTAAGAAACTATATTAGTAGGAGACATGAATTTACATAATTGTGTAGATATAGTAAGCAGAAATACACAAAACAAAGTTCATTAGTGTATGCCAATTAGTTTTTGAGTTATCATGAAAACTGGTGTCAAAAACACAACTGTGAGAAAATGAGCGATAAACATTTGTACATAAATCTTACAAACCATTAACCAGGGCGATCATTGGGTGCAGGGCTTAGCCCTTAACTCATGAACTATGGCGCATAACGACATATTACATTTCTGGTAACACTTCGGGAGTGATGAACCAAGTCCAAAACTACTACCTTGTGTGATGATGAATAATAATCGTGGAAACGATGTGCCAACAGATGTTTCCTCCCCCGCTGGCTATAACCCACCCGCCATCCCCTTTTTATAACACGACTTATATTGTGAAATTCCAGATGTGTCGGCAATATTGTGGGCCTGATTTACAGGATAAATAAAATGTTGCCAACCCCACACTTAGGCCTATGGTACCGTGTGGTGCTTGTTTTATGTTGCGATCGCTCCATTCGTTCGCTTCGTTGTGTTTCTATATTAAAAACCAATATTATACAAAGCCCAAGACCCCTTGCTTGTAGTACAGTACAAGTAGTAATTTTCGGCCAGACAGAAGCCAATAGTATCTCACCAGGCGCGGATACCCCCCCCCCCCCCCGCCAACGGAGACCAAACTCAAAAAACGAAAACACAATAACCAGACAAATAAAACTTTACGAATTTTAACTGAAAAACAGTTTTTTTTCTCATTTTATTAATTACTAAAAATATCTTTATTGCAATTATTATGTTCTGTTACAACTGGACATATTTACAACTTCATACCTGTTATATAAAAACGATTATTTATATAACAAAATCAACTCGTCTATTTTGTTCAGCAAACCTTGTGATTACTGAATCGATGTTTATGGTGATGTCACGATGAATGTGCAGCAATGCACGGATAGGAATTTGGGGCATTTTTTCGCACCAAAAATTTTTGCCGACGTCCAAACTGCAAGCTTGGTTGGCAAATTAAACTGTGACTTTCTCCCTTTATCTGTACCAACTCGACTTGTCGAAACTGTAACGTACCTTGATACTTTTCTCGAAGCTCGACGTAGAAGTCGCAAAACACGCCTTTCAATGTGTACGAATATTTTTGGTGCGCTAAACGCATCGCATTTCTATCCATGTAGCTTGCGAAAAAAATTATCTTCTTTTGTACGTTTGGTTATTTTGTGATTGCATTTTTAGTGATACTATTTTTCTTAACAATTTCGATTCTCTGTCCCCGCCCTCTAAGCCAAACTCTAGATTCGCGGCTGTATCTCACTCCGCTTTGTAAGTCAATAGTATCTCGCGGAGCTCGTTACGCATGATCTGTATCGTGTATTTTGTGTGCCATACATTGGCAACAGTGAAATGACGTTTCGGTAACAGATGAACACACCTTTCAGTAGCAGTTGAGCAACGACAACCCATGACAATTGCCGTCGTTAAACGCACAATTAATAACCACTAAAGTCACATATGTACGTAATTCACCACATATTTCCTGTGCAGTAGTGATCTTGGACAGTAATTTCAATTGGTAACGACTCCCAGAATATCAAATAAGGTATGAAAATCATGAAAATGACATAATTTAGCCAAGTGCAATGTACAACAGGATCCTGGTTCATCACTCCCGAAGAATTACCACATTCCTTGCACCATAATGTTCCTAAAGGATAGGAGCAGGAAATAAAAAATATTTTTTAAAATTCATTCTTTGAAGGTCATAAGCTGTAGTCTACCTGTGCTATTTATAGACTCGCCTTGCTACGCGCTCCAAGTCCCATTCTCACGGAACGTCAATCCTGGCCGGGTGGAGTTCCACTCTGTGTCGCGCTGGATTTATGAGGGGTTGGTGATTGGAACTGCGAGTCTGCTCATAAACTAGGGACAAGCTATTAACACTCCATATTGCTCGAGTTCTGAATACAGGAGGGCTCCAAAATATGACGCGTCTCGCATGTCCTGAAATTATTAGCTTCTTCCTGTTCCACCCACGCGATGTAGTCATATCCCAATAGACTAATACAGTAATAATAATAATAATAATAATAATAATAAAATTAGCCTATAGTGCAAAGGCCTCCTGTTTGCACAGGGACGTGCTCGTGATTTGGCTCCGACGCACAGTGGGTCAAAATTGAAATCTAGGGGGACAAAATTATTTTTACGTTTTAATCATGAACTTAGAGTGAAAGCAACGCATATAATTTGTTTACTTCATAATAAACATCAGTTAAGACCTTTTTTAAGCTACGTCTACACATGCAAGAAATTGTCTATGACTAGGAGTTGGATAGACCATTCAGTTATCTCTTCAGAACAATTTTCTACCCCTAATTTACTTGTAACAAAGTCACACAGTTTCACTTTTGACATAATCCATCGACCCCAGTGCTTCAAACAGTTGTAAACGTGTGAGAACTGGTTGCGCGGCATCTTCTAAAACGTAAAATAACTAAGTAAGTTGCAAAAAGATGCAAAAAATCTTATAACAGGCCTAAACTACAAGACTTTATCTACATTTTAACATAAGGTAGAAAGTGACGCAGAGTGACGCGACATACTAAAAATCTAAGTGAAAATATAATTTTAAAAATAATATTTAAATATTATATAATGCAAATATGGCTAAAATTACGTAACAATTACGTCCATTTATAACTGAAACACGTTACAAAGATCATACATTCAGCTGCATGTTCCATCTTAAAGCATCACACTAACCACAAAGACAACCAAACCATAGCCACTTACATTCACCCTCCAATTCAGACTGCTCGAACAGTGGTGACAGATTTACACTACGATGCGTTTATATCCCAAAATAGTGAGCGGCAATTATATGAGAATGCTGTAGAAGTAATACATTTTGATTTTTTAATTATGAAAATAAATAATTGTGTCCTAGATTTCGATTTTGACCCACTGTGTACCGGTGAGCATCCTTGGGAGCTTTTGTCTTGTTGCACTCAGTCTCATTGTCTTTCAGTCCTATTTCCTGTTTGGCTCCAGCTGTCTCCATGCTTCCCTGTCTCTTGCCACTCTAGCTCTAAAGTAGCTCTAAAGTAGTCTGCCCATCTGGTTTTTTGGCGTCCCACGTTTCTCCGTCCTTCCCTCGGGTCCCACATTGTGGTGCGATGCGTCCATTTCTGGTGATCCATGCGTGATATGTGTCCTCCCCATTTCAATTTCAGGCTTTCTGCCCTTTCTACCACGCCGCGTATGATTGTCCTTTTTCTTAGTTCCTCGTTCCTGATTCTGTCTCTTAGAGAAACGTTTAGGATCTTACGCTCCATTCTTCTTTGACATACTTGTAGCTGCTTTTTAAGTTTTTCTCTCAAGGACCATGTTTGACAACCATAAAGAAGTGTTGGCATTTGTCTAGGATTGCTGCTTTTGTGAGTAAGAACTTAAGCGAGCAAAATGTGTTTCACGAGACTAACAACGTGATAAATATTATTGCGAAGTGCTATAGGCT
This sequence comes from Meconema thalassinum, assembly GCA_946902985.2. Classification (NCBI taxonomy): domain Eukaryota; kingdom Metazoa; phylum Arthropoda; class Insecta; order Orthoptera; family Tettigoniidae; genus Meconema; species Meconema thalassinum. Next base: position 24,494,246 of record OX336400.1, read on the forward strand.
ACAGAATTTGCTGTTCTTTCAATGATGTAAAATTAAACGTCATAGTTAATGGAAAAGAATCGACTTGAAGCTGCTGAAATATGGATATGGTGGAAAATGACAAGAACGAGCTGGGTGGAAAGAAAAGCCAACCTGGAAGACTTAAGGGAAGTCGAAGAGGAGAGAAGATTAATGAAAGAAATCGGAAAGTGTAAATTAAAATTTATTGGACATGTCATCAGACACAACACTTTCATCGTTAATATTCTTGATGGGAAAATGCTGGGAAAGAAAGGAAGAGGACGGCCTAGGACGAAGTATTAGGAAGGAAGACATCAAGAATAGAATGGGATGTGACATTTACATGGAACTGAAACGAACCACCAACGACAGAAGAGTGTGGTTCCATCGACAAGAATATGAATGAGTTTATGGATGCCCTAATTTTATATGCAGATACATTTTTTATCACGTGGTATATTAAAATTATTATTATTATTATTATGTATGAATAGCAGCCAAAGACCATAGCAGGCTCCCAGCAAGTTCATTTTGAAGTAGTTCAAAATTTGGCTACAAGATTCCACTGTCACTGACACCTAGCGGTGAACGTTGGAACTTGATAGAGCGTTTCTAACCAACCAAATATAATCTAGAAATTTGACTACACACTAAAAATTGTGGTGGTAGGTTCTTGTACATACAGGGGGCGTGGTGGCGCAAAGGTCAAGCTGTTGGCCTCTCACCCAGGTGGACTGGAATCGATATTTTTGTTTTGATGTGAAATGGCATGTTCTGTGGTTCGGATTCCACGTGAAAAGGAGGTCCCGCGGCTCATGATCGCATGATTGACGGTCACGTAGAACTAAAAGCTTCCTTCCGTTTTCCTTCTTTTACATGGCCTAAATCTACTGTATGCCATTGGCTTTGCTTCCCCTCCGAATGAAGGCATTCTGAAGGATTTTAACGTTCCATACCGGTCGGGTTTGAACCTGCGATCTTGGGGACAGCAGTTCAGCATGCTACCGAACACGCCACCGTAGCCGCTATTTTAAAATTATCAAAACAGGTTAGGATTTTTTTTGCCTGATGTTGGTAGAAGAAATTCTCTTTCCATGACCAAGAAAGTTACAGAGGATGTCCGAGAAAATGGTTGCATTATATTTATAGAAGAGTTTGGTTAGTTTTTTTTAGCGTATGGATTTTAGTGCCGGAGTGTCCGAGGACATGTTCGGCTCGCCAGTTTTGTAGCTGCTTCGAGACGGACACCCAATGGGTGAGCTACAAGTACCGTTGGGGAGGAAAGTTGGGATGTAAGGACGAGGAGTCGGAAGGTAGCGGCTGTGGCCTATAGTTAGGGACCAACCCCGGCATTTGCCTGGAAGAAAGATGGGAAACCACAGAAGACCATCTTCAAAGTAGCCGGCGGGGTGATTCGAACCTCCTCGCCTCCCGGATGTGAGCGACTGCCAGCAGTCATGCCGTAACGATTACGGCTAACTCACCCGGTGGTTATTTGTTTCCTTAGTTTAGGGGCTGCGGCAACGCGGTCATGTAGCCCCATGTACTTTGGGTGTGTGTAGAATCTGTCTGATTACCGGTGTTAATTGTGATGTCAGTATTAGTGTGTGTTATCTGTTTTTAATTCAATAAGGACTGCAGACATTGCATTTCAAGTAGTGCCTACTTTTGCCGCCAAACGCCACCGTCAACAACTACTAGTTCAGAACTTGGCTACTAGACGCCACTGCAGTCGGCTCCTGACGAAGAACGTAGGAACCTTAAGAGCATTGTTTAACCTATAAGTTAATTTCGCTTCACACAGGTGTAATTAGTGGAAGGTTCTTTAACATGCCATAAATCTATGACATGGGCCCGCCGGCTTGACTTCCCCTACGAAGGAAGGCATACTGAGGGATTTTAAACGCTCTTAAAAAAATCCGACGACTTGGCCGGGTTTGAACCCGCGATCTCGGGCATAGAGCATGCTACCGACGCCGTTGAGAAGAGTTTCTAAGCAGCAGTTTCCATAAACATTGGTCTGAGATACCGCATGGTCTTATTTTGTACGAGGAACATATCCTACACTCCAAGCACTTTGGCACGAAACAAATGACAAAACGAAATTTAGCTTTTCAGTCGGTCGACATGGTTCTATTGGGTGTTATGCCTGAACATCCCTGAACAAAATTAATTAATGATTAATGATATCAATTCACATCGAATCATGGACATGCTTTCTAGGCCTAGCTAGATGATGTTGAATACTTGTTGCCATGGCAACTTACTTGTCCGTGTTAATTTAGAGGCTTTATTTTTGGTTCCAAAGACTTGTGTTTTTTTGAATTGTGTATAATTGTTGCTGTTGATTCCTGATCGGCACACACATAAAAAATTGAATCGGTCGGAGATGAAAAGCATTAATCAAAGCTAGTCATTTTTTAAAGAATTAGTATTCTGAAATATTGACCCAAGGGCCTTGGAATGACATAGGAAAGAATTAAGTCAGCCTTCTGTTTAAGATACACACAAAACATTTTCAACAGGAGAAAAAGCACGGAAGCCCACTGGCAAGGCAAAATCCACCACAAGGCAATTTGTTTTGTGGGTGTAAGCCAGAAGTCACTGCTAGATGTAGTGCGAACAGAGGAGAAAGGCATTAAGTCAATGACTTCCTGCCTTTCAGCGCCGTATTCCGTGCTTAATGCAAGATTCCCGCGTGTTACAGTGCTATTGTAAATTACATTTGTAGAGGGCTTAGGAGGTTTTTATGTTACAAATCCATTTTACAATAAAATAACATGTGTAATATCCATTCTGGATGGCTTTATGCTGCACTAAACTGACCACGGAGTTGAAAGGCATTAAGTCACGTTTCAAAATTGATTAGAAAAATATGTTTATTAAATTAAAATCGATATTCTGCTAATAAAATATAACCTGAATAGTTGCTTCACATCTAATATAGTGTGTCTGTTAAGTTCTGTTCTGTCAATGTTGTTTCATCTGTGTCCTGTAAAGTAGTGCAAACTGACTGAATCCCTGTCAGCTCCGGCCGATTCAATTGGTCTACTATTTATCAGATAATGATCCAAAGGTTTGAACAATGATTTACACACTCTGTCTGAAAAGCACGGTGAATGGCTCTATATTACAAACGGATTGTTGGCTTACCTGAAACAGCCGTTACTGTCCTTCGAAGTAATCCCCGTGGATGGTTATGCACTTCTGAGAACGACTGAACAAGTCCTGGCATAGTCTTCCTGAGAGATAGCCTTCAGGTGGGTCGTCACATTATGTTGGATGTCTAAAATGTCCGAAAACCTCTGGCTCTTAAGGGATTTTCGGCGACCCTGGACCCCGATACTCCATACTTTGACGCTTGACTTCAAGGTCGTAACTCAGGCACCAGGGCCATTCCATTCCACGGAACATTCACCCTCCTCACTGCCACCCGTCGAACAGGCGTGCACGTTAGGTTGCATAAATTCACCCTTCTCACTGCCGCCCATCTACCAGGTGTCCAAGGCAGGTTGCATACATTCACGCTTCTCTCTTGCTTTCAATGTAGAGTTTTGACGACCCAAACTGAAGGCTATTTCTCAAGAAGACTATGCCAGGAGTTTCCAGGACTTCAGTCGTTCTCAAAATTGCATAACCATCCACGGGGTTTACGTCGAAGGACAGTAACGGCTGTTTCAGGTAAACCAACAATCCATTCGTAATATAGAGCCATTCACCGAACCTTTCAGACAGAGTGTGTATAAAGCCAGGTCAACGACCCCGCGCGTCCTCATTACTGAAGCAATCACCAAGATAAACACGCCATTACTCAATATTTAGCAGACTCGAGCTTATGTTGACTCTCTTTGTGAGTGTTACCACAAGTTTTCAAAAAGCGACTTGTCTTTTCCAGACCGCTCGCTCTTGTGTCATTTAACTTTGCTGAGTGTTGAGACAACTCCACTTAACTACAAATTGAAATGTCGATCTTCGTTCTGGAGTAGTCCAGTAATCCACAGCTCCTCTCCTATTGTTATTATTATTATTTATTTATTCGTTAATTCCTTTGTGGGATTTGAAGCCATTTTTTCAGTGTTGCCTTAGTAAACAAGGGTTTGGTGCTTTTCAGTCGGTCAACACAAATGTACCCAAAAAGAGCTGGGTTATGCCCTAATCCTGAAATAAATTACATGAGATTAACAAATACACTAGGATGACCAGTTTCGATCGTATTTATTAATCTCATGTAATTTATTTCAGGATTAGGACATAACCCATCTCTTTTGGTTACATTCGTGTTGACCGACTGAAAAGCACCAAACTTTTGTTCGTTAATTCCCCACAAGGAGAGCGTTACAACACAATCAATTGTCATGTTTTATTCTGGCCCTTTCTTCATTTTCCCCAAAACCTCTCATATACACACTATGCTTGCTCTTTCTCTCCTCCGTCCACTTCTCTCCCGGTTGTCTCTCTTTGGGAGTTTGTTCAAACTTCTGTTGTCTAAGTTTTTCTATGCATGTGCTTCTGTCTGCCATGTCTTCTGTAGAGATGTTTAGTTTCTTGAGGTCTTCCACGGTTTCCTTTACATCCTATGTATAATATGTCCATACAATTTTGCCCTTCTTTTCCTTATGTTGTTTGTAATCGTCTCTGTTTGTTTGTACAGTTCTATTGTTGGTCTCTTTATCACAGCTTTCTCTTCCCACTTTCTGAACTGGTCCGTAGATCTTTCTCAGATATTTTTCCCTCTTGTTTTTCGAATTCCTAGTTTTTTGTTCGTCCCTTGATTTCTGTCGTTTGTTAAGCGTATAAGGCCTAAGGTAAGACTACTGTACGATAGTGTCGTAATTTGGCATTGATGGAAATACTTTTATAATTTTAAATGATCTTGTCGACTCCGTCGTTACGCTGGGGTCTGGCGTTACGTTACGGTGACGGGACGAAATGTATCCAGATGCACTGAGGTGTGTGACGTCATAGTACTGCTTGGTGCATGTGTACCCCGACAATCTCTACTTCGTTAGTATGAGACAAAAGTCCCGATTCTTGGATGTCACGGGTAATCTCGAGAACCACTGGATGGATTTTGATGTGGTTTTCACCATTCTATAAAGGATATCTCGAGGAAAGATTCTGTAGAAAATAATTTATCTATGATCAAAGAAAGCCAAGAAGTAACGATTTCAGTGAAAAAGTCGAAAACAAACTTGGCGTCCGTGCGCTTCTTAAGCTTACGCTGGGTAAACCGATAAAAATATCAATATGCTATGAGCGTAAGAATTGGTCAGCATGAAAAGTTCTACAAAAAAAAGTCCACGAGTGCATATCTCTATCTTCAATACATCGCCCACTCTAAGTGTTTTTAGACTGGATGGAAGGGGCACGTCATCCAGCCATCTCCCTCCGCGCGCTTGACCTTGCTTTGCCATTGGTTTGCACTTGCAGTTTACGAGTAATTTGAATCAAGGTAAAGTATTATAAAGCAAGATAAGTATTATGCAGATAATTTTCTAACATGTCAAGAGACTTTCTAGCATTTTTCAGCATTTGTAGCAATTTAAATGATACAAAGTCCAGTTTTTCAGACTGACTGTCACTTTTTATTGTAGTGGTTCCGTGTAAGTCGGTATGCTTTCTGCAATTTAGCGATCTTCTCTTCATTGGATGCCAAGTTCAGTCCTGTTTTCTGTATAATCTCTCCGAGGTATTTGAAACTTTCCACTTGTGTTATGTATCCATACTTGGTTTCCAGTGGATTCCAGTGGGTGTCTGTAGATTTTGTGAGCATGAACTGTGTTTTTTCGTATGAGATTTGCAACCCTGTCCTGGCAGAGATTTCATGTAGCGTCTCTAGAGCTTCCTTGGCTTCCTTTCTGTTATTTGTTATAATCGCTATCATCGGCAAAGGTCAGACATTTAATGTTGACTCCTATTATTATTATTATTTATTTATTTATTTATTTATTTATTTAATATGTTTCGACCCATACAGGATCACATAAAGCAAGTTATGATCTGTTGCTGTTATTTTTCTTGTTCTTCCAGAATTCTTTCATCATGTCGCTATGTTTAGCTCGACGTTCGTCAGTCCATTTTCCCCTAGGTCTGCTGGGCTTATCTTCTGATGCAGCTTCCCATGTGTAGATCTTATGTCTGAAAGTTTTGCGGTCTTCGATATCTGTGGGTGTGATGTTGGCGTTATTGAGATCAGTTTGGACTTGTTTAATCCAAACCGTTGTCGTCTTTAATTTTTGTGAGTACATCAATATTTTCTTTGTTAATCGGTTGTCATCTAGCCTCATAATGTGTCCATAAAATTTCAAGCGTCGTTTACGGAAATCGGTTTCAATATTTGAATATTTTTCTGTGATTTTGTGCGATTGTAAACGACATCCTTCATCTGTAAGTCTTGGGCCAAGAATTTTTCGGATGATTTTCCTTTCAGCTTTCTTGATGTTTTCAAGATCCCCTTTATAATTGAGGTTTAAGGTCTCACTGGCGTAGAGTGTTTCGGGTTTGATGACTGTCGCGTAATGTCGAATTTTAGTGTTAATGCTCATGCATTTTTTGTTGTAGATGATTGCGGTTTTCCCATATGCTTTCCGCATTTTTAGTTCACGTGTTCTTTGTGCTATTCTTTCTGTGCCTGTAGGTTAAATAATTTCACCTAAGTATTTGAAATGATTAACCTTGTTGATTGAACCGTATTTTGTTACCAAAGTTTGGGTTTCAATGTGTTTTGTAGCCATGAATTCAGTTTTTGTGAAGGAGATTTGCAACCCTACTTTCCCAGCACATTTTTGAGGACTTCAATCTGGTGAATTGCCGTTCGTTCATCTGCGGAGAGGATTGCCAAATCATCAGCAAAAGCTAAGCATGTAACATTGATATTAGCCTATCCCTCTGTCTTCCTAACACGACAGGTTTCCATATGTTGCGACTTTTTAATTCTTTTTCCCATTCTTTGATGACCTTATCGAGAACGATGTTGAACAGCAATGGAGAAAGTCCATCACCCTGCCGAACACCAGTTTTAATGGGAAAAGGTTGGGAGATCTCTCCAATGAATTTGACGTTGGAAATTGTGTTGGTTAAGGTTTGTTGGATGAGTCGTCTCGTCTTCGGATCGAGATGGTTTTCTTCGAGTACATTAAAAAGAGATTTTCGATCAATGGAGTCATAAGCCTTCTGAAAGTCGACAAATGTACAGATGGTTGGGAGATTTCGTGTGGCTCGAAGTTTCAAGGTGGATTTCAGATTGAAGATTTGTTATTATTATAATTATTAATAGTAGTAGTAGTAGTACTATTATTTTACATCGATATGCTTATCTGTGGAACGCAATAGAACTTACGTAGGCAAATCACTAAATATCTGCAATCAATTTATTACAGCCTGAAATACTGCAACCCGCTACACTAAACTGTTATATGTGTAGCCTGCCTTAGGGCTCTCATTTCTCATAGCCTTCCAAAATATGGAGGCAAGTACTCGTACTCTTCTTCTTCCTGGCGTTGTTCCCAATTATTTTTTGGGGTCCGCCACTCTGCACCTCGCTCTCCATTTGTTGCGGTTTGCTGCATCTGTAGGACGAAGACCTACGATGCGCATATCGTCGTGTAGGGTATCCATCCAACGCCTTTTTGTTCGTCCTGGAGGTCTTTGTCCATCAGGCTCGAGAGCAAGTGACTTGCTTACAATGGACTCTGTATTTGCTCGGGCTACATGACCGTACCAACGCAACCGAGTCTCCCTCATTTTGTCTGGAATAGGGGCAATTCCAAGAGTATTGCGGACGTCTTCGTTCTTAATATGATCCAGCCGTGTAATTCCCAAGGACCATCTTAGCATCCGCATCTCCATTGAGTGCAAAGCTTGTTCATGTTTCTTTGTATTAGGCCAGCATTCAGCTCCATACAAAGCAACAGGGCGGACGACTGATTGATAGATCTTAGTTTTGGGGCGCAAAGGGATCTTGCGGTCACAGAGAACGCCAGTGACCTGGCGCCACTTCATCCATGCAGCATTCACTCTTGCACGGGCATCCGAGACTTCACCATCAGGTCTCACAACGGAGCCAAGGTATCGGAGATGTGAAGCTTTTGGTAGTGGGGTGCCATCCACTATGATGGTCCCATCTGTCTGGGAACCACATTCAAGGTACTCAGTCTTAGTGAGGTTGAGCCGTAGTCCAAATTCACAGAGCCTCGCATTCCAGAGGTTGACCAATTGCTCTAGATCATTATGGGTCTCGCTTGCAAGCATGACATCATCGGCGTACAGTAATGTCCATGGTGGTTGCCTCTGCAAATCGGCAGCCACTGTATCCATGCATAGGATAAACAAGAGTGGAGATAGTGCAGATCCCTAGTGAACCCCAACTAGAATATCGAACCGTTTGGTGAGGCCAGAAGCACTGCGTACCGAGCTAGTTGTATTATTGTAGAGGAGTTGGACTCAACGCACATAAGCTTCTGGTACTCCATGAGATCGAAGAGAATACCATATAAGCTGATGGGGAACCCGGTCGAATGCTTTCTCCAGATCCAGAAAAGCCATGTGAATTGTCCTTCTTTTCTCCATATACTTTTCTATCAGAAGCCGCATTGCATGGATAGCATCAGTTGTTCCGCGACCTTTCATGAATCCACACTGGTTAGGCGAGATGGTAACAATGCTACGTAAGCGAGTGTCAATCACACGTTCTAGAATCTTCATTATGTGGCATAAGAGACGAATGGGACGATAATTGGCACAGATAGTTACATCGCCCTTGCCTTTCCATATTGGTATTGTGACGCTAGTTTGCCAAGCCGACGGGATCTGGTGGCTCGCAAGGCATTTGTTAAAGAACTCTGCAAGGAACTCTGCAGAGGCATGACCCAACTGCTTCCATAGCTCTGCAGGAATACCATCAGGGCCTGTAGGCAAGTACTCGTACTATGAGACAATATTCACAAGGAAACAAGTGCTGGATAACTTTCTGCACAATACGGGGACAATCTTTCGCTTGGAGGAACCCGGGGAAACCCTACACTCTGGATGGCCACTGCCCGTACCGCGATTCAAACCTCCGATCCGAACTTGCTGCATCACTCAACGCACATTAGGAATTCCTTTCGGCAACCTTGAAGCTGGTCTTCTGTGGTTTCCCATCTTCCTTTCAGGCAAATGCCGGGGTTGGTCCCTAATTAGGCCACAGCCGCTACCTTCTAATTCCTCGTCCTTACATTCACGCTTTCCTCCCCAAACAACACTCCTCACGCGACGGTATTTGTAGCTCACCCCATGGGTGTCCGCATGGAAGCAGCTACAAACTCTGGCGAGCCGAACATGTCCTCGGACACTCCCGGCACTAAAAGCCATACGCTGAAAGAAAGAAAGAAAGAAAGAAAGAAAGAAAGAAAGAAAGAAACACAACAACAATTCCTTTTATAAGTCGCCTATGCATTTCCACTCAGGTACGCCCTCACACCACAAAAAATGGATTACGGAACGCAGTTCTTCCTTGGTGCAAACAGATAGTGGCGCGGCCAACAGCGCAAGCTGTACTAATCTGATAACGGTGACACCTATCACAGACGTGGACAACGGTCCCACCTAGCGGATGGTGAGCACACAATGCCATACAGCCAACCTAACGACACTTACAGCATTATTGACTTGCCCTCGTATTTAGCAAATCATGTTTTTTTTTCCTTTTCCCAGAATCTGTTCATCTGGGCACTGAAATCTTCCCCCGTTCTTCATTCTTGATTTCTTGGTCCTGGTAGTCATTTTCTAATTTATATATTTTGTATAATCGTTTCGGTCTTCTATGGACCACGCTATTCCAACCGCCTTTTCCCTCGTTCTTTCACATTGGCCCAGTATTCGGGCATTTTTCTTCGGTGAGCTTCCCTTCGTTCTTCGGTCCACTTCTTGCCGGTTTTCAATATGGGTTTTGCCTGAAAACTCCGTATTTCCCCAAGTTTCTTGTTCTTCAAAGAGTCACGTTCCAAGATGTCCTCATGTGATTTCTCCAGTTCTTGTAGGTCCTTTTCCACCTCTGTAAACCAGATCCCTTTGGGTTTCATTCCCACAACGTAGACACAGATTCTATTGGACAATCTTTCGGAGCTCATTCGTGTTAAATGGCCATAAAAGGAAAGCCTTCTTTTGCGTGCGGTGTCCGTTATTTTCTCCACATGTAGATAAAGTTCATCGTTGTGTTGTCTTCTATACTCTCCTCGTTCCTTGACCGGGCCCAAGAACTTTCTCAGAATCTTCCTCTCTTTGGTTCGAAGTGTTCTGCCAGGCCTTTCTTATTCATCGCCAGGCATTCTGATGCATATAACGCCTCCGGGCGAATAACGGTAACGCACTGCCTCAGTTTGGCCTTGAAGGACATTGATAGTGTTTTGTAAATATCATTGGTAAGCCATTTCCATTTTGTTAATCCGTGACACGAAAGCTTCTTTTTCACGAATGTTGGGCTTCATGCATTCTCCCAGGTATTTGAATTTCTCATTATTATTATTATTATTATTATTATTATTATTATTATTGTTCATGTTAATATAGGGCGATTTTGCCTTTCAGCGTCCAGTCTTCAATACTCTGTTTGCGAACGAGTTATCTCCATGTTCCCCTATTATTAGTTAGCACTACGAGACCAATAATCTCCTCCTAGGTCTACCTCTGCTTCTCTTACCCTCTATAGACGAGTTCACTAAGTCTCATCACATGACCCCACCATCTCATCTAGCGTAGCCTTTCCCTCCTCATTCCGAAAACCCTCCTGCCATTGCTCCCATCTACTGTAGATCTCAACTGAGAACTCACTGTATTTTACTTTCTACATCTTGACTCTATTTCTTTCCTACCACTACCAACTTGAGAGAATTAGGGTGTTTGAAGCCATTCTTTACTGTAGCCCATATTTGCCAACGTTGGACATCCACCGATAATGTGATCCAAGGTTTCACCCTCCTTGCCACATTTACGACACTTATCCTCAACATCTGTCTGTAGGAATGATTGTCTTGTACAGCCAACATGAAACCAGTGATCTCACCAAATTATTATTATTATTTATTTATTTATTAATTAATTTATTGAAGCCTCCGTGGCTTAGGCGGTAGCACGCCGGCCTCTCACCGCTGGGTCCGTGGTTCAAATCCCGGTCACTCCCTGTGAGATCTGTGCTGGACAAAACGGAGGCAGACAGGTTTTTCACCGGGTACTCCGGTTTTCCCTGTCAAAATTTCATTCCAGCAACACTCTCCACTATCATTTCATTTCATCTGTCATTCATTTAATCATTGCCCCAGAGGAGTGCGTCAGGCCTCGGCAGCCGGCACAATCCATATCCTCGCCGCTAGATGGGGGCTTCGTTCATTCCATTCCTGACCCGGTCGGAGACTGGAAGCAGGCTGTGGATTTCCATTTTCATTAATTTATTATTTATTTATTTATTTATTTATTTATTTATTTATTTTGGCGTCACACTTCAGACAACAGCCAAATCCTTTCGGATACACGTGAAAGAGAGAGCGACTGCTGCTATCAATACGATACATGACATACAAAACATCCCGCAATAGTCACTAACGACAGCTGAGATACATATAATTTGGAATTATCTCAGCTACAGTGACCTTCAAACTATTGAAAGAGTGAAAGCAAGGGTTTTAAAAGCCTCACTAGGAATTCTGAAATTTGCTCCATCCAAATGTCCATATGAGTTAGCGCACGAAACTTTCCTCGTGGAAGACCTACGCACTAAACTCTTACTTCCAGCTACCCGACAAGAATCACAAGTAAAGCAAAATTGACAACAGAAGAGGAATGATATACCGACAACTGACGTGATGCTCAACCGGAATTGGACTGGACCAAACGTCACGATACGCAGTGCAGCGACGAGACTGGCGATGCATGGATATCACCATAAACTTGACAACACGCCAGACTTTCACGATCCTTTACCAGAATGCTGATGCAAATTGTGTAACAATACCATTTTGGTGAATGTTCCAAAAGAAAGAAATCTCTGTTGGAGTACAGCAGAGATCAAGACTAATTTACAATGTTTTAACAGTAATCCTGCGATTGTTATCGATAGAAATTAAGTTGTATTTTATTGCCATTTGCTGCATTAAACCATTATTATTTATTTATTTATTTATTTATTTAAAGCGAATTCTCGCCAATAACTCGGTAGGCGTTCAATCTTTCCAAGAAGGCTTGTTTACGTTCTTCTGACCACTTTGTTGTTTTGGTTGCTCTGATGTAACTTCCCATTTCCTATCTTTGTGTCTGAAGGTGTCCTTTTCTGAAATGTCTCTTGAACTTATCTGCGCATTTTTGAGGTTCTTTCGAAGGTCTTCTAGCCAAGGTGTTGAGCTTACAATAATATAATCTATTATCCTTTTCTTCAATCGATTTTCTGGTAGTCTAGTGAGATGACCAAATAATTTAATTCGTCTCTTCGTAATACCAATTTCGATGTTTGAATACTGTTTTGTTGTTTTGATTGATTGTAGCCTGTAACCGTCTTGGGTTATTCTTCTTCTTCTTTCTTCGTATGAGCCAACTATGGACTACGTAGGTTAACCAAAATGGTTTTCAGTCTGATGAGTTGGGATTGGTTTCACGTTCTTAAGAGACTTCTTCCTAGCCCTTATCTCCTTCATTCTCTGACTTTGTAGTTGTTTAGCTGCTTCTGACCTCTTTGGTCTCTGCCCTTTCTTTAGTTTAATCTGTGGGAAAGCTGGTCTGTCTTGTATAACGGATTCAGAGATGTTAAAGCTTTGCAGATCTTGTTTAACTTGCTGGTACCACAGTGAGGTTGTTTTCTTGCAGGAGCTGGCTCTGTGGATTACACTGATCAATCTTGACTCGTTCATTCTCTCAAGGTGTCCGTAGAACTGGAGGCGTCTCTTGATGATTGTGTCCATTAGAGTTTCTTGCTTTAGCTATAGATCATCGTTGGGCCTGTGATACCTTTGTCCATTTACGATCCGTGGGACTAAGATCTTCCTCAAGATAATTATTTCCTTGACCATTAGTTTCTGTATCACTTTTTCCCCTTTGATGGTTAGGGTTTCAGCCGCATAGAGGACCTCGGACCTGATTACAGCGTTATAGTGTCTTAATTTCGCATTGATGGATTTCTTCTGGTAAACTTTTCTGAATCGATTGTATGCAATATTCAGTTTCAGAATCCTTTCTTCAAATGCTTTATTGTTCTTGGGTTACTCTTATTATCAGCAAATTCTAGAGCAGTAGCGATTCTAGTTCATTGTATGAGACGCGCAAACAAAGCTAGCAAGAAAGCCCCAGTCCGAGAGAAGCGGGTCAATTTGCAGTTGCTGACCCCGGCGGGCAGCAGTAAGTAATCGCTCCACTGGAAGGTGAAAGAGCTCTCTTTTTGCTGCTCTTTGCTCTGCTGTGGAGAGACAAACACTCTGTTACAAATGCTTGGCTAAAACGACCACGCCTGGCCACGGTCTAAATGGGTGCAAGAGCTTTGGCAAGTCAGTCTACTTGATAATAAGAGGCCTGATTTTTCAAGTTCCGATGGACTTTATAAAAATAAAGGATTGACATACCAAACTGATTTTACTACTAAATGTTTACTTGTTTTATTCTTACGGTCAAGCTGTATGCCTCTCACCAAGGCGGACCGGGTTCAATTCCCGGTCAATGCATGTGAGATTTTCGAAGTGAAATGCCATGTCCTGTGGTTCGGATTCCACGTAAAAAGGAGGTCCCGTGGCTCATGATTGCGAGATTAACAGTCACGTTAAACCACAAGCTTCGCTTTTGTTTTATTCTTCTGTATCCCCCAGGGGCTCACTACTTGTGGGACGTGGGATGGCGACCTCGGGACCCCTGCTGAGTCCGGCATTGCTTCCACTTACTTGTGCCGGGCTCCTCTCTGTTATCTTTCCTCTCGACCTCTCTTGGTCAACTCTTGTTCTCTTCCGACCCCGACGGCATTAGGGTATCCGAGGCCTAGGGAGTCTCTTCCTTTACCGCCTTAATTGGCCCTTGTCTCATCTTTCCTGATACCCTCCTTCTGCGAGGGGTCAGCCTTCTTTTCCTTTTCATGTTATCTCCTGCCTTCTGCACAAGGCCCTCAAGGAGGTCGGGTGAATGTAGCCCCAATAATACCGGGGCACCCTGGATATTGCTACACCCTCAGGGGCTCACGGCTGGTGAGTTCGGGAGTTGTCGATCTCGGGGGAGTCCTGAGCTGGGTCGGTTTTTCCCCCTGTTTCCACTGACTTTGGGGCAGGCACTCTCCTCTTTCCCTTTCATATCTGCCTTTCATGGCTCTCCTTCCTTCCAAGTCTCTCAAATCTCATTCTTCGAGGGTTGAGGACATTTTTTTCTTTCTATCCTTTATTTGCCTTATCCTTTATTTGTTTACCATTTCTTCTTCTAGTATGTAAGTCTGTAGTTAGTATTAGTTATAGTTTTCATTCTCATCTCATCTTTCACTATCACCCACACCATTTGGGGCCGATAACCTAGATGTTAGGCCCCTTAAAGCAACAAATATCATCATCATCATCATCATCATCATCATCATATTCCCATGTCTCAAAATAATCTCCAAAACGATTGAAACATATTTTGTCGTATCGTTACACCAGCTTCCCAATGCCCTCGGCAAAATATTCTGCCGCCACTGAGTTGGGTACGTCTGGAGAGTCTCCTGAAGTGTTTTCTTTTTGTCGAGGCGTTGCCGCCCAACCATACCTTCAATACTCGAAAAAGATGAAAATCATTCAGTGCTGGTTTGGACTAAACGGCAGATGGTCCAAAACTTAACACTTGAATTCTTTGAAAAAGTCTATCGTAACGTTGGCACCGCGCGTTAGTGAATGCTCAAGATATGCTGCAAACTGTTGAAAAATGCACGCTACACATATTATCCTAATCTCAATATATCAGATAGTATAAGGCCAACAGTTCTAATATTTGCATACATATAGTACCTGTAAATACGACACGCGATATACGTCAACATGATGCAACGCGTGCTGATAGGTTTAATGTTGAATCACATGCAACTTCCATACTAATAAATGAATTCTTTCAAAATTGGCTCATACAGTATATAGATCATAATATTTCAATT
This sequence comes from Meconema thalassinum, assembly GCA_946902985.2. Taxonomy (NCBI): domain Eukaryota; kingdom Metazoa; phylum Arthropoda; class Insecta; order Orthoptera; family Tettigoniidae; genus Meconema; species Meconema thalassinum. The sequence continues at coordinate 24,509,364 of OX336400.1, forward strand.
TAAGTTTGAACATCCCAATTATGGCAGTGTCGCCAACCTGATTTTACCATTTTAAATGATCTTGTCGACTTCGTCGTTACGCTGGGGTCTAGCGTTACGTTACGGTGACGGGATGAAATGTACCCAGATGCACTGAGGTGTGTGACGTCATAGTACCGCTTGGTGCATGTGTTCCCCGACAATCTCTACTTCGTTAGTATAAGACAAAAATCCCCGATTCTTGGATGTCACGGGTAATCTCGAGAACCACTGGAAGGATTTTGATGCGGTTTTCACCATTCTGTAAAAGGATATCTCGAGGAAAGATTCTGTAGAAAATAATTATGTACGATCAATTTGTTAACGATCAAAGGAAGCCAAGCAGTAACGATTTCAGTGAAAAAGTCGAAAACAAACTTGGCGTCCGTGCGCGTCTTAAGCTTACGCTGGGCAAACCGTTAAACATATCAATATACTATGAGCGTAAGAATTGGTCAGCATGAAAAGTTCTACAAAAAATCCGCGGGAGCATATCTCTATCTTCAATACATAGCCCACTGTAAGTGTTTTTAGACCGGATGGAATGGGCACGTCCCCGCGCGCTTGACCTTGCTTTGCCCTTGGTTTGCACTTGCCGTTCGCGAGTAATTTGAAACAAGGTAAAGTATTATAAAGCAGGATAAGTATTATGCAGATAATTTTCTAACATGTCAAGAGTTTTTGGCTTCGAGCGAAGCCTCCAAACTTTCTAGCATTTTTCAGCATTTGTAGCATTTAAAATGATACAAAATCTAGTCTTTCAGACTGACTGTCACTTTTACGTATGGTGATGAATTCAATATTTAAACTCATGTAACGTGCATACTATCTTTTGGGTCTCATGCATGAGCATTGTGGACCTTAAGATATACAGTTCTGACGGCGTTGTTACTGCCGGTCCTTGGTTATATTCCATGTTCATTATTGTATCTTGACCGGGAGAGAGATATGTCCGGTCGCCTGTTCGCTGTTGCTCGCTTTGCACCACCCAGAGGGGTCGCGTGTAGGGTACCTTAAAGTGAAACCTACGGATGTGAGCAACAACAGATTGCTTCTGTTTGGCTTTTTAAAGCAGCAAGACGCCAGAACTGCAGGTTGGAGGTTATAAGCTACTTATTGGAGCGCCCTTGTGTGAATTAATGATCTTTAAATATAAATTTAAGCAATAGATGTTTGTTTTGTTGCTTTAAAATGTGTAAAACCAAATTAATAGCATAACTTGGAGTACTTTGTCAGTTGTTGAAAAAGGGGAAATTCAAAATATATGTTTGCAAGGATATGCTTTTGTGTATACCTATACTATTTATTCTGCGGAAAATTACATATTGCTTCCGTAAAGCCATACGCTAAATAAATAAACTTTATGTTCGATGATATCGAAATGTACACATTATATGTCAGAAAACTGTATCATAATGAGGCTCATTATAACACTATTTTTAGCCTACTTTTCATATTTTGCAAAAATGAGGAAAAAGTAGACTTATAAGATCGGGCAAATGTGTGTCTGTCTGTCCTTCTGTCTGTCTGTCTGTCTGTCTGGCTGGCTGTGTGTGTGTCCCCCCTATCAACTCCTAAACGGCTGCAGCAATCGAAACAAAATTTGGTAGGAATAAAGACCTATACCTGAACATCTCACGGCCATATTTGGAAATGATGTCAGTGCTACCAACTGCTGAAAAATCGCAATTGAAATTTGAGCTCCATGTTGGATATCTTGGAAGGTATGAATGGGAGCTATTTCAAAATTGGCACACGTATAGATAATAATATTGCTGTTTAATTTCCAGGAGGCCATACATGGCAGTGTTGCCAAAATGATTATAAGCTTGCTGATAGGTCCAAATTTTAAATGCATATACCTTCTACGCTATCAATTGGATTTTAACCAAATTTCGTAAATGCTATGTGTACATAAACAGATATGACTGAGCGTATTCTTATGAGCCACCAGGGCTGCCAACTGTTAATAAATGCTCTCATTTTTTTAAATCCAAATACCCATATGTCTGAAAGTATGGAAACCGACAGGTTTAAACTATGCACACGTATAGTACCTGACATTTTATATTAATTTGGAATAACTTATATACATCAGTGCTACCAACATGATTCTAAGCCTGCTGAGAGGTCCAACTTTAAATACACGTAACTTGTATACTATCATTTGGATTTCAACCAAATTTCGTGTGTGCTATGTGTACCATAACAGATGTGACTATGTTGATTCTTAAGAGTAACCAGGACTGCCAACTGATAATAAATACTGTCTCTATTTTTGTTACCCTAATATCAATATATCAGAAAGTATGCAAGACAATAGCTCTAAACTTTGCACACGTATAGTACCTGGTATTCAAGATTAATTTGCAGTAACCAATATAGGCCTACGCCAGTGCTGCCAACATGATTCTAAGCCTGCTGATAGGTCCAATTTTAAAATGCATGTAACGTCTATACTAACTAATGGATTTCATTCAAAATTAACACAACAATAGATCATATTATTTCATATTATATCTGACCAATACCTGTATGTCATTGTTGCCAACATGATTTTACGCGCGCTGTTAGATCTAATGTCTATGTGCATGCAACGTCCATGCTATCCATTGGACTTCAACCAAATTTTGTATTCTGTACCTTAAGAGATGGAACTAAGAATATATTCAGTCACCAGGGCTGCCAACTGTAGTTCTCTGTTAGGCTACATTATGCCAGGTATACAGTATTTCGTACTAATTAGAAATTTCGATATTACCAACTTAATTTCATCATTAATCTAGATAGATCCATATAGATTAATCATTGGCATGAATCTTAAATTTTAAGAAAAGTAGGCTCTTTGGTTCGTCACGGAACTTCTTGTTAATTATTAAACAGTTTTTCCCACCAATCAGAGCTGAAGAAACAGTTGTGTGACCAATTAGGTAAGGATACCTTCGCGCATGCGTTCAAAATCCAACATGTCTATATAAATTACCGACATGGAAAGTGGTCCATATGTTCCCGTAAATAAACTGGCGAATATGAGTCAAGAAATAGCACTGTATCTAAATATCTCCAAATCCAATTTCTACACAGCGCATTGCTTTCAAACTACTTCAGTGACAATATTAGTGAATGCTATAGAGCTGGACGGCAGGCTGTAAACAATAGGTGTTCTGTGTTGGCAAGCAAAGTGAATGGTCTCTGCTTTCGGAGTGCCTTGACCCTCGCATGCGCTCACTTGTTCACTAACTGAATTCCAAAGATATTTATGAATATATAATAAATAATAATAATATAATAAAGTTGTAATTATCGTCGAACATAAACAGTCGTATGCAACTCGCCTATAATGGTAATTAAGACACTCGTATGGAAATTATAATACTCGCTTACACTCGTTTTATAAACATACTCGTGTCTTAATTATTGCCATTATAGGCTCGTTGCATAATGTACTATTAAGATATTGGACCTAAGAAAATTTTGAGTCGCCAACTGTTTATATATGGTCTCTATAATTTAAGGAAAAGTAGGCTTTTTAGTTCGTCACGTGATTACTTGTTTTGTATTAATGTAGAGTTTTTTTGCGATGACACCATTTAGTTATGTCAATGAATATTAAATTACACATAGAGGGTTGCACACTGTCACTGTGTCGCACTATCCAACATGCATTTGATACAGACACACCAATCACGGGGATTGTTCCGATAATTTAAATTCATTGATGTGATCATTAAAGCATTAGCGTTCAATTTCCATGTAATGTTTGATCGACTGAATGTATAGCAAAGGGAGGAATTCATGTCATGGAATGTTTTACTTGGATACAGCCCCCGTGTTGCTACAACCACCCAGGCCCGAGAAGACGTTGGTTTACAAAATTAACAACAACAATTTTCAGAACCGTTTGATCAGATTAAAACTCGGTACATGCGTTAAAAATAAGTTCCTTTAAGACGTATTAAAGTTTCATTACGATCTGATAAATACTTCTAATGTAATGATCTTTCTAAGTGAGCGCTTTGATAGACCTGGTAAAAAACCGGCACTTTTTTGTTCAATCTCTATATATAAAGCACAAAGTTTGTCTGTCTGTCCGTTTGTTTGTTATGTATACAAATCTACACCGTTTCACCGATTTGAACCAAAATTTGTATACTTACCCTTTGGAACCCTGCGAGTAACACTGTCTGCTTGAAATTGCGGACAGACCATTCCATTCCCTGCATTTAGGCCCTTTGTCCCAAATCTAAACCGTTTCACCGATCTCGACAACAATTTGTATAATTACCCTTTGGAACACTGCGACTAACACTGTCTGCTGTAAATTGCGGAGAGGCTACTCCATCCCCTTTGGCACAAATCTACACCGTTTCATCGATCTGAACCAAAATTTGTATACTTAACACTGTCCACTTAAAATTTCGGACAGACCACCCCATTCCCTGCAGTTAGGTCCTTTGGCACAAATCTACACCGTTTCACCGATCAGAACCAACATTCGGATACTTATCCTTGGGTACCCTGCGAGTATTACTGTCTGCTTGAAATTGCGGACAAACCACTCCATTCCCTGCATTTAGGCCCTTTGGCACAAATCTACACCGTTTCACCGATCAAAACCAAAATATGTATACTTACCCTTTGGAACCCTGCGTGTAACACTGTCTGCTTGAAATTGTGGACAGACCACTCCATTCCCTGCATTTAGGCCCTTTGGCCCAAATCTACACCGTTTCACCGATCTCAACCAAAATTTGTATATTTACCCTTTGGAACACTGCGACTAACACAGTCTGCTTGAAATTGCGGAGAGGCCACTCCAACCCCTGCATTTAGGCCGTTTGGCACAAATCTACACCGTTTCACCGATCTGACCCAAATTTTACATATTTACCCTTTGGAACCCGACAAGTAACACTGTTCACTTTAAATTTCGGACAGACCACACCCTATTCCCTGCTTTTTGGCCCTTTGGCACAAAACTACACCGTTTCACCGATCTCAAATAATTACCCTTTGCAACTCGACGAGTAACACCTTCCACTCGAAATTTCGGACAGACCACTCCATTCCTCGCATTTAGGCCCCTTGGCACAAATCTACATCGTTCACCGATCGAAAACAAAACGTGTATACTTACCCTTTGGAACCCGATGAGTAACACTGTCCACTTAAAACTTTGGACAGACAACTCCATTTCCTGCATTTAGGCCCTTTGGCAAAATCTACCCTGTTTCACCGATCTGAGTCAAATTTTACATACTCACCCTTTGGAACCCGACGTGTAACACTTTCTACATGACATATCGGATAGACCATTCCATTTACCGCATTTAGGCTCTTTGGCAAAAATCTACTTAGTTTCACCCATCTCAACCAATCTTTATATAAGTTACATACCCTTTGGAACCCGACGAGTAACACTGTCTGCTTGAACTTTCGGACAGAGCACTCCATTCCCTGTATTTAGACCCTTTGTCACAAATCTACATCGTTTCACCAATCTGGATCAAAATTTTTATACTTACTCTTTGGAACCCAACGAGTATCACTGTCCACTTTAAATTTCTGACATACCTTTCCATTTCCTGCATTTAGTTCAGGAATCACTCGGGGTTGCCAGCTTCCTAACTCACCCGCCATGAGCCCTTGAGGGTGTACCAGAAATGGTGGGGCTACACACACCCTGCCTCTTTGAGGGCGTTGAGCAGAAGACAGGAGATATAATGAAACGGAATAGAAGGCAGACCCCTCGAAGAATGAGGGCATCAGGTAAGATGAGACAACGACCAATTAAGCGGGAAATTGAAAGACTCCCTAGCCCTCGGATGCCCTAATACAGTCGGGGTCGGAAGAGAACAAGAGTTGACCAAGGGAGGCCGACAGGAAAGAGAACTGAAAGGAGTCTGGCACCAGGAAGTAGAAGCGATGTCAGTCTCAGCTGGGGTCCGGTGGTCGCCAACCCACGTCCCACAAGTTGTGAGACTCTGGGGGGGGGGGCAGTTGTGAGAATAGCTTGCTGATTCATCGCGAGGTGACATTAGATGACTTTCCAGAGCTGTCTATACTGATGCCAGCACAGGGCCGTTGCTCAAGCCACTGTGGTGTTGCGAAAGAGCGAGTGATTCCCCGGCCAATCTAAATACGACGGGGAACCCCGAACGTGTGTCATCATATTTCATCATCATCTGCGATCATCTCAGGTTCATGCAGCTTGGACCCATATTCTTTGCCGAGCAGTACGCCATAAGCTCTTTCACTAGACGCATCGAGTACAGGCCTAAGCCAGAAAATAAGGTTGAGACTTTGGAAGACATCGAAGCTAGACATCTGAATTACCTATATCAGTTGTAAATTACAGCATGTTCGTTTAGTAGTAATTTTTTCATTACCTTATTATTATCATCATCATAAGTGCAAATGACCTAGATGTTACGCGCATCATACCACTAATCACCGCCGCATAAAGTCTTTCTCGACTGTGATTTTTAAAATATTTATTTTTATTACAGTACATTGTGTACATTATAAGTTGAACTGTCAATTCAATACCGGTAGTAGTTTCCCTTAACATCCTCATCATAAGGGCAAATGACCTAGATGTTACGCCCATTACACCATTGATCACCACACACAATTAGTCTTCCTCGCCTGTGAATTTTGAAATATGTATTTCTATTACGGTAGTTTGTAAGTTTGACGTGTCAATTCAACAGTAGTTTTCATTATCATCCTGATCAAAAGGGCAAATGACCTAGATATTACGCCCTCATTGTCTTTGTGGGGGGGGGGGGGGGCAAATGACCTAGATTTCTAAGGAGACTTTGATCAATTATCATCATTCCACCGGGCGAAGCCGGGTACTACTGCTAGTCAGCTATAAAATGTTAATGGGTTACAATAAAAATGTTTACTCTCCATAGCTAAACGCAGAATAAAATAAGGAAAAGTATCGAGTATCTATATTCTGTTCTCCGGCGGGGGAATTACAAGACTGTCGCTGCTCTTTTCAAGGAGACTGCCATGATAAGTACTGTATCATCCCAGCATTCCCTTAGAATTGATGTGGGGAAACAACACGGGAAAATGGAAATTGTAGGATTGTCAAACAAGTTGATGGCGGAGATGTGTGTTTATCTCCCACGACCTGACAAGCTCACATCTCAAACTGATATTAACATACAATTCTTATTAAACTTTCTTGATTCATTTTTATTCATTCATTCATTTAGTTAGTTAATTACTGATTTATTGAATCGTCATTTCTTTCTTTCTTTCTTTCTTTCTTTCTTACTTTATTTATTTATTCATTCATTTATTGTTAATAATTGTTTATTTCATTTATTTAATTATTCACCCATTCATTTATTTAATTAATTAATTTTTCATTCCTCATTTATGTAGTTGTTTATTTATTTAATTAATCATTTATTTATTTATTTATTTATTTTCATTAATTAATTAATTTATTTATTTATTTATTTATTTATTTATTTATTCATTCATTTATTATTTATTCACTCATTTATTTATTGTTATTAATTAATTCATTCATTCATTTAATTAGTTAATTAACTATTCATTCATTCATTCATTATTAAATTATTTATTCATCATTTCTTTGTTTTTTATTTCTGCATGTATTTAATTATTTATTCATTTATTTATTTATATTAATTAATTTACTTATTCATTCATTCATTTATTTAATTAATTGATTATTAATTCATTATTGAATTATTCATTCTTTCTTTCTTTCTTTCTTTCTTTCTTTCTTTCTATCTTTCTTTATTCATTGATTCCATTATTCATTCATTTTATTAATTAATTTATTTATTTATTCATTCACTTGTTTAGTAAATTAATTAATTAATTAATTTATTTATTTATTCATCATTTATTTATTTGTATATCTAATTAAATACATAAGTATTTAAATGAATAAGACATTTGTACTTGGCCACTCGCTGCAGACAAGACTCCCTAGTAATAATAATGCTTGTATAGACGCACGCGAAGTTTAGAGACACGCAACGCTCTCACGGGAGGAAAGGAAACACAATAGCGCCTCCTTACTTTTCAAGGAAGAGCCGCCCCTTACTGAGTAATCAGTCATTAGACTTGAAGTATTTTATAAAGACCATGTAAGAGGGTGCCAAAACACTGTTGATCGCGTGTCGCTCTTCAGTCTAGCCAACATTACGTCAAGATAAATTGGAGTAAAATGAGTTTTAAAACGCTGCGAGCCACTCCCTTAAACTCAGACCAGAAAACAAGATTAAAAATTGTGAGCTGTAGATGTGGGTTAGTGAGGTTCTGGTGATGTTGGTCGTTTAAATCAGTTTAACATGCACCTTGAAGACTAATCAGCCTGTATTGTGTAAAGACCGTGTATTTAGCAAGTAAAAGGGTGCCAAAACCTGCTGGATAACAGCTGATCGCGTGTCTCGGGTGATTTTAGGTGCTGTTGGCGTGGCCCATCAGTCTTGCCATCATTAAGTCAAGATAAATGGAGTGTAAAGAGTTTTAAAACGCTCTAGACCACTCCCTTAAACCTGTCTAAAGAAATCTGAGATTCAGCCAAGATAGGAATTGTTTGTTCACTTAGAATCTAGGTTAACCTCTAAGGGTCCTGACCAATTCCCACTTGACAAGCTCGAGCAGCTTCACACATGGAAATGGCACTGTGGCCAGTCTCGCCCAGGCCTTAAAAACTCAATTGGAATCATGGAGTACCTATTTGGGTACAAATTGACAGGCAATGGCCATTAACAAAACAATTGAAAGGCGCCTAGTAAGCACGTGGAATGACTAGCGCTTAGAGACAGACCAGCGCACAGTGGGTCAAAATCGAAATCTAGGAGGACAAAATTATTTATTTTCATAATTAAAAAATCAAAATGTATTAATTCTACAGCATTCTCATATAATTGCCACTCACTATTTTGGGATATAAACGCATCTTAGTGTAAATCTGTCACCATTGTTCGAGCAGTCTGAATTGGAGGGTGAATGTAAGTGCCTGTGGTTTGGTTGTCTTTGTGGTTAGTGTGATGCTTTAAGATGGAACATGCAGCTGAAGGTATGATCTTTGTAACGTGTTTCAGTTATTAATGGGCGTAATTGTTACGTAATTTTAGCTCTATTTGAATTATATAATATTTAACTATTATTTTTAAAATTATATTTTCACTTAGATTTTTAGTATGTCGCGTCACTCTGCGTCACTTTCTACTTAATGTTAAAATGTACATAAAGTATTGTAGTTTACGCCCGTTATAAGATTTTTTGCATCTTTTTGCTACTTACTTAGTTATTTTACGTTTTAGAAGATGCCGCGCAACCAGTTCTCACACGATTAAAACTGTTTGAAGCTCTGTGTTCGACGATTATATCAAAAGTGGAACTTTGTTACTTTGTTAAAAGTAAATTAGGGGTAGAACATTATTCTGAAGAGATAACTGAATGCTCTATCCAACTCCTAGTCATAGACAATTTCTTGCATGTGTAGACGTAGCTTAAAAAACGTCTTAACTGATGTTTATTATTAAGTAAACAAATTATATACGTTGTTTTCACTCTAAATTCATGATTAAAACGTAAAAAAAAAATGTCGTCCCCCTAAATTTCGATTTTGACCCACTGTGCAACGGGGCAAACCGAACGTACCCGAAACTTTCCAACCTCGCCTGCTAGCTAGGCTGTAACTGGGGGTAATAGGCTCGCCCCCTAGCTAGGCTGTAACCGAAGTGATAGACTCGCCCCTAGCTAGATCGTAAACTGTCGCCGCAGCAATTGAATGGAGATTGTTGGAAGATATGAAAACGTAAAAACACTTATAGTGGGCGATGTATTGCAGATAGTGAAATGCTCTCCCAGACTTTTTTTTGGTAGAACATTTCATGCTGATCAATTCTTACACTCATAGTATATTGATATTTTGACGGTTTGCCCAGCGTAAGCTTAAAAAGCACACGGACACCAGTTTTTTTTTTCGACTTTTTTCACTGAAATCGTTACTGCTTGGCTTCCTTTGTTCATAAATAAATAATTTTTTACAGAAATCTTCCTCGGGATATCCTTTGCAGAATGGCGGAAACCGTATCAAAATCCATCCAGTGGTTCTCGAGATTACCCGTGACATCCAAGAATCAGGGACTTGGTTTTATATTTAGAGGAGATGTAGGGGCTTTCAGTGACTACGAAATGGTTTCAGTGAAGTACGACACATGATATCGGTCACAGGGCTCGTTACACAATTCACATAGCTTCATTTGGAGTGTGAAAGTCATTTCTTCTGCATATCCTGAAGTGAAATCCATAGACTGCGAAACGCGTCACAGTGTGGCGTAAACTGTACTCTCCTCTGTTCCGGTCTGATGATGGCATCGCTCGTGGCCTATAGAAGTCTAACGATATCTATTTAGCCTATTTTCATGTATGAAGAAGAAGGCTTATGAGATCACCTTCTGTCCGTGTGTGTGTCCCCCTCTAATAACTTCTTAACGGCTGGAGCGATTTCAATGAAACTCGATAAAGTCATAGTACTATTTTGGCCGACCCTGAACGTGCACTTCAAATTTTATTACGTCTCACCAATCCAACATGGTGGCTGTGCGAAATTGTTCACCGGCTTTCTATATCCGAAGCTATTACCGATACCTCCATCAAATTTTGTACGGTGATAATGGCTACTACTAAAAGTTCACCATTGAGACTTTTAAAAACCTGTCAAGTTCAAAATGAACATGGCGGCCAAGCGAAGTTGAAACATGTTAATAGACTTTTCTCGCGATGTAACCATCAGAGCGCAGTGAAATGTGGTACAGTAAATGATTATACACATTGTAATGCACTGGCATCCAATTTAGTTCAATTGGTTACATAACCTCAAGATGGCAGCTGTGCGAAATTTTAAAAATAAGTTTGTATTTGTTGTGTCGTAATCATGCGATAAAAATGAAAGTTTGAATAATCAACCTACGCAATAATTTTCATTTAATGGTTCACAACTCTATTGCTTATACATATAACAATCTAACATGGCGCCCATCTGAAATATTTAGACGGTCTTAATATCTACGAATCAATTACAGCAATCAAACTGAAATTTTGTATGTTGATAGTTGCAATTATCATAAGTAGGATATATGAAAATAGGCTGTATAGTTCTACACGGAACTATTTGTTTTTCTTTAAATTTTCCGCAAAACGTTCCTGGTAGGCAGCGCTAGATTGAAGCTGCATTAAATTTTCAGTCTGACTTGTTCAATACAGGATGGCTCTGCAGCCAGCTCGTATATTAGCCGGCATGGAGTAAATTTTGATACACACACCACTTTCTTTAGGACGATAGACTTAACTCTAAGCAATTTAATATAATTATGAGATAACGATTATTATTTGAATTGGCAATCCCGTATGTAATCTAGCAGGCAGTGATAAATTTGAGGTGATCGGTTGGTTGGTTGGTTCTTAAGTTTAGGGGCTGCGACAACGCGGTCATGTAGCCCCGTGTACTCTGGGTGTGTGTAGAATCTGTCTGATAACCGGTGTTAATTGTGATGACTGTATTAGTGTGTGTTATCTGTTTTTTAATTCAAGTAAGGACTGAATACTTTTGAAATTTTCAAATAGTTCCTACTTTAGCCACCAAACGCCACCGTCAACGACTGCTAGTTGAGAACTTAGCTACCAGACGCCACCTCAGGCTGCTCTTGGCAACGAACGTAGGAACCTAAGAGCGTGGTATACATTCTTAACCTATAGAATTTAGCTTCACACATGTGTAATTAGTGGAGGGTTCTTTAACATTCCATAAATCTATGACATGGGACCGCCGGCTTAACTTCCCCTCCGAAGGGCTGTGTGTACTAGTAGGCAATGAGCGTCTCATGTGGCAAAGTTCTGCAACAAGAAGAGCCGTTACAAAATACCCTTGTGTAATATCTCTGACACATGGATGGAATAATTTATTAATGGGTAAAATAATCTAGCGGTGGCCTATCAGGCACTCTTTCTTTGTTTCTTCGAGAATAGGAGGAACTACATCCAATCATTCGTAAGTAAATATCCACAAATTCCATAGGCCAATGCATTGTGTGTCCCACACGCATGTTTACCGATCCCACTTCGTAAGTTACAGCATAGATCTTAAAATAACGGCTTATGATTGGTGGAAGAATGAACTAGATCAGATTCAGATTCTCGTCTACAGATAGCGCGCCACTCGCATTTTCAGAGAACGAGAGGGAGCAGCTGATGTTGATTTCAGTTTATTTTAGGTCATTGAAGTATGATGTCACGTCCAGAGGTCGGAGTCCATGTAGAAATGAGGCTTTGTTCCTTATAATCGTTAGATTTAAGAGCCAAGTAATATGACAAGCCATTTTTGTTGTTGTTTTGATATGTCAATACAGTAATCTGTGTACACATGCTCACTCACATAGAACAGGGGCGTATAGAAAGTGGATATACAAGGCAAATATTACGCACTCGGTAACTATGAACGTAGCATTAATCTTCTCACGGGGTTTGCTTTAAGTTTATAGGCCAGCGATAAAACAACTTACCACACAAACGTGAAACACGAAATGTACGCTCTTTGATAAATTCGAAGGGATATGTGTTAGAGAAATATTCGATTTGTAGTAGGCCTATTTTTAGCGTTGAAAATAGGGTTGAATAATGTCCTTAAACATGCGTATGTCACTGGAACTGCCTAAGAGATAAATAAATACTCTTCTGACATTCTGCAGCTCCTTCTAATTCTCTGTTGACGCGAGTGGTGCGCTATCTGTAGACGAGAGTGCGAATCAGATGTAGTCAAGCATCCACCAATCATAAAGCGTTATTTTAGGGCCTATGCTGTATGAAGTGGGATCGGCGACCATGCGTCCCACACTTCCCACTTAACTCGTGCCAATGTTGCGATTACCCGTACATATGAATTCCAACTAACTTGACTAACACAACTAATGTTATCAATGGAATGTTCTTCTTCCAGGCAAGGAAATGGTGGCTCCTGTCTCTGAATTCCAGAAGAAGCGTGCCCCGGCTCCTCATATGTACGTGGATGTGTGTGTTCGTCACTAACACCGCATGGCATCAAACTAAACAGCTTGAAACTAAAACCTTGGGGCAGATGGCCTCGTTGTTTCGCCCCTTAAAACTCCAATAACTAAACGAAACCATTGAAGGCTTCTTTTAAAAATAAATGCACTGCTCACTAATTAATGTAAAACTCAATTACGAGTACACTACTTTATGAAATACCGTATATTGCGTTTTATATATTGTTACTATGAGTATTTTTTCTGAAACATTTAAATAGCATAGCCGATTTAATATGGACTATAGTTATAGAAGACAAGTTCATACGGTAGGCAAGAAAACCTTCCATGATCACTATTTCTTTAGAGCAGACATGGGCAAACTTTTTAGGGACAGGGTCGGATACAATCTAATCGGGCCGAAAATAAGGACAACACAAGTTTATAGATAGATTATACACTGTTTATTTATGAATTTACATCAAACTAAATTTATAGGCTACAAATGGTAGAAAACTTAGGAAACAAGATGTTCAGTAAAGAACATATAGCCTACTTTCTCCTAAAGCGTGGGTATTGTTATAACTCTTTGTCCTTTTCAAGGAGTATAATTGAATGTTGTAGTAGCTTGTTGAAATACAACGTGTTGTACGGATATTAAACATGAATATGAGGTGCCTTTTACGAGTGCTACCTCTGTACCAAATTTCGTTCAATTAGGTTTCACTGTGTTTGAATAGATAGGGGTAATCGATTTACACACATACATTGCCACCATCCGCAAATAATTGGGCAGATGACCTTGTAGTTTGGTCAAACGATTTTTCATAGATAATGGTATAATGTTGCAAAAATTGGTAGAGATCAGATGATTAGGTTGGTGGTAATTTGATTAAAGATTTTAACATTTGGGTGGCCGCCATAACTTTTTCGTCAAGATGGCGGCGATATAAAACATGTTACTGACGTGCCGGTGAGTTAGCCGTGGTGGTTACGGCATGACTGATGGCAGTCGCTCACATCCGGGAGGCGAGGAGGTTCGAATCCCCCCGCCGGCAACCTTGAAGATGGTCTTCTGTGGTTTCCCATCTTCCTTCCAGGCAAATGCCGGGGTTGGTCCCTAACTATAGGCCACAACCGCTACCTTCCAACTCCTGAGTCCTTACATTCCAACTTCCCTCCTTCCCTCCCCAACGGTACTTGTAGCTCGCCCATTGGGTGTCCGTCTCGAAGTAGCTACAAAAAAAACTGGCGAGCCGAACATGTCCTCGGACACTCCCGGCACTAAAAGCCATACGCTAAAAAAAACTGACGTGCCGTTTGCTAGTGTTACCTCTGTACCAAATTTTGTTCAATTTGGTTTCACCGTGTTTGAATTGATAGGGGGAATCGATTTGCACACATACATGGCTGCCATCTGCAAACTATTGGGCTGATGACCTTGTAGATTAGTCAAAAGACGCTCACCATATAAATATATGTTGTTGCAAAATATGGTAGAGATCGGATGATTAGGTTAGTCATAATTTGATTGAAGCTTTGAACATTTGGGTGGCCGCCATTACGTTTCCGTCAAGATGGTGGCGATATAAAATATGACACTGAGGTGCCCTTTGCTAGTGCAACCTCTGTACCAAATTTGGTTCAATTCGGTTTCACCGTGTTCGAATTGATAGCGGGGGACAGACATTCAGAGTACACAAACTCACACACAGACTCACAGACACACAATTTTTCGCCCTGTGTTGATCTCATAAGTTTACTTTCAATTTTTGCAAAAATCGAAAGTAGGCTAAAAAGAACACACCTTCATTATTTGGTAGAAGAGGAAGGAGAATGTGACAAGTGAAACTGCTTCTTAAAGTTTTTCATAATCTGGTTGAAACTGGGATGAGCTGTTTCTTAGCAGCGCCGCTAAATGGTGGTCTATTAATCTATTTCTGACGCTATTTTTGCGAAGCTTCATTGTAGAAAACACCTGTTCACATATATAGTAAGATGCGAACATGCCAATTATCTTTTATGCATGAGATTTCAAGTTTGGGAAGCTTGATTTTGGCAGGGCCTTGTAGAACTCAACTTTCAAAACCTTGAGGAATAGTTGCTTTAATTCATTGTTACATTGTAACTCAATCAGTTCTAGCTGCAACTCTGATTTTACTGCTTCACAGTCAACAATAAATAGCGTGCTGAAAACGTCCAACTCCTGAAATCTGCATTCAAATTCGTCGTGGAGATTTTCGCACAAAAATATATTACGCAAAAGGCATAAACGCAGTGAGATTGAAACAGTTTTACTTCTAGGTACCAGGAAATATGACCTGGGTGTAGTATCATTCGAAACCATGTCGCGGGCCGGATTAGACTAGCGCAAGGGCCGTACTTGGACCGTGACTGCTTTAGGGGATATGGACTTGCTCACCTCTAGGGATATGAGCTAGGAATATACAGAGAATACATTCTTAATTTATTCCCGAAAATTACAATCATCGAATGTGTAATTAGGCATTTTGAATTTGGTCGATCAGATTAGCAGTTTGACTCTTCTACCACTTCGAGCGTTAGTGTTAATGCAGAGTTTCACTTAAGCCCTTATAACTACTTACGGTGTAAAGATTTTTCAAAAAATCAAAACAGTGCGTGAGAGTATTGAAGCAAGGAACACGTTAAAGAAAGAATTGAGTAAATAAGTTAATTTGGCCAGGATTTGAATCAAGTGACAACCTAGCAAAACATGAGTAAACAATCGAATTAATAAGGCAACACAATTTTACCACCAGGTAAGACACCTGCTGTGGGATGAGCAAATGCCCATGACATTGTACAAGTCCTATTATACACCGATTCTTACATACAGTCTCGAAACCACAACACTAACCATTACTCCAGGCAGCCGAAATGAAATTCCTACATACCATGATTCAGAAGACCAGGAAAGACAAGATCCGGAATGAGAAGATTAGAGAAGAAGTAGGAATAGATGATTCTCTCCTGAATAAGATCCAGATCTCAAGACTGAAGTGGTTTGGTCACATGAAGAGCATGCCAGCAAACAGAATTGCACGGAAGGAATTTGAGAGAAAAGTAGAAGGAAGACGACCCGTGGGAAGGCCACGAATGAAGTGGATAGATACAGTCAAGAACGATGTACTGCAGAGAGGTCATGATTGGGATAAGTTGGTGGAGGAGGAGGCTCATATACCACACCCGGACAACTGGAGTTGGTTCATCATCATGAAGAAAGCGAGTAAAGAAACGAGCAATTTTAGGCTGTTTTTCCGGAACTACATTTAGGCCGGAAGTGATTTTCAAAATTTGGTTTTTAGCCTACTTTTCACATTTAACAAAATGAGGAAAAAGTAGACTCATGAGATCAGAGATCGATCCGGGAAATTGGGTGTCTGTCTGTCTGTCTCTGTGTGACCCCCTATCAACTCCTAAACGGCTGCAGCAATCGAAACCAAATTTGGTATGAGTAAAGATCTATACCTGAATATCTCAAAGCCTTATTTGGAAATGATGTCAGTGCTACCAACCGCTGAAAAACCTTAATTGAAACTTGAGCTCCATGTTGGATATCTTGGGAGATATGCATGGGAGCTATTCCAAAATTGGCACATATATAGATAATAATATTTCAGTTTAATTTCCAGGAGGCCATACATGACAGTGTTGCCAATATGATTCTAAGCCTGCTGATAGGTCCAATTTTTAAATGCATATAACTTCTACACTATCAATTGGATTTCAACCAAATTTCGTATGTACTATGTGTACATAAACAGATATCACAGCGCGTATTCTTAAGAGCCACCAGGGCTGCCAACTATTAATAAATGCTCTGTCTATTTTTTCATCCAAATACCAATATATCAGAAAGTATGCTAGCCGACAGCTTTGAACTATGCACACGTATAGTACCTGACATTCTAGATTAATTTGGAGTAACTAATACATGTCAGTGCTACCAACATGATTCTAAGCCTGCTGATAGGACCAATTTAAAAATACATGTAACTTCTAATACTAACAAATGGATTTCATCCAAAATCGGCACAGCAATAGATCATAATATTTAAGATTATTTCTGATCAACACATGCATGACATTGTTGCCAACATGATTTTACGCACGCTGATAGTTCCAATGTCTAACTGCATGTAACGTCCATGCTATCCATTGGACTTCAACCAAATTTTGTAGTCTGCACCTTAAGAGATGGAACTAAGAATGTATTCAGTCAGCAGTCTACCAACGGTAGTGCTCTATTAGGCTACATTATGCCAGGTATATTTCGCACTAATAAAATTAGAAATTTTGATAATACCAACTTAATTTCGTCATTATTCTAGATAGGTGCATATGGATTATTCATTGGCACGAATCTTAAAATTAAGAAAAGTAGGCTCTTTAGTTCGTCACGGAACTTCTTGTTTTTTAAATAGATACTTCTGACACGAAGAAAGAAAGAAAGAAAGAAAGAAAGACCTCTGAGAAACTAATCTAGGATACGCCACTGCCGGCACAATGGATGGCGAGGTAACGCGCTCAGTGATCCAGAATCGTGAAATCTCGTGACAGCGTACAAAAGCTTTAGTCGGTGCAGCGGACGTTGAGAAAATCGAATTAATGTGGCCTCCCTCTTCCTTTCACTTCATCACTCTGTCTGTCACCTCGTCCCTTCTCGTGACCAGTGTGCTGTGGGTGCTGCCTAACACCAAGGGAGATTTATCTTCGTCACTCGGAGATGGGCGGTTACGTCCCACTGCGGTCAATCACGTCTACTGCATGTTATCATCGGATCAGCAAACACTGCTTGCACCTTGCTTAAATTAGATGTTTGCTCTTTAAAGAGGGAAAAACTACAAGTTCATCCGCCCCTCTCAACGGAGGAAGGAGCTTGCCACGATGGGTGAGTGGTTATCGTGTCGGACTACCAACCCTAAGCTTGCAGGTTCGCTCCTGGCCGTGGTAAGAGTTTTTTTCCGAAAGGCGACAAAAGTCACGACACGCATGTCATAAGTTGTTGACATGTTAAAGATGGTTGATAGGTTGGTTGGTTGGTTGGTTCCTTAGTTTAGGGCCTGTCACAACGTGGGCATGTAGCCCCGTGTACTTTGGGTGTGTGTAGAATCTGACTGATTACCGGTGTTATTTGTGATGACTGTATTAGTGTGTGTTATATGTTAGGTAGATTTCATTAGAAAGTTAACTATTGCAATGGGTACCATGTTTCGACTTCCGGAAAATTTCGACATATCTTCGCGTTTCACATCCCCCAGACCCCAAAACCACCGTCAGTTCAAAAGTTTATAATATATATCAGTTTCTTGTGGCCACGATAACTGCCGTAATTTTGCACCAATCACTTTGAATTTTTTACCGAATATGTATACCTATAAAATCTCGGTCAAGTTCGTTACTGGGCTAAATCGGTCGAAGGGGGTGAAAATGGGGGGCTTTTTTTTCCGAAAAAGTGAAATATTGCTATAACTCTCTTAATATGTGAAATATCGAATCCGTTCAAAGTTCATACTATGTGTCGGATAAAGCCCAAAAATTTATGTTTGAAGAATTTTTTATAGCACCAACCATTGATCAGAGGGGTGGGAAAAAAGTGGGTTTTTCGGGAAACATTAATCATATCTCTCTTAATAGGCACAATATCAAAACCGTACAAAATGGACAATATTCCCCTAATAATTACCTAAAACTTTTGTCTGAAAGAAATTTTGATATGACCCACCATTACGCCAAGGGATGAGAAAAATGATTTCGAAATTATAAGAAAATGCCAAGTGCTATCAGAGGTTGCCATGGCAACACTACTAAATTGATGACGGATGAGCCATCGGACGTTGCCATGAGAACGCACTTGCTCGATATCAGATTCAGATTTCCATCTAAGTGTAAAGCGTCTTCGGTGACGTAACTGGTAGCATGCTGAACTTCTATGCCCAAGGTCGCGGGTTCAAAGCCGGCCGAAATCGTCGGATTTTTTAAGAGCGTTAAAAATCCCTTCAGTATGCCTTCTTTCGGAGGGGAAGTAAAACCGGCGTGTCCATGTAATTGATTTATGGCATGAAAAAGAACCTTCCACTAACTGCAATTGTGGAAGCTAACACTTGTAGGTTAGTTTGATAACGCTATATTAATTCTAACGTTCACCGCCAGGTGCTGGCTGCGATGGTATCTAATAGCCAAGTCCGCAGCTAGGTGTCGTGGATGGTAGCATTTGGTAGCAAAAGTAGGAACTACTTGAAAAAAAAATGACCGTCTGTAGTCCTTACCTGAATTACAGACTAATACAGCCATCCCAAAGTACACGGGGCTACATGACCGCGTTGTCGCAGCCCCTAAACTGAGGAACCAACCAACTGTAACTCCTTTTCCTTGGCCGTTTGGCTGCAATAAAGCTTATATAATACTAGTAATTAAGATAGCAACATATAGATGTCTCCACTGAAGTAGATGTTGCCATGGTAACCTTGGTTGAGCTATAATATGAGTGTCTGTTGTTTGTTGCAGACAAGTCCAAGGACGCAGTGAGTCGCACCATGGTGTCGCAAGTGTCGATAGCCATGGCACCCATCATCTCTAGCAAGGCGGAAGAGCTACCAGAGGTGTTCGACGACAACCTCTGAGTCACATCACAGTTGCGCAGCGTCCTCCCGAACTACTGTCTTACTTCCCGAGCAACCTAGGACTTGGCACAGAGTATGCGTTGCGTTTTGAATACTCACTAAAGTCTTGAATATCCTTGACTTCTCACAGCAGCCTCGTTTTATGGCTAGTGCCTGCGCAAAAACACGTTTACAAGGAGAGGTCACTATGTGGTTTACTAGAAATGTGTTCACATTTGTTGGGTTTGCTCTTCATTAAAAAATATTTGACCCCTGTTTGAGCGTTTTTGCCAATGGGCCTTAGTGTGCTCCAAATTGAATGTTTAAAATCAATCCTCAAACGTTTGTAGTGGTATTGCCGGCCACACGAGGGCCGAACATGCTCCTTAGTTCTTGCACCTTAGGAAGAAGTGTTACAGCATACTGTGCAGTATACAGATCAGTTCAAATTATTAGACTCAATACCCACATTTTCACAATTTTTAAATATACTTCAATATAGCTGTTTATGAAAGGGAATTTTCTTGTCAATTTTTTGGTATAATGCTCAATAACAGTTCCCATTCGATATTTGGATTAATCCAAGATGTTGGCAACTCTGATTTGATCGTCAGCTGTTTTTGTTTTGTTTTGAAGGAAGAGTCACTCGCCGCTCTGTGACCGCAGGTAACAACTTAAGACAACAATGGAAATTTGAGGTTATGGTCATTGTTGGAGCAATATATTGTTAATAGGATGTTGCTAGATAAGTATAGCTAGGCCTAGTTAGTTTTTGTTTTTTTAAGGGGCGGAACAGTTAGGTCATCTGCCCCTAAGCGTAACTATTTGTCACCGTTAATTTCAAAATGCTATACAATATAATTTAAATCGTTCATTCCTTCCATCATTTAGCGCCGTAACAGTAAAATCGGATTGAGGGAAAAACAAAACATCTCTTCTTAATGTTGCAGTTTTTAATGCTCTGCAGGATGAAGACAGATGTAATAAAAACAAATGCTTGAGTCTAATAATTTGAACAGATCTGTAGCTATGTGTAACCTTATTAAAATCTCCCAAGTACTTTTTCTCCTTGGGTAGATAACATCCTTTGTACATCTGCGGTGTACTCACAACCTGTCTGACCTTATTAATCACGAAATATTGTACATAGCTCCAAAACCGAAGACCACATTCTAGAAAACACAAAAGACAATACGGGATGTATCAGCAAAAGAAAAAGAAGTGCTGATCAAGGTCTGACTCGAAGTTGAAACCTTCCATTCCCCACGCCAACGCGGTAGCGACTGCGCCACGGAGACGATCCGGGAATGTGTGAGGAAATAGAACTACACAAGTTTGAGGATTGATTTTAAACGTTACAATTTCGAACACACTAAGCCCCATTGGCCAATACGCTCGAACAGGGGCAAACTATTTTGTTATGAAGAGCAAATGCTCCACATTTGAACGCTCTTCTAATAAACCACATGGCGACCTCTCCTTGATAGTGAATTACAAACGAAGTAAGAGAGGACGAGAGAATTCGTTTCGCCAATCTGAGCATCGCACATCGCATGTCCAAAGTGAAAGTGAATCTGCGGTGTTATTGATATCATGTTGACCGAATTGAGGTCAGAACTGGAAAATCAGTTTATTGAAATGCAGTCTTTATAGGTTAGTGGTATCCTACTATGACCGGCTGTTCCAGCTGGGTACTCGCCGGGGAGCAGCTGAGTACTAATGGTCCGAAAATCGAAATTGAGATTTTTGCCTTAAAAGTTACTTTTACACAAAATTAGTTTTTTTTTCTCAAAACTTCAATGTTTAATATAAAAAAATGTTGTCAATGCAGCAGTTTATACCTGATTTTTTTTTCAAACTTAGCTTGTCTACAGTACGTTGGGAGATGCATAAAAGTTGGTATCCATTTTGAGAAATAACTTCTGCATATATGACGGAGATATCTTGAGTCAAATATGGAAATTTGAGAGTTTCTAAAAATAAATAGCAAGGCTGAGAGAAAAAATACCTTAATAATATCAATATTTGAAATGTTCAATTAATAATACCAATTATTATTCGCATTGACCTAAGAACTATCACAACAAAGTTTCAAATTAAAAACGCAAAAACAAGTTTTGAAATCATGCAAATATTTTCTTAAATGTGTTATAAATCTGAAACCATGTTACCAAACTGTCCCAAATTTGAGAATAATCTAACATACATTAACTCACAAAATATGATGAATATGGGATGAAAATTGCAGGATTTACAAAACTCAATAGGGTCTCCTCTTAAGTGACTAAATCCTACCAATATGGGAATTAAAATTAGTTTCAAGCTATTTATGATTATTATAAACAATCATCTTAGGAATACCATTGATCAATATGTAATAGCAGATTCATTCCAACAATGTTGCTGTGGAATATTTGATGATGCTCGGAGAAAAGACAAGACGATGTACAGGGTTATTCAAGAAGAAGGAACAGATTTCAAACATTTATCTCCTCCAAACTACAAAAGATAGAAACACAATTCCAACGTTCCTGGCAAGAGAAAAGTGCAATTTTCACTTTTTTATGCATTCAATACGGGCACCACGTGTTACATGTCAAATATTCAAACGGTGGCTCATTTCTTGCCACACACGAATCAGCTGGTCTCTAGTTATTGAATTCACAGCTTCAACAATATTCGATGTCGCAGACTTTCAGCAGTGTCATAAATAGGGGGGACAAAAACACGGTATTTTACGTTGTTGTTTGAGTCTTCAGTCTTTCGACTGGTTTGATGGAGCCTTCCATGCCTCCCTGTCCTGAGCTAATAGTTTCCTCTCTACATAGCTACCACACATCTGAGGCAATCTGTTTAACATATTCTAAGCTTGGTCTACCCATACAGTTCTTTCCCTCGACCCTTCCTTCCATAACTAAGCTTGCTATTCCTGGGTGTCTTAGTAGTCTATGTGTCCTACAAACCTATCTCTTCTCTTCATTAGTAGTCGCCAGAAACATCTCTCCTCTCCCACTAGTCTTAATACCTCTTCGTTTTAACCCTATCTACCCATCTGATCTTCATCATTCTCCTGTAACACCACATTTGAAATGCTTCAATTCTCCTCTTTTCTGCTGCACCAATAGTCCAAGTTTCACTTCCAATGAATGCTACGCTCTAGACAAAGGCCTTCAAAAATGACTTCCTTATACCTAAACCTATATTCGATGTCAACAGATTCCTTTTCTGTAGAAATGCTTTCCTTCCCTGAGCTAACCTACTTTTTATATCCTCTTTGCTTCGTCCATCAGTGGTTATTTTGCTTCCTAAGTAACAGAAGTCTCCTACTTCCTTTAGTTTTTCACCTGCCAATTTGATGTCCATAGAGGTTTCTGATTTATTTCGGCTGCATTCCAATATTTTTGTTTTACATTTATTAATTTTCATCATGAATTCTTTCCTCAAGACGGATTCGTATTTTACGTAACCCCACAGATAAATATCACACGGAGTGAGGTCTGGAGACATGGGAGGCCACCGGCAATGAAGTTGATCTTATGCTTCTCCTCTTCCGATCGAACTTCCTGGAATGGTGTCATTTACGTAACGGCGGACGTGGAATAACCAGCTTTGAAGCATGTCTAGATATGTTAGTCCTGTCACAGTTTTCTCAATGAAGATCAACGTTCCATGAACTTTGTTTACAGATGTGGCACAGAAGATGTTAACCTTCGGCGAATCTCGTTCATTTTCAATAATTGCCATAGTATTTTCGCTTGCCCAAATTCTAACGTTATGGCTAATAACTGTACCAGAAGTATGAAAAGTGGATTCATTAGAGAAAAATAATCATTCACATTTTACACTTTTGTCTGTCCAGGAACGTTGGAATTATGGTTCTACCTTTTGTAGTTTGGTTGAAATAAACGTTTGAAATCTGTTCCTTCTTTTTGGATTACCCTGTATTTGTTCAACATTCAGTGAAAGTAGCGAAGACTGAACTTGAAGAGGCCATGGAATTGGAAAGTGTTTGAGTGCGTAGCGTTAATGCGTATTTTATACGGCAAAGACCGTAATGTATCGTATCGACCCTACCTATCGATAGTGTCGAACACTACAAGTGCAAATAGTGTGTATAAAATAGATATATTTATTCCAGATGTATTGTACCAAGTGTAAGAGTCGTCAGTTTGCCGTATTTATCAAGACATGTTGAGTTTCTTTGCGGTGTTGCTAGAGATAGACCAATTAATCACTCTTTCTTCAAACAGAAAGTGGTCGAGGGTTGTTTAGTTCTTATTTAGCCGAATCAAATATTTTATATGTACGAGGGCTTTTTTTTCAAGTTCCGATGGACTGTATAAACATAACAGATTGAAATACCAAACTGATTTTAGTACTAAATATATATTTGCTTGTTTCATTCTTAAGTCTCAACATAATCGTCAAAACGATTGAAACATTTGTCGTATCGTTACACCAGCTGTCCAATGTCCTCGGCATATAATTCTGCCGCCACTGAGGTGGACAGTCTCCTGAAGTTGTTATTTTTTTAGCGAGGTGTTGCCGCCCAACCATACCTTCAATTCTCGAAAAAGGTGAAAATCATTCACGACCGCACTGTGCCAACGTTACGATAGACTTTTTCAAAGAATTCAAGTGGGAAGGTTTGGACCATCTGCCGTTGAGTCCAAACCACCACTGAATGATTTTCACCATTTTTGCCCCGACGATCTTTCCAGGACAGAAAACGATTCTCCAGATTTTCACGTGTTTGATATATCTCTACACGATATCTCTCGATGCCGCTTTATCGATTGGTCAAAATAAATTTTGTTTTCCTAATGGCTAACACAAAATTAAAAATAGACGGCACGTGACGTAGCTACAGATTACAAGACGCAATAGAACAGACCACGAGAGACTGGCGAGTCTTAGTTGAGAAGTGAAGTGATACTGTTACCATTATAAGTCAAGAGTCAGTCATAAGAAGATATAAACATTGTACTGTATTTAACATTAAGTCATAAGTGCCTTCAAATATTGTGTATTTACGTTTCCTCAATATGTAGTATAGTCGAACCTCGGAGAACATCGAGGTTGGGAATTAGTTTCATTTTTATTTTTTAAGTTTCCTCAATCTGTTGTATAGTCGGACCTCGGAGGACATCGAGGTTGGGATTTTTTTTTTGAAGGGGGGTACTGAAGAGGATTATTTTATGCTTACGATTTTCAAACAATAATGACTAGGGACAGATAACCTCTTTAAAACGATCATCATCACCACAAAGAGCCACAAATATCATTTAAAATGCAAGTGTTCTTAATAATCTATAGGCCTGTAACGAATCCTCCACATTCCGAAATTCTCCAAGAATTCAAATTTGGCAACACTGAGTACAATTTATTGGACATACTGCTGGCCCCTTGAAAGATATGACCCACGAAATAAAAGTAGGCTATTGATAGTCCTTCCTTGTCGGTCTGATTATATCGCGTTCTCAAATAAGAGATTGCGGTAAGGACACATTCTACGCAGTAAATAACCTTTTCTAAGTTTCATAATACCATATTAAACTGAAATATAAATGTTTATCGCGCTTACTTTGGACAGATCTCGTGGGATAAAGAAACTAGCGTCTACAGATAACATCCTATAACTCTGCTGCTCGACTCGTTCCCTATTCGGCTACTAGGTCTATCGGACAAGTTAGGATCAACTCGTTGATACTCGCTCTTCGTGTTCGTATCGCCTTGTGTAAGTTCCTGGACAATGATGACTAGGGCTCGTATTTTTGGGTGCTAAAAATCGGGAAAATATTTTATTTTTTATGTATTAAAATTCCTGAAATATGTGATTAAAAAGTAAAAATATTTAATTATAATTTAGTTTATTAATGTATATAAAAACAATATGCAGTACTCACGAATGCAATGCCTCACTGACTGCTGACGAATTACAATTCACAACGAGATACATTTTCAGGCCGACGATTATCGTGAAACACTTCCTCTGAAAGCGCGAAACTGCGGCAATATGTTTCGTGCCCTTGAAGTGTTGTGTAACTTGAGATCGCTGTTCAGCCTTGATTGATTTCCCACATTGTTGGCAGAACAGAACGCCCTCTTCAGAAGTAAAATTATCCTTAAATTCCGTAACTTAGTGCTGCAGACGATAAGTTGTAGTTGCTTTTACTTTAGGCATCGTAGAACTCCTTACACTTCACAGTGTCAGAAATGAACTGCATGTGAGTGACACTGGTTCCAGGTCGCTCTAGCACGTGGTGCAATATGGCTATGGACAAGGAAATCTCCGGCTTCCACAGTGAGTGGCACGGGGCGACAAGATAAGAAAAACACAGCTGCAAGCTGACATGCGCTCTGCATGAAGATTAGATAGCTCACAGGTTCTTCTCCGTTGAAGAAACAGAACAAAAATGCAATAAACTGAAAGATCTAGCAAACTGATTTAAAAAAATGTAGAGTCAATATTATGTATTTTTATGAGCTAATACGTGAAAAGCAGGAATTTATGTAATTATAGAAAAAATGCTTAAAATATGTATTTACATTAAAACATATTTATTTACCTAAACATCCGAGCACTAATGATGACTGTTGTGGGCGTCTCAAGACGGCTGACGTAAGTCTCTGACTGCATATGTTACAAATAAGGAAACCGAAAAGACAATGCAAAATATTTTGTAATAAACAATAGTACATTATGCAACGAGCATATAATGGCAATAATTAAGACACGAGTATGTTTATAAAACGAGCGTATGCCAGTTTTATAATTTCCATACGAGTGTCTTAATTACCATTATAGGCGAGTTGCATACGACTGTTTATGTTCGACGATAATTATAACTTTATTATTTGTTTTAATATAAATATTCATAAATATCTGTTGCTGTTCAGTCACTAGAATTTTGTGATCGGAGTGCAAGCGCTGGGTAGGATATCTCTGTTTTCCAAGCTCTCTGACCGACGGACGCGTGCACTCTGTGTGCTTGGCAATGCCATATGTGCACCAGCATTCAGTCAAACTGTCACCGAAGTCGTTTGAAAGCAATGTGCTGTGTAGAAATTGGATTTGGAGATATTAAGGTACAGTGCTATTTCTTGTCTCACATTCGCCAGTTTATTTACGCGAACATATGGACGGTACACTTTCGGTAATTTATATAGACATGTTGGATTTTGAGTGCATGCGCGAAGGTATCCTTACCTAATTGTTCACACAACTGTTTCTTGAGCTCTCATTTTAGTACAAGTTTTCATTATAGGACAGTTTCTCCCACCAATCAGAGCTCAAGAAACAGTTGTTTGACCAATTAGGTAAGGATAGCATCGCACCTGCGCTGAGTTCCAAGGCCTTCTAATTTAAATTTCACTGCGTGGTCTAGTGTCCTAGTGGGGTAATCGAGGAGGCCATGGTCAAATACAAGGTATTCTCTGCGTCCCATGCGATCTGTTCAGTATATGAAACTGGCGAAATCTCGACAGATATTTATGAATATTAATGTTCGAACATAAAATAGTTATAATAATTATCGTCGAACATAAACAGCCGTATGCAACTCGCCTATAATGGTAAGTAAGACACTCGTATGAAAATTATAAAACTCGCTTACGCTCGTTTTATAAACATACTCGTGTCTTAATTATAGGCTCGTTGTATAATGTACGATTTTAGATTGGACGGAATGCACCTCGCCATTCTTAAAATTACTTCTGACAAGAATTCGTTGCACATTCATAACTGTTCCCGGGCAAAGCCGTGGCTGGTTGCTAGTAATTAATATCTTAAGAAGTTTTTCAAATCGTATCAGAGCGAGCGAGAACCGTAGTTCGTGTTTGCAGCTGGCGAGATGAAATCCCAACTCAGCCGAGTCGCACCAAAGAAGCGAGCAGTATAATAGGATGTTGTCTACAGACGCTTGTGATAAAGAATGGGTAGTCCAGTATCTTCCTGTTGTTATCGTCTCCATAGTTACTTGTCGAAAACTTCTCCGGGAGACACTTTCTCTGATTTTATTTAGCTGTTACGGGTATATTTCGCAGAAACCTTTCAACTTCATGACGTTTCACGTCAAGGGATAAGGGACAATTATGTTTTTCACATAACTCACACAAGTTATTGTCAATATTAAAATCTCACCTTCCTAGTCATAAGATGGCTACCCACATCTCCGTGTATTTTATCTTCAGACTTTGCCTTTTACCACTTGGGTGCCATCGGAAACAATGCACGAGTAAAACGTTACGAAAAATGAATTCAGTTACGCCGTGTGCTTTTGTCATTTTTATCACGCTTGCGTTTAGCTAGCAAGATGTCAGCGGGATTTGGAGCCCTTCGCCTGCTTTCTGCAAACCTCGCGTTAGTTCGGTACTCTCAGTGCTCACCGTGCAGATACACAGCAGGCTGTGGAACTGTGCTTTGAGCCTAGATCTTTTACATTAAAACGACGTTCATAACATTCTGTAAACACATGAACAATAATAATCATTTTTCATGACATCAATCAACATGGTAGTTCGTTAACTGAAAATGAAAATCCACAGCCTGCTTCCAGTCTCCGACCGGGTCAGGAATGGAATGTATGAAGCCCCCATCTAGCGGCGAGGATATGAATTGTGCCGGCTGCCGAGGCCTGACGCACTCCTCTGGGGGCAATGATTAAATGAATGGCAGATGAAATGAAATGATAGTGGAGAGTGTTGCTGGAATGAAATTTGACAGGGAAAACCGGAGTACCCGGAGAAAAACCTGTCTGCCTCCGTTCTGTCCAGCACAGATCTCACATGGAGTGACCGGGATTTGAACCACGGACCCAGCGGTGAGAGGCCGGTGTGCTGCCGCCTAAGCCACGGAGGCTTTAGTTCGTTAACTAAACAATTTAATCACAGAAGAATTACAAAGCTGTTCGGTAGCACGAATAACTTGAAATACTTCAGAGAACAGAACTTCAGATTTATTGCATTCCACTAGCATGGTGAAGCATGGCTCAGTAGCACGTGTTTAGTTGACAATGGAGGGAAACCCCGAGCTAACGCGAGGTTTGCCGATAGCAGGCGAAGGGTCCCTAAGCCCCGCTGACATCTCGGTAGCTAGACGCGACGCAAGTGTTTATCACCAGAGGAAGTTTTAAAATCTGATGGAGAATTAGCCTATTCATTCAAGTGTGTCCATTCACTATAAACGTAACAGTGTATTCAAAAATAGTGGTTAAATCATTTGTTCGTGAATAATGTGAAATGTATCTTAAAAAGCCACGAGTTTAGTAGAAACTCAGCTATTTTTAAATTTCATTTTGATATGTTGAACTTCCGTGTTTTCCCTAGTCTATACTTCACACCGAAAATTCTCAAAAGTGTTAGCAAGAAGTACGTTATACACATTCAGACAATCAAATAGCACCTGAAGTGGTTTTAATCAGCACATTAAGATATGTAGGCGTCCTATGTTCCTCCTTTTATAACCAAAACTGATTCCCAAATCAAAAACTTTTCTTTTTTAAATATACACTGACCGGCACCAAAAAAACAACGATCACTTGAACAATTTAACATTACTTTCATTCAAATCACAAATATGAACGGTATATGCCTAGTGTAGTACACGGTCTTTCATATAAAATAAGAACGCCAAGTGGCGGGTTTGTTATCCATTGCGGCAGTGGCCTTGGCCGAGCTTGTGGCGCGCCACGGCCCCCTGCTGTAGTATTGAAAGCGCGCGCATATTACATACTTGACTTTGCAATAAGCGTGCAGGTGTTCAGTCGCCAGTCTAAACCTCAGATGCTAACATGGTGAGACAGTTATCATTGCAACATCGTAGTTTTGTATGTGAAACTTATTTTAAGTACGAGTCGGCTCGGCGGGTAGGTGATACAATTTCCTGATGAAGTGCCACTTTCACTAGCACAGATTCACGTGATTGAAAATAAGTTTGACACTACTGACTCAGTGCTCAATAAAAGACATAAAATAAAAGATGAGAAACATTACTGTGGCAGAACTCACTCGCGTCAGCTAGAATGTTTTTTTTTTAGCGTATGGCTTTTAGTGCCGGGAGTGTCCGAGGACATGTTCGGCTCGCCAGTTTTGTAGCTGCTTCGAGACGGACACCCAATGGGTGAGCTACAAGTACCGTTGGGGAGGAAAGTTGGAAGGTAGCGGCTGTGGCCTATAGTTAAGGACCAACCCCGGCATTTGCCTGGAAGGAAGATGGGAAACCACAGAAGACCATCTTCAAGGTTGCCGGCGGGGGGATTCGAACCTCCTCGCCTCCCGGATGTGAGCGACTGCCAACAGTCATGCCGCAACGACCTCGGCTAACTCACCCGGTAGCTAGAATGTGTTTACCAGATACAATGCCTGTATAACCCAGGAAGGACGAAATTTCCAGCATCTTTATAAGATAATATTTCATATAGGAATGTACACACGCTTAAAGCAGGGGGCCGTGGTGCGCCACAAGCTCGGCCAAAGCCACCGCAGCAGCGGATAACAAACCCGCCGCTTGGCGTTCTTACTTTATACATACAATAGTTAAAGCATGAAAGTAAGGTTAAATTGGTTTCCTGGATGCATTACAATTCTTCATCGTCAACAATGCAATGTTTTATTCTTTTTTCTTTTGCCACTTGTTGGCATAGGAGAAAATCAGTACAGCCATTTCCTCAATTTTATTGTTCTTGTGCAATTCAGAAAGGAATATGCGCTTGAGGCCTGAAGATGTTACCAGGGCAGTGGCTCTGATCTAAAATCGTTGCGCGCACATCTTTCCGCGGG
This sequence comes from Meconema thalassinum, assembly GCA_946902985.2. NCBI lineage: Eukaryota > Metazoa > Arthropoda > Insecta > Orthoptera > Tettigoniidae > Meconema > Meconema thalassinum. The sequence goes on from OX336400.1 coordinate 24,539,833, forward strand.
AATCAGCAATGTCAATGAATCGCTGTTGTTTAGTGAAACAATGTCATGAAGAACGATAATACGAGGGCTATTCCAAAACTAAGGTCCGGTTAAAAAAAACATCCAAAATTAAAATTGTTTCCAAAACAATTGTTTTATTGGCATTCCTTACGTCTTTCTCTATTTTTCTACATAATTTCCATACTTATTTACATATTTATCACATCGTTCCACAAGCTTTTGAATGCCTAAGTCGTAGAACTCGGCCGTCTGCGAAGCTAACCAGTCTTTAACAGCTTCTTTCACTTCATCATCTGTGTCGAAGCGCTTGCCGCCAAGAAACTCCTTTAGGTAGCGGAACAGGTGGAAATCACTTGGCGCCAAGTCCGGACTGTACGGTGGGTGGTCCATCTGTTCCCATCCAAATTTCTTGAATAGAGTTTGCGTGTCATTCGCAGTATGGGGTCTGGCATTGTCATGCAACAACATCACTCCAGACGACAAAAGACCACGTCGCTTATTCTGGATTGCACGTCGAAGTTTAGTCAGGGTAGCGCATTAGGCGGCTTTATTGATCGTTGTCCCTGAAATAGTGAATCGTCGATCTTCACGAATTTTGTCGTCAACCGCATGAACCAACTCGTCTGAAATCACTGATGGTCTGCCAGAGCGGGGTTCATCGTGCACATTTTCCCGTCCTTCATTAAAGGCTCGCACCCACTTGCGCACTTTACAGTCACTCATTATGTTAGGGACCGTACACTTCAGTAATCTGCCGATGAATTTCTGCCGCAGAAATGTTTCTTGCAGACAGAAACCGTATCACTGCCCTTACTTCACAATCGGCGGGCTGATTAATTGTCTTAAACATTGTGAACTGACACTATCAACAGCACACAGCAACAGTAACAACGCTACTGGCGGCTTTTGCCGCGCAAGGCATGCCAGGCGTCGGCGCGCATGCGTGTTTTGAACTTGGCGCCGCTTTCAAATATTTACGGCGAATCGGACCTTACTTTTGGAATTACCCTTGTGCATCCAGGAAACCTTACTTCCATGCTATAAACAGTAACTTATGTACTAGTCCTTAAGCGTTCATATTTATTATTTAAATGAAAGTAATGTTGAACTTTTCAAATGATCGTTTTTTTTTTTTGCCAGCCAGTATATTTGAATCTCAATATAATTATTGCAGGTGTGGTAATATTTCAGTTATAAATATACAATATGTTAAATTATTATTGTTATTTTACTATTATCAATGTGTATTTTGTTCCATTTAAGGTGATATATTTATGTAAATTATTAGAGTTACGATATCTTTAGCAATAACAATGAGATATTTTTTGTGCTGTGCTGTGTTGTGTAATTTTGCTGAAGCCTAAGACTTTTGAACAGACGTGCTGCACGGGCGCCATATTGTGCCTTCGTACAGATAACTCCAGATGTTAAAATGTAAATAATGTAAATAAAGTATGTTTATTGACCAACGAGTGAGTATTTTATTTGAGTGTGACTATGAATTAGATGAGGGATCCTCAGTTTTATTTAACGTAGTACGGTTCGTATAGCCTCGGGTTCCGAGTGCAAGCTTTGTTAATTGAGGCCCGGAGGGCAGCTTGCATGTCCAATTTTATCTCCTTGGAGCGCTATCAAAGTCAAGGAGGTTAGATATCTAAGCTCGTTGACATTACAGCGCTTTCTAGTAGAGAAGGAGGAACCTTTTGTGTTGGCGGAAAATCCCAAGATTAATTTTGCCATTATGAACACGGCCTACTGAATTCAAATGGGCTCTTTAACATGCCAACAAGTATGACATGCGTACAGTGATTTTTGTCACCTTTCGAAAATCACTTACCACGGCCAGGAGTGAGCCTGCAAGCTTGGGGTTGGTAGTCAGACACGATAACCGCTCGCCCACCATGGCAAGCATTTAACTTAGTAATTTGGGAATATTTGAAAATATCTCCAGTTATTTAGAAAATTTTAATGAACAGCTTTTTTTTTTGGTTTGTTTTGTGTCAATGCATGGTGGTACAACTACCTTTTACCTAGTTTAAGAAATGGACATTATAACGATGATTCACAAAGAAAAGCGCACTCCTATGGACAAAAACTCTGCACTAAAAAGAACTATTCCTCCCATTCAAGCCATAACGATAATATACCCAACGGTTTCAGAGGAGCCAAATAATGAATATCACTAAGCAAGAAATGAAACGAAAATTGCGGAGGGGTACGTCTCATTATCACCTAGAGACAGGTAGGTAATGAAATGAAAAATAAAATTGCCCCCCACACCCCCCTGGAAAGAGTCCTGCGGGCCCCCATACCCTGACCGTCAGTATCTAGGCCATAGGTAGAGGCATGATATTTTCGCATTAACGATAAACGCGACAAAAAATAGTTTGAAGTGATTTTGCGATATCTTTACGAATCATATGTTTGTGGTTAAGAAAATTAGTATATTATGTCCGCGAATTAAAGCGGTAAGACCATTTTAAAGTGAAATTCAATTATTGCGCGATATTACAGCGAAATCTGTAGTGAATAACGAGCTTGAAATTTTGTTTCTAGATTATGTATGAAAAGCAAGAGAAGAGCGAACAAAGATTGAAATAATTCAGTCGCTGCTAGCATTAAATTTAATGGGAAATCAGGAATATAACGTACAGCTATGATTCTTGTCACATATAAGAAGCGGTATATTCTGAGCTCTTTTTGACCATCTAGTGCTACTTTGCTTTTATAGGATGTGTGAAATGAATACAAATTTGGACAGATACATTTTCAAAAAAAGTGTTGTATAAGTTGCTTCAGGTACACATTTCTCAGTTGTTTTTCAATCAAATATTCTCAAATTTTGTTCACATACTTGGGATGGATCATGGAAGATGAGTAACCACTTTGTTTCATTATTATCAGGGCAGAATGCAAGAAAATAATCCGAACTCTTTCTTTTTAAATTTATTCAAAAATATGTATCAATTTTTCTCTTCCCAATCCATGCCTACTATGTTTTGGAAGTGAAAATAGGTTAACATTCAAGTACTCCATTAGGCAAGTTAATGTAAAAAAATAGCCCTCTATCTTAAATGGTTTCCTAGTTATTGGTACCTAAACATGAAAAATGAGTATTAACGGAAAACAGCTGGCAAAGTTAAAAGTGTATTATTCAGAGCATGGGACGCTAATTTTTAAAAACTATATATATTTGGATTCAGAAAAGAATGAAAAATTTTATGGCGCCAAATTTAAAAAAATCGATATTTTCATCATGCAAGAGTACGTGGTGTCCTTAATGATTAATTTTAGAATTTCATCGATTCAGCAATATCTATTTGGCGAAATAACGCGAAAAGTAGTAACCTTCCCGCGAAATTAGTGCGAAAACATCATGCCTCTAGCCATAGGTCAAGCTATCAGTAGGCACGGTCGACGAGTGGATTAAAAAAGATAGTCAGTCTGAGAGACTAGACTTTATATCATTTCAAATAACGCTTGCTACAAATGCTACACATGTTAGAAAGGCTCAGGAGGGCTTCTCGCAGGACTCTTTCAACAGACTCATTAACCTAATTTCCCGCGCGGGGAACGGAGAGAGGGAGGTGCACTCTGCTGCATGACGTCACGCACTCGCCGTCTCCGTATCGCATAACACCAGACCCCTGAAGTAAACTCGGGCTCGGTGCATATGCACTGAACAACATGATGACGTCATACACGCCGTAACCGTAACGCATAACGGTAGACCAAAGCATAACGATGAAGTCAACAAGATCATTTGACATGATAAAAACCCCACTGTTGACCATCCTTGAAATGGTTTCCCCATTTTCAACTTCAGGCAAATGCTGGGAATGTACCTTCTTATAGGCCACGGACACTTCCTTCCAACCCCTTGCAGCGCTGTGTCTCCGATCAATATGGCTGTTCATTTCTTCGATTCATAGATACCCAGCTCAACACCACCACTGGCACAATAAGGCCTATACCCACACATTGTCTACCTATCATCAGCCACATCCCTCCACGCTCTCCTCAGGGAGTTAAAGAAAATAATCGTTAACCCACTACTACTACAGGGCGCCCGAGAATGTTCTCCGCAGTGAGTACGTGCAGCTGTGAGTCGTTGAGTCATGAGTTTAGTTGGCTGCACTGCACTGTGTCCTTCAAAGCGGGACTCCCCCGTGTGGGCTGTCAGTGTGTGTTGCGATAAGCCAGCGAGAGTGCATGTCTTCCGTGTGTATTACAGTGAGCGAGCGTTCAGATAGATTATTGGAAGGGTAGACAGTATACAGGCGGTAATGTTTACTACTGAAGTGAGAGTTCTTTTCGTGGAATGCGTTTTTCGCGAATGCGATCGGTTTACAGAAAATGTAAAATTAAGATTTCAGGCGCGGATTCCTAATTCAAAGTGTCCACGCCGTGATACCGCTCGGGATTTGGTAAGTAAATTTCATGTGACTGGCTCAGTTCACGATGTACCGGGAACATGCAGGCCTACGCTTTCAACTGACGAAAAACTTGATGAAATCTCCGATATAATGCTGCGTAGTCCAAGTAAATCAACAGGGAAATTAGCTCAACAAACAGGAATATCTAAGTCGACAGCACATAAAGCTGTAAGAGACAGGCTTCAGTTGTTCCCTGGTTACCGTGGTTCATGAATTAAAACAAACTGATTACGGAAAAAGAGTGATGTACTGTGAATGGTCCCAGCATCTGTTATGAATAGCTGTGGTGAGTACAAAGTTTACTGTTTATTTGTTATGATGCTAGCGGCAGCCGTGCTACCGACGTAAGTGCTGTAGCTAGCTCTCGCAGACGCATGTAGGCGCTGCGGAGATCATTCCCGGACTCACTGTAATACACTGTGACATTGCTGATGTTCGCCTGAATCGTCTACGATCTCGAAATCCATCCACAAGGACTGCAATAGACTCATGGAAGAAAGAACGGAAGGAGATGCCTTCGCTGCGCTGCCTAGTGAAAGCTGTTGAAGCCAAACCGCACTCCCACTTTGGGGAGCAAAAAATGGCTGTTCCTATGCTTAAAGCCATAAACCACACCAACTAGTCTGGGATTTTAGTTATCTAAAACTGCAATGTGAAGTCAAGATATTTTCTTGGATAGGCAGAACACACTCTGCACATCACGGTACTTGGCACAAATAAACTGCGTTATCGTTTCAAAAGCCAATTTAAATAGAAATATGAGAGCACCTTTGCGAGGCTAGTTTTGTAAGAAAGACGTAATAATACGCTGACATACTGATTAAATTGAATACAGTTGTCTGACATTTATTGATATTGAGAAAGCATATGACAGTGTGCCTAGACAGGTGGTTTGGGATGTATTAAGAAAAGAAAAAGAAGAGGTATTAGAGCAGAAGTCCAAATGTTAAAAGCTATGTACAAAAATTGTGTGAGTAGCGTGAAGACCAGTATAGGAGAAACAGAATGGTTTAAAGTGGAAACGGGTCTCCGACAGGGAAGTGTATTGTCCCCATTACTATTCATCATAGTCATGGATGAAATCCACAAGAATGTGAAACAGAGATTGGGACAAGAAGCAACAAAGGCCACGTTGTTTGCAGATGATATGGTTATATGGGGTGAGGATGAAAAGGATGTACAAAAACAACTAGATGTATGGAACCAAGAGATAGAGAAATTTGGGATGAAAGTAAGCACAGAGAAGAGCAAGATAATGGTAATGTCAAGAGGAAGGAAGAAAGGAAGAGGAAAGATAGAATTGAATGGCAAAATTCTAGAAGTCGTTAAAAGTTTCAAGTATTTGGGAAGTGTGATCGCAGAAGATGGAAAGATAACTGAGGAAATTGGAAAGAGAATACAACAAGCGAACAGTTTTTACCAGAGTGTAAGGGGTATTGTGTGGAACCGAGATGTCCCAAAGAAGTGCAAAAAAGTATTATATTCAACCTACTACGGACCCATACTAACATACGCAGCTGGAGCGTGGACTACTACAAAAAGAGAGGAGAGTAGAATACAAGCCGCAGAGATGAAATTCCTAAGAGGTAGAGGGCAAGACCAGAAGAGATAGAGTTAGAAATGAAGAGATTAGAGAAAGGACAGGAATATTGAAGCTACAGGACAGGATAGAAACAACAAAGTTAAAGTGGTATGGACATATGATGAGAATGGGGAGGAGAGAGTACCAAAGAAAACTTTCTGTGAAAAGATGACAGGGAAGAGACCACGAGGAAGGCCCCGGAAGAGATGGGCAGTGTGGGAGTGTGTAGAAAAGAAGGGAGGAAAACCCGAAGATGTACTAAAATCAGGAGAGGAGTGGTGGAGAGACAGGAAACGATGGAGGTCCTTAATTCACAACCCGACCCAGGAAGCTGGAAACGGGAAATGAAGATGATGATGATGTCTGAAGGTGCGAGTTATACCAACTATCATAATGATGCCGAACTAATCACGGTATTTACACCAAATTGATTTTTAAATTCTTATTGGTGTTGAGGCTTTTATCAGTTTTTAGGCCTAATTTCGAGCACAGCCTCTTTCACTCATTGTTCGAACACATTTTGATATTAAAGAATATGCACCTTAATATTAATAAACAGAACACTTATTCTATTCATACAGCCATAAGCAAGTCGCGGAACACAAGTTAAGGTTACGCCCACTTTGGACGCAGCGCTTGGCTTCACTCAAAGGAGCTCACCAACTCCAACATAACTAACCCCTCAGGGACTTACATCTAGTGGGACGTGGGTTGGTGACCACGGGACATTGCTTCCACGTACTTGTGCCGGGCTCCTCTCCGTCTTCTTTCCTGTCGACCTCACTTGGCCAGCTCTTGTTCTCTTCCGACCCCGACGGTATTAGGGTATCCGAGGCCTAGGGTGTCTCTTTCTTTCCCGCCTTAATTGGCCCTAGTCTCATATTTTCTGGTACCCTCCTTCTGCGAGGGGTCAGCCTTCTTTTTCTTTTCCTATACTCTCCTGCCTTCTGCTCAAGGCCCTCAAGGAGGCAGGGTGTGTGTAGCGCCACCACTTCTGGTGCACCCTAGATAATGCTACACCCTCAGGGGCTCACGGCTGGTGAGTTCGGGAGTTGGCGACCCCGAGGGATTCCTGAGCAGGGTCCGGTTTTCTCCCTTTTTCCCTCACCTCTGGGGCGGACAGTCTCCTCTTTCACTTTCCAATCTGCGTTTCTTGGCTCTCCTTCCTTCCAAGTCCCTCAATCCGCATTCTTCGAGGGTTGAGGGCATTTCTTTTCCTCCTGCCCTTTATTTGCCTTATTTTCATTTTGTTTTCCAGTTCTTCTTCTAGTATATAAGGTAGTTAATTTTAGTTATAGTTATACTTCTCATTATCATGTTCACGATCACCCAAACCATTAGAGGCCGATAACCTAGATGTTAGGCCGCTTAAAACAACAATTATCATTATCATCATCAACATAACTAAAGAATGGCAGGGAAGACAGGATACTAGGTCTGGATCAACCTTATCACACATTGAATCATCGCTGCCACCTGGATTTGAGTTTCCTCGGAAATCATGGTCCACTCTCAACATGATTCGTACGGGTCATGCCAACTGTGCAGACTTCCATTATAAATGGAAAATAATGTCTTCACCGAACTGTGATTGTTGTGCCCCTAAGCAGACCATCCAGCATATCATCACCAAGTGTCCTAAAAGAAAGTACAGTGGCAGCGTCAGTGATTTCGCTCATGGATCACCAGAGACAATTACTTACATAAACAATATAGATATACAGGGTTATTCAAAATGATTGTCGGGGTTTCGTGATTTTTTTTTTGTAGAAACAGTGGACAACATAGCATTGTTATTGTTGCAGTAACTGTTACACTGCTGAGCGCACATTGGATCCGTATTCGTACGAATTTACGTCGCACGAATACGCACGTACAATCCCAACGCCAGCTATATTACGCATGCTCCCAGACTGCACACGAGTTAGTCGTATGAAATACGCACGTTTAGGTACGACATACGATCACAATCCCAACTTGCTGGGATTTTACCGTACGAACTGCGAACAAAATGGCAGTAGAAAAGTTCATAACCTTGGTATTTGAAAGAAAATGCTTGTGGGATCAAAGTGATTCCCAATATCATTTGCGTGACTACCAACGCAATTCATGGAAGGAAATCTCTGTGGAAAAGGATATGCCAGGTAAGCTATGATTAGTTTGTATTGTTTGTTATATTTATTAATATATATTTCATTTAGAGTCAATGTTGTGACTTTCAGCTCTTTACACTTCAAGTGGTGAACAAATTTGTGCTTATACATACAACCATTATTAACTAGTTAGCTTATGCGTTATATCTAGGGCTCGAATTTATGTGGAATATCAGGGTGTATTTGTACAAATGTATACAAACGGATGCACTTTACACAGTCTTAATCTTGGTCGGGATTTACTTCAATTCATTTGCCATTAGCCACCGAATATGACAAATACAAATTCGATCCGCCGTTGTGAACATGATGGCACGGTTTTTTTGTATTGGTCATATATGTATAAAGTGTACTTTATTTTAATATTGTGATACAAGTGCACGCATAGTGTAAGTCATAGAAATCAGAGCCCTAGTTATTACGAGCAAAATAAGCTTTGAAAGTGTCTCTTATAGCATGGGCTCTCGTCCCAGCTCGATTTTCACCTAAAGTGGCGAACCTATTATTTACATTCCTAGTGGTCTCATTAAGTTGTGTTTGTGTGGGCAAGTCATTAACACCTTTCTTATCAATTATTATGTTGTGAAGTAAACATACACACTTTATAATGCCTTCAGCTCGGTCGGGATTTACTTCAATCGACTTTAATAATATTCTCCATTTGCCACAAAGTATGCCAAAGGAACATTCCACAACTTGTCTTGCTTTTGATAAACGTTTATTGAAAACGTCTTCTTTAGGTCCTAGGTTTCTTTGTGGATAGGGGCGCATTAGGTATAACTTTAGGGGGTAAGCTTCATCTCCTACTAAGACGTGAGGCAAAGCTATATCAGTACCTGGTAACACTTTTCTGATCTTACATTGAGAGCACCATTATCCAACTGTCTCGACAGATTGGAGTGGGACAATATTCCACCATCACTCTCTTTACCAAAGGCTCCTACATCTATAGCAATAAATCTGTAGTATGCATCTGCAACAGCTTGAAGTACAATAGAGAAAAACTGCTTGTAGTTGCGAAACATACTTCCTGAGTGTGGAGGAGCGTTGATTCGTATATGTTTACCGTCGATGCTACCAAGCCTTGAAGCCTGTCCCAAATTGCTCGACATGTTTCATGTACTATTATACCGATCGTGTTATCAGAAATCCTGAATGAAAATCCTAGTGTATTGAATGATGAACCGGTTGCCAGGTGTCTGAAATAATAACAGTAACAAAAATCTTACTTATTGTATGTTTCAGTTGATGACCTAAGGAAAAAATGGAGAGGACTTCGGGATACGTTTGGAAGGGAGCTTAAAAAAATACCAAGACAAAAACCGGTCAAGCGGCCAACTCAGAACTTGTCTCTAAGTGGCCTTATTTTTCTATATCATTCTTTCTTAAAGATACAATGTCTAAGAGAAATCAAACAGGCAATATACCGATTCCCGAATACTTGGATACTGAAGGAACACAGCTTACAAATTCAACAGTTTCTGATGGCTCCCCAGATTCACCTGTTCCAAGCAGTAGCAACCCCTCACCTATACCACACATTCCTGAAAATACTCCAGTTAGAAATTTAAATCCTCCCGCAAAGAAACAGTCTAAGAAACGAAGGTCAGACGAAATTGATGAAATGATTTTGGAGATTGAGGAGCAAAAATTAAAATATTGGCAAGAGAGTGAAAATGATTCGGAAGCTCAGTTCCTCATGAGTCTGTTACCATTTTTAAAAGACTTACCTCCGAGGCGAAAGCTAATTGTACGAGCAAAGATTCAGCAAGTTCTTATAGATGAACAGAATGCTTCATCAACACCACAGTACGACCTTTCTAGCGATTCATCTCAATTCAGTGCGCATCAATCTACCATTCCACAACAACAATTGCCAAATGAAGAGTCTGGTCTACCGAATCTCAGTAGCTATATTTTGAATTTTACCCCTCAAACCTTTAATAATCCATGAACATTAACGCCTGTTGAATTTGTAGTAGTTATATTGAAACCTGTAGTAGTCTAATAAAAACTATAGGTAATATATCTTAATATAGACCCAATAATACATGATTATTTTCTTTCGACCTTTTCACTGAAATCGTTACTGCTTGGCTTCCTTTGATCATAAATAAATTATTTTTTACAGAAACCTTCCTCGAGATATCCTTTACAGAATGGTGAAAACCGCACCAAACCAAACCCATCCAGTGGATTAAGCGTGACATCCAAGAATCGGGGAATATGTTTTATACTAAGTAGAGATTCATTCATTTGGTGTCGGAAACTCTAGCAGTAAAATTTATGGAAATAGGCTAATACTCGCAAAACCAATGCAAATACAAACACGTTAACGCTTGCTTTATCTATTATCTAGTTCTCGCTGATTGTTGGTTAGACTTGCTGTACCTGGACAGCATTTTGAGACACGAAACTACTGGGGCGATGCGTGGTGCTGGTCTCATTGCATTGTGAGCGCGCGCAATGGTCACAAGCGCTTGTCGTGTGTCCGATAATCTAGATTATCTCCACGGTTAACTAAACACTATATTTATTGACTGTCATATTCTGGATTACCGCAGTTCAAATAAACAGACTGAGTGGTAAATCTGCGTTCAATTATTGACGGATATCGTGAATTACATTTAATGGTTGTGATGTTGGGAGACATATTCTGACACTGCTTCAGATCGGTTATTTTAAAATAAACAAGTAGTTCCGTGATGAACTAATGAGCCTACTTTTCTTAAAATTATAGAGACCATATATCAACAGTTGGCAGACCTGGTGACTCCAAATATATTCTTAGTTCCATCTCTTAAGGTCCACAATACACATGAAAAATTTGGTTGAGGTCCAATAGATAGTATGCACGTTACATGTATTTAAATATTTATTTATTTATTGGTTGACGGTACACAACAGGGCTCATTGTGCGCCCCAATAATAGTGCACCTTCACAGTAAGATACATTTCCTGATATGTCTGCATTAAGTATTAATATCTTAATGTAATTCTTAAAACTAAGAAGTTCACACAGATCAAAATGCATAGTAGTAAAAAGATAATATAAAAACTAAATCTAAATTTGATCTAATGCCAAATATAAAAACAGGTTTTGAAATTATTACATAATAAACTAAAAGGTAACATTAATAACTAGGGAACAGGCCTATCCACAGATATACATTGTTGATTCTGTTTTGTGTGATAATTTTATTTCAAGTATGAATTAGAGTGACTGGGTTATAATTTCCAAGAACGGTCTGATTGAGAGACAGAAATCTAGTTTCCAGTTTACACGAACCGCAAATACTGCAAAGCCTCCATACAGGTGAATTGTTATGTGAAGTGGTATTGGTTATATCATTTTTGAATGTTATGGTTGATCTTGTAGTAAAGCGAGGGATGTTGAAATTTAGGAGCGATAGGAAAAATGAGTTATCAATTTGACCGTTAATGACTTTATAAAGGAATTTCATATCATTCACTTGCCTTCGAGACTCCAAACTAGTCATGCCGAAATTCAACAAAAGTTCACTGTAGGGTACCATGTGTGGGTAATTGCCCGATATTTTAAGGTGTAAGTATCTGAGGAATTTCTTTTGAACTTGCTCAATGGACTTAATGCATGTTTTCTGCCAGGGACTCCATACTTGGCTGGCGTACTCGAGCTTGGATCTCACCATGGCAATATAAAGGTTTATGCAGGTACTGGTCCTAATGAATGGCTTAGTGTTTCTTATTATAAACGCTAACATACGGTAAGCATCCCCGACCGTCTTTTGCACATGATAAGTGAAAGCAAGCTCTCGGTCAAACAGAATCCCTAGATCTTTCTTCTCGCTTACTGTTTTCAATGACTTAGGTCCAATTCCATAAACAAATGTGATTGGGTTCTTCTTACGTGTAAAGGTCATAACAACACACTTCGGTACGTTTAAGTATAATTTGTTTTCTATACTCCATTTGTGTATATTATTTAGGTCATTTTGTAGTAGAGTGCAGTCATTAGTGGAAGAAATTGATTTAAAAATTTTGAAGTCATCTGCATATAAAAGACTATTTGAGTGCAGTATACATCGTGGCAAATCATTTATCATTGCTAGAAAAATCAAAGGTCCAAGGTTCGAACCTTGGGGTATTCCGGAATGAACTATGTATTCCTTTGAGACAATTTTCTGGAACAAAACAAATTGTTTCCTGTCTCTGAGGTAGGAGATGAATAATTTGAGTAATGGGTAGGAAAATCCCAAAATACATAATTTTTTAAGAAGGATATCGTGATTTATTGTGTCGAAAGCTTTCTCGAAATCTGTAAATATGACATCAATCTGCCCTCCTTTATCTAACTCTTTAGATATAATTTGAGTAAAATTAATTGCATTCGTCACTGTAGATTTCCTGGATAAGAAACCATGTTGGTTATCTGTTACGAGTGGTCTGAGAAATACTGATATTCTTCCGTGCAATATGAATTCAAATACCTTGGTTACTGCAGATAAAATAGATATAGGACGTAGTTATTAATTAGTGATGGATCTCCCGATTTTAGTATAGGGCATACACGAGTGATTTTCCAGGCGTCAGGGAACGTACAAGTTTGTATGGCTAAGTTAAATATAAAGTGTAACGGGTCCCTGAGGCTTTCAGCACATCCCTTAACTACATACGGTGGAATATTATCAGGACCAGCCGACGAATTAGGTTTTAATTTTTTAAATGCCATTTCTATCTCTTCCTTTGAGACAAGTTTTATGTGAAGGGTGTTGGGAGTATTCGAATTGCAGGCTGGGACTTTGTATTGGGCTGACTGAGAGTCATACACTGATTTGAAATATGACGCGAAACCTTCAACAATGGAATCACCCCTGTATATTTAAAAGTGTCGCATGAGTTCCTATTTTTTTCTTGTTTTTAATAAACGTCCAAAATTTCGTTGAGTCCCTGCTAATGTTTTGTTCAATATTATGGATATATTTCTTATAAGATAATTTAATGTCCTTTTTAATTTCTGACCTTAATTCTTCAAAACGTAGTCTATGATGATCTGAGTAATATTTTCTCTTCCTATGGTGTTCCTTCTCCTTCAATTTACTCTTTGTTTCCTTAGAGAACCAGACAGGATATTTTCTGCCCGTTTGTCGTTTACATATAGGAACGGTTTCGCCAAGTACTGTGTTAAAAATCTGATAAAACAGGTCTACTGCAGTATTTACATCAGTGCACTCGTATATTTGACCCCAGGCACTATCCCTCAACCGAGTGTACATTTGCTCAAAATCGGCTTCCCGGAAGTTATAGGTATCATTAGGCTAGATAATTACTTGGTTTCGACATATAGTTAGAGATATTTCCACATCCAGAGTTGGGTGATGGCGATCCTGCGGTAAGAGGGGGTCTGTGTTTTCCGTTACATTTATGTTGGGTTTGTTGGATAGAATTTATCAGCAAGCGTAAAATCAGGTTGGCGACACTGCCATAAATTGGATGCTCAAATTAAATTGAAATATTACGATCTATATTTGTGCCAATTTTGAAAGAACTGCCTTTATTAGTATGGACGTTACTTGGGATTCAACATTGCACCTATCATTACGCGTATAATTACGTTGGCAGCATTGTCGTATATCGATCAGTGAAAATTAACCTACATTTGCAAGTACTATAATATGTATGCAAAGTTTAGAACTGTTGGCCTGCATACTTTCTGTTAAATTGAGATTATGACAGAAATGTATAGAGTGCATTTTTCAACAGTTGGCAGCCCTGTTGACACTAAAAAGAAATCATATTCATATCTGCTCCGGTGCGCAAATCACATATCAATTTTGGTTTAAATCCAATAAATAGTATTGGCATAGAATCATGTTGGCAACACTCTCATCTATGGGCTCCTGTAAATTAGTCTGATGTAATATTATCTATATGTGTGTCAATTGTGGAGCAATTCCCATGCATATCTTCCGAGATATCCAACATAGACCTCAATTTTCAATTGTGATTTTTCAGCGGTTGGTAGCACTGACGTCATTTTCAAATATGGCCTTGCGATATTCAGGCATAGGTGTTTACTCATACTGTTTAGGAGTTGATAGGGGGTTGTATGGAACTGCGCCCAAGCTTCACTAATGACCCTGGTCATTAGCATCAACCTTTTAAAAGTGGCAGTGGAACTGCGCCCATTGAGAGCGGTCAGGTAGGTTCCCTCCCTCCACCCCTCTACCGAATTATGTTGTGTCGAGTGGTGTGAATTTGAAGTGACTCTTTTCAAATCGGTTGTGTCTTGATTGCGAACAAGTGAAAAACCGTCCAGATTGCGAACAACTAAATATACCCTGTCCAGATTGCGGACAAGAGATTAGTGTTGGCCTGGGATACATAAAACAGGTACAGTTTTCAAAACAGACTAATATTTAATTTTTGTTCTAGCAATATTAGCATTAACTGGTACATTGGGATGTTTTCGACAACCTAACCATATTTTAAAAATAGTTTTGTTATTGCAAATGTTTAATAATCTAGTTTGAGTTAATCTTACCATTTAGAAGATTATTATATTTTTTATTGGATTAGAGAGAGTTGTATTATTATTATTATTATTATTATTGACGCCGGCGGCATGGCCAGCAGCACGTCGGTAACTCGATAACCAACGCTCTGCTTCACCATGACACGTGGACGACCAGGGTCTACTTACCTGTATTTAGAGGTCCGCCTCGCTTCAGCAACAAAATCACCTCCAGAAGACATGCCCCAACAGAAGAGCTCCAAAAGGGGTGGAAGGAAAGTGGAGAAGGGGAACGCACAGGCTATTCTACAGACACCCCCCAATAACCGACAGAACTGCTGCCGACGAAATAAAGCCACAACAGCTGCTTAAAAATTAAAATAAAAATTTAATGTTAAAATTTAAAGGAGCACCTCCACCAGAAACAGAACATGCTTGCTTGCAAAGCAAAAAAAAAAAAAAAGGGACAAGAATTAAATTGAAATTAAAATGTTATAAAGCCCAAAGATTAAAATAAAAATTACAGGCATAATTAAATGAGAAAGGGCTTGATAATTTACAAGGGAATGCAATACCGATCCGACATGCGGAGATCCAGACCACGATGAAAGGAGAAATAAAAATTAAATTAAGAAAATAAAATTGGATAAGAAAACAATTTCATAATTGGCAAGACGAAGAAAAACACAGGAACATTTACCAAAACCACAAGGTAAAACCAACAAGATTAAATAAAAAAAATTAAGCTAACACCACAACACGTTTGAGTTTCGTGGTCGGCGCCAAGCGACTGACCTCGAGACCAGAATGCATCTCGGCAAAACAAAAAACAAACATGGCCACTAAAAACAGGAGACCGCATGTCCGAACGAATTACGGCAAACAATTTAGCAAACTAAATTTTAAACTCACCAGAAAGAAAGAACGGAGGAAAACAATTACGTCAAAACACTATAAACAAGAGGGAGGAGCCACGGATCTTAAATTAGATAAATAATATGCCAATCCCAAGATTGCCAAAAGAAAATAAATAATAATTTAAAACGTAAAATAAACTTATAAATGTGTCTCCAGAAGGTACGAAGCAAACAATAACTTCTTTTAAATATCAGGTAACGTTGAGAAACAGAAATAAAATTAGGCCTATAAAACAAATAAGGTACAGAATTAAAACATTACTATAAGACGATATCGGAGCTCCATAACAATAATAAATATCAAGGTATAATGCAACGTACCTTACATCCTTCTCAGTGGAGACACAATGAAAATAAAATAATTAACACACAATATAAATAAAATATAATACGGCACTAATTGCCTTGAAAATGGCTAACACGCCCATGCGCCGTTTTGATGTCACAAGCACTCCTGTTGTATCCAGATGCGATTTACTTTGCATATTTCCTCTTCACGGCGGAAAGATGAAACTAAATCCTTATGTAGCACAGGCGTTTCCTTTTTCTTGAATATGTTTTCATATTTTGAAAAAGCTAGGGGCCAAGGCTCCTCTAGAACACGGAGCGATACTCTTGGACCAGCAGCCGGCTTGTTATCTTGAAGACAGACCGCAACACACAACATGGCGGAAAATTCCGCGTCAGATACCGAACTGCATTCATGTAAATATTCATCGTCCAATCAAGGCTTGACACATCATTCAACAATGTCATAATTAAGTAACAAATTTGGCGGTATCATGAAGTATATATATTCTTTTGTTTATGACGTAGAATATAATTGCCATCAATTGTGCCACGAAAAGGAAGAGTTTTATAAAGCACAAGCAACGCATTCTAGCGGAGAAGAAGGAACCACTAGAAGGAAGCCCGAAGTCCGACAGCAGCTGCTATCTCGTGTTCACAAACGGAATCAAGTCACCAGGCGGTCGATTCAAAATGTCATGGAACACCAGAATACAGGGAAGAGGGATTTTAAAAACATTGGGACGGGCATTGCACGTAAAAATTATTATTATTATTATTATTATTATTATTATTAGTGTAGCCTCCGTGGCTTAGGCAGCAGCGCGCCGGCCTCTCACCGCTGGGTTCCGTGCTTCAAATCCTTGTCACTCCATGTGAGATTTGTGCTGGGCAAAGCGGAGGCGGGACAGGTTTTTCTCCGGGTACTCCGGTTTTCCTTGTCATCTTTCATTCCAGCAACACTCTCCAATATCATTTCATTTCATCTGTCATTCATTAATCATTGTCCCAGAGGAGTGCGACAGGCTTCGGAAGCCGGCACAATGCCTATCCTCGCCGCTAGATGGGGGCTTCATTCATTCCAACCCTGACCCGGTCCAGTGACTGGAAAAAGGCTGTGGATTTTCATTATTATTATTATTATTCGCCTCAGAGGTGTAGTGGTTCGTGTGATTAGCTGCCACCCTCGGAGGCCTGTAGTAGAGCTGCTTATCGGGACGGGGGACTACCTCTTATTCTCAGCAAAGCTATAGTGGTGGGAGACAGTCCGTCACTTCCCCTTAAACCGACCTTGGGCTAACAGCCGACTTGACTATGGGCGCAGTTCAATCGGCTTAATTAAAAGGATCTGGAAATACCACTGATTATGGGCGCAGTTCCATATCTCCCTTGATAGAGGGGGGGGGGGGGGAGGCACACAGACAGAATGAGAGACAGACAGAAGGCCCAGATCAATCTCATAAGTCTACAAAATAGGGGCAGATGACCTCTTAGTTCCGCCCCTTAAAACAACAATAACTAACTAGTCTACAAAATGTGAAAAGTAGGCTAAAAATCCCTCTTGGATGGTGGAGCTAGAATTTACCGGGAAAAGAAAGATATTCCGAAAATATTTTGCGCTCTTGGCGTAAACGTGGGTCGTATCAAAAATGCTTTCAGACAAAAGTTTCAGGTAATGTTTAGAGGAGTATAGACCATTGTAAGCGGTTTTGATATTGTGCATATTGAGGGTGCTAAGATTTTTATTTCTTTCAAAAACGTTTCGCTGCCATTTAATGACTTTCGAATTAAATTACATGACATTGTTGATGTTGCTTAAGACGATGATGACGATGATGATAGTGATAAGATAAATACAACTCGTACCTAGGAGAATAACTATTAGATGGTTGGTTGGTTCCTCAGTTTAGGGGCTGCGACAACGCGGTCAAGTATCCCCGTGTGCTTTGGGTGTGTGTTAAATCTGTCTGATAACCGGTGTTAATTGTGATGGCTGTATTATAGTGTGTTACTCTTTTTTAAATTCAGGTATGGACTGCAGACGATGAATTTCAAGTAGTTCCTACTCTTGCTACGGAATGCTACCGTCAACGACAATTAGTTGTGAACTTGGTTACTACGAAGGTGGATCAAAAAGTTAGTTGCACTAACGCGCTGCAGCAGCGCGCTGTGTTTCGCAAACTTGGGCACAGCGGAGAAAGGGACAGACACTGCGCACACGTCAGTTAGGCAGGTCGCTGTGGTGTCTCGTCTTGTATGGTGTGAATAGCGACCAAAAGCAATGGCGCGTCGACTGGACGTTCACTCCAAATATGAGTTGCGTGCGACAATCCGATTCCTATGTGCCAAAAGAAAGAATTGCACGGACATTCATCGTGAAATTAGTGCTGTGTATGGGGATCGGGCCATTTCCCGGCAAGGGATCGTAAAGTGGTGTCAGCAATTCGAAGCCGGACGCACGGATATCACGGATGAATATCGCGAGGGCAGGCCCGCAACATCCAGGACCCGTGCAAATGTCAACAGTGTGAATGCGATCATTTAGCAGAACGGTGGTCGACATTCCAGACCGATGAGGAGGTGAAGGTCGCTGTCTCCGTGTGGTTGCAGAACGTTGGAGGAACTTTCTATGCATCCGGCATCGACAAGTTGGTTGTGCGTTCGCAGAAATGTTTGGAGTCTCTTGTACAGTAAACTATGTGGAAAAGAGACGTTACATTGTTTGTCGTTATAGGCGTGTTGCTGTTGTTTAGGTGGTGTAATAAATGGCCATAACTGATAAGTGCAACTTATTTTTTGATCTGCCCTCGTAGAAGCCACCACAGTCGGCTCCTGGCGACGAACGTTGGAACCTAAGAATGTTAGTCAAATCTGACCTATAATATAGCTTCACACAAGTTTAGTCTGTGGAAGGTTCTTTTACATGCCATACATCTATGACATGGGCCCGCGGGCTTTACTTCCCCTTCGAAGAAAGGTATACTGAGGGATTTTTAACGCTCTTAAAAATCCGACGACTTCGACTGGGTTTGAACCCATGACCTTGGGCATAGAGGCTCAGCATGCTACCAACTACACCACCGAAGTCACCATATATATACATATTGGAGACCACCACATGGTGGCTGTCAGTCCTTGAGGTCGGGGTTGGATTCCCAACTCAGGCATCCTGGAAGTGTCTTTCCGTGGTTTTCCCACTGCTACATCAGGCCACGCCCGTCTCCTTACCAATCCGCACCACAATACACACACTACTACAGAAACTAATGACATAGTTTATCATATTCAAGTACACGGGGCTACATGAACAACAACTTAGTGCATGATTGGCCCTACTGTTCTTGTTTCATTGCAGAGGCTTGGCCATGATGGTCGTTTAGCCCCATGAACTTAGGTGTCTTTAGTAATGTGTATTTGTAATTGAGGTGAGGAATGGGAAGGAGGTGTCCGTGGCCAAGTTAAGGAACATCCCGGCATTCGCCTGGAGTACAAGTGGGAAACCACGCTGTAACATGTTGGTTACAAGGGATTGAATCCATATACTTTATAATCACTTGTGTCATTTGTTTTCATCCATTTCATATATTTTTAGCCTATTCTCATTTATGAAAAAAAATAGGCTTATGAGATCACCTTTCGTCCGTGTGTCTGTGATGGTTTGTGTCCCCCTAATAACTTCTAAACGGCTAGAGCGATTTCAATGAAACTCTGTAAGATCATAGCTCTATTCCGGACGACCCCGACCGTGCCCTTCAAATGTTGTTACATCTCACCAATCCAACATGGCGGCTGTGCGAAATATTTCACCAGCATTCAATATCTCCGAAACTATTCCCTATATCACCCTGGAATATTTTACGGTGATAAAGGGAACTACTAGAAGTTCACCTATGTGACTTTTTAAAAACAGGTAACTACAAAACCAACATGGCGGCCACGCGAATTTGTGACATTTAGGTAGACGTTTCTCGCGATTTAACCAACCAAACGCAATAAAACTTGGTACAGCATATGCTTATACACATTGTAATGCACCGACATCTAACTTGGTTCAATTGTTTACATAACCACAAGATGGCGGATGTGCGAAATATTTCACCGGCATTCTAATCTCTGAAACTATTAGCGGTTTCACCCTGAAATTTAGTACAGAGATAAAGGGCACTACTGGAAGTTCATCTATAAGACTTAAAAAACCGGTTAAGTACAGAACCATCATGGCTGCCAAGCGAATTTGAAAATTGTCAGTGCTCCATTGTCAGTGCTCCATCAAGACGGCCGAAGCTACGCTGGTGTCAACCGAGGTGAGTCAGTCAATCGTGTTCAGAGTTCCTATTTATGTAACCTGCAACCCACAACTTGTATCACATTATAAACATAATTTCATTCCCTACAAGGGACTCACACAAAGAATATCACAGACCAATAAAACACTTGGTCCACACTCTACACTAGCATTACTGTTATACGCCTCTTTACATCCCAACGCCCTTCCTTACTCCCGTCACAGTCAGACGTGACACACCGTAGTAATAACGCCAACTCAGACGTCATTGTATTCCTCACAGCGGCTCGCGTGCTCAAGTGAAGCGCGTGCCACCCGGCTGATACGAGCAGAGTCGATTACATAACAAGCAGTCAGCTGAGCGACTAGTACAGCGACCCTTTGCAGTGGGTCCCATCCCCTCAAATACTACCACATTATTTATAGGAACGCCCCCTAGTTCCTAGCACACCACAACACACTACACTGGTCAGCTTGCCCTGTCAAGGGGAGCTACCCTTCTTTAGGCACAAACTCATAAATTAGTACAGCAACTCTCCCTTTTAGATCCACCCCCAAATAAGGGATCTAAAACACTGGTCAGTCAGTCAGTCATTCCTCCCGCCAATTCCCCTGTATGTAAATTGCTCTCTAAACGTGTCCGCAGTTCTTCCTAAAACAATCCCAACCTCTTACAAATTCGCCAAGCTACAACCCCAATTTAGATTAATTTCATCCCCTAGATTTAGCATTTGTATTGGCATCCCTCTCAGATACAATACAAATGGTGGGAGGCGCGGGTTAGTCAAACCAACAACACCCTTAACATAACAGATACAATACAAATGGTGGGAGGCGCGGGTTAGTCAAACCAACAACACCCTTAACATAACAGATACAATACAATACAAATTTTAAATAGACCTTTCTCGCGATGTAATGTTCCAAACGCAATGAAATCTGGTACAGGAAATGTTTATACGCATTGTAATGCACTGATATCTAATTTAGTTCAATCGTTTACATAAGATCAAAATGGCGGCTTTGCGAATTTTAAAATTAAGTTTTTATTTCTTGTGTCGTAATCATGCGAAGTGAAAGTTTGAATAATGAACCTACGCAATAATTTTCCTTTAATGGTACATGACTCTATGGCCTATACATTTAAAATCCAACATGACGACCATCCGAAATATTTAGACGGCTCCATTGTCAGTGCTCCATCAAGACGGCCGAAGCTACGCTGGTGTCAACCGAGGTGAGTCAGTCAATCGTGTTCAGAGTTCCTATTTATGTAACCTGCAACCCACAACTTGTATCACATTATAAACATAATTTCATTCCCTACAAGGGACTCACACAAAGAATATCACAGACCAATAAAACACTTGGTCCACACTCTACACTAGCATTACTGTTATACGCCTCTTTACATCCCAACGCCCTTCCTTACTCCCGTCACAGTCAGACGTGACACACCGTAGTAATAACGCCAACTCAGACGTCATTGTATTCCTCACAGCGGCTCGCGTGCTCCAGTGAAGCGCGTGCCACCCGGCTGATACGAGCAGAGTCGATTACATAACAAGCAGTCAGTTGAGCGACTAGTACAGCGACCCTTTGCAGTGGGTCCCATCCCCTCAAATACTACCACATCATTTATAGGAACGCCCCCTAGTTCCTAGCACACCACAACACACTACACTGGTCAGCTTGCCCTGTCAAGGGGAGCTACCCTTCTTTAGGCACAAACTCATAAATTAGTACAGCAACTCTCCCTTTTAGATCCACCCCCAAATAAGGGATCTAAAACACTGGTGAGTATTCAGGAATGAATACTCACCTAGCTCACCTCTAGGCCGCACGCTGGCGGTGCAGTGCCTCCTGCATGTCAGCGTTCAATGTAGATCTTAAAACTAGGTACTAATCTAAAGGGAAGGGCTTCTTAACCTAAACGAAATAAAAAGTTAGTCAATAGACTGTTCAGAAAGGGGGTTTATTAAGAAATAGTGGCAATTGCAATAGGGGAGGATGGAAATAATAATCTAGGGGGAAAAAGGAATTAAGCAGGCACGATGTCACTCACCCCACCGTTAATACCGGTCTTCCATGATGATGGTGGCGTTGGGACTCGATATGGGGCCATCCCCCCATATCGGTCCGACGTAGCACAACTCCGATAGAGTGTAGGACTGTAACTCCGTCCCAGTTCAGAAGAGTCCACGTTCCTAAGAGCTTAGAGCGTCAAAAGCTTAGAGACCGCGGCGCGTGTTCGTACCTCTATTTATAAGTAAAAGGTGCGATGTCAGTCCAGTCAGCGGTATGTTGGGAGTGTAATGTCCTCTGTGTCCTGTCCAAGTGCTTGCTATTGGAGCTAGGTCTATGACCTACGGTCTACTCCGTAGTCGCGTTGCCATGTCGCCTTTTACGTAGTTATCTCTTATTATATTTTATGTATTTATAGGCACAGTCCTTTCCTAAAGGGCTGGGGCCAGGACAAACCACAAGATGGCAGCTGTGCGAAATTTTAAAATCTCCTTGTTACTTCTTGTGTCCTAATCATGCGATTGAAATTTGAATGCTACACGTACACAGTAATCTTCATGTAACAGTATATAACTCTAGGACCTATATATATAAAATCCAACATGGTGACCATCCGAAATATTTAGTCGGTTCTCAATATTTACGAATCTATTACAGCAATCAAACTGAAATTTTGTATGCAGATTGTGGCAATTAACATAAGTAGGATGTATGAAAATAGGCTGTATAGTTCTTCACGGAACTACTTGTTCATTCATCTCATTGTGTAGATTTAAGAGGGTATTTATTGTTTAGGTAAGCCAGGTTTATGCCAAGGGAAGTGGTTAAGATAATTGGTTAAGACTGTTGAGAGGTAATCTGGTGCTATTGCGATGAGCGGTTGGAAGGAAACGTTATTGTAGCATTCTTGAGAAAATGCATAGATGTACTTGTACTGTCACAATGGAGAAAGTATCATAGTGTGAAACGTGGAACTAAAGAGGCTTCACATGAAGCACAATGTTGGCTTTGGAAATTTTGTAGCGGCGATATCGTGAACTAGTGGAAGAATATTGTAAAGCAAAGAAAGCGACTCGTATTGTTTATTCTTTGGAATGGATAACAATAGAAAAAGGAGAAGTGAATGACAAGCCTGTTGTGGGAAGTTGGAGGAGAAAAATAAGTGATTTAAATTGCCAGGCAAGGGCTTGTTGATGTTTTTCTAGGAATGAATTCCCAGGAATATATTAAAAATTAGGAGAGATGCAGTTAGTATATGAAGCTGTTTTTCAATAAATAAAATACTTGTTCGCTGATCCAGAATAACCAACAAAGCAACCCTGTTATAAAACTACAGATACTAAGGTAAAAGAACTAGGCCTAACTAATTTAGCATGTACGGCATGAACCTCGGCCTAGTAGCCTATATATTTATCCACAATAGATACCAACTGTTGTTTAGTTTTTTCTTTTATTTCCTTTCATTTTAGCGGCTTCGGTGGCGTAGTTGGTAGCATGCTGAGCTTCTATGCCCAAGATCGCGGGTTCAAACCCGGTTGAAGTCGTAGGATTTTTTTAAGAGCGTTAAAAATGAATTTTTGAATGGTATGGACTCCGTCTTGAGGAAAGAATTCATGATTAGAATTAATAAATGTAAAACAAAAATATTGGAATGCAGCCGAAATAAATCAGAAACCTCTATGGACACCAATTTGGCAGGTGAAAATCTAAATGAAGTAGGAGACTTATGTTACTTAGGAAGCAAAATAACCAGTGATGGATGAAGCAAAGAGGATATTAAAAGTAGGTTAGCTCAGGCAAGGAAAGCATTTCTACAGAAAAGGAATCTGTTGACATCGAATATAGAGTTAGGTATTAGGAAGTCATTTTTGAAAGTCTTTGTCTGGAGCGTGGCGCTCTATGGAAGTGAAACTTGGACTATTGGTGCAGCAGAAAACAGAAGAATTGAAGCGTTTGTAATGTTGTTTTACAGGAGAATGATGAAGATCAGATGGGTAGATAGGGTGACAAACGAAGAGGTATTAAGACGAGTGGGAGAGGAGAGATGTTTCTGGCGACTGCTAATGAAGAGAAGAGATAGGTTGGTAGGACACATACTGACACCCAGGAATAGCAAGCTAGTTATGGAAGGAAGGGTCGAGGACAAGAACTGTAGGGGTAGACCAAGGTTAGAATATGTTAAACAGATTGCCTCAGATGTAGCGTGTGGTAACTATGTAGAGATGAAACGATTTGCTCAGAACAGGGAGGCATGGAGGGCTGCATCAAACCAGTCAAAAGACTGATGACTCAAAGAACAACAACAAAAATCCCTCAATATGCCTTCGTTCGGAGGGGAATTAAAGCCGGTGGTCCCATGTGAAATATTTATGGCATGTTAAAGAACCTTCAACTAATTACACCTGTGTGAAGCTTAATTATAGTTTAACATTTGACAAACGCTCTTAGGTTCCTACGTTCGTCGCCAGGAGCCGACTGCGGTGGGGTCTGGTAACCAAGTTCTGAACTAGTGGTCGTTGACGGTGGCGTTTGGCGGCAAAAGTAGGAACTACTTGAAAAAAATTCAATGTCTGCAGTCCTTACTTGAATTGAAAACAGAAACACACACTGATACAGCCACCACAATTAACAGTGGGGGGTGAGTGGATAGCGTGTCGTTCTACAAACCCCAAGAATGCAGGTTCGCTCCTGGCCGTGGTAAGTGATTTTTGAAAGGCGGCAAAAATACGATACGCATGTCATACGATGTTGGCATGTCAAAGAACCCATTTGAATTCAGTAGGCCGAGTTCATAATGGCAAAATTAATCTCGGGAATTTCCGCCAACACAAAGTTCCTCATTTCTCTAATAGAAAGCGCTATAGTGTTCAAGGAGCTTAGATATCTAACATCTAACCTCCTTGACTTTCTTAGTCAAGGGACAACGAAATTCGACATGCCAGCTACCCTCTGGGTGCAAATAACAGAGCTTGCACCCGGCACATGAGTCCATACGATATTATTATTATTATTTTATTATCAGACAGATTCTACACACACACACCCAAAGTACACGGGGCTACACGGCCGCGTTGTCGCAGCCCCTAAACTAAGGAACCAACCAACCAACCAACCAACCAACCTTCCTTTCATTATTATGTGTTAACATTCCGCGACTTCCTTGGTGTTAATGACAGTAAAATAATTAGTACCTGGGTAGGTTACAACGCTAAACGACTTCCAGGTTGGCTGAGGTAGAATTCAAAGGCACCTCTTCACAGTTTTGCCTCACTGTGCTGAGTGTACTGCGTTCCAGCCCTCAGCCAAGAATTGAATTTCTTGGCAGAGCTGGGAATGACATCAGGGGTGACAGCCTACGTCACAGGGCGGACTGTACTAGACCTATGGGACCTCGATAGCGTCTTGTCAGACAACTTGTTAACCTAACAAGTGATGAAGTCAAGTCTCAAAGGTGTGCTTGACGAGGCTGGCCTAGTTTATTCAACACAGCAAGACGCCTCCATGTTGACTCACATGAACACGGTTCAGTACTTCAAGACAAGAATCGGTCTGTTGGAAAAGTCTACATCGAGTGAAGTAGTCTCATGTTTCATTCCTATATCGCTTCTGTACCGCTCAAATATGCAGTAGCCAGGTCACAGTCCGTTAGAAAGGACCACATCTCAGGAGAAATGGCCCTTTCCAGTGCCCTGTGATTTGAACTGTTCTTAACAGGGATTTCAACTGAAATATAATAATACTACCATTACCCGTCGCGGCTTCGCCCGCGAATATTCTAGTTGTAAAGAGTACACTTAGCAAAATCTCAATCATGAATGCTATGACTGATTTATCCTTGGTATGAATAATCAGACTTTATCAATTCAGCTACTGGTGCAGTGGTTAGGGGTTTGTCATTCCTTCATAGGTATATCTGAGCGAAGTTAGTTTTCTGGGAATATCACAGACACTGTTAATTTAAGGGCTTTTAAATGTGGTTTTGGGAGACCCTTTATAGTCGGGTGATAAAGACCTTTCATACCACACTCACTCGTGAAAATTGCGTGAAAAATCCTAGAGTGCCCCTTGACCCCCTTAAGCGCATTATACTGTATGTATTGATGAATTTTACAGCTTAATTAAGTTTAGTGATAACCTTACAACCGTCTGGAAACTTTCACAGTAATGTAATAATTGGAATTGCATTGCGTCTGACAGAAATAGTTTGACCTGTGAGATTATGTTACCATGGTTACCGTGTTACATTCTTTCATTATTTCATTGTAAATATATGTGTTTTAAGGTATTTATTTAATTGTGAGGCATTTAAACAGTAAGTGAGTGCGTTTCGCTTACGCATTGGGTTATGTTGAACCTGGAGGTACCCTATATGTGTAGGTTGGTGTTAATGGGACCTTATTTTCGGTACAAAACTGGAATGGGACCTTAGCAGAATAATATAGGGAGGGATAACCTTGGGACTGGACATATATGCACTAAAACAGTTAAAATATGCACTTAAGGGGGGAGATCCAGATTAAAAGAGGAATACATAATGTCAATATCCATTCGATTGTTGATCACGCAACAAATATCACAGTAATGACATGTTTGTGGCAACCAAACGCAATTTTTATAATGTCTAAATTCTTATCAGAAGAGTTCCTTCAGAAATTTTTCAAAATTTGCAACTTGATAAATAACACACCTTCATGGTTCCAAGTTTCATAAGCCCTCGATGTAGTCTCCCGTGTTCCCAGCGACGCGGAAGCCGTTGGATTCCGTTGGCACTGACCAATCTATCGATGGTGGGAAGAGAGCGCTCGGCAGCCTGCATATCTCCAATTGTAGGGTAGCGGTTCCCGCGCAGTGGCTCCTTCATCTTCGGGATGAGATCAAAGTTGCAGGGACGTAAGTCGGGAGAGTAGAGGGGATGATAGAGCACCTCCCAGTTCCAGCGATTCATCAATGCACACACAACTCCTGCTGTGTGTGCCCTAGCATTGTCATGCACAACGATGGGCGGAGTATCGATGTGGTGTCGCCGTTTCCTTCTCAGAGCTGCTAGGAGATGGTCTTGCAGAAACGAACTATGGTACGCCGCATTAACGGTTTGCCCTGGGGGAACGGTATGTTTTATGATCACACCATCCCAATCATAAGCGAGAATCAACATTACCTTCACATTGGCGGGGATTTGTCGAACTGTTTGTCTCCGTGGTGCCGCCACTCTTTCGATTGGCGTTTCAACTGTGGCTCATAAGATTTGCCCCACGTCTCGTCAATGGTTATGATACGCCGTAAGAAGTCCTCTCCTTCGCGCTCATAACGCTGCAAGTGCGTACAAGAAGCGTCATATCGCAGCCATTTCTGCATGTTGGTTAAGTCAAGCGGAACCCATTTTGATGCAATTTTCCTCATTTTCAGGCAGTCCTTCAGGATGTGGAGGACAGTCGAATTCGCCAGTCCTGTATCTTGCGCTCATTCACGGAGCGTTACGTTCGGATCGCCTCCACTGACGCGGACACCATCTGTACATTTTCATCACTTACTGGTGGGTGACCACATCGAGGCATGTCCTCCACACGTTCGCGCCCATCTCGAAAGGCTGGAACCCATCTTCTTACCGTTCTGTAAGGTAACTCAGATGCACCGCACGCCTCTTGCAGTCCTTGCTGGCACTCTCGAGCCGTGCGACCCCTATCTCACTGAATTTTTATCCACGTTCTCTGCTCCTGCTTCGAAAACATTGCGACCGTCTTGCGCGAGCGTTTGCCCACAACTACTCATCTAACAGGCACCACTGCATACGAATGGGGGAGGGATCATGAATATTGACAGTTTATTCTTCTATTACGCTGGATCCTCCCTTAACAATGAGCCGATTATTCAATCTTCTTTCCCTCAGTAGCCGTAATATGTGCAGCCGTTTTTGCATGTTGCTCAAGTTTTTTTTTTCGCATTTCACGTCCTTCGAGCATACTTGACAATGGACAATAACGCCATCAGTTGAATAATCACAGCCATTGATTTAATATAGTACATTAAGCAACGAGCCTATAATGGCAATAATTAAGACACGAGTATGTTTATAAAACGAGCGTAAGCGTGTTTTATAATTTGCATACGAGTGTCTTAATTACCATTATAGGCGAGTTGCATACGACTGTTTATGTTCGACGATAATTATAACTTTATTATATGTTTTAACATAAATATCCATAAATATCTGTTGAGATTCAGTCACTCAAATTTTGTGATTGGAGTGCAGCGCTGGGAGGAACAGCTCTGTTTTCCAAGCTCTCTGACAGACCGACGCTTGCGCTCTGTGTGCTTCAATGCCATACGTAAAGATTGTGCACCAGTATTCAGTAAAACTGTCACCGAAGTCGTTTGAAAGCAATGTGCTGTGTAGAAATTGGATTTGGGGATATTAAAGTACAGTGCTGTTTCTTGTCTCATATTTGCCAGTTTATTTACGCGAACATATGGACGGTGCACTTTCGGTAATTTATATAGACATGTTGGATTTTGAGCGCATGCGCGAAGGTATCCTTACCTAATTGATCACACAACTGTTTCTTGAGCTCTGATTGGTGGGAGAAACTGTTTCATAATGAAAACTAGTGTCATAATGAGCCTCATTATGTTACAGTTTTCTGTCACATAATGTTTACATCGTCGAACATAAAATACTTTCTGCTGCTCTTCTCTTTAAGCATTTTGAGTCAAGAATATGCCGACTAAAGTAACACTAACCCCGGGGCACTGGCTGCCGAGAGGGTGAAATGAATGTCCCTTCTTAAAATAGCCAAGCAGCATTATTGCGTAAAATGCTGTTATCTCGTTATCTGTTGCTCAGAAAGCTGCTTACAAGGGAAGGCCAACACGCAGACGAAGCTATTTTTTTTCAATATTTTTAGCCTACTTCTCACTTATTACATTATTTAAATGACTCATGGTGGTTCCGTATTGATATGTTAGAATAGTTATTAACAAGAAATGAACATCTGCCTGAATCAATACTCTACAGATAAAATTAATTATTGAACTTGTTTACAGTACATGTTTCGGGGATTAATGATATTTTATCCCCTTCATCAGCTGTTGAAGAAACAAGAAACAAAGCGTAGCACAGTAATAATATACGTGTTTGAAACCTAATATGGTGCACCATGAAATTTAGGGTATAAGAAGAGAATAAAATGAAGAGAAACAGATGGTGACGGTGATCAGCTGCTCATGACAAATAGTAGTTCCTTGAAAAGGTAGATATGTTTGTATGAAAATGAGGAAAAAGTAGACTTGTAAGATTTTGGTACAAACCACACCTTCTACCTCCCTCTGGTTTAGGAGCTTGAGTTCTGTGAAACATACAGCTTAGCGTATTATATAATAAATTAAATACTTAAATACCTATATAAAACATATTTTAAGGAATATATTATAAATTAAGTGGTAATAATAATAATAATATCGTATGGCCTTGGGTGCCGGGTGCAAGCTTTGTTAATTGACACTCAGAGGGCAGCTTGCATGTCGAATTTCGTCGTTCCTATGAAAGTCAAGGAGGTTAGATATCAAAGCTCCTTGACACTTGAGCGCTTTCTAGTAGAGAATGGAGGTACTTTGTGTTGGCGGAAAATCCCGAGATTAATTTTGCCATTATAAACACGGCCTACTGAATTCAAATGGGTTCTTTAACATACCAACAACGTATGACATCCATGACGTGATTTTTGCCGCCTTTCAAAAATCACTTACCACGGCCAGGGTAATCTTGGGGTTGGTAGTCTGACACGTTAACCACTCACCCACCGTGGCAAACAATGAAGAGGTGGGAGTGGCTGAGAAGAGATAGGTTGGTAGGACACATACTAAGACACCCAGGAATAGCAAGCTTAGTTATGGAAAGAAGGGTCGAGGTCAAGAACTGTAGGGATAGACCATGGTTAGAATATGCTTAACAGACTGCCTTGGATGTAGGGTGTGGTATCTATGTAGATATGAAACGATTAGCTCAGTACAGGGAGGCATGGAGGGCTGCATCAAACCAGTCAAAAGACTGAAGACTCAAACAACAATAACAACAACAACAATGTAAATGTACGAATCAATAAACAAACAAGCGAACATCGCTGATTGACGTGGGGGGGGGGGTTATAATTCCATCTTTAAGCTCCATTAATGGGAGTTAACGGTTTGAATGGGAACAATCCACAGGAAGCTATTTTTGGACATTAAAAAAATGGTGCAGTGTAATTGCATGAAAAACTTTGAATAAGCGTTGTTTTGTCGGCAACATTGCTGACCTGTGTAACTAGGCGAGGACAATGCGAGGTTGGTAACAATGAACACGTAGTGCACCTCCAAAACTCATCAGCAGAGCAGCGACGCATTATTCCTAACACAAAGCTCTGCACTAGAGGAGAAATTAAAATACACGGGCCAAAAATTAACACAGTAATTCTCTTCATAGGTCAGCAACTTCAAACAAAGGTTTGACCAATCATCAGGTCTCAGTGTTCCTCCCCTTAAAACAATTGCTATCGTCAGAGCAGAGAGTAGTATCGATTATTCACTCATTTCGTATCGGCCATCTATGGATCGCGTCATTTGTTCCTTGGGCTTTCATGTACGTCCACATTCGTTCTATCGGTGTTTTTACCTTCCTTTCTGGGACCAAATTTCATTTTCATTTCTTTTCATATTTATTCATAAGCGCCTTACACTATCAGGTACGTTCAAAAAGTAACGAGCCGGAGGCATAATTACAGAAACCAGTACCTGTATGTTAGAAGTATTGGCCCTGGCTGTTGAGGCACTTGTCCAACTGTGACACGAGGCGGTGAATGGCTGTCTCATAAAATTCCATGGGCTGCGATGTTAACCAGTTCCGCACGTACAGCGTCCGAGGTGAATCGTTGGCCCCACAGAGCCCTTTTCAGGGGACCAAACATGGCGTAATCAAAGGGAGAGAGGTCTGGACTCTATGGAGGGTGGCCGAGAACCTCCCATTTGAATTTCTGCAGGAGTGCCGCGACTGTGTTGGCCGTATGAGGTCGTGCATTGTCGTGGACCGACCACGGCGGCTATGGCGTTCACTGTCACTCGGCGGTCCTGGGTAATGAGTGCATCCACCAGCTGAACTTTGTCATCGGTAATGCAGGGGAGTGCTCCAGTGCTTCCCTGAAGCGCTTGTGCCTCGCCTTGACCCTTGCAAGGGACATGCAGTGTTCGCCGTACACTTGTGACATTTGGCGATGAATGTCCGTTCACCCTACTCCTTCCGCTGTCAGAAACCGAACAACACCTCTTTGCTCTCCGGTTGACGCCTCCATGTCACTGTTTGCAATGCGACTGGCAGCGTTTGACAATTGATGCATGCTGCTGCTCGCTTTGTATCGTCACGTGCCTTCTAGTGATGCGCTATGACCTTCCACGCTCTGGTCGGAAGGTGTCGGAACCACACCTCGTTACACACGCCACGATTAGCCGATGTCGTCACCGGTTTGCGCATTCCAGCCTTGAACGCACCTTATATATTTACAGTATATTGAAGGGAGTCTCTGAAAGGAGCAAAGCCCCACTTCACATGCGGGATGCGTCAGAGACCCCACTATATATACTGGGTTATATTTACATATGTACACAAGATGGCAATTAGTGAGAATCGAGCAATGATTACATTATTTACAGTTAGGTATATTAGGGGATGATAAAATAATGTACATTTACATAGGATAAGGGAGGAACAACAAGAGAAGAGATCAAATAAATATTGCAAATAGAGATTCATGGGAAACACTAGCACAACAAAGAATCGGGGCATAATTTATGAAGAACAACCTACTTGTTGAACAAATAATGCCGCAGCTTCGTCTCGAACTGAACGGCATTATTGTTGCTGGCCTTCAGGGAACACGGTAGGCTGTTCCATGCACAGACCGATCTATTTACAAAAGCCAGTTTGTACGACTCAGTCCTGGGTAGTGGGGTGTACAGCGTAACTCCGCGGCCCTTCTGAGCTGATCGGTAGCCAAGGGAAATTTTGTCTAAAATAGAAGATGAGTCTGTATTATTAAAAAGTATTCGCAGATATAACATATCAATTTGGGCTAATAGATTCTAAATAGTTGGAAGGCTACATTTTTGGCGTCTGATTTTGAGTCTAAGTCGGAATTTTTCGAAAGAATGAATTTAGTGGCACGATATTGTATCTGTTCTATAAGAGTATCCAGCGTTTAGAAAAGACTGTGGAGCCTTATGGCGACAGTGTTGCTAACTGTAGGCAGAGGTAGCGCTGACGTCATACGTTATGTTCACCCGCTTCGAGTACTGTCCTTTCATAAGTTAGCGACACAACACAATCCCAGCAGCTTCCTGAAAGAGAACACGCACAGGAAGGAGCAGTTTTGCAGGTGTTAACTGATTGGTCCAGTATTAAGGATACCGTACGCGAAGAGAACCAATAACGACATTCATTTCGTTGTGACATGACGCATTACTGATTGACAGATGTCGAGAGTACATCCCTTCCTTCCTTCTCGGATGTATGCTGACGATGTTAACAATTTTTACGTCAGCAATATTGTTGATCATCACCTTTTTTTTGTTATTAGTTAGGCTATAATTTAGTTGTTTTCAATTTTATTCTTGTTGTTTTGTTTAGATTAATATTTGTAATATTGTAGTGAGTTAGCCGTGCGGTTAGGGGCGCGCAGCTGTGAGCTTCGGGAGATAGTGGGTTCGAACCCAACTGTCGGCAGCTCTGATTCGATCGAACAGAAAATATAACAGACACACAACAGTGACAGCAATGCTGGATAGTGCTTCAGAATTTATGTTGCCGGCGGAACTGAGCACGTGCTCCACTCAGGGCGAGCATGCAGCACAGGACGAGGCTCTTCTTTCCAGCGTGCTAACCTCAAAAATGTTTAAATTACTAAGACGTAATATAAACGATACTTGTATGCAATAACAAAGGTAATGAATTGGCAGATAATTGTAGGAAGCTATTATGACGAAAAATATATATGTTCAGAATTCCTTCATGATAAAAGGTGAGGCAACAAAACCAGTGTAGGGGGGTTTCCGTTAAAAGTAAAAGCCCATAAGACCCACAGTCTTTTCTAAACGCTGGATGTTATAGCTTAAGGATATTTCCCTTGGTACGGGGGCTCCATGAAGGGCACGCGTTTCAGCCTGTGATTTTCTTGGAAACTTTGGCACCCGGACGATGCGCTCCTGAATGTCATGAACCATGCCCATTTGGTTTCTTGTCCTGAAAGTAAGTAATAATGCGATTGATCTGTCTCATTCGCTTCACATGTCCTTTAATCGTTCTTTTCCGAATGGTGTCGGTCATGAGTATACTGGCCTCGCGGCTCAGCGATAACGTTCTCACCTGCTGTGCCCAAGGATGCAGGATCGAATCCTGGCGCAGTCAGTTGGCATTTGAAGGTGCGTAAGTGTGAGGGAGCCGTGTCAGTGGCTTTACTGGCACGTTATTTATTCATTTATTTAGCGTATGGCTTTTAGTGCCGGGAGTGTCCGAGGACATGTTCGGCTCGCCAGAGGCTGTAGCTGCTTCAAGCGGACACCACTAGGGTGAGCTACAAGTTCCGTAGTTCCAACTTTCGCTACCAGATATCACTAACACCTAGTGGTGAACGTTGGAACTTTGATAGAGCGTTACAACGAAATCTAACTTAGAAAATTAGCTCCACACAAGTTTAGTCTGTGGAAGGATCTATTACATGCCATAAATCTATGACATGGGACCGACGGCTTTAATTCCCCTCCAAAGGAAGGCATACTGAAGGATTTGAACGCTCTTAAAAATGCGACGACTTCGGCCAGGTTTGAACCCGCTATCTTGGACACAGCAGCATGCTACCAACTACGCCACCGAAGCCGCACGTTAAAGAATCCCTTCGGGACAAAATTCTGTCACCCCGACGTTTCTAAAAGCCGCAGTAGTTAAAAGGGACGTAAAACCAGTAACATTATTATTAGTATTATTATGTATTAGCATTACCCGTCGCGGCTTCGCCCGCGAATATTCTAGTTGTAAAGAGTACACTTAGCAAAATCTCAATCATGAATGCTATGACTGATTTATCCTTGGTATGAATAATCAGACTTGATCAATTCAGCTACTGGTGCAGTGGTTAGGGGTTTGTCATTCCTTCATAGGTATATCAGAGCGAAGTTAGTTTTCTGGGAATATCACAGACACTGTTAATTTAAGGGCCCTTAAATGTGGTTTTCGGAGACCCTTTATAGTCGGCTGAAAAAGACCTTTCGTACCACACTCACACGTGAAAATTGCGTGAAAAATTCTAGAGTGTCCCTTGACCCCCCTTAAGCGCATTATACTGTATGCATTGATGAATTTTACAGCTTAATTTGGTTCAGTGATAACCTTATAACAGTCTGGAAACTTCCACAGTAATGTAATAATTGGAATTGCATTGCGTCTGACAGAAATAGTTGGACCTGTGAGATTATGTTACCATGGTTACCGTGTTACATTCTTTCATTATTTCATTGTAAATATATGTGTTTTAAGGTATTTATTTAATTGTGAGGCATTTAAACAGTAAGTGAGTGCGTTTCGCTTACGCATTGGGTTATGTTGAACCTGGAGGTACCCTATATGTGTAGGTTGGTGTTAATGGGACCTTATTTTCGGTACAAAACTGGAATGGGACCTTAGCAGAATAATATAGGGAGGGATAACCTTGGGACTGGACATATATGCACTAAAACAGTTAAAATATGCACTTAAGGGGGGAGATCCAGATTAAAAGAGGAATACATAATGTCAATATCCATTCGATTGTTGATCACGCAACAAATATCACAGTAATGACATGTTTGTGGCAACCAAACGCAATTTTTATAATGTCTAAATTCTTATCAGAAGAGTTCCTTCAGAAATTTTTCAAAATTTGCAACTTGATAAATAACACACCTTCATGGTTCCAAGTTTCATAAGCCCTCGATGTAGTCTCCCGTGTTCCCAGCGACGCGGAAGCCGTTGGATTCCGTTGGCACTGACCAATCTATCGATGGTGGGAAGAGAGCGCTCGGCAGCCTGCATATCTCCAATTGTAGGGTAGCGGTTCCCGCGCAGTGGCTCCTTCATCTTCGGGATGAGATCAAAGTTGCAGGGACGTAAGTCGGGAGAGTAGAGGGGATGATAGAGCACCTCCCAGTTCCAGCGATTCATCAATGCACACACAACTCCTGCTGTGTGTGCCCTAGCATTGTCATGCACAACGATGGGCGGAGTATCGATGTGGTGTCGCCGTTTCCTTCTCAGAGCTGCTAGGAGATGGTCTTGCAGAAACGAACTATGGTACGCCGCATTAACGGTTTGCCCTGGGGGAACGGTATGTTTTATGATCACACCATCCCAATCATAAGCGAGAATCAACATTACCTTCACATTGGCGGGGATTTGTCGAACTGTTTGTCTCCGTGGTGCCGCCACTCTTTCGATTGGCGTTTCAACTGTGGCTCATAAGATTTGCCCCACGTCTCGTCAATGGTTATGATACGCCGTAAGAAGTCCTCTCCTTCGCGCTCATAACGCTGCAAGTGCGTACAAGAAGCGTCATATCGCAGCCATTTCTGCATGTTGGTTAAGTCAAGCGGAACCCATTTTGATGCAATTTTCCTCATTTTCAGGCAGTCCTTCAGGATGTGGAGGACAGTCGAATTCGCCAGTCCTGTATCTTGCGCTCATTCACGGAGCGTTACGTTCGGATCGCCTCCACTGACGCGGACACCATCTGTACATTTTCATCACTTACTGGTGGGTGACCACATCGAGGCATGTCCTCCACACGTTCGCGCCCATCTCGAAAGGCTGGAACCCATCTTCTTACCGTTCTGTAAGGTAACTCAGATGCACCGCACGCCTCTTGCAGTCCTTGCTGGCACTCTCGAGCCGTGCGACCCCTATCTCACTGAATTTTTATCCACGTTCTCTGCTCCTGCTTCGAAAACATTGCGACCGTCTTGCGCGAGCGTTTGCCCACAA
Source organism: Meconema thalassinum (assembly GCA_946902985.2). NCBI lineage: Eukaryota > Metazoa > Arthropoda > Insecta > Orthoptera > Tettigoniidae > Meconema > Meconema thalassinum. The sequence goes on from OX336400.1 coordinate 24,576,044, forward strand.
CTACTCATCTAACAGGCACCACTGCATACGAATGGGGGAGGGATCATGAATATTGACAGTTTATTCTTCTATTACGCTGGATCCTCCCTTAACAATGAGCCGATTATTCAATCTTCTTTCCCTCAGTAGCCGTAATATGTGCAGCCGTTTTTGCATGTTGCTCAAGTTTTTTTTTTCGCATTTCACGTCCTTCGAGCATACTTGACAATGGACAATAACGCCATCAGTTGAATAATCACAGCCATTGATTTAATATAGTACATTAAGCAACGAGCCTATAATGGCAATAATTAAGACACGAGTATGTTTATAAAACGAGCGTAAGCGTGTTTTATAATTTGCATACGAGTGTCTTAATTACCATTATAGGCGAGTTGCATACGACTGTTTATGTTCGACGATAATTATAACTTTATTATATGTTTTAACATAAATATCCATAAATATCTGTTGAGATTCAGTCACTCAAATTTTGTGATTGGAGTGCAGCGCTGGGAGGAACAGCTCTGTTTTCCAAGCTCTCTGACAGACCGACGCTTGCGCTCTGTGTGCTTCAATGCCATACGTAAAGATTGTGCACCAGTATTCAGTAAAACTGTCACCGAAGTCGTTTGAAAGCAATGTGCTGTGTAGAAATTGGATTTGGGGATATTAAAGTACAGTGCTGTTTCTTGTCTCATATTTGCCAGTTTATTTACGCGAACATATGGACGGTGCACTTTCGGTAATTTATATAGACATGTTGGATTTTGAGCGCATGCGCGAAGGTATCCTTACCTAATTGATCACACAACTGTTTCTTGAGCTCTGATTGGTGGGAGAAACTGTTTCATAATGAAAACTAGTGTCATAATGAGCCTCATTATGTTACAGTTTTCTGTCACATAATGTTTACATCGTCGAACATAAAATACTTTCTGCTGCTCTTCTCTTTAAGCATTTTGAGTCAAGAATATGCCGACTAAAGTAACACTAACCCCGGGGCACTGGCTGCCGAGAGGGTGAAATGAATGTCCCTTCTTAAAATAGCCAAGCAGCATTATTGCGTAAAATGCTGTTATCTCGTTATCTGTTGCTCAGAAAGCTGCTTACAAGGGAAGGCCAACACGCAGACGAAGCTATTTTTTTTCAATATTTTTAGCCTACTTCTCACTTATTACATTATTTAAATGACTCATGGTGGTTCCGTATTGATATGTTAGAATAGTTATTAACAAGAAATGAACATCTGCCTGAATCAATACTCTACAGATAAAATTAATTATTGAACTTGTTTACAGTACATGTTTCGGGGATTAATGATATTTTATCCCCTTCATCAGCTGTTGAAGAAACAAGAAACAAAGCGTAGCACAGTAATAATATACGTGTTTGAAACCTAATATGGTGCACCATGAAATTTAGGGTATAAGAAGAGAATAAAATGAAGAGAAACAGATGGTGACGGTGATCAGCTGCTCATGACAAATAGTAGTTCCTTGAAAAGGTAGATATGTTTGTATGAAAATGAGGAAAAAGTAGACTTGTAAGATTTTGGTACAAACCACACCTTCTACCTCCCTCTGGTTTAGGAGCTTGAGTTCTGTGAAACATACAGCTTAGCGTATTATATAATAAATTAAATACTTAAATACCTATATAAAACATATTTTAAGGAATATATTATAAATTAAGTGGTAATAATAATAATAATATCGTATGGCCTTGGGTGCCGGGTGCAAGCTTTGTTAATTGACACTCAGAGGGCAGCTTGCATGTCGAATTTCGTCGTTCCTATGAAAGTCAAGGAGGTTAGATATCAAAGCTCCTTGACACTTGAGCGCTTTCTAGTAGAGAATGGAGGTACTTTGTGTTGGCGGAAAATCCCGAGATTAATTTTGCCATTATAAACACGGCCTACTGAATTCAAATGGGTTCTTTAACATACCAACAACGTATGACATCCATGACGTGATTTTTGCCGCCTTTCAAAAATCACTTACCACGGCCAGGGTAATCTTGGGGTTGGTAGTCTGACACGTTAACCACTCACCCACCGTGGCAAACAATGAAGAGGTGGGAGTGGCTGAGAAGAGATAGGTTGGTAGGACACATACTAAGACACCCAGGAATAGCAAGCTTAGTTATGGAAAGAAGGGTCGAGGTCAAGAACTGTAGGGATAGACCATGGTTAGAATATGCTTAACAGACTGCCTTGGATGTAGGGTGTGGTATCTATGTAGATATGAAACGATTAGCTCAGTACAGGGAGGCATGGAGGGCTGCATCAAACCAGTCAAAAGACTGAAGACTCAAACAACAATAACAACAACAACAATGTAAATGTACGAATCAATAAACAAACAAGCGAACATCGCTGATTGACGTGGGGGGGGTTATAATTCCATCTTTAAGCTCCATTAATGGGAGTTAACGGTTTGAATGGGAACAATCCACAGGAAGCTATTTTTGGACATTAAAAAAATGGTGCAGTGTAATTGCATGAAAAACTTTGAATAAGCGTTGTTTTGTCGGCAACATTGCTGACCTGTGTAACTAGGCGAGGACAATGCGAGGTTGGTAACAATGAACACGTAGTGCACCTCCAAAACTCATCAGCAGAGCAGCGACGCATTATTCCTAACACAAAGCTCTGCACTAGAGGAGAAATTAAAATACACGGGCCAAAAATTAACACAGTAATTCTCTTCATAGGTCAGCAACTTCAAACAAAGGTTTGACCAATCATCAGGTCTCAGTGTTCCTCCCCTTAAAACAATTGCTATCGTCAGAGCAGAGAGTAGTATCGATTATTCACTCATTTCGTATCGGCCATCTATGGATCGCGTCATTTGTTCCTTGGGCTTTCATGTACGTCCACATTCGTTCTATCGGTGTTTTTACCTTCCTTTCTGGGACCAAATTTCATTTTCATTTCTTTTCATATTTATTCATAAGCGCCTTACACTATCAGGTACGTTCAAAAAGTAACGAGCCGGAGGCATAATTACAGAAACCAGTACCTGTATGTTAGAAGTATTGGCCCTGGCTGTTGAGGCACTTGTCCAACTGTGACACGAGGCGGTGAATGGCTGTCTCATAAAATTCCATGGGCTGCGATGTTAACCAGTTCCGCACGTACAGCGTCCGAGGTGAATCGTTGGCCCCACAGAGCCCTTTTCAGGGGACCAAACATGGCGTAATCAAAGGGAGAGAGGTCTGGACTCTATGGAGGGTGGCCGAGAACCTCCCATTTGAATTTCTGCAGGAGTGCCGCGACTGTGTTGGCCGTATGAGGTCGTGCATTGTCGTGGACCGACCACGGCGATTATGGCGTTCACTGTCACTCGGCGGTCCTGGGTAATGAGTGCATCCACCAGCTGAACTTTGTCATCGGTAATGCAGGGGAGTGCTCCAGTGCTTCCCTGAAGCGCTTGTGCCTCGCCTTGACCCTTGCAAGGGACATGCAGTGTTCGCCGTACACTTGTGACATTTGGCGATGAATGTCCGTTCACCCTACTCCTTCCGCTGTCAGAAACCGAACAGCACCTCTTTGCTCTCCGGTTGACGCCTCCATGTCACTGTTTGCAATGCGACTGGCAGCGTTTGACAATTGATGCATGCTGCTGCTCGCTTTGTATCGTCACGTGCCTTCTAGTGATGCGCTATGACCTTCCACGCTCTGGTCGGAAGGTGTCGGAACCACACCTCGTTACACACGCCACGATTAGCCGATGTCGTCACCGGTTTGCGCATTCCAGCCTTGAACGCACCTTATATATTTACAGTATATTGAAGGGAGTCTCTGAAAGGAGCAAAGCCCCACTTCACATGCGGGATGCGTCAGAGACCCCACTATATATACTGGGTTATATTTACATATGTACACAAGATGGCAATTAGTGAGAATCGAGCAATGATTACATTATTTACAGTTAGGTATATTAGGGGATGATAAAATAATGTACATTTACATAGGATAAGGGAGGAACAACAAGAGAAGAGATCAAATAAATATTGCAAATAGAGATTCATGGGAAACACTAGCACAACAAAGAATCGGGGCATAATTTATGAAGAACAACCTACTTGTTGAACAAATAATGCCGCAGCTTCGTCTCGAACTGAACGGCATTATTGTTGCTGGCCTTCAGGGAACACGGTAGGCTGTTCCATGCACAGACCGATCTATTTACAAAAGCCAGTTTGTACGACTCAGTCCTGGGTAGTGGGGTGTACAGCGTAACTCCGCGGCCCTTCTGAGCTGATCGGTAGCCAAGGGAAATTTTGTCTAAAATAGAAGATGAGTCTGTATTATTAAAAAGTATTCGCAGATATAACATATCAATTTGGGCTAATAGATTCTAAATAGTTGGAAGGCTACATTTTTGGCGTCTGATTTTGAGTCTAAGTCGGAATTTTTCGAAAGAATGAATTTAGTGGCACGATATTGTATCTGTTCTATAAGAGTATCCAGCGTTTAGAAAAGACTGTGGAGCCTTATGGCGACAGTGTTGCTAACTGTAGGCAGAGGTAGCGCTGACGTCATACGTTATGTTCACCCGCTTCGAGTACTGTCCTTTCATAAGTTAGCGACACAACACAATCCCAGCAGCTTCCTGAAAGAGAACACGCACAGGAAGGAGCAGTTTTGCAGGTGTTAACTGATTGGACCAGTATTAAGGATACCGTACGCGAAGAGAACCAATAACGACATTCATTTCGTTGTGACATGACGCATTACTGATTGACAGATGTCGAGAGTACATCCCTTCCTTCCTTCTCGGATGTATGCTGACGATGTTAACAATTTTTACGTCAGCAATATTGTTGATCATCACCTTTTTTTTGTTATTAGTTAGGCTATAATTTAGTTGTTTTCAATTTTATTCTTGTTGTTTTGTTTAGATTAATATTTGTAATATTGTAGTGAGTTAGCCGTGCGGTTAGGGGCGCGCAGCTGTGAGCTTCGGGAGATAGTGGGTTCGAACCCAACTGTCGGCAGCTCTGATTCGATCGAACAGAAAATATAACAGACACACAACAGTGACAGCAATGCTGGATAGTGCTTCAGAATTTATGTTGCCGGCGGAACTGAGCACGTGCTCCACTCAGGGCGAGCATGCAGCACAGGACGAGGCTCTTCTTTCCAGCGTGCTAACCTCAAAAATGTTTAAATTACTAAGACGTAATATAAACGATACTTGTATGCAATAACAAAGGTAATGAATTGGCAGATAATTGTAGGAAGCTATTATGACGAAAAATATATATGTTCAGAATTCCTTCATGATAAAAGGTGAGGCAACAAAACCAGTGTAGGGGGGTTTCCGTTAAAAGTAAAAGCCCATAAGACCCACAGTCTTTTCTAAACGCTGGATGTTATAGCTTAAGGATATTTCCCTTGGTACGGGGGCTCCATGAAGGGCACGCGTTTCAGCCTGTGATTTTCTTGGAAACTTTGGCACCCGGACGATGCGCTCCTGAATGTCATGAACCATGCCCATTTGGTTTCTTGTCCTGAAAGTAAGTAATAATGCGATTGATCTGTCTCATTCGCTTCACATGTCCTTTAATCGTTCTTTTCCGAATGGTGTCGGTCATGAGTATACTGGCCTCGCGGCTCAGCGATAACGTTCTCACCTGCTGTGCCCAAGGATGCAGGATCGAATCCTGGCGCAGTCAGTTGGCATTTGAAGGTGCGTAAGTGTGAGGGAGCCGTGTCAGTGGCTTTACTGGCACGTTATTTATTCATTTATTTAGCGTATGGCTTTTAGTGCCGGGAGTGTCCGAGGACATGTTCGGCTCGCCAGAGGCTGTAGCTGCTTCAAGCGGACACCACTAGGGTGAGCTACAAGTTCCGTAGTTCCAACTTTCGCTACCAGATATCACTAACACCTAGTGGTGAACGTTGGAACTTTGATAGAGCGTTACAACGAAATCTAACTTAGAAAATTAGCTCCACACAAGTTTAGTCTGTGGAAGGATCTATTACATGCCATAAATCTATGACATGGGACCGACGGCTTTAATTCCCCTCCAAAGGAAGGCATACTGAAGGATTTGAACGCTCTTAAAAATGCGACGACTTCGGCCAGGTTTGAACCCGCTATCTTGGACACAGCAGCATGCTACCAACTACGCCACCGAAGCCGCACGTTAAAGAATCCCTTCGGGACAAAATTCTGTCACCCCGACGTTTCTAAAAGCCGCAGTAGTTAAAAGGGACGTAAAACCAGTAACATTATTATTAGTATTATTATGTATTAGCATTACCCGTCGCGGCTTCGCCCGCGAATATTCTAGTTGTAAAGAGTACACTTAGCAAAATCTCAATCATGAATGCTATGACTGATTTATCCTTGGTATGAATAATCAGACTTGATCAATTCAGCTACTGGTGCAGTGGTTAGGGGTTTGTCATTCCTTCATAGGTATATCAGAGCGAAGTTAGTTTTCTGGGAATATCACAGACACTGTTAATTTAAGGGCCCTTAAATGTGGTTTTCGGAGACCCTTTATAGTCGGCTGAAAAAGACCTTTCGTACCACACTCACACGTGAAAATTGCGTGAAAAATTCTAGAGTGTCCCTTGACCCCCCTTAAGCGCATTATACTGTATGCATTGATGAATTTTACAGCTTAATTTGGTTCAGTGATAACCTTATAACAGTCTGGAAACTTCCACAGTAATGTAATAATTGGAATTGCATTGCGTCTTACAGAAATAGATGGACCTGTGAGATTCTGTTACCATGGTTACCGTGTTGCATTCTTTCATTATTTCATTGTAAATATACAGGTTTTAAGGTATTTATTTAATTGTGAGGTATTTAAAGAGTAAGTGAGTGCGTTTCACTTACGCATTGGGTTATGCTGAACCTGTAGGTACCCCATATGTGTAGGTTGGTGTTAATGGGACCTTATTTTCGGTACAAAACTGGAATGGGATCTTAGCAGAATAGTATAGGGAGGGATTTTGCGCTGCGCATACACAGTCTCAGAATATTTGCTGGAAAGAAAACATAATCCCAGATATATCATAAGGGGCAAATTCTCGGCGACTGCCTTACTTGGTAGATTACATTTTCCCCTCACTCCTTCAGACTTGATTAGCCCAGAACAACCTCTCTATGCGACTCGTCGAATGTATGACTGTCCTCTGCATAATTTTAAAAAGGCCTGGATCTAAATTCAACTCTGTGAGAGATTCCTTTAAGTTGTTCGGAATCACGCCAGTGCTGGAAATGTCCCGACTTGTGCCGTGTGCCATTGCTTCCTGATGAGTTCCGAAAGTCTTTATACTGTACTTGGACAGCTTTTCAACATGTTCTGTTAGACTGTTTGGGATTCCCACATCGATGAAGGTGATGTGCTCCATGCATTTGTCAACAAAAAAACATCAGGTCTGTTGTGCACGGCTGACTGGTACGATTTTTGATGTGTAACATCTTTCCACTTGGTTGCTGGATATTTTTTGGGAGTGATTTTGAAAAATGGGACGGAAGTGGATCGGAAAGATTGAGGTGACACCAGCTGGCACACTTCCGTTTCATCGAACGGAAGTGTGCTCGAACGGAAGTGTGATAGCTGGCAGTGGTGGATCGAACGGAAGTGTAAGATGCACTGCCAACTCGATCGATCCAGCTGGCAGTGGTAAGAGAAACAATGAGCGCGCGGTGTCGGAAATTGATACCATGACGTACTCTCGGCCATGTGGAATGTATTATGACATAATGAATGGTAAACGCTCATGCGAACTCTGGTGTCAAGTGATTGAAACAAAGCACATGGTACATGTTCGAAGTCTTCGTATCAGTATTTAAATGGTAAAATGCCTTAATATCAAACATTGTAAGTAGTCGGCATTGCCGGTATTATGTTTCTGCACAATGGCTTTTCAAATATTAACCCACATAACGGTAATGCAGTCATCAATATTATATAATCGTTGTGCTTATACGAGAATTGAGCAAGCCTTCATGAACTATTGCTGAATACATTCTCTTTACCCACAAGAGGGCCTATTCATAAGGCATTTTAAACTCAATTTCACGCAGGAACATTATCGAAACAAGCAAGGTATAAATGAAACTTAATTCCGTAATGCAGTATTATTGGAACGTGGAAATAAGTCTCCATCTTGTGCACAATATTTGCGTAGTCGAAATAGCCGTGGGGTTAGCGCCTATGATTGTGAATCTAGAGATCTCGGGTTCGAATCCCGGATGAAGTAGATATTTTTGCTACCAGATTATCATTTTAAACGATATTTATCATATCAATAGGACTCATTTTAACATAATCCATATAAAATTATGTGTTGGTCTGTGAATCAAGAGGACCTGTTTATAAGGAATTTAAGATTATGAGCGGTGTCGCGTCTATTAATCTAGTTGATCCATATCGTATTCTTTATTTAGGCTAGTGCTGGTGGAAGCTACAAATCATCTAATAAAATGAGTTCCGTATTAAAAACTACAATATTTGTAAAACACTCCGTTTTACAATACATTAATATTTGTGCCAATAATAGTATAAAATAGAGGTGTATCAACAATTTCACGTGAGGTTTCTTCTATGTCAGATGTTACACATCATATGCGACTACTGTAAGGCTCGTAATTTTTTATTATTATACAATTTCAGTAGTGAATATTTTGCATGATATTTAAATTTTATTTCCGATAATAACACATTGAAGAATATTTTACAGTAGCAGGTTTTAGTTTTGAACTTCATAGTTATAGAAGCAAGATGTGAATAAGTTTTTTTTAAATTTTCAATGTAACAGATCTGATATTTCAATAAATTTACAATATACATCTTTATCATCATCATCATCATCATCATCATCATCATCATCATCATCATCATTCTTAAAATACTGTAACATAAAGATATCCTAGACAGCATTGTTGTTTCTGTCTTTGATTGTCTTTGATGGGATTCAAGGCATGGCGCGAAAAAAAGATGAAAGAAATACAAATCGCTCTTCAAATGTCAGTGAACAAGGAAAGGTTCCTGCCTTCGAGCATAAATACAATAGAGCGCGCATTGCCACACTGCGCTTGTACTGGGACGTGAAACCAACATCTCGATCAGCTGATTAAAGGGTAAACAGAGGACCTCGTAATGGAAGGAGATAGGAGAATGTGAGGAAATGATTTTTAATGAGGGTTTAAACACACATTTTCGTAATTTATACGGCATAGGGAAAAGCATCGCATGTTTCTTTACGTGCCGGAAGGTATCAAAGCTTAAGAATGTAACATATTTGGTGTTAAAAGTGGTTGTCGTGTTTGTATAAAAAGTGGCTGTCGTGTTCCGTAATACTCATACATCCAGAGTAGTGGAGTGAGGCGGTTTCCAAGCCACTCCAGAACCCTCCTTGCCCCACTACTAAGCCTCAGCCATGTTAAATATCTCTCGAACGCATGGTCCGATTTTGACAAATGAGGTGTCGTTGGACTCGGGCTGACGTCCTCTTTGCTATGGACTACTCGTTATATTTTTGAATTTTTTTGATTTTTTTCGTTTTCGAAAGTAGGCGATAGCTTGAACACTAAACATGATAGAACGTTATGCCATGGCTCAAACGAATGGTCTTTATGACCTTTATTTTTTATAATGAATCTTTTTTACTTTTTATGCCTTTTTGAAAACACTCGAATTTTGAAAATCCTATATTTTGGAAACTAGGAAGTTTACAAAAAAGGTTGTTTCATGTAAATGAATGATCCCTACCCCCTCTACCCCCCAAATAAATGTAATGTCTCTAGGATGAAAACCTGTAGTAGTGGGATGGTGGGGGAGCTGTCCACTAACTTATTGAACCCTCCTCGTATTTGCCCCGAACCTGATATCTCGCTAACCAATCATGGGATTGGAACATACAGGGTGTCCTAGCACTCGTAGTGATGCCCCCTACTTTCCTATAGCCTCTTAATTTAATGAAAAGACCAAAACTAAAAGGTTATCCGCTTTTAATATCTCGCGAACCAATCATGCTAGAGGCCTGAACGAGGGGTCCAAGGACTCGGGCTGACGTCCTCTTTGCTATGGACCACTCGTTATATTTTTAAAAAATTGGAAACTCGATTTTGGGGTAAACACGTGTTTTTTGTGATTTTTGCTGATATCTCACGAACTAATAACGCTAGAGACGTGTACGAGGTGTCGTAGGACTCAGGCTAACGCCCCCTTTCAAATGTGGTAGATATTATTTCCAAAAAATAATTCACAAAGGGCCTAACGCCATACATGTTGAGAAAAAAAATCTTTACCGATACTTGTTTATAATGTTCATGAAGCGTGGTAGTTGAGAGAGACGATACGGCTGAATGTGTGTGTTTCACCGAACCTGTCGCTGACCACGGTGGCTATGCTTAAAAGAACAATCGCTATTTCGGCGGGTCGGTGTATGACAGAGCGAGGGTTCGTTTTCTGATATTTTACCTTTTACGTGTAAACGGCGATGAGAACTTGGTTCTATGTTGGTCGAAGCGAGTAGAGAAAACAAACTTGCAGACGAGGAGGAGGTGAATGTCATTTGAGCTTATTGGAATGCGCTGATCTGACTTGACAACAAGTGCAATGGAAAATGACAAAGACGCAGAGGACACTTGAAGGTGAAATAATCTGACCATCGTGGTGGCAGGGAAGAGCGAAATGCATGTGAACATGTGTGAAACCACATGTAGGCTAAACCAGTGACATCCTGTCTTGCTTCGTACGTGACAAAATGCAAGTTCATGTGAAATTTGATCTACCACAGGTGTTCACCTGGGACGTTAGCTGTCCACGTGCGCGATAACTGTTAACAAGTGACATCCTGTTTGCTTCGTACGTGACAAAATGCAAGTTGACGTGAAATTTGATCTGCCACAGGTGTTCACGTTGGACGTTAGCTGTCCACGTGCGCGATAAGAGAATGTTCAAAGCGTGGGAAAAAATGATTATACATGCAACGTAGCATATATAAAGACATGTCGTTATCATTTCCACTCTCACTTGGGTGGACTACCTTTGAACATACTGCTTTGCATGAATCACTTGGTCTTATTTAACAGTTTTGGTGTTGGTGGAAAATACTTAACCTTGTTGTGGGGTAGGTATATATTTATTCATTTATGCATTTATTGATTCATATATATATTTACAAGCAATTATTTATTGATTAGGTAATTAATGATTTTATTTATTTATTTGTTTGCAGATAACCGGTATACCTTACATGTCTGAGGGAGAAGAAACCATTGCACTTTGGAGCCCACTAGAAGGGAACAGCAACAAGTCACTGCAAGTAAAGGTGAGATGATTTTTTAAACTAACTTGTTTCATTTTGTTTTGTTTTATGTTTTATTTTATGAAATGTATGTATTAACCTGAATTTAGGTATTTATAGCGGTTTATGTTATTTATTTTTAGAAACTTGGAAAGAATAGCCTTACCGCCGTAGCAGTCGCTGAAAAAAACCCGAAACGCACTAAAGCGAAACCACTGCCAAAGAGTGAACTGTTTAAAACTCAGGTAAGTCCAACTTAAAAATGCTATTCCATTTTACCACTACTGAAAACTCGTAGACAAAAAAAATCATTACCTGTACATGACTGGGACAATGATTGCTTTCTTGATTAATGGCTATGTTGTTGTTTTTGACAGGGAAAATTACAAGGCCATGTTGGATTTTCTAAAAATAAAAATAATAAATTTAATTTATGGGTGGTTCCCTATGGACTCAACGAATATCCACAGGTTTGAACATGATAATATGAACAAAATGACATGACATTCAATTTTGTTTCTATATTGGTTAAAGGGGGGGGGGGGGTGTAAATGACTGTAGCTTTATAAAAAGAAAATAAGTACATGGGTTACTGTTAGTGCCAACATACAGTTTATTTTTAATGGCGTTTTGATATATTAATGCCAATTAACGTTAACGTTTTATTTATAAGTATTGGTTGATTGATAGATTGATTGATTGAGTGAGTGATGGGTTATTTTGTTTCCTTTAAGGTGTCGTCATGTGCCATTAACGTAATGAACAGACAGTGAACAAGCATGCATTATGCTTTAAAGTACTCTGTGCTCTCGTGCAACGTTAATAACTTACAATAAGAAAAAGTTTTATTATAACACATGGCGTTAGTACCAAATACAACAAGTGAGCAAGTTGGTTTACCACGTGGGTTAAATTTAAAATCAGAACATGACCGTTGGTTAACATTTGAATCCTGGCCTGTAGGCTTTTTGTCGACACATGAACTTGCAAAAGCCGTTTTTTTTACTTGAACCGAGAAGATGTGGTGCGCTGTGTGTTTTGTTGTATTGAACTTTCACACTGGGAAGAAGGGGATGATCCCTTTAGAGACCATTTGCGATGGTCTCCTTGTTGTCCTTACATGCTTGGAAAACAAGTGGGTAACATACCTGTGTATTCATTTTACCGAACCACAAGACCATTGGCCGCTACTTACGTTGCTGAATCACAAATAAATAATAATAATGTATTACCAGCCAACAACGGTAGTGTCGATATATGTGGTCCATATGCCATAGACAGTGTTGAATTGGCATGTGCTTTTGAAAAATTGGGAGTTTGCAAGACTAAAGCACTAGCACACCCAGAGTACAGCTCTGTTGAAAAACGTTCAGAATCTTATAAAAATGTTTGGCCATTAATATTAAAACACCTTACCAAACAGCTAAGTGAAGCTGGATTTTTTTATACTGGTGAAGGAGATAAAACAATATGTTTTTATTGTGGATTTGCTTTAAAGGATTGGCAAATGACTGATGACCCTTTTGTGCAACACGCTCGTTGGTTACCAAACTGTAAATACATGGTGTTGCTTAAAGGTCAGGAATTTGTGAACACTATTCGTAAAGAAAAAGTGATTGCAGCACAAGACTTAAAAGTGCCTTTAGAGTTAGAACACGCGGAGCAAATACACGAGGCTGAAAGAAAAGACTTGCCCACGAACATATACAAAAGTGTGACCAACAATTATGTAAAATTTGTTATCAAGATGAACTAGGTGTTGTATTTTTGCCTTGTGGACACATGATAGCCTGTGTCAAGTGTGCATTAGAACTTAACACTTGTGCTATATGCAGAAAAGTAGTATCTGCTACAGTTAGGGCATTTCTTGCATAACTAGTATAATTTATTCACCATGCATAGTGCAAAATCCCTAATTGCACAATATTATTAAAGCTGTTTTTTTTAGGGGCCGATAACCTCGATGTTAGGCCCCTTAAAACAATTATCACTATCATCATTAAAGCTGTTTTAGAGTGTAATAGGTATGCTTTTGTTTTGTTTATAGACTACTACAATGAATGTTTTGAATGCTGTGGGACAATCATGTGGCTTAGAGACAAAGAAGCTCAGCGAATTGCCAACGCATATTCCATTCCGCATTATCAAGATTCGGAAATTGAAAACAGCATATGGTGATCGTGTACTTTGTGTATGTGAAAACTTTGAGACATTTCTGCCTATACGGTTTAATGATATGTCGGAAAGTGTTTTTGATTAAGTCAATAATGCTGTGCAACCTGTACACTTAATTTATGAAGGTTTTAAAAACAATAGGTGCATGATTCGTTTTAATTAAATAAAAAAAAGTCAAATAATAATGGAAGTTATAAGTCATGACAATGGACTGAAAGAAAAATATGTGTATAGAATAATAATGTCTTAGTGTTTAGTATTGTCCTAAAAATATTATCATGAAACCAAAAAAAAATGTATATAAAGTTTGTAAATAAATGAAAATAATGGTACAATGTTGTTTTATTTTCTATAGAAGTCAGAATATTTAACATTGCAGAGTATACATGATTATGACAATAACAATCACACTTAATACAAGTCTTTGCCTATATGATAGTGTGTTATAGTTTTAAAAACAAAGCTTGTTGTAGATCTTTTTTCTTCCACGGTAAACAATAGGCATGAAAACGTTATTGTCCTGTTTTGGATCATTATCACTATCATAATCATAAGCAGCATGATCTATATCACTATTATTATAATCACTATAATTATCCTCAACATTACTAAAACCAGTTAAATATTCCTGCTCCTCTTCCTGTTCCTGTTCCTCTTCCTCTTCCTCTACAGTGTCCTCATGTAGAGTCTGCGTGGCTTTTGATAATGTTAAGGGTTTTTTGAACATTGAATTATTTTCAATAGTAGTATTGTTTTGTAGCACTTGCTTTTTAACATTTTCATGATTTTCTGTTGACAGCAATAGTGTTTCATGCAGTACACTACATTGATGATCACTGACACTTAAAACCACACTATTTTTGCTTTTTTAGCTCACTGTGACATTGTTTTGAACGTTGTTTTGTACAACGCCAAATAACAGTTCCATTTTTATTGGTTCGTTTCACAATATATGAATATCCTTTATAGAATGCATGAGGCTTACCATACCTAGTCACAGATACTTCCATATCAACTGTCAAGCTTAGACTAAGCTCTAGTAAAGACAACTTGGTAATAAAAACAATAGTTTAATGTGCGAGCATATATGGGTGCAAATGTGGGAGCAAAAAAAGTGGGAGCAAAAATTGGGAGCAAAAAGTAGGAGCAAAAAAGTAGGAGCAAAAAGTGGTAGCAAAAATTGGGAGGAAAAAGTGGGAGCAAAAAGTGGGAGCAAAAATTGGGAGCAAAAAGTGGGAGCAAAAATTGAGAGCAAAAAGTGGGAGCAAAAAAAAGTAGCATCAAGTATGGGAGCAAATGTGAAAGCAAAAGTGGGAGCAAGTATGGGAGCATATGTGAAAGCAAAAGTGGGAGCAAAAGAGAGGGAACAAAAAGTGGGAGCAAAAAGTGGGAGCATAAAGTGGGAGAAAAAATTGGGAGCAAAACGTGGGAGCAAAAAGTGGGAGCAAAAAGTGGGTGCAAACATTGGGAGCAAAAAGTGGGAGCAAAAAATGGGAGCAAAAAGTGCGAGCAAAAAAAAAGTAGGAGCAAGTATGGGAGCAAATGTGAAAGCAAAAGTGGGAGCAAGTACGGGAGCATATGTGAAAGCAAAAGTGGGAGCAAAAAGTGAGAAAAAAAGTGGGAGCAAATAGCGTAAGCAAAAGTGGGAGCAAATATGAGAGCATAAAAGTAGGAGCAAGTATGGGAGCACATGTGAAAGCAAAAGTGGGAGCAAAAAGTGAGAGAAAAAAAGTGTGACCACAAAGTGTAAGCAAAAGTGGGAGCAAATATGAGAGCAAAAAAAAGTGGAAGCAAAAATGTGAGAGCAAAAAGTGGGAGCAAAACGTGTAAGCAGAAGTGGGAGCAAACAAGTGTGAGCAAATATGGGAGCAGAAAGTGGGAGCAAATGTGAAAGCAAAAGTGGGAGCAAAAAGAGCGAGCAAAAGTGAGTGCACAAAGTGGGAGCAAAATGTGTGAGTAAAAAGAGGGGGCAATTGTGGTGTTTTACTAAAGCAATCTCCCCTAACCTAACCTAACCTAACTTCACCCAACCTAATTTCACCTAACCTAACGTCACCTAACCTAACCTTCCAACTCTCAGATCAAAAATGAAATTCTGGCCATAGTCGAGTTGGAACCCAAAACCTCTGGGATAACACCCAAGTATACTAGCCACTACACCGCGAAATGGGCAAATTATCATGCAGCACAACACAAAAATAAAAAAGTTTTCTGTAGTGTAACTCATTGGCTGACAATCATAGTTGAGAATTCAAACCCAAGACCTCAGGACTTTTGTTTTGAACATTATCAGAAATATTATTCCATTTACATTTTGCTGTTGCTTATAGTTATATGAGTTGGCATTAATATGGGAGCAAAAGTGAAAGCAAAAAGTGGGTGCAAGCATGGCTGGTTGTAGAGACTTTCATATCAACTAATACACATAAATTAAATTTTAGTAAAGTGACTTGGCTAATAGTAATTATAATATTAACAGTTTAAAAAAAATTCAAGGGGATTGATATTTTTCAGGGTGTAATTTCCAAAGTACTGTCAAGAATAATAATTACATGAACAGATTCCAAGATCTCTAGAGTGCTTTTAAGGTTAATGATTGGCTAGGACTGAGATAGAGCTAGCTAACCTAAGTTAACCTCAGCTCAGTAAACCTAACCTTGTCACATGGCATGTTCTACAAATATAGACTTGCTTTGAGAATGGCTATGACGTCACAGATGAATGGCGGTGGGAGGCTAGCAAAAAGGAAAATGTTTTTGTGTAATAAAAAGTCATGTCAAGCCTCCCACCGCCATTCATCTGTGACGTCATAGCCAGTCTCAAAGCAAGTCTATACTTGTAGAACATGCCATGTGACAAGGTTAGGTTTACTGAGCTGAGGTTAACTTAGGTTAGCTAGCTCTATCTCACTCCTAGCCAATCATTAACCTTAAAAGCACTCTAGAGATCTTGGAATCTGTTCATGTAATTATTAT
Organism: Meconema thalassinum; assembly: GCA_946902985.2. Lineage (NCBI taxonomy): Eukaryota > Metazoa > Arthropoda > Insecta > Orthoptera > Tettigoniidae > Meconema > Meconema thalassinum. The sequence continues at coordinate 24,592,460 of OX336400.1, forward strand.
TCTTGACAGTACTTTGGAAATTACACCCTCAAAAATATCAATCCCCTTGAATTTTTTTTAAACTGTTAATATTATAATTACTATTAGCCAAGTCACTTTACTAAAATTTAATTTATGTGTATTAGTTGATATGAAAGTCTCTACAACCAGCCATGCTTTCACCCACTTTTTGCTTTCACTTTTGCTCCCATATTAATGCCAACTCATATAACTATAAGCAACAGCAAAATGTAAATGGAATAATATTTCTGATAATGTTCAAAACAAAAGTCCTGAGGTCTTGGGTTTGAATTCTCAACTATGATTGTCAGCCAATGAGTAAGGGGGCGTGGTGGCTCAGCGGTCTAGCTGTATGTCTCTCACCAAGGCGGTCCGGGTTCGATTCCCGGTCAGTGCATGTGAGATTTTCGAAGTGAAATGCCATGTCCTGTGGTTCGGATTCCACGTAAAAAGGAGGTCCCGTGGCTCATGATCTCGAGATTAACGGTCACGTTAAACTACAAGCTTGCTTTCAGCCAATGAGTTACACTACAGATTTTTATTTTATTTTTGTGTTGTACTGCATGATAATTTGCCCATTTCGTGGTGTAGTGGCTAGTATACTTGGGTGTTATCCCAGAGGTTTTGGGTTCCAACTCGACTATGGCCAGAATTTCATTTTTGATCTGAGAGTTGGAAGGTTAGGTTAGGTGACGTTAGGTTAGGTGAAATTAGGTTGGGTGAAGTTAGGTTAGGTTAGGTTAGGGGAGATTGTTTTAGTAAAACACCACATTTGCCCCCACTTTTTACTCACACATTTTGCTCCCACTTTGTGCACTCACTTTTGCTCGCTCTTTTTGCTCCCACATTTGCTTTCACATTTGCTCCCACTTTCTGCTCCCATATTTGCTCACACTTGTTTGCTCCCACTTCTGCTTACACGTTTTGCTCCCACTTTTTGCTCTCACATTTTTGCTTCCACTTTTTTTTGCTCTCATATTTGCTCCCACTTTTGCTTACACTTTGTGGTCACACTTTTTTTCTCTCACTTTTTGCTCCCACTTTTGCTTTCACATGTGCTCCCATACTTGCTCCTACTTTTATGCTCTCATATTTCCTCCCACTTTTGCTTACACTTTTTGCTCCCACTTTTTTCTCACTTTTTTGCTCCCACTTTTGCTTTCACATATGCTCCCGTACTTGCTCCCACTTTTGCTTTCACATTTGCTCCCATACTTGCTCCTACTCTTTTTTGCTCGCACTTTTTGCTCCCATTTTTTGCTCCCACTTTTTGCTCCCAATTTTTGCTCCCACTTTTTGCTCCCACTTTTGCTCCCAATGTTTGCTCCCACGTTTTGCTCCCACTTTTTGCTCCCACTTTTTGCTCCCACTTTTTCTCCCACTTTATGCTCCCACTTTTTGCTCCCGCTTTTTGCTCCCACTCTTTTGCTCCCACTTTTGCTTTCACATATGCTCCCATACTTGCTCCCACTTTTGCTTTCACATTTGCTCCCATACTTGATCCTACTTGTTTTTTGCTCCCACTTTTTGCTCTCAATTTTTGCTCCCACTTTTTGCTCCCAATTTTTGCTCCCACTTTTTGCTCCCACTTTTTCCTCCCAATTTTTGCTCCCACGTTTTGCTCCTACTTTTTTGCTCCTACTTTTTGCTCCCAATTTTTGCTCCCACTTCTTTTGCTCCCACATTTGCACCCATATATGCTCGCACATTAAACTATTGTTCTTATTACCAAGTTGTCTTTACTAGAGCTTAGTCTAAGCTTGACAGTTGATATGGAAGTATCTGTGACTGGGTATGGTAAGCCTCATGCATTCTATAAAGGATATTCATATATTGTGAAACGAACCAATAAAAATGGAACTGTTATTTGGCGTTGTACAAAACAACGTTCAAAACAATGTCACAGTGAGCTAAAAAGCAAAAATAGTGTGGTTTTAAGTGTCAGTGATCATCAATGTAGTGTACTGCATGAAACACTATTGCTGTCAACAGAAAATCATGAAAATGTTAAAAAGCAAGTGCTACAAAACAATACTACTATTGAAAATAATTCAATGTTCAAAAAACCCTTAACATTATCAAAAGCCACGCAGACTCTACATGAGGACACTGTAGAGGAAGAGGAAGAGGAAGAGGAAGAGGAAGAGGAACAGGAAGAGGAACGGGAAGAGGAGCAGGAATATTTAACTGGTTTTAGTAATGTTGAGGATAATTATAGTGATTATAATAATAGTGATATAGATCATGCTGCTTATGATTATGATAGTGATATTGATCCAAAACAGGACAATAACGTTTTCATGCCTATTGTTTACCGTGGAAGAAAAAAGATCTACAACAAGCTTTGTTTTTAAAACTATAACACACTATCGTATAGGCAAAGACTTGTATTAAGTGTGATTTTTATTGTCATAATCATGTATACTCTGCAATGTTAAATATTCTGACTTCTATAGAAAATAAAACAACATTGTACCATTATTTTCATTTATTTACAAACTTTATATACATTTTTTTTGGTTTCATGATAATATTTTTTAGGACAATACTAAACACTAAGACATTATTATTCTATACACATATTTTTCTTTCAGTCCATTGTCATGACTTATATCTTCCATTATTATTTGACTTTTTTATTTAATTAAAACGAATCATGCACCTATTGTTTTTAAAACCTTCATAAATTAAGTGTACAGGTTGCACAGCATTATTGACTTAATCAAAAACACTTTCCGACATATCATTAAACCGTATAGGCAGAAATGTCTCAAAGTTTTCACATACACAAAGTACACGATCACCATATGCTGTTTTCAATTTCCGAATCTTGATAATGCGGAATGGAATATGCGTTGGCAATTCGCTGAGCTTCTTTGTCTCTAAGCCACATGATTGTCCCACAGCATTCAAAACATTCATTGTAGTAGTCTATAAACAAAACAAAAGCATACCTATTACACTCTAAAACAGCTTTAATAATATTGTGCAATTAGGGATTTTGCACTATGCATGGTGAATAAATTATACTAGTTATGCAAGAAATGCCCTAACTGTAGCAGATACTACTTTTCTGCATATAGCACAAGTGTTAAGTTCTAATGCACACTTGACACAGGCTATCATGTGTCCACAAGGCAAAAATACAACACCTAGTTCATCTTGATAACACATTTTACATAATTGTTGGTCACACTTTTGTATCTGTTCGTGGGACAAGTCTTTTCTTTCAGCCTCGTGTATTTGCTCCGTGTGTTCTAACTCTAAAGGCACATTTAAGTCTTGCGCTGCAATCACTTTTTCTTTACGAATAGTGTTCACAAATTCCTGACCTTTAAGCAACACCATGTATTTACAGTTTGGTAACCAACGAGCGTGTTGCACAAAAGGGTCATCAGTCATTTGCCAATCCTTTAAAGCAAATCCGCAATAAAAACACATTGTTTTATCCTCTTCACCAGTATAAAAAATCCAGCTTCACTTAGCTGTTTGGTAAGGTGTTTTAATATTAATGGCCAAACATTTTTATAAGATTCTGAACGTTTTTCAACAGAGCTGTACTCTGGGTGTGCTAGTGCTTTAGTCTTGCAAACTCCCAATTTTTCAAAAGCACATGCCAATTCAACACTGTCTATGGCATATGGACCACATACATCGACACTACCGTTGTTGGCTGGTAATACATTATTATTATTTATTTGTGATTCAGCAACGTAAGTAGCGGCCAATGGTCTTGTGGTTCGGTAAAATGAATACACAGGTATGTTACCCACTTGTTTTCCAAGCATGTAAGGACAACAAGGAGACCATCGCAAATGGTCTCTAAAGGGATCATCCCCTTCTTCCCAGTGTGAAAGTTCAATACAACAAAACACACAGCGCACCACATCTCCTCGGTTCAAGTAAAAAAATGGCTTTTGCAAGTTCATGTGTCGATAGAAAGCCTACAGGCCAGGATTCAAATGTTAACCAACGGTCATGTTCTGATTTTAAATTTAACCCACGTGGTAAACCAACTTGCTCACTTGTTGTATTTGGTACTAACGCCATGTGTTATAATAAAACTTTTTCTTATTGTAAGTTATTAACGTTGCACAAGAGCACAGAGTACTTTAAAGCATAATGCATGCTTGTTCACTGTCTGTTCATTACGTTAATGGCACATGACGACACCTTAAAGGAAACAAAATAACCCTTCACTCACTCAATCAATCAATCTATCAATCAACCAATACTTATAAATAAAACGTTAACGTTAATTGGCATTAATATATCAAAACACCATTAAAAATAAACTGTATGTTGGCACTAACAGTAACCCATGTTCTTATTTTCTTTTTATAAAGCTACAGTCATTTACACCCCCCCCCCTTTAACCAATATATAAACAAAAATGAATGTCATGTCATTTTGTTCACATTATCATGTTCAAACCTGTGGATATTCGTTGAGTCCATAGGGAACCACCCATAAATTAAATTTATTATTTTTATTTTTAGAAAATCCAACATGGCCTTGTAATTTTCCCTGTCAAAAACAACAACATAGCCATTAATCAAGAAAGCAATCATTGTCCCAGTCTTGTACAGGTAATGATTTTTTTTGTCTACGAGTTTTCAGTAGTGGTAAAATGGAATAGCATTTTTAAGTTGGACTTACCTGAGTTTTAAACAGTTCACTCTCTGGCAGTGGTTTCGCTTTATTGCGTTTCGGGTTTTTTTCAGCGACTGCTACGGCGGTAAGGCTATTCTTTCCAAGTTTCTAAAAATAAATAAAATAAACCGCTATAAATACCTAAATTCAGGTTAATACACACATTTCATAAAATAAAACATAAAACAAAAAAAATGAAACAAGTTAGTTTAAAAAATCATCTCACCTTTACTTGCAGTGACTTGTTGCTGTTCCCTTCTAGTGGGCTCCAAAGTGCAATGGTTTCTTCTCCCTCAGACATGTAAGGTATACCGGTTATCTGCAAACAAATAAATAAATAAAATCATTAATTACCTAATCAATAAATAATTGCTTGTAAATATATATATGAATCAATAAATGTATAAATGAATAAATATATACCTACCCCACAACAAGGTTAAGTATTTTCCACCAACACCAAAACTGTTAAATAAGACCAAGTGATTCATGCAACGCAGTATGTTCAAAGGTAGTCCACCCAAGTGAGAGTGGAAATGATAACGACATGTCTTTATATATGCTACGTTGCATGTATAATCATTTTTTCCCACGCTTTGAACATTCTCTTATCGCGCACGTGGACAGCTAACGTCCAACGTGAACACCTGTGGCAGATCAAATTTCACGTCAACTTGCATTTTGTCACGTACGAAGCAAACAGGATGTCACTTGTTAACAGTTATCGCGCACGTGGACAGCTAACGTCCCAGGTGAACACCTGTGGTAGATCAAATTTCACATGAACTTGCATTTTGTCACGTACGAAGCAAGACAGGATGTCACTGGTTTAGCCTACATGTGGTTTCACACATGTTCACATGCATTTCGCTCTTCCCTGCCACCACGATGGTCAGATTATTTCACCTTCAAGTGTCCTCTGCGTCTTTGTCATTTTCCATTGCACTTGTTGTCAAGTCAGATCAGTGCATTCCAATAAGCTCAAATGACATTCACCTCCTGCTCGTCTGCAAGTTTGTTTTCTCTGCTCGCTTCGACCAACATAGAACCAAGTTCTCATCGCCGTTTACACGTTAAAGGTAAAATATCAGAAAACGAACCCTCGCTCTGTCATACACCGACCCGCCGAAATAGCGATTGTTCTTTTAAGCATAGCCACCGTGGTCAGCGACAGGTTCGGTGAAACACACACACTCAGCCGTATCGTCTCTCTCAACTACCACTCTTCATGAACATTATAAACAAGTATCGGTAAAGATTTTTTTCTCAACATGTATGGCGTTAGGCCCTTTGTGAATTATTTTTTGGAAAAAATATCTACCACATTTGAAAGGGGGCGTTAGCCCGAGTCCTAGGACACCTCGTACACGTCTCTAGCGTTATTAGTTCGTGAGATATCAGCAAAAATCACAAAAACACGTGTTTACCCCAAAATCGACTTTCCAATTTTTTAAAAATATAACGAGTGGTCCATAGCAAAGAGGACGTCAGCCCGAGTCCTTGGACCCCTCGTTCATGCCTCTAGCATGATTGGTTCGCGAGATATTAAAAGCGGATAACCTTTTGGTTTTGTTTTTTTCATTAAATTAAGAGGCTATAGGAAAGTAGGGGGCATCACTACGAGTGCTAGGACACCCTGTATGTTCAAATCCCATGATTGGTTAGCGAGATATCAGGTTCGGGGCAAATACGAGGAGGGTTCAATAAGTTAGTGGACAGCTCCCCCACCATCCCACTACTACAGGTTTTCATCCTAGAGACTTGACATTTATTTGGGGGGTAGAGGGGGTAGGGATCATTGATTTACATGAAACAAACTTTTTTGTAAACTTCCTAGTTTCCAAAATATAGGATTTTCAAAATTCGAGTGTTTTCAAAAAGGCATAAAAAGTAAAAAAGATTCATTATAAAAAATAAAGGTCATAAAGACCATTCGTTTGAGCCATGGCATAACGTTCTATCATGTTTAGTGTTCAAGCTATCGCCTACTTTCGAAAACGAAAAAATCAAAAAAAAAATTCAAAAATATAACGAGTGGTCCATAGCAAAGAGGACGTCAGCCCGAGTCCAACGACACCTCATTTGTCAAAATCGGACCATGCGTTCGAGATATATTTAACATGTCTAAGGCTTAGTAGTGGGGCAAGGAGGGTTCTGGAGTGGCTTGGAAACCGCCTCACTCCACTACTATCCAAGATCCCCTCTTGTAGATACTTAATAACAAATCCAACTCTGAATTAGGCCTACTGATTTTTGAACAGAATTGTGTTTGTCTAGCTGGTCATTTTTGATTGTACGCCTGAAAGCTTCAAAAATTAGTTCAATCTATTAACTTAATACATCGTTTCCCAAATTATTTTTCATCATTAGAAAATGTATTTTGGCTAATTTCAGTACCGGCACGTAAGAACATTATCGTACGATGAGCTCTCATTCAGCGTTACCTTTCCACTTCAGTATTTTATGAAAGTGAACAAAACAACATGGGCAAATGGAAATAAGGTAGTTTAAAGATTTTGTAAGCGTTGGTTTTTAACCACTATACATTACATTTGCTACGTAGGAAAATATTTTAATCAATGAACTGTTTCCTTTTAAATTCCATTTTCCATGAATCATAGAAACCTTCGCAAAAATAACCCAGAATTCTGAAATTCTACGAAGAATTGACTAATTTAGGGATGCAATGTAGCCTATCCTAGAAGAATCTCAAAATTCCCTCAACCAAACACACTGTCCATAACTTACGTTCAATATTTATTATCGAAGACTACACCGTCACATCTGTAGCATAACCTGTAATTTGACACTGAACATGATTGACGACTGCACTGTGTAGTCCACACTACATTTAATCCAGCATAGGGACATAAAGCATTTTTATGTTCGGAGATGCATTTACTAGCAGTCTCAACAAAACACCAAGAAAAACGTCTAGCCTATGGACATGTAAATACTTGATACCTTCGAGCTTAAATACAGGCCTGTTCAGTGGAGTAAGGGATAGGGTAAATTATAATAATTTATAATAAATTCCAGCATTTCCATGTTTAATTATTTTTCTTTCATGTTTCGGAGTTGAGAGGAAACGTAGGCTAAATAAATGCAAGTAATTAAGTCAAGAATTTTAGGGTTATTTAGCAATGAATTAACATATGTATGGAAATAAATACCCGATCCTTTTTTAAACGTCTCCTTACATCCATACGCGACACAGTAATACACCATTCTGACTTAGCAATGAATATAACTCACTTTAAATAACCCAATTCTATCATCACGTGTAGTATTTCAGTGCTCCAAACTATCGCAGTTCCCTTTAGTCAGCTGATCGAGATGTTGGTTTCAACAACGTGACGTCATCAGCCATCTATTGGATTTATGATCTAAGGTTCCTGCCAAGCACGCATCAAGTTCGTCAGCTGTTCCTGGTGAAGGTTACATCGCTTCAACAGGAAAAGGGCAGCCAGCGCTCTCCCTTAGCTACCACCGGTACTACACGCAACCCGACAATGCACAGTGGGTCAAAATCGAAATCTAGGAGAAGCAAAATTATTTTTACGTTTTGATCATGAATTTAGAGTGAAAGCTACGTATATAATTTGTTTACTTCATAATAAACATCAGTTAAGACCTTTCTTAAGCTCGTCTACACATGCAAGAAATTGTCTATGACTAGGAGTTGGATAGAGCATTGAGTTATCTCTTCAGAACAATTTTTATATCCCTAATTTACTTTTAACAAAGTCACAAAGTTCCACTTTTGATATAATCGTCGAACCCAGTGCTTCAAACGGTTGTAAACGTGTGAGAACTGGTTGCGCGGCATCTTCTAAAACGTAAAATAACTAAGTAAATTGCAAAAAGATGCCAAAAATCTTATAACAGGCGTAAATTACAAGACTTTATCTACATTTTAACATTAAGTAGAAAGTGATGCAGAGTGACGTGACATACTAAAAAACTAAGTGAAGATATAATTTAAAAAATGATAGTTAAATATTATATAATGCAAATATAGCTAAAATTACGTAACAATTACGCCCATTAATAACTGAAACTCGTTATAAAGATCATACCTTCTGTTGGATGTTCCATCTTAAAGCATCACACTAGCCACAAAGACAACCAAACCACAGCCACCTACATTCACCCTCCAATTCAGACTCCTCGAACAGTGGTGACAGATTTACACTAAGATGCGTTTATATCCCAGAATAGTGAGTGTCAATTTTATGAGAATGCTGTAGAAGTAATAAATTTTGATTTTTTTAGTATGAAATTATATAATTTTGTCCTATATTTCGATTTTGACCCACTGTGCAAAGCAGCTAATGACATCTTATCTGACGATAACATCGGGAGCTTGGTGCAAGGTATCGTGATGAACTTATTTCAGACAAGGACTTCCTTCAGCCCCTTGTGACAGTTCTCGCACAAAAGGTATGTCCTTCAGCAATGAGCTGATCGCGGAATTAAAGCATGAACTCAAAGCTCGCGAAAATGAAATTCTTGAACTCAAGTCCTCATTTCATAAAATAATTGAGGAAACAGAGCAATATTTAAAGGGAACAAAATAAGAATCTTTGGTGTGCCTGAAGAGAGAAGTGAAAGTAGTGTGCTCAATGTAGCTGCGAAGCTGAACGTCCCGTTGACCGTGGAGGACATTGACCGCTCGCATAGGGGGATGGCAAGCCTAGAGCTATCCTGTGCAAGTTTGTTTCATAAGGGAAACGATCGGCGATTTTTTACACAAAGAGGAGCTAAGGTGACAATTCGGGAGGATCAGACACCATCTACTGAAACAAGCGGAACAGCAAGTGTGGACATCAGATGGTACGTTAATTGTACTACGAGGTGACATCAAACACCGTGTGAGAAACTCAACCGAGCTTAAAAAGCTCACTCCCTGTTTAGTTCAAGGTACAATGTAGTTGTAGATAGACTACCGTACTCATATTCTTCACTCCTTTTCCTCCTTTTATTTTTAGCCTATTTTCAATTTTGTGAAAATAGGCTTATGAGATCACCTTTTGTCCGTGTGTGTGTGTGCGTGTGTGTGTGAGGTGTGTGTGTATGTGTCCCCCTAATAAAATCTAAACGGCTGGAGCGATTTCAATGAAACTCGGTAAGTTCATAGCACTATTCCGGACTACCCCGTCCGTGCCCTTCAAATTTTCTTACGTCTCACCAATCCAAAATGGCGGCTGTGCGAAATATTTCACCAGCATTCAATATCTCCGAAACTATTACCGATATCACCCTGGATTTTTTTACGGTGATAAAGGGAACTACTAGAAGTTCACCTATGCTATGTGACTTTTGAAAAACTGGTAACTACAAAACCAACATGGCGGCCACGCGAATTTGCGACATTTAAATAGACGTTTCTCGCGATTTAACCAACCAAACGCAATAAAACTTGTTACAGTATATGTTTATACACATTGTAATGCACCGACATCTAACTTGGTTCAATTGTTTACATAACCACAAGATGGCGGATGTGCGAAATATATCACCGGCATTCTATATCTCTGAAACTATTTGCGGTATCACCCTGAAATTTTGTACGGAGATAAAGGGCACTTCTGGAAGTTCATCTATAAGACTTTCAAAATCCAGTTAACTACAAAACGAACATGGTGGCCAAGCGAATTCGAAAATTTTAAATAGACCTTTCTCGCGATTTAATGTTCCAAACGCAATGAAATGTGGTACAGGATATGTTTATACATATTGTAATGCACTGGTATCTAATTTAGTTCAATTGTTGACATAACCTCAAGATGGCGGCTTTGCGAATTTTAAAATTAGGTTTTTATTTCTTGTGTCGTAATCATGCGATCGGAGTGAAAGTTTGAATTATGAACCTACGCAATAATTTTCCTTCAATGGTACATGACTCTATGGCCAATACATTTAACAATACAACATGGCGACCATACGAAATATTTAGCCGGCTCTGAATATCTACGAATCTACTATAGCAATCAAACTGATTTTTTTTATGTTCATAGGGGCTATGAACTTAAGTTCACCTATAGAACTTTAAATAACTTGGTGATTACAAATCCAACATGGCAGCGACGCGAAGTATAAATATTCACATGGACGTTTCTCGCAATTTAACCATCCAAGTGCAGTGAAACTTGGTACAGTAAATCCTTAAACGAATGTTAATCCACTGGCATCTAATTTATTTCAATTGTTTCCATAACCACACGATGGCAGCTGAGCAAAATTTTAAAATCTCGTTTTTATTTCTTGTGTCCTAATCATGCGTTTGAAGTTTGAATGGTACACGTACACAATATTCTTCATGTAACATTACATAACTCTAGGACCAACATATATAAAATCCAACATGGCGACCATGCGAAATATTTAGTCGTTTCTCAATATCTACGAATCTATTACAGCAATCAAACTGAAATTTGTATGTTGATAGTGGCAGTTAACATAAGTAGGTTACATGAAAATAGGCTGTATAGTTCTTCACGGAACTACTTGTGTTTTTTTTAATTTACTTCATATGAAATCCACAGCCTGTTCCGACCGGGTCAGGGATGCAATTAATGAAGCCCTCATCTAGCGGCGAGGATATGAACTGTGCCGGCTGCCGAGGCCTATCGCACTCCTCCGAGGCAATGATTAAATGAATGACAGATGAAATTAAATTATACCGTAGTGGAGAGTGTTGCTCGAATGAAAGTTTAGACAGGGAAAACCGGAGTACCCTGAGAAAAACCTGTCTGCCTCCGTTTTGTTCAGCACAGATCTCACATGGAGTGACCGGGATTTGAACCACGGACCCAGCGGTGAGACGCCAGCCACGGAGGCTTTTTAATTTACTTCATATACTTAAATAACCAGTGATGGACGAAGAAAAGAGGATCTAAAAAGTAGGTTAGCTCAGGCAAGGAAAGCATTTCTGCAGAAAAGGAATCTGTTGACATCGAATATAGATTTAGGTATTAGGAAGTAATATTTGAAGGTCTTTGTCTGGAGCGTGGCGCTCTATGGAAGTGAAACTTGGATTATTGGTGCAGCAGAAAAGAGGAGAATTGAAGTGTTTGAAATGTGGTGTTACAGGACAATGATGAAGATCAGATGATTGGATAGGGTTACAAACGAAGAGGTATTGAGACTACTGAGAGAGGAGAGATGTTTCTGGCGACTGCTAATGAAGAGAAGAGATTGGTTGGTAGGACACATACCAAGACACCCAGGAATAGCAAGCTTAGTTATGGAAGGAAGTGTCGAGGACAAGAACTGTGGGGGTAGACCAAGGCTAGAATTTTTTAAACAGATTGCCTCGGATGTAGGGTGTGGTAGCTATGTAGAGATTAAACGATTAGCTCAGGACAGGGAGGCATGGAGCGCTGCATCAAACCAATCAAAGGACTGAAGACTCAAACAACAGGAATTTAAATAATTATGCAACATTTTTTTTGGACCATCTCTTAATATTTAATATTTCTGGAAACTCTGTGTCTGTAGTTAGTAGGCCTACCAACCTTAAATATGCCTTCTGCAGGCAATTCTTCTGAAAATATCCAAACCCATGTTCCAAATTTACATAGAACCTTCCCCACTGAATTGAAAGGTATGCAACTAAATGTACAATCCTTAGTAGATACAACTCATTTTGATGAATTGTGTTATTGTTTTGCAAATTCAAGTATTGATATAATAAGTATAAGTGGATCGGGTACTAGATTCTCAGGTTAGTACAGGGTCTTTATATTTGCTTAGCAAGGACATTCTCGCTCACGCGCTCCGCCAGTGACGGCTCAGTTCCCGGCGACCGCGCGCGCATATGTACGGCAGAATACGGTGCTTAAAATCAGTATCATGCTTTTTTACTCAGCATGTTTACAGTAGATGATGAAAAATTTCCCCATCCTCTGCCAAACATAATCGGCATCTCCCTGTGAAGTTTCCGGTTACTCCGGTTAATTTAGGTTCAGTAAGGAAATAACGACATTTACATCTATTTTATTGTTTACTGAACCTGTACGTTTGAATCTGTTTTAGCCAGTTGTTTTATTGTCTGATTGATAAGAATGGACCTCCTTGGAAATTTCACTCGGAACTTTAGCCTTGTTCTAGAGCACGATTTCCTGCACTTTATGTAGGCTACGTATTGTGCAGATATACACGTTCAGGCCACGAATATTTCACATAAGGCATTACAGCACTATACACAATCACAATAAAACACTATACAATACGATATACAGTACACAGTAGCTTTATAAAACGCAGCTCACACGTCTACCGCAGCAAGAGCGTGGGAATACGGCTGGAGACCGCGCGCCAACCTGTAACAGCCGGCTATTGGCTGGGGACTGGCGGCAAAGGTCGACCGGAATCGCCCTGCCAAGCAAAAATAACGACCCGGTATGTGTATATGAACAGCGGAGAGCATTGCCTCAAGACAAAAAGGCGAGTGATGGACTCGTGTGTACTTCCCGTTCTCCTCTATGGAGCACAAACGTGGTCAATAACTAAGAAGCAAGCTTCGAAGTTAGAAGTGTGCCAGAGAAAAATGGAGAGAACATTTCTTAACATTACATTAAGGAACAGAATTAGAAACGAGGAAATCAGGAAGATGACAGGACTAGAGGATGTCATCACGAGGGCCAAGAAACTGAAATGGACATTGGCAGGCCATGTACTGAGAATGGATCACGCAAGGTGGGCCTACTCAACTACAGCGTGGGAGCCCAGAGATGGAAGAAAAAACCGCGGCCGTCCGAAGACCAGATGGTCAGACGAGTTCCAGTGGACGATGGGGAAGCATTGGATGAGAGTGGCAGGTCAACGGAATTCGTGGAGGACTGTCGTCGAAACAGTTTGTTTAAAACATCCCGAGACTCATCGTCAGCTTAGATAAATCTTCAGGATAATATGAACTAGGTTCAATTTTTACGAGTGAAAATGTTTAACATCATTTGTGAGGAAGATGAATAAGAGTGTAAATAGTCAGGACAATTAGTTTTAAGTTACTAGCTCTTCTAATGAAATATTTTAGAGCTACCCTGCTAGCAGGAGGCCTTTGCCCTTTAAGGGATTTACCAATGGCTAATAATAATAATAATAATAATAATAATAATAATAATAATAATAATAATAATAATAATAATAATAATAATAATAATAAATTACCAGGATATAATCTGTACAGGAATGATACAGTAGATTAGGTAAGAGAGCAGGCGGAGACAGTATCCCCTGTAAACTACTCTACTCATCTCCTGCTGAGTGGCTTCGGTGGAGTAGTGGGTAGCATGCTGAACTGCTGTGCCCAAGATAGCGGGTTCAAACCCAGCCGAAATCGTCGGATTTTTAAGAGCGTTATAAATCCCCCAATATGCCTTCCTTCGGAGGGAAAGTAAAGCTGGCGGTCCCATGTCATAGATTTATGGCATGTTATAAAACCTTCCAATAATTACACCTGTATGAAGCTAAATTATAGGTTAAATATTTGACAAACGCTTTTAGGTTCCGACTACGACTAGTAGTCGTTGACGGTGGCGTTTGACGGCAAAAGTTGGAACTACTTAAAAAAATTCAATGTCTGCAGTCCTTACTTGAATTGAAACAGATGGTTGGTTGGTTCCTCAGTTTAGGGGCTGCGACAACGCGGTCATGTAGCCCCGTGTACTTTGGGTGAGTGTAGAATCTGTCTGATAACCGGTGTTAATTACCGGTAAATCATATGTACAATATATACATCACTAAAACATTGGTTGCGTTCACATTCACAACGAGATATGCAATTGTTGAAGCCAGTCCAGAAAGGGAGGTGCAGCAGAAACAGCATACTTCCTCAGCGGACATTCTTGAATAATATGCTCTACGGTTTGAAGAGGAGCTCCGCAGTCAGTCACAGGCAGAATCATTTTGAACACAATATTTGATGGTCAGCTGCTCTTTACTTGTCAGAACCTACATAAGGAGTGTGTTCTTTAGTTTGTGCTACCACGGGGATGTACAAGAGTGTCGGTGTGGAACCTTTTCAACATACGACCTCTCGCAAACCACTTGCACTAGAATGCTGAAACAAACGTCACTGACATTCTAATTTACCCTATTTTCATTTTGTTAAAAAGTGTTGCTGAAACAATACTCGTTTGAAGTATTATTCAAATATGTTTATAGGCCAAAAATACGAGCCCCGACTACCACATCAATAGCACTTTCCATTTCCGAAATATTTGCGGTTCAAGATTTAGGTGACTCACCCGTATGTAAACGACCGACCTACAATTCTCCTCCACACAAAACATCACATGTAGGCTATGCTGATGACCTGCAAATTTACTACCATCTTCCCGTAACCTGTCTCGATAACTGCATCAGCATAGTAAATTCCGACATTGAAAGGCTCTTCGAATATGCTTATAGCCATAGTCTTCTATTAAACCGAAAATAAAACATTAGCCATGTTTGTAGGGTACCAAAAACTCTTATCAAATCTCAACAACAGTGTCATTTATCCAATAGTTGTTAATGGATCTGTGGTCAAATATCAAGAATGTGTTAAAAACTTGGGACTACGTAGATAATACTCGATGTTGGAACCAACCATGTAGTCAAAAAGGTGACTGGTATTCTTCACCAGTTCCGTCGAAATCTAACATATCTTCCTTTTAATGTAAGAAAGACCCTGATACAAAGCGTGATATTTGCTATTCTAGATTACGGGTCGTTAGTATATAGCGATATTTTAGATAAATACAATATGAAGCTGTAGCGAGTACAGAATGCATGTCTACGTTTTGTCGTCAACATTCATAAATAATGTCATGTTATTATAAAACCATTGGCAGGCTAACGGTTAAGGAAATACTGTCATACTCGACTTCTTGCTTACTATTGTGAATTTTAAAAACTAATACACCCCATTACCTGGCTAAATCCTTTGTTCAAATGAGTCAAGTGCATGATCGGAACAATAGATTCACTGCTAAAACTCTGCAGATTCCTCAGCATCGCACAAAGAAACGTAACACATCATTTGTGGAAAATGCCTCGAAAATATACAACAATTGAAGACTGGGCGAAGTACGACAGAGGAGTGTCAAGGATCAGAAATCGTATATTCACTCCTATTTAATTATTAAAACATGTACAGTACAAGCTTAGGATAAAATTGTAACATAATAGTATTACTTTTATTAATTAAGTAGGTTAAAACAGTTTTGTATATATATCTTTCTTCCTTAGTATTTAGACTAATTAGATTAATTAAAGACTGTTGTTGTTTGAGTCTTCAGACTTTTGACTGATTTGATGTAGCTCTCCACGCTACCCTGTCCACACTCTACATCTGAGGCAATCTGTTTAACATATCCTAACCTTGGTCAACCCCTACAGTTCTTGCCCTCGACCCTTCCTTCCATAACTAAGCTTGCTATTCCTGGGTGTCTGAGTATGTGTCCTACCAACCTATCTCTTCTCTTCATTAGCAGTCGCCAGAAACATCTCTCCTCTCCCACTAATCTTAATACCGCTTCGTTTGTAACCCTATCTACCCATCTGATCTTCATCATTCTCCTGTAACACCACATTTCAAATGCTTCATTTCTCCTCTTTTCTGCTGCACCAATAGTCCAAGTTTCACTTCCATAGAGCGCCACGCTCCAGACAAAGGCCTTCAAAAATGGCTTCCTTATACCTAAATCTATATTCGATGTCAACAGATTCCTTTTCTGTAGAAATTCCTTCCTTCCCTGAATAACCTACGTTTTATATCCTCTTTGCTTCGTCCATCACTGGTTATTTTCCTTCCTAACTAACAGAAGTCTCCTACTTCCTTTAGTTTTTCACCTGCCAATTTGATGTCCATAGAGGTTTCTGATTTATTTCGGCTGCATTCCAATATTTTTGTTTTATATTTATTAATTTTCATCATGAATTCTTTCCTCAAGACGGAGTCCATACCATTCAAAAACTCATTCAAATCCTCAGGCGTGTCGGCCAAGATGGCTATATCATCGGCAAATCTCAGAGTTGAAATTATTTCTTCTTGAATCTTCACTCCCACGTTAAACTTTTCTCCAATTTCCTTCATTGATTGTTCAATGTAAAGATTGAAAAGTATGGGTGATAAGTTGCAGCCTTGCCTTACACCTTTCTGAATACCAGCTTCTCTCTCATGTCCTTCAGCTCGAATGACTGCTGTCTGGTTTCTGTATAGATTGTAGATCACCCTCCTATCCCTGTACTTTATTCCAATCGTTTTCAAAATGCCAAACACTTTAGTCCAATCAACGTTATCAAAAGCCTTTTCTAAGTCCACAAATGGCATGAACGTTCTCTTATCTTTCCTTATTCTACCTTCCAAAATCAGCCTGAGACTTGGTACAGCTTCCCTTGTTCCTACATGTCTCCTAACACCAAATTGGTCTTCAACCAACTCCGTTTCTATCTGGCTTTCTATCCTCTTGTAAATTATTCTAGACATGATCCTTGAAGCATGAGTAATTAAGCTGATTGTACGGTAATCTTCACATCTGTCAGCTCCCACTTTCTTCGGTATAGGGATGATATTATTCTCCTTGAAATCAGATGGTACCTCACCTGTCTCATAAATCCTACACACCACGTGAAATAACCTGATCAGACCTTCATCTCCTATGCAGCGTAGCAACTCAATCGGATCAGTTATGCCTGGTGCTTTGTTCCTGCTTAAGTCTTCCAATGCTCTGTCAAATTCTGATCTCAATATTA
Organism: Meconema thalassinum; assembly: GCA_946902985.2. Lineage (NCBI taxonomy): Eukaryota > Metazoa > Arthropoda > Insecta > Orthoptera > Tettigoniidae > Meconema > Meconema thalassinum. The sequence goes on from OX336400.1 coordinate 24,609,857, forward strand.
AATCTCCTTTTGCATCCTCATCAATTTCCTTCTCCCTTTCCATTACATGATTCTCAATCTCCTTTCCCTTATACAAACACTCTATGTAAGCTTTCCATCTCTCAACTATCTCTTCCCTATCTGTTAGAGGCATTCCATTTGTGTCCTTAATATTACAGCACTTAGTCTTCTTTTCCCCAAAAGTATTCTTAATCCTTCGATAAGCTGGGTCTACTTTTCCTAATTTCAGACAATTTTCTATGCCTGCACATTTCTCTTTCAACCATTCGTCTTTCGCTTTCTTGCACTTCTTGTTAACCTCATTTCTCAGACGTCTGTATTCTGCTTTCCCCTTTTCATCTCTTACATTCTTGTGTTTCCGCCTTTCGTCCATCAATTCTAGTATATCCTGAGTGATCCACGGTTTTCTACCTATTCTTTCTTTCCAATGTTTTCTTCTGCGGATTTTGTTATTTCATTCTTCAAAAGTGCCCATTCATCTGCAATTGAAGTTTGTTTAGGTTTTTTTTCTTTAGTCCTTCCTTTAAACTCTCCTTGAATCTTTCGTTTACATCCTGCTCTTTCAGTCTGTCTATTGCCCACCTTTTTGGCTTTTGACTTTTCTTCAGTTTCTTCAACTTTAATCTGCATTTCATAACAACCAGATTGTGGTCAGAGTTTATGTCAGCACCGGGATAGGTTTTACAATCCAAAATCAGGTTCGAAACCTCTGCTTGACCATAAGGAAGTCTATTTGGTAACTCTCCTGGTCTCATCCATGTGTATATTCTTCTATTGTGGTTATTGAATAAGGTGTTAGCTATGACCAACTCATGCTCGGTGCAGATTTCCATCAGCCTGCTTACTCGATCATTCCTTTCACCTATTCCAAAATCTCCCACTATCTTCCCTTCTCTTCCTTTTCCTACCACATCATTCCAATCTCCCATTACTATAACGTTTTCATCACCCTTGATATACCTCAGAATTTCATCTATTTCTTCGTAGACCTTTTCAACATCTTCATCATAAGCTTGACTGGTAGGCATATAGACATGCACCACTGTGGTGCACGTCAGTTTTGTATTGATTTTTGCTACAATAATCCGTTCACAATATTTCTCACAATATTCCGCCCGTTGTCCAAGTTTCCTACTCAATATGAGACCAACCCCTGCTTGGCCATTGTTTGATTTAGTACTAATAACCCTATAGTCTCCTGACCAAAAGTCCTGTTCTTCCTGCCAGCGCATTTCACTAATCCCAACCAAATCCAACCTCAACCTATCCATTTCCCTTCCTAAGTTTTCTAACCCTCCACTTCCCAGAAGACTTCTAACATTCCACGTTCCGATCCGTAGAATATCAGCTTTCCTCTTTGTCACTTCTGTGATGTTAACCCCCTCTCGAGTAGTCCCCACCCGCAGATCCGAACGGGGGACTAGTTTACGTCTCGACTGGAATTTTACAAGGGAGGAGGCCATAAGCACATGTAATTATGCATAGAGAGGTGCATATCCTCGGGAAGAGCATTACGGCTGTAGTTTTCCGTTGCTTTCAGCCGTGCAGGAATCCTTAGATCTGAAGAATGCACACTTTGTCACGAACCTGGAAGTAAAATGGATAAGGGGCACCTGCTACATTGCAACAAACTTGATGTAACTGCTAGAACTTCAGGAAACCTCACACAACTCTATTGGAACGCAAGAAAGCTGATGGATTGGAATCCGAGCTAGCCATAAGAAACAACAACAACAGTAATCATCTAACCGTGTTAAGTTTTATAATAAAGCATTTCTAGCATACTCCCTGGCCTGATTTATATACAGTACAAGGTAAAAGCAGAGCTCCTTCAGAGACACAAACCATTTTACATAATGTTAGCATATGATTTTGTACTATGATTTAAAAACTTGCTAATATGCTAAAATCCACCCCCTACTTCTTACCAACGTAGCACCTCTGTGTAAAAATGTTCTTCAGAGGAGCCCAATTATCTTGGGTGGTTAATGCTAAATACCTGAAATAAAAGATACACTTACAAACTGTACACTTCATTACTTGTGCATGTACTTAACTACTTTCAAGACATCTAAGCTTGTTTATTACACAAGAATGTTGAGACATTGTTCATCCCTATTCAAGTTGCAGAGAGCTACTGTGTGTATTTTATTTCAGGTAGGCCTATTTGTATAGAATGTAAACATTATCTGCCCAAGATAAATGTGGGATGGTCGAACTTCACTAATTAGGTTAAACCCAAACAGTCCTGTCAGCACACGATAATGGGTTTGGGAAGAGAGTGAGGGTAGGCAACCTCCCCTGAAATGTTGGTTAAGCCATGAGTTGACTCTCAGCTACGTACACTTGGATCTCCTGGATTTTCTGTAGATATAATCAATGCAGCTAACATGTTATCCATGTACAGTCAAAGAGGTGGAGAATTATAGGAAACTGTAAATTTCATAAGTGTGAGTTGTCAAAACGTGGCCAAAAGGATCCCCCAATTTACACATTTGCAGATTTTGAGAAATCACCCTGTGGTAAAGGTATGAATGTTATTTTTACCGTATTCTTTTAAGACTTAAACGATGTGTCATAACATTTCTACCTTCAATTTTGTTCTTATACCAGTACTTCTTCTTGATTGAAAATGCTAAGAAGAAGAATTATTTTCATACCGTCAAAGTTTTAACGTTAACTCCACGAACTGTCAGTCTGTAATTTTGCACCTTGTTTTGTAGCAGAATACATATAAGCATTTGAACCTTATCGTTTTAATGTTCATATTGCAGGTTATAACTTTCATACGATAACATTTTTACGAAGCTACAACATACAAATTCAAATGTGCATATTGATCTGTATAGTAACTCTGAAGCACAATAGTACATTATGCAACGAGCTTATAATGGCTATAATTAAGACACGAGTATTTTTATAATTTCCATACGAGTGTCTTAATCACCATTATAGGCGAGTTGCATACGACTGTTTATGTTCGACAATAATTATAACTTTATTATATGTTTTAACATAAATATCCATAAATATCTGTTGAGAGTCAGCCACTTGAATTTTGTGATTTGAGAGCGAGCGCTGGGTATATCTCTGTCTTTCAAGATCTCTGAACGACCGACGCATGCGCTCTATGTGCTTACAATGCCATATGCAGGCCATATGTTTACATCTGCCATCCCTCAGTAATATTGTCACCGGAGTCGTTTGAAGGCAATGCTGTGTAGAAATTAGTGTTGGTGATATTAAGGTACAGTGCTATTTCTTGTTTCATATTCACCAGTTTATTTACGCGAACATATGGACGGTGCGTATTCCATGTCGGTAATTTATTATAGCTCGATGTTGTGTTTATGTCCGACATGTTGGATTTTGAGCGCATGCGCGAAGGTATCGTTACCTAATTGGTCAATGAACGAGCTCTGATTGGCTGGAGAAACTGTATTGTAATGAAAAACAGTGTTATAATGACCATCATTATGATACAGTTTTCTGACACATAATAGCGAGGGTCGAACATAAAGAAATTATTGCACTTGAGCTTCAAAGGCAAATCTGGAATAACGCCTAAAATGTCTAATGAGTGGTTTGAAATACGTGTTTGAGATAACAAGTGAAGATCAGGGCAGGTTGACACATTCCGACAATACTTACTACCAGTGGGGGCAGTGAAACCCGCCTCAGGAAACTTCCCCTGTTAGGATTTTCCTAATTGAACCCCGTGGAGTGAACTCATTAGCGGAGCTCGGTATCACCCGATAAATGGGCTCTCCTATATGTGTTGACCAAGTGAAGAACATTTTACATAGAATCTAAGAAGGCCAACATTGAAGAAATGGCTTCCACGTTTTCTATACGCTGCAACTACCAATGTTTGAAATTACCATCCTTCGTTTACATGTGGTAATCAATGAAAAGCTTTAAAATAAACCATGATGGTTTACTTTGAAAATGGTCGCAGTGAAATGTGTCACCAGCAGGCGTGGATTCAAGGGGGGTTACGGGGGTCATGATCCCCCCCCCCCGCCCCAAACGGAGACCAATTTTTTTTCCAAACTCAAAAAACGAAAATACAATAACCAGACAAATAAAACTTAATGAATTTTAACTGAAAAACAGTTTTTTTTTCATTTTATTCAATACCGAAAATATCTTTATTGCAATTATTATGTTCTGTTACAACTGTACATATTTACAACTTCATACCTGTTATATAAAAACGATTATTTATATGACAAAATCAACTCGTCTATTTTGTTTAGCAACCTTGTGATTACCGAATCGATGTCTATAGTGATGTCACTATGAATGTGCAGCAATGCACGGATAGGAATTGGGGGCTTTTTCTTTGCACCAAAAAATTTTGCCGACGTCCAAACTGCAAGCTTGGTTGGCAATTTAAGCTGCGACTTTCTCCCTTTGTCGGTACCAACTCGACTTGTCGAAACTGTAACGTACCTTGATACTTTTCTTGAAGCTCAATGTAAAAGTCGCAAACCACGCAGTTGCAATTTGTACGAATATTTTTGGTGCGCTAAACGCATCAAATTTCATCCATGTAGCTTGCAAAAAAATTGGTCTGGTTTTGTACGTTTGGTTATTTTGTGATTGCGTTGTTAGTGATACCATTTTTTTAACAATTTCGATTCTAAAGCCAAACTCTAGATCCACGCCTGGTCACCAGAAACAAATTTCAACCTTTTCAAAATTCTCATCACAGCTATTTTTATTCAATTTTCAAAATTTGTCTTTTCGTTTCCTTAGAATCTCCCTACTTTATGGGATTTTTTTAACGTTTCTTTTTTTTAAGTGCTTGTTAAACCTCCGGCTACAAATTTAACCTCAGTAAGACCAGTGGGGCTTTATGTAGACTTTCTATAAACATAAAAAAAACATGTTTTTTTAAAGCTTCGCAGAGTGAATATGAAATAATAATGCTTAATTAACAAATATGTAAATGACTGCCGTTCAATTTACAGCTGGAGGTTTGACAACCACTTTTAAGAAAGGAAAATCCAACCTATGTAAGTTATAACTATATAAATTTGTTCTCATTTCTAAAATATAGGAATGTTTCGAGGAATGTTTCGATTCATTCTGGATGCATATTGACAAACAGTATAAAAGAAACATGTACAGCTAAAGGGACTTTTAGTCGTAATTGTAATTAACTTTAAATAAATAAATTTCAATTTCAAGATCGTTCTCAAAATATTAATTTCATTACTATACATTCTTCTTCTTCTTATTATTAGTTGCCACACATCTGTACATGAAATACGAGGAAGTCAAATAGTCCTGTACCCTACACAGTGATATTATGCCCGGGAATGTCATCTTGCGCGATTCCTTTTTCCAAACGGTTCAAGCAGCTCCTATAAAGTTAAGTTCTGCGTTATTGATAATATTATATTACTAGCGCACCCGTGCGAGAAACCACACTTTCCCCAATAAGTTTATAATGAGAGACTTAAGGAGAAAGGTTGTTATGTTTTTATTTCAACCAAATGATTATAGAACACCATTTACAGTTCAGTTAGAATTCCAAATTAAGAAGGCAATCACTTGTTATTCGATACCGGTACTTATGAGATTATAGACTACGATTTGAGTACTCATTCCTTTGATTTACTGATTCTGAAATCCATGTTAAAATGATATGAAACAGGTGTCACAGCGGCCAAATGTGAAGTGGACAGCAATTATTACGGAGCACATTTTCCTACAGCAACAGTATATGCAAATCACACACTTCGTAGATTTTTTAAAAGTCATTTTTCAAAGAAATTATAGATATTTTTTACATTAGAGTTTAATTCGTCACTGCTAATGTCTATTCTCTTTCATTTGAATGCTCATTTGTCACGATCGGTCGCTTGTGAGCGCCACGGGAGGGATCTATACTACTGAAATAATATATATGATTTATGATTATTAATATCATTACTCCTATTATTATTATTATTCTTATTTTATGCATCCATTCATTTTCATTTGAGCGTTCAGTAGGGGGCGTGGTGGTGCAGTGGTCAAGCTGCTTGTCACTCACCACTTCCTACCGGGTTTGATTCCCGGTCAATGCAAGTGAGACTTTCAAAGTGAAATATCACTTCCTGTGGTTCGGAATCCACGTGAAATGGAAGTCCTGTGGATCATGATCCCGAGATTAACGGTCACGTCAAACTTCTTTTCTTTAATGATATTGTAAACGGACACAGATATCGGACAAACATGATGAGAGAGACTTGGATTCTGCTACGGTCCTTCGATGACATAAAAATCACTTTTGGTGAGAGAGTTATTTCTGTAGGATTATGACCCCCGATTTTATCATTCCCTCATCGTTGTAGTTTGAGTCTTGCAGCACTCCAAGTCTCCCCGTCCTGAGCTAATCGTTTCATCTCTACCTAGGTACATAGCTACCGCACCTTATATCCGAGGAAATATGTTTAACAAACTCTAACCTTGGTCTACCCATACAGTTCTTATCCTCGACCCTTCCTCCCATAACTAAAGTTGCTATTCCTGGGTTTCTATCTCTTCTCTTCATTAGAAACATCTCTCCTAGCTCACTCCTCTTAATACCTCTTTATTTTTAACCATATTTACCCATTTAATCTTCATCATTCTCCTGTAAAACCACGTTTCAAACGCTTCAATTCTCCTCTTGTCTACTGCTCCAATAGTCCAAGTTTCACTTCCATAGAGCGCCTCGATCGAAGCAAAGGCTTTCAAAAATGGCTTCCTAACACCTAAATCTATATTCGAGGTCAACAGATTTCTTTTCTGTAGGAATGCTTTCCTTTCCTGATCCAACCTACTTTTCATATCCTCTTTGCTTCGTCCATCACTGGTTATTTTGCTTCCTAAGTACCAGAAGTCTCCTACTTCCTTTAGCTTTTCTCCTGCCAATTCGACGTCCATAGAGTTTTCTGATTTATTTCGGCTGCATTCCAATATTTTTGTTTTACATGTATTAATCTCCATCATGAATTCTTTCCTCAAGGCGGGTTTCATACCATTTCAAAAACTCATTCAAATCCTCAGGCGTGTCGGCCAAGATGACGATTTATAGTCTATCCCCTGAAGGGATGCGTGGCTCAGCGATAAATTTCTCACCTGCTTTCCGCAAGATAGTGGGATCCAATTCCGACGCAGTCAGTTGGCATTAGAGGGTGCGCGAATGCGAGGGAGCCGTGTTGGTAGATTCACTGGCACGTTAACGATCCCCTTTGGAGAAAAATTCCGGCATCCCGGGATCTCTAAAAGCCGCATTAGTTAAAAGGGATGTAAAACAATCAACAGTTTTTGAAATAATCGTTTCGGTCTTCTATGGACCACGTTATTTCAACTGCCTTTTCCCTCGTTGTTTCACTTTGGCCCAGTGTTCGCGCATTCTTCTCCGGTGAGCTTCCTTTCGTTCTTCGGTCTACTTCTTGCCAGTTTTCAAATATGGGTTTTGGCTGAAAACTCTGCATTTCCCCAAGTTTCTTCCAAGATGTTCTCAGGTGATATCCCCAGTTCTTGTAGGTCTTTTTCCACCTCTGTAAACCAGATCCCTTTGGTTTTCTTTCCCACGAAGTAGGCACAGATTCGATTGGACAATCTTCCGGAGCTTATTCGTGTTAAATGGCAATAACATACATGAAAGAAAACAACCCCTGGCACTATACAGCCCATGAAGGGCCTAGGCCGACCAAGCGACCGCTGCCCAGCAGTAGTGTGGTAGTGTTCGTTCTGGGACTCCCCCTACTTTCATATAAACTTTGGCGATATCTCCCGAACGCATGATGGGATTTCAACGAACGAAGTATTGTTGGCGTTGGGATGACATGCTCGTTGCTAAGAATGTGTGTTGGTATTTTTTTTTTAATTTGAAAATTCTTGATTTTGAATTTTTGATTATTTTGGAAACGGTAAAGATAAGAAAAAAAGTTTGTTTGACATGAATGGTTGGTATTTATCTCGTCTACCAACACCATACATTTGAAGTCTCTAGGTGAAAAAGCTATGCATGTTTTGGGGAAGGGATGGAGGGGTTTAACCTAGTTTTTTGTGTTATTTTGTTATTTAGATTTGAAGTGACGTTGGCTTACCATACAGGGTCTTTCATATAAAGTAAGAACGGCAAGCGGCGGTTTTGTTATCCGCTGCTGTGGTGGCCTTGACCGAGCTTGTGACGCGCCACGGCCCCCTGCTGTAGTATTGAAAGCGCGCGCATAGTACAAACTTGACCTTGCAATAAGCGTGCAGGTGTTGTCAGTCGCCAGTCTGAACCACAGCTGCTAACATGTTGAGACAGTTATCATTGCAACATCGTATTTTTGTATGTAAAATTTATTTTAATTACGATTCGGCTCGGCGGGTACGTGATGCATTTGTTCAGCAATTTCCCGATGAAGTGCCACCTTCACTAGCACAGATTCACGTAATTGTAAATAACTTTGACACTGCTGGTTCAGTGCTCAATAAAAAACACAAAATAAAAAAATCAGAAAAAAATACAGTGGCATGACTCACTCGCGTCAGCCAAAATGGGGTTACAGATACAATGTCTGTATAACCCAAGAAGGACGACACTTCCAGGACCTTTTATAAGGTAATATTTCATAGAGGATTGTACACACGCTTAGAGCAGGGGGCCACGGCTCGCCACAAGCTCGGTCAAGGCCACCACACTAGCGGATAACAAACCCGCCGCTTGGCGTTCTTACTTTATATTGTGCCCAATTGGTCACGGCAGTCTGGCATCGAACTCAGGTCTCATCAGAAAAGACCAGGCACATGGTTATGCCTAGAGTCGAACCATTGATCTCTGCGGGGGAGCAATTATTGGGAACCCAAAGAGCAATGAGAGGTATACTGACATATAAGAAGGTAGCGTGATTTCACGATCTATAGGTGAATATCATAGCAATTTAAGGGAAGAACTGTAGCCAAATGCAAGGAAATATACATTTTCAGAGCATACGAAAATGAGAGAAGGCCAGTTTGAAGTTTTACAAATGACCCTTAGCAAGTGGGCGGAGAATCAAGGCGCCGACCGAACTACTTACGTCTGGAGCGGAGAGACAGCTCAGAATTAATGACTCGGGTATCCACCGCTTGACAACGGTGCAAGCTATGGTGGGATCGACTGCACATGGAAATTAATTAATTACAGCTAAGTGGAGCATTGAAATGCATTGAAATATACACCCAGGTGAATATATTCACGGAGGTAATTTAGGAGTGGTTTTTCACCTAAATTAAGGCCTTTATCTCCAAATGAATGCATCACAACCTATCCTACGCTCAAGAGCATTGACTTTGTGACCAGTCAACGGGGATGTACCACGATGGCGTGCCCACGCGCTGAACTAAGGCAATTAATTGTAATTAATTGGCCGAAGCGATCGCCGGCACGCGAATGTTTTTGAAAGCTCCACACCTAAATAAACAAGATGTAGATGTCATTTCGGCTGAAGAGGTATTATTTCAAGAAAGGAGTCGCTCTCATGTGTCCAGTGGACTATTTTGTACGAGAAGCCTTTATATATGGGGAGCGAGGCAAGCCAAGCCAGTTCGTTCTACAGTTCTTCACCAGTCGTTCGCCAATCTTCTACAGTCGCTCTACAGTTATTCTACAGTATACACGTAACTAAGACGCTGCTAGTAGCGCGCCAAATGTTAAAGTATCAACGCGCCGTCGTTGGAGAACAATAGAAGCAAGTTATAAAGCTTCATAAGTAATCATGAAGTGCGTCGAAAGTAAATTATTACAGATATTGACCTATTATCTGACGCAAATATAAATTCGCCACCGCGAAAAGGAACTTATAATGTTTTTGAACAGTTCTTATACCGGGAGGTATTGTCAGAATTATATATGACAGCATCATCAGAAACACTACAATGATAGGAGCTTGGAAACCATTGCCACCTAATATGGATAGTGAGCTGAACAAGATTGCAGGGAACGAGGATTGAACGTCCGTAAAACGCTGTTAGATTTTCACGGAGACCAGCGGTTGTCATAATTGCAGCGCATCTCTGAGATCAGGCGTAGGAGAAGTCCAATTTAAGGATCAACATGTGAAGTAGTGGATAAATGTATATAAATTGTGAAATAGTGATTTAAAGTGTTCATGTGTATAGTGATTAATATGCAGTGTATTGCAATGATAAAAGCCACTGATAAAAATATGTGTATCATGTGGAAAGTGTATGAATCTAAGTGTTGTGTCAAGGATAACATGATGGCTTAATTCAAGCGTCATGGTAGCGCTAAAGCTGAGGCGCTGGCACTATCCAGCAAAGAGGAAAAAGTGAGTACCCATTTTTTATAATGTAATTGTAACTAAGTAGCTCACCATGTAACGATTTATCACTTTGAGTAAGATGTAATAGTCACTTACTGAACGAGTTTTCACCACTCGTCTTGAATGAAATATGGCTTGGAAGGTGATTTGTTTGAGGCCATTCAGGCAAAAATAGTGATGGATGTAACGGTAACGTTAAATGAAAATAATAATAATATTATGGGTCGGCAGCAGTAAAGTAATAGGCATTTTTGGCCTAAATAATGTTCAAATAGTGTCATGTCTAATGTAAAGATACTGTATTTGATAAACAGTAAGAGTATAACGTGAAATATAGAGAAATACGACAGCTTTTTCAGTGTCAGTGAAATATGAATGAATATTTGATATGGTCAATCCTTAGGATTATGTTTGAGGACCATTAAAGTAAAGTAAGCCAGTAAATTTTATTAAATTTTGTTAGGAGCTATGTAAAGCTTTGGCTTAAGTGGTATGATAAAGAGAACGCGGGTGCCTTAATAATGGAGTCATATATGTGAAGTATTGTTTGAGCCGCTTGTAAGCGTGCTGAATTAACGTAGAATCCAGTGATTTACGTAATAAATATTGCGGGGACAAACTAGTATAGCTTGCGCGTTAGGTGAGAAGTTGGCTAAATCTACGAGTAGTATCGCCCTTGAGCATACTGTATTATTTCGCAGCGAATTGGACAGAGTCTGTCTGTATCCAACGCTTGCTTGAATTATGCCACTATTGACGTCCGTCGAGACGCTGTGAGCATGTGTGTGTTAATGACTTACCCTGAGGTAAAGATCATATTCGTCGTTTAGGAACGCAGGGTTCCTTATATTTTATTGACAGCTGCTGGTGAAAGTCGTGGATTTTCACTATGATGCGCGTCTAAAAGCCACTAGTAGTCACCATAGAACGGCAAGGCTATCACTAGAATTCCACCCCAGCCATGAATGTTAATTAAGGAGCCAGTTGAGCCCAAGACACTATAAGGATAGGTGTTAAATATTTAAATGACTCAATTATTTAGGAGCCACACTTAGCGTTACTCCAGTACTGCATTTTGTAAACAAACCTGACCTTGATCTTGACAGAGAGAGAGAGGGGGAATTGTAGACCACTTTTGCGGCGGCCATCTTGGATAGCCAGCTGGAACGAATTTTATTGCCTGCTGAGGGGGAAGGAAGGTCGTTCGACCGGTCCCTTGTAAATTAGAGTCACAATAGGACACTGAGAAATCTCGATATTTAAATATGCAATTAAGATATGATTATTTTGATGATGCCAAGTGAATTGAACGGTGGGTTGCTACTCACATACGTTGTTGAATCATAGAAATCAGATAATATTTGGCTCAGTTATCCTCTGAGGAGGAAAGCTGAACCAAAATAATGTAGGCATCTTCTTTTAGAGTGCATTTTGCCATTCCTGCTAATTTATGCAGACGGGTATGTGTTTTCCCAGAACATGACACATTTGTAACGATGATAAGCCCGACAAGACCCAGAAAATCGTTATATGGTGAAACTATAAAATTAAGTACCACTTTTATTAAGGCGCTCATATGGATGGAAGGAGGGAAGATGATTCACACAACACAACAAATATCTGTTAATGATTGCAGAAAGTAATGAATTCATGTTAATCAAGGTAAATGCCATAAGAAATGGAATAATGTTTATTAGTATCATTTTATGTGATATGTGATTTTGTGTTATGATACTCCCATTAACTAAAGTTGTGTCACTTGATGAACACTATGGAAACCCATGGAAGTCTGAAAATATCATTGACAGGATGCTAGAATTAGATTTGAGTGCAGTGTAGCACTATTTGAAGAAGAAAGCTCACAGAATAACCCTATTTTATTTGTGGGAATTAAATTTAATTTGTCCTTTATTTGTATTTGTTGTATAGCCATGATTTTAGACCAGTAAATGTGTTATCTTTAGGAAAATGTTGTGTATTTCCTGTAGAGTAGTTACCTGGTAGACTCAAATCCTGAGCATGTGGTCGTATGGTGGGCAGGAACGTCCCATACCTCGAAAGACCGTGAGTTAGTTGGGATACGAACACATGGTCCACATGATGACAATCGGGTACATGGAGGAGATGTCTCTGTACTAGGATTGAGTCACAGGTACTGCTAAAGTCGGCCAAGATATTAATGGTAGAAGCAAATATAGCATAGAAATTAGGACAGAATAGGAAAGGCCGCGTCCCATTTGTTAATAAGCCATCGCGTAAAATAAATTATTGATAATCCTCCATCAAACATGCTTAAATGTAAATGTAACTTACACACAAACCCCTTTAATTATCATGGCCCAAGCAATGTGGGACGGTATTAATTCATTATGGAACCGCCTGCATCTGTGCAATATGAGCGATCTTGGCATTGCGTAAACTGGCCAGGGCAACTACCACATGAGCATGAACCTATCTAATAATTATCATGTCGCCCAGGTGTGTGGGGCAAAGCGTGTTATAACCCATCTGATAATTATCATGGCGCCCAGTACGTGGATGGCTTAAGGGATTCAGAAAACCCCATAATAATAGCATGGTTTTCATGGGGAAAACCATAAAAATAATATTTTTCCTCAAACGTTGTTTGAGCGATTGTGAGTTTTTCTAGATGATATTCAGACGTCAGACACGGTTGTCAGACGGGTACGAGGGTCTATACCCATTCCATAGTTAGTTTTGGCATTTTATAATATGTTGTTGTTGTTGTCGTGGGATCGGAATCCTTTTCTTTCTAATAGAACGCGCCAGCATATTCAGCTGCGGCCTACCTATATCTCAAATTAAGAAGTACAGGATGGCTGGAACTGAAGACGTACTCAGGTGTATTGCTGAGTTGAAGGAACATTTTGATAATTCTAATGCTAAGAATAAGGAAGAATCTAAAGCATTTAAAGATGAAATAGCAGATAGATTGGCTACAATAAATGTACAATTGGATGCCAATCAAACCGAAATAAATACTAGATTGGAGGCTAATCAAGCCGAAGTAAACACTAGACTAGAGGCTAATCAAGCCGAAGTAAACACTAGACTAGAGGCTAATCAAGTTACAATAAACACGCAATTAGAGTCAAACCTAATAGAGGTTAATAAGAAAATGGATGACGTTAAAGAGTCTGTCCAGCGTTAGGTAACTAAGAATATTGTTAGCGTGGTCTCAGAAATGCAAGGTGATAGCGATAAACGCTTTGAGTCTATTGAATTAAAACTAGAGAATAATCTGCAAGCGTGCAGAGAGTCACAGCGTGAAATTAACGATAATTTAAGCAGTATGTCCATGGAGCTTAAAGACATTCAGAGTCAGAATGAAGCTAATACTAAACGTCAATTAGAGCAGTTTAATACGTTCACTCAGACCGTGGATCAAAGGTTCGAGGATAGCGATATAAAATGGAATACGCAAATGGCAGGTTACGCCAAGGCGGTAGACGAAGCCTTAAGAAAACAGGATCAGAATATCCTTGACCAATGCAAGGAAATTCAGGAAATAAAAACTTCTGGTCAAGAGAATAAGGAGATAATGTCAAATATGAAGAGACAAGTCGGGAAAGTACAGAAAGAGTTGGAACAAACTCAGAACGACTTAGCAGTTATCCATAAAAGACAGGACGAGGACCAGGGAGAAATCACGAAAATAAGGACTGAAATCTCTCATATACAAGGTCACATTCAAAAGGAAGTCACAGGCTAACGAGAAGAATTAGAACTTCGAGAAGGCTTAAAGACTGAAGCCAGTGATAAGACTCTTGCCGAAGTAAGAGAGATTCTAGCAGGAGAAATTATCCACCTGAAGGAAAACCTTAAGGATGGTAAGGAAAAGGCATTTTCTATGGCAGAAAGAAATCGAGATCGCCTAGAGAAAATAGAACGAGAGGTATTAGCTCGTTTGGAAAGGGCAGAAAATAGACACAGTCAAATCGAGACTAGAATGATCGCGCAGGAGGAATCTATGTTGCGGAATCCTAGGTCTAGCGAAGGAAGTATAGACGAGAACAGGAGAAATAGATGGGCAGAGATAGAAATACAGCCCACTCCAAAGAATGCAGCCATGCCAAGTCACAGTCCGTATACCACACCTGGTATGCCAATTGCCATGTCAACACCGCATGAAAATGCTGTTCAAAGTCAAATAGTCACAGTTATAAGGGCTAGTGATGAGAAACCAAAGAAATACTCCGGGAGTAATTCTAACATGACACCCAAGTACTGGCTTAAAGAAGTTTCCGAGTACTTGAATGACGCGAAAGTACCGCCAGAGCGCAGGTTGAGAGCGATTGAAAAACTAACCGAGGGGGAGTGTGCCCTATGGTTTAGGAGTTTTCGGTACACGTTCGACACCGTTGAAGAATTTCGCCAAGCATTTTTAAGCAGATACTGGAACGCGAGCGTACAACAGAACCTCAGATTGGACTTGTATTCCAAGCGTTACAGTACTAGTAATCCGACTAAGTACGGGGAATTCATTGTGAATCAATTGTGCCGTTTTCGAGAGCTTGATGAAGGGCTTAGAGAGTCAGACTTGTGCATAGCAATAGCCAAGCAGCTACCGTATGAAGTACAACGTCTGCTAATCTCGGCAAACGCCAAAACTGCAATTGATATGGAGGAGGTGCTGAGACAACTTGATCTAACCACAGTGCAGCACACAAGACAAAGTCGAAATGCGGAACAAGTTAACATGACGACTACACCGATCGAGTCAACCAAGGTGCAGACAAAAAGCAAATCTACAAGCACCGAAACAGAAAAATCCGACTGGCAACGCGAAGGACGCGAAAACCAAAATTGGAGGCCAGCATATCGAGGAGGATCGAACCATGGTAACCGAGGAAGGAAAAACTGGAATCAGCGTGGTACCAGAGACCAGCAGCTTGATCACAGAAGGAGTTACGGCCGAAATGGGAACAACCAAGGATGGAGATCCCAAGAGCAGAGTCGCGGGTTCGATGAAGAGGCGGAAGAACGTTATCACGCATCTTTAAGATACATGGAAGAGCGCGGAGATGATCCAAGACAATCGCGAGTTCATTGGGATGAAGCGATTAGGAATAGAAGGTCACCCGACATATATAAAAATGATGACGGTGCCAAAAGTCTGGAACTTCAGCAGCATGAAGACAGACAGAAGAACTCCACAAAGAATGGAGCAATTGAAAAAAAAAACACCAAATTTAAATGACCAAAGAGAGATAAGTTCAGGATGGAATACAGTGAATGTTGTTAACTGGATTGCCAAACCTGAGGAGCTTATCGAAGACCTCGATGGAAGGACGGTCAATGTAAGAAGGGAACTACCCATTATTATTGTAAACATTGCGGGTATGAAGATAAGAAGTCTCATTGATACAGGGTCAACAGTGTGTTTGATAACCCAGGCATTATACAGTGAAATCCAGAGTAAAATTCACGTATTGAAAATACCTATTTCAAGCGTGAAAATAAAAGGTGTCATACCAGATAAAGTTATGATATGCAAATACCAAGTATTTTTAGATTTGCATATAGGGAACTCTACATTCTCACAGAGCTTCCTACTTGTAAATAAGCTGCCTTTTAATATCATTGTTGGGATGGATTTCATAAGAGAGTATAAAGTTATTATAGATCTCTCGCAAGACATTGTGATGTTTCGCGCAAGTGAGGGAAAGGAAGAGTTAGAACTCTCATTGAAGCACAATGAAACGAGACCAGAAGAATACGTATGGCATACATACGGAGATATGACTGGGGATGCAGTGTCGACAACAGAAGATATCGAGGAAGAGTTGGCAACACTGGCCGCAGACATTGAAAAGGGTCTCGAACCAAAATTTGAAGAATGCCTGGAAGTGAAGATTGAGGAAGCTAAATTTGGTCCAGAATATGAGCAAATGCTAAGGGAACTGCTATTTGAGTATAAAGGAGTCTTCGATTCGAGACCTGGCCGGATCAAGAATTTCCAGTATGCGTTCCAAGTCAGCGATTGGACACCATTTAAACAGAAGCCGTATCCTGTAGCTGAGAAACATCATTTAAAGGTTGAAGAAGCCATACAGGAAATGCTAGAAGCAGGCGTCATTGTAAAGACAGCCACACCCTATGTCAGCCCACTGGTAGTTGTACCTAAACAGGACGGAAGTGTGAGGATATGCCTGGACCTACGAAATTTGAATTCCAAGGTCATACCGGAATTTGATAAAGTGCCGCCCATTAAGGAGGTACTCAGAAGGTTCAAAGGAAAGACTGTGTTCTCAAATCTTGACCTGACGGCAAGTTTTCACCATCTTGCTCTGGAAGAGAAAACAAGTTTGTTAACTGGATTTATATTTGACCAGCACACATATTCATACGTGCGTCTTTCGTTTGGATTAAAAACAGCAGGTTCAGCATTGATACGAGCGCTAGATCGGATCCTATCCGAAGAAGTAAAAGCTACAACCATATGTTACGTAGATGATATACTACTGACATCTGAAACTGTCGAAGAGCATGTCAGAGATCTACGCAAGTTGTTATATGACCTAAGTCAGGCTAACTTTAAGGTCAATATAAAGAAGTCTAACTTTGCTCAGAGAGAAGTTAAATTTCTAGGCCACGTAATAGATGCACAAGGAGTCAGACCTAATCCGGGAAAATTGGAAGTCATTAAACATTTCCCGAGACCAACGAAGGTAAAGAACGTCAGGCAATATCGAGGCGTTATTGGATTCTTTTCAAACCATTGTCCAAAGTATACCGAGACCGTAGCACCACTCCAAGACTTACTTAAGAAGGGAGGAAGATGGCGCTGGACGGAACAATGCGAGGAAGCCTTCGTGAAATCTAAACAGATGTTGTTAGATTATGTGAAATTGGGATATCCTGACTTCACTCAGAAATTTATTATCCAGACTGACGCATCATTTATAGGGATCGGAGCTATGTTATATCAGGAGAATGTGGACAGGCCAGAGGAGAAAACTTACATTGCATTTATCAGCAGAAGATTGAAGCCTAATGAAAATAATTATACGGTCACGGAGATCGAATTACTCGCGATACTGTATGCCTTACAGTATTGGCGAAAGCTAGTCTATGGTTTTAGAATTATATTGAGAACAGACCATAAAGCCCTAACGTTCCTGCTGAAAAATGACTTGTCGAGTCAAAGACTGACAAGGTGGTCCTTGTACATACAGCAATTTCAAGTGGAAATGGAGTATTGCCCGGGGAAGGACAATATCATATCTGACTTGCTGAGCAGATACCCTACAGCTGATGAAGAAGAAGTTCTATCTATCGAGATAGAAGATAGAGATCAGAAGACCTTAGATGATCTGAGGAACATCACCGTTTTTCAACGTGAAGATCCCTGGATACGGTTGATGATTAATTACTTCGAGGGAAAGCTGGATAGAGGAACTCCGATGTATGTGGAAGCTGAAGCATTATCAACGGAATATCTATGGTTTAACCAGATGTTACATAAATGGAGCGACTCAGACCACACCAAACCCAGGATAGTCGTACCACCAGCATTGCAGAGAAAGCTAGTATGGTTAGCACACCGAGCTTTTGGTCACTCCGGTGTAGATAAGACTGTTGCCCTGCTTAAAGAAGCATTTATTTGGCCAAAACTTAGAGAGACAGTCAGGAATACTATCAGGACATGTGATATGTGCCAACGAGTAAAGCCTAACTCGTATTTAATGAGGCAGAAACCTATACCACTCTTACCAGAGAAGCCATGTCAGCTTCTGGCACTGGACAACTTTGAGCCGCTTCCTAGAGCTAGAAGAGGAAATAGACACATCCTAGTTGCACTAGACGTGTTTTCCAAAATGGTAGTCCTGTGTCCAATTCAGAAAACCAGTACAAAACAGGTACTTAAGAGGCTGAAGGAAAGAATCATTCCTATGTTAGGACAGCTAGAGAACATCTTATCGGATCATGGGAGTTGTTTTACCAGCATAGAATTTCGCAGGGAGTTGGAAAATCTGGGCATAAGACAGATTTTGTCCACAGTTCGACACCCGGAGTCGAATTCCGCAGAAAGAGTTATGAGGGAACTGCAAAAGTACATGAAGATATATTGCTCTACTGAGAACTGGAAATGGATTGACGTACTTGAGATTATTGAATATTGTATTAACAATACCGTACACGAAGCAACAGGAGAGGTGCCAGTGAGCCTACATCTCGATAGAAGACCAGAGAGGCCATGGAATAATGTCATTCGGACACCCATCGATGCACAACCTGGACGTGAGTTGAGGATCCAGAGAACGTTCGAGTATCTCAAGAAACAAGCAGATAGACGGCAGCGGAGAAACAGGAGGAAACGCTATCACAGACCGTTACTCGTAGGGGAATACGTCTTATTGAAGAAACCCGCCAGTTCAGATCCAGAGAGCAGGAAATATAAGAAATGTCAGCATGCTTATCACGGACCCTACCTGATTATAAGGGATCTGCAAAATAATGCATATCGGAACAAAGACGAAGCAACAGGTAGAGAAGTTGTTGTAAATGCAGCAAATTTGAAGTTATATAGGCCACCAGAAGACTATGATACAAGAGAGGAGCAAGCATTGCACACCAAAGTGGACGGGGAATCATTACGTATGCACGGAAAGAATCTTGAGAAAAGCTTTCAGTCTCAGGAAGGGACGGAGCGAAGCGACCAGCTCGCAGACCTAACGGATACGAGGGGAGGAATGCAGCTGTCAACTGCAGGAACTTTATGACCAGTTGAGGGAAGCCGCTGCGGAGCTAGAGGGGATGAATGAGCAATTGCGAAGGCAGAACGAGAGTCTACGAGAAAGCAGACAGAGTGGAGTGGGGAACGAGAGATCCCATTGCGGAGAGCACTGACCGCTTAAAGTAAATACTGCATGGAGTCGATGCCATCTGACAGGCCCGAAAAATGCACTTATGAAATGAATTTTCCGAGCTTAGCAGGGGAAAGATGTGCCCAATTGGTCACGGCAGTCTGGCATCGAACTCAGGTCTCATCAGAAAAGACCAGGCACATGGTTATGCCTAGAGTCGAACCATTGATCTCTGCGGGGGAGCAATTATTGGGAACCCAAAGAGCAATGAGAGGTATACTGACATATAAGAAGGTAGCGTGATTTCACGATCTATAGGTGAATATCATAGCAATTTAAGGGAAGAACTGTAGCCAAATGCAAGGAAATATACATTTTCAGAGCATACGAATATGAGAGAGGGCCAGTTTGAAGTTTTACAAATGACCCTTAGCAAGTGGGCGGAGAATCTAGGCGCCGACCGAACTACTTACGTCTGGAGCGGAGAGACAGCTCAGAATTAATGACTCGGGTATCCACCGCTTGACAACGGTGCAAGCTATGTTGGGATAGACTGCACATGGAAATTAATTAATTACAGCTAAGTGGAGCATTGAAATGCATTGAAATATACACCCAGGTGAATATATTCACGGAGAGGTAATTTAGGAGTGGTTTTTCACCTAAATTAAGGCCTTTATCTCCAAATGAATGCATCACAACCTAGCCTACGCTCAAGAGCATTGACTTTGTGACCAGTCAACGGGGAAGTACCACGATGGCGTGCCCACGCGCTGAACTAAGGCAATTAATTGTAATTAATTGGCCGAAGCGATCGCCGGCACGCGAATGTTTTTGAAAGCTCCACACCTAAATAAACAAGATGTAGATGTCATTTCGGCTGAAGAGGTATTATTTCAAGAAAGGAGTCGCTCTCATGTGTCCAGTGGACTATTTTGTACGAGAAGCCTTTATATATGGGGAGCGAGGCAAGCCAAGCCAGTTCGTTCTACAGTTCTTCACCAGTCGTTCGCCAATCTTCTACAGTCGCTCTACAGTTATTCTACAGTATACACGTAACTAAGACGCTGCTAGTAGCGCGCCAAATGTTAAAGTATCAACGCGCCGTCGTTGGAGAACAATAGAAGCAAGTTATAAAGCTTCATAAGTAATCATGAAGTGCGTCGAAAGTAAATTATTACAGATATTGACCTATTATCTGACGCAAATATAAATTCGCCACCGCAAAAAGGAACTTATAATGTTTTTGAACAGTTCTTATACCGGGAGGTATTGTCAGAATTATATATGACAGCATCATCAGAAACACTACAATGATAGGAGCTTGGAAACCATTGCCACCTAATATGGATAGTGAGCTGAACAAGATTGCAGGGAACGAGGATTGAACGTCCGTAAAACGCTGTTAGATTTTCACGGAGACCAGCGGTTGTCATAATTGCAGCGCATCTCTGAGATCAGGCGTAGGAGAAGTCCAATTTAAGGATCAACATGTGAAGTAGTGGATAAATGTATATAAATTGTGAAATAGTGATTTAAAGTGTTCATGTGTATAGTGATTAATATGCAGTGTATTGCAATGATATAAGCCACTGATAAAAATATGTGTATCATGTGGAAAGTGTATGAATCTAAGTGTTGTGTCAAGGATAACATGATGGCTTAATTCAAGCAACATGGTAGCGCTAAAGCTGAGGCGCTGGCACTATCCAGCAAAGAGGAAAAAGTGAGTACTCATTTTTTATAATGTAATTATAACTAAGTAGCTCACCATGTAACGATTTATCCCTTTGAGTAAGATGTAATAGTCACTTACTGAACGAGTTTTCACCACTCGTCTTGAATGAAATATGGCTTGGAAGGTGATTTGTTTGAGGCCATTCAGGCAAAAATAGTGATGGATGTAACGGTAACGTTAAATGAAAATAACAATAATATTATGGGTCGGCAACAGTAAAGTAATAGGCATTTTTGGCCTAAATAATGTTCAAATAGTGTCATGTCTAATGTAAAGATACTGTATTTGATAAACAGTAAGAGTATAACGTGAAATATAGAGAAATACGAGAGCTTTTTCAGTGTCAGTGAAATATGAATGAATATTTGATATGGTCAATCCTTAGGATTAAGTTTGAGGACCATTAAAGTAAAGTAAGCCAGTAAATTTTATTAAATTTTGTTAGGAGCTATGTAAAGCTTTGGCTTAAGTGGTATGATAAAGAGAACGCGGGTGCCTTAATAATGGAGTCATATATGTGAAGTATTGTTTGAGCCGCTTGTAAGCGTGCTGAATTAACGTAGAATCCAGTGATTTACGTAATAAATATTGCGGGGACAAACTAGTATAGCTTGCGCGTTAGGTGAGAAGTTGGCTAAATCTACGAGTAGTATCGCCCTTGAGCATACTGTATTATTTCGCAGCGAATTGGACAGAGTCTGTCTGTATCCAACGCTTGCTTGAATTATGCCACTATTGACGTCCGTCGAGACGCTGTGAGCATGTGTGTGTTAATGACTTACCCTGAGGTAAAGATCATATTCGTCGTTTAGGAACGCAGGGTTCCTTATATTTTATTGACAGCTGCTGGTGAAAGTCGTGGATTTTCACTATGATGCGCGTCTAAAAGCCACTAGTAGTCACCATAGAACGGCAAGGCTATCACTAGAATTCCACCCCAGCTATGAATGTTAATTAAGGAGCCAGTTGAGCCCAAGACACTATAAGGATAGGTGTTAAATATTTAAATGACTCAATTATTTAGGAGCCACACTTAGCGTTACTCCAGTACTGCATTTTGTAAACAAACCTGACCTTGATCTTGACAGAGAGAGAGGGGGAATTGTAGACCACTTTTGCGGCGGCCATCTTGGATAGCCAGCTGGAACGAATTTTATTGCCTGCTGAGGGGGAAGGAAGGTCGTTCGACCGGTCCCTTGTAAATTAGAGTCACAATAGGACACTGAGAAATCTCGATATTTAAATATGCAATTAAGATATGATTATTTTGATGATGCCAAGTGAATTGAACGGTGGGTTGCAACTCACATACGTTGCTGAATCATAGAAATGAGATAATATTTGGCTCAGTTATCCTCTGAGGAGGAAAGCTGAACCAAAATAATGTAGGCATCTTCTTTTAGAGTGCATTTTGCCATTCCTGCTAATTTATGCAGACGGGTATGTGTTTTCCCAGAACATGACACATTTGTAACGATGATAAGCCCGACAAGACCCAGAAAATCGTTATATGGTGAAACTATAAAATTAAGTACCACTTTTCTTAAGGCGTTCATATGGATGGAAGGAGGGAAGATGATTCACACAACACAACAAATATCTGTTAATGATTGCAGAAAGTAATGAATTCATGTTAATCAAGGTAAATGCCATAAGAAATGGAATAATGTGTATTAGTATCATTTTATGTGATATGTGATTTTGTGTTATGATACTCCCATTAACTAAAGTTGTGTCACTTGATGAACACTATGGAAACCCATGGAAGTCTGAAAATATCATTGACAGGATGCTAGAATTAGATTTGAGTGCAGTGTAGCACTATTTGAAGAAGAAAGCTCACAGAATAACCCTATTTTATTTGTGGGAATTAAATTTAATTTGTCCTTTATTTGTATTTGTTGTATAGCCATGATTTTAGACCAGTAAATGTGTTATCTTTAGGAAAATGTTGTGTATTTCCTGTAGAGTAGTTACCTGGTAGACTCAAATCCTGAGCATGTGGTCGTATGGTGGGCAGGAACATCCCATACCTCGAAAGACCGTGAGTTAGATGGGATACGAACACATGGTCCACATGATGACAATCGGGTACAATACGAAAGACCCTGTACATATATGATTTGATCATAATGAGCCTTACAGGCATTTAAAATAGTTTGCTAAAAGAAGTGAATGTGTTTGGGGTCCTAGCATGAGAGACCACAGCTCCTTATCACAAAATAAGAATGTGCGTAGGTGCACATGTGTGTGGGAAGCCTGGCTGGCTGGCACTGCAAGTTTGTTGTTGGGAAACAAATATAGATAACGAGTCGAGCTATTGCTAAGTATGGTAACTCAATACTTTTGCACTAGGTTAGCACACACTCTGAGCTTTGTTTCAGAAATGATGATGTTTTACTTCTCATATGGATGTAGAGTGGGAAGGCCATGTACGCACACAGTATGTGTGAAGCGATGCAGTCAAAAGTTCACGCACTCACTCAGTGATTAGTTTGGTTACTCGGTGAGAAGTAAGGCGTTTACAATTTATTAAGACATATAAACTAGTGTGACGAACTAACATGCTTCATTACTCACAAGATATTTTTTCGTGCAGGTGGATGAGCAGTCAGTGCAAGAGTTTCGTTTAATAATTAATTAATTAATTATTAACTATTTAATTAATTAAATTACTTGATAAAAACAAGTAGAAGTACAAAGTACAAGAACAGAGTAAAGAAAAGGTATGTATGTGATTTGTTTTTATAATAATGTTATGGAATAAATTTATTCTTATTTTACGCATTATTTGGAAGATGATAATTCAATAAATTAATGCTATGAATGTTTTTTGTTGTAGATAAAACAACAACTCGAGAGAGAGAGAGAGAGAGAGAGAGAGAGAGAGAGAGAGAGAGTAAATCAGCAGCAGCTGGAACATTAGTTTGAAAAAGGTACGTACATTTTGTTTATGACTTAAGGCTAAAATGAATGAATGAATGCTATTTTATTTATTGGTAATGCATGAAGTTGATGGAATGTATTTATTTTTTGGTTGCAGAATTAAACTGTGCGAACAAACAAGCAGGAGTAGCAGCTTAACCAGTAAGCTACGATCCTGATATTGAAAAGGTATGTTATAAAAATATTTGTTTGTTTGTGCAAAATCACTTTTGTATTTCCCAAGTGTGTGTGTATTATTGTATGCACGATCGTATGATTATGTCTATTGCACTCTCCCTAAACTTTTATTTTTTATGATGTGCTATAACTGAATGAATGAATGAATGAATGCGCATGTTTACTGAACATATAACCATAACTAATAAAGGGTTTTATTGCTCTGCTTTTCAGAAAATTGCATTACCATATTTCAACTAATTAGGCTGTCTGCTGGAGCCCCCCACCTAATGTTGAAGACCAACAGCTGGACGACTGGTGTTTGTGTGTGTGTCAGTGTCTTAGAAGACATTTGTATTCGCTGGTTTTGGATTAACCTATTTATAAGGTGAGTTAACATTCCATTTATTGTACTTTTTTAATTATGTCAAGTCCATGTACCAAGACTTAGAATGCCAACCGTTAGCCAAATGTTTTAAAAGTAGGATATATTCAGGTCGAATTCATAATGTGAAAAACTGTCTA
This sequence comes from Meconema thalassinum, assembly GCA_946902985.2. NCBI lineage: Eukaryota > Metazoa > Arthropoda > Insecta > Orthoptera > Tettigoniidae > Meconema > Meconema thalassinum. Next base: position 24,634,351 of record OX336400.1, read on the forward strand.
TCCCCTAAAGAATTTGTGAATCGTGTTTATCTATTTTTCTGAATGAAAGCAAACAAGGCTTAACAACGCATCACGCCCTAAAATCAATTTTGATATACTATGCGAATTTCTTTTGATTAAAAATAATGTTGAAGAAAAACGTAGGTTTAATCTTTGTACAAAAATGGAGAAAGTACTGACGGCCGATAATTTAGAAACATGGTATCAGATAAATGATATTGATGGACTTGTCAGTAAATTTGATAAGTTACAAGACGGACCCAGTGGCCTGGTTCTGAATAGCATTGAATATTTGCAAATTAATATTTGTGAATACAATCCATTGAATGCAGGAAGTAGCTATATTCCCACACCGAGCCTATTGGCTTTGAGAAAGGCAATAATTAATGTATGTAACAAAGATGATTACTGCATTTTATGGAGTATAGCTAGTTGCCTGCAACCCTGTCAAAATAATCAAAATGTTAGTAGACCAGGGACGTACAAATCTATGTTTAACCACTTAACGCAAACTCTGAATCTGGAACGTGCTTCATTTCCCATGTCTCCAGATAAAATTCATTTATTTGAGAAAGATAATCCAAATTTTTCCTTCATGGTATATGGCGTTGAGGGAAGCAACATTGTCGGCCCCTTGTATGCCACTAAAGAGACAAAACAATATCACATTCACTTATTACTTTTGTCTCATGGGGTAAAAGCCATTATTGCTGGGTAAAGAATTTGAGTAGATTGGTAAGCAGCCAAATGTCCAATAATCATCTTAAAAACATATTTGCGAGCGCTGCATTCAGTATTTTACAACGGATGAACTTTTGAAACGACATATGAGAGATTGTGAGAGGCAGCAGGCTGTAAAGCTTGTGCTGCCCGAAGGGAATGACACAGTCTTAAAATTTAAGGCCATTAATAAACAAGACATGCTACCATTTACTGTTTATGGCCGATTTCGAGGCCCTTACTGTTCCCCTTCAGGGATGTGAACCAAGCTCCCATACAAGCTCGACCTATCCAGTGCAGAAACATGAACCTTTTGCCGTCGGCTATTATGTTGTATGTCACTACGATAAATCCCAATGTGAGTAGGCAAGTCACCAAGGTTCGGATTGTGCGGGCAAAGTAGAAACAATTTGGATAACCCTGTACCAATTCAGATGAATGACGTACAGCAAAAATAATATGATCAAGCCACCACCTGCCACATATGTGAAAAGCTTATTCTAGGCGGAGAAACAAAAGTAAGAGATCACTGTCATACGACTGGAAATTTTAGAGGTGCCGCTCATAGAGAATGCAATTAAAGTATTCTAAACCTCGCTTTCTCCCCATCTTCTTACACAATTTCTCACGCTACGATCTGCACTTCATTGTTAAAGAATTTGCTCATATAGATAAGAGCAAATTTAGAATTTTGGCTAAGAACCATGAAAGCTTCATTTCTCTTTCATGGAAAAAAGGAACAATGAGCATTCGTTTTCTCGACTCATTCAAGTTTATGTCTAGTTCGCTGGATAGCCTTGTGAAAGGTTTAAGCGAGGATGAGTTGAAACATACCCAATCCCACTTTACGGATACTGTCCCCGTTTACCCGGATAGTAGGCTGTCAGATATCCGCCCCCTCAATCGGATTGCCAACAATCAATCGCACCAGCTCAGCTACATCAATGAAAATGGCACTGACAGATACTACCGAGGTTTGAACACAGAAGTTACCAAGAAAAATTATTTTGGAACACACCAAAATAGACGGGGTTTCATACTTACTCTTACTTACCTCTTATAAATATCTCGGGGATTGGGTTGACAACAGGATCCTTAAAGTATGCTCTCACAATAACCTTCACCATGACATTTAAAAATGAACCAGACCGAAGACGAGAACTTTGAACTGTACAAAAACTTTATTTTCAATTAAAGAGTATGATTTTCACAACTCAACAAAATAAACGTGGCTATCAGTAGCCTATGTCAATCTGACTACGTCCTCCTAAAGGACTTGCAAATTTATCAAACAATCTGTTAGCTCCCATGAGCTCAAAATAACGTAAAATTTTATAACACAATTGGATTGGATGAGGAAGTCAGGGTACGACATATATAGAGCATTTGGTTTCGTTTAATAAACATAACACCTTTATTAATAGGCACAAGGCCGGAGTATCGACCTCGCCTGCTTGTAACCAGATGTCTGGCCGGCTGGTCTATTCTTTAACCTGGCTCACACCTGTCAAATGGGGCGCACTCCTCACGCCACACTTACGTAAGAATTCAGCTCCTTTTAAAGCTTTAAATGTCTACAAGACAACTCATACATATTGACGCAAATCTTTCAAATGCTTAACTTCCATCCCACTGGATTATTTTAACTATCCTTAAACTTGTTAAGTTATCATCCAAATGTTTAATCAGCATAGTTTAGAGTATGAAACACACTCTTAAATGTTTATAACAAAATCACATAAATTATTTATAACAATTAGAAATTGTTTATAATATTGTCGAAAATAATTACCAAAATTTTAAACATGCCTTTAACATTACTTTCGTTCCACATTATTGTCAAAGATATTTACATTTATTATTTACAATATCAACATTTAAATTATTTAAATAATTAATTTAAGAAATACATTGAACCACATGTTTTATCCGGTCGGTAAATTCATAATCGTGTTTAATATAATCGACCAATGAAGGTTAGTTATACATGTACATGTCACAATCTGGTTTAATAAAGGTTGTAATAATTTTAATTATTTGTGACGGCAATCTTCATTCAAAATCTTATCTCAAATTCTTTCAAATTCTTGTTAATTATAACAGTAAATTCACTTGATTAATTTTCAATGAACTATGACCATACACTCTAGCGGAAAATACTTCGCTTACAAAATAATGCACAAACTGCATTCAGATAGCCCAAAATTCATCATATATTAATCTATATGGCATTAAAATCATCCACAGCATTTACAAAAACTCCCCTAATACAATCTTTATCATCATTAATTACTGTGGGAATCTCCTTCATTTATTTAAGGGCATTATACGTCAGCGACTTTCAACATGTCCGCTGCACTATCGATTATACATTCATAGTTCCACTCAAAAATTCTTATATCAATTATTGTTTCAAAACTGTTGTCATTTAAACTTCGTGGATTTCATTCATGAATCGAAATGAAATAAAAATTTGCCTATCACAAACAAATTTAATAGTGAATACGCTTATATACGCCTGTCTGGTCTATCAAAATTTAAGATTGACATCTTCAAAGAATTGTAGTATAAAAATACTATCATCAAACAAAGTGCGACTAACTGCTAAATAGTCGAATAGAATCCAACTAGACTGGGGAATGCAAACATCATTATATAAATCTCTATATGAGAAAAAACCTAACACAAGTTTCACGAATTTAATGCATTCAATAATTCATAATTAATGTTCATCTTTCACAAAATTGCCTAAGATGCAATGGTCGTTGATAATCGACGATAAATGTCTGTGTTGCAATCAATTCAAATACCGACTAGTATTTCCAAGATCGTCGACAACGTACTGGATTTTAACGCTCTAAAATCATTTAAATGTTCTTCCTTCTTGATGATGACAGAAAATTGTTCAAAGTAATTAAACTGGGGTAGAATTACTTTAATAAAGTGACACGCTGTCTGAATTTAAATCTGCCATAAAAATCATTAACTTACAGTCAAATCGTGACTACAAAAATAAGCAAATTACTGAAAAATCTAAATATCAGTCTCAACTGATTCAAAATCATTTAACTATGCCCATGACATAACAATGTCTTAATAAAACGTCGAAAAAGGCATAACTCGTCAAGGTGTACTGAGAATAGGAATCTCAAACAAGAATATCGGGCAAAAAATATACATGAGGACAAAAATATGGGAAAAATAGTTGCTCAAACATTGCTAAGAAACTCAAATACAATAAACGTTCACGACTACCTTATCTGCCGATTGACGTTCCAGAGGAAAATTCCCCAAAGAAGACTGTTGATGGATCCATTTCACCAAGTTAAAGCTGAGCTCCATCCTCGAAACCAGAAACAGCACCATCGGAGAATCGAACTGCTTCACGAAGACGAACGACATCCTTCCGGCAATAATCTTCTTTGTGAGTCGGGACAACCCTGACCTCTCTTGAAAAAATCCCTGAAGTTCCAGTTGAAAATCGCCATGAAGTTTTTGTATAAATTTCCGAAGAAATATTCATATTCAGAAAGTATGAAATCATTTCTATTGCTGTTTGATAGTATTCAGCCTTTACTCACGAAACATGGGTGTAGATGGTTATTTACCACATGCTCGCTTGTATGGAATAGCAATTAGCGAAGTTCCATGTCGCTATCTTGCTCCGTTGAAATATGTCCCAATTGCATTAAGTCTTTTAGCCTTCCATCTGCTCTTCGGTAATAGTATTAGAAGAACAAACTGCCTTATTAAATTGCTCCATTATATTGTAGCGTTGTGTCACAAAAGCAATCTGAAGTCTCCCTATTTCACTAGCCCTGTCAGCCGTAGCGTTGAGTCTGGCTATACAAAGTGTTTCTTCTGTGGCGAGAAAATCACTTTTGTCAGTCGTCTAATTTTGTCAATAACTTCCAAAATACTTCTTCGAAATTGTTCAGCTTTTCTACAGTCCTTACTGTAGTAATGCACAAGAGAATTAGCTTATAAGCGACCGCTAACTGTTCACAGCTAATCTTGTAGAAGCGTTATAAGTGTCGTTTCAACTTCACCTAGATTTACTTCACGGTAAACCTGCACTGCTTGTATGTTCGACTAGTGGCTTCGCCACGCGTTACAAAGACGACTTTTTCACTACTGATTCACTCGACGTTTCACTGAAATGCTTATTTGAAATCTGACGATTGATTTATAATCTGAGAATGAGGCTCCTCTCTTCTGCGCAAGGCCTTTTATGAACTTCATGAGGGGCGTATCTATCCCTTCCATCGCGTGTTACTGCGTCATCGCTAGAAGTTCCAACTTCGTCAATACATGACGGATTTTCATAATTCAAAAACTGAAAATAAATTTCACCAAAATTCCAGATCAATGCCTCTACTGCAAATGGACTTCCACAATTCTGCATTCCAAAAAGTAATAGAAATACCATAGTTTCAGCAATCTCCGTCTTCCTTTAGACTATCGTTCATTGGTTTAAGTCTCCCCTCCAATAGCATAATTTCTTCCTCAGCAGAATTCCACGTTTCTCGCGACTGCGTCGTAGATCTCGGATCCTTCTCGAATAAATGCTGACGTCACTGAGAATCTCAGCTCAAGTAGCCTGCTGGCACAATCGTCTGCGTCATCCGTGCTTACGTCATGACTACCCACGTCATAACTATGACAGCCATAACTTTCGCTATAATTTCCAAAATAGCCACCGTGGTCCCTAAATAATTCAATTACGGGGGCATTCTCCTCCCACCACGTTTTAAAAACAGTTGCAAATTGTTTTTAAACTCAGTGTTACAAGTACCTCAACTCTCTTGAACACGAAATTGAATTATTACTGGCTTACTCTAGGATAGTATCTTTTTAAATTTCCAGCATTGAACTTGCCGTAAATGACATTATTCTCATCATCGTAGAGTTCATAGCAGTTGTTTCCATAGGCGTTCGTAATCCTAAACGGCCCCATGAATACATTTCCAAATTTGGGGTATATTTTCTTGCTCATATCAGCCTTGACAGGTCTGCGTAATAATACAAGATTTCCAACTTGTAAGGGTGCACCAAAACGTTTTCCAGCTACTCTTTTCAATCGTTTCTCTGCTGCTTTCTGGAGTTGTTCCTTCGCCTTGTCAATCCTCTGCTGCCTTCCTACGTCGGGATCTCTAGGAATGTGGTTGAAAAGATTATCCCACGGCCTTTCTGGGTTTCTTCCAAGATGAAGTCGCATTGGCACTTCTCCTGTGCTCTCCTGCACTGTAGAGTTCAGACATTCCTCTATAAGGGGTACAAATCTCACCCAACCAGAATGATCATTTGGGCAGAAAATTCGACAGAATTTCGAAAATTCAGCCATATATCTTTCTGAGGAATTCGATTCTGGGTAACGCACGCTTGAAAATAAGTGCTTAATGCCAAGCCTTTCCATGTCCGCTGCAAATTCCACGGACGTAAACTGCGTTCCATGATCTGACAGTATATATTCTGGTATACCAGCTTTAGGAAATACAGCATTTTCCAGTCTGCTTACTACGTTCCTTGTGTTAGCTTTCTGCATGGGACTCATTGTAACAAATTTTGAGAAAACATCCACGGTAACCAACAGGTACTGATTACCCTGATATCCCTTCGGACAGGGGCCAAATATGTCCGTCGCCATAAGTTCGTTTGGCTTAGAAGGAATCATAGCCTTCGGTTTTCCTTTTAATAAAGCAGAAGCATACTTTGCTCTTTGACATTTGTCACAAGATCTAATGACCTTGGCAATGCTGGAACGCATGTTAGTCCAGATAAATCTCTCTTGAAGAGTATTAAGAGTCTTATCTAAACCGGCATGTCCAGTTGCGTGATGAGCTACCCACACTAAATTGACAACAAGTTTAGGTGGCACGACTATTCGGAGTTTTGTATGCGCAGAGTCAGCATACTTGCATACGATGTCTCCACTCAAGACAAAGTGTCGTGAATTTCTCCGTGTAACTGCATAGTCAACATCTGTATTGTCCATGTAACCCTTAAGGAACCTGTACATTTTCCTTATTGGAGCGTGTCTCTTCTGTGACACACCGATTCGGGCTAACCTCCTAACGGTTTCTTGATCTTCTTGCTCCAATTGTACATGGTGTATCTGCACATTTTTAATAGGGTTACGTGATAGAGCATCAGCCAGTAAGTTATCTTTCCCAGGCTGGTGGACGATAGTGGCGTTAAACTGTTGGGTGAACAAAGCCCAACGTGTCAATCTATCACTCGACATGTCAGTTTGCAGCATAAACTGTAGTGCTTTATGGTCAGTAATAATGATGACCTTATGTCCCAGCAGTATTTTCTTCCAGGCTTGCAATGCTGTTACAAAAGCTAACGCTTCAAGCTCCGTCGTGAAGTAATTTTCCTCGTGTTTCTTCAACTTCCGACTAGTGAACGCAATGTAGTGCTTGTTGCCTGCCTCGTCTTTCTGGTATAAGACTGCACTAATGCCTACTCTTGATGCATCAGACTCAATATAGAACACCTTCTCAAAGTCTGGGTACTCCAGTTTCACATTATTTCTGAGCATCTCTTTTGCTTTCTCAAAAGCCTCGTCTGCAGCGGTACTCCATTTCCATCTGTTATTCTTCTTGAGTAAGTCATACAGAGGAGCCATAATTTCCGAGTATCTTGGACAGTGGCTGCTAATAAATTGGCATGCTCCTACAAATTCTCTGACTTGTTTCACCTTAGTTGGCTTTGGAAATCTCGTGATCGCATCTACTTTTTTCATGTTTGGATGATATCCATCTTTATCAATTGTATGCCCCAAGTAATTTATTTCTTGCTTCAAGAATTGACATTTTCCAAAATTCACCTTGATATTGGCCTCCCGTAAATTCTCGAACAACTTTCTCAAGTGCACTAAATGTTCTGTGGCGCTGGGTGAAGATACGATTAAATCGTCGATGTAGCAGATTACATTTTCTTTCACTTCGTCAGTGAGCTTACTATCAAGTGCTCGAATAAGTGCTGGTCCACTGTTAACCATACCAAAAGGCATTCGGACAAAGACCCATGACGTCTGGTCAAATAGGAATCCAGTGTACTGCATACTATCTTCTTCTAGCTGAACTTGATAAAATGAAGACGTCAAGTCAAGAACGCTGAAACATGCTCTCCCTTTGAATTTTCGAAGCAGATCTCTAATCTTGGGTGGTCGGTCATTTTCTGGAAGAATCTTCAAGTTAATGGTTCTGGCATCGAGATAAAGACGTATCTGACCATTACTTTTCTTCACTACTGTGATGGGGTTTATATAAGACGACGCCTGTTTTTTAATAATACCGTCTACCTCCATTTTTCTGATTAACCCTCGTACTTCTTGATAGTATTTCTCAGGAATGGGGTATATTCTCTTCTGGTAAGGGGTTTCATCTGTCAGCCTTATCTTGTATTTATAATCCTTAATCAATCCAGGCTTTTCATCGAAAATATCTTGGAATTCCTTTATCAGATCCTCAAATTCCCCCTGAATTTCTTCAAATCCTTCAGTTTTTCTACTGGGTATTTCTGCTAAATTTTCCACTTCATTAACTATAGTATTCAAAATTTCTTCCCTAAGGTCTATTTCCAGACTGTTTTTCACGTCCTGTTCTTCTATCTCTTCTGTGATTATGTACCCATCATTAAAGCTAATACTTCTGTTCTTCATGTCAATAATAGCTCCGACCTTCGATATAAAATCGATTCCAAGCACCATATCAAAATTGATCTTGCTCACCACAATGAAGATCTGTTCATAATTCCTTCCATTGATCTCAAAGTTCAATAACACTTGAATCTTGCACTTCACTGCCTTATCTTGGAATATCCCTCTCACTTTGACGGTAGAAACAGGTAGAACTGTCATGCTCTCTCCTCTTAGCAGACTTTGATAACATTCCTCTGAAATGATGGAGATAATTGCACCAGTATCCATCAGGGCTTTATACTGTTGTCCATCTATCCGTACAGAAATAATAGGTAAGGCACATGGTCTTTCCTCTTTAACTATACCCCTCTCTTCTAGCAAATCTTCATCAGTCACTTCATATATCTCATTAATCGTAATCAGGTGTGGTGTGGCAATGTATTTACAGGTTCTCACTGACGTTGAGAAATCGGCGTTTTTTTTTTGTGTTACCGACCTCAAAATTTTGTTGGCTCGTAGAAGGCCCAGGATCGATTACAACATCCTGCCTTTTCTTTTGGTTGTCTGCTTCTTTTTCCCGTAATTCTTTCAGGTATTGCTGGCTTTCCTTCTCTCTTTCCTGATACTGATCGGGTGTCATAACCTGACCTTGAGGATTCTGATTTCTGTTTTGGCTCTGGTTATTCCTGTTATAATTTCGGTTATAACCATTATTGTTATAATATCTGCCTCTTCCATTGTAATTTCCTCGGTTATAGTTCCAGCCTCTTCTCTGTTGATATGGTCGGTAACCTTGCGATCTGTTATTTCGAAACTGATTATTCCTGTGAGGACCTACATTGTCAGTTTTCTCCTCATCTGGCTTGTCAGTTTGTTGGACTTGGTCCATATATACAGTGTTTATTTCTTTATACTCCTGCCTTTGACCTTTCTGCACCACGCTAGGCATTGGACTTGTGTAGTCTAACCTCCTCAGTAATTCATCCATGCTGGTTAAATCCCTGATGTTGGACGAAATTATTAGTCTTCTCACCTCAACTGGCAGCATACGAGAAATCGCATCAATAAGTTGCTCCGTGGACAATGGGGGTTGTAAGAATCTCAAGCGGGATAATTGACTCGTAAAGAAATCAGCGTACCGCGTTGGAAGAGTACCGGAGTATTTTCTTGAATACACCTCCGCTCTTAACGAATTCTACGCTTCTATGGACCAAAATCTTTTGATTAATGCCTCTGCAAACTCGTCAAAGTTACTGAATGTGTATCTAACTGCGCAAAAACCATTCGAGGGGTCCTCCAATCAAATATCTCTCCACTATCTTCATCTCTCTCTCTCTGGGAATGTGAGCTTCGATGAAATAATCTTTGAGGTTCCTTACATATTCGATAGGTGTCAAACTATCCGTGTTACTGAATTTTTGCGGTTTATCTTCAAAATTTCTGATGACCGTTACGTTCCTCGGATATGAATCCGGGTAGTTTTTCCCACTATCTCTATAGTTCCACTCAGGTTCCATATTCCTCTCGTCATCTTCCTCCCTGAATCTGGATATACGTTCTTCAGGAGTCACGTCTCTCTCTTCTGGATCTAGGTTATATCTTCTGGCATAATTCCTACTGGTTTCGCAAGTCAAGCCTACTGTATCCTTGTCAGTGATTTCCGTTAAGACTTTCTTGATTAATTCTTCTTTGTAGGTCTCCATTAAATTAGCCTCTCCTAACTTCAAATTCTGCAGTTTACTCGTCGTTTCATTCACATCAGAGACAACTTTATGAATCTGTTCCTCTAATGCAGATTTTAATGTTTGCACCTCCTGATCTAATTTTGTCCTATCTTCAACTTGTCTTTCGGATAGCGAATCCATCCTGACGCTTAAATCTTTCCTAATCTGTACTACTTCATTGTTAATATCAATTTGAGTACTGGCAAGTTTCCTTTCAATACGATCCTGAATTTGGGTTACATGTTCCCCACTTGACCTAATCCACTCTTCTTTCCATATTGCTACATTTTCCGTTAACATTTCTGCTATGTCTAATTCAATATCCTCTTTCAATACTTTATTATGGTCTAATACTTGGGTTCTCATGACCTCTACATCAAACTTTAAACCTTCTAAAGACGCTGTCGTTCTAACTGACTCATCAACTAGCCTAGTCGTTAATGCACTTATATTACGTGTACAAAGAGTTTTCGAATTTTCTATCTCTTCCCTGACTTTATTTACATCAGTTTGGACATTAGCAACGTCTACGAAAACTGTGTTGACCTCTACTTGAATTTTATTTATGTCACTTTGAATCTCGTTTACATCCGAATGAATGTTATTAATATCAACCTGAACATTGGACACATCAGTTCTAACATTTTGGATTCCTCTTTGGACTTCCTCAACCTTGTCTTGGACAGTCGCAACATCATTTTTGACAACAACTACCTCAGCCCTAGCACAAGAAATATCACTACGGACATTAGCAACATCTAAATTCAACATTGTAAGGTCTTTATGCACATTAGCAACATCAATTTTAACATTGGACACGTCTGAGCGGATGTCAGTTACAGTATTCTCAATTCCTTGGGTATTAATCTGTAAACGCGACATATTATCCTCTAAGTTAGCAGAACTAGTCTGAATAGCTTTCAAACTTTCATCCATGCTAGCTTTCAAGTTAGCAGACAAATTACTAGCATTCTGCTCCATTCGACTAGTATTCCTAGTTTCCATCTCCTTCATACTACTATTCAAATAAGCAGACAAATTACTAGCATTCTCCTCCATACTTGCTTTTAAGTTAGCATTCTCCTCCATCATCTGCTTCATGTTAGCAGACATCTCCTCTAACATTTTCCTCAAACTTTCATCTGCCATTACAATATTATTCAAAAATAGACTGCTGTAGGGACATACATCAAAAGAGCAAAATAACAACATTTGAGCAACACTTTTCACCATATATAATTTTGATCAATTTTCTGTCTTAAATCTAACTTATAACTACCTTATAATTAACTTTCGAAGACACTTCATGTTGAAACAAACTCAAGCACATGTTCAAATCTCCCTGGCTCATTTTAAACTATCCTATCACAAATAATTTACATTTACAATCCAAATAATTTAATTTTATCTTTAATATGACTGAAATGTCATAAGCCGGTCAAATAAAATAAGATTCCAGATCATAGGCGATTTTTCTAAGTTTCCAGCCCATTTAACCTTTCTCAAGTCGTATAAGATCTGATCTTTTCTGAGTGTAATTTTCCTACTACAATACAACATTTAATTCCTATATAATCACACTCTTAAATTCTACAATTGGCCAAGACATCTAACAAAGAATCAACCTCTTTATTTGAGTCTAATCGAACCACACGTTTTAGGTTTGCCAATCCTACTGGCGTTCAACCTGGTGATCCAGTTATGTTGAATCGAGCCCCAACGTTTTAGGTGCGCCAATCCTTCTGTCCCCGTTTACCCGGATAGTAGGCTGTCAGATATCCGCCCCCTCAGTCGGATTGCCAACAATCAATCGCACCAGCTCAGCTACATCAATGAAAATGGCACTGACAGATACTACCGAGGTTTGAACACAGAAGTTACCAAGAAAAATTATTGTGGAACACACCAAAATAGACGGGGTTTCATACTTACTCTTACTTACCTCTTATAAATATCTCGGGGATTGGGTTGACAACAGGATCCTTAAAGTATGCTCTCACAATAACCTTCACCATGACATTTAAAAATGAACCAGACCGAAGACGAGAACTTTGAACTGTACAAAAGCTTTATTTTCAAATAAAGAGTATGATTTTCACAACTCAACAAAATAAACGTGGCTATCAGTAGCCTATGTCAATCTGACTACGTCCTCCTAAAGGAAGCAAGAGTTTAGTGCTTTTCAGTCGGTCAACACGAATGTACCCAAAAGAGATGGGTTATGCCCTAATCCTGAAATAAATTACATGAGATTAATAAAACACTAGGATGACCAGTTTCGATCGTCAAGCGATCATCATCAGATCCAATACACTTAGGCTATAAAATCTATGTTTGAAATACAGGTGAAAATATTTACAATATGTACAATTATTTAGTTGCAGTATTGGTACTGCAACTGTCAGTGTATGCTAAATGCAGTATATATGTTAGGTGAAATGCTAAATGGTGATGGCTATCCGGAGATTGTACTTTAGAGAGATTATATGGTTGTAAACTATGGTTAAACTATAAAATTTTAGGCTAACATTAGCATTTCACCTAACATATATACTGCATTTAGCATACACTGACAGTTGCAGTACCAATACTGCAACTAAATAATTGTACATATTGTAAATATTTTCACCTGTATTTCAAACATAGATTTTATAGCCTAAGTGTATTGGATCTGATGATGATCGCTTGACGATCGAAACTGGTCATCCTAGTGTTTTATTAATCTCATGTAATTTATTTCAGGATTAGGGCATAACCCATCTCTTTTGGGTACATTCGTGTTGACCGACTGAAAAGCACTAAACTCTTGTTTACTAAGGCAACACTGAAAATATGGCTTCAAACACCACAATGTCCTCCTAAAGGACTTGCAAATTTATCAAACAATCTGTTAGCTCCCATGAGCTCAAAATAACGTAAAATTTTATAACACAATTGGATTGGATGAGGAAGTCAGGGTACGACATATATAGAGCATTTGGTTTCGTTTAATAAACATAACACCTTTATTAATAGGCACAAGGCCGGAGTATCGACCTCGCCTGCTTGTAACCAGATGTCTGGCCGGCTGGTCTACTCTTTAACCTGGCTCACACCTGTCAAATGGGGCGCACTCCTCACGCCACACTTACGTAAGAATTCAGCTCCTTTTAAAGCTTTAAATGTCTACAAGACAACTCATACATATTGACGCAAATCTTTCAAATGCTTAACTTCCATCCCACTGGATTATTTTAACTATCCTTAAACTTGTTAAGTTATCATCCAAATGTTTAATCAGCATAGTTTAGAGTATGAAACACACTCTTAAATGTTTATAACAAAATCACATAAATTATTTATAACAATTAGAAATTGTTTATAATATTGTCGAAAATAATTACCAAAATTTTAAACACGCCTTTAACATTACTTTCGTTCCACATTATTGTCAAAGATATTTACATTTATTATTTACAATATCAACATTTAAATTATTTAAATAATTAATTTAAGAAATACATTGAACCACATGTTTTATCTGGTCGGTAAATTCATAATCGTGTTTAATATAATCGACCAATGAAGGTTAGTTATACATGTACATGTCACAATCTGGTTTAATAAAGGTTGTAATAATTTTAATTATTTGTGACGGCAATCTTCATTCAAAATCTTATCTCAAATTCTTTCAAACTCTTGTTAATTATAACAGTAAATTCACTTGATTAATTTTCAATGAACTATGACCATACACTCTAGCGGAAAATACTTCGCTTACAAAATAATGCACAAACTGCATTCAAATAGCCCAAAATTCATCATATATTAATCTATATGGCATTAAAATCATCCACAGCATTTACAAAAACTCCCCTAATACAATCTTTATCATCATTAATTACTGTGGGAATCTCCTTCATTTATTTAAGGGCATTATACTGTGCCCGTTTAGACCGGAGTCCGCACGACCACATATGCATTTTACCAATAATCAGTCAGCACGAGAATCAAAATATCCCGGAGCGCCAGATGGGTTAAGGCAAATCGCAAAAACGACATCAAATTTATAAAAATGCTTTGCTGATTTTTGGCTCAATGCAACAATAAGGATAGAAGGAGATTTAATTGGGTGAAACACATCTGGTAAAATTATCTCAGTTTATTTAAAGTTAAAATTTGACTGCAAGAATAATGCTCAAAGCAGCATCATCCACGTGTGGCGATCCACACTCTTATTTACACACAATATACAGAAATCTTCCAAACACATTTGACGATCTTTTTGAAAACACAAGTCCGATTGTTAGTCCTGTGGACTGTGTTCCAAAATTATTAACATTTTAACTCCAGTGCAAAATGAATTGTCCATACTGGAAATAACGTAGATCACTGTTTGACTATTTACATGATATTAACACTCGTAGAATAAATGTTTATAGAATTTCTTAGACTTTCATTTGTTTTCCAGTTTTCAAAAATATATCGTTGAAACTATTATTATCATCGTAGCAACACAAATTATTAACACATATTAACAACATCTGAAAAATATTTGACCATTGAGCATAGCATCGAAGAACTGTGCGAAGCACAATAACAATTAATTGTTCTTCTGACATTAAACATTCGAGAAGTGACTCGATTATGAACTTCAAGTTCCAAACAAAACATATGATTTCTGAATCATCAACTTGATCAATAAATGGTTGAACCATTCAACTATTAGATTTTCCACTTGGAATTATTATGAAAAATATTTATATTTATGGCCATTTCTAGCAACTTTCACAACTTGCAATTCTTCGACAGAATGCGGAAATTAGAATTGTAGTCTTATAATGAATTCATTTAGTTCATGGCACTAGGATTGAAAATATCCTTCAAATTATTCGTGGTTAAAGAATTATTTTAAATTGGCAGTGGCCCATTCTACTATTTGTGTAAGGACACAATATTATAACAACAACAACAACGGCAAAGGTCTTCCTCTGAAGAAGAATAAACTACTATCATGACAAATCCGGGTTCTAGCAAAATCAAATTCTAAATGGAATTCGTAAACAAGGTTGAAATAAGAACTGATGGTTTCAAAGAAATAACCTTCGGGTTATTCATACGACGAAATGTGTGGCTCCAATACTCCTCCTATAAACCTGAGCCATCGAACCTGCTATTTGATTGATGCTCGAAAAAACCTTCATTCCTGCGACTTAACATGCGCACCTGGGAATGGCATTACAACTATTCCACACACATAAATTATCTTCCCAAAATTTATACAATAAATCAAGCCTCTGCTTGTTATCAACACTGGAAGATTAATAAACTGACAAGTTTATTTTATTTTACCATTCAGTTCAACCCGTGAATTTACCATACATATGAAAAGCTTCATGTCACTTTCGAAGTGTATTTACGTCATGATTTTATATAAATACAAAAATCCTATTTGATACAAATATCAATTGCTTCCCGTTTCATGCCTCTCCGTGTTATATGAAACATATACTTTGCTCATTGCAAATATCAACTGTTCAACCAGAACTGAAATGTAGGTTGAATGCGGGCTTGCGCTAACCACTCTCCTTCGTAAAATCTCCTGTTCCATACTAGAAATGTTTCAACTACTTCATAGGCTCTTTCTCAATACATATGATTATTATAAAATATAATATCCAAGAATTATTTAGAAAAATTACGAAAATTATTATTATTATTATTAGTGGATTATTATTATTATTATTATTATTATTATTTCAAATATGTTTAATTATCATCTCATTATGTGAGAATCCACATGTTCGAACCTTCGAATATGGAAAAAATATCCATTCCTCAACAAAAATAAATTTAACTTTTACAGTTACATCGGCTGATTACCGTGATTTCCCAAAAATATGAAAAATTCAAATAAATGCTCAAAATGCTCGGTCATCGATCCTAAACTGTTCTGAGTGCTGAAAATGCTCAGAATAAATCTAACTAGTCTTGCGTAAATCATTACAAGCTTTAAATACGACGAAAAAAATGTGTTGGTCATCTGCAGAAAAATAGTTTGTTCCAATTAGCTAAGCATAAAATAATTCAAATGTGGCTTACATTTCTTGATGTTCTTGAAGTGTCGTAAACCTGGTCTATACCAGATTTATCCGTAGATATGCCCTAGCGGACAAGCACGTATAATCCTTGTATCGGCCGCCATTGTAGACCCACAAATCGTCTAGTCAGACATAGTGGTAGTATCTTTCGACGTTTTAAATGACTGTGGTTCCATTTTAATATGGGCTTCTAACAAAGCCATAACAGTTTGTTTGAAAAGGGTCAGATCTAAGCGATCTCTTCTTAAATGTGTCAGTTGTAACCTAACTCACTGTAATCTCATCAGTACAAGAAAAACGTTGACAGTCTAAGCAGTTAACGGCTGTTCTGAAGATCGTTCCCTGGGCATGGTTTGTATATCACCATCTGCCATGCGCTAGACAACTTGCAGTTTCCCTTGCGTAGACTAATGAACGCCACCGTTATAGACTATTCTTCAATGTACTGACGGATTGAAGTGGTTAAATAGTTACAAAATATGAAAACTGACTTTAAATGGATTTAAACATCCAAGTATTAATTTACTATTGGACTGTGACAAATACTATTTTCTAGACCAAGTCTAGCATATGTCCTTTTGGAAATATAAATATTTCCACCAATGTCTGTAGAAATACAATCACCTCAGTGATTCTCCTCACCAGAAACTTACTAAGTTCCAACTCGTTTGCGCAGCACTTCTCGTGACTATCACGATTTGAAAAGTACTTCTTCGTAGACGTGGCAACCATGTGCCTTGGCTCAGCGTAGACGCAACTTGTTCGCCAAGTGCTTGTGATGAAGTGAGCTATCCATTCCTGCTCCAGCTTGCTTTTATACAAAAACGGTCAGGGTCACGCGTCATCGCCTGATATCTAGAAATCCTCATATCTCTTGAATCCCTGGTCCGATTTACTTGATATTAATTGCATTCTCTTTTATTTGGCCGTGCCAGTAATCTGATCCCAGTCTCAAGTCTCTGCTCCATAGTTAACTATTTAATCAATAAATAGTCTCCACCTCTGCTGTTACTCGCTACGTCATTTACCATCCAACTATCGGTAATTTCCTTCGAATGGCTTCGAGAAGCAATGTAGCGCGATATTCAAATATCCGAACTTTCAAACGCTGCTACAGCCTTTCCCTTGATATCTAGGTGTCTGAAACTTGAAATACCCATTCCCAGAGTTGGGCACAATACGTCAGCGACTTTCAACATGTCCGCTGCACTATCGATTATACATTCATAGTTCCACTCAAAAATTCTTATATCAATTATTGTTTCAAAACTGTTGTCATTTAAACTTCGTGGATTTCATTCATGAATCGAAATGAAATAAAAATTTGCCAATCACAAACAAATTTAATAGTGAATACGCTTATATACGCCTGTCTGGTCTATCAAAATTTAAGATTGACATCTTCAAAGAATTGTAGTATAAAAATACTATCATCAAACAAAGTGCGACTAACTGCTAAATAGTCGAATAGAATCCAACTAGACTGGGGAATGCAAACATCATTATATAAATCTCTATATGAGAAAAAACCTAACACAAGTTTCACGAATTTAATGCATTCAATAATTCATAATTAATGTTCATCTTTCACAAAATTGCCTAAGATGCAATGGTCGTTGATAATCGACGATAAATGTCTGTGTTGCAATCAATTCAAATACCGACTAGTATTTCCAAGATCGTCGACAACGTACTGGATTTTAACGCTCTAAAATCATTTAAATGTTCTTCCTTCTTGATGATGACAGAAAATTGTTCAAAGTAATTAAACTGGGGTAGAATTACTTTAATAAAGTGACACGCTGTCTGAATTTAAATCTGCCATAAAAATCATTAACTTACAGTCAAATCGTGACTACAAAAATAAGCAAATTACTGAAAAATCTAAATATCAGTCTCAACTGATTCAAAATCATTTAACTATGCCCATGACATAACAATGTCTTAATAAAACGTCGAAAAAGGCATAACTCGTCAAGGTGTACTGAGAATAGGAATCTCAAACAAGAATATCGGGCAAAAAATATACATGAGGACAAAAATATGGGAAAAATAGTTGCTCAAACATTGCTAAGAAACTCAAATACAATAAACGTTCACGACTACCTTATCTGCCGATTGACGTTCCAGAGGAAAATTCCCCAAAGAAGACTGTTGATGGATCCATTTCACCAAGTTAAAGCTGAGCTCCATCCTCGAAACCAGAAACAGCACCATCGGAGAATCGAACTGCTTCACGAAGACGAACGACATCCTTCCGGCAATAATCTTCTTTGTGAGTCGGGACAACCCTGACCTCTCTTGAAAAATCCCTGAAGTTCCAGTTGAAAATCGCCATGAAGTTTTTGTATAAATTTCCGAAGAAATATTCATATTCAGAAAGTATGAAATCATTTCTATTGCTGTTTGATAGTATTCAGCCTTTACTCACGAAACATGGGTGTAGATGGTTATTTACCACATGCTCGCTTGTATGGAATAGCAATTAGCGAAGTTCCATGTCGCTATCTTGCTCCGTTGAAATATGTCCCAATTGCATTAAGTCTTTTAGCCTTCCATCTGCTCTTCGGTAATAGTATTAGAAGAACAAACTGCCTTATTAAATTGCTCCATTATATTGTAGCGTTGTGTCACAAAAGCAATCTGAAGTCTCCCTATTTCACTAGCCCTGTCAGCCGTAGCGTTGAGTCTGGCTATACAAAGTGTTTCTTCTGTGGCGAGAAAATCACTTTTGTCAGTCGTCTAATTTTGTCAATAACTTCCAAAATACTTCTTCGAAATTGTTCAGCTTTTCTACAGTCCTTACTGTAGTAATGCACAAGAGAATTAGCTTATAAGCGACCGCTAAATGTTCACAGCTAATCTTTTAGAAGCGTTATAAGTGTCGTTTCAACTTCACCTAGATTTACTTCACGGTAAACCTGCACTGCTTGTATGTTCGACTAGTGGCTTCGCCACGCGTTACAAAGACGACTTTTTCACTACTGATTCACTCGACGTTTCACTGAAATGCTTATTTGAAATCTGACGATTGATTTATAATCTGAGAATGAGGCTCCTCTCTTCTGCGCAAGGCCTTTTATGAACTTCATGAGGGGCGTATCTATCCCTTCCATCGCGTGTTACTGCGTCATCGCTAGAAGTTCCAACTTCGTCAATACATGACGGATTTTCATAATTCAAAAACTGAAAATAAATTTCACCAAAATTCCAGATCAATGCCTCTACTGCAAATGGACTTCCACAATTCTGCATTCCAAAAAGTAATAGAAATACCATAGTTTCAGCAATCTCCGTCTTCCTTTAGACTATCGTTCATTGGTTTAAGTCTCCCCTCCAATAGCATAATTTCTTCCTCAGCAGAATTCCACGTTTCTCGCGACTGCGTCGTAGATCTCGGATCCTTCTCGAATAAATGCTGACGTCACTGAGAATCTCAGCTCAAGTAGCCTGCTGGCACAATCGTCTGCGTCATCCGTGCTTACGTCATGACTACCCACGTCATAACTATGACAGCCATAACTTTCGCTATAATTTCCAAAATAGCCACCGTGGTCCCTATATAATTCAATTACGGGGGCAATACAAAACCATTTAAATTATGTGTTCGTAAAGGTTATTTTCCTTATGACCATGCAGCAAGTTATGAGGTGCTTAAAGAAACGACTTTGCCCCCTAGAGATTTTTTTTCTCAGTTAACTCAAAGCACCATCAGTGAAAAGAGAGTATCCCCACGCACAGCATGTTTGGCGTGCTTTTGCCATAGAAAACATGGGTCAATATGCTATGCACTATTTAAAATTAGACGTGTTGTTGTTGACTGACGTGTTTGAGACGTTTCGTCAGCTATGTCATTCGATATACTGGCTCGATCCCGCCCACTACTATACCAGTCCAGGGTTAAGTTGGGACGCTGCCCTCAAATTTACCCAAATTGAGCTTGATTTACTTACAGATCCCGATATGGTACTGATGATGAAAAAAGGGATTCGTGGAGGGTTCGTATCGCTTAATCGGCGACATGCCAACGCAAATAATCATTACATGCCTGATTATTGTCCCGAAGAACCAGAATCTTACTTGGTGTATTTCGATGTAAATAATTTATACGGTTTCGCTATGAGCAGACCACTGCCGTACAATAACTTTGTCTGGCTGTCTGAGGATGAAATTAAAGATTTTAATGTGCAGAGTGCAAGCGAGCAACAGGATGTAGGATTTGTCTTTGACGTTGACTTAGCTTATCCCCCCGAACTCAGACAGCGACATGGTGATTTCCCCTTTTGTATAGAGAAAATGTTGCCACCCGAGAGTAAGGGTAATCAAAAAAACTTGATGGGCACCTTATATGACAAAAATCACTATGTATTGCACATTGACATGCTGGTGGAATGTTTAGCCCAGGGCTTAACCCTAAAAAACATCCATAGAGGTATTTCTTTTTGTCAGAAACCGTGGTTGAAACCTTACATGGATTTAAATTCCCGTCACAGACAAAGTGCCACTTAGCCATTTCAAATATATTTTTTAAAACTGATGAATAATTGTATTTATGGCAAGAGTCTTGAAAATGTGCGGCAGTATAGGGACATAAAATTGGTGAACACATGGCATGGACGATGGGGCGCTCAAAAATAAATTTCAAAACCAAATTTTAAATCTTTGAACGTTATTGATGATGATTTAGTTACTATTGAACTTTCAAAAACTAAAGTGGCCATGCATAAACCTATCTATTTAGGTCAAGTCATTTTCGATTTTTCAAAATTGCATATGTATAAATTTCATTATGGTTTTGCAAGTCGGCAATTTGGTACCATTTCCTTGTTAAATACAGTTTTATTTACCATATCCGTGACTGCGATCCGTATGTCGTTGTGAAAGAAAACCCAAAATGGATTGACACGTCCTCGTTTTGCGAGAAGAACGTGTTTGATATCCCCCGTCTGAACAAAAAAAGAAATTGGTTTAATGAAAGATGAGTGTTCAGACACCATGATGACTGAATTTGTTGGGCTCGCTCCGAAAAAATATAGTTTTCGACAGATGAATGAATGCGAATCTATGCGAGCCAAAGGAATTTGTCAACACGTGGTGAAAAGGCTTTGTGTGAATTATTATTTACATGTCCTTCCAACCCACACAGGCATGACGAATAGTCAGTTTAGAATTAAGTCTAAAAACCATAATTTATTTTTAATGAAACAACGGAAACAAACACTTGATTTGTTGGATGATAAAAGGCAGTGGTGCCAGGATAAGATGACAAGCGTTCCCTTTGGTTTCAACCAGTATTGGTTGTTGCTATAGTTATTGTACAATACGGCAGGTGTTTGGTTTGGTTGCTATCAAGTGCGTGATGCCATCTTGAGCCTCGGAATAAAGATAAACAATTGTAGTGTATCATATAATTTTTGTTTTTTAACCTGTGTGCATGGATGTATGCAAGGATGCATGAATGTATGTAAATAGATGTATATAAACTGTATGCCTTGTGCTATTTGCCTGTCAACACATAAAGAGAGGCATGCATCAACGTTTGCATGCCTCACTGCGCACAGGCTAGATTAAAACATGTTGACTTAAAAAATAGCTAGTGGCTTAATAGGTCTCACTAAATGCTGGCTTAATAGGCCTCATATTTCATCAAACTGTCCACCCATCCTCAGTAGACATGCAGCTTAATATGCCTCTCTAGGTGCTGACTTAATAAACCTCATATTTGAGCAAACCGACTACCCATCCTCAGTGGACATGTAGCTTAATAGACATCACTAGGTGTTGGCTTAATAAGCCTCATGTTTGAGCAAACTGACCACCCATCCTCAGTAGACATGTAGCTTAATAGGCCTCACTAGGTTAACAGACCTGATGCAAACAACAAAAATTAATTTCTTGCTTTTATTGTGGACAAACACACACTTTATGTCTAGTGTTATAAGTGGTGATGTATTAAAAAGCAACACCAGACGAATATCTGAACAGAAATTGTTTTTAAACCTGATGCATAAAAAAGTCAACAGACAGATGGTTATTTATTTATTTATTTATTTATTTTGTGTTTTGCTTATTTTTTATTTACTTTCTGCTATTGACTTAGGGGACAGACAGTGTATAAATTAACATAGTTTTTAAAATATACATACTTAGTAAAATGTCTATAACTACTTTTCAGATTCAATGATGAACCATGATCAAGATTCTTTTATTACCAAACACCACTACGTTTAATGAATATGCAACGATGGTATATTATAATCCACAACGTGTAGCGTATCCTTTTGAGTATAAAAACATTAAAGTGCGCATTGATACCTCTTTTTATAAGAGCATCATTAATGATGATCATGATGATGTGTTGTTTCATTATCCAAGTCATCACTATTGCAAATCCTGTATGCTAAATTTTGGTTTTCAAAATAATGTATCTACAGAAGTAATTCATAAATCATGGTATGGTTTAACGATGAAACAAGTGATTGTTAAATTAGCGGATGAGGATGATTTTCCAGTTTTTTGGTGTACGCTATGTACAAAACCCTTGTTTAACATCTATTTTCCAGTAACGTCAAATATGTTTTGTTTTCACTTTTATAAATTCCCTGCTGAGAAAGGAACCACTTCATATCGTCAACAAGCATTTCGTCAACTTAATTTTACGTTACCTATGAATCAATATTCAGCACATAGAATACGGTCTATTAGAAACTAACAACAACAACAACAATATATGATGCATATGTTTTTTTTTGTTGGATTCGGCTTTTAGGAACATACTTTACTTTCAAAAAGACATTTGGCCAATTTTTTTAGTTTATAGTGTATTCATGTTTATGGGAAACACATACTCGAGTTTAAATTTGCATTTTTTGTTTTTTTTCTTGGATATAGACATGGTTAATAAATTGCATGGTATGTTAACTTTACCTTTATAGGCATCCATTAGTATGCAGTGTGAATTTGCACGTCGACACGGGAATCGTATACGACTGATTCAACAAGGAGATTATATACTAATACCTATTGACAACAGAGGCATACATTTAGCTCCAAACGATCTTGAAAATGATTCACACTTAATCATTTTCTATTAAATAATTTTCAAATTCATGTTTTGGCTGAAAACGATGAAAATGAATGTCAACTTTTAGAAGTAGGCTACACAGTGTGGAACAATGATTTGTTTGTTTTACATGCGTTTTACCGAAAGGTAATACAATGGTCATGCGAACATTGTTCACATGCCTAAGTTTTTGTTAATCTGTCAAAGAAACTGTTGCCACAAATTATTGAACCTCCCATATAAGAAATAATATGAATCATGATATGTTAATACTACTACTACTACTACTACTACTACTACTACTACTACTACTACTAATAATAATAATAATTAATTTTGCAATTTGTTATTTATCTTTTTAGAAAAAAAAATGTATGAAGCCCTTTGCTCAGAAGTTGAAGATCAGTTACTGATGATACAACATAAACAAGTCTTAGTTGTACCCATACAAAAAACAGGTTTAGATGGTAATAAACCTTTAAACCAAAACCTTATTTTAGATTTTATAGATGTCATTTACCATTTACATATTTACCAAATTTTGAAAATACGTTTCGACAGTGGCATTGGCTAGTGTTTTGCGCCACTTCATTAGCAGATGCGCAAGTCATTGAACCCTATCCCTATAAATACATTTTAATTGATTTGTCTAATGATGCTTTAGCGCGTTATTAATGTCATTTAACAACCACTCTCTACCATATGGTAGATATTAACTTAAAAAAAATTAAAACAAAATTTAAAACAAACGTTTTGGTTTATTTTTAGCTTAAAAAATAGTTTAAAATGATATCTTGGTTTCCTTTCTTTCTTTCTTTCTTTCTTTCTTTTAGAAAAACATGAACATGTATGATAATATGAATCATCATATTGCAGACAGCCTAGTTTATATTCAGCAAACACAGTTGTTGCTTCTTCCAGTGTTAAAAAGCACTTGTTTTGATGGACGTGGTCCGTGGCAAGAAATTCATCGAGCACTATTAATGGATATCATACGCAGTAAAACACTATTTTTTCTTATCGATGATAATTGTCATTTACAACAGTATACGAGGCACGTCCAGAAAGGAAGTTCCGTTTGGTAATAAAATTAAATTGTGTATAGATACAGAAAAAATATTTATTGCACAACATTCTACACCTCTTAAACTACTCTTCCACATAACTGCCGAACTTTTGCAGGCATTTGTCATAGCGTGGCACAAGTTTTTGGATACCTTCTTCATAGAAGTTTGCCGCCTGTGTCTTCAACCAGTTGGAAACATCTTCTTTCAGCTCGTCGTCATTGTTGAAGTGTTGACCGCCAAGGAAAGACTTGAGATGTGTGAACAGATGAAAGTCGCTAGGAGCGATGTCATGGCTGTACGGAGGGTGGTCAAACACGTCCCAGACAAATCCCTGAAGGAGGTTTTTCGTCACATTTGCAGTGTGTGGTCGTGCGTTGTCATGAAGATAAACAACACCTTTTGACAGCAACCCTCGGCGCTTATTCTGTATTGCGCGGCGCAATTTCCTAAGTGTCTCGCAGTAAGCATCTGCGTTGATTGTTTGACCACGCGGTAAGAAATCAATGAGTAAGATGCCTTTCCAGTCCCAGAACATTGTGCACATCATTTTCCGAGGTGTCAAGATTTGTTTCGGCTTAACCTTTGCTGGGGATGAAGTCTGCCTCCATTCCATTGATTGCCGCTTACTTTCAGGGATGTCCTAAGAAACCCATGTTTCATCTCCTGTGACTATCTGTGTCAGAAATTCTTCGCCGCCTTCATTGTAACGGGTCAAAAACTGAAGTGCACTACCCATCCGTTTTGTTTTGTGTTGCTCCGTAAGAATCTTTGGTACCCAACGTCGGCAAAGTTTATGAAAGTTCAGTTTTTCGGTAACAATTTCATGAATTAGTGATCGTGAGATTTGGGGAAATTCCATAGCGAGAGCACTAATTGTAAACCTGCGGTTTTCCCGGATCTTTTCATCAATCGCGTGAACCAGTTCTTCTGTAACCAAAGATGGACGCCCACTTCGTTCTTCATCGTGCACTTCACTACGTCCTTCATTGAACTGTCGGACCCATCTTCTCACCATTGAATCACTCATCGCATTTTGTCCATACACGTCGCAAATTTGCCGATACATTTCAATTGGTTTCACTTTCCTAGCATTCAGAAAACGAATCACAGATCTGATTTCACAAGCGGCGGGATTTTCAATCAACACCGACATTGTACGAGTAAACATGCACAACAACGCGTACGTGGCTGACAGCGCTCTCCAAATGGCGCACGTTTCTTCTCCTTGATACAGAGCGTCTACCGCGCATATGCGGAACTGCGCTGCAGCGGAACGTACAACTAGTTGAAGACACAGGCGGCACACGTCTATGAAGAAGGTATACAAAAACTCGTGCCACGCTACGACAAATGCCTGCAACATTTCGGCAGTTATGTGGAAAAGTAGATTAAGGGTTGTAGAATTTTGTGCAATATTTTTTTTCTCTATCTGTACACAATTTAATGTTATTACCAAACGGAACTTACTTTTTGGACGTACTTCGCATATATTTACGTCATGTGAATCATGAAACACAAAATAATTGGCTGTTGATGTTGGTTCAACACTTATCGCGTACCTGTTACAAACATTATTATATTTTTGTCAATTTATCCAATACTATCTACAACTTTAGGCATTAAACGCTCAGGCTTAAAAACAACACTCTTTAATGTATTGACAATGTTGTTGTTGGTGGTGGTGGTGGTGTTGTTGTTATATAAAGATGAGAGTGTTAAAAAAATAACACTCTTTTCTTTCCTTATAGCCAAGCCAAGCATGAACGCCATGAACGCCATTGGCCAAGATTGCGGCCTTGTACGCAAGAAAATGAGTGAATTGCCTACACAAACACCATTTCGCATTCATAAAATACGAAAATTAAAAACCAAATTTTGTGAACGAGCTCTTTGCATTTGTCAAGACTTTGAGACATTTCTTCCCACACGATGTAATAACCTACCTGATAATGTCATGGAAGATGTCAATTCGAGTATTCACCCAGTGTATTTAATCTATGAGGCTGAAAAAAATAACCGTTGTAGGATTCGTTTTGCAAAACTAGATAATGAATAATCATTGTACGCAAGACATAACTTTTTGTTGTTGCTGTTGTTGTTTATTGATGTCTTATCAAAACAAAAAACTATTTTTTTCAGTGCTCAACAGTTTTGATGTTTATTAATTGTTGCTGATGGTTTATAATAATAATAATAATAATAATAATAATAACCATTAGACCCCATTTCTTACAAGTAACCATGGCGCGTGCAAATAATAACATTATTACCCCAGGTGGTAACCAATCCACCCGTCAACTGACGGCACCCGGGCGTTCGGACTCTGGGGGACCCGGGCAACCACGGCCACAGAGAAAATCGGAGTTCTCTGGCAAACTTCCACATAAGACACCAACATACGTAGGCACTCTAAACATCAACACTCTCATACAGCCTGGGAAGTTGCACAACCTAGTGACAGAACTCGATAGACAGAAGCTTCTAATCCTCGCGCTGCAGGAGACACGTATCACAGATGAAGACACCATGGACTACGGCAATTACCGCTTGTTCAAGAGCAAGACTGACAGGCGCGTTGCCAAAGGCGCTCCACTTCTGGGGATGGCCTTCATGGTCCACAAGACCATAGTAGAATCCTTAGAAGAAGTTACTCAAGTAAACAACAGATTGATGAGCATGCGCTTCCGGTGCGCCAACAAAAAATACACACTGATCAACGCACACGCCCCCACTAACAAAAGTAACAAGAGCGATCCACAGTCCGCAGAAAAATTCTGGTCGACCCTTGACACAGTGATGTCCAAAGTCCCCAGGGATGACGTCAAACTCCTCATGGGCGACTTCAATGCACAGATCGGTAGAGAAAAGGTGTACAGGAAAACAGTCGGAAACTATCCTGCACATAAATTCACAAATAAAAATGGCACACGACTCATAGAACTCTGCCAGCAGAATAACCTCAAGATCATGTCAACATCTCTTAGAAAACACCCTAGAAAACAGAAAACCTGGCGTTCTCCAGTCCAGCAGTTAGGTGAGTACCAAATCGACCATGTGGCAATCTCATATCCAGTACAGAAGGAGATTCATGATGTACAGGTACGTAGAGGAGCCAACATTGACTCTGACCATTACCTAACCCGCGTCAAGGTCAAGTTCACCCCAAAGAGAAATTTCTGTAAGAAAACCCCCCTACCAAAATTTGACACAAAAAAGATCGCAGACTCTGGAGTGAAGGAAGCCTGGGAAAAAGAACATGCCAATGACTGGCAAAATTTCCACCGAAAAATCATAGAAACAGCACAAGCTCTCATTCCTTTGAAGAAGAATTCCAAACATCCTTGGTGGGATGTTGATTGTGAGAATGCACTCATTGCCAGGAAATTGGCATATCAGAAATACAACAGTAAAAAATCCCCAGAAAATTTACAGACTTTCCATGAAACACGAAAAGCAACCGCAAAAATTATCAGACAATCCAAGAGGAGATACCTGAAGGAACAGTTGGACTCCATTGAGGACAACTTCCGTAACTACAACGTAAGGGACTTCTACAGAACGTTTGCAGGACACATCAGAGGGTACACACCACCAAACCTTTGCTTCAGAAAATGTGATGGAAAATTAGCACTAACGAATAAGGAGAATTGCAAGGTGATGGCACAATACTTCTCTGATCTTCTCAACTGTCCAGAACCAATAGAGAGATTCTCAGAGGAAGAAATTACAGTCAAGAACGCAGACTCATTACCTCCGACAGAAGAGGAAGTTCACAGGCACATCATCAAACTTAAGAACAACAGGACATCTGGTGAAGACGGTATAGTGGCCGAACTACTGAAAAACCTAGGGCCACACTCACTTAGGGAACTCACACAGATTATCACTGACATCTGGACATCAGAAAAGCTACCAGATGAGTGGAAATGTGCATTGATCCACCCATTACACAAAAAAGGCGACCGCTCTGACGTAAACAATTACAGGGGCATTTCACTATTACAAGTTACGTACAAGATCCTCTCAGCGTGCCTACTCCAAAGGGCTCGGGACCAGCTGGAACACAAGATTGGCGAGTACCAGGCGGGATTTCGTCCTGGTCGCTCCTGCGCGGAACAAATCTTCAACCTAAAAAGTATATTGAAAATCAAAGCCCTCAGGAATACTCCAGTTATATGTACCTTCGTTGATTTCAAGAAGGCATACGATTCCATTGACCGTCAGTCATTGTTCAACATCTTACACGAGCAAGGTTTGGATAGCAAGACCTTGCGATTGATCAAACAGACACTGACAGACACGACATCAAAAGTGAAATTCATGGGGGAAATCTCAGAACCATTTCAGATCAATACAGGTGTTCGCCAAGGTGACGGGCTCTCTCCACTCCTCTTCAACCTAGTGCTGAACAAAGTTATCAAGGAATGGGAGAAAGAGCTGAGACTTCAAGGTTACTGGAGGCCAGTGCGACTAGGACGACCAAAGGACGAACTGGAGGTTGGATGTCTAGCCTTCGCGGATGATCTGGCTCTACTCTCAGATAACGAAACCACATCAATCAGACAGATAGAAGTACTCCAAGAGTGCGCCGAGAAAGTAGGACTACAGATCTCGTTCCAAAAGACAGAGTTTTTCTGTACGAAATTCGACATACAGAATTTAAACACGAAATATGGCAAGATCAATAGAGTCGCCCACTTTAAATACCTAGGTGAAGTGCTTGAACCGACGGGAAAAGAGAAAATCGCGCAGAACACTAGGTTAATGAAAATGAAGAGAGCCTTATACAAGACACAGAGTGTCTACAACAAAAAATGTCTGTCCATATTCACTAAACTTCGTCATTACAACACGGTTATTAAACCAGAGGTGCTTTATGCTAGTGAGACATTGACCTTACACACTAAGGGCGACTTGGAAAAAATCCTCTCAGAGGAAAGAAAAATAATAAGGAAAATAATTCGACCAAAGCACACAGATGAAGGATACAGGCTTCACTCCAGAGACACCACAGAGAAATTGTCCAACCTCGCAGCAGACATCAGAAAGAGGCGACTAAAATTTTACGGCCACATCAGCAGACTCCCACAAACCAGACTCACCAACAAAATTCTTAGATACATACAGCGGCTCTAGATTACTACACCCTGGATGATGCAAGTCAAAATTGATCTAGTAAAAGCACAGGTCGACCCAGAAGACGTCATAGACAAAAGCGTATTTAGACACAAAGTATACAAGTGGGAAGTGTTGTCAGAGAGAGCTGCACCTACAGCCCAAAGACCAAAGTGGACCGATGAGAGGAAGAGGGCCTTTATTGCACGAATGAAAGAGTACTGGAAAGACAGGAAGAACAAAAAGTCATGATTGCTTCGCGTGGTCTAATAGGCCTGTAACGTGTAAAATAAAATAATAATAATAATAATAATAATAATAATAATAATAATAATAATAAAAAATCTTAACTTTTTTGTTTGTTTTTAGCCTTTAGGGCTACATTAATACAATGATGCCTATAATGACTATAGGTAAATGGTATTTTTTTATAAGTTCACTCTTTATTGAGAGATTTTCTTTAGCCTTTAGGGCTACGTCAATACAAACATTGCCTATGATGCATGTTTTTTACTTTCTTTTTTATGTACATGTATAGTTTTTAAAATAAGTTGAAACGTCATGCGCTTAAGGATAGATTGTTCATTTAGCACACTCACTCATGCAATGCAAAAATAAGTAAAAACATCAACATTATTTACTAAATAAATAAATAAATAAATAATTTAAAGTTAACGTTACATTGTGTTAAATGGTCACATGGTTTTGTACAAACAAAATCATAATGACATGTTTTATTACAAAATAATAATAATAAACATTATGTTAACGTTTATATAGTTTTGTACAAACAAAATCATATTGACATGTTTTATAATAATAATAATAATAATAATAATAATAATAATAATAATAATAATAATAATAATAATAAAACAACGTAGTCCTAAACTTGTTAATTATTTTATATGCTACTATGACTACATTTAAAACATTTTTTTACTTTTATTTTTTTACTAGTGCTTGCAGTGCATCAGGAGGATGTTTAATAAACAAGCGACCCTTAAGCTCATAACGTTTCAACTTATTTTTATTATTTAGTACAAACACCATTTATATTTCTTGTTTATAATTATGAAATTTGAGACTATTAGTTAATAATAATACACAGTCGTCCTTTCTTACTGTTTATAATTTTAAATTCAAACACCATTTATATTATTGTTTATAATTTTCAATTCAAACACCATTTATATTATTGTTTATAATTATAATATTGAAACTATTAGTTAATAATAATAATACACAGTCGTCCTTTATTATTGTTTATAATTTTAAATTCAAACACCATTTATATTATTGTTTATAATTATGATATTTGAAACTATTAGTCAATAATAATTGGAAAAAAACACAACATGGTCTCTTGTTTATTTATTTATTTTTTAAATCATAACAGTGATACTATACATTTATTAAATTAAATTCATGATGTTAAAGTCCATATTTAGATAAAAGTAATTTGCTTTTCATAGCACCGATCACCATAAATGCAGCCATTCGTTCCGATAGAGTGGCATCTGTAGCTGTTAATCGTTGCTTGGCAATCCTTAACAAGACTTTGTCGGCAATGTGTCTTAGTGTGAGATCACTGTTTTGATAGGCTATATCATGATTATGACATGCATGGTCCAAAGCATTTATCCCCATATTCCCTCTCCTCAAACGATCTTCAAGACGAGTACCAGGTCCACAAAAGCTGTAAGCAGGTAAGTGAGCTTCGAATGGTAAGTTTTTAATGATGTTATCAATAATTCCAGGGCCAATACACCTGGGACATAGAGGTTTCAATCGGTGAAAAACACTTTTTTGGTTGTTCTTCTTGTTCTTCTTCTTGTTCTTGCTGTTGTTGTTGTTGTTGTTGTTGTTGTTGTTTGTCGGTGGCTGCCGACGAGCATGTTAGGTGGTTGTTTTCCGCATGACAGCCATGGAATGATGAAACAATGTCTTTACAGTGAGTTTTATGACCATGGTATAATTTCTTCAATTGACATGTGGCACACTGTCGAATGGAAGGTATTTTTGCCATGGTTAACTGCTTGTGATGGGAAAAATGACTGCATGGTTGTAGTTCACTCAATACAGAGTCGTTAGTCCACTCGGCAGGCGCCTTTTCCAAAATTTATTTGACAGCGTTGGCAGCAACATAAAAAAGAAATGATTTAGGTAGTGCTAATAATTCATGTTGTGTAAAGCTAATCAGTTTTTTCTTGCACACAAAGAACTTTCCAATAGCCTTGTCGATTGTAGTAGCGTCCATGTTTATAACGTTGATGTTATCACCTCACGTGTATAAGTCTCACTGCTATCATTGGACGATAAACTTTCAGTTTTAATTTTATTTAACAACTCCCAACATGCACTACTGGTGAGCCAATGAAACAATTGCCACGCATGCGCTAAGGCTTTATTCTGAATATTGTCACAAGGACAAGTGTCCATGAGCGTTTGCAGGGATGGACAACCCAGATCTAAAAGGTCAATACACTGACAGTTCGAGGGTAAAGATGGTTGAAGCCACTGGCGTTTTTCACCCCCTTTAACAAATAATACATTGGCCGAGGACAAATGAGCTTTCATGACTATGTCAAGATACTTGTAAGAAATATCACCCTTTTTCCATACTAATTGTAAATGATTCACGTCACCTCAAGATGTCATTCAACCAGACCGCATTCAAACAGATTCCATTATAAGTTTTGATGATATTGCAACTCAACGACAGGCCATTATTTAAGAGAATTTTAGTATGGGACGCCATCAACAAGTGGATTGTTTTTATCTGGCTCAGACCTATTCTAAAATTTCCCAAACAGTTGCTTCGTGACAATGCTAATCTCATCGTTTTCTTCCGCCAAGACTCTAGAAATCTCTATCATATGTTTTAAGATCATGTGAATCCAGATATGTCCTTTACAGCTTTCATACAATTGTGTGCCTCGTGTTGGAACCATCATCCCCATGCCTGTTTGGTCATAAATAAACAGAGTGGGCGGTGTGAGGGACGTTATTGCTTAGGTTTTGATCATTTCATTTCTGTTTAAAAAGACCTAGGGTTTGACATTTCCTGTTAGTGTGTCTTTACCTTCACCATGGCTACCAGAAACATGTTCAAATCATGCAGCGTATTATTGAGGCACGAAATACGATTCGACATAAATTTCGTAAATTACAACGTTTAAAAAACGTCAATCCTTTACCCATGATAAAACATGCTCCATCATCAGTTGATGCCATGAGGGTCAAACCAAATGCTTCTACTGCTACTGCTGCTACCTCTCAAACCAAATCCTTAACAAGTTCAACATTTACTCAAACAGATTCCATACGACAGGTAAAATCCTCCTCCTCCTCCTCTAATGTTAGTGAACAAGAACATGAAGAAGAACAACAAGAAGAAGAACAACATGAAGAAAGTGAAAGTGAAAGCGAAACCGTATTTAGTCCTGAAAGAAAAAAAAATCCTCACACCTTCAACAGTTTCTAAAAACAAAACAAAAATCATCCGTCATAGCGGCAACACCGTCTTCCTCCACTTCGTCTCCGTTTTCACAAATCTTGGCAACCCCTCAAAATAAAGCTCAACTCAAAAACATTTTAATCAAACATTATGGGGCAACACTGGAACCGTATATGACCCTTCTATTTATTGGAAAGACAGATACCACGTATGGTGTTCGCTATGAGAATGATAGTTTTAAAATTGGGGTTTCATCAATTAAATTTGCTCGTACGAAAGCTGTCATTAAAAAGATCAACTATAAATTAACACCAGGTCTGTTATAGCTGCTATTTTCTCGCACCCCCTCTCTACAAGATTTTACGCCCGAGGACCTTGCTAAATATAAATCCATTTTATTAGACACCAACGCTCACAAAAGAAACTATAAATCCTCTCAGCAGTTCAATGCCAATATATCCCAAAAATATAAAACCGTCATTGCAATCATGTTTGGCAAGCAAAAACATCACTCGGCCTCTGGTGTAAGGTTTAAGAAATTAAAACCCTACATAGATATAACCTTTAGGAATAATCCCAATCAGTTAGTAGAGCGCTTATACTAGCTTCATGCATCAAAACAAGCTGGTCATACTGGACATGAGGCAGAAATTGCCCACATTGAACAACAACTCCGAGATGCTAAAATTATCTTATAAGCCATCCCCCATCAAAGTGGGCATCGCGCATGAATTGCATAAACCAGCCCGACGCATTTATGAACGCCGTCGTGTCATTTCCAAAGGAATCTATGAACTTTGGCAGGCAGACTTGGTTGAAATGATACCTCATTCAAACGTTAAGGACGGTGTATGCTATATGTTGACCGTCATTGATGTCTATTCCAAAATGGCTTTTGTTCAACCAGTAAAAAATAAAACTGGTGTCTTAGTCCCAAAGGCCTTTCAACATATTATTGAACAATCAAAACGTCAACCTCACTTGTTACAAACCGACCAGGGGAAATAATTTTTCAACAAGGATTTCTCCAGTTTTCTCAAATCTAAGGATATTCACCATTACACCACCTATAGCAATCTCAAAGCTAGCGTAGTTGAACGCTTCAATCGAACATTAAAAGTTATATGTGGAAAGAGTTTACTCCTATCGATGGATAGACTGGTTACCTCAACTTGTGTTACGATACAACAACACGATTCATTCCACTATTGGCATGAAACCTCGTCTCGTCACCAATACCTACCTAGACTCAATAGACTGTTTAACCCCATAAAAAGGGTTGACCCAAGGCGACATGGCTTTAAAATTGGGGATTTTATTCGCATTAGTAAACATACAAGTGTGTTTTCAAAATCGTACACTCCACAGTGGTCGACAGAATTTTTTAAAATTCGCCAAGTCAAGCTAGGTCAACCAGTGACGTATCTTTTAGAAGATCAAGACGGTCAACCCATCAAAGGACGATTCTGTTATGAAGAAGTGCAAAAAACATTATATCCCAACGATTTTCTCATTGAACGAGTAATTAAAGTCAAAGGTGCAAAATATTTTGTAAAGTGGTTAGGGTTTCCTTCAACGTTTAATTCATGGGTCAATAAACATGATTTTTAGCCTACTTTTCACATTTTGCAAATGTGTGTCTGTCTGTCTGTCTTTCCATCTGTCTGTCTGTCCTTCTGTCTGTCTGTCTGGCTGTGTGTGTGTGTACCCCTATCAACTCCTAAACGGCTGCAGCAATCGAAACAAAATTTGGTAGGAGTCAACATCTATACCTGAATATCTCACGGCCATATTTGAAAATGATGTCAGTGTTACCAACTGCTGAAAAATCGCAATTGGAATTTGAGCTCCACGTTGGATATCAAGGAAGGTATGAATGGGAGCTATTTCAAAATTGGCTCACGTATAGATAATAATATTGCAGTTTAATTTTCAGGAGGCCATACATGGCAGTGTTGCCAAAATGATTACAAGCCTGCTGATAGGTCCAAATTTTAAATGCATATAACTTCTACAGTATCAATTGGATTTCTACCAAATTTCGTATGTGCTATGTGTACATAAACA
Organism: Meconema thalassinum; assembly: GCA_946902985.2. Lineage (NCBI taxonomy): Eukaryota > Metazoa > Arthropoda > Insecta > Orthoptera > Tettigoniidae > Meconema > Meconema thalassinum. The sequence continues at coordinate 24,669,295 of OX336400.1, forward strand.
GATATGACTGAGCGAATTCTTAAGAGCCACCAGGGCTGCCAACTGTTAATAAATGCTGTGTTTTTTGTATCCAAGTACCCATATATCAGAAAGTATGCAAGCCGACAGCTTTAAACTATGCACACGTATAGTACCTGACATTCTATATTAATTTGGAGTAACATATGTACGTAGGTGCTACCAACATGATTCTAAGCCTGCTGAGAGGTCCAACTTTAAATACATGTAACTTCTATACTATCGTTTGGATTTCAACCAAATTTCGTGTGTGCTATGTGTACTATAACAAATATTACTATGCCGATTCTTAAGAGTAACCAGGGCTGCCAACTGTTAATAAATACTGTCTCTCTTTTTGTTACCCTAATATCAATATATCAGAAAGTATGCAAGCCAATAGCTCTAAACGTTGCACACGTATAGTACCTGGCATTCTAGATAAATTTGGAGTAACTAATATAGGCCTACGCCAGTGCTGCCAACATGATTCTAAGCCTGGTGATAGGTACAATTTGAAAATGCATGTAACTTCTATACTAACTAATGGATTTCATTCAAAACTGACACAACAATAGATCATATTATTTCAGATTATTTCTTACCAATACATGTATGTCATTGTTGCCAACATGATTTTACGCGCACTGTTAGATGCAATGTTTAACTGTGTAACGTTCATGCTGTCCATTGGACTTCAACCAAATTTTATGTTCTGTACCTTAAGAGATGGAACAAAGAATATATTCAGTCACCAGGGCTGCCAACTGTAGTTCTCTATTAGGCTACATTATGCCAGGTATAGGCTACAGTATTTCGAACTACTGTAATTAGAAATTTCGATATTACCTACTTAATTTCGTCATTATTCTAGATAGATACATATAGGTTAATCATTGGCATGAATCTTAAATTTTAAGAAAAGTAGGCTCTTTAGTTCGTCACGGAACGTCTTGTTTGTTATAAAATCCTATTTATTTAATTACACTAAACCCCCCTTTTCCCGTTTTACAAAAATATTTCAAATATGACAAAAAAACCTAGGTTAAACCCCTCCCTCCCCCAAAATATGCATAGGTTTTTCACCTATGGTGTGGGTAGATGGGATAAATACCAACCATTCATGTCAAACAAACTGTTTTATTATCTTCACCGTTTACAAAATAATCAATAATTCAAAATCAAGAATTTTCAATAAAAAAAATACCAACACAATTCTTAGCCAAGAGGACGTCACCCCCAACGCCAACAACATCTCATTCGTTCCCGAGAAAGTAGGCAATCATTTTTTCTCTTCCTACACCCTTGAAACTTGCTGCCCACCTAGAGGGCATACCCACATTTCATTAACGTCAAACAAACTTTTATCCAAAATTCACCGTTACTAAATAATCAAAAATCCAAAAGCAAGAATTTTCAATTTTTTTAAAATACCAACACACTTCTTAGCAAAGAGCATGTCATCCCAACGCCAACAATACCTCATTCGTTAAAATCCGACCATCCATTCGCCAATGTTCGCGAGAAAGTAGGCTATCATTTTTTCCTCCTACACCCTTGAAACGTCCTTCCCCCCTAGAGGGCATTCCCACCTTGCATTAACGTCAAACAAACGTTTTTGCAAAATTCACCGTTTCCAAAATAGCGCCAATCCAAGAAACAAGAATTTTCATTTTTTTTAGAAAATACCAACACACATTCTCAGCAAAGAGGACGTCATCCCAACGCCAACAATACTTCGTTCGTTAAAATCCGATCATGCGTTCGGGAGATATCGCCAAAGTTTATATGAAAGTAGGGGGAGTCCCAGAACGCACACTACCACACTACTCCCAGCCATTTGGCCTGCAGATATTGGGGAGACGCGTGATTAGTGCTTCGGGTCCCCTCGGCCGTTAATCTTGGTTTTCGTGACCAGGGTGCTGCCTCACTGTCAGACAGCTACTCAATTGTCTTCACGAGGCAGAGTGCACCCCGTTCCAGCCCTCACGTCAGTTTTTAAAATCCGTGACGGAGCCGGGAATCAAGCCCGGGGCCTCCGGGTGAGCGGCAGGCGCGCTACCCCAACACCACGGGGCCGGCTGGCAATAAAATTACTACTGTATTATTATTACTTTTATATCGTCTTTGCTGTGCAAGAATCTATAGAAATAAAGTTTATAGAAATAACTCTGGCAAGGTTAATGCAATTAGATAAACGTTAATGGTTATTTGTAGATAATTCTTATTGGAGTTTCACTTGATTCACTTTGGTCTATTTAGTGATAAAAATTCTCTAATATGGTATATCCGTATTTACAGTAAGAGACAGAATATGTAATTTTACATGAAAAGTAAAAATATGTAAAAGAAATGTGGTTTTAACCCCTTTTAACTACCAAGGCTTTAAAGACGCCGGGGTGCCGGAATTTTGCCCCGAAGGGATCTTTAACGTGCCAGTAAAACTACTGACATGGCTGCCTCACATTTAAGCACCCTCAAATGCCAACTGACTGTGCCAGGATTCGATGCCGCTATCTTTGGTTCAGCAGGCGATAACGTTACCGCTGAGCCACGCAGCCAATTATATGATAGGCAAGGTTCTAATTCACGATCATTTATCATTTTTAGTTACATATAAGCAAGGCAATAAATATGCACTAAATATTGGTCAAATATGCATCACATTTCAAACAAGAAGTTCTGTGACGAACTAAAGAGCCTACTTTTCTTAGAATGTATGAATTAACCTAAAATATTATGATCTATTATTGTGCCAATTTTGGATGAAATCCATTTGTTAATATAGAAGTTACATGCATTTAGAAATTGGACTTATCAGCAGGCTTAATTCATGTTGGCAGCTTTGGCGTATATTAGTTACACCAAATTAATTTAGAATGTTAAGTACTATACGTATGCAAAGTTTAGAGCTGTTGGCTTGCATACTTTCTGATTCATAGATATTAGGGTAAAATTAGAGAGAGCATTTATTTACAATTGGCAGCCCTGTTGACTCTTAAGAATACGCAAATTAATATCAGTTATGGTACACAAATCACATACGAGATTTGATTAAAATCCAATTGATAGTGCAGAAGTTACATGCATTTAAAATTTGGACTTATCAACAAGCTTAGACTCATGTTGGCAGTACTGACGTATGCTGGGTACTCCAAATTAATGTAGAAGGTCATGTAGGCTACTATACGTGTGCAAAGTTTCGAGCTCTTGGTTTGCATACTTTCTGATACATTGGTATTAGGATAAAATAATAGAGAGAGCATTTATTAACAGTTGGCAACCCTGGTTGCTCTTAGGTATACTCACAGTCATATTTGTTATTGTACACATAGTGCATACGAAATTTAGTTGAAATCCAGTTGATAGTGTAGAAGTTACTTGCATTTAACAATTAGACTTATCAGCTGGGTTAGAATCATGTTGGTAACACTGTCATGTATGGACTCCTGGAAATTAAACTGAAATATTATATAGGCTAAGTGCCAACTTTGGAATAGCTCCCATGCATACCTTCCAGGATATCAAACATTGAGCTCAAATTTCAATTACGATTTATCAGCAGTTGGTAGCACTGACATCATTTTCAAACATGGACTTGAGATATTCCGGCATAGATCTTTATTCATACCAAATTTGGTTTCCATAGCTTCAGCCGTTTAGGAGTTTATAGGGGTGGACACATACACAGCCAGGCAGACAGACGGATGGACAGACAGACAGACACACATTTTCCCGGATCGATCTCATAAGTCTACTTTTTCCTTATTTTTGCAAAATGAGAAAAGTAGGCTAAATATATGCTCTATTAAATACCTTCGACATTTACGATCACCCCTTATTCTTAGCGTTTCTATTTTGAATATAAAGAGAATATGAACGGACGGACATATCTACACCTTTCTTTAAAATATCTCAACTAAGAAACAGCGCTTAGTATGAATGGCTATTAGTCTACGCGTGGCGAGGACTGATCCACGGTCTTTAATATTGAAGACCTTCCTGAATCCAATAGCATACATCTTATTTAGACTTGGCAACATTCCACAAATACACATGCACTGAGCTCAGACAGCACATGGAAATACGGGGCGGGAGGAAGGGAAAAACCAGTTCAGGAGATAACATTCCAATTCAGTCGACCACCACTGGTGTAAGAGTTAAGTTGAAACTGCTCGAGCTCCAGCGAGGAAGACATCCATCCAGATAAGTAGTAGTCTGTACTATTACAGTACAACTATAGATGACTTTTTACACCATATAGTCACTCCAAACAAACTCAGGATTTCTATCACCATTTTAGTATTTCACCCAACACCATATATTGTACCCAATTGTCATCATATGGAACATGTGTTCGTATCCTAGCTAGCTCACGGTCTTTCGAGGTATGGGACGTTCCTGCCCACCATACGACCACATGCTCAGGATTTGAGTCTATCAGGTAACTACTCTACATGAAAGAGACAACATATTCCTAAATAAAAAAAATTCTGATATAAAGTCATGGCTATACAACAAAATACAAACAAAGGATAATTTACATTTAATTCCCACAATGAAAATCAAGGTTATTTTGTGAGTCTCTTCTTAATTAGTGCTACACTGCACTCAAATCTATTTCTAGCATCCTATCATTGATACTTTCAGACATCTACGAGTCTCCATAGTGTTCGTCATGTGACACAATTTAACAAACTGGAGTATCACAACACAATAGTCACATATCACTTTAAATGACATTAATTCTGTAATAATTAAACATCAGTCCGTTTTTCACGGGCATTTACTTTCATTAACATGAATTCATTATCTTATGTCTTAATTAACAAATGTTGTTGTGTCGCGTGAATCGTCTTCCTTTTTCCCATCAATATGAAACGCTAAAAGTGGTACGTTTTCCCTTCCAAAATACACATGGATAGAAATGTTTATAGTTTCACCATACAACGATTTTCTGGGTCTGGTCGAAATTATTATCGTTACAAACGTGTCATGTTCTTAGAAATCACCAACCCGTCTGCATAAATTAGTGTGAACTGGGCAAAAATGCACTTTAAAAAGATGCCTACATTTATTTGGTTCAGCGTTCCTCCTCAGAGAATTACTGGGCCAAATATTATCCGATCACCATGATTCGACAAGGTATGTGTATTGAAACACATAATTTAATTCAATTGGCATCATCATAACAATCATATCTTAATTATATTTCGAAATATAAGGATTCTTCAGTGTCCCACTATGCTTCTAAAATAAAGGGTCCAGGTCTACAGACCTCCCTTTCAAGCAGGCAATAAAATTAGTTCCAGCTGGCCGAGCAAGATAGCCGCCGTCCTTCGTGGCATACACACCACCCTCCTCTTGCTGCTAGCAAGGTCATCTTTGTTTACAATTGCAGTACAATGGAGTTACGTTGAGTGTTGTCTCAAATAATTGAGTCATTTTGATTATTTACCACCTATATTTATAGTGTAATGGGCTCAACTCGGCTCCTTAATTAACATTCATGGCTGGGGATGGATCCTGTAATAGCCTTGCCGTTCTGTGGCGAATACTAGTGGCTTTGGGCGCGCATCATAATGAGAATACAAGATTGCTCATCAGCAGCTACCTACAATAATAATAAGGAAATCTGCGTTTCCTATACGACGAACTGTGATTCTTACCTCTCAGGGCAGATCAATTAATACATGTGCTCACGGGGTCTCGAAGAGCATCCCTCGTGGCAATATTCTTGCAAGCGATGGATACAGACAGGCTCCGTCCCAATTCGCTGAGAATAATATACGTATGCACCACGGCAATACCAACTCGTAGATTAGCCAACTTTTCACCTAACGTGCAAGCTATGTTAGAGTGGTCCCCGCAACTTTATTGACGTAAATCACTTGATTCTACGTTACCTCGCTCGCAATATGCGGCTTAAACAATACTTCTCATAGATGACTCAATTATTAAGACACTCACGTCCTCTCTGCAATTACTTTTAAGCCAAAGCTTTATATAGCTCCAAAAACAAGTATAAATTTACGGGCTTACATTACTTTAATGGTTCTCAAATACAATCTTAAGAAGTGTCCATCTATATCTATCTATCTATATATATAAAGCACAAAGTTTGTCTGTCTGTCTGTCTGTCTGTCTGTCTGTTATGTATACAAATCTACACCGTTTCACCGATCTGAACCAAAATTTGTATACTTACCCTTTGGAACCCTGCGGGTAACCCCGTCAACATTAAATTTCGGACAGACCACCCCATGCCCTGCATTTAGGCCCTTTTGCACAAATCTACACCGTTTCACCGATCTGAACCAAAAGTTGTATATTTAACCTTTGGAACCCTGCGAGTAACACTGTCCACTTGAAATTTCGGACAGACCACCCCATTCCCTGCATTTAGGCCCTTTGGTCCAAATCCACACCGTTTCACCGATCTCAACCAAAATTTGTATATTTACCCTTTGGAACCCTGCGAGTACCACTGACCACTTAAAATTTCGGACAGACCACCCCATTCCCTGCATTTAGGCCCTTTGGTCCAAATCTACACCGTTTCACCGATCAGAACCAAAATTCGTATTCTTACCCTTTGGTGCCCTGCGAGTAACACTGTCTGCTTGAAATTGCGAACAGACCACTCCATTCCCTGCATTTAGGCCCTTTGGCCCAAATCCATACCGTTTCACCGATCTCAACCAAAATTTGTATATTTACCCTATGGAACATTGCGACTAACACTGTCTGCTTGAAATTTTGGACAGACCACGCCATTCCCTGCATTTAGGCCCTTTTTGCACAAATCTACACCGTTTCACCGATCTGAAACAAAATGTGTATACTTACCCTTTGGAACCCTGCGAGTAACACTGTCTGCTTGAAATTGCGGACAGACCACTCCATTCCCTGCATTTAGGCCCTTTGGCCCAAATCTACACCGTTCCACCGATCTCAACCAAAATTTGTATATATACCCTTTGGAACACTACGACTAACACTGTCTGCTTGAAATTGCAGAGAGGCTACTTCATCCCATGCGTTTAGGCCCTTTGGCACAAATCTACACTGTTTCACCGATCCGAACCAAACTTTGTATACTTACCCTTTGGAACCCTGAGAGTAACACTGTCCACTTAAAATTTCGGACAGACCACCCCATTCCCTGCATTTAGGCACTTGGGCACAAATCTACACCGTTTCACCGATCAGAACCAATATTCGTAAACTTATCCTTTGGTACCCAGCGAGTAACACTGTCTGCTTGAAATTGCAGACAGACCACTCCATTCCCTGCATTTAGGCCCTTTGTCCCAAATCTACACCGTTTCACCGATCTCAACCAAAATTTGTATATTTACCATTTGGAACACTGCGACTAACACTGTCAGCTTGAAATTGCGGCGAGGCCACTCCATCCCTTGCATTTAGGCCGTTTGGCACAAATCTACACCGTTTCACCGATCTGACCCCAATTTTATATACTTACCCGTAGAACCCGACAAGTAACACTGTTCACATTAAATTTCGGACAGACCACACTATTCCCTGCTTTTTGACCCTTTGGCAGAAAACTACACCGTTTCACCGATCTCAACCAGATTTTACATAATTACCCTTTGGAACTCGACGAGTAACACTGTCCACTCGAAATTTCGGACAGACCACTCCATTCCACGCATTTAGGCCCTTTGGCACAAATCTACATCGTTCACCGATCGAAAACAAAATGTGTATACCTACCCTTTGGAACCCGATGAGTAACACTGTCCACTTTAAAATTTGGACAGGCCACTCCATTCCCTGCATTTTGGCCCTTGGCACAAAACTACACCGTTTCACCGATCTCAACCAGATTTTACATAATTACCGTTTGGAACTCGACGAGTAACACTGTCCACTCGAAATTTCGGACAGACCACTCCATTTCCCGCATTAAGGCCCTTTGGTACAAATCTACATCGTTCACCGATCGAAAACAAAGTGTGTATACTTACCCTTTGGAACCCGAGGCGTAACACTGTCCACTTGAAATTTCTGACATACCACTCCATTCCCTGCATGTAGCTCAGGAATTCCTCGGGGTTGCCAGCTTCCTAACTCACCAGTCATGAGCCCTTGAGGGTGTTCCAGAAGTGGTGGGTCTACACACACCCTGCCTCTTTGAGGGCCTTGAGCAGAAGACAGGAGATATTATGAAAAGGAAAAGAAGGCAGACCCCTCGAAGAATGAGGGTATCAGGAAAGATGAGACAAAGCCAATTAAGGCGGGAAATTGAAAGACTCCCTAGCCCTCGGATACCCTAATACAGTCTGGGTCGGAAGAGAACAAGAGTTGACCAAGGGAGGCCGACAGGAAGAGAACTGAAATGAGCCCGGCACCAGGAAGTAGAAGCGATGCCAGACTCAGCTGGGGTTCCGTGGTCGCCAACCCACGTCCCACAAGTTGTGAGACCCTGGGGGGGGTCAGTTGTGAGAATAGCTTGCTGATTCATCGTGAGGTGACTTGAGAGTACTTTCCAAAGCCCGCCGTGTTATCTCCTGCTGTCTATGCTGATGCCAGAACAGGGCCGTTGCGAAACAGTGAGTGATTCCCGGTCAATCTGTATAGGACGGGGAACCCCGAACGTGTGTCATCATATTTCGTCATCATCTGCGATCATCTCAGGTTCGTGCAGCTTGGACCTATATTCTTTGTCTTTGCCGAGCAGTACGCTCTTTCACTAGACGCATCCAGTACAGGCCTAAGCCAGAAAATAAGGTTGAGACTTTGGAAGACATCGAAGCTAGACACCTGAATTACCTATATCAGTTTTAAAAAAACACCATGTTCGTTTAGTAGTCATTTTTTCATTACCTTATTATTATCATCATAAGTGCAAATGACCTAGATGTTACGCGCATCATACCAATAATCACCACCGCATAGAGTCTTTCTCGACTGTGATTTTTAAAATATTTATTTTTGGTTGGTTCTTAAGTTTAGGGGCTGCGACAACGCGGTCATGTAGAACCGTGTACTTTGGGTGTGTGTAGAATCTGTCTGATAACCGGTGTTAATTGTGATGACTGTATTAGTGTGTGTTGTCTGATTTTTAATTTAAGTACAAACTGCAACTTAGAATTCTTCAAATAGTTCGTACTTCTGCCGCCAAGCGCCACCGTCAACGACTACTAGGCCAAGTTCGGAACTTAGCTACTAGACGCCACTGCAGTCGGCTCTTGGCAACGGACGTAGACATCTATGAGCGTTGTTTACCTATCCAATTTAGCTTCACACAGGTGTAATTAGTGGAAGGTTCAATAACATGCCATAAATCTGACATGGGACCGCCGGCTTTACTTCCCCTCCGAAGAAAGGCATACTGACGGATTTTTAACGCTCTTAAAATATCCCACGGCTTCGACCGGGTTTCAACCCGCTATCTTGGGCATAGAAGCTCAGCATGCTACCAAATACGCCACCGAAGCCGCCATATAGTTATTTTTATTACAGTACATTGTGTACATTATACGTTGAAGTGTCAATTCAATACCGGTAGTAGTTTCCCTTATCATCCTCATCATAAGAGCAAATGACCTACAGTAGATGTTACTCCCATTACACCATTAATCACCACACACAATAAGTCTTCCTCGCCTGTGAATTTTGAAATATGTATTTCTATTACGGTAGTTTGTAAGTTTGACGTGTCAATTCAACAGTAGTTTTAATTATCATCCTTATCAAAAGGGCAAATGACCTAGATATTACTCCCTCATTGTCTTTGGGGGCAAATGACTTAGATTTTAAGTCCATTATATTTCTAAGGAGACCTTAAAACATTATCATCATTCCACCGGGCGAAACCGGGTACTACTGCTAGTATTAAATATTCATTCAACACTTCACTGACACTGAAAAACTCTCGTATCTCGCTATATATTTTACGTTACTTTCTTACTGTTTACCAAAATACAGTATCTTTATATTAGACATGCCACACTTTGAACGTTCTTTAGGCCTGAAATGCCTATCACTTTACTTTACTGTTACCGACCCCAGATTACTATTATTATTATTATCATTTAACGTTACCGTTACATTCATCACTATCTTAGGCCTGAATGGTCCTAAACAAATCACCCTCCAAGCCATATTCTACCAAAATACGAGTGGCGAAAGCTGGTACATAAGTGACTGTTATATCTTAGTCTTAAAGTGATGCCTCGTTGTATGGTGAACTATCTAATTAGAATAACATTGTAAATTTGTACTCACTTTTCCTTTTCGCTGGATTATTCCAGCACACCAGCCACGAGCCTACCATGCTGCTTAATTTAAGCCATCATGCTATATCTCACACGCCACATGGTATCACATATTTCACACATGATAATCATACTTTTATCAGTGGCTTTTCTCACTTTAACACGATACATATTATTTCACAATACACATAAACACTTTTGAAATCACTATAATAAAACTTATATACACTTTTCGCACTATTTCACATGTGGATCCTTAATTGGACTCCTCCTAACGCCTGACCTCAGAGATGCGATGCAGCTACGACAACCGCTGGTCTCCGTGAAAGTCTATCTAGCGTGTGCGTGCGTTCGATTCTCGTCACCTTCTATACTGTTCATTTTCTCCGTCATGATTACTTGTGATGCCTTCCCGGCTCCCATAATTGTAGTGATCCTGACGATACTGCGTCATTTATAACTATGACAATACCTCTTGGTATTCAGTGTCCAAAAACATGGTAACTTATTCCTACGCTGTAGTGAACTACACTTGCGTATAATAATGGATAAATATCTGCTGTAGATTAAATCTTACGCGATTCTTGATTACTATTAAGAAGCTATATGATGAGCTTCCATTGTTCTTTATATATACTCGAGCGTCGATACTCTAACATTTCGCGCACTTACTGGCAGCGTTTTAGTTTACGTGTAGACTCAAGAAGAACTAAAGATGAACTGCAGAACCACTAAAGATGAAGTGGCTTGGTCTGCTCTGCTCCCCTATATAAAGGTTTCTCGTAAAATGTAGTCCACAGGACATACGTGAGCGACTCCTTTCTTGAAATAATGCATTTCCATTCAAAATGACGTATACACCTCGTTTATCTAGATGTGGAAGTCCCATAATCACTCGCGTGCAAGCGATCGCTTCGGCCAATTAATTACAATTAATTGCCTTCTTCCATAGCGTCATGACGCCACCATGGTAAATCCCCTCGTGCAGGTCACCAAATCACTCCTCTCAAGCGTAAGCTCTGTGTTCACAGGCTTATTTAGAGATATAGGCTTTAATTTAGGTGTGAGACCACTCCTAAATTATCTCTCCTAGGATATATTCACCTGGGTGTAAATTTTATTCCATTTCTATGCTCCAATTGGCTGCAATCAATTAATTTCCGTGGACAATTACTCGCACTCCGGTCTCACGTGTTGTCCATCGGGGAACCCCAGGGTCATTAATTTCGAGCTGTCCCGTCGGTCCAGACGAAATGAGTTCCTTCGGCGCCACGAATCTCCTCCCCTCTGCTTGCAGCGATTTGTAAACTGTCAAACTGGCCTGCTTTCATGCTTCTATACTTTGAAAACGTACATATGACAGCATTTTCTAACAATTATTCCCTTAAACAGCTATGATATTCACATTCTAGCCGTGAAATCATGCTATATTATTATATGTCATTATACACTCATTGCTCTTCGGGTTCCCTGTAGCTGTTCCCCCTCAGAGATCAATGGTTCGACTCTAGGCAGAATCATGGGCCTGGTCTTCTCTGATAAGACCCGAGTTCAATGCCAGTCTACCGTGTCCGATTGGGCACATGTTTCCCTCGCTAAGCTCGGAAAATTCATTCTACAAGTGAATTTTTCGGGCCTTCAGATGGCATTGACACCATGCTATATTTACTTTAAGCGGTCAGTGCTCCCGGCAATGGGATGTCTCGTTCCCCCATTCCACTCTCTCTGCCGTCTCGTGTTCTCTTGTTTTGTTCCAGTAGTCGTTCATTCATTTCTTGGAGTTCTGCCGCGGCCTCACACAACTGGTCGTAAAATTCTTTCAGCCGACAGGTGCATTCGCCCCTCGTTTCCCCAAGGTCTGCGAGCCGGTCGCCTCGCTTTCTTTCTTCCTGGGCCCGCGAGCTTTTCTCAAGAGTCCCTGCGTGCATACATAATGACTCCCCGTCCATTTGGGTGTACATGGCTTCCTCCTCTCTTGTTTCGTAATCCTCTGGCGGACTATATAACTTTAAATTCGCTGCCTTTACAACAACTTCTCTACCTGTTTCTTCGTCTCTGATTCGGTAGGCATTATTTTGCAAGTCCCTTATAATCAGGTAGGGTCCGTGATAGCTATGTTGAAATTTTTTATATTTCCTGCTCTCTGGATCTGAACTAGCTGGTTTTTTCAACAAGACGTACTCCCCAACGAGTAGTGGTCTGTGGTAGCGTTTTCTCCTATTTCTTCACTGCCGTCTGTCCGCTTGTTTCTTGAGATACTCGAACGTTCTCTGGATCTTCAACTCGCGTCCAGGCTGTGCATCTACAGGTATCCGAATGACATTATTCCATGGCCTCTCTGGTCTTCTATCAAGATGTAGGCTCACTGGCACTTCTCCTGTCGCTTCATGCACGGTATTGTTGATACAATACTCAATAATCTCTAGTACATCTATCCATTTCCAATTTTCTGTAGAGCAGTATATCTTCATGTACTTTTGCAGTTCCCTCATCACTCTCTCAGCAGAATTCGACTCCGGGTGTCGAACTGTGGACAAAATCTGTCTTATTCCCAGATTTTCCAACTCCCTGCGAAATTCTACGCTGGTAAAACAGCTCCCGTGATCAGATAATATGTTTTCCGGCTGCCCTAGTATAGGAATGATTCTTTCCTTCAGCCTCTTAAGTACCTGTTTGTACTGGTTTTCTGAATTGGACAGAGGACTACCATTTTAGAAAACACGTCTAGTACAACTAGGATGTGTCTATTTCCTCTTCTAGCTCTCGGAAGCGGCCCATAATTGTCCAATGCCAAAAGCTGACATGGCTTCTCTGGTAAGAGTGGTATCGGTTTTTGCCTCATTAAATACGAGTTAGGCTTTACTCGTTGGCAAATATCACATGTCCTGATTGTATTCCTGACTGTATCTCTAAGTTTTGGCCAAATAAATGCTTCTTTAAGCAGGGCAACAGATTTGTCTACGCCAGGGTGACCAAAAGCTCTGTGTGCTAACCATACTAGCCTTCTCTGCAATGCTGGTGGTATAACAATCCTGGGTCGAGTGTGGTCTGAGTCGCTCCATTTATGTAGCATCTGGTTAAACAATAGATACTCCGTTGATAGCGCTTCGGCTTCAACATACATCGGGGTTCCTCTGACAAGCTTTCCCTCGAAGTAATTAATCATCAACCGTATCCAGGGATCTTCACGTTGAAAAACGGTGATGTTCCTTAGATCATCTAAGGTCTTCTGGTCTCTATCTTCTATGTCGATAGCTAGAGCTTCCTCTTCATCCGCTGTCGGGTATCTGCTTAGCAAGTCAGGTATATTATTGTCCTTCCCCGGGCAATACTCGATTTCCACTTGAAATTGCTGTATATACAAGGACCACCTCGTCAGTCTTTGACTCGACAAGTCTGTTTTCAACAGGAATGTTAGGGCTTTATGGTCCGTTCTTAATATAATTCTGAAGCCATAAATTAGTTTTCTCCAATATTGTAAGGCATACAATATTGAAAGTAATTCGATTTCCGTGACCGTACAATTCTTTTCATTAGGTTTCAACCTTCTGCTTATGAATGCAATATAAGTTTTCTCCTCTGGCCTGTCCTCGTTTTCCTGGTAGAGCATCGCCCCAATGCCTATAAATGATGCGTCAGTCTGGATAATAAATTTCTGAGTGTAGTCTGAATATCCCAATTTAACGTAATCTAAAAGCATCTGTCTAGATTTCACGAAGGCTTCCTCGCATTTTTCCGTCCAACGCCACCTTCCTCCTTTCTTCAGTAAGTCTTGGAGTGGTGCTACGGTCTCGGTATACTTCAGGCAATGGCTTGAAAAGAATCCAATAACGCCTAGATATTGCCTGACGTTCTTTACCTTCGTTGGTCTCGGGAAATGTTTAATGACCTCCAATTTTCCCGGATTAGGCCTAACTCCTTGTGCATCTATTACGTGGCCTAGGAATTTAAGTTCTCTCTGACCAAAGTTAGATTTCTTTATATTGACCTTAAAGTTAGCCTGACTTAGGTCATTCAACAGCTTGCGTAGGTCTCTGATGTATTCTTCGACCGTTTCAGATGTCAGTAGTATATCATCTACATAGCATATGGTTGTTGCTTTTACTTCTTCAGACAGGTTCCGTATCAACGCTGAACCCGCTGTTTTCAGGCCAAATGGTAGGTGTACGTATGAATATGTATTCTGGTCGAATAAAAACCCAGTTAATAAGCTTGTTACCTCCTCCAGAGCAAGATGGTGAAAGCTTGCTGTCAGGTCAAGATTTGAGAAAACAGTCTTTCCTTTGAACCTCCTGAGGACCTCCTTGATGGGCGGCACTTGGTCAAACTCTGGTATGACCTTGGAATTCAAATTCCGTAGGTCCAGGCATATCCTTACACTTCCGTCCTGTTTAGGTACAACTACCAGTGGGCTGACATAAGATGTGGCCGTCTTCACAATGACGCCTGCGTCTAGCATCTCCTGTATTGCTTCCTTGACCTTTCTACAGGATACGGCTTCTGTCTGAATGGTGTCCAGTCACTAATTTGGAACGCATATTGGAAATTCTTGATCCGGCCAGGTCTCGAATCGAAGACTCCTTTGTACTCAAATAGCAGTTCCCTTAGCATTTGCTTATGCTCTGGACCAATTTTAGCTTCTTCGGTCTTTTCTTCCAGGCATTCTTCAAATTTTGGTTCGAGGTCCTTTTCAATGTCTGCGGCCAGTGTTGCCAACTCTCCCTCGATGTCTTCTGTTGTCAATACTGCATCCCCAGTCATATCTCCGTATGTATGCCATATGTACTCTTCTGGTCTCGTTTCATTGTGTTTTAATGATAGCTCTAAATCTTCCTTTCCCTCACTTGCGCGGAACATAACAATGTCTTGCGAGAGATCTATTATGACCTTATATTCTCTTATGAAATCCATGCCAATAATAACGTTAAAACTCAGCTTATTCACAAGTAGGAAGCTCTGTGAGAATGTAGAGTTCCCTATATGCAAATCTAAAAATACTCGGTATTTGCATATCATCACTTTATCTGGTATCACACCTTTTATCTTCACGCTTGAAATGGGTATTTTCAATACGTGGATTTTACTTTGGATTTCATTATATAATGCCTGGGTTATTAGACATACCGTTGAGCCTGTATCTAGAAGACTTCTTATCTTCATGCCTGCGATGTTTACAATAATAATGGGTAGTTCCCTTCTCATATTGACCGTCCCTTCATCTAGGTCTTCAATAAGTTCCTCAGGTTTGGCAATCCAGTTAACCACGTTCACTGTATTCCATCCTGCATTTTTCTCTCTTTGGTCATTTAATTTTGATGGTTTTTTTTCATTGCTCCATTCTTTGTGGAGTTCTTCTGTCTGTCTTCGTACTGCTGAAGTTCCAAACTATTGGCACCGTCATCATTTATATAGATGTCGGGTGACCTCCTATTCTTAACCGTTTCATCCCAATGAACTTGCGATTTTCTATGGTCGTCTCCACGCTCTTCCATGTATCTTAATGATGCGTGATAGCGTTCTTCCGCTTCTTCATCGAACCCGCGACTCTGTTCTTGGGATCTCCATCCTTGGTTATTCCCATTTCGACCGTATTTTCTTCCGTTATCAGGCTACTGGTCTCTTGTGCCGCGCTGATTCCAGGCTTTCCTTCCTCGGTATCCACGGTTCGATCCTCCTCTGTACGCTGGCCTCCAATTTTGGTTTTCCCGTTCTTCGCGTTGCCAGTCTGATTTCTCCGTTTCGGTGCTAGTAGACTTATTTTTAGTCTGCACCTTAGTCGATTCAGTCGGTGTAGTAGTCATGTTGACTTGTTCCATGTTCCGACTTTGCCTTGTGTGCTGCGCTGTGGTGAGATCGAGTTGTCTCAGCACTTCTTCCATGTCAATCGCTGTCTTGGCGTTTGCTGAGATTAATAGACGTTGTACTTCATATGGTAGCTGCTTGGCTATCGCTATACACAGATCTGACTCTCTAATTCCTTCATCATGTTCGCGGAAACGGCACAATTGAGCCACGAAAAACTCTGCGTACTTCGTCGGGTTATTAGTACTATAGCGCTTGGAGTACAAGTCCAATCTGAGGTTCTGTTGTATACTTGCGTTCCAGTACCTGCTTAAAAATGCCTGGCGAAATTCATCAACGGTGTCGAACGTGTACCGAAAACTTCTAAACCATAAGGCTCACTCGCCCTCAGTCAGTTTTTCGATAGCTCTCAACCTTCGCTCTGGCGGTACCTTCGCGTCATTCAAGTACTCGGAAACTTCTTTGAGCCAGTACTTGGGTGTCATGTTAGAATTACTCCCAGAATATTTCTTCGGTTTCTCGTCACTAGCCCTCCCAACGGTGACTATTTGATTTTGAACAGCATTTTCATGCGGTGTAGACATAGCAATAGGTATGCCAGGCGTGGTATACGGGCTGTCACTTGGCATGGCTGCATTCTTTGGAGTGGGCTGTATCTCTATATCTGCCCATTTATTTCTCCTATTTTCATGTATGCTTCCTTCGCTAGATCTAGGATTTCGCAATATGGATTCCTCCTGTGCGATCATTCTAGTTTCTATTTGGCTGTGCCTATTTTCTGCCCTTTCCAAACGAGCTAATACCTCTCGTTCTATTTTTTCTAAGCGATCTCGGTTTTTCTCTGCCATAGAAAATACTTTCTCCTTGTCATCCTTAAGGCTTTCTTTCATGTGGGTAATTTCCCCCGCTAGACTCTCTCTTACCTCGGCAAGAGTTTTATCGCTGGCTTCAGTCTTCAAGCCTTCTGGAAGTTCTAATTCTTCTCTTAAGCCTGTAACTTCTTTCTGTATGTGACCATGCATATGAGAGATCTCAGTCCTTATTTTCGTAATTTCTCCCTGGTCCTCATCCTGTCTTTTATGAATGACTGCTAGATCGTTCTGAGTTTGTTCTAACTCTTTTTGAACCTTTCCGACCTGCCTTTTCATGTTTGACATTATTTCCTTATTCTCTTGATCAGAAGTTTTTATTTCATTGATCTCCTTGCATTGGTCAAGGATATTCTGATCCTGCTTCCTTAAGGCTTCGTCTACCGCCTTTGGGTAGCCTGCCATCCGCTTATTCCATTTTCCGTCGCTGTCTTCGAGCCTTTGATCCACGGTCTGAGTGAACGTATTAAATTGCTCTTGCTGACGCTTAGTATTCGCTTCATTCTGACTTTGAATGTCTTTAAGCTCTATGGACATACTGCTTAAGCTATCATTAATCTCACGCTGTGATTCTCTGCACGCTTGCAGATTATCCTCTAGTTTTAGCTCTATTGACTCAAAGCGTTTATCGTTATCAGCTTGCATCTCTGAGACCACGCTAACACTATTCTTAGTTACTTCCTGCTTAATAGACTCTTTAACGTCATCCATTTTTTATTGACCTCTAACTGATTAGCCTCTAATCTAGTGTTCATTTCAGTTTGGTTAGCCTCTAACTGAATATTTACTGTGGCCAACATCTGGCTTACCTCAGTTTGACTAGCCTCTAATCTAGTGTTTATTTCAGTTTGATTAGTCTCTAATCAAGTGTTTATTTAAGTTTGATTGGCATCCAATCTACCCGCTATTTCATCTTTAAATGCTTTAGCCTCTTCCTTACTCTTAGCATGAGTAGTATCAAAATGTTCTCTTAACTCCGCGATACACATAAGTACCTCCTCAGTTCCAGCCATCCTGTATTTCTTATTTTGAGATTCAGGTAGGTCGCAGCTGAGCATGCTGGCGCGCTCTATTGGAAAAAAGGATTCCGATCTCGCGACAACAACACAACATATTACACAGTTCTGTAACCACCTATGGAATGGGTTTAGACCCTCGTACCCGTCTGACAACAGTGTCTAATATCTGAGTATCATCTAGAAAGACTCACAATCGCTCAAACACAGTTTGAGGGGGAAAAAATATTATTATGGTTTTCCCCATGAAAACCATGCTATTATTATGGGGTTTTCTGAATCCCATAAGCCTTCCATGTCTCTGGGCGCCATGATAAAGAATAGGTATGGGTGGTCAATTCGTGGCCAGGTTGCGCAATGCCAAGATCGCTCACATTGCACTGATGCAGGCGGTTCCATAATGAATTAATACCGCCCCACGTTGCTTGGGCCATGATAATGAAAAGAGAAGTTACATTTAAGCATGTCTTATGGAGGATTATCAACATTTATTTGACCTGAAGGCTTATTAACAAATGGGACGCGGCCTTTTCCGAATATATCCTAATTTCTCTGCAGTACTTGCTTCAACCATTAATATCTTGGCCGACTTTTAGTAGTACCTGTGACTCAATCGTAGTACAGTGACATCTCCTCCATGTACCCAATTGTCATCATATGGAACATGTGTTCGTATCCTAGCTAGCTCACGGTCTTTCGAGGTATGGGACGTTCCTGCCCACCATACGACCACATGCTCAGGATTTGAGTCTATCAGGTAACTACTCTACATGAAAGAGACAACATATTCCTAAATAAAAAAAATTCTGATATAAAGTCATGGCTATACAACAAAATACAAACAAAGGATAATTTACATTTAATTCCCACAATGAAAATCAAGGTTATTTTGTGAGTCTCTTCTTAATTAGTGCTACACTGCACTCAAACCTATTTCTAGCATCCTATCATTGATACTTTCAGACATCTACGAGTCTCCATAGTGTTCGTCATGTGACACAATTTAACAAACTGGAGTATCACAACACAACAGTCACATATCACTTTAAATGACAATAATTCTGTAATAATTAAACATCAATCCGTTTTTCACGGTCATTTACTTTCATTAACATGAATTCATTATCTTATGTCTTAATTAACAAATGTAGTTGTGTCGCGTGAATCGTCTTCTTTTTTCCCATCAATATGAAACGCTAAAAGTGGTACTTTTTCCCTTCCAAAATACACATGGATAGAAATGTTTATAGTTTCACCATACAACGATTTTCTGGGTCTGGTCGAAATTATTATCGTTACAAACGTGTCATGTTCTTAGAAATCACCAACCCGTCTGCATAAATTAGTGTGAACTGGGCAAAAATGCACTTTAAAAAGATGCCTACATTTATGTGGTTCAGCGTTCCTCCTCAGAGAATAACTGGGCCAAATATTATCCGATCACCATGATTCGACAAGGTATGTGTATTGAAACACATAATTTAATTCAATTGGCATCATCATAACAATCATATCTTAATTACATTTCGAAATATCGAGATTCTTCAGTGTCCCACTATGCTTCTAAAATAAAGGGCCCTGGTCTACAGACCTCCCTTTCAAGCAGGCAATAAAATTAGTTCCAGCTGGCCGAGCAAGATGGCAGCCGTCCTTCGTGGCACACACACCACCCCCCTCTTGCTGCTAGCAAGGTCATCTTTGTTTACAATTGCAGTACAATGGAGTTACGTTGAGTGTTGTCTCAAATAATTGAGTCATTTTGATTATTTACCACCTATATTTATAGTGTAATGGGCTCAACTCGGCTCCTTAATTAACATTCATGGCTGGGGATGGATCCTGTAATAGCCTTGCCATTCTGTGGCGAATACTAGTGGCTTTGGGCGCGCATCATAATGAGAATACAAGATTGCTCATCAGCAGCTGCCTACAATAATAATAAGGAAATCTGCGTTTCCTATACGACGAACTTTGATTCTTACTTCTCAGGGCAGATCAATTAATACATGTACTCACGGGGTCTCGAAGAGCATCCCTCGTGGCAATATTCCTGCAAGCGATGGATACAGACAGGCTCCGTCCTAATTCGCTGCGAATAATATACGTATGCACCACGGCAATACCAACTCGTAGATTAGCCAACTTTTCACCTAACGTGCAAGCTATGTTAGAGTGGTCCCCGCAACTTTATTGACGTAAATCACTTGAGTCTACGTTACCTCGCTCGCAATATGCGGCTTAAACAATACTTCTCATAGATGACTCAATTATTAAGACACTCACGTCCTCTCTGCAATTACTTTTAAGCCAAAGCTTTTTATAGCTCCAAAAACAAGTAAAAATTTACGGGCTTACATTACTTTAATGGTTCTCAAATACAATCCTAAGAATTGACAATATTAAATATTCATTCAACACTTCACTGACACTGAAAAACTCTCGTATCTCGCTATATATTTTTACGTTACTTTCTTACTGTTTACCAAAATACAGTATCTTTATATTAGACACAAACTGTACCCGGCATGCGTTGCAATGCCAATCAAAGAAAGTGTTGGCGTTGAAATTCTGTTTCTTGAAGTGATTTTGGATACACAACATGTTTTTCAATTTCCGTTCACTGCCTCTAAGCTATCGTAAAATGGATTTTCTAATTTAGAATCATTCGTGGGAGCGTGCACAACAACTTTCAAAAGTTTCATCGCAATCGGATGAATGGCATATGAACGTATACGGGATTTTGTTTGAACGATTCGTGCGCTGTCACTCATTTGTTGATTCTACTCGTACGCTTCCTACTTGAGAAATGGATTTACTAAGTCGAAACCCTACCCTGGCGTGTACACAATAACTAATCAAGGTTTCATCACAATCGAAGAAGGTTATATGAACGCATAGGGGATTTTGTTGAAACGCTTCGCGCGTCGTCACCCATTTGTTGCATATACTCGTGTGCTACCTATTGTGAAATGGATTTACTAAGTCGAAACCCTCCTCTGGCGTGTACACAATAACTCATCAATGTTTCATCGCAATCGGATGAATGGTATATGCTCGTACACGGGGTTTTGTTAAAACGATTCGTGCGCTGTCACTCATTTGTTGAATCTACTCGTGCGCTACATATTGAGAAATGTATTACTAAGTCGAAGCCCTTCCCTGGCGTGTACACAATAACTCATCAAGGTTTCATCGCAATCGAAGAAGGTTATATGAACGCAATAGGGGATTTTGTTGAAACGCTTCGCGCGTCGTCACCCATTTGTTGCACCTACTCTTGCGCTACTTATTGTGAAATGGATTTACTAAGTCGAGATCCTTCACTGGCGTGTACACAATAACTGATCAATGTTTCATCGCAATCGGATGAATAGTATATGAACGCATACCGGATTTTGTTTAAACGATTCGCACCCCGTCACTCATTTGTTGAATCTACTCGTGTGCTACCTACTGTAAAATGTATTTACTAAGTTAGAAACCGTCACATAAGTGTCCACAGAATCTCACCCAAGTTTCATCGCTATCGGACTAATGGGATATGAAGGCATAGGGGACTGTATTGAAACGCTCCACGTGTCGTCGTTCATTTGTCGAATCTACTCGTGTGCTACCTACTGTGAAATGTATTTACTAAGCCAGAAACCTTCCTTGATGTGTCCACCATATTTCACCCAATTTTCACCGCTAACGGCAGAATGCTATATGACCTTATACGGGACTTTGTTGAAACGCTTCGCACGTCGTCCCTCATTTATTGAATCTATTTGTGCGCTGCCTATTGTATAGTGGATTTACTAAGACAGAAACCTTCCATGATGTGTACACAATATCTCAACCAAGTTGCATAGCTATCGGACAAATGGTTTATGAATGCATACGGGACTTGGTTGAAACTCTTCGCGTGTCGTCGCTCATTTGTTGATTCTACTCTTGCGCTACGTATTGTGATATGGATGTACTCAGCCAGAAACCTTCCCTGGAGTGTACACAACATCTCACCAAAGTTTCATCGCTATCGGATGAATGGTATATGACCTTATATGGGACTTCGTTGAAACGCTTCGCGCGTCGTCGCTCATTTGTTGATTCTATTCGTGCTCTACCTATTTTTAAAGGGATTTACTAAGCTAGAAACCTTCCCTGGAGTGCACACAAAATCTCAGCCTAGTTTCATCGCTATCGGACGAATGGTATATGAACGCAAACGTGACTTTGTTGAAATGCTTCGCGCGTCGTAGCCCATTTGCTGAATCTACTCGTGCGCTGCCTTTTGTAAAGTGGGTGTACCAAGCCAGAAAATTTCCCTGCAGTCTACACAACATTTTACGCAAGTTTCATAGCTATCGGACGAATGATATATGAATGAATACGGGACTTTGTTGAAACGCTTTGCGTGTCGTCGCTCATTTGTTGAATCTACTCGTGCGCTATAGACTGTGAAATATATTCACTAATTTTGAAACCTTCACGTAAGTGTACAAAACATCTCACCCAAGTTTCATCGCTATCGGACGAATGGTATATGAACACATGCGGGACTTCGTTGAAATATTTCGCGCATCGTCGCTCATTTGTTGAATCTACGCGTGCGCTACCTATTGTAAAATGGATTTACTAAGTCAGAAACCTTCCTTGGAGTGTAGTCAACATCTCACCCAAGTTTCATCGCAATCGGATGAATGGTATATGAACGCATAGGAGACATACATAACCACCCACAGACAAACTATCACGTTACATTGATTTTTATATATATAGATGACACACTTTGAACGTTATTTAGGCCTGAAATGCCTATCACTTTACTTTACTGTTACCGACCCCAGATTACTATTATTATTATTATCATTTAACGTTACCGTTACATTCATCACTATCTTAGGCCTGAATGGCCCTAAACAAATCACCCTCCAAGTCATATTCTACCAAAATACGAGTGGCGAAAGCTCGTACATAAGTGACTGTTACATCTTAGTCTTAAAGTGATGCCTCGTTGTATGGTGAACTATCTAATTAGAATAACATTGTAAATTTGTACTCACTTTTCCTTTTCGCTGGATTATTCCAGCACACCAGCCACGAGCCTACCATGATGCTTAATTTAAGCCATCATGCTATATCTCACACGCCACATGGTATCACATATTTCACACATGATAATCATACTTTTATCAGTGGCTTTTCTCACTTTAACACGATACATATTATTTCACAATACACATAAACACTTTTGAAATCACTATAATAAAACTTATATACACTTTTCGCACTATTTCACATGTGGATCCTTAATTGGACTCCTCCTAACGCCTGACCTCAGAGATGCGATGCAGCTACGACAACCGCTGGTCTCCGTGAAAGTTTATCTAGCGTGTGAGTGCGTTCGATTCTCGTCACCTTCAATACTGTTCATTTTCTCCGTCATGATTACTTGTGATGCCTTCCCGGCTCCCATAATTGTAGTGATCCTGACGATACTGCGTCATTTATAACTATGACAATACCTCCTGGTATTCAGTGTCCAAAAACATCCTAACTTATTCCTACGCTGTAGTGAACTACACTTGCGTATAATAATGGATAAATATCTGCTGTAGATTAAATCTTACGCGATTCTTGATTACTATTAAGAAGCTATATGATGCGCTTCCATTGTTCTTCATATATACTCGAGCGTCGATACTCTAACATTTCGCGCACTTACTGGCAGCGTTTTAGTTTACGTGTAGACTCAAGAAGAACTAAAGATGAACTGCAGAACCACTAAAGATGAAGTGGCTTGGTCTGCTCTGCTCCCCTATATAAAGGTTTCTCGTAAAATGTAGTCCACTGGACATACGTGAGCGACTCCTTTCTTGAAATAATGCATTTCCATTCAAAATGACGTATACACCTCGTTTATCTAGATGTGGAAGTCCCATAATCACTCGCGTGCAAGCGATCGCTTTGGCCAATTAATTACAATTAATTGCCTTCTTCCATAGCGTCATGACGCCACCATGGTAAATCCCCTCGTGCTGGCCTCCGAATCATTCCTCTCAAGCGTAAGCTCTGTGTTCACAGGCTTATTTAGAGATATAGGCTTTAATTTAGGTGTGAGACCACTCCTAAATTATCTCTCCTAGGATATATTCACCTGGGTGTAAATTTTATTCCATTTCTATGCTCCAATTGGCTGCAATCAATTAATTTCCGTGGACAATTACTCGCACTCCGGTCTCACGTGTTGTCCATCGGGGAACCCCAGGGTCATTAATTTCGAGCTGTCCCGTCGGTCCAGACGAAATGAGTTCCTTCGGCGCCACGAATCTCCTCCCCTCTGCTAGCAGCGATTTGTAAACTGTCAAACTGGCCTGCTTTCATGCTTCTATACTTTGAAAACGTACATATGACAGCATTTTCTAACAATTATTCCCTTAAACAGCTATGATATTCACATTCTAGCCGTGAAATCATGCTATATTATTATATGTCATTATACACTCATTGCTCTTCGGGTTCCCTGTAGCTGTTCCCCCTCAGAGATCAATGGTTCGACTCTAGGCAGAATCATGGGCCTGGTCTTCTCTGATAAGACCCGAGTTCAATGCCAGTCTACCGTGTCCTATTGGGCACAATATACTACAACTAGCATACACTGACAAGTTGCAATACCAATACTTCAACTAAAAAATTGTACATATTGTAAATATTTTCACCTGTATTTTCAAACATAGATTTTATAGCCTAAGTGTAATGATTCTGATGATGATCCCTTGACGATCGAAACTGGTATCCTAGTGTATTTATTAATTTCATGTAATTTTTTCAGGATTAGGGTATTACCTAACTCTTTTGGGTACATTCGTGTTGACCTACTGAAAAGCACCAAACTTCTGTTTACTAAGGCAACACTGAAAAATGACTTCAAATCCCATAATAATAATAAGAAACAGTTCCAATTACAGTAGTAGGAAATGTTATTTTATAGAACATCAAGTGGTGTTGACCATCCTAAATAGTTACTTTATTTCAGTATGTTAATTTTTAAGTGTAACTGCTACACAATTTTAATGGCCATTGAATATTTAGCCTATTTTCATTTATGAAAAAAAATAGGCTTATGAGATCAACTTTTGTCCGTGTGTCTGTCTGTGTGTGCGTGTGCGATTCGTGTGTGTGTGTGTGTCCCTAATAAAATCTAAGTGGCTAGAGCGATTTCAATGAAACTCGGTAAGTTCATAGCACTCTTCCGGACAATGCCGACCGTGCCCTTCAAATTTTATTACGTCTCACCAATCCAACATGGCGGCTGTGCGAAGTATTTCACAAGCATTCAATATCTCCAAAACTATTACCGATATAACCCTGGAATTTTATACGGTGATAAAGGAAACGACTAGAATTTCACCGATGTGACCATTGAAAACCTGGTAACTAGAAAACCAACATGGCGGCCGAGCGAATTTGCGACTTCAATTAGACGTTTCTCGCGATTCAACCAACCAAACGCTATGAAACTTGGTACAGTATATGTTCATATACATTGTAATGCACTGATATCTAACTTCGTTCAATTGTTTACATAACCTCAATATGGCGGCTGTGCGAAATATTTCACCGGCATTCTATATCTCTGAAACTATCACCGGTATCACCCTGAAATTTGGTACAGAGATAAAGGGCACTACTGGAAGTTCATCTACGAGACTTTCAAAAACCGGTTAACTACAAAACGAACATGGCGGCCACGCGAAATTGAAAGTTTTAAATAGACTTTTCTCGCGATTTAATGATCCAAACGCAATGAAACTTGGTACATGAAATGTTTATACACATTGTAATGCAATGGTATCTAATTTAGTTCAATTTTTTTACATAACCTGAAGATGGCGGATGTGCACATTTTAAAATTAAGTGGCAATTACCATAAGTAGGATATATGAAAATAATTTTACAATATTTACAGAGTGAATGCTGAATAA
The DNA here is from genome assembly GCA_946902985.2 of Meconema thalassinum. Classification (NCBI taxonomy): domain Eukaryota; kingdom Metazoa; phylum Arthropoda; class Insecta; order Orthoptera; family Tettigoniidae; genus Meconema; species Meconema thalassinum. The sequence continues at coordinate 24,695,196 of OX336400.1, forward strand.
AATTTATATATATTTACTTGCAAATGAACTTAAACGTATTAGGTGTTAACATAATTTCAGTATTATTCTGTGATAGTCTTTCGGAGTCGAATCGAAACATGAAGTAACAACAAGGAGTTCCGTGAAGAACTATACAGCCTATTTTCATATATCCAACCTATGTTAATTTTCTGTATCAACATACAAAATTTCAGTTTGATTGCTGTAATAGATTCGTAGATATTGAGAACCGACTAAATATTTCGGATGCTCGCCATATTGGATATTATATATGTAGGTCCTAGAGCTATGTACTGTTACATGAAGATTATTTTGCATATTAAGGCTTTCACGGCCCGGATTATTATATAAATAATTCATGCTTTTGGGCTAATGCCGTGTGTATTTTTAATTTAAACCATACGTTTCGGAGAAACCTTGCCTCCTTTTTCAATGGAAATAAACAATGTGGCCAAAGAAAGTATATCAATGAGATTACAAAAAATATAGATAAATTCCTCTGTTCGTCACCAGAGAGCAGCTGCCAGAAATAACTGTATGGACCATGGTGGAACGGCGGACAGAGTAGTAAGTAACAAGAAGGTAAAGGGGGCGGTGTGAAAATATAGAAACACCTCGAAGAATGAGGAGGGGGGGGGGGAGGTGGGAGGGCTAGATGGATATAAGGAAACATAGACAAAAGGGAATACTAGCTGAACGATACCTAACGTCATACAGTCAACGGCGAAAAAACAGATGGAAACTCCTCCAGTGACGAACAAAGGAGATCAAATCCAGGCTCTGAGCCCTAGAGGGAAAATGTACAATTTTAAATATGTGAAGAACAGAGAGACTGAGAGGAACTATCTCCCTAGATCCTTAATAACTGGTAGCCAAGTGTCACTTAGCTGATAACCAGTGTCTCTGTTAAAATTATTGGGATTTTTACGAATTTCAACTGCCTCCCTTATAATTCTAGACCAGTTGTGCTTAACAAGGGCAAGCGCATGAGCATCCTTGAAACATACATCGTGCCCTGAAGACAGGGCATGTTCAGCTATAGCTGATTTGTCAGGTTGGTTTAGACGGATGTTCCTTTGATGCTCTTTGATGCGAGTGGCAATGGATCGTTTTGTTTGTCCAATGTAGACTTTTCCGCAAGTACATGGGAAGATTATTGTGTACGTGAGGCATTCAGTCTTCAATCGCATGATTAGGACACAAGAAGAAACAAGGAGATTTTAAAATTTCGCACAGCTGCCATCTTTTGGTTATGGCAACAATTGAAATAAATTAGATGCCAGTGGATTGACATTCGTATAAGGATTTACTGTACCAAATTTCACTGCACTCGGATGGTTAAATTGCGAGAAACGTCCGTGTGAATATTTATACTTCGCGTCGCCGCCATGTTGGATTTGTGATCACCAGGTTATGGAAAGTCCTGTAGGTGAACTTAAGTTCATAGCCCCTATGAACATAAAAAAATCAGTTTGATTGCTATAATAGATTCGCAGATATTCAGAGCCGTCTAAATATATCGGATGGTCGCCATGTTGGATGGTTAAATGTATAGGCCATGGAGTCACGTACCATTAAAGCAAAATTATTGCGTAGGTTCATTATTCAAACTTTCACTTCGATCGCATGATTACGACACAAGAAATAAAAACTTAATTTTAAAATTCGCAAAGCCGCCATCGTGAAGTTATGTAAACGATTGAACTAAATTAGATACCAGTGCATTACAATGTGTATAAACATTTCCTGTACCAAATTTCATTACAGTACGTTTGGAACATTAAATCGCGAGAAAGGTCTATTTAAAATTTTCAAATCCGCTTAGCCGCCATTTTCGTTTTGTATTTAACAGGTTATTGAAAGTCTTATAGATGAACTTCCAGTAGTGCCCTTTACCTCCGTACACAATTTCAGGGTGATACCGCTAATAGTTTCAGAGATTTAGAATGCCGGTGAAATATTTCGCACATCCGCCATCTTGTGGTTATGTAAACAATTGAACCAAGTTAGATGTCGGTGCATTACAATGTGTATAAACATATACTGTACCAAGTTTTATTGCGTTTGGCAGGTTAAATCGCGAGAAACATCTATTTAAAAGTCGCAAATTCGAGTGGCCACCATGTTGGTTTTGTAGTTACCAGATTTTCAATAGTCACATAGGTGAACTTCTAGTAGTTCCCTTTATCACCGTACAAAATTCCAGGGTGATATCGGTAATAATTTCGGAGATATTGATTGCTGGTGAAATATTTCGCACAGCCACCATGTTGGATTGGTGAGACGTAACAAAATTTGAAGGGTACGGTCGGGGTCGTTTGGAATAGTGCTATCATCTTACCAAGTTTCATTGAAATCGCTCCAGCCGTTTAGATTTTATTAGGGGACACACACACACACACGAATCACACACGCACACACTGACAGACACACGGACAAAAGGTGATCTCATAAGCCTATTTTTTCATAAACAATGAAAATAGGCTAAAATCGCTTAGAAGCAATAGGTCTTTAGAAAATGCGCCCTTCTCAAGCAAAAATATGCACTTAAACAGGCAAAGGAGAAAAATATGGTGCGTTGTGCCAAAATGACCAAAATATGCATAAACATGCAAAAATATGATTTCGTATAAACTTCCGGGCCTTACATATAAGCAAAGGGAGAGAATATATTGCATTCACATTTGAATCCTAGCCCTATCCATCAGCACCACCGTTATTTAAATACATCAGTTCTGAATTCACGAAAAGAGAGGCCAGCGCTATCTGACCCCTGCTTGTTGACAGCTAAAAAAAAAAAAAAAAAAAAAAAACAATAAAAACATAACAGGATGTGAGATCAAAAAGTGAAATGCACAGACAGCGCTTGAATGCCCAAACGTGTGTTTGTAATCAATGTATCGTGTGCTCCATGAATATTAGATGCTGTCCGTGTTAATATGATATACACGACTCTCAGTCGTATTAACAGATGGCAGTCGTGTATGCAAATCCCAGGTCAATGACCTGTGTTCGATACTGACCTCAATGGTTGGCGAGGAATACCACTTGAACTGTCAGCACACTGCAAGCTCTGGCTCAATGTTGCTACATTCAAAACAGTTCTAAGTATTTCGGTAAAAATACGCAATAATTGAAATAGGCAAAGGGAATCAAAACCTATAATATAAAATTAAAATTATGAAGTCGAGGTAGCCTACATAGAATACACCGAGGCTATTCTCCCGCTATCAAGGTTAGGCATAACAACAATGGCATTTTGCTTGCACAGAATAAATGACGTTAGATAATAAAAGCATGCACAACCAGAAATACTGGCCCTGGCGCGAGTTTGTGACGTCAGCATTGTACACCTTCCTTTTTTTTATGTGTAACATATTTCCACTCGGTAGCTGGACATTTTTGTGGGAGTGATTTTGGAAAAGGGACGGAAGTGGATGGGACGGAAGTGCATGGGACGGAAACAATGAGCGTGCGTGGTGGCGGAGATCGGTACAACGACGTACTGTAGGCCATGTGGCTATGGGGAATGTATATCGCATACAGTTTTGTTCAAGGTTTGGAGACCCCATTTAAGATATTCCTAAAATAAATCATCTTCAAGTTATCGTTCTTTGCTGTGAAAATATTCATTTTATCATATTTGCTAAAAACAATTACGATTTATTAAATCTTCACACTTTTGCTTTATTCTTATTTAATGTAAGCACTCGATGTACTGTCGGCCATGTGGCTATGTGGAATCTATATCGCATCAACAAACACTCCAAACAACGTAGGAATTCAGTATATTAACGCCGACTACTAACAATAATTGAAACTTCGTTGGTCTAAACCAGAGGTTCCCAAATTATTTTAACCCACGGCTCCCTTTCAGTACAAACATGGCTTGGCGGCGCACCTAGTATAATTTACCCATTTTGCATTGCATTACATTTTTAATTTCTCTTTTGAATAGTTAATTGTTAATATATTTTTACATAAAATTGTAAATAAAATTGTTACTATTTTTATAACAACACACAATTCAGGATTTTAAACATTTCTCACAGATTGGTCAGTTGCTGACAAAGTTTAACAGGTTTACCTTGTTCTTACAGAGGTCAAGAAATAACATTTAACATACAAGAGTTGTAATAATACATGATTTATTGCAAAAAATCAACTTGAAACAAACATTAGAAAAACACAACTCTAAAAAACACAAACTAAAAAATTCTAAAACATAAATGAACATAAATTAAGTGCCAACTTGGAAAAAATTATACATAAATTAACAAAGTCCATAATTTTCTGTTTCAATGGGAGAGATGCGCTTGTTTGTCTTTTATAAGTTCATTGTACCTGGGAGTAAATTTTGATAGAGCAACCCGAATTTCTTTTTCAATTTTAAGCTTTGCTCTATACTTGGATTTCATCACTGCAACAGCAGAAAAACCATACTCGCAAAGATAAGAACTGGCAAACGGAATAACAGCACGCAAAGCCTTCTTGCTCAACACTGGAAATTCGTTTTCAATACCACTCCAAACAGGGATTGGTACTGAAATTGTGATTTCAATGACAAGTTCGTTGAAATGTCAATCAGATGTTCTGCTTCTTCATTAGTGAAGTGTTGAGGTATTTCAGTTTGAAAAGGGTCGTTTACCCACTGCTGCGTTTTGATTTCATCTTTTGGCAGGTAGTATTCAAAATAACTCTAATTGAGACAAGGGCTGAGTCAACATTTTTTTCATTTCTTCTTTGAGAGTAAAATAGTTTTCTTGTAGGAACTGGTTCAAAGATGAAAACATCGAACTATCTCCATTCTTCAAACTTTTTTCCCAAAGCATAAGTTTCTTCTTGAATGCTTCAACTTTACTAGTCATTTGAAAAATATCTGTATTGTTCCCCTGCAAAGACTTGTTAAGAATGTTCAAACGTTCAAAAATGGCTGTAGGGACGCCAGTTTAATGAGAAAACTTTCATCAATAAAAATATCAGCAAGAACATTATTTTCTTCACTCAGAAACATGTGGATTTCTTGTTTCAGTTCAAACACTCTTATCAGAGAATTGCCCAGAGATAGCCATCGCGCACTGCTATAGTACAAAAGCGATGAGTGTTGAGTGCCTGTATCATCACATAGTTTAGAAAAAAACCGGGCCTTCATTGGTCTTGTTTTGATTAAGTTTATTACTTGTATCACGGTTTTTAAAGCTGCACTTAACTCTGAACTGAACTTTTCAGCTGCCAGTGCTTCTCGGTGTATAATACAGTGTGTCCAAACAGCATTTGGGTCTTTTGCTCGAATGCGAGATTGCAGTCCTTTGTAGTGGCCTGACATCGACCGGCCTCCATCAGTAAACACCCCAACACAGTTTTCCCAGTTAATATCATTCTCTGCCATAAAACCGTCAACAATATCAAACAATTCTTTACCAGAGGTGCCTCCTTCAAATTCTTTACAAAGCAACAAGTCTTCTATCAACTGTTTTTCATTCACAAACCTAACGTAGCAAATTAAATGAGTGTACTTGTGACTGTCAGTAGCCTCATCTAATTGAATTCCGAACTCTTTACCTCTCAAACTATTTATAAGTTGGTTGCTAATATCTTCAGATACGTCATCAATCCTCCTGCTTTTGTATTGCTTGGCAGAGGAATTTTAAGAAGCTGTTTCCCTGCTTCCTCACCGATCATTATCTTAGCCATGTCAACTGCAGCAGGTAAAATCAGCACTTCCGCAATTGTGTAAGTTTTTTTGCATTTTGCAATGCGATATGCCACTTTGTATGAAGCTAAAAGAGCATCGATGTTGGCTTTGGAATGTTTAGAAAAAGAAGCCTTTTGTTTTACTTCATCAGTTTGCTTTCTTTGAAAAAACTTTTTTGGTTTCCCAACCATGTTTGGGTGGACAGTTTCTAAATGTCGTTTTAGTTTGCTAGGCAGCAGAGATTCAACAGATAAAACCTTCTTGCAAACAACACATTGTGGGCGCTCTTCATTATTAATTTCAATACAAGAAAAACCAAAATCTAAATACTTATCGTCATATTTTCTGTATTTTGGTTTACGGCTTCCCTCAGCTGCCTCAGCAGTGTCGACATCGCTCTTCGCAGTAGTTGATGCGGACGCACTAGTTTGCTTACTTCCTTGTTCAGTTTTATTTGACGATAAGAATCTTTTCATTTTAACGAAAAATTTAATAACTAACAATTGAAAAAACAGAACAAAACAACAGCTTCACTACTTTGATTATTTACTTCACTTGTGCGTGACGCGCAGAACACCTGAGCACTGCCAATGACAACTGACAACTGAAAACAAAACAATAGCAGAAACTGGAACGCAAGCAGTGGACTGTCTGCCGACGACGTACTGTGCCCGTTTAGACCGGAGTCCGCACGACCACATATGCATTTTACCAATAATCAGTCAGCACGAGAGTCAAAATATCCCGGAGCGCCAGATGGGTTAAAGCTAATCGCAAAAACGACATCAAATGAAAAAAATGCTTTACTGATTTTTGGCTCAATGCAACAATAAGGATAGAAGGAGATTCAATTGGGGATAACACGTCAAGTAAAATTATCTCATTTTATTTTGAAGTTAAAATTGACTGCAAAGATGCTCAAAGCAGCATCACTCACGTGTGGCGATCCACACTCCTATTTACACAATATACAGAAATTTTCCAAACACATTTGACAATTATTTTTTTCGAAACACAAGTCCGATTAATAGTCCTGTAGACTGTGTTCCAAAATTATTTATGATTAAATCCAGTTCAAAGTTAATTGTCTCTACTGGAAATATCGTAGATCACTGTTTGAATTTTTACATAACATTAACACTCGTAGAATAAATGTTCATAGAATTTTTAACTTTCACTTATTTTTCCAGTTTCAAAAATATATCGTCGAAAAATATTATTATTCTGAATCAACACAAATTATTTACACATATTAATAACGTCTGAAAAGTATTTGACCTTGAGCATAGCATCGAAGAACTGTGCGGAGCACAACAACAATTAATTGTTCTTATGACATTAAACATTCGAGAATTGACTCGATTATGAACTTCAAGTTAACAAAATACATGATTTCTGAATCATCAACTTGATCAATAAATTGTTGAACCATTCAACTATTCAATTTTCCACTTGGAATCATTATGAAAAATATTTATATTTATGGCCATTTTTAGTAACTTTTACAACTTGCAATTCTTCGACAGAATGCGGAAATAAGAATTGTAGTTTCATAATGAATTCATTTAGTTCATGGCACTAGGATTGAAAATATCCTTCAATTTATTCGTGGTTATAGAATTATTTTTAATTGGCAGTGGCCCATTCTATTATTTGTGTAAGAACACAATATTACAACAAAAACGGCAAAGGTCTTCCTCTGAAGAAGAATAAACTACTATCATGACAAATCCGGGTTCTAGCAAAATCAAAGTCTAAATGGAATTCGTAAACAAGGTTGAAATAAGAACTGATGGTTTCAAGAAATAACCTTCGGGTCATTCATACGACGAAATGTGTAGTTCCAATACTCCTACTATAAACTTGAGCCATCGAACCTGCTATTTGATTGATGCTCGAAAAAACCTCTTCATTCCTGCGACTTAAACATGCGCACCTGGGAATGGCATTTCAACTACTCCACACACATAAATTTTCTTCCCGAAATTTATACAATAAATCAAGCCTCTGCTTGTTATCAACACTGGAAGATTAATAAACTTACAAGTTTATTTTATTTTACCATTCAGTTCAACCCGTGAATTTACCATACTTATGAAAATCTTTATTTCACTTTCGAGTGTATTTACGTCATGATTTTATATAAATACAAAAATATCCTATTTGATACAAATATCATTTGCTTCCCGTTTCATGCCTCTCCGTGTTATCTGAAAAATATACTTTGCTCATTGCAAATATCAACTGTTCAACCAGAACTGAAATGTTGGTTGAATGCGGGCTTGCGTTAACCACTCTCCTTCGGAAAATCTCCTGTTCCAGACTAGAAATGATTAAACTACTTCATAGGCTCTTTCTCAATACATATGATTATTATAAAATATAATATCCAAGAATTCTTTAGAAAAATTATGAAAATTATTATTATTATTATTAGTGGATTATTATTATTATTATTATTTATATAATTTTAAATATATTTAATTATCATTTCATTATGTGAGAATCCACATGTTCGAATCTTCGAATATGGAAAAAATATCCATTCCTCAACAAAAATAATTATTAACTTTTACAGTTACATCGGCTGATTACCGTGATTTCCCAAAAATATGAAATATTCAAATAAATGCTCGAAATGCTCGGTCATCGATCCTAAACTGTTCTGAGTGCTAAAAATACTCAGAATAACTCTAATAAGTCTTGCGTAAATCATTGCAAGATTTAAATACGAAGAAAAAATAAATGTGTTGGTCATCTGCCGAAAAATAGTTTGTTCCAATTAGCTAGGCATAATATAATTCAAATGTGGCTTACATTTCTTGATGGTCTTGAAGCGTAGTAAACCTTGTCTGTACCAGATTTATCCATAGACATGCCCTATCGGACAAGCACGTATAATCCTTGTATCGGCCGCAATTATATACCCACAATCCGTCTAGTAAGACATAGTGGTAGTATCTCTTGACGTTTGAATTAACTGTTGTTCCATTTTAATATGGGCTTCTATCAAAGCCATAACAGTTTGTTTAAATGGGGTCAGATCTAAGTGATCTATTCTTAGATATGTCAGTTGTAACATAACTCACGGTAATCTTTTCAGTACAAGAAAACACTGACTGTCTAACCAATCAACGGCTGTTCTGAAGATCGTTCCCTGGGCATGGTTTATCACCATCTACCATGCGCGAAGCAACTTGTAGTTTCCCTTGCGTAGACTAATGAACAACACCGTGATAGACTGGTCTTCAGTGTACTGATAGATCGGAGTGGTTGTTTGTTGTTTGAGTCTTCAGTCTTTTGACTGGTTTGATGCAGCTCTCCATGCCTCCCTGTCCTGAGCTAATCGCTTCATCTCTACATAGCTACCACACCCTACATCCGAGGCAATCTGTTTAACATATTCTAACCTTGGTCTACCCCTACAGTTCTTGTCCTCGACCCTTCCTTCCATAACTAAGCTTGCTATTCCTGGGTGTCTTAGTATGTGTCCTACCAACCTATCTCTTCTCTTCATTAGCAGTCGCCAGAAACATCTCTCCTCTCCCACTCGTCTTAATACCTCTTTGTTTGTAACCCTATCTACCCATCTGATCTTCATCATTCTCCTGTAACACCACATTTCAAATGCTTCAATTCTCCTCTTTTCTGCTACACCAATAGTCCAAGTTTCACTTCCATAGAGGGCCACGCTCCAGACAAAGGCTTTCAAAAATGACTTCCTAATACCTAAATCTATATTCGATGTCAGCAGATTCCTTTTTTGTAGAAATGCTTTCTTTGCCTGAGCCAACCTACTTTTTATATCCTCTTTGCTTCGTCCATCACTGGTTATTCTGCTTCCTAAGTAACAGAAGTCTCCTACTTCCTTCAGCTTTTCACCTGCCAATTTGATCTCCATAGAGGTTTCTGATTTATTTCGGCGGCATTCCAGTATTTTTGTTTTACATTTATTGATTTTCATCATGAATTCTTTCCGTAAGACGGAGTCCATACCATTCAAAAACTCAAATCCTCAGGCTTGTCGGCCAAGATGACTATGTCATCAGCAAATCTCAGAGTTGAAATTATTTCTCCTTGAATCTTCACTCCCACTTTACATTTTTCTCTAATTTCCTTCATTGCTTGTTCAATGTAAAGATTGAAAAGTATGGGTGATAAGTTGCAGCCTTGCCTTACACCTTTCTGAATACCAGTTTCTCTCTCATGTCCTTCAACTCGAATGACTGCTGTCTGGTTTCTGTATATATTGTATATCACCCTCCTATCCCTGTACTTTATTCCAATCGATTTCAAAATGTCAAACAATTTAGTCCAATCAACGTTATCAAAAGCCTTTTCTAAGTCTACAAAAGCCATGAACGTTCTCTTATCTTTCCTTATTCTACCTTCCAAAATCAGCCTAAGACTTAGTACAGCTTCCCTTGTTCCTACATTTCTCCTGAAACCAAACTGGTCTTCACCCAACTCCGTTTCTATCTGGCTTTCAATCCTCTTGTAAATTATTCTAGACAGGATCTTTGAAGCATGAGTAATCAAGCTGATTGTACGGTAATCTTCACATCTGTCAGCTCCCACTTTCTTTGGTATAGGGATGATTACATTCTTCTTGAAATCAGGGGGTACCTCACCTGTCTCATAAATCCTACACACCACGTGAAATAACCTGATCAGACCTTCATCTCCTATGCAGCGTAGCAACTCAATCGGTATATCATCTATGCCTGGTGCTTTGTTCCTGCTTAAGTCTTCCAAAGCTCTATCAAATTCTGATCTCAATATTAAATCTCCTTTCGCATCCTCATCAATTTCCTCCTCCCTTTCCATTACATGATTCTCAATCTCCTTTCCCTTATACAAACTCTCTATGTAAGCTTTCCATCTCTCAACCTTTTCTTCCCTATCTGTTAGAGGCTTTCCATTTGTGTCCTTAATATTACAGCACTTAGTCTTCTTTTCCCCAAAAGTATTCTTAATCCTTCGATAAGCTGTGTCTACTATTCCTAATTTCAGACAATTTTCTATACCTGCACATTTCTCTTTCAACCATTCTTCTTTCGCTTCCTTGCACTTCTTGTTAACCTCATTTCTCAGACGTCTGTATTCTGCTTTCCCCTTTTCATCTCTTTCATTCTTGTGTTTCCGCCTTTCATCCATCAATTCTAGTATATCCTGAGTGATCCACGGTTTTCTACCTATTCTTTCTTTCCTACCAATGTTTTCTTCTGCGGATTTTGTTATTTCATTCTTCAAAAGTGCCCATTCGTCTGCAATTGAAGTTTGTTTAGGGTTTTTCATTAGTCCTTCCTTTATACTCTTCTTGAATCATTCGTTTACATCCTTCTCTTTCAGTCTGTCTATTGCCCACCTTTTTGGCTTTTGACTTTTCTTAAGTTTCTTCAACTTTAATCTGCATTTCATTACAACCAGATTGTGGTCAGAGTTTATGTCAGCACCAGGATATGTTTTACAATCCAAAATCTGGTTTCGAAACCTCTGCTTGACCATAATGAAGTCGATTTGGTAACGCCCTGTATCTCCTGGTCTCATCCATGTGTATATTCTTCTATTGTGGTTATTGAATAAGGTGTTAGCTATGACCAACTCATGCTCGGTGCAGAATTCTACCAGCCTGCTTCCTCGATCATTCCTTTCACCTAATCCGAAATCTCCTACTATCTTCCCTTCTCTCCCTTTTCCTACCACAGCATTCCAATCTCCCATTACTATAACATTTTCATCACCCTTGATATACCTCAGAATTTCGTCTATTTCTTCGTAGACCTTTTCAACATCCTCATCATCAGCTTGACTGGTAGGCATATAGACAAATAATGAAAACTGACTGAAATGGATTTAAATATACAAGTATTAGGTTATTACTGGACTGTGACAAAGTACTAATTCTAGACAAAGTCTAGCATATGTCCATGTAGAAATATAAATATTTCCACCAGTGTCTGTAGAAAAATTTCAATCACCTCAGTGATTCTCCTCGCCGGAAACTTACTAAGTTCCACTTCGAAGCGCAGCACTTTTGTGACTATCACAACTTTGAAAATAACTTCTGCGTAGATCCGGCAACCATGTGCCTTGGCTCAGCGTAGCAGCAACTTGCTCGGCAAGTGCTTGTGTTGGAATGAGCTACAGATACCTCGGCCGGCCGGCTTTTATTCAAAACTGCCAGGGTCACGCGTCCGCACGCTGAAATCTAGAAATCCTCATATCTCTGGTATCCCTGGTCCGATTTACTTGATACTAAGTGCATTCTCTTTCATTTGGCCGTGCCAGTAATCTGATCCCAGTCTCAAGTCTCTACTCCATAGTTAACTATTTAATCAATAAATAGCCTTGACCTCTGCTATTACTCGCTACGTCACTTGACATGCAAGTATCGGTATATTCTTTCCAATTGCTTCGAGAAGCAATGTGGCGCGATATTCAAATATCTCAACTTTCAAAAGCGGCTACAGCCTTTCCCTTGATATCTAGGTGTCTGAATCTTGGAATACCCATTCCTAGAGTTGGGCACAGTACGAGGATTTCCGAAAATACACGAAGGTAGTTCCGTTGCCTAGCAACGAGTTCCAAGAATGGAATGACGTGCTGGCCGCGATTGCAGGCTGCGCTGAATGTAGAGTAGAGAGCTAGACTAGATAACGTACACGGACGCGTACACATTGAGGCCGCCCGGCAACGTTCACGGCGCTTTCCCCAAACGCAAAAGCTTACAATGACAAAAACGTACCGAGACGCAAAGTTTTGTAGTAGGCTATTTTGGTAGACAACGGCGGCGCACCTGGCACTAGCTCGCGGCGCACATTTTGGGAACCGCTGGTCTAAACGTATTCCTGGAAGAAACACATTTAATATACCTTCCGCACACCTAATTTTTAATCGCGCCTATACTTGGCAGTGTGCTGATCGGCAAGACGAGGCCATTTTCAATAACATCGCTGGCATGGGTTCACTAACTGGCCGGTATAGAGCGCAGCTCGCATCAAGTAGGCAGTGGATTGCTTTCGCCACGGCAAATAACAATTGTGATTCATTACTGTCAGGAGTTGTCATTGGAGTTTTACAAGTAGTTATTTCAATGACCAACAGAGTTCACTGTCAACAAGGGATTTGCGCTCCCGGGACATACATAGTAGGATAACATATCACATGTTACACATCATATGCGACTACTGTAAGGCTCGTATAATTTTTGTTTGTTTGTTGTTACCAGATAAACGAAAGCAGCAAGGCCGAAAAACGCCTGATGACTCGTCAGTAGAAAGGGGACTGCGAGAGCTGAAACCCTCCAGACGGAGTAACGGAAAAGAAGAACTAAAGATAACACAAGGCAGCTACCAACCTAACTTAGCGTTGTTGGCAATGAAAATTTGGAAGTAATAAAAAAAGAAAAATCTAAAGCTTCTGATAAACAAGCCAAGGACCAGGAAAACTGCGCCTAGTAATCGGCTGCTTAATATTAAGAGCCTTGCAGATACTATCAAGGCCTTTAGCACCAGATTGGATATTAGGGTGTATTCTTCGTTTGACCTACTTATTTGTAAAGCAGGCAACAGCCTTCTAAACTGCTTCCTTGCCATGGAATGATATCCAATATCGCAATTCTGCTACTTGTAGACTAAATTAATAAAATCATTATTAGGAAGTGGACATTTACGCACCGAAAACGAGTAAAATACGGTATGCAGTTAACAATGAGCCAATCTTATCCACTCACTTTATACTTGTATCATTCACTGCAGAAAGAAGCATCAAAATACACAATTGCAAGTTTTTCAATATTTTCTCGAAACAAATGACGTCTATTGTAATCGTTTTCAGTGCATAAATGTCCGGTCCCGCCAACAGTTGAATAATCACTATTACCCGACACCCACTGTTTTAAATAAATACTTTCCGCTGCTCTTTTCTTTGGGCATTTTGAGATAAGGATTTGCAGACTAAGAAAAAAGTAACACATTAACTGAAGAAACTCCTCACAAAACTAACCCCGGGCTACTGGCTGTGGAGATGGTGAAAGGAATGTCCCACCCCATTCCCTTCTTCAAATAGCCAGGCAGCATTGCGTAAAATACTAGTTATTAATCTGTTGCTCAGAAAGTTGCCTACAAGGGATGTCCAACACGCAGGCGAAACCTATTTTGTTCAAGATGTTTTAAATTATACTTAATTTCTACTGTTTATGCTAAAATATGCTGTTATATTCACATTATGCAAATAACCCTCAAAATATGCATTTGCATAATGCACTTTCAGAAAATCCGTTTCATAATTTTGATACTCTCGACGTTAACATAAAAACATTAGACAATTTACGTCATTGCCTACGTCACAAAGAGATTTGCTTTATGCGCCATGGCCTGTCTTTCTAGTTGGCCGTGAATAGGAGGCCTTGTCCACTACTCCGTGACCTCCCTAGTCAAAGAAGAAAGCGAGACGGCGACCAGGATCTGCTTAATCAATAGACATCCCTTCATTCCCAACTCTTTGGGCGTTGTGTTATTTATATAACTAGCAACCAGCCCCGGCTTCGCCCGGTACCTTTAACGGTTTACCCAGCGTAAGCTTGAAAGGCGCACGGACTGCAGGTCCCAGGCGCAATTCAGAAAAGCCGAGGTGAACAGCGAAACTCCAAACACATATACTCTTCTCTGAATACTGAACTCGACAGTTTGATGTTGGCCGAAGCTGGGGTGATAGGCTCGCTGGCTAGCTCTGAAACTCTCTCCGAAGCTAGTATAGCGTGGCAAGTTAGACCTGGCCTGTCATGGCGGAGTCTCGTCAAGGTGGGGAAGTGGTGGGATCACTAGGCGTGTGCGATTTCCCCTCTTTGCTGTAACAACTCAACTCAACTCAAAGAAGGTAGCACGTGGTGAACTGAGAGCGCGCCCACTTCACACTCTTCTGACAGCAAGCTTGTTGCCGTGCTTGTCAAAGAACAGAACCGCTCCGTCTTGCATCGCATGCCTTCACATCATCTGTACTCTGGGAACAATGACTACTTGGCAACATCTAACAAGCGCGTGGCGAAGTATGCGTTCACTGGTTGACAAACAATCCTGGCGAGGGGGGTGACGTAATGCAACTGGACGCACATGCGCATTGGAAGGTTCAGGTCTAACTTGCTCCGTTATCATGTAAATTTCCACTGAATGGAGATTGTTAGAAGAAATGAAAACGTAAAAATACCATAGTGGGCGACGTATTATAGGTAGAGATATGCTGTCGGGAACTCTTTTGTAGAACTTTTCATGCTGAACAATTCTTACACTCATAGTATATAGAGACATTTAACGGTTTTCCCAGCGTAAGCTTAAAGGCACACGGGCGGCAGGTTTTTCTTTGAATCGATTCACTGAAATCGTTACTACTTGGTTTCCTTTGGTCATAAATGAATGTTTTCCTACAGAAACCTTCCTCGAGAAATCCTTTACAGAATGGTGAAAACTGCATCAAAATCCATCCAGTGGTTCTCGAGATTACCCGTGAAATCCAAGAATTGGGGACTTCGTTTTATACTACAGGCCGGACGTTTGTTTTAGACGAGTGAAAAATCTTAATGGAAGCCTGGAGGCGAGTTACTGCAGTACATGTGTTGTTATCAGCTGCCCCGAGTGGTCCGATTATTGACGAAGCTGTTTCACACTACTGGTGAAGTACAGTCATTGGCAAATATAATGACGTTCTGTTCGTAAATACGTAACGTGTACTTCCGCGTCACACAATACTTCGACGTTGACTGTACTGTCTGCAAGTCGGTGTCGCCACGTGCTCAAGTCTGGAATTCCATTACATTAGATCGGTGGTGACAAATGTGAAGCGATAGGGTGAGAGTGTGACTGTGTACAGGCTCACCCGCAGGGTTCAAGGTCAAGGGCAATCGTCTAAAACAAACGTCCGGCCTGTATGTAGAGATGTGTCGAGATGGTTTTAGATGTGAGCTTATTGTACTCCTTAAATATTAGGCAATATAATAACTCAACGTGGATTTTCTTAAAGTTAGACTACTATATATTCCTAAAATACTCCACAGTTACTGGCCTATCGAACTAGAGGGATTTCTTAAACTTGGTCTAATTCCTTGTAACATTGTTCAGTGAAATACGATATTGACACTCAAGAGGATCATAACTAAAGCCTGAAAGTTCGGCATATTTTGGATATTTTGGCACAAAGCATCATATTTTTCTCCTTTGCCTGTTTAAGTGCATAATTATCTCTGCTTGAGAAGGGCGTATATTCTAATTTCCTATTGTTTCGAAGCGCTTTTCTTGTTACTTGAATGAATCCACAGCCTGCTTCCAGTCTCCGACCGGGTCAGGAATGGAATGAATGAAGCCCCCAACTAGCGGCGAGGATATGAACTGTGCCGGCTGCCGAAGCCTGTCACACTCCTCTAGGGCAATGATTAAATGAATGACAGATGAAATGAAATGATAGGGGAGAGTGTTGCTGGTACAGGGAAAACCAGAGTACCCGGAGAAAAACCTGTCTGCCTCCGTTTTGTCCAGCACAGATCTCACATGGAGTGACCGGGATTTGAACCACGGACCCAGCGGTGAGAGGCCGGCGTGCTGCCGCCTAAGCCACGGAGGCTCTTTTCTTGTTACTTAATGTTCTTAAAGTCGTATATCTCGATCCGGTCTCGGAGAGTCTATCACAGAATAATACTGGAATTATTTTAATACCTAGCCTAATACGTTTCAGTCCTTCTTGCACTCATTATGTAACTACTGTAAATTATTTTCATTAAAAAATTCAATGGCTAATAGAATTGTATATCGGTCATACTTAAAATTAACATAATTATTATTGATGGTCAACACCGCTTCAAGTTCCCTAAAGTAACATTTCCTACTATTTAGAACGGTTTCTTGGTTTCAAGAAAAGTTGTAGTTAAATGCCCAACAATAGTGTTTTTTTAGCGGTTCTGGCCCCTCTTCCACCTCACCCTCCTCACAAGATGGCGACCATGTGATATCTCCCGAACGAATTACTGGAGGAAGTCGTGTGAGGTGTCAAATTACTCGGGGTGACGACCCCCTTTTGATTTTCCCCCCACATTTTGAAAATGTTGATTTATTGACTTTTTAATTTTATTTAATATTTAATGTGTTATTTATATAATTTTTTATTTACCTTTTCTTCTTCTTCTTTCTTCGTTACCACGCCATGTCAACTGTTTTTTCTGCATTTTAATGTTAGCCCAGTACTCATTCATTCGCAATCGATGTCGCACCTTTCTCTCTGTCGTCCACGCCTTCCCGGTTTTTAGCTTCGGCTTAAGTTGAAAACTCCGATGCTTCTGAAGTGTTTCCCTAAGTGGGCCACGCTCCTGGATATCTTCACGTGTAATCCCAGTCTCCAACAGATCTTTCTCTACTTCAATGAACCAGGCCCCCTTTGTCTTTTTCTCACGGAGAAAAGCAAAAATTCTGTTGGATAGCCGTGTTGATTTCATTCGGGTTATATGTCCATAAAAAGAAATCCTCCTTTTCCTCATCACGTCCGTTATTTTCTCTACGTGAGTGTACAACTCGTGGTTGTAGCGTCTTCGGAACTCGCCGTGTTCTTTGACTGGACCCAGGATTTTCCTCAATATCTTCATTTCCTTGGTCTCCAGTTTTTCCATTATGCCTTTTCTATTCATGGAGAGACATTCCGCTGCATACAAAGCTTCTGGCCGGATGACCGTGCAGTAGTGCTTCAGTTTTGCATTCAGGGATATAGATCTTTTGTTGTACACATTCTTAGTTAGATGGTAAGCCATTTCAATTTTATTCCAGCGTGACGCAAAAGCCTCGTTTTCGAACATTGTAGGGTCTATCCATTCCCCAAGATACTTAAATTTCACAACCCGCTTGATTTTCCCATGATTCACTTCAATATGTTTTGGAGCCGTTTTGATGTTAGTAATAAATTCTGTTTTCTCGAAAGAGATCAGGAGGCCCGCCTTTGCAGCTTGTGTTTGAAGCTGGTTGATCTGTTTCCTGGCCGTATCCAACGAATCTGCAAAAACCGCAAGGTCATCCGCAAATGCTAGACAGTCAATTGATAAATTCTTATTCTTGTGTCCAAGTCTGATTCCATTTTCGACTCCTTCATCACTCATTGTTTTGCGCCACTCACGGATAACTTTCTCCAGAACGCAGTTGAATAGTAGAGGCGAGAGACCATCTCCCTGTCGAACTCCAGTCCTTATCTCGAAGGCATAGGAAATCTCGCCTCTGAACTTAACTTTTGAAGTGGTGTTGCGAGAGTCTGTAGGATGATCGCTCTGGTTTTGTTGTCTAGGCCGAACTCCTTTAGAATCTTAAGCAGGGTAGTCCGATCAATGGAGTCATAAGCTTTCTTAAAATCAATGAAAGTTACTACAAATTTCTTGCTCCTTAGTTTCAGATATGAAAGGGTAGATTTGAGATTCATGATTTGCTCCACACATGACCGTCCCTTCCTAAAACCTCCTTGATAATCACCCAGTTCTGTATCTAGCTGTTCTTCAGCCCTAGTTTGAAGAGCTTTTGAGAGGATTTTGTAAGTTATCAGTAGGAGGGAGATGCCTCGATAGTTGTTAACATCTGCTTTATCGCCTTTCTTATGAAGGGGGCGGACTAAAGCAGAAGTCCAATCACTTGGAAGTCTTTCGGTATCCCAAATTTCATGTATGATGTCCGTTAATTTATCCACTGTATTGTCACTAGCAAACTTCCACAGTTCAGCGATTATCGAGTCTTCACCTGGAGCTTTATGGTTCTTTAGAGATCGGATAATCTGTTTGACTTCCTCTTTCGTGGGTGAAGAGGAGTCTGGGTGGACTTGCGCATGGTCATTAAATGTGAATATGGAACTTGGAGTCTCACAGTTAAGAAGGGACTCAAAATATTTTGCAAGCATCTGACAATTATCTTTATCGCTATAAACTAGTTTTCCATTGCAATCCCTGAACTGAAGACATGGAGGGCTATATTTCTTCAAGTTGCTTTTAAATGTTCTATAGAAGTTGCGCATATTCTTCTTCTGGAAATCCTGTTCGATTTGTTCCATCTGGTTTTTATGAAAGGTACGTTTAGCATTGCGGATGGTTTTTGCTGCACTCGTTCTCTCATTCGAGAAGTCTGTCCAGTTGACTTGATTTTGTTGCGAATTCCATTTCTGCCAGGCATGCTGTCTCTTCCTTATTACTGCGTCACATTCACTGTTCCACCAAGCATGCTTCCTCGTTTTAGTTAGTAGGACGGTCTCTTTTGCTGTCTCAACCAGCGCCTCTCGCAGTTGTTCCCAGTTCTCTGCATTCACAGTTTGTAGTTTTCGAGTAAACTCATTACCGGACGCCAGTTTTTCAACATCATATCTTTCAGTCTTTTTGGCTCGGAATCTCCGTGTGTTTCTCGGGAGGAGTTTGATTTTAATTTTAGATAGATAATGATCCGAGTCCAGTTTTGCATTTCGTAGAACTTTCACATTCTGAATTTCTCTTTGAGCTTTCCGTGCAATTGCGACGTGATCAATCTGGAATTCGCCAAGACTGGGATTTGGGGATTTCCAGGTCTTTTGTTTCTTGGGCAGATGTTTGAAAGCAGTGGATTTCATTACCAGGTTGAAGGCCCTACATAGCTCTATTAGCCGTTCTCCATTACGATTGGTTCTGTGATGAGCGGAGTAATTTCCAACAATGTTTCGAAATTTTCTTTCTTTGCCCACCTGGGCATTGAAATCCCCAAGCAAAATTATATTATGTTTGCCTGGAATCTTCGATAAAATGTCTTCAAGTTCTTCCCAGAATCGATCAGTTCCTTCCGGGTCTTTCTTGTTCGCTACGTTGATCGGTGCATGAACGTTCACAATAGTATACATTTTATTTGTACTTCGAAAGGAAATGGTCAAGACTCGACTGCTTACAGAAGTGAAATTTGTGATGGAGTCTAGAATCTTCTTGTTGACTACAAATCCAGTACCGAGTTGGGGAACCGTTTCTATAACACGTTTACCTGGCTTACCCTTGAAGATTCTGTAGCCTTCTGATTCAAAGGCATGATCATCAGTAAATCGTGTTTCCTGAACTGCCGCTATTTGGATCTGATGTTCAGTTAGAGCATCCGTGAGTTGTTTTAATTTTCCAACCTTCCGGAGAGAATTTGTGTTAAAAGTAGCAAAGAAATTCTTGGCTCTATGCTTGATCTTTCGTGGAGTCTCCGAAACCTCCAAGCATTTCGGTGCAAGCTCCCCAGATTCAAAAGGCTTGCATGCGTCACTCGAAGCGACGGTGGATTGGTTACCACCTGGGGTAGTAGCATTTGCTGAACTTTCCTCCATGCTTTTAACTGTTGAAGGACTGTTGACTTAGGCCAGTGATGTTTCACACTGACAAGGATACTGCCAAGGTTGTGAGCCTTGGAGCCCCCAGCACTGATCGGCTCACCGACCCAGTTTCCCGCTAGGATTGGTTACCCAACCTTCCACTGGGTTGCTCGGTTTCACAGGGGCACCTCTTGTAGGTTATGTGCTGGAGTTGGAGTGAAAGAGGCTAGTTGGATTCTCTTGCTGAATCCAATATATTAATGTTGCAGATGACTAGCAACGACGCATTTCACTTCCATTTGCCCAGAGACACAAGGTCTCCTCTCAGGTTGATTCCTGGGACCTTTATTTACCATTTATTTTTATTTTTTGAATTTGTGACAAAGTGCCTAACTACACATTTTGAAAATTATGATATTCCCCTTTTTTAAATGATGATGTATTGGTTATCGACTTAACTTAGCCTATCCTAACAAGATGGCGGCTGTAGTGTAACCTAACCTAACACACCCACGAGGGGTGATCAAAAAGTATCCCAAGTGGCGCTTGTCGATAGGCAAACCAATAATCAAAGAGGGACCTGTCAGGCCTTGAGGCGAGAGTGCCTTTTGATTGATCCCTTTTGGTTGATCCCTGTTGATTGATCCCAGTTGATTGATCCCTTTTGACTAGTCCCTGTTGACCGGTCTCTTTTGACTGGTCCCTTCGGACTGGTCCCTGTTGACCGGCCCCTTTGGATGGGTCTCTTTTGACGGGTCCCATTTGACGGGTCCCTTTGGACTGGCCCCTTTGGACAGACCTATGAATATATGAAAAATATCCGAAATTAAAGGGTGTTTGATTTTTATTCATGTAATATTTTAGTACCCCTGCCTGCTGCACATGTGTGATTGATAGTGGGCCCCCTATCGATAGGCGAGCAATATTTTGCGAACCCATGGTTCATCCATATATAAAAATATTTAAAATTAAAGGGTGTTTGATTTTCATTCCTTTAATATTTTTAGAACCCCTAAGTTTAGAAAGATATGTTAGGACTTGGTTTAATCATGGTGATGCCTTTTTTTTGTTTATAGGATATGTATTTTTTGACAATTTCATCATAGGTGTGGGATAGAGGTAAGTGTAGGAGTTGAGGGTTAATGATTAACCTTAAAGTATTTTACATTTTTTGAAATCTTCGTATGTTGTTGTTGTTGCTTGCTTACAAAAAATGACTGTGATACTTTCCAAGACCAAGAGAATAAGCCACTACATACATTGACAAAAATCACTTGTCAAATAAGCCAATACAAAAACCAACACATAAGCCGATAAAGCCAACACATAAGCCAATAAAGCCAATACATAAGCCAATAAAGCCAATACATAAGCCGATAAAACCAACACATAAGCCAATAAAGCCAACACATAAGCCAATAAAGCCAATACATAAGCCAATAAAGCCAACACATAAGCCGATAAAGCCAATACATAAGCCGATAAAGCCAACACATAAGCCAATAAAGCCAATACATAAGCCAATAAAGCCAATACATAAGCCGATAAAGCCAATACATAAACCAGTAAAGCCAATACATAAGCTAATAAAGCTAATACATAAATCAATAAAGCCAACACACATAAGCCAATATATAAGTCAATACATAAAGCAACACACATAAGCCAACACACATAAGCCAATATATAATTCAATACATAAGGCAATACACAAGTCAACATAATAGCAAATACATAAGCCAATACACAAGTCAACATAATATTAAATACATAAGCCAACACATAAGCCAATATATAAGCCGATAAAGCCAATACATAAGGCAATAAAGCCAATACATAAGCATATATATAAGCCAGCACATAGGCCAACACACATAAGCCAACATATATAAGTCGATATATAAGACTCGCGTCTAAAATGTATGCTTATCGTCAGGTAGATTAAAAGAATCTAAAGGGGCCAAGGGAGAAGGAAAAGAGTGGTAAAATCACTACGTGTGGACGACTACTTAGAGGTTTTACAAACTGGGAAAGCTATGTCCAATAAACAATGCAGGATACAATCTGTCAACTATAATTTGTATCTTGTACAACATGGGAAACACACACTCGCTTTAATGGACAATAAGTGAGAGTGGGCTGATGACTTGCTCACTAGCCTGCCATGGGGGGTATCATGACAAAGAGGACGTGTGATTTCTTTGTTTTACGGTTTGAGTAATAGCTTTTATAAATATGTGATTTTGTTTTTCCCAGTGATGAGAATGATAAATTGTAAATTTAAATGTGTAAATATGAGATTTTGTTTTCACAATGATAAGAATGGTAATCTTGCAGCAAACCACCGAAGTTCCTCAATCTCTCTGAGCTCAAGAGGACTCCCTCACCAATCCACCAGGCGTCGTCCTCGTCATCAGGTAACATCTCTTTAAAGACACTGCTCCATGAAGAAAACTTATTGTAAAAAGTTTTTTTAAATTTTTGTATTGTTTCCCCTTTTGACATATTTTTATATTCCCTTGTCTTTTACTCCCTCTCCCTCGTCTCCCTGGTCCCTTCGCGCGCTGTTCAACTGGTCTCACTTCTAGTCCAGTCGTCAAGTGTACAGTTCGGAGCCCTCCCAAGGGCCAGTCTCCTGTCTTCATGAGACATTTTTAAAATAGATACCATGTCTGTGTTTTAAAGCTAACGGTTACAAGGAACCATCGCCTGCTCAACTTGAAAAAGCTAAGTACAAAACGTCAATGGTTTTAGACAAATTTAATGGTTTTAAAATGCTAAACGCTTTTAATAGAAACTTATAGACAGTGTGGGGAATTGCTCACTATTGTGCAATAACCGTCTTCGTGGGATTTTCGTTGTCAGGCTTTAGCTATCTAAGCTGGCTTTATAACATGATATTTAGTACATATTGTACGAAATAAATGGGAATACCTTCCCACAACGAGGGACTTTAGTGAAATCAACAGCTGTATATAAACTTAACCTTTTCCACCGTGGGAACTCGATCGCCCAATTTAACCGTCATTACAGCTCTAGAATTTTCCATTTCCAATACACTTCAAACTGCAAAGAACTATGCTCAACACCGTCAAATTGCTGGAAATTCAAGTTAAACGGAACTACAAATTGCAAACTATAAACTTTCAAACGCAATAAACGTGTTCAAGTTCGAATTTTACTGTTCTCCATAAGCGCAATAACTTTCTCTTGTTCTACGAACTTACATACACTACAATAGTGAACCTTTTCAATCTATCAACAAACTATCAGTGCTTCGAATTTGTGTCTGCTAACTTCAACCGCGCCGCGTTTGACTGAGAGCAATAAAACAGGCCAGAACTTTAAATTCCTATCTTCCTTTTCCCAAATACACTTTACTAACAAAATTTACATTTATTTAAGTACCTAGCTACTACTCAATGAGGCCTCGCCAAACCATAGGTGCCCTCCCAATTTGTTCAGTTTAAAATGTATTCATTCTGCTTAAACTCATGTGGCTACAGCCCACATTTTAACATGTATTGTTTTTCCCTTATAAAACTAGGGAGTTCTACTTTTTTCCAATTATCAAATGATTATCTATTTTGTATAATCCAGGTTTCACAAGGGTGACCTCCACTATTTGACTGTTTCACTCATTCAATTCTGCGTAACTAGAAATGGTTGTAGTAACCATTTATTTATCTCCTTCTTTCTTATCCTGCTATTTCAGGAATTAGCAATCTTCTAATCTTTAAACTTTTGTACTTAATTGTTTTTTTTCTCTCCAGGCTTCGTTAATACGACCTGAACATTTTGTACGTCACATCTAGTAATCTTTGTTTAAAAATAGCGGTAACCTCCGCTTGAAATTCTACTTTTTCCTCCTGCTACGAACAGGAATTTAATCTATTCGTTCATAGCCTCTTTGATTGCCAGAAGGGCAGTCCAATAGTGCTTGTATCTTACCTAATTTATAAAGGTGAAAATTACTGTACAATTTATTGTCCTTAAAAGCCTTAAATTTCTTAATCTTAAGCACCTTTTAAAACTTTTGTACAGGTTAGTGCTTGTAACAGGTTTGAAACTTGTAACTACTTTAACATTGTTCATTGTAAACTTTCCCTTTATTAGGTCTGAGACCTCCAAATGTTTATAGGACTAACCAAAAAAAAGTTCTTGTTAACTCCAAAAATCAGATTCTACACACATCAAAAAAAGTTTTTCATCACCTCGGTTCCAAGAGTTCCGGAACCTTTAAATACAAAGGGAATAGAGATCAACACAAACAACATTTCAGCTCGTTTTATTGCTCATGAGACCCACACATTGCATGTTGTACCATCATACAGCTAGACTTTCAGCATTTGTGGTCCAGATTGCAGTACACACCACTACCTCTAATACCCAGTAGCACGTCCTCTTGCATTGATGCATGCCTGTATTCGTCGTGGCATACTATCCACAAGTTCATCAAGACACTGTTGGTCCAAATTGTCCCACTCCTCAACGACAATTCGGCGTAAATCTCTCAGAGTGGTTGGTGGGTCAAGACGTCCATAAACAGCCCTTTTCAACATATCCCAGGCATGTTCGATAGGGTTCATGTCTGGCGAACATGCTGGCCACTGTAGTCGAGCGATGTCGTTATCTTGAAGGAACGCATTCACAAGATGTGCACGATGAGGTCGAGAATTGTCGTCCATGAAGACAAATGCCTCTCCAATATTCTGCCGATATGGTTGCACTATGGGTCGGAGGATGTCATTCAGGTATCGTAAAGCCGTTTCGGAGCCTTCCATGACCACCAGTGGCGTACGTCGGCCCCACATAATGCCACCCCAAAACATCAGGGAACCACCACCTTGCTGCACTCGCTGGACAGTGTGTCTAAGACGTTCAGCCTGACCAGGGTGCCTCCAAACACGTCTCCGACGATTGTCTGGTTGAAGGCATATGCGACACTCATCGGTGAAGAGAACGTGATGCCAATTCCGTGGGGTCCATTCAGCATGTTGTTGGGCCCATCTGTACCGCGCTGCATGGTGTCGGGGTTGCAAAGCTGGACCTCGCCATGGACGTCGGGAGTGAAGTTGCGCATCATGCAGCCTATTGCGCACAGTTTGAGTTGAAACACGACGTCCTGTGGCTGAACGAAACGCATTATTCAACATGGTGGCATTGCTGTCAGGGTTCCTCCGAGCGGCAATCCGTAAGTAGCGGTCATCCACTACAGTAGTAGCCCTTGGGCGGCCTGAGCGAGGCCTGTCATCGGCAGTTCCTGTATCTCTGTACCTCCTCCATGTCCGAACAACATCGCTTTGGTTCACTCTGAGACGCCTGGAAACTTCCCTTGTTGAGAGCCCTTCTTGACACAAAGTAACAATGCGGACGCGATCGAACTGCGGTATTGACCTTCTAGGCATGGTAGAACTACAGACAACATGAGCAGCGTACCTTCGTCCTGGTGGAATGACTGGAACTGATCGGCTGTCGTACCCCCTCCGTCTAATAGGCCCTGCTCATGCATGGTTGTTTACATCTTTGAGCAGTTTTAGTGACATCTATGAACAGTCAAAGGGACTGTATCTTGGATACAATATACACAGTCAACGTCTATATGCCGGAGATCTGGGAACCGAGGTGATGCAAAACTTTTTTTGATGTGTGTAAATCTAACAATTTGTTACTTATCTAAACATTATATTTTTGTTAAATAAATTATTTATAATTTTTGGCTTTATCTCTCTCGCTAGAATCACGGTTAGGCAGGACCTTCTCTTCCCTGATTCTTCTCTTAAGTTCAAGTTCTATTTATGGAAGAAAGCCATCTCTGCATTAATAAAACCTTTACCATTTGTTGCGTTCAAAACGAAACTTCAAGTAACAACATTTGCAAAGTTTCTCTTAGCTGTTCCAGCTAATCCTAGCAAATCATTAAGGCAAGTATAGCTTGCTCCGCCAGCTTCCTACTTGTAGAGATTTTCTCTCTGACTTATGTTTTGTTTTCGATATTTCAGTTTTGTTTAAATTAAGTCTGAGGGTTTCCTCCGTTCTAAGCTTTTAGTCGGCACCCCGTTGGGTAAAAGCTTAGCCTACCTTAAGTGCAACAATTGATATTCTTATAGGATTTTCACAAAAAACAGTAAAATTATTTCTAAAAGCACTAAAGTTGCTTTATCTCTTCCCACTCAGGGAGCATTCGGTTGTTTCTCCAGAGATCCAACAGTGCCCAAAAATAAAAATATTACTGCAAATTCAAATCTATCCAGCATTTTCGAATGCGTAATAAAATCTAACCCTTCTGAAGGGAAAGTTAGTAAATCCTTTCCTTTTGGCTTACTTTGTCTGGCCAGAGTATCACCCTTCCCCATAGTACCCAAATCTCAGCTCGGGAGGGAAAGAGCACATTGCTATATCTCGCAAGGAACCATAGCTCCAGCTGCTCTCTCTGCTGATTGTTCCCGAGTCCCTTCTTATTTTAGTTACTTCACGGGCTCGGGTCAGCGTAACTTGTTATCAAATCACTACTCTAGTGGTTTTCCTTTGGATTCTCTTCCTCTTTACCAAAAAATGGTTCCTACTACTAAACCTACTTCATTTTTTCCTCATCATCTTCCCTCAGGTAGTGTTAATATTCAGTAATAACCTACCAACCAGTCCAAAAGGACCGGTCGACAGGGACCAGTTACAAGGGACCAATCAAAAGGGACCAATCAACAGGGATCAATCAAAATAAATCAATCAAAAGGGATCAATCAAAAGGGATCAATCAAAAGGCGCTCTCGCCTCAAGGCCTGACAGGTCCCTCTTTGATTATTGGTTTGCCTATCGACAAGCGCCACTTGGGATACTTTTTGATCACCCTCGTGGGTGGGGTTACGTTAGGTTACACTACAGCCGCCATCTTGTTAGGTTAGGCTAAGTTAAGTCGATAACCAATACATCATCATAAAAAAGGAGAAATACCATAATTTTCAAAATGTGTAGTTAGGCCCTTTGTCAAAATTTCAAAAAATAAAATATAAATGGTAAATAAAAATTATATAAATAACACATAGAATATTAATTAAAATAAAAAGCCAATAAATCAAAATTTTCAAAAATGTGTAGTTAGGCCCATTGTCAAAATTTGGAAAAATAAATAATAAATTCAAAAGGGGGTCGTCACCCCGAGTAATTTGACACCTGACACGACTTCCTCCAATAATTCGTTCGGGAGATATCACATGGTCGCCATCTTGTGAGGAGGGTGAGGAGGAAGAGGGGCCCCAACCGCTAAAAAAAACCACTACTCCCGTCTGTTTATATTTTCTATGTATTCAAAATGGAAACGCTAAAGAATACGGAGTGATCGTAATTGCCGTAGTTATTTCTCAGTGCATATTTTTTGAAACGTGATGCATTTTGGACCAATCCTTAGTGCATATTTGATTGCATATTTATTCATTTACAGAGGCTGAACCATATTTGCAGGCAGCTGAGATGAGATTCCTGAGAAGTATGGTCCAGAAAACGAGGAGAGACAGAGTGAGAAATGAAGGTAAACGGAAAGAACTGGGAGTACAGAAACAAAATGACAAACTGGAGCAAAACAGATTGAGACGGTTTGGACATGTCAAACGGATGAATGAAGGAAGGCTACCAAGACGAGCACTGGAACGACGGATGACAGGGAAGAGAGGACGAGGAAGACCAAGAATGCGTTGGATAGACTCGGTGAAGTGGGTGTTGGCGAATTGAGCCAGTTAATCTTCCGAGTGGATCTTTCTTATCTTGTCATTCCATCGCACAGTCCTTTTTCGCCACTTGCTCCAGGTCAAGTTCTGGTTCTTCCGCTAAAATTATACTCCCTACCGTCACCCACCACTACCATTGTGAAAACCCGAAAGAAGACAACTTATTTGTTCTTGCAGAATTTCTGGAATTTCCTGTAAACACTCTGCATGCAGGACTGGACAAATTGCCCAATTCACTGAAACAAACATTTTGCCTTAAATCTTTTATTCTTTTAAAAGGCCACATCAGTTTAAAAGTTACCTTAAACCCGTTACGTTATTATTATTATTAATATTATTATTATTATTATTATTATTATTGTTATTATTATTATTATTATTATTATTACTATTTTAATTAATACTGTCCCCCGTGGTGTATCACACTTTTCTCTTACCGAGGAGGCTCTGGATTAGATTCCAGCCAGAAACTTAAGATCTATATAATGTTATTGGTTTTATGTCCCTTTTAACTACTGTGGCCGGGGTGCCGGAATATTGTCTCGAATATCTTTAACGTGCCAGTAACCCTACTGACACGGCACCATCGCAGTTTCACCCACAAATGCCAAACGACTGCGCCAGATCCTTACCACTGAGCAACGCAGTCAGTCATACTTGAGATTTGACTTGAGGGTTGGAAAGGGGTGTCTTTTGTCGTTTATTAATTTTGAAGTTTTTGCTATCATGTAGTGCTGTGTACTTTGGTGTGTGTGGAATCTGTCTGATAATCTGTGTTATTGTAACCGTTGTAGCGTACTATTCTGTACTTGTAATTTGGCTAGGATATGGTTAGAAGGGCGCCATGGCCTTAATTTAGGTACAATCTAGGCATCTGCCTGGAGTACAAATGAGAAACCATGGAAAACCACTTCCAGCATGGCTGTCGTAGGAATCAAACCCACCTCTCCTCAATTCTGCATCAGGAGAAGGAAAGGTGTACACTCAGCCTCATGAGGACAATTAAGTAACTGCTTGATATGATAAATAGTGCCCCATGACCTAACATCGAGGTGATGTGGCTAAGGGTGTCGTCGCGCAGGTTATTCGTCCCCCACAATTTGCAGGCTATGAGCTGGGTTGCAGTCGGCTTGATGTTTGGGTCCTCCCAACCACGGGTTTGTTAGACCATTATTGTTGATTTATTGAGGGGCTTTGCGACATCGTCGTCATGTAACCCCGTGTACTTGGTTATGTGTGTGGAATTTGTCTGATAACTTGTCTTATTGTGATGGCTTTATTATTGTGTGTAGATGTAATTTAGATGAAGATTGGGAAGGAGGCAGCCGTGGCCTCCAGTCAGGACTCAATCTGGCATTTGCCTGGAGTAGAAGTGGTAAACCACGGAAAACTACTTCCAGGATAGCTGAGGTGTGACGAACCCTCCTCCACTCAGTTTTAACTCACAAGGCTAAGTGTACCCCGTTCCAGTCCTCAAATCAGAATTAAATTTCTTGGCAGAGCCGGGTATTGAACCCGGGCCTCCACGGTGGCAGCAACTACGTAACGAGGCGGACATATAATGCTCAATGAAATGACATCTAAAAATACTACTAAATGAATGAAAACGACTTTAAAAGAAACTATTCCATCAAACTGAAATATGGCGACAGTTTTACAGAGGATTCATAGAAGCAATCCTGTTTTTTAACTACTCAATTACCTACTCTCATTAAAATATACTTGAATTTAACAAGGAATTGGCAATTAAAATGTCATTCTTAATCTTAGTGTTTCTTTGAACCGTATTAATTAAAAACTCGAAAACAATCTTCCGGGATAGAGAAAAAGAAAAAACGATTAGCTGGAGTAATTTAATACAGCAATACATTGGAATTAATTTAAATTATGTAGAACACTTCTCTCATTTAACTGAAAACAACTCGTTTACTCGTGTCAGTCGTAGGATTCCTTTTTCCAGTCATTTACAAAACTAACTACATTCCCCGAACAAGTCGCTTTACTAGCCTATGAAGAATATTTTAACATTTTTATCGTATGAGAAAAACAAATACGATGCACTAAAATTATGTAAAAGAATATCATATTGGGAAATATTGTCGTAAAATTGTCTAGAATGCATGAATCATAAAATGGCAAAAATATAAAATATTGTTGAATTGAGCGTGTGTTATTCCCCTTTGCTACTTCGTAGAAAGTATTTCTACGGCAATGGGCGTCGTATTACTGTAATTTGAAAAGGAAACATATTATATTTCAACAGCATCTGCCCTCAAGTCATCACTAAGAGGATTTATAAGGTAGAATTTACTTGGGATAGCTACCCTTTTCTCGACGGGAATTAGGTGTCATGAACGTGGTGGTTTCTTTGACGGCCGGATGCCTTTCCTGGAGCCAACCTCGCAACATGAGCTACTGAGAGAAGAAATTAATGAGCCTAAGTAAGGAGTTGGAAGGAAGCAGCCGTGGCCTATTGGAAGGGTCAGTTCCTTGATTTGTATAGAGTTGAAAATAGGAAAGCACGGAAAACCATTTCAGTCTGGCTGCGTGGTCGAAATATAATTGCTAAATAATATTGTGACCCTTATACACACATCAAAAAAAGTTTTGCATCACCTCGGTTCCAAGAGTTCCGGAACCGTTAAATACAAAGGGAATAGAGATCAACACAAACAACATTTCAGCTCGTTTTATTGCTCATGAGACCCACACATTGCATGTTGTACCATCATACAGCTAGACTTTCAGCATTTGTGGTCCAGATTGCAGTACACACCACTACCTCTAATACCCAGTAGCACGTCCTCTTGCATTGATGCATGCCTGTATTCGCCGTGGCATACTATCCACAAGTTCATCAAGACACTGTTGGTCCAAATTGTCCCACTCCTCAACGACAATTCGGCGTAAATCTCTCAGAGTGGTTGGTGGGTCAAGACGTCCATAAACAGCCCTTTTCAACATATCCCAGGCATGTTCGATAGGGTTCATGTCTGGCGAACATGCTGGCCACTGTAGTCGAGCGATGTCGTTATCTTGAAGGAACGCATTCACAAGATGTGCACGATGAGGTCGAGAATTGTCGTCCATGAAGACAAATGCCTCTCCAATATTCTGCCGATATGGTTGCACTATGGGTCGGAGGATGTCATTCAGGTATCGTAAAGCCGTTTCGGAGCCTTCCATGACCACCAGTGGCGTACGTCGGCCCCACATAATGCCACCCCAAAACATCAGGGAACCACCACCTTGCTGCACTCGCTGGACAGTGTGTCTAAGACGTTCAGCCTGACCAGGGTGCCTCCAAACACGTCTCCGACGATTGTCTGGTTGAAGGCATATGCGACACTCATCGGTGAAGAGAACGTGATGCCAATTCCGTGGGGTCCATTCAGCATGTTGTTGGGCCCATCTGTACCGCGCTGCATGGTGTCGGGGTTGCAAAGCTGGACCTCGCCATGGACGTCGGGAGTGAAGTTGCGCATCATGCAGCCTATTGCGCACAGTTTGAGTTGAAACACGACGTCCTGTGGCTGAACGAAACGCATTATTCAACATGGTGGCATTGCTGTCAGGGTTCCTCCGAGCGGCAATCCGTAAGTAGCGGTCATCCACTACAGTAGTAGCCCTTGGGCGGCCTGAGCGAGGCCTGTCATCGACAGTTCCTGTATCTCTGTACCTCCTCCATGTCCGAACAACATCGCTTTGGTTCACTCTGAGACGCCTGGAAACTTCCCTTGTTGAGAGCCCTTCTTGACACAAAGTAACAATGCGGACGCGATCGAACTGCGGTATTGACCTTCTAGGCATGGTAGAACTACAGACAACATGAGCAGCGTACCTTCGTCCTGGTGGAATGACTGGAACTGATCGGCTGTCGTACCCCCTCCGTCTAATAGGCCCTGCTCATGCATGGTTGTTTACATCTTTGAGCAGTTTTAGTGACATCTATGAACAGTCAAAGGGACTGTATCTTGGATACAATATACACAGTCAACGTCTATATGCCGGAGATCTGGGAACCGAGGTGATGCAAAACTTTTTTTGATGTGTGTATAAATATAATTTACACCAATTAAAAATTCAGTACACGGGGCTGATTGCCAAGCTACCCCAGCCCTTAAAATGAATCTCCAACTATTAATTACGGTACTGGTATTAAGTATGTTTAAATTTCATCTAATAGGTTAGGCTATTCAATGAAAATTGTTCACTTGGTTTATTAAACATTAATTTTGTTCATTCATTAGTTTATGCAATGAAGATCGGGTAAAATATTAGAGCTTGCACTTATGTTATATTAACGCTGTCAGTTTATCGATCACAATCTCATGGATGTCCATATTCAAGAAACTATTGAGGACATATCGTATTCTTTGTATAAAGCTCCTCCACATACAATAGTTGTCACCATATCCTGAACGCTAGCCCATACATACAGTATGTGACTTTGTAGTAATTGACACCCCTGGGACCGTAAAACTGAGACTCATCTCCCCTCCAACAGTTAAATGACGAAATGTTGGAACGTGTGTACAGTATGGTTTGTGTTGGCTGCAGAGTGAGGGAAGAGAGGGGAGGTTGGTAATGAGCTATCACTGGCCGAATCGGACTATGACTTATCAAAGGGGCAGATCATGGTGGCGAGAAAAGTCTGTCCGATTTTATCAGTGTAATTAACTGGCCCAATTTGACTGCGCCCGGTGAAGTATAGCATTAGAAAACGGAACCTCGATTGGAACACCGTGTCGGAAGAGTAATGGTGGAATGACAGAACAAAGTGGAGAGAAACCATATTTGCCCCCACCCAGTGTCAGCTGAAAAAGGGGAAATGAAAACGATGATGATTTATTCATTTAATAGTGCATGAACTTCCCAGCCTTCCTCATAACCCTATTTTTTTAGCGTATGGCTTTTAGTGCCGGGAGTGTCCGAGGACATGTTCGGCTCGCCAGTTTTTGTAGCTACTTCGAGACGGACACCCAATGGGTGAGCTACAAGTACCGTTGGGGAGGGAAGGAGGGAAGTTGGAATGTAAGGACGAGGAGTTGGAAGGTAGCGGCTGTGGCCTATAGTTAGGGTCCAACCCCGGCATTTGCCTGGAAGGAAGATGGGAAACCACAGAAGACCATCTTCAAGGTTGCCGGCGGGGGGATTCGAACCTCCTCGCCTCCCGGATGTGAGCGACTGCCATCAGTCATGCCGTAACCACCACGGCTAACTCACCCGGTTATAACCAAGATAGAAATGTTTCTTGCGCTGCGAGCTGATTTATATAAAGAAGCAAATGTTGACACTTTCTACACAATGAAGTCGATAGGCATTAGTCTACTTCAAGTTGTCGTCCCAATGCTAAACGATGGTAATTTCAGTACCTGAACTGGTTACACAATTGACATATTGCCAAAAGTAGTGTTATGGAAATGAAATTTCTGTCTTCTCAAGCAATTGGTAGACTACGGATCCAGCTGTGTCTTCTCGGAACCAGCCTATCAGATGAAGGAACCACCCCGGGGCGGCGCGGCGCTCCAACAAGGGATGTGCACCACAAAGCGCTCATCAGTTCACAATAATAAAGATGGGGCTAATTAACAAAACTTCCCAATTAGAAATTAACTGCACCCACACAGGACGCTCCAAGATACTCCCTGTGACGTACTATACTCCAGGGCTGGCCAAACGCTCCAAGATGCTCGCCTGTGACGAACTATACTCCAGGGCTGGCCAAACGCTCCAAGATGCACGCCTGTGACGTACTATACTCCAGGGCTGGCCAAACGCTCCAAGATACTCCCTGTGACGAACTATACTCCAGGGCTGGCCAAACGCTCCAAGATGCTCGCCTCTGACGTACTGCACTCCAGGGCTGGCCAAACGCTCCAAGATGCTCGTCTGTGGCGTACTGTACTCAAGGGCTGGCCAAACGCTCCAAGATGCTCGTCTGTGGCGTACTGTACTCAAGGGCTGGCCAAACGCTCCAAGATGCTCGCCTGTGGCGTACTGTACTCAAGGGCTGGCCAAACGCTCCAAGATGCTCGCCTGTAGCGTACTGTACTCAAGGGCTGGCCAAACGCTCCAAGATGCTCGCCTGTGGCGTACTGTACTCAAGGGCTGGCCAAACGCTCCAAGATGCTCGCCTGTGGCGTACTGTACTCAAGGGCTGGCCAAACGCTCCAAGATGCTCGTCTGTGGCGTACTGTACTCCATGGCTGGCCAAACGCTCCAAGATGCTCGCCTGTGGCGTACTGTACTCCATGGCTGGCCAAACGCTCCAAGATGCTCGCCTGTGGCGTACTGTACTCCAGGGCTGGCCAAACGCTCCAAGATGCTCGTCTGTGGCGTACTGTACTCAAGGGCTGGCCAAGCGCTCCAAGATGCTCGCCTGTGGCGTACTGTACTCAAGGGTTGGCCAAACGCTCCAAGATGCTCGCCTGTGGCGTACTGTACTCCATGGCTGGTCAAACGCTCCAAGATGCTCGGCTGTGGCGTACTGTACTCCATGGCTGGCCAAACGCTCCAAGATTCTCGCCTGTGGCGTACTGTACTCAAGGGCTGGCCAAACGCTCCAAGATGCTCGGCTGTGGCGTACTGTACTCAAGGGCTGGCCAAACGCTCCAAGATGCTCGTCTGTGGCGTACTGTACTCAAGGGCTGGCCAAACGCTCCAAGATGCTCGCCTGTGGCGTACTGTACTCAAGGGCTGGCCAAACGCCTGTGGCGTACTGTACTCAAGGGCTGGCCAAACGCTCCA
Source organism: Meconema thalassinum (assembly GCA_946902985.2). NCBI lineage: Eukaryota > Metazoa > Arthropoda > Insecta > Orthoptera > Tettigoniidae > Meconema > Meconema thalassinum. The sequence goes on from OX336400.1 coordinate 24,729,678, forward strand.
AGATTCTCGCCTGTGGCGTACTGTACTCAAGGGCTGGCCAAACGCTCCAAGATGCTCGTCTGTGGCGTACTGTACTCCAGGGCAGGCCAAACGCTCCAAGATGCTCGTCTGTGGCGTACTGTACTCAAGGGCTGGCCAAACGCTCCAAGATTCTCGCCTGTGGCGTACTGTACTCAAGGGCTGGCCAAACGCTCCAAGATGCTCGCCTGTGGCGTACTGTACTCCATGGCTGGCCAAACGCTCCAAGATGCTCGTCTGTGGCGTACTGTACTCAAGGGCTGGCCAAACGCTCCAAGATTCTCGCCTGTGGCGTACTGTACTCAAGGGCTGGCCAAACGCCTGTGGCGTACTGTACTCAAGGGCTGGCCAAACGCTCCAAGATGCTCGTCTGTGGCGTACTGTACTCAAGGGCTGGCCAAACGCTCCAAGATGCTCGCCTGTGGCGTACTGTACTCCATGGCTGGCCAAACGCTCCAAGATGCTCGGCTGTGGCGTACTGTACTCAAGGGCTGGCCAAACGCTCCAAGATGCTCGCCTGTGGCGTACTGTACTCCATGGCTGGCCAAACGCTCCAAGATTCTCGCCTGTGGCGTACTGTACTCAAGGGCTGGCCAAACGCTCCAAGATGCTCGGCTGTGGCGTACTGTACTCAAGGGCTGGCCAAACGCTCCAAGATTCTCGCCTGTGGCGTACTGTACTCAAGGGCTGGCCAAATGCTCCAAGATTCTCGTCTGTGGCGTACTGTACTCTAGGGCTGGCCAAACGCTCCAAGATTCTCGCCTGTGGCGTACTGTACTCAAGGGCTGGCCAAACGCTCCAAGATGCTCGCCTGTGGCGTACTGTACTCCAGGGCTGGCCAAACGCTCCAAGATTCTCGCCTGTGGCGTACTGTACTCAAGGGCTGGCCAAACGCTCCAAGATGCTCGTCTGTGGCGTACTGTACTCCAGGGCTGGCCAAACGCTCCAAGATACTCCCTGTGACGAACTATACTCCAGGGCTGGCCAAACGCTCCAAGATGCTCGCCTCTGACGTACTGCACTCCAGGGCTGGCCAAACGCTCCAAGATGCTCGTCTGTGGCGTACTGTACTCAAGGGCTGGCCAAACGCTCCAAGATGCTCGTCTGTGGCGTACTGTACTCAAGGGCTGGCCAAACGCTCCAAGATGCTCGCCTGTGGCGTACTGTACTCAAGGGCTGGCCAAACGCTCCAAGATGCTCGCCTGTAGCGTACTGTACTCAAGGGCTGGCCAAACGCTCCAAGATGCTCGCCTGTGGCGTACTGTACTCAAGGGCTGGCCAAACGCTCCAAGATGCTCGCCTGTGGCGTACTGTACTCAAGGGCTGGCCAAACGCTCCAAGATGCTCGTCTGTGGCGTACTGTACTCCATGGCTGGCCAAACGCTCCAAGATGCTCGCCTGTGGCGTACTGTACTCCATGGCTGGCCAAACGCTCCAAGATGCTCGTCTGTGGCGTACTGTACTCCAGGGCTGGCCAAACGCTCCAAGATGCTCGTCTGTGGCGTACTGTACTCAAGGGCTGGCCAAGCGCTCCAAGATGCTCGCCTGTGGCGTACTGTACTCAAGGGTTGGCCAAACGCTCCAAGATGCTCGCCTGTGGCGTACTGTACTCCATGGCTGGTCAAACGCTCCAAGATGCTCGGCTGTGGCGTACTGTACTCCATGGCTGGCCAAACGCTCCAAGATTCTCGCCTGTGGCGTACTGTACTCAAGGGCTGGCCAAACGCTCCAAGATGCTCGGCTGTGGCGTACTGTACTCAAGGGCTGGCCAAACGCTCCAAGATGCTCGTCTGTGGCGTACTGTACTCAAGGGCTGGCCAAACGCTCCAAGATGCTCGCCTGTGGCGTACTGTACTCAAGGGCTGGCCAAACGCCTGTGGCGTACTGTACTCAAGGGCTGGCCAAACGCTCCAAGATTCTCGCCTGTGGCGTACTGTACTCAAGGGCTGGCCAAACGCTCCAAGATGCTCGTCTGTGGCGTACTGTACTCCAGGGCAGGCCAAACGCTCCAAGATGCTCGTCTGTGGCGTACTGTACTCAAGGGCTGGCCAAACGCTCCAAGATTCTCGCCTGTGGCGTACTGTACTCAAGGGCTGGCCAAACGCTCCAAGATGCTCGCCTGTGGCGTACTGTACTCCATGGCTGGCCAAACGCTCCAAGATGCTCGTCTGTGGCGTACTGTACTCAAGGGCTGGCCAAACGCTCCAAGATTCTCGCCTGTGGCGTACTGTACTCAAGGGCTGGCCAAACGCCTGTGGCGTACTGTACTCAAGGGCTGGCCAAACGCTCCAAGATGCTCGTCTGTGGCGTACTGTACTCAAGGGCTGGCCAAACGCTCCAAGATGCTCGCCTGTGGCGTACTGTACTCCATGGCTGGCCAAACGCTCCAAGATGCTCGGCTGTGGCGTACTGTACTCAAGGGCTGGCCAAACGCTCCAAGATGCTCGCCTGTGGCGTACTGTACTCCATGGCTGGCCAAACGCTCCAAGATTCTCGCCTGTGGCGTACTGTACTCAAGGGCTGGCCTAACGCTCCAAGATGCTCGGCTGTGGCGTACTGTACTCAAGGGCTGGCCAAACGCTCCAAGATTCTCGCCTGTGGCGTACTGTACTCAAGGGCTGGCCAAATGCTCCAAGATTCTCGTCTGTGGCGTACTGTACTCTAGGGCTGGCCAAACGCTCCAAGATTCTCGCCTGTGGCGTACTGTACTCAAGGGCTGGCCAAACGCTCCAAGATGCTCGCCTGTGGCGTACTGTACTCCAGGGCTGGCCAAACGCTCCAAGATTCTCGCCTGTGGCGTACTGTACTCAAGGGCTGGCCAAACGCTCCAAGATGCTCGTCTGTGGCGTACTGTACTCAAGGGCTGGCCAAACGCTCCAAGATGCTCGCCTGTGGCGTACTGTACTCAAGGGCTGGCCAAACGCTCCAAGATTCTCGCCTGTGGCGTACTGTACTCAAGGGCTGGCCAAACGCTCCAAGATGCTTGTCTGTGGCGTACTGTACTCAAGGGCTGGCCAAACGCTCCAAGATGATCGTCTGTGGCGTACTGTACTCAAGGGCTGGCCAAACGCTCCAAGATGCTCGCCTGTGGCGTACTGTACTCCATGGCTGGCCAAACGCTCCAAGATGCTCGCCTGTGGCGTACTGTACTCCAGGGCTGGCCAAACGCTCCAAGATGCTCGTCTGTGGCGTACTGTACTCAAGGGCTGGCCAAGCGCTCCAAGATGCTCGCCTGTGGCGTACTGTACTCAAGGGCTGGCCAAACGCTCCAAGATGCTTGCCTCTGACGTACTGTACTCAAGGGCTGGCCAAACGCTCCAAGATGCTCGCCTGTGGCGTACTGTACTCAAGGGCTGGCCAAACGCTCCAAGATGCTCGCCTGTGGCGTAGTGTACTCAAGGGATGGCCAAACGCTCCAAGATGCTCGTCTGTGGCGTACTGTACTCCATGGCTGGCCAAACGCTCCAAGATGCTCGCCTGTGGCGTACTGTACTCAAGGGCTGGCCAAACGCTCCAAGATTCTCGCCTGTGGCGTACTGTACTCAAGGGCTGGCCAAACGCCTGTGGCGTACTGTACTCAAGGGCTGGCCAAACGCTCCAAGATTCTCGCCTGTGGCGTACTGTACTCAAGGGCTGGCCAAACGCTCCAAGATTCTCGCCTGTGGCGTACTGTACTCAAGGGCTGGCCAAACGCTCCAAGATGCTCGCCTGTGGCGTACTGTACTCAAGGGCTGGCCAAACGCTCCAAGATTCTCGCCTGTGGCGTACTGTACTCAAGGGCTGGCCAAACGCTCCAAGATTCTCGCCTGTGGCGTACTGTACTCAAGGGCTGGCCAAACGCTCCAAGATGCTCGTCTGTGGCGTACTGTACTCAAGGGCTGGCCAAACGCTCCAAGATGCTCGCCTGTGGCGTACTGTACTCCATGGCTGGCCAAACGCTCCAAGATTCTCGCCTGTGGCGGACTGTACTCAAGGGATGGCCAAACGCTCCAAGATGCTCGTCTGTGGCGTACTGTACTCAAGGGCTGGCCAAACGCTCCAAGATGCTCGTCTGTGGCGTACTGTACTCCATGGCTGGCCAAACGCTCCAAGATTCTCGCCTACGGCGGACTGTACTCAAGGGATGGCCAAACGCTCCAAGATTCTCGCCTGTGGCGTACTGTACTCAAGGGCTGGCCAAACGCTCCAAGATGCTCGCCTGTGGCGTACTGTACTCCATGGCTGGCCAAACGCTCCAAGATTCTCGCCTGTGGCGTACTGTACTCAAGGGCTGGCCAAACGCTCCAAGATGCTCGTCTGTGGCGTACTGTACTCCAGGGCTGGCCAAACGATCCAAGATGCTCGCCTGTGGCGTACTGTACTCCATGGCTGGCCAAACGCTCCAAGATGCTCGCCTGTGGCGTACTGTACTCAAGGGCTGGCCAAATGCTCCAAGATGCTCGCCTGTGGCGCACTCTACTCCAGGGCTGGCCAAACGCTCTAACATGTGTAGCATTTGTAGCATGCGTCATTTGGAATGATATAAAGCCTAGTCTTTCAGAATGACTTTAACTTTTCTACCATGGCCCATGCAGTTGTTTCTGGATGCTTTCTGGTGACGAACAGAGGAATTTCTCGAGTTTTTGTAAGCTCATTGACACACTTTCTTTGGCCACATTCTATTGAAAAGGGAGGCAAGGTTCCTTCGAAACGTTTAGAGTTTTAAATGCTACTTTCACACGGCAATAGCACAAAAGCATGAATACTTTTAACAAATATTTTCTATATTGAACCCATGTGGACTGGTTCAAGTATCGAATCCATATCCTTATATGCAAGAAAAGGGGAAATAATGCGGACTTTAGAATGGATTTTTAAAGGTTTTTGAAGGGTTAATAAGAAGCTGGACTGTTGTAAGATGACGCAAGAACGAGATACCGCGAGTCACCAGAGCATGAGATCTCTGTTGACGCTGCAGTAAAGGGCTGGCGCATGATTATAAATAGAGCTGGTATTTTTCCGTCCTGAGAGACAGAGAAGGAGTTTCGGATAAATCATTACTCAACAGTAAATTGACAACGTTGCAATGACGCAAATAAAGAAATAATTAAAATTAAGCCATTTGCAGGTATTTAACTAAAGAAATGAATCCGTCATTGTTGATAATCCTGGGAAAGAGATTTTTGTGTGTGGAAAAAGTTTGTAATAATTGCACAGGAAAGAAGTGCATATGCGGCATTACGTAGATAGTTTTTCCTCGAGCCCGAAGCTGGCAGAGAGGGAAACAAAACTCCAATACCCACGCATCTCAGGAGCCCATTTATTTAATATCATGGGAGTGTATGACCGATTTTTGTAATTAAAGGAACCTTTTTTACATTTAGAATGAGAGCTTTTAGGAGATATATTTTTCAAAATTATACGACGATTATTTTAGGAGTTAGGGTGGGAGAAGCTACGAGTCTGATCTTTTTGTGGCAGATTTCAATATAAACCCTGGACGTGCCGAGAAGTTCATTCATTCTCTGTGAGCGCATATGCGCTGCACGCTGGATCAACAACAATTCAGTCTACCAGAGGTGCCGGAGGGCACGGTACTGTTTCACCAACGTTAAATGCAGTATTCATCTGACCATGATAGGTCGTGTTACTCTGTATCGCAGACGAGCACCCCTTATGGGAGTCGCCGTCTAGTATCGTCAATAGTATCGCCGTGCGAAGAAGCATCAGAATCCTTGTTATAGGAAACATATCATCAAGCTTCGGACATTATAAATTTTACAAGTACAGTCAAAGTTTAGACTGTGGACTTAAGCAATTACCGGAGATATGGACTCGAACCTAAATAGTTTCAGCTAAAGTGGCAGCATCATAGGAGTTCGAAGTACCTAAGAACAGTGAACTATAAAATTCTTTCTCTACGTTAAATAACCAGATCATGGTAAAACGTGATAGTAACGCCTAGTGTTCCTGAACTGAGGAGACTAGAGCGGGGTGCGATAGAATTAAGGTATCGAGATGCCAGGCATTGTCTATGTTTAGACAAACGAACAATCAGACATTGGAATTAGTCCAATAGTTAAAGAACCGCTGCATCAGAGAGTAAAATCCATGTGTGGATTACCAGAGAAAGAAATCACTAGGTCGCCGTTATACTAGTTCAAGTGATCTTAGAAGTAAAACGTCAGTGACAGATTTATGTTAAACGAACAATTTAGCTACAAGCAAGCTACGATATCGTGCATTAAATTCATTAAGCCGATAGTCGAAACCACGGAATAAGAGGATCAACCGTTCCAGTGAGGGTAGTTCGATCGAGACTTTCAATCATCCCGATAAGATCAGGAAGCCGACGTAAACAAAGTGTAACCCTTGGAGACGGGAAAGGAGAAGATAATCACGTGTGTTAAGGCAAAGAGAATAAATGCCGGAAGTGATAAAAGTATATGTAATTCGATTTTAGTGAACATTTTTGAGTGTAATATATATCTTTTTAGTGAATTTCTGTTTTAGTGAAAATGAACCCCAGAAGGGTATTCTGTAAATTAAATATGATCAGTGTACTGTAAATGTTTTATGTGATTTTGAAAAAGTGTTACCAAGAGTAATTATGATCATTAATATGGCTTAAGAATCAGTGAGTGGTGAAATGTTTAATCGTTGGAAAACCCGGTCTCTGACTGGAAGAATCATGTGAGTACTAATTTCAGTATTATGTGTTTTGGGAAGATCTGCGTAAAATCCTCAGAAGTTGAAGTAGGGATGTTTGAAAACATGTTAAATATAGGTTGCGCGATCTGAGCGATTAATTTGATTGAAATATAAGTATTTTGAAGTATTAATTAATCCCTTGTGGAAAATATTCAGTGGAATATCAGTATAAAGGCAAATAATATAATTTATGTAATGCAAGCGCAATAATAATAATAATATTAATAATTAAATAATTGAATTATGTGATGAATTTTATAATGGAATAGGTCGTAGCTGCGGAAGCTCCTTTTATGAATTGTTAATAAGTTGAGGAACCAGTAATATTCTTAATGTTAAATATAGTTATTGTTGACGGAGACTAAGGCTGATTATATTCTTTTCGAGACGAAGATCAAATTTTGATTTGAAGTTTTATTATTTCTTTCTTTCTTTCTTTCTTTCTTTATTTCTTTCTTTCTTTCTTTCTTTGAAAAGGCAACTTGGCTATTTGATGTAATGAGCGCCATGTCGCGCATTTGAAATAATTTGTCACACTAGGAACGCGTTGAAATGCTCGGTAAAATAATTATGAGGGACAGTTAGTCACGGTAATGAGTTATATGTTGAATCGTGAGCGCAGGTTGAGTACAAATACCTTCCCTAAGTCGCAAATATGATGGACAGTGGGTGTGATACCACTGGTCTTGTAATTCTTGGTTGTAAGTCCTCAAAATTGGGATAAGGTTCCCGAGGCAGTTTAAAAGGAATGAACACAGGTCCTTTTCGTCGAAGCCCCTTATATATTTGTTGTTTCATTGATCCTCTTACCTACTATTTTTTTAGCGTATGGCTTTTTTTAGTGCCGGGAGTGTCCGAGGACATGTTCGGCTCGTCAGTTTTGTAGCTGCTTCGAGACGGACACCCATCGGGTGAGCTACAAGTACCGTTGGGGAGGGAAGTTGGAATGGAAGGACGAGGAGTTGGAAGGTAGCGGCTGTGGCCTATAGTTAGGGACCTACCCCGGCATTTGCCTGGAAGGAAGATGGGAAACCACAGAAGACCATCTTCAAGGTTGCAGGCGGGGGGATTCGAACCGCCTCGCCTCCCGGATGTGAGCGACTGCCAGCAGTCATGCCGTAACGACCACGGCTAACTCACCCGGTTACCTACTAATGATGACACTTCACAATTATACCTTACCGAAGCTAAGAGGATAGGTCTGTAGAATCTAATAATGTATTGTTGTTGATTTGTATTAACAAGCCTTGTCTTTCAAGAGAAACGTATTGAAGCAGCCGGTGAAGGCGCATTGTATTCCGTCTCAAGGGAGCGAGACCGTGGTCCCCTCCTTTACAAAGCCATAAATTAGCCAAGTGTTGAGACACACTCTTAGAAACTCTCTCATAGAGAAAGGTCAAGAACGAGCTGTCTGGTTCATGTTACACGGATGTGTTTAAGATTGTTTTAACGACCCAGTATTTGAACTGAGGTCCTTTTACGTTCATTATTATCGCTTGCAGAGTTCAGATCGTTGCTTCCTTAAGATATAATTGTCTTTGAAGACAATATAATAAAATCCCTAACTTTATTATAAAATGATTTAATCTGTTCACGAGTTATGATGAAAATTTTGAGATATTTGGGAGTTATCTTAAGTTGACTTTGTCAGTAGTTTTCTATAACTCGGGGATACGCAAGTTTTTCCCAAGTACGGTAGTGAGTTGGTAGCTTGAGAAGAGAGATGATAACAAACTGAATATTGTGGGAGCCCAAAATAATTAATAAATAGCCATACTAAAATAATGTAATTAAAGCTAGATTGACTCATTTAAAGACTAAATGGTGTGTGTTTATTTGTTAACACAATGTATGTAAGATTCACCGAGCCATTTGGAGATCGTTTGTAAGAAGTTAAGATTTGTGCTATATGGAAGTGAAACTCAGATGAAGTTTTTGCTTGGTTTTTGATAACCATTAATTATTATTTGTGAATCATTATTTTGAATTCCTTGTTCGTCTTTGGAACAAGTGTGAAGTGTAATTTCAGTGTTTTATGTTTATTTTTGTAGCGCCAGATTTTGGAATAATTAAATGTTTTGATAGTAGGATTTTGATTGTGTTTATTTTTGGAAGTGTATCCTATGCTTAATCCAGAGTGTGTAAGTCACAGAGTGGGAGAAGAACATACCATGAACCCCGATACTCCCGATTGAGCATTGCTGGCTAACTGTGATTTGCATATTTCATTGTTGAAACGGGCACAATATATTTACATATTTTAGCTGTTTTTATAAATAAATACATATTCTGGCGTATTTACTCATAAGTGCATATTTCCTATATTTGGTGGTGTGTTGCACTCCTTAGATGGCTGCTGCCTACATTTTCGACACTTAGCAATTCCAGTAATTTGCTTCTCTATTTTGTGAACGCGCCCGCGTCTCTGTATTGTAGTAGTACTGTAAAACCTGCCAAAGGCGGAACGCAATAGTTCCGGACTTATTTTTCCGTTTTCACAGGTTTCCGTTTTACAAAGGGTTGAGTTTTAATAAGACAAAATACGCTACAAAGAAATTCTGTATTATCGCATAGGATTACAATGAAATAATAATTTAAAACTAGCATTGCCCGTCGCGAATATTCTAGTTGTAAAGAGTACACTTAGCAAAATCACAATCCTGAATGCTGAGACTGATTTATCCTTGGTATGAATAATCAGACTTTATCAATTCAGCTACTGGTACAGTGGTTAGGGGTTTCTCATTCCTTCACAGGTATATCAGAGCGAAGTGAGTTTTCTGAGAATATCACAGACACTGTTAATTTAAGGGCCTTTAAATGTGGTTTTCGGAGACCCTTTATAGTCGGGTGAAAAAGACCTTTCGTACCACACTCACACGTGAAAATTCTAGAGTGCTCCTTGACCCCCTTAAGCGCATTTTACTGTATGTATTGATAAATTTTATAGCTTAATTTGGTTCAGTGATAACCTTATAACCATCTGGAAACTTTCACAGTAATGTAATAATTGGAATTGCATTGCGTCTTACAGAAATAGATGGACCTGTGAGATTCTGTTACCATGGTTACCGTGTTGCATTCTTTCATTATTTCATTGTAAATATACATGTTTTAAGGTATTTATTTAATTGTGCGGCATTTAAAGAGTAAGTGAGTGCGTTTCGCTTACGCATTGGGTTATGCTGAACCTGTAGGTACCCCATATGTGTAGGTTGGTGTTAATGGGACCTTATTTTCGGTACAAAACTGGAATGGGACCTTAGCAGAATAATATAGGGAGGGATAATATGCGAGAAAAATAATGTTTTGCTCTCCGTGTTCCCACCGCCATTACTATTGACTCTCAAAATCTGCCATCTTGATGACTTTATCTGTATCATTAATTGGAATAAATTGCAGAAACTCCTCATGAACTAAATTATATTTAACGAAATTGGGACACACAATTAAAGCAACCCGAAGCGAGGTTGAAAAGGTTTCCAATCGCACACTCAAACAGCAAAACTGATCCATGGGTAGCTCGAACACTGAAAGAGGAGTCTCGCTGCGAGTTGAGTGGGACATTATCAAGTGAGGAACTTCATGGCTTCCAGTAGTATCCAAGTTCACAGCTAGGTGTCATGGACGGTAGCATTTGGTAGGGAAAGTAGGAACTGCTTGAAAATATTGTGTGCAGTCCTCACCTGAATTAAAAACAGATAACACAGACAAATAGTCATCCCAATTAACACCGTTATTAAACTGATTCTATACACACACAAAGTACACGGGCCTACATGACCGCGTTGTTGCAGTCCCTAAACTAAGCAATCAACCAATTACCATCTGGTATTAGCGTATACACGTAGTTACCATGGCAACAAGTGCAGGGCCCCCGTACACAAGACGAATGTGGTCTTGTAATACAAACATATCCTGTGATATCATAACTTTCTATGACATTTCAATTTTGTTTTGAGATCACTTAAAGTTTCGGTTGTTTAGGAAATGTCATATTTTTAGCCTATGAGGTCAACTTTTGTCCGTGCGTGTGTGTGTGTGTGTGTGCGTATGTGTGTCTGCCTGTCTCTCTGTGTGCTCCCTCTAATAACTTCTATACGGTTGGATCTATTTCAATGAAACTCAGTAAAGTCATAGCACCGTGCCCTTCAAATTTTATTACGTCTCACCAATCCAACATGACGGCTGTGCAAAATATTTCACCGGCATTCTATATCTCCGAAACTATTACTGATATCACCCTCAAATATTGTACGGTAATAAAGAGCACAACTAAAAGTTCATCAATGTAACCTTCAAAACCCTGTAAAGTAAAAGACGAACATGGCGGTCAAGCGAAGTTGAAACATTTTAATCGACTTTTCTAGCGATTTAACCATCTGAGCGCAGTGAAATATGGTATGGAACAGTAAATGTTTATAGGCCTACATATTGTAATCCACTGGCATCTAATTTATTTAAATTGTTTACATAACCTCAAGAAGGCGGCTGTGCGAAAATTTGAAATCTCGATTTTATTTCGTGTGCCCTAATCATGCGATTGAAGTTTGAATACTACACCTGCACAATAATTTCCATGAAATAGTACATTACTCTAAGAAGTACATTTATAAAAATGCAACATGGCGTCCATCCGAAATATTTAGATGGTTCTCAATGTCTAAGATTCCATCACAGCAATCAAACTGAAATTTTGTATGTTGATAGAGGCAATTAACATAAATAGGATATATGAAAATAGGCTGCATAGTTCTTCACGGAACTACTTGTTTTGTTTGACTATTTTGTCATTACAAACTGTAATTAAGCAGGAGATTAATGTTCCTGATTCCTTTTGGGAGGATTTTATAGAGCATATAAATGTGTATTTGGGAAGTTTGATAGTTATTGTCATATCTGATCGATATTAATGTTTTAATGCCATAGGTTGGTAATATTGTAGGGTAGGTGGTGGTATCCCTGCTACAAGGTTGCTGTGCGTTAGCGCCGATACAAATTTAAAAACTTGCCAATTGTTGCAGACTATCAGAAAATATTTAACTGTAACTAAACTTGGTAGTATTTTTAGCCTACTTTTCCCATTTTGTAACAAGTAGTTCCGTGAAGAACTATACAGCCTATTTTCATATATTCTACTTATGTTAATTGCAACTATCAACATACAAAATTTCAGTTTGATTGCTGTAATAGATTCGTAGATATACAGAACCGACTAAATATTTCGGATGGTCGCCATGTTGGATTGTATATATGTAGGTTCTAGAGTTATGTACTGTTACATGAAGATTATTTATGCCTCTCACCAAGGCGGACCGGGTTCGATTCCCGGTCAATGCATGTGAGATTTTCGATGTGAAATGCCATGTCCTGTGGTTCCAATTCCACGTAAATCGGAGGTCCCGAGGCTTATGATCGCGAGATTAACGGTCACGTTTAACTACAAGCTTCCTTCCTTTTCATGAAGATTATTGTGTACGTGTAGCATTCAATCTTCAATCACATGATTAGGACACAAGAAGTAACAAGGAGATTTTAAAATTTCGCACAGCTGCCATCTTGTGGTTATGGAAACAATTGAAATAAATTAGATTCCAGTGGATTAACATTCGTATAAGGATTTACTGTACCAAGTTTCACTGCACTCGGATGGTTAAATTGCGAGAAACGTCCATGTGTATAAACTTCGCATCGCCGCCATGTTGGATTTGTGATCACCAGGTTATTTAAAGTCCTATAGGTAAGTCCATAGCCCCTAAGAACATAAAAAAATCAGTTTGATTGCTATAATAGTTTCGTAGATATTCAGAGCCGTCTAAATATATCCGATGGTCGCCATGTTGGATTGTTAAATGTATAGGCCATGGGGCCATGTACCATGTACCATTAAAGGAAAATTATTGCGTAGGTTCATTATTGAAACTTTCACTTCGATCGCATGATTACGACACAAGAAATAAAAACTTAATTTTAAAATTCGCAAAGCCGCGATCTTGAGGTTATGTAAACAATTGAACTAAATTAGATACCAGTCCATTACAATGTGTATAAACATTTCCTGTGCCAGATTTCATTGCGTTTGGAACATTAAATCGCGAGAAAGGTCTATTTAAAATTTTCAAATTCGCTTGGCCGCCATATTCATATTGTAGTTAACCGGTTTTTGAAAGTCTTATAGATGAACTTCCAGTAGTGCCCTTTATCTCCGTACAAAATTTCATGGTGATACCGGTAATAGTTTCAGAGATATAGAATGCCGGTGAAATATTTCGCACATCCGCCATCTTGTGGTTATGTAAACAATTGAACGAAGTTAGATGTTGGTGCATTACAATGTGTATAAACATAAACTGTACCAAGTTTTATTGCGTTTGGTTGGTTAAATCGCGAGAAACGTCTATTTAAAAGTCGCAAATTCGCGTGGTCGCCATGTTAGTTTTGTAGTAACCAGTTTATCAAAAGTCACATAGGTGAGCTTCTAGTAGTTCCCTTTATCACCGTAATAAATTCCAGGGTGATATCGGAAATAGTTTTGGAGATATTGAATGCTGGTGAAATATTTCGCACAGCCGCAATGTTGGATTGGTGAGACGTAACAAAATTTTAAAGGGCTCGGTCGGGAATAGTGCTATGAACTTACCGAGTTTCATTGAAATAGCTCCAGCCGTTTAGAAGTTATTAGGGGGGGGGGGGGCACACACACACACACGGACAAAAGGTGATCTCATACGCCTATTTTTTCAAAATTGAAAATAGGCTAAAAATGAGGAAAAAGTAGACTTAAGAGATCGATCGGGCAAATATGTGTCTGTCAGTCTGTCTGTCGGTCTGTGTGTGTGTCCCCCAGAATCAACCCCTAAACGGCTGCAGCTATCAAAACTAAATTTAGTATGAGTCAAGCCCTATACGGCCATATCTGAAAATGACACCCCAATTGAAATTTGAGCTCTATGGTGTATATCTCGGAAGTCATGCAAGCAAGCTGTTCCAAAATTGACGCACACAGAGATAATGACATACCAGATTGATTTTCAGGACAATGTTGTCAATATGATTCTATGCCTGCCGATAGGTTAACTTTTAAATGCATGTAACTTCTATACTAACGAATCGATTTCAACCAAATTTCGTATGTGTTTTGTGTACCATAACAGATATGACTACACATATTCTTAAGAGCCATCAGGGCTGCCAACTGTTATTAAGTGCTTTCTGTAGATTTTTATCCTAATTCCAATATATCACAAAGTATGCAAGCCAACAGCTCTACATTTTGCACACGTATAGTACCTGTCATTCTAGATTAATTTGGAATAACTGATACATATCAGTGCTGCTAACATGTTCTAAGGCTGCTGATAGGTCCAATTTTTTAATACTTGTAACTTCCGTATTAACAAATGGATTTCATCCAAAATTGGGACAATAACAAATCATAATGTTTCAGATTAATTCTAAGCAACACATACATGACACTGTTGCCAACATTATTTTTCGATCGATGATAGATCCATTGTAACATTTCATTTCTGATAAATAGATTATTCTTTGGCATGAATCTTAACTTTTAAGATTAGTAGGCTCTTTAGTTCGCCACGGGACTACTTAATAAGCAAAAAATAATTGCCATAATAGCAACTAATTAAGGATAACATGTTTAACACTGAAAGACCTATAAATATTTGGAGTTTAATATTTAATATTAATACATTACATATCCCAAAATAGTTGGCATGCGGAACTGAAGGCACAGATGACAATCTGATGCTCCGATTTAAGATTTTCGAGATTGAGATGCCACCACGTATTGAAATAGTTGACATGCGGAACAGAAGGCTTATAAAAACTGAATGAACATCGAAATATAGACTTGATGCTCTTAATAGGGTCTAAGATTGAACCAGTTCCAGAGATATGACTACATGTGTTGCTTCAACTCCGTGGTATATTACTTTAAAGCATTACTAGTTTATTTTTAAGACACTGTTAATGTTCTTCGAACCATAATTTTTTCAGAAGAGGATTATTTACAATATCTTTTCATAGATATTGTTCAGAAGATTAACCATATAATTGCCTAAATTTTCATAGATAATTTTAAGTACTTATAAAAGTTTTTCCAAATTATTCTTTTAAAACGTATTGTAAGGATATCCATTTTTAATTTAAGCTTTTTCCTTAGAATAAGATTTTTTTCTCTTAATTTTGCTGAAGAAGAAACCATTGTTGTTTGGAAACATGTACACTTCAAATAATCCATAAATAGTAAACATTTAAGTGTGTTTCTGTTAGTATTGATTTGGCGTATAATTAACTTAAGTGTTCCTTGCGGAAGTACTTGTTAACTTAGGGCATTTTCTTTCTCTTTTACAGGAAATGTGCTTTGTGTCGCAGTTTTTAACGCGAGAAAATGTGAAGAATATGCTGCTTTCCGCGAGTCTCTTGAAACATTATGCGATAAGAATTTGAGGATTATTTTTATCATAGGCCTATTCATGAAATCAGCGTAGATTTTAACAATTCTTTAGGTTTGTGTCTGTGTGTGCATGTGTGTGTGAGTGATGGTGTGTGCCCCCCCTAATAACTTCTAAACGGCTGGAACGATTTCAATAAAACTCGGTAAGTTCACAGCACCATTCTGGACGACCTAGACCGTGCCCTTCAAATTTTTCACCGGCATTCTATATCTCTGAAACTATTAGCGGTATCACCATGAAATTTTGTACGGAGAAAAAGGGCACTACTGGAAGTTCATCTATAAGACTTTCAAAAACCGGTTAACTACAAAACGAATATGGCGGCCAAGCGAAATTGAAATTTTCAAATAGACCTTTCTCCTGATTTAATGATCCAAACGCATTGATACTTGGTACAGGAAATGTTTATACACATTGTAATGCACTAGTATTTAACTTAGTTCAGTTGTTTACATGACCTCAAGATGGCGGCTGTGCGAATTTTAAAATTAAGTTTTTATTTCTTGTGTCGTAATCATGCGATCGAAGTGAAAGTTTGAATAATGAACCTACGCAATAATTTTCCATTAATGGTACATGACTCTATGGCCTATACAGTACATATAACAATCCAACATGGTGACCATCCAAAATATTTAGATTGATCTCAATATCTACGAATCTATTACAGAAATCAAACTGAAATTTTGTATGTTGATAGAGGCAATTAACAAAAGTAGGATATATGAAAATAGGCTGTATAGTTCTTCACGGAACTACTTGTTAGGTTATAGTTGCCTGCCTATTTTTCGTTTCTGTAGGTGCTGAATGTGATATGATAGGTCTTTTACGAGGTACTATTCCATAATGTGACTCGGGATGATCTACCACGGTAATTGTTGGTAGCCAGCGCTACACATACTTACATTAGCGCACCGCACTGTTTGCTGTCGGAACTAAGCGCCCCCCTACAGAGGTAATAATAGATGGCATATTGTCTTTGGTTGGTTTGCTGGTTCCTTAGTTTAGGGGCTGCGACAACGTGGTCATGTTGCCCCGTGTACTTTGGGAGGTGTAGAATCTGTCTGATAACCGGTGTTAATTGTGATGGCTGTATTAGTGTGTGTTATCTGTGATTCAGGTAGAAGGACTGCAGACGATCAATTTTTGATGTGTTACATCTTTCCACTCGGTAGCTGGACATTTTTGTGGGAGTGATTTTGGAATAGGGATTGAAGTGGATGGGACGGAAATGGATGGGACGGAAGTGCATGGAACGGAAACAATGAGCGCGCGTGATGGCGGAGATCGGTACAACGACGTACTGTAGGCCATGTTGCTATGGGGAATGTATATCGCATACAGTTCAGTTCAAGGTTTGGAGACCCCATATAAGATATTCCTACAATAAATCATCTTCAAGTTATCGTCCTTTGGTCATTTTAACATATTTGCTGAAAACAATTACGATTTATTAAATCTTCACACTTTTGCTGTATTCTTATTTAATGTAAGCACTCGATGTACTGTCGGCCATGTGGCTATGTGGAATCTATATCGCATCAACAAACACCGAATACTAACAATAATTCAAACTTCGTTGGTCTAAACGTATCGCTGGCATGGGTTCACTAACTGGCCGGTATAGAGCGCAGCTCGCATCAAGTAAGCAGTGGATTGCTTCCGCCACGGCAAATAACAATTATGATTCATTACGGTCAGGATTTGGCACTGGACTTTTACAAGTAGTTATTTCAATGACCAACAGAGTTCACTGTCAACAAGGGATTTGCGCTCCCGGGACACACATAGTAGGATAACATGTCACAAGTTACACATCATATGCGACTACTGAAAGGTTCGTATAATTTTTCAAGTAGTTCCTACTTTTGCTACCAAATGCTACCGTCCACAACACCTAGCTGCGGATGTGGCTACTAAATGCCATCGCAGTCAGTACCTGGCAGTGAACCTTAGAACTAATATAGCGTTATCAATTCTAACCTACAAATTTTAGCTTCCACATGAGTAGTTAGTGTCCGGCCCCGTGGTGTTGGGGTAGCGCGCCTGCCTCTAACCCGGAGGCCCCGGGTTCGATCTCCGGCTCCGTGTGGGATTTTAAAACTGACGTGAGGGTTGGAGCGGGGTGCACTCAGCCTCGTGAGGACAATTGAGTAGCTTTCTGACAGTGAGACAGCGCCCCGATCATGAAAACCAAGATCAACGGCCGAGGGGACCCGACGCGCTGATCACGCGTCACCCCAATATCTGCAGGCCGAATGGCTGGGCAGCGGTCGCTTGGTCGGCCTTGGCCTGTCATGGGCTGTATAGTGCCAGGGGTTGACTTTTTTATGTGTAGTTAGTGTAAGGTTCTCTTTCATGCCATAAATCTATGACATGGGACCGCCAGCTTTACTTCCCCTCCGAAGGAAGGCATACTGAGGGATTTTAACGCTCTTAAACAGTCCGACGACTTCGGCCGGGATATTGGCTTTAATAGTGAAAAATTGAACTCTGCTAGACACAGCAAAACCTAGAATATATGCTCGAGTTTAAATTTGGCTTATAAACTATCGGCTTCCCTTAAGAGAACTTGTAATCAATTTGTAATAAAAACTGTTCTGATAGGTCGTATCAATCCAATCCCGCCCTAATGGAATCTGTCTGGCCAGTAGCTGTCCCATATCTCGCTGTCCAATGCATTCCGATAACATTCCTAACCCAAGGCTGCACAGTAATTTTGGAAAGTCTCTTTAGACCAAAGCGTTGGCGATACGACATAATTTGTGTCCACCCCGGGCGGGCGTATCTGAAATAACAGTAAATTAGCAATTTATGTATGTCCTGCTCCGATATCTGATGATTGCACTCCCACTATCTGTAATAGCATCCAGTCAAGTCAGCGTTCTCATATAATTGTGGTCATTTGAAGTGTTCCATTTGTCGCAGGGTTCGGTGCACCAGGAGTTCGTTGTACGACTTATGATGATGATAATTGTTGTTTTAAGGGGCCTAACATCCAGGTTATCGGCCCCTAATGGTTTGGGTGATAGTGAAAGATGAGATGAGAATGAAAACTATAACTAATACTAACTACAGACTTACAAACTAGAAGAAGAAATGGTAAACACATAAAGGATAAGGCAAATAAAGGACAGGAATAAAAGAAATACCCTCACCCTAGAAGAATGAGGATTGAGGGACTTGGAAGGAAGGAGAGCCATGAAAGGCAGATAAGAAAGGGGAAAGAGGAGAGAAATCGCCCCAAAGGCAGTGGGAAAAGGGAAACAAACGGACCCAGCTCAGGAATTGCTCGGGATTGCCAACTCCTGAACTCACCAGCCGTGAGCCCTTGAGGGTGTAGCAATATCTAGGGTGCACCATAAGTGGTGGGGCTACACACACCCTGCCTCCTTGAGGACCTTGAGTAGAAGGCAGGAGATAACATGAAAAGAAAAAAAGGCCGATCCCTCCCAGAATGAGGGTATCAGGAAAGATGAGACAAGGGACAATTAATTAAGGCGAGAAAGGAAGAGACTCCCAAAGCCTCGGATACCATAATACCGTCGGGGTCGGAAGAGAACAAGAGTTGACCAAGAGAGGTCGACAGGAAAGAAGACGGAGAGGAGCCCGGTACAAGTAAGTGGAAGCAATGCCGGACTCAGCTGGGTCCCGTGGTCGCCTACTGACGTCCCACTAGATGTGAGACCCTGGGGAACGTTGTACGACTTCTCTTGAGTTTCAGTACTGGAAAATTAGATTCCATTTTCGAGCAGATCGTGGAGTTATTTGCGATCATTCGCTGTGTTTTTTTGGTTTAAATATTTTTGTGTGATCATAGCCCCGAATATGCTTCAATTGGGAGCTTTGCTGGTGCCAAGGTCGATTCACCTGAGGATTTGAATGATTCCCTAAAAGGTGATGTTGTTGTTTGAGTCTTCAGTCTTTTGACTGGTTTGATGCAGGCCTCCACTCCTCCCTGTCCTGAGGTACATACCTACCACACCTTACATCTGGTATACCTCTACAGTTCTTAACCTCCTTCCGTAACTAAGTTTGCTATTCCTAGGTGTCTTAGTTTGTGTCCTACCAACCTATCTCTTATCTTCATTAGCAGTCGCCAGAAACATCTCTCCTCTCCCACTCGTCTTAATACCTCTTCGTTTGTTACCCTATCTACCCATCTGATCTTCATCATTCTCCTGTAACACCACATTTCAAACGCTTCTATTCTCCTGTTTTCTACTGCACCAACAGTCCAAGTTTCACTTCCATAGAGCGCCACGCTCCAGACAAAGGCTTTCAATATTCGAAGTGCTTGTCACGGTGGGTGAGTGGTCAACTTGTTGGTCTACTAACCCCCAAGCTTGCAGGTTCGCTCCTGGCCGTGGTAAGTGTTTTTTGAAAGTCGACAAAATTTACGACACCATGTCATACGATGTTGGCATGTCAAAGAACCCATTTGAGTTCAGTAGGCCGTGTTCATAATGGCAAAATTAATCTCGGGAGTTTCCGCCAACACAAAGTTTCTAATTTCTCTATTAGAAAGCGCTATAGTGTTCAAAGAGCTTCGATATCTAATCTCCTTGACTTTCATAGTGCTTCAAGGAACAACGAAATTCGACATGCAAGCTGCCCTTTGGGTGTCAAATAACAAAGATTGCACCCGGCCTCCGAGGCCATACGATATAAATATAAAAACAAGAAGTTCCGTGACGAACTAAAGAGCCTACTTTTCATGCCAATGATTATTCTACAGTATATGAACCTATCTAATGACGAAATTAGGTTGGTATTATCGACATGTCTAATATTCCTGGTATAATGTAGCCTAGTAGAGAACTACAGTTGGCTGCCCTGGTGACTGAATATATTCTTAGTTCCATCTCTTAAGGTACAGAATACAAAATTTGGTTGAAGTCCAAAGAACGTTACATGCAGTTAGATATTGGACCTATCAGCACGCGTAAAAGCATGTTGGCAACAATGTCATGCGTGTGCCGGTTAGAAATAATTGAAAATATTATGATATCTTGTTGTGCCAATTTTGGTTGAAATCCATTTGTTAGTATAGAAGTTTCATGCATTTTAAAATTGGGCCTATCAGCAAGCATAGAATCATGTTGGCAGCACTGACTTATATTAATTACTCCAAATTAATCTAGAGTGTCAGGTGCTATACGTGTGCAAAGTTTAGAGCTGTTGGCTTGTATAATTTCTGATATATTGATATTAGGGTAAAAAATATAGACAGCATTTATTAACAGTTAGCAGCCCTGATTGCTCTTAAGAATACGTTTAGCCATATCTGTTTTGTTACGCATAGCACATACGAAATTTGGTTGAATACCCACTGGTAGTATAGAAGTTACATGTATTTAAAAATTGGTCCTATCATCAGGCTTAGAATCTTGTTGGTAGAACTGAAGTATATAAGTCACTCCAAATAAATCTAAAATGTCATGTACTATACCTGTGCATAGTTTAAAGCTGTCGGCTTGCATACTTTCAGATATATTGGTATTTGGATCAAGAAAATAGAGAGAGCAATTATAAACAGTTGGCAGCCCTGGTGGCTCTTAGGAATACACTCAGTCATATCTGTTTATGTACACATATTACATACAGAATTTGGTTGAAATCCAATTAATAGTGTAGAAGTTATATGCATTAAATTTGGACCTATCAGAAGGCTTAAAATGATTTTGGCAACACTGTCATGTATGGCCTTCTGGAAATTAAACTGAAATAGTAGTATCGACATGTGTGCCAATTTTGGAATAGCTTCATTCCATATCTTCCATGATATCCAACATGGAGCTCAAATTTCTAGTGTGCTTTTCAGCAGTTGGTAGCACTGACATCATTTCCAAATATGGGCTTGAGATATTCCGGTATACATCATTACTCATACTAAATTTGGTTTCGATTGCTGCAGCCGTTTAGGAGTTGAAAGGGGGGGGGGCACAAACACACACAGCCAGCCAGACAGAAGGACAGACAGACAGACAGACACACATTTTCCCGGATCGATCTCATAAGTCTACTTTTTCCTCATTTTTGCAAAATGTGAAAAGTAGACTATAATTGAAGTCAACAAATTCCTTTTCTGTGAAAATTCTTTCTTTGCTTGTGTCAACCTACTATTTATATCCTCTTTGCTTTGTCCATCACTGGTGATTTTGCTTTCTAAGTAGCAAAAGTCTCCTACTTAAAGAGGTGATGAACATCAATAAGATGTAAAACAAAAATAAGGGAATGCCGCCGAATGAAATCAAAGATAAGGTAGTAGTAGATTTCTGCTACTTGGTCAGGAAAATAAGCAGTGATGGACGAAGCAAAGATGATATAAAAAGCAGGTTGGCTCAGGCAAGTAAAGTATTTCTTCAGAAAAGAAATATTTTCAAACCTAATATAGCGTGGCGCTCTATGGAAGTGAATCGTGGACTATTGGTGCAGCAGGAGAATATAATTATTTGAAATGTGGTGTTACAAGAGAATGATGGGTAGATAGAGCCAGCTGATGAGCCTAACTTCGCTACAGACTTGGCAAAATTCTTAAAGGATCGCAGGAGTGTAATGTTGTTTTTGAAGGTTCCCACTCTGTAGTTGGCTACCCAGTGGTTTTCCTTTAGGGTCCCATGTGAAACACCGTTTAGTTGGCTACCCTGAGGGTTTCCTTCGGGGTCCCCCTGTGAAGCACCGTGTAGTTGGCTACCCCGAGGCCCCATGTGAAGCACCGTGTAGTTGGCTACCCTGAGGTATTCCATTGGGGCCCCGTGTGAAGCACCGTGTAGTTGGCTACCCTGAGGGTTTCCTTCGGGGTCCCCTGTGAAGCACTGTGTAGTTGGCTACCCCGAGGCCCCATGTGAAGCACCGTGTAGTTGGCTACCCTGAGGTATTCCATTGGGGCCCCGTGTGAAGCACCGTGTAGTTGGCTACCCTGAGGATTTCCTTTGGGGCCCCATGTGAAGCACCGTGTAGTTGGCTACCCTGAGGTTTTCCTTTGGGGCCCCATGTGAAGCACCGTGAAGTAGGCTACCCTGGGGTCCCATGTCAAACACTGTGTAGTTGGCTACCCTGGGGTCCCATGTCAAACACTGTGTAGTTGGCTACCCTGGGGTCCCATGTCAAACACTGTGTAGTTGGAAACCCTGGGGTCCCATGTGAAGCACCATGTAGTTGTCTACCCTGAGGTCCCATGTAAAGCACCGTGTAGTTGGCTACCCTGAGGTTTTCCTTTTGGGTCCCATGTGAAGCACCAAGCTGCCACTCTCTAGTTGGCTACCCTGAGGGTTTCCTTTGGGGCCCCATGTGAAGCACCGTGAAGTTGGCTACCCTGGGGTCCCATGTCAATCACTATGTAGTCGGCAACCCTGGGGTCCCATGTCAAACACTGTGTAGTTGGCTACCCTGGGGCCCCGCGTGAAGCACCGTGTAGTTGGCTACCCTGGGGTCCCATGTCAAACCCTGTGTAGTTGGCTACCCTGGGGTCCCATGTGAAGCGTGTGAACGGAGATGATACCTTGTCAAGGATGAATCTCATCTGGGAAGTTAATTACGAACGAGACAGATCAAGGGCATTGCATTCCGCTCGCTCGCAACTCTGTAATTAAAGTGGAATAGAGCTGATTTATCGCGTCTTGTTTGTCACCCTCTACCCCTGGGGTTATGTGACCCGCCCTTCTGCTCTGTCTGAAGGGTGATCTATTTACACTGAATGTAAATTGGAAACTCCTTGGATCTCCGATATCGTTTTACTCACTCTATCCCACAGTTAATATCTTTTGAGTTTGCGAGGGTAACACGTGGCTAACATTTATTTGGTATTTAAGTGATTTTGAAAAATTCTATTTTACGTTTACACTTCCGAGTGTGTGTTATGATGCTCAGGTTAATTGAAAGGCTTTGGGAAATGATCTGGGATGAAAGTTTGTTTGAGAGGCGTCCACATGAGTAGTAATTTTCTCCCCAGGTTGCATTGTTTATCATTGTTTCTCAATTTGCAAAAATGAGGAAAAAGTAGACTTATGAGATATATCCGGAAAAATGTGTGTCTGTCCTTCTGTCTGTCTGTCTGTCTGTATGTGTGTGTCCCCCCTATCAATTCCTAAATGGCTGCAGCTATCAAAACCAAATTTGGTAAAAGTAAAGATGTATACCTAAATATCTTACGGCCAAATATGAAATTGACGTCAGAGCTACCAACTGCTGAAAAATCGCAATTTAAATTTGAGCTCGATGTTGGATATCTCAGAAGTTATGCATGAGAACTATTCCAAAATTGGCACACACATAGATAATAACATTCCAGATTAATTTTCAAAAATCCATACAAGCCGGTGTTGCAAGCATGATTCTAAGCCTGCCGATAGGTCTAATTTCTAACTGCATGTAACATCTATAATATCGATTGGATTTACTATGTGTACTACAACAGATATGACTGTGCGTATTCTAAAGAGCCACCAGGGCTGCCAACTGTTAATAAATGTTCCCTCTATGTTTTAATCCTAATATCAATATATCAGAAAGTATGCAAGCGATCAGGTCTAAACTTTGCACACGTATAGTTCCTGACACTGTAGATTAATTTGGAGTAACTAATACCCTCAGTGCTGCCAACATGATTCTAAGCTTTCCGATAGTTTCAATTTTAATTACATGTAACTTCCGTACTAACAAATAGATTTTATCCAAAATTGGTACTGTAATAGACCGTAATATTTCAGATTAATTCTGAGCATCACATACATGACATTGTTACCAACATGATTTTACGCGCACTGATAAATCCAATATCAAACAGCATGTAACGTCCATACTATCCATTAGACTTCAATCGATTTTTTTTGTGCATTCTATACATTAAGAGATGGAAGAAAGAATATATTCAGAGTCGCCAGGGCTGACAACTGTAGTAAGTTACTCTCTTAGGCTACACTATTTCAGGTGTAATTCAAACTGCAGTACTCAGAAATGTTAGTATTACCAACTTGATTTCATCATTATTCTAGATAGGTCTATATAGATTGGCATGAATCTTACATTTTTAGAAAAGTAGGCATTTTAGTTCGACACGGAACAACTCTTTATTCTTGTGATTTCTATGTTGTTGTAAACCTGCAGTGAAATTGCATAGCTGTAGGACTAGAAGTTTTAAAAAAGGAACATTTTAGTAGGAAAAACGTTTTTTTTGCACTGTTTAACATGAGGTAAAACATTCCACCTCCAAAAGTATCAGAGCTAGAACAGTGACATTTTAAATGAAAACCTCTCTTATAGTTGTCTAGTAACATCATGTAAAGGAATGACCGAATGCTGCTACTTTAGGTACAAATGTGAATTAAACGAAACTTTCTGCACGCACTGTACTGTTCTCACTACTTAAAGAACTACCAACATGAACAGCAAACAACTAGCTGTACGTTCCATTGAAAATATTACCTTAATAAACATTAGTATATAACATAAATTATTATTATAATTGAGGTAACAGCTTGTATAATTAACACTAAGGCTAAACTTTCACAATATTATTACTGTCCGTCCACCAGCTTAAGGTCCTTGGCAGGAATGCACTGAGTCAGGTGGAGACAGCTGGCCTCTGCGCGAACGACAATAGAGCCAACCTACTACTGACCAGTACGATTTCACAATTGGAACGAAACGAAAGTAGCAGTGAGTAACTATAGCGTGAATAACATCGGTGCTGAGTTGGCAATACCTGCAGTGGCACGTCCATTCAATCAACGCAGCTAGAATGTCTCTCCTCTCCCCTTCAGGCCTCTAAGACCATGAGCTGGTGGACGGACAGTAAGTGTCGTAGTAACCCTCAGCTGCCCTTACATCTGGACTGCAACCCTCAGAAAGCGAAGTGATTTAAGTCCAGAAACCCATCATGGAAGCTAGGTGATATTCTCCTGGGAACATATTTTGATGCTGATGAGATCTGGCATGAAGATTGGTGCATGAAGAGAGAACGCAAGGGAGGAAGATTGACAGCTCGAATGACTGTTGTCTTTTTTTTAGGTCGCTCCGCAGCAGCACTCAGAGCACGGCACGGCTGGCGCAATGACACTCCGCCCCTAGCAGTATAATGCAATGGTTATCGCTAACGTACAGTATTAGATCAGCCTAGTCGTCATGACGGGATATGTCTCTCTGCAAATGAGTCTCCCGGCCGGGCTATCGCCTTCCGTGCATGTTCCCCTGATACTCGGAGCGACCTAAAAAAAAGACCCTGTATATGAGTCGTCAAGTTACAAAACTCGTTTAATTCACTTGCGAATAAGAATCAATTTCATGAGAAACGTTTCTCTGGACTTTGCCTCACGTATCTTTTGTGTTTGTTGTTTTCTACTTTTTGCTCTGTGTTTTTGGTTTTTGGTTTTGTGTATGCTTTGTGCTTTTGTTTTTGAATTTCGCTTCTTGCTTCGTCTTTTTTGTTTTGGTTTTGTGTTTGTTTTCCGGAAAATCAAAATAAAACAAACAAATAAAACAAAATAAACAAAACAAAATCA
The DNA here is from genome assembly GCA_946902985.2 of Meconema thalassinum. Taxonomy (NCBI): domain Eukaryota; kingdom Metazoa; phylum Arthropoda; class Insecta; order Orthoptera; family Tettigoniidae; genus Meconema; species Meconema thalassinum. The sequence continues at coordinate 24,755,365 of OX336400.1, forward strand.
AAATAAAACAAAATAAACAAAATAAAAACAAAAAAACAAAAATTAAAGCAAAATGAAACAAAATAAAGTACAATAAAATAATCGAATAAATAATGTTACGACATAATCCTTATTCGCAAGTGGACTAAACGAGTTTTGGAACTGGACGGCTCAACAACTCTACTGTAACAAGCTGTGCCTGTCAGGCGTTGCAATGCCAATCAAAGAAAGTGTTGACGTTGTAATTTTGGTGGTTGAAGTGCTGTTGTATACACAATATTATTTTTCTTTTTCCGTTGGCTGCCTCTAATCTATTGTAAAATGGATTTACTAATTCAGAAACATTCGTGGGAGCGTGCACAACAACTCACCAAAGTTTCATCGCAATGAAATGAGTGGTATTGAAACGATTCGCGTGACAACACTCATTTGTTAGAACTACTCGCGCGCTATCTATTGTAAATTGGATCTACTATGCCTATAACCATCCCGGGAATGGAAAAAACAACTCACCAAAGTTTCAATGCAACTTGATAGATGGTATATGAACGCATTCGGGACTTTATTGAAACGAATTGTGCGACCCAACACTCATTTGTTAAAACTACTCGCACGCTATCTATCGTAAATTGGATTTACTAGGCCTATAACCATCCCGGGAGTGGAAAAAGCAACTCACCAAAGTTTCAACGCAAATTAATGGGTGGTATATGAACACATGCGTGACTTAATTGAAACGAATCGTGCGACCCAACACTCATTTGTTAAAACTACTCACGCGCTATCTATTGTCAATTGGATTTACTATGCCTATAACCATCCCGGGAGTGGAAACAACAACTCACCAGAATTTGATCGCAATCGAATGAATGGTATATAAACGCATAAAAGACGAACAAATAAACAAACAGTCATGTTTATATAGGGGTATAATAGATAATTAATGTGTCTTAAAGATAATATGTTCAGGATTTGCCGTCAGATTAGTATTTAATAAAATTAAAATTATTATTATTAGACTGTTATTATTATTAAGCATATGCATTTGTACTTATTGTACCTAGTTTATCAATCAAATGAATGATTCACCTCTGCACTGACACGTGTGAACTCTGTAGGGTTCATGCCTCGCCTGGCTTACTCTGAAATGTTGTCAGCACTACATAGCCCCTGTTACCCCCTCTTCCCCCCACACACAGGTCATTACGAGTACATAGCATTGTATGGCTCGACCGACCGGAATGGAACACAATTGTTTCCCCTGCAGCCAGGCAACCCTTTTGGCGGGTTCATAATGACATGCACTTGTTTCCGCGATGTGGCCTTTTAAATATCAGACAAGTCACAAAATTATTCCATAATAAAATAGCATGGCCATTGAAACAGATACAGTTACGAGGGTGGTTTATAAAGTCACTAAAAGCGTACTAAAATCTAATTTATTAATGTTGAAAACATTAATTAAATGCCACTAAGAGCACTCAGAATATAGGGCTGTTCCCATGGCAACCACGCTAATTACAGATAGACGTACCAACTTTTAATAATAGTAATGGCCACTGGTTGCATTAAACTATTATAATAATAGTAAGACTAGCGGACTCGGGCGAGAAATCTCACATGTTCCTAAGCCACATTTTCCCCAATAGGTTTATAATAAGAGACTTAAGGAGAAAGGTTATTATTTTTTTAATTGAACCAAATTATTATAGATCACTATTTACGTTTCAGGTGTCCCTACGGCCAAACTGAGAACTGAACACAAATGATATCGCGTATTTTCCTACAGCAACAGTATTTGCAAATCGCACACTCCTTACAAAAATTGATATTGATGAAATTAGAATGCAATTTGTCACTGCTATTTTCATTTGTGTGCGGGGTCCATTGATTGACAGCTTAGCCGTGACACTCATCGATTATTCGACATTTATGAAATTATACGATTTGAGTCCTCATTTTTTTAAATGACTGTTTCGGAAATCCATGCATAATGATACAGGAAAGAGTGATAAAATGACATGAAACAGGCGTCACAGCGGCCAAAATGTGAAGTGGACAGCAATTGTGGAGCGTATCTTCCTGCAGCAACAGTATCTGCAAATCGCACACTTCGTACAGTTTTTTAAAGTAATTTTTTAAAGAAATTATAGTTATTTATGAAACTAGAGTGCAGTGCCTCACTGGTAATGTATATTCTCTTTCATTTGAATGTTCATTTGTCACGATCGATCGCTTGTGAGCGCCGCAGGAGGGATCTATACTACTGAAATAATATATACTAGCATTACCAGTGGCGGCTTCGCCCACGAATATTCTAGTTGTAAAGAGTACACTTAGCAAAATCTCAATGATGAATGCTATGACTGATTTATCCTTGGTGTGAATAATCAGACTTTATCAATTCAGCTACTGGTGCAGTGGTTAGGGGTTTGTCATTCTTACATACGTATATCAGAGCGAAGTTAGTTTTCTGGGAATATCACAGACACTGTAAATTTAAGCCTTTAAATGTGGTTTTCGGAGACCCTTTATAGTCGGGTGAAAAATACCTTTTGTACCACACTCACACGTGAAAATTGCGTGAAAAAATTCTAGAGTGCCCCTTGACCCCCTTAAGCGCATTATACTGTATGTATTGATGAATTTTACAGCTTAATTTGGTTCAGTGATAACCTTATAACCGTCTGGAAACTTTCACAGTAATGTAATAATTGGAATTGCATTGCGTCTTACAGAAATAGATGGACCTGTGAGATTCTATTACCATGGTTACCGTGTTGCGTTCCTTCAATATTTAATTGTAAATATACATGTTTTAAGGTATTTGTTTAATTGTGATGCATTTAAAGAGTAAGTGCGTGCATTATGCTGAACCAGTAGGTACCCTATATGTGTGGGTTGGTGTTAATGGGTCCTTATTTTCCGTACACAACTGGAATGGGATCTTAGCAGAATAATATAGGGAGGAATGATGATAGCAACATACTGATGTCTCTTCTGAATAAATAATATGTCAGGCGGCCATTGACAGACAAGTCGTTATGCCATATTAGAATTATGAGGCATCTTAATATGTTACATTCAGTTTGTGTTGTACTAGTTGTGTTATTGTTAGCCTGCACTGAAGAAGCCGTCCGATGCTAGCAGTGTTCTTCGGGTAATTAAGCAAAAAATGAGAAGACAGTTGCGGTGCTTACAGTAAATTTGACCAGAGTCGACAAATACCCATCAAATGTAATAGCGATGAGCCGTATACTCCAGGCACCTTCTGTATGAAGATTGTTCAACAAGGACCAAAGGGATTTATATGGGATGCTAGATGGCGACAAGTTGTTCTTCGTTGTGCATCAGTCGCGAACACTGGAGTGACAGGAGTTTGCAAGTGGGATGTATTCGAGAATGGTGTGTGCTGCTCTGTATATGGTTGTAATGGGTCGACCCAACGTTGCGTCCATTCTTGTTGCTGTCCCTGTTTTTCTGAGATTAGGACTGACACTTGCCCATTAATGACTTAAGGGTATTTAATTGGAAACAGTTGTTTGAGAATATCTTTTATTGAGAGCCATAGGCATAGATGATATACCGATTGAGTTGCTACGCTGCATAGGAGATGACGGTCTGATCAGGTTATTTCACTTGGTGTGTAGGATTTATGAGACAGGTGTGGTACCCTATGAATTCAAGAAGAATGTGATCATCTCTATACCAAAGAAAGTAGGAGCTGACAGATGTGAAGATTACCGTACAATCAGCTTGATTACTCATGCTTCCAAGATCCTGTCAAGAATAATTTACAAGAGGATGGAAAGCCAGATAGAAACGAAGTTTGGTGAAGACCAGTTTGGTTTCATGAGAAATGTAGGAACAAGGGAAGCTGTACTAAGTCTTAGGCTGATTTTGGAAGGTTGAATAAGGAAAGATAAGAGAACGTTCATGGCTTTTGTAGACTTAGAAAAAGCTTTTGAAAACGTTGATTGTTTGACATTTTGAAAACGATTGGATGCTGAAGGACATGAGAGAGAAGCTGGTATTCAGAAAGGTGTAAAGCAAGGCTGCCACTTATCACCCATACTTTTCAATCTTTATATTGAACAAGCAATGAAGGAAATAGGAGAAAAAATTAAAGGGGGAGCGAAGATTCAAGGTGAAATAATTTCAACTCTGAGATTTGCCGATGACATTGTCATCTTGGCCGACACGCCTGAGGATTTGAATGAGTTTTTGAATGGTATGGACTCCGTCTTGAGGAAAGAATTCATGATGAAAATTAATAAATGTAAAACAAAAATATTGGAATGCAGCCGAAAAAAATCAGATACCTCTATGGTCATAAAATTGTTAGGTGAAAAGCTGAAGGAAGAAGGAGACTTCTGCTACTTAGGAAGCAAAATAACCAGTGATGGACGAACCAAAGAGGATATAAAAAGTAGGTTGGCTCAGGCGAGGAAAGCATTTCTACAAAAAGGAATCGGTTGACACCGAATATAGATTTTCGTATTAGGAAGTCATTTTTGAAAGCCTTTGTATGAAGCGTGGCGCTGTATGGAGGTGAATCTTGGACTATCGGTGCAGCAGAAAAGAGGAGAATTGAAGCGTTTGAAATGTGGTGTTACAGGAGAATGATGAAGATCAGATGAGTAGATAGGGTTACAAACGAAGAGGTATTAAGACGAGTGGGAGAGGAGAGATGCTTCTGGCGACTGCTAATGAAGAGAAGTGATAGGTTGGTAGGATCCTTACTAAGACACCCAGGAATAGCAAGCTTAGTTATGGAAGGAATGGTCAAGGACAAGAACTGTAGGGGTAGACCAAGGTTAGAATATGTTAAACAGATTGCCTCGGATGTAGGGTGTGGTAGCTATGTAAAGATGAAACGATTAGCTCAGAACAGGGAGGCATGGAGATCTGCATCAAACCAGTCGAAAGACTGAAGACTCAAATAACAACAATGAGAGCCACAGTGCTAAAAACTGGAAAATGAAATCTCAATTCCAACATTCCAGGGAACAGTATATCGCCAGAGACGTTTTATGGTCTAATTGCCCCATATATATATATATATATATATATATAATTCGTTGAGGCCATCTAGGACCACGTTAAGTCTTGCTACACTTGGCAATTTGTTTCGCCTTCCTCTGAGCCCAGAATTCCCTCATTCTCTGTGAGTGGACCATCTTGCGCTCCGCTGTCCAAGTGGTACCTTGTCTTCTTTTCGGGTTCGATGTCTCGTCTCGGGTTAGCCCATTAGTCAGTATCTTTTTGCGGAAGAGATCTCTATTGAAGGCGTCGTCGGGTTTTAGATGCAGCATTTTGAGGTCGTCTTTGGTATTCATAAACCAGGGCATTGTGGTTTTGGGTTTGGAGTCAAAGAAGTGAAAAATCTGTTTAGTCAGCCTGTTTCCGTCCATTCGTTTGAGATGACCGTAATACCGTGCCCGCCTTTTACGGATCGATTCTGAAATTTTCTCTATTTCACTGTAGACTTCTTTGTTTGATTTTTTATAGTGGATACCATTCTTGTAATTTGATCCCATTATACCTCTGACGATTTTGCGCTCTTTTTTCTCCAGGTCTTCAAGGAGTCCTTTATTAGCATTTAGGGATAGGGTTTCGGCTGCATACATAACTACTGGTTTCAGAACAGTTTCATAATGACGTAGTTTAGTATTTTTGGACAGGCATTTTTTGTTGCATATTGAGCGCGATGTTTGATAGGCTATTTCGAGTTTGCGTACTCGTTCCTTGAGTGCTTCTTTGTCCAGTCCACTTTTCATGATGATCTCTCCCAAGTACTTAAATTTTTCCACTCTGTTGATCTTCCCGTATTTTGTCTGCAGTTTTGCAGGGGCGTCTTTGATGTTGGTCATTACTTCTGTTTTTTCGAATGATATCTGCAAGCCAGTTTGTTCAGCGATTTCTTTTAAAAGGTCGATTTGCATCTTAGCAGTTTCTACGTCGTTCGACATAATGGCGATGTCATCAGCGAATGCTAGACAGTCGACTATGATCCCCTTGGATTTTGCTCCCATTCTCAGAGGGCTATACTCAGTGTCTAATAATTTTGTTCGCCAGGTCCGAATGACTTTTTCGAGGACGCAGTTGAAAAGCATTGGAGAGAGCCCGTCACCTTGTCTGACTCCCGTTTTGACCTCAAAGGAATCCGACAGACATCCCAGGAACTTTACTTTGGATTTTGTTTCAGTTAGGGTGGCTCTAATTAATGCCAGCAGTTTCAGGTCAACCCCGAATTCGTTGAGGATGTTCAACAGAACTTCGCGGTCTATCGAATCGTAAGCCTTCTTAAAGTCCACAAAGACTGATACGTACGATTTGGACCTGAGATTGCAATATCTAATGATTGTTTTGAGGTTGTGGATCTGTTCGGCAGTTGAACGACCCTTTCTGAATCCCCCTTGGTATTCTCCTATTTGATGCTCGACTTCGGCTTCTAATCGCTCCAGGATAGCAAGTGAGAGAATTTTGTATGTTACCGGTAGGAGGGATATTCCTCTGTAGTTGTTGACATTTTTCACGCTGCCTTTCTTGTGTAACGGATGGATCAAGGCCGTTTTCCAATCTTCTGGTAGAATTTCATTTTTCCAAATTTGTTCTATTTGCTTCTGCAAGATTTCAACTGCTTCTTCGGGAGCATATTTCCAAAGTTCTGCAACTACAAAGTCTTCCCCGGGCGCTTTGTTGTTTTTAGTCGAGCAATGTGACGCTTGATTTCGTCTTTGTTGGGTGGTCTTGATTCTGGGCATCTGCGAATGGGTTCCTCGGTCTTGATGGGATTTTTGGGTTGGTCGCAATTTAGTAAATTCTTAAAGTAATCAGCTAGGATGGTACAATTTTCTTCATTTGAGGTCGCCAGTGTACCGTCCTTTCGCTGAAAGCATAACGACGGAGGTTTATAACCCGTAAGTTTCCTTTTGAACGTTCCGTAGTACTCTCTGGTGTTGTTTCTTTTAAAGTCTTGGTCGATCTTCTCAATAAGTGACTTTTCATATTTACGTTTCTCAGCTCGGATCACTTTAGCTGTCTGGGCTCGTTGGGCTTTGTAGGTTTCCCAATCAGTTTGCGATTTTGTTGAGTAATATTGTTTCCATGCATCGAGCCTTTTCTTGAGAACTGAAACACATGTATCATTCCACCAGGCATGTTTCTTGCTTCTTTTAATTTCAGCAATTTCCTTGGCAGTCTCGATCAGGCGGTTTTTTGTGTTGTTAAAGTCACAGTCGATTGGTCGAACCTTTTCCTGGAACTCGGTTACATTCTGTTTGAGTTTATCAGTGTCGAAGCGAATAATTTGTTTGGGCGTCTTGTTGGTGTTTGAAGGGACCGGTTTGAATTTAATTATGGACATATAGTGGTCTGAAGCCACGTTTATGCCTTTTTTAACCTTAACATTCATAATCTCAGGGCTGTTTTTCCTAGAGATTGCGACGTGATCTATTTAAAACTCTCCGATGGCGTCGACAGGAGATCGCCATGTTGTCTGCTTTCTGGGAAGATGGCGAAAGTGTGTCGACATGATCTGCAAGTTATGGTTTTCGCAAATGGAGACCAATCTCTCACCATTTTGATTGGTTCTTTTGTGGGCAGGATAGTTTCCAATGATTTTCCTATACTTGTGTTCTCGACCAAGTTGAGCATTGAAGTCCCCCATAAGAAGTTTAACATGGTGTTTAGGAATTTTGGCGAGCTTTTCATCCAGTAGGTCCCAAAAGTTATCCACTTCGTCCGGGTCAGATCTGTTCTTGTCATTTGTGGGAGCATGTGCGTTAACTAGGCTGTAGGTTTTGTTGGCGCATTTGATTGTTAATATAGATAATCGGTCATTAACTGGCTCAAAATTTGCGACCGACTTAAGGATTCTGGTTCTCACAGCAAACGCTGTTCCAAGCATCACAGATCCATTGAGGACCATCTTTTGAGCTCTGCTCTTGAAAAAGCGGTAACCTTCAGATTCGAAAGTCTCTTCGTCTGGGTAACGTGTTTCTTGTAGGGCAATGATACATATCTGATTTTCATGTAGTGCGTCGGTGAGAGTTTTCAGTTTGCCAATTTGTGTAAGGGTGTTAATGTTGAACGTTGCTAGAAAGTTTTTTGATTTGGTTCTGAGTTTCTGACTGGTTGGGGTACACCGAGACGCTCCGACTCGTCTCTCGCTTGATGTCGAGTCTCCCCCAGAATCCGAATGAGACTCGTGCGTCGCAGGTTTCACGACGAGGGATTTATCCGAAGACTTACCCCCTGGGGTAAAAGAAATGTTGAAACATATATATATATATATATATATATATATATATATATATATATATATATAATACTAGCTGAAGTACCCGTGCTTCGCTACGCGTCATAAATAAATTAAAATGTGAAAGTGACAGTTAAAACAGGGGATAGGCGAGGTGCTGCGCAGAGGGAGATTAAGGATGGAACATTTTGTCCAACTACACCGTTCGGCGTTGACCGTGTTTTATAGCATATAGTGTTTTTTATAGCACAACCGCTAACCGTTGGAGATACCTTTCGGATTGAAAATGTAATTTTAAACCTCGTATATGCCATCAAAAGTTTGCTATTTCTTAGCGTTCACTTTTTATTTGAAATGGAAATATGAAAGTTTGAAACCAAAGGGTGTAGTGACGTCACTAAAATGGTCGCCATAGTGCAAAGTATTGAAACCAAAAGTAGCCTATATGTTAACCAGGTAAATCAGCTACTTCCATGTAAAATTCATGTAAGTCGGACCAGTGGTTCTTGCGTGATTGAGTAATACACAGACACACACCATCTCATTTTTAGCCTCGCTTCGCTCGCGTCATAGTCGTGTCATATTGTTATTCAATGACATGCAGGTTTAACCCCGTTAACACCCCTTCAGAACATGAATATCCAAAAATCCATCCTTAGTGGACTTTTTCGACATACAACGAACATATCCCCAAAATTTCAAGTTTCTAACTGCAATAGGTTTGCTGGGGGATGATGAGTGAATATCCAAAAATCCTTCCTTAGTGGACTTCTTTCCCCAGAATTTCATCCCTCCCCATGAGCCCCTTAAATTGGATTATGAAAAAACGATCGAACACCTATTTCCATTTTTTTCAATCTGATTCTTCTCCCTGAGATTCTTACTTTTTGCCTCTGTCTTTTAAGAGATACTTGCTCCGTTAAGAATCCTTCAACACTCACTTTTCACACATACACCTCATAATATAAACCACATCGAAAAACCCTCAGGCATGTGTCTTCTTATTCTTAATGATGAGTTTATATGCCTAGTACGCCATCCCAAAGGAAACCAATCGGGAGATATTGTTATTCAATTAAATGCAAGTCTACCCCCTTAACACCCCTTTAGAACCTGAATATCCTAAATTCCTTCCTTAGTGGACGTTTTCGACATACAACGAACATAGCCCCTTAATGTCATGTTTCTAACTTCAATAATTTTGGCTGGGGGATGATGAGTGAGTGAGTAAGTCAGGACATTTTCTTTCAATTATTTTTCAGAATTTCACCCCTCTCATGAACCCCTTAAATTGGATTTATGAAAAAAAAACGGTCGAACACCTATTTACTTATTTTTTAGCTGTTCTTCCCCCCTGAGTTTGATGAGTGAGTGAGTTAGGACACTTTCTTTCCTGTTTTTTCCCCCAGAATTTCACCCCTCTCCAAGGGCCCCTTAAATTGGATTTATGAAAAAATGGTCGAACACCTATTTAATTATACTTTAAGCTGTTTTTTCCCGCCGAATTTCAAACTTCTCGCCTAGTCGTTTAAGAGATACACGCTCCATTAAGAATCCGTCAACCCCCAATTTTCACCCATTTCACCTCGTAATATACACCACATCGATAAACCCTTAGACATATGTCTGATTCTTTTAATGATTAGCTTATATACCGAATATCACATCCCCAAAGAAACAACTCATGAGATATCGTTATTCAATGAAATGCACGTTTACCCCCTTAACACCTCTTTAAAACCCGAATAACAAAAATCATTCATTAGTTGAGGTTTTCGATATACAGCGAACCTATTCCCAAAATTTCATGTTTCTAACTTTAATAGTTTTCGCTGGGCGTGATGAGTGAGTGAGTCAGACAGGACATTTTCTTTCAATTATTTTTACCAGAATCTCACCCCTCCCCATGGATCCCTTAAATTGGATTGATGAAAATACGCTTGAACACCTATTAATTATTTTTAAGCTGTCTTTTTCCGCTGAGTTTGATGAGTGAGTGAGTTAGTCAGTCAGTTAGGACACTTTCTCTCCTTCCCCCCCCCCCCCAGAATTTCACCCCACCCCATTGGCTCCTTAACTTAATTTATGAAAAAACGGTGGGACACCGATTTACTTATTTTTTAAGCTGATTCTTTTTCGCTGAGTTACAAATTTCTCGCCTATGTCGTTTAGGAGATGGCCTACACGCTTCGTTAGGAATCCTTCAACCCCAATTTTCACCCCTTTCACCTCATAATAATACACCACATCGAAAAACCCTTAGACACATGTCTGCTTATTTTTAATGATTAGTTTATATGCCGAGTATCACATCCACAAATGAAACCACTCGTGAGATATTGTTATTCAATAAAATGCAGGTTTAACCCCCTTAAGACCCCTTCAGAACCTGAATATTCAAAAATCCTCCCTTAGTGTATGGTTTTGACATACAACGAACATATCCTGAAAATGACATGTTTCCAACTTCAATATTTTTGGCTGGGCGATGATGAGTGGGTGAGTGAGTCAGGACATTTTCTTTCAATTTTTTTCTTAAGAATTTCACCCCTCCCGATGATTCCCTTAAATTTGGTTTATCAAAAAAACTGTCGAACACATATAAGTTATACTTATTTTAAGCAGTTTTTCCCCCTGAGTTTGAAGAGCGAGTGAGTCAATCGGTTAGGACACTTTCTTTCCTGTTTTTTTTTTTTACCCAGAATTTCACCCCTCCCCATAGGCCCCTTAAATTGGATTTATGAAAAAACGGTCAAACACCTACAGTATTTACTTATTTTTTATGCTAATTTTTTCCCGCTGAGTTTCAAACTCCTCGCCTATGTCGTTTATGAGATACAGGCTCCGTTAAGAATCTTTCAATCCCTACTTTTCACCCCTTTCACCTTATAATATACACCACATCGAAAAACCCTCAGACACGTGTCTTCTTATTTTTAATGATGAGTTTATATGCCGAGTATCACATCCCCCAATGAAAGCAATCGGGAATATTGCTATTCAATGAAATGCAGGTCTAACCCCTTAACACCCATTTAGAACCTGTCTAGTAGATAGTGTCAAGTCTTTGTTATGCTAAACTCGGTTGACAGTGCTGTGTGAGTAGTTGAGTAACAAACGGGATTTCAAGTAAAGATCCTCATTTTCTATACCGGTAGTGCAGAGTGCAACTGGCATCCAGTCGGCCGTGTCTCGACTTGAGCTATGTTGCCATGGAAACTATCTGCCTTGCCATTACTTCATGAGTATATTTTATGATTTGATTAGCCTGTGCTTGGGTGCAAAAGGGCCGAAATCAGAAGAATGAGAAAGACTATCGAAATTTCATGTAGCCAGCGGTTCCTTCTGGGTCCTAAACTATGTGTATGCAAAATTTGGTTGAGATTGGTGAAACGGTGTAGATTTGTATGCGGAACCAACCCACCCACCCACCCACCCACCCACATACATACAGACTTTCACTTTTATATATAAGATATATATATACAGGGTGATTCTTATTAACGTTTAAACCTCTCCATAGCGACGTAGATGGCATTGAGACAAGTAATTTGATATAGGACACTTAGGGTCGCAAGTGTCCGGAAATTCGTTAAAAGTGAACCACAACTCCCCTCGAGTGGTCAGGCCCGTGCTCTGTTACGCACACCAAAGCAATCGCTGAAAGTCATATCACTCTGGCTCCGAGTCTGCGTGTGCGACTTGGGCGCGTGGGGTTCGAGGTTCAAATCCGGGGACTATCCATCAGCTTTCTTTGTTCTCTCTCATCTCCTTTCAAGTGGAAGCAGGACACGGCACCAGAGTGATATAATATTCATCGTTTGCTTTGGTGTGCGTCAGAGAGCACGAGCCTGATCGCTCGAGCGTAGCCATGGAGGAAAGAAAGGAAGGAGAGCCTTCGCTGCGCTGCCTAGCGCAAGCTGCTGAAGCCAAACGGCTCGCCCACTTTGGTTGCAAGAAAATGGCTGTCCCTATGCTTAAAGCCGTAAACCACTCCAACTAGTAATGGATTTTAGTGACATAAAACTGCAATGACAAGTCAAGATTATTTCTTGGATAGGACGAATACTCTCTGTACATCACGGTACTTGGCACAAATAAGCTGCGTTATCGTTTTAAAAGCCAATTTACATATAAATATGAGAGCACCTTTGCGAGGCTAGTTATGTAAGGAAGACGCGGCAAAACTTAATAATACGCTGAAACACTGATTAAATTGAATACAAGTGTCTGAAGATGCGAGTTATACCAAATTAGGAACATCTTGGGAATTAATGATGCCGAACTAATTACGGTATTTACACCAAATTGAGTTTTATGTTCTTATTGGTGTTGAGGCATTCATCAGTTTTTAGGCCTAATTTCGAGCACAGCCACTTTCACTCATTGGTCGTACACATTTTGATATTCAAGAATACGAACCTCAAAATTAATAAACATAACAATTAAAAAAGGACGCATATTTGCACAAAAATTCGGTATAGCCTATACGTTTCGGTACCGTACGGTATTTTCTTTGTGGGGGGAAGAAACTTGACGATTAGCCCCGAATTGATTAATTACGTAGACCTACCGTAATTATTGACCGACAGCCGTTTGATAATTTGGGATTTCCAGAGGAATGATTTTTATTTTTTTGTTATATAGGGTAGCCCTACACATGCTGAGATTAGAATTGAAGAGTTTTTTTTAAATAATTTATCTCTACTGTTATTACGTTTCCAAAGTTGCATAACCGGAGCGCGATCAAAATAAGGTTTAGCCATGCACAATGGCTCATGCAAGTCACAGAACACCGAATACGAGTTAAGGTTACGCCCACTTTGGTTGCAGCGCTTGGCTTCACTCATACGAGCTCAGGGCATCTCCTGTTATTCTTTCCTCCATGAGCGTAGCCATCACCTGATGACGTCATAAGTTTAACAGTTGTGGTTCACTTTTAAGGTATTTCTGGACAATTGCGACCCTAAGTGTCCTATATCAAATTACTTGTCTCAATGCCATCTACGTCGCTATGGAGCATTTTAAACGATAATAAGAATCATCCTATATATTATATACATGATTGACTCATGGAAACATGAAATTGTACTATTTATTGGAATCCGGAACTTGTAATTTAGTGGCAAATCTGTGAAAGTTTCTATGATTTTATATCTATGGATTGTTCAGTGTTCTTTGATTGTGGTATTAGGGCGCTTGAGTGGTGGAATCTGGAACTATTTTTTTTGAGTGGCTACTCTGTGAATTGCAGGGAGATGTGAGGACAATGGGTCAACATGGAGTAACTGGAACAAGCGAAAGTGTGAGGTTATGGATGATATTGTAAAATCTACACCGATTGTATGAAATTATATGGAATTAATAATTTTTGTTTAACCTGTGAAAAGTAAAGATATTCTATATCCATTACGGACATATTGCTGCTGTCTCAAGGAATTATATGTGTATTGCAGTAGATCTGTATTTCCCTTATTTAGTGAAGTGTTCTGGTTGGTGTCGGTGACACGCCACATCTGCGGATGAGAGTATTCTCGTGCAACACAATAAAATAGGCACCCGCCCGGATTTCATCTTCTTTGAGATATCTATATGAAAAATCCACAGCCTGCTTCCAGTCGACCGACCGGGTCAGGGAATGGAATGAATGAAGCCCCCAAGCCTGTCACACTCCCCTGGGGCAGTGATGAAATGAATGACAGATGAAATGAAATGATAGTGGAGAGTGTTGCTGGAATGAAATTGTGACAGGGAAAACCGGAGTACCCGGATAAAAACCTGTCTTCCTCCGCTTTGCCCGCACAAATCTCACATGGAGTGACCGGGATTTGAACCACGGACCCAGCGGTGAGAGGCCGGCGTGCTGCCGCCTAAGCCACGGAGGCTTAGATATCTATATAAATATTGTAAATTGAAAACATTACAGCATGTTCCTTTTTTATAATGAATTCCACTAGGATAATTAACATGTTCTTTATATAACATTCCATTATCTCGCAGCCCATAATGAAATATTAATTTGTTTTGTACAGGTCCCTTTAAAAGCTTAATCAGCAAGAGCATTACAGACATGAGGCTTGTCAACACTGGATCTAGTTTAGCGGCTTCGGTGGCGTAGTTGGTAGCATGCTGAACTGCTGTGCCCAAGATCGTGAGTTGAAACCCGGCCGAAGTCGTCGGATTTTCTGAGAGCATTAAAATCCCTCAGTATGCCTTCTTGCGGACGGGAAGTAAAGCCGGCGGTCCCATGCCATAGATTTTTGGCCTGTAAAAGATCATTCCGCTAACTAAAGTTGTGTGCAGCTAAATCTCTTAGTTAGATTTCATTGAAACACTGCAAAGTTCCAACGTTCACCACTAGGTGTCAGTGATATATGGTAGCACATGTTGGGACTACTTGATATTGAACGGAACTTGTAGCTCGCCCTTTAGGGTGTCCGCTTGAAGCAGCTACAAAGTCTGGCGAGCCGAACATGTCCTCGAACACTCCCGGCACTAAGAGCCATTCGCAAAAAATAAACAAGTAGTTCCGTGAAGAACTAAATAGCCTATTTTCATATATACTTCTAATATGAATTGCCTCTATCAACATACAAATTGTCAGTTTGATTGCTGCAATAGATTCGTAGATATTGAGAACCGTCTAATTATTTTGGATGGTCGACATGTTGGATTTTTATATTATATGTCTTAGATTTATGTACTATTACATGAAGATTATTGTGTAGCTGTTTTATTCAAACTTCAATCGTATGATTCGGACACAAGAAATAAAAGCGGGATTTTAAAATTTCTCTCAGCCGCCATCTTGTGATTATGAAAATAATTTAAATGAATTAGATGCCAGTCGATTAAAATGTATATAAGCATATACCGTTTCACTGCACTCGGATGGTTAGAACGCAAGAAACGTCTATTTCAATATTTGAATTTCACGTCGCCGCCATGTTGGATTTGTGCTCGCCAGGTTATTGAACGTCCCATAGGTGAACTTATGCTTATAGCCTCTATACACTTACAAAATTTCAGTTTGATTGCTGTAGTAGATTAATAGATATTGAGAACCGTCTAAATATTGCGGATGGTCGCCATGTTTGATTTTAATATATGTAGGCCATAGAGTTATGTACTATTAGGTGATGATTATTGTGTACGTTCATTATGCAAATGCTGATTCCGATCGCATGATTAGAACACAAGAAATGAAAACTTAATTTTCGAAATTCGCACAGCCGCCATCTTGAGGTTACGTAAACAATTGAACTAAATTAGCTACTAGTGCATTACGATGTGCATAAATATTTTCTGTACGCAGTTTCTTTGCGTTTGGATCATTAAATCTTGAGAAAAGTCTATTTAAAACTTTCAATTTCGCTTGGCCGCCATGTTCGGTTTATAGTCAACCGGTATTTGAAGGTCTCATAGATGAACTTCCAGCAGTGCCCTTTATCTCTGTACTATTTTTCATGGTGATACCGTAAATAGTTTCAGAGATATAGAATGCCGGTGAAATATTTCGCACAGCCGCCATGTTGGAATGGTGAGATGTAACAAAATTTGAAGGGCACGGTCGGGGTCGCCCGGAATAGTGCTATGAACTTACCGAGTTTCATTGAAATCGCTCCAGCCGTTTATAAGTTATTAGGGGGGGGGGGCACACAAAAATCCTCACACACACACGCACACGCACACGCACAAACAGACAGACACACGGACAAAAGGTAATCTCATAAGCCTATTTTTTTCATAAATGAAAATAGGCTAAAAATAAATTCTGAACTAGATGTTGCCATGGTAACCACGCAGGCTGTTAACTGAACGTGGAGGGAGGTCCTGATGGTGAACAAACGAAGTGCACCAAGCGCTGTTTCAATGCTGAAATAAAGCGTGTGTTATCCGATCGATAAACTGGTAACATTGCAGACAGCTTCAAGTAAATCTCTTTAACAGAATTATATCTGTTTGTTTGCTTGTTTGTTTGTTAGAGCCCGATCCCATTCATTTAATATATTCCTCCGCCTACTCGCTCCGGCCCGTCGCGTCGTGTTCAATTTAGTGCAGCGCTTAAGCGGATTTAAACTCGGATAATATGTAGACTCCACTTCCCAGTGCTGCGGCGATTCCTTCATATTTCACTGTACATGTGACGTCATGCACGAGACCGGGAGATCGAACCCCGAGTGAGGTTTCTCCTCACACTCCATAAGGCATATCCCCATTCTTTAGTCATCACACAAACACAGGTAATACAGTGTGTTTCGAAATAAGTTCCGATATTGCAACAGAGGTTGGGATAGGTCACAACGAGAAGAAATGTTCCTATAAGCATATGTCTGGAAACAAATAACTTACCTGTTGAGATATGAGCCATTTTACTTGGGTTGTGTGTGTACACGTCTTCCTACCAGCAACTTCTAATGAATGCCATGGTTGGTGAGTGGTTCACGTGTCGGTTTACTAACTCCAAGCTTGCAGGTTCGATCCTGGCCGTGGTAAGTGATTTTTGAAAGGCGGCAAACATTTACGACACGTATGTCATACAATATTGGTATGCCAAAGAAACCATTTGAATTCTGTAGGCCGTGTTTATAATGGCAAAATTAATCTCGGGATTTTCCACCAACAGAACGTTCCTCATTTCTCTACTAGAAAGCGCTATAATGTTCAAGGAGCTTATATATCTAACCTCCTTGACTTTCATAGTGCTTCATGGAATAACGAAATTCGACATGCAAGCTGACCTCTGGGTGTCAATTAACAAAGCTTGCACCCATCACCCGAGGCCATACGATATTACTATATCACTTCTAATGAACACTCGACTGTCACCCACGTTTAACAGAACATGCGTTGAGCAAACATCCATCAACACCACCGGTTTGTCCGCGGATACCATCTGCACGTTACAAGAGATGCTCCACATGGTCACATGATTCGGCTCTTCTTCGCAAGGAGTCCCCAACTCGTCCACTAACGCCTGGCTGGTCGTGGATGTGGGCACTCTCATTGGTCACACGCTCTTGTGACATCTGAACATTGTCGATGGATGTGGCAAACACCAATGAATAAGGTGCGTTCAAAAAGTAACGAGCCGGAGGCTAATGCGCAAACCGGTGACGACATCGGATTATCGTGGCGTGTGTAACGAGGTGTGGTTCCGACCAGAGCGTGGAAGGTCACAGCCCGTCGCTAGAGGGCACGCGTGCACGTCACGTGACGATACAAAGCGAGTAGCAGCATGCATCAATCTCCAACGCTGCCAGTCGCATTGCAAACAGTGACATGGAGGCGTCAAACGAGTAGCAAAGAGGTGTTGATCGGTTTCTGACAGTGAAAGGAGTAGGGGGAACGGATACTCATCGTACAAGTGTACGGCGAACACTGCATGTCCTTTGCAAGGGTCAAGGCGTGGCAGAAGCGCTTTAGGGAAGGACGGGTGTCGTTAGCCGATGATGCCCGGTCTGGGGCACCCCCCTGCATTACCGATAACAACGTTGATGCACTCATTACCCATGACCGCCGAGTGACAGTGAACGCCATAACCGCCGTGGTCGGATTTAGCGTCGGAAGTGTGCACACCATCATGAAGGAACGATTGCACTTGCGGAAAGTGTGTGCCCAATGGGTGCCCCACAGTCTTCAACCACACCAGGAAGCATGTCGAATGGCCTACTGTCTTGGTCTTGATTGGACGATTGATGCATGCTGCTGCTCGCTTTGTATTGACTCGTGACGTGCACGCGTGCCCCCTAGCGACGGGCTGTGACCTTCCACGGTCTGGTCGGAACCACACCTCGTTACACACGCCACGATTAGCCGATGTTGTCACCGGTTTGTGCATTACAACCTCCGGCTCGTTACTTTTTGAACGCACCTTATATTTAAATCTTCCCCTAGCCAGAAAGCTAACCGATTAAGGTCCAGAGAACGGGGAGGCCATGTTACTACCATTTTATAATCCATAGCAAAATACCACGTTTGCCTCGAGGAATACTCCATCGCACTGTTTACGTCATACACACAGCACGGGACCACCAACGCACAACCCCATACTATGACTGAACGTCCGACTCATGCAAAGACCTTCAACGGAAGGACGTCTGCACCACCGAACATATCGCCTCCTCCATGCGGGTAAATTGACTCATATGTCAACTTGTGTTTGTTTTCGGACACACTGTATGTTTATGGGAACATTTGTTCTCGTTTTGACCAATCCGAACCCCTGTTGCAATATCAGACACTTTTTTTTGAAACACCCTTCTTGTGAAAAATCCACCGCAAACGGAGCTGATGACCATGGTGTCCCAATCGCCCAAAATGAAGTAGGCCCAGCGACAACTTCCTAACATTCAGTCAAGCTTGCAGTTTTACCTCAGCATTAAACTCGCGGTTTTGAGCCCCAGGACCTTCGGGTGTACGTGCAATCCGAACCACAAGATGTGATAATTAGCCTACTTTTCACATTTTGCAAAAATGAGGAAAAAGTAGTCTTATGAGATCGGGCAAATGTGTGTCTGTCTGTCTGTCCTTCTGTCTGTCTGTCTGTCTGTCTGGCTATGTGTGTCCCCCCCCCCCCTATCAACTCCTAAACGACTGCAGAAAACGAAACAAAATTTGGTAGGAGTAAAGACCTATACCTGAATATCTCACGCCCATATTTGAAAATGATGACAGTGCTACCAACTGCTGAAAAATCGCATTTGAAATTTGAACTCCATGTTGGATATCTTGGAAGGTATGAATCGGAGCTATTTCAAAATTGGCACACGTATAGATAATAATATTGCAGTTCAATTTTCAGGAGGCCATACATGGCAGTGTTGCCAAACTGATTATAAGCCTGCTGATAGATCCAAATTTTAAATGCATATAACTTCTACACTATCAATTGGATTTCAACCAAATTTCGTATGCGCTATGTGTACATAACCAGATATGACTGAGCGTATTCATAAGAGCCACCAGGGCTGCCAACTGTTCATAAATGCTCTCAATTTGTTTTAATCCAAATACCCATATATCAGAAAGTATGCAAGCCGACAGTTTTAAACTATGCACACGTATAGTACCTGACATTCTATATTAATTTGGAATAACTTATATACGTCAGTGCTACCAACATGATTCTAAGCCTGCTGAGACGTCCAACTTTAAATTCATGTTACTTCTATACTAACTAATGGATTTCATTCGAAATTGGCACAACAATAGATCATAATATTTCAGATTATTGCTGACCAATACATGCATGGCATTGTTGCCAACATGATTTTACGCGCGCTGTTAGATCCAATGTTTAACTGCATGTAACGTCCATGCTATCCATTGGACTTCAACCAAATTTTGTATTCTGTACCTTAGAGGTGGAACTAAGAATATATTCAGTCACCAGGGCTGCCAACTGTAGTGCTTTATTCGGCTTCATTATGCCAGGTATACAGTATTTCGAACTAATTAGAAATTTCGATATTACCAACTTAATTTCGTCATTAATCATTGGCATGAATCTTAAATTTTAAGAAAAGTAGGCTCTTTAGTTCGTAACGGAACTTCTTGTTTTTCTTTAATGATAATAATAATAATAATAATATCGTGTGGCCACGGATACCGGGTGCAAGCTTTGTTATTGGACACCCAGAGGGCAGCTTGGATGTCGAATTATGTTGTTCCTTGAAGCACTATGAAAGTCAAGGAGGTTAGATATCTAAGCTCATTGACACTATAGCGCTTTCTAGTAGAGAAATGAGGAACTTTGTGTTGGCGGAACATCCCGAGGTTAATTTTGCCATTATGAACACGTCCTACTAAATTCAAATGGGTTCTTTAACATGCCAACAACGTATGACATACGTGCTGTGATTTGTTTTGCCTTTCAAAAATCACTTACCAGGGCCAGGAGCGAACGTGCAAGCTTGAGGTTAGTAGTCCGACACGATAAAAACTCGCCCACCGTGGCAAGCTAGTTCTCTTGATAATATGATTATCACTGAATTTAGGTTGGTGATACTGACTCATATTTTTGTTTCGCCCCAGCTACAGCAAGAACAAAATGAGATGTGATAAATTCACCAATAAGAAAAAGATAAGCAAGGCTTGTGAAGTTCTGAGCCAATGTGAACCATCTGCTGGCCATAGCATGAACTAAGTTCAAAACAAACGACTAGCTTCAGCTATTGCTTCCTACAGCAAAGCTTCTGTGTGGTCCGAGTCCAAGCCGGTGTAATTTATGTTTTCACATCAACAGTTAAAGAAAGAAATGAAGAATGTACGAGAGGGAGAGACAGAGAGAAAGAAAGAAAGAAAGATAGAAAGAAAGGAAGTATGAGAGAGAGAGAGAGAAAGAAAGAAAGAAAGTATGAGAGAGAGAGAGAATGAAAGAAAGAAAGGAAGAAAGAATGTAGGAGAGAGAGAGAGAGAGAAAGAACGTAGGAGAGAAAGAAAGAAAGAAAGAAAGAAGGAATGTAGGAGAGAGAGAGAGAGAGAGAAAAAGAAAGAATGTAGGAGAGAGATAAAGAAAGACAGAAAGAAAGAAAAAAAGAAAGAAAGAATGTAGGAGAGAGAGAGAGAGAGAAAGAAAGAAAGACAGAAAGACAGAAAGAAAGAAAGAATGTAGGTGTGTGTGAGAGAGAGAGAGAGAAAGAAAGACAGAAAGAAAGAAGGAAAGAAAGAATGTAGGAGAAAGAGAGAGAGAAAGAAAGAAAGAAAGAAAGAAAGAAAGAAAGAAAGAATGTAGGAGAAAGAGATAGAAAGGAAGAAAGAAAGAAAGAAAGAATTTAAGGGGGAGAGAGAGGCAGAAATAAATAAATAAATAAATAAATAAATAAAGAATGTAGGGGAGAGAGAGAGAGAGAGAGAGAAAGAAAGACAGAAAGAAAGAATGTAGGAGAGAGTGAGAGAGAAAGAGAGACAGAAAGAAAGAAAGAATGTAGGAGAGAGAGAGAGAAAGAAAAAGAAAGAAAGAAAGAATGTAGGAGTGAGAAAGAAGGAAAGAAAGGAAGAAAGAAAGAAAGAAAGAATGTAGGAGAGAGAGAGAGAGAGAGAGAAAGAACGTAGGAGAGAAAGAAAGAAAGAAAGAAAGAAAGAAGGAATGTAGGAGAGAGAGAGAGAAAAAGAAAGAATGTAGGAGAGAGATAAAGAAAGTCAGAAAGACAGAAAGAAAGAAAAAAAGAAAGAAAGAATGTAGGAGAGAGAGAGAGAGAGAAAGAAAGAAAGACAGAAAGACAGAACGAAAGAAAGAAAGAAAGAAAGAAAGAAAGAAAGAAAGAAAGAAAGAAAGAAAGAAAGAAAGAAAGAATGTAGGTGAGAGAGAGAGAGAGAGAGAGAGAAAGAAAGACAGAAAGAAAGAAGGAAAGAAAGAATGTAGGAGAAAGAGAGAGAGAAAGAAAGAAAGAAAGAAAGAATGTAGGAGAAAGAGATAGAAAGGAAGAAAGAAAGAAAGAATTTAGGGGGGAGAGAGAGACAGAAAGAAAGAATGAACGAAAGAAAGAAATAAAGAATGTAGGGGAGAGTGTGAGAGAGAAAGGAAGACAGAAAGAAAGAATGTAGGAGAGAGTGACAGAGAAAGAGAGACAGAAAGAAAGAAAGAATGTAGGAGAGAGAGAGAGAAAGAAAGAATGAAAGAATTTAGGAGAGAGAAAGAAAGAAAGAAAGGAAGAAAGAAAGAAAGAAAGAATGTAGGAGAGAGAGAGAGAGAGAAATAAGAAAGAAAGAAAGAAAGAAAGAAAGAAAGAAAGAAAGGAAGAAAAAAGAAAGGAAGAAAGTAAGAAATTAAGAGTGGAAAGGAAGAAACAAAGAAATAACAAATACAGATATATGTAAAGAAGCAATGGAAATATAGGAAGATAAAGCAATTACACGAAAACAATAACAATCAAAACAAAAGCAAAAACAAAATGATAATCGAACGCAGCACCAAAAACCAAAACATAGAAATATTTTCAAAGAGACACCAAACCTAAATTTAAAAAAGTGTTAACTTAAAACAGATCAAAATTCTTGAGAAATTAAACTCTTGTCACATACAGGGTTAAGTGGTGTGGTTGACAGCACCTCGTTTCCTTAACACTTCCATTTCCCTTTTGTCAAGAATTAGCCTGTGTACTTTGTTGTTGTGTTTGCCAGCAGTTTGCGGTCCCCTCACTCCCAGCCAATTGCAAGCAAATAAGGAAGTCAGTGTGCGTTCCCCTGTCTGGCATCACTCCCGTTATGATTGGCTGCGCTGCGGAGGGCTTGTCACAGTAATGAAACCACACCAAAGTAGAGCTACGGAATGTAACACTTTATAGAGCAGACTATTTTTTTAGAATACTTTCGATTTTTGCAAAAAATGAAAGTAGACTTATGAGATCACTACAGGGCGAAAAAAGTGTCTCTGTCTGTGTGTGTGTATGTGTGTGTGTGTGTGTGTGTGTGTGTGAGTCTGTGTGTGTGTGTGTGTGTGTGTGTGTGTGTGTGTGAGTGTGTGTACTCTGAATGTCGGTCCCTCCCTATCAATTCGAACACGGTGAGCGCAAATTGAACAAAATTTGGTACAAAGGTAGCACTAGCAAAGGACACCTCAGTGTCATGTTTTATATCGTCGCCATCTTGACGGAAACGTAATGGCGGCCACGCAAATGTTCAAAGCTTAAATCAAATTACGACTAACCTAATCATCCGATCTCTACCAAATTTTGCAACAACATACCTTTATGAGGGCAGCATCATTTGACCAAATTAATTGGTCATCAGCCTAATAGTTTGCGGATGGCGGCCATCTTTGTGTGAAAATCGATTACCCCTATTAATTCGAACACGGTGAAACCGAATGGAATGAAATTTGGTACAGAGGTAGCACTAGCAAAGGGCACCTCAGTGTCATGTTTTATATCGCCGCCATCTTGACGGAAACGTAATGGCGGCCACACGAATGTTCAAAGCTTAAATCAAATTACGACTAACCTAATCATCCGATCTCTACCAAATTTTGCAACAACATACCTTTATGAGGGCAGCATCATTTGACCAAACTAATTGGTCATCAGCCTAATAGTTTGCGGATGGCGGCCATCTTTGTGTGAAAATCGATTACCCCTATTAATTCGAACACGGTGAAACCGAATGGAATGAAATTTGGTACAGAGGTAGCACTAGCAAAGGGCACCTCAGTGTCATGTTTTATATCGCCGTCATCTTGACGGAAACGTAATGGCGGCCACACAAATATTCAAAGCTTAAATCAAATTACGATTAACCTAATCATCCGATCTCTACCAAATTTTGCATCTACATACCATTATGGAGGGAGCATCCTTTGACCAAACTAATAGGTCATTAGCCAAATATTTTGCGGATGGCGGCCATCTTTGCGTGAAAATCGATTCCCCCTATTAATTCGAACACGGTGAAACCGATTGGAATGAAATTTGGTACAGAGGTAGCATTAGAATAGGCCACCTCAGTGTCATGTTTTATATCACCGCCATCTTGATGGAAACGTAATCGCGGCCACCCAAATGTTAAAGGCTAAAATGTAATTACGACCAACCTAATAACCTAGTCTCTACCAAATTTTGCAACAACAAATCTTTATGTGGGAAGCATATTCCGACCAAACTGCTAGATCATCAACCCAATAGTTTGCAGATGGTGGCCAAGTATGTGTGCAAATCGATCCCTCCTATCAATTCAAACACGGTGAAACCGAATTGAACGAAATTTGGTACAGAGGTAGCACTAGCAAAAGGCACCTCAGTATCATGTTTTATATCGCCGCCATCTTGACCGAAACGGAATGACGGCCACCCAAATGATAAAAGCTTAAATCAAATTTCGACCATCCTAATAATTTGATCTCTAACGGATTTTGCAACAACATGCCTTTTTGTGGAAAGCATCTTATGACTGACTACAAGGTCATCAGCCCAATAGTTTGCAAATAGCGGCCATGTATGTGTGCAAATCCATTCCCCAGATCAATTCAAACACGGTGAAACCGAATTGAATGTTTTTTTTACAGAGGTAGCACTAGCAAAGGGCACCTCATATTCATGTTTAATATCCCTATAGCACGTTGTATTTCAACAAGCTACTACAACCAACATTCAATTATACTCCTTGAAAAGGACAAAGAGTTATAACAATACCCATGCATTTAGGAGAAAGTAGGCTATATATTCTTTACTGAACATCATGTTCTAATCTATTATATATAATCCAAAATTGACTCTCCACCGCAGGGCTCAAACCACTAGACCTAGAAAGTTGAAATTTTGCATGTTGGTTGATCCGAGTATGTAGAGGCTCACTAAGAAACGGTTTTTGAAAATTCCGTTAGTAAGTGACTTTTTTCGGCCCTTTGGCATTGACCATCCAAAATTGACTCATCGACGCACGGCTCAAACCACTAGACCTAGCATGCTGAAATTTTGCATGTTGGTTGATCCGAATATGTAGAGGCCCACTAAGAAACGGTTTTTGAAAATTCAATTTGTAAGTGACTTTTTTCGGCCCCTTGGCACTGAGCAAGGACAGTCGGTACAACGTTCGGATTTGGTTCATTTTAAGCCGCCAGATACGAGAAACAATACTCGAAGGTCCTGTAGGGACCATGAAAAACAATTTTGAAGTTCCTAAAATGAAAGGTGTCGGAGATATTCCCAAATAACTGTGTTCCCTCTGAGAAACAGATCAACGTTACTATGGCAACCGCTGAAATTTCACAGACCGGGGATAGTTTTCTGGCAATATCTCGAAAACCGTTCGTTTTAGGGCCTAAAACGCTGGGTTCGGTTCCCACTTCCTAGAAGTGGAAACTACGAACATTGCTCCTCGCATTGATACAAGCAGAATGAGCTATATTCCATATTTCTACGAGCAAATCGACTTGGAAAGTCTCATCTATTATATATAATCCAAAATTGACTCATCACCGCAGGGCTCAAACCACTTGACCTAGAAAGCTGAAATTTTGCGTGTTGGTTGATCCGAGTATGTAGAGGCTCACTAAGAAACGGGTTTTGAAAATTCCGGATGTAAGTGACTTTTTTCGGCCCTTTCGCACTAAGCAAGGGCAGTCGGTACAAAGTTCGGATTTAGCTCATTTTAAGCCTCCAGAAACGTGAAACAATACTCGGAGGTCCTGTAGGAACCCCGAAACACAATTTTTAAGTTCCTAAAATGAACGGTTTCGGAGATATTCCCAAATAACTGTGTTCCCTCTGAGAAACAGATCAACGGTACTATGGCAACCGCTGAAATTTCGCAGCCCGGGGATAGTTGTCTGACAATATCTCGAAAACCGTTCGTTTTAGGGCCTTAAAACGCGGGGTTCAGTTCCCACTTCCTAGAAGTGGAAACTACGAACATTGCTCCTCCTATTGACACGCGCAAAATGAGCTATATTCCATATTTCTACGAGCGAATCGACTTGGAAAGTCTCATATAAACCAAAATTGATTCGTCACCGCAGGGCTCAAACCACTAGACCTAGAAAGTTGAAATTTTGCATGTTGGTTGATCCGGGTATGTAGAGGCTCACTAAAGAAACGGCTTTTGAAAATTCCGTTTGTAAGTGACTTTTTTCGGCCCTTTGGCATTGACCATCCAAAATTGACTCATCGACGCAGGGCTCAAACCACTAGACCTAGAAAGCTGAAATTTTGCATGTTGGCTGACCCTAATATGTAGAGGCCCACCAAGAAACGGTTTTTGAAAATTCAATTTGTAAGTGACTTTTTCGGCCTTTTCGCCCTGAGCAAGGACAGTCGGTACAAAGTTCGGATTTAGCTCATTTTAAGCCGCCAGGTACGAAAAACAATACTCGGAGGTCCTGTAGGATCCCCGAAACACAATTTTTAAGTTCCTAAAATGAAAGGTGTCGGAGATATTCCCAAATAACTGTGTTCCCTCTGAGAAACAGATCAACGTTACTATGGCAACCACTGAAATTTCGCAGACCGTGGATAGTTTTATGGCAATATCTCGAAATCCGTTCGTTTTAGGGTCTTAAAGCGCGGGGTTCGGCTCCCACTTCCTAGATGTGGAAACTACGAACATTGCTCCTCGCATTGATACAAGCAGAATGAGCTATATTCCATATTTCTACGAGCAAATCGACTTGCAAAGTCTCATCTATTATATATAATCCAAATTTGACTCATCACCGCAGGGCTCAAACCACTAGACCTAGAAAGCTGAAATACTGCGTGTTGGTTGATCCGAGTATGTAGAGGCTCACTAAGAAACGGGATTTGAAAATTCCGGATGTAAGTGACTTTTTTCGGCCCTTTGGCATTGACCATCCAAAATTGACTCATCGACGCAGGGCTCAAACCACTAGACCTAGAAAGCTGAAATTTTGCATGTTGGCTGACTTTAATATGTAGAGGCCCACCAAGAAACGGTTTTTGAAAATTCAATTTGTAAGTGACTTTTTCGGCCCTTTCGCACTGAGCAAGGACAGTCGGTACAAAGTTCGGATTTAGCTCTTTTTAAGCCGCCAGGTACGAAAAACAATACTCGGAGGTCCTGTAGGATCCCCGAAACACAATTTTTAAGTTCCTAAAATGAACGGTTTCGGAGATATTCCCAAATAACTCTGTTCCCTCTGAGGAACAGATCATCGTTACTATGGCAATCGCTGAAATTTCGCAGACCGGGGATAGTTTTCTGGCAATATCTCGAAATCCGTTCGTTTTAGGGTCTTAAAGCGCGGGGTTCGGTTCCCACTTCCTAGATGTGGAAACTACGAACATTGCTCCTCGCATTGATACAAGCAGAATGAGCTATATTCCATATTTCTACGAGCAAATCGACTTGGAAAGTCTCATCTATTATATATAATCCAAAATTGACTCATCACCGCAGGGCTCAAACCACTTGACCTAGAAAGCTGAAATTTTGCGTGTTGGTTGATCCGAGTATGTAGAGGCTCACTAAGAAACGGGTTTTGAAAATTCCGGATGTAAGTGACTTTTTTCGGCCCTTTGGCATTGACCATCCAAAATTGACTCATCGATGCAGGGCTCAAACCACTAGACCTAGAAAGCTTAAATTTTGCATGTTGGTTGAACCGAGTATGTAGAGGCCCACTAAGAAACGGTTTTTGAAAATTCAATTTGTAAGTGACTTTTTTCGGCCCTTTCGCACTAAGCAAGGGCAGTCGGTACAAAGTTCGGATTTAGCTCATTTTAAGCCTCCAGAAACGTGAAACAATACTCGGAGGTCCTGTAGGAACCCCGAAACACAATTTTTAAGTTCCTAAAATGAACGGTTTCGTAGATATTCCCAAAGAACTGTGTTCCCTCTGAGAAATAGATCAACGTTACTATGGCAACCGTTGAAATTTCGCAGACCGGGGATAGTTTTCTGGCAATATCTCGAAAACCGTTCGTTTTAGGGCCTTAAAACGCGGGGGTTGGTTCCCACATCTAACCACGAACATTGATCCTCGCATTGATACGCGTAAAGTGAGATATATTTTATTTATAGAGGTGGCTTTTGTGGTCGGATACGATCGTGATTTTGAGTCTCTTTGTGCTGGTTATTGTAAGCGAGCTTTCAGATCTTTACTCTAATTTACAATGTTAATATGCCTCCTATTTTGCAGGGTATGCTTTCATTTTCTTTATAAATTTGTTTTTGTTAACTGAATGTTTTTGTTTGCCAATTTTGATCTGCTCTTTTTCGTGTTTTACCTTGATCAGCAACCCATATTCACAGTCGAATGTGTCGTATTCTACCGGCTGTCACGTTAATTATTATTTTTTCTTATTTACTCTTACTGAGGAATTGGGCAAACTTATTTCAATAATGTTGGTATTTTGTCTTTCACGGCCATTGAATCCCCGCACAAGGCACGGCTTAAACCTAGAAAAGTCGCTGAGTTGGACTTATGGACTAATGGTGCAGCAGAAAAGAGGAGAATTGAAGCTTTTGAAAAGTGGTGATACAGGAGAATGATGATCAGATGGGTAGATAGGGTAACAAATGAAGAGGTATTATGACGAGTGGGAGAGGAGAGATGTTTCTGGCGACTGCTAATGAAGAGAAGAGATAGGAGGGTAGGACACATATTACGACACCCAGGAATAGCAAGCTTAGTTATGGATGGGAGGGTCGCAGAAAGAACTGTAGGGTTAATCCAGGGTTAAACAGATTGCCTCGGATGTGGGGAGTGGTAGCTATGTAGAGATGAAACTATTAGCTCAGGAGAGGGAGGCACGGAGGGCTGCATCAAACCAGTTAAAAAACTGAAGACTCAGACAACAACAATCAGGAATTTTAATTACTTAGAGAGGCATGTGAGGCAAAAGGGTGGTTGGAGAATTTCTATCCCTGGGATGTAACACTGGAAGAGACTGCATAATATACATCAGCGGCCAAGGTGAGAGATATTTAACTATCGGTCTGTTAATAGACTAGCGACATGTTGACGTTCAAATCATCAATACGTGTGGCAAAATTACACCCAGAATAGCTTAAGGAAAAATACTTATAATTACCCATATTCCGATAGATTTGCCATTCCAGTGTGCAAGAGTGCAGTTCCCTCTTCCAACAATATTCGCAATTTCTTTAACAAAGCGCAATGACACACACTTAACAGTAGCACGTGTACATTTAGACAAAACCATTTTTCCCAAGGGCAACTGTTTGTGGCGTGCTCGCGAGCATCCGGGCAACAAAATCGTTATGTCGCAGCAGAAAATGGCAAAACCAAAAACGTAATTTTAAAATGTGTTAACATAATGTAACATCGAACCCTGCAGACTTTCACAACTCCATAAAATTTCCACTTTGCTGCTCATATCAATATACTGTATGTATGAGAATATTCAGAATTAGAATGGACCCACCTATAGCCGCGATTGCTGTAATAGAATAGACCAATTATCAGCAATAATGCATCGTCCCCATTGTCTTGATCGCGGGCGAAGCCGCGGGTACCTGCTAGTGTTTACTATAATTCTTTTAATTTTCATTTTCATTTCAGCTCTAATTCTTATTTTGATTTTTAGCCTACTTTTCACATTTTGCAAAAATGAGGAAAAAGTAGACTTATGAGATCGGGCAAATGTGTGTCTGTCTGTCTAGCTGTGTGTGTGTCGCCCCCCCCCCTATCAACTCCTAAACGGCTGCAGCAATCGAAACAAAATTCGGTATGAGTAAAGATCTATACCTGAATATCTCACGGCTATATTTGAAAATGATGTCAGTGCTACCAACTGCTGAAAAATTACAATTGTAATTTGAGCTCCATGTTGGATATCTTGGAAGGTATGAATGGTAGCTATTTCAAAATTGGCACACGTATAGATAATAATATTGCAGTTTAATTTCCAGGAGGCCATATATGGCAGTGTTTCCAAAATGATTATAAGCCTGCTGATAGGTCCAAATTGTAAATGCATATAACTTCTACACTATCAATTGGATTTCAACCAAATTTGGTATGTGCTATGTGTACATAAACATATATGACTGAGCGTATTCTTAAGAGCCACCAGGGATGACTACTGTTAATAAATGCTCTCATTTTTAAAAAATCCAAATACCCATATATCAGAAAGTATGCAAGCCGACAGTTTTAAACTATCCACACGTATAGTACCTGACATTCTATATTAATTCGGAGTAACTTATATACGTCAGTGCTACCAACATGATTCTAAGCCTGCTGAGAGTTCCAACTTTAAATACATGTAACTCCTATACTATCATTTGGATTTCAACCAAATTTCGTGTGTGCTATTTGTACCATAACAGATATGACTATGCCGATTCTTAAGAGTAACCAGGGCTGCCAACTGTTAATAAATACTGTCTCTAATCTTGTTAATATTACATATTAGACTACATTTTAAAAATTATCTATTTATTTATTATTTTTAATGTTTAATCTTAATTCTATTTTCATTTTTAGTGTGTTTTATTTTAATTTGTATATTTATGTTTTATTTCATTGTTTAATTTGGATATTTTTGATTATAACTAGTTGATATTTTATCCTGCACCATAAAACTAGACAGCTATAATACTTGCTAATCAGAAATATTACATCTACAAGAAATGTTATTGTAATTAGGCTGAAAGTTCAACTATTGCCACGTTTGATAATAGCCTACAAACTCTTGATATATAAACCACTATCCTGTAAAGAGTTAAATGCCTAGGTGAAGAGATTGAACCGACAGGAAAAGAGAACATCGCGCAGAACACTAAGTTAATGAGCCTTATGCAAGACAGAGGGTGTCTGTCCACATTCACCAAACTTCGTCACTACAACACGAGGTGCTTTATGCCAGTGAGCCAGTGACATCTCTCTATATATATATAAAAATGAAAGTTTGTCCGTTTTTTTTCTGAATTTCCACGGAAGTTTGAGTTATTAACGCATTTCAGACTGGTTTATGACGGTTACGCGCAAAAACAATTTTTTTGTCTGTCTGTTTGTCTGTCTGTGTACAATTTTGCACGCGCATTACTCGAGAACGGCTGAGTGGATCAACGTAAAATTTGGTACAGATGTCCATCAGAGGCACGAAAGTAATCATTGATGTAACTCTTCTCCATGCCTCTCATAAAAGAGGGCCCACCCCCTTAAAATGCATGCTGAAATGGGCGTAGAAAGACGAGACAAAACTCATTTTCAGCGTCTCAATGTGAGAAAAAAAACTCGGGAGCCTTACGGGCCCCTAAAACCACATTTTAAGGTCCTAAAACCAACAGTTGTTGAGATATACCCAGAAAACTAATTTCATTTATTAAGCTATTGAAAGAATGTAAGCCGGTAACCATGGCAACACAATCTCAGAAGTCCATCTATTTCAGTAAGACGCAATGCCATTCCATTTATTACATTACTGCGAACGTTCGCAAACGGCTATAAGGTTATCACGGAACCAACTTAAGTTGTAAAATTCATCAATACGCATATAATGCACTTAAGGGGGACAAGGAGTACTCTTGAATTTTTAGCCTATTTTCAATTTTGAAAAAAATAGGCTTATGAGCTCACCTTTTGTCCGTGTGTGTGTGCGTGTGTGTGTGTGTGTGTGTGAGGTGTGTGTGTGTGTCCCCCTAATAAAATCTAAACGGCTGGAGCGATTTCAATGAAACTCGGTAAGTTCATAGCACTATTACCGGCGACCTCGACCGTGCCCTTCAAATTTTGTTACGTCTCACCAATCCAACATGGCGGCTGTGCGAAATACTTCACTAGCATTCAATATCTCCGAAACTATTACCGATATCGCCCTGAAATTGTGTACGGTGATAAAGGGTACTACTAGAAGTTCACCTATGAGACTTTCAAAAACCTGGTGACTACAAAACCAACATGGCGGTCAAGCGAAATTGAGACTTTTAAATAGACATTTCTCGCGATTTAACTGTCCAAACGTAATGAAACTTGGTACAGCAAATGTTTATACACATTGTAATGCACTGGAGTCTATTTTAGTTCAATTGTTTACATAACCTCAAAATGGCGGCTGTGCGAAATATTTCACTGACATTCTATATCTCCGAAACTATTACAGATATCATCAAGCAATTTTGTACGGTGATAAAGGGTACTGATACAAGTTTACCTATGTCTATTTCATAAACCTGTAAAGTACAAAACGTACATGGCGACCAAGCGAATTTGAAATATTTTAATAGACTTTTCTCGTGATTTAACTCTCTGAGCGCAGTGAAATGTGGTACAGTAAATGATTTTGCAGATTTTAATGCACTGCCATCTAATTTAATTCAATTGTTTACATAACCTCAAGATGTCGGCTGTGCGAAATTTTAAAATTAAGTTTTTATTCTTGTGTCGTAATCATGCGATCGAAGTGTATGTTTGAATAATGAAGCTAGGCAATAATTGTCCTTGAATGGTACATAACTCTATGGCCGATACATATAACAATCCTAAATGGCGAGCTTCCGAAATATTTTGACGGTTCTCAATATCTATGAATATTTTAAAGCAACCAAACTGAATTTTTTTATGTTCATAGAGACTATGAACATATGTTCACCTATAGGACTTTCAGTAACCTGGTGAGCACGAATCCAACATGGCGGCGACGCGAAGTATAAATATTTAAATAGACGTTTCTCGCGAATTAACTATCCGAGTGCCGTGAAACGTTGCACGTTAAATGCTTATAAAAATGTTGATCCACTGGCATGTAATTTATTTCAATAGTTTGCATAACCACAAGATGGCTGGTGTGCGTACTTTTAAAATCTCGTTTTTACTTCTTGTGTTCTAATCATGCGATTGAAGTTTGAATACCACACGTACACATTAATCTTAATGTAACAGTACAAAAATAAAAATAAAAATCCAACCTGGCGACCATATGAAATATTTAGACGGTTCTCAATATCTACGAATCTGTTACAGCAATCAAACTGAAATTGTGTATGTTGATAGTGGCAATTAACATGAGTAGGATATATGAAAATAGGCTGTACAGTTCTTCACGGAACTACTTGTTTCACGTGATTTACACGGGCGGGTGTGGTACTAAAGGTCTATTATATCGCTATCCCTATATTAATAAATTATTATTATGATTATTATTATATTATGACGTACCAGGAAGAGACAAAACTCATTTTCAGCCCCTTCGTGGCTCGGAGGCTACTACGTTTTAAGGCTCTAAAACTACATTTCTGAGATATTCCCAGAAAACTAATTTCATTTAATAAACTAATAAATAGATGACGAGTACAGAAGAACACCAAATCAGGAGCTATATAGATATACTAAGAAAATCACAGATGTCGCCAGGAAGAGACGTCTGGCTTTCTACGGACATGTCTCATGGATGAACCCAACAAGACTAACCAACCGGCTTCTCAACTACTGGGGGAAGAGAAAGAGCTTGACACCATCGCTAACAGTAGTTAACATGGATATCCAAGAAATGAAGATAATGAAAAGCGATATTCGAAGCCGATCACATCTCAGAAGAGTTTTCAGGACAGACCACCCTGTAAGAATACCGGCATCATCTGGACAAAAGAGAGAAAGGAGAAACATAGCCAGATAATGCGCGTATATTGGGCAAACATCAAGTCCCTCGCCAAGCTGAAAAGTTGAACGTCGTGGTCCTTAGCTGGCCCATCCGAAAGAAGAAGAACAACAAGAAACTAATGAAGTAATGCAAGCCGGTAACCTTGACAACAGTGTCTCAAGAGGTGACATCCAACTTTCCATTTATTTCTGTAAGAAGCAATGCCACTCAATTTATTACATTTCTGTGAAAGTTTGCAAATGGCTATAAGGTTATCGTGGAATCAAACATAGACTGTAAAATTCAACAATGCGATTAAGGGGGTCAAGGGCTATAATTTTCACACGTGACTTACACGTGCGATATGCTGTACAGAAGGTCTATTAAATCTCCAAACAGCAACATTATTTTAAAAAATTCCTGGATTGGAATAGTGTTTTTTGCAGCTTTTGGGAATTTGGGCAATTGGAGGCTAAAAATCCCGAATTTGCATGCACCACAAGCCTTTATAATTTATTAAGGGGGTCTTCCTGGGGATGGGGACTTTCCATAACGGTGAGGGTCAGTTTTAATTTGATATATATTGCATTTCGTCTACGAGGTTTTCAATATTATTGTCACGTCAGGAAGTACACGTTAGGTGAATTTAGTTTGAGAGCACATTTTAAGTAATCATATTTTTTGTCGACAAACGGGTTCATTGTAAAGATGATTTTGTTTGAAACTGTGTCTTCTTCTTCCTGGCGTTGTTCCCAATTATTTTTTGGGGTCCGCCACTCTGCACCTCGCTCTCCATTTGTTGCGGTTTGCTGCATCTGTAGGACAAAGACCTACGATGCGCATATCGTCGTGTAGGGTATCCATCCAACGCCTTTTTGGTCGACCTGGAGGTCTTTGTCCATCAGGCTCGAGAGCAAGTGACTTGCTTACAATGGACTCGGTATTTGCTCGGGCTACATGTCCGTGCCAACGCAACCGAGTCTCCCTCATTTTGGCTGGAATAGGGGAAATTCCAAGAGTATTGCGGACGTCTTCGTTCTTAATATGATCCAGCCGTGTAATTCCCAAGGACCATCTTAGCATCCGCATCTCCATTGAGTGCAAAGCTTGTTCATGTTTCTTTGTATTAGGCCAGCATTCAACTCAATACAAAGCAACAGGGCGGACGACTGATTGATAGATCTTAGTTTTGAGGCGCAAAGGGATCTTGCGGTCACAGAGAACGCCTGTGACATGGCGCCACTTCATACATGCAGAATTCACTCTTGCACGGGCATCCGAGACTGTATCACCATCAGGTCTCACAACGGAGCCAAGGTATCGGAGATGTGAAGCTTTTGGTAGTGGGGTGCCATCCACTATGATGGTACCATCTGTCCGGGAACCACATTCAAGGTACTCAGTCTTAGTGAGGTTGAGCCGTAGTCCAAATTCACAGAGCCTCGCATTCCAGAGGTTGACCAAGTGCTCTAGATCATTACGGGTCTCGCTTGCAAGCATGACATCATTGGAGTAGAGTAATGTCCATGGTGGTTGCCTCTGCAAATCGGCAGTCACTGTATCCATGCATAAGACAAACAAGAGTGGAGAAAGTGCAGATCCTTGGTGAACCCCAACTCGAATATCGAACTGTTTGGTGAGTCCAGCAGCACTGCGTACAGAGCTAGTTGTATTATTGTAGAGGAGTTGGACTCAACGCACATAAGCTTCTGGTACGCCATGAGATCGAAGAGAATACCATATAAGCTGATGGGGAACCCGGTCGAATGCTTTCTCCAGATCCAGAAAAGCCATGTGAATTGTCCTTCTTTGATGAAACTGTGTGGTTGATATATATTTATGTTTATGTACGCCTATAATTCATGTTTGGGCGCTTGGAGCAACGTAAAATGAGGTATTGTAACCATGAGTCAATACACCAATCATTTAGAATACTCTTCAACGTACTTCTCATAGAAGGGTGGGTATAAGGAACAACTTTTCAAAATACATGCTAAAATAGGCCAAAAATTAAAAAAAAAATCCTAGAAGGACGACCAAAGCATATTTTGCGCTTCTCAATGTGTAACACAAAACTAGGGAGTCTATAAAGGGTCTCCGAAAACCACATTTTATGGCCCTTAAATAAACAGTGTCTGCGATATACCCAGAAAACTAACTTCGTTCTGATAAACTTATGAAGGAATGACAAGCCCCTGACCATTTCAACCGTAGCTCAAATGATAACGTCTGGTTATTAATACCGAGGACCGTTGGAAGTGCGGGTACTTCTGCTAGTTACATACTAAGGGCGACTTGGAAGAAAAAGAAACTCACAGAGGAAAGAAAAAATAATAAGGAAAATTATTGGATCAAAGCACACAGATGAAGGATACAGACTTCACTCTAGAGACACCACGGAGGAATTGTCCAACCTCGCTGCAGACATCAGAAAGAGGCGACTAAAGACTCCCACAAACCAGACTTGCCAACATAATTCTTAGATACAAACAGTGGCTCAAGATTATTACACCCTGGATGATACAACTCAAAATTGATCTGCAAAAATGCACAAGTCGACCCAAAGACGTCATAGACACCAGGTATACAAGTGGGAAGTGAGCACCTACAGCCCAAAGACCAAAGTGGGCCGAAGAAAGGAAGAGGGCCTTAAGTGCACCAATGAAAGAGTACTGGAAAAACAGGAAGAACAAATAGTCATGATCTCTTCGCGTGGTCTGATAGGCCTGTAATGTGTGAAATAATAGTAATAATTACAGTCACCAGTAAACGAGATTAAAATTTATGAATACAGAATCGGGAATTGGAAGCAGAAAAGCTCATCCCCACCCAATGAAAATTTAAAGATGTTTCTGATGAGGCAAATGTAACATATTATTAATTTAGAATTTATTACATTTAAAATATATTTACTTGCTACGATAAAATATCACCAATCCTAAAAATATAGGGAGGAGGTAATTTTTATCAAAAAGTTGTAATTTCACCAAACTTGGCATGGGATTGTTAACATAACCACTCATAATAGCTTAGCATCGAAAGGGTTAACCCTTTATAGGGCAGGCTATTTTTTCTAATTTTTACTTTAATTTTTTTAGTTTAAATTTTCATTTCTGCTCTAATTTTTAGCCTACTTTTCACATTTTGCAAAAATGAGGAAAAAGTAGACTTATGAGATCGATCCGGGAAAATGTGTGTCTGTCTGTCTGTCCTTCTGTCTGTCTGGCTGTGTGTGTGTGTCCCCCTATCAACTCCTAAACGGCTACTGCAATCGAAACCAAATTTAGTATTAGTAAAGATGTATACCGGAATATCTCACGTCCATATTTGAAAATTATGTCAGTGCTACCAACTGACGAAAAACGCACTAGAAATTTGAGCTCCATGTTGGATATCTTGGATGGTATGTATGGGAGCTATTCCAAAATTGGCACACATGTAGATAATACTATTTCAGTTTAACTTCCAGGAGGCCATACATGACAGTCCAATTTTTAAATGCATATAACTTCTACACTATCAATTGGATTTCAACCAAATTTTGTATGTAATATGTGCACATAAACAGATATGCCTGAGCGTATTCTTAAGAGCCACCAGGGCTGCCAACTGTTAATAATTGCTCTCTCTCTCTCTATTTTTTAAAATCCAAATACTAATATATCAGAAAATATGCAAGCCGACAGCTTTTAAACTATTCACCCGTATAGTACCACGTATAGTACCTGACATTTTAGATTAATTTGGAGCAACCTATATACGTCAGTTCTACCAACATGATTATTTGCTTGCTGATGGAACCAATTTTTAAATACATGTAACTTCTATATTATCAGTTGGATTTCAACCAAATTTCGTATGT
The DNA here is from genome assembly GCA_946902985.2 of Meconema thalassinum. Classification (NCBI taxonomy): domain Eukaryota; kingdom Metazoa; phylum Arthropoda; class Insecta; order Orthoptera; family Tettigoniidae; genus Meconema; species Meconema thalassinum. The sequence continues at coordinate 24,792,470 of OX336400.1, forward strand.
GCTTTGTGTAACATAACATATATGACTATAAGTATTGTTAAGAGCAATCAGGGCTGCCAACTGTTAATAAATGCTGTCTATATATTTTTACCCTAATATCAATATATCAGAAAGTATGCAAGCCAACAGCTCTATACTTTGCACACGTATAGCACCTGACACTCTAGATTAATTTGGAGTAATTAATATAAGTCAGTGCTGCCAACATGATTCTATGCTTGCTGATAGGTCCAATTTTAAAGTACATGTAACTTCAATACTAACAAATGGTTTTCATCCAAAACTGGCACAACACGATATCATAATATTTCAGATTATTTCTGACCAGCACAGGCATGACATTGTTGCGAACATGCTTGTACGCGTTCTAATAGATCCAGTGTCTAACTGCATGTAACGTCCATTGGACTTCAACCAAATTTTGTATTCTGTACCTTAAGAGATGGAACTAAGAATATATTCAGTCTCCAGGGCTGCCAACTGTAGTGCTCTATTAGGCTACATTATGCCAGGAATATTTCGAAATAATTAGACATTTCGATATTACCAACTTAATTTCGTCATTATTCTAGATAGGTTCATATACTGTAGATTAATCATTGGCATGAAAGGTAGGCTCTTTAGTTCGTCACGGAACTTCTTGTTATTTTTAGCCTATTTTCAATTTTGAAAAAATAGGCTTATGAGATCACCTTTTGTCCGTGTGTGTGTGTGTGTGTGTGTGTGTGTGTGTGAGAGATGTGTGTGTGTCCTCCCCCCCTAATAAAATCTAAACGGCTGGAGCGATTTCAATGAAACTCGGTAAGTTCATAGCACTATTCCCGGCGACCTCGAACGTGCCCTTCAAATTTTGTTACGTCTCACCAATCCAACATGGCGGTTGTGCGAAATATTTCACTAGCATTCAATATCTCCGAAACTATTACCGATATAGCCCTGAAATTGTATACGGTGATAAAGGGCACTACCAGAAGTTCACCTATGAGACTTTCAAAAACCTGGTGACTACAAAACCAACATGGCGGTCAAGCGAAATTGAGACTTTTAAATAGACATTTCTCGCGATTTAACTATCCAAACGTAATGAAACTTCGTACAGCAAATGCTTATACACATTGTAATGCACTGGAGTCTAATTTAGTTCAATTGTTTACATAACCTCAAAATGGCGGCTGTGCGAAATATTTCACTGACATTCTATATCTCCGAAACTATTACAGATATCATCATGCAATTTTGTAAGGTGATAAAGGGTACTGATACACGTTTACCTATGTATATTTCATAAACCTGTAAAGTACAAAACTAACATGGCGACCAAGCGAATTTGAAATATTTTAATAGACTTTTCTCGTGATTTAACTCTCTGAGCGCAGTGAAATGTGGTACAGTAAATGATTTTGCAGATTGTAATGCACTGCCATCTAATTTAATTCAATTGTTTACATAACCTCAAGGTGGCGGCTGTGCAAAATTTTAAAATTAAGTTTTTATTCTTGTGTCGTAATCATGCGATCGAAGTGAAAGTTTGAATAATGAAGCTGGGCAATAATTGTCCTTGAATGGTACATAACTCTATGGCCTATACATATAACAATCCTAAATGGCGAGCTTCCGAAATATTAGGCGGTTCTCAATATCTATGAATCTTTTACAGCAACCAAACTGATTTTTTTTACTGTTCATAGAGACTATGAACATATGTTCACCTATAGGACTTTCAGTAACCTGGTGAGCACAAATCCAACATGGCGGCGACGCGAATTATAAATATTTAAATGGACGTATCTCGCGAATTAACTATCCGAGTGCCGTGAAACGTTGCACGTTAAATGCTTATAAAAATGTTGATCCACTGGCATGTAATTTATTTCAATTGTTTGCATAATCACAAGACGGCTGGTGTGCGTAATTTTAAAATCTCGTTTTTACTTCTTGTGTTCTAATCATGCGATTGAAGTTTGAATACCACACGTACACAATAATCTTAATGTAATAGTACAAAAATAAAAATCCATCCTGGTGACCATATGAAATATTTAGACGGTTCTCAATATCTCCGAATCTGTTACAGCAATTAAACTGAAATTTTGTATGCTGATTGAGACAATTAACATGAGCAGGATATATGAAAATAGGCTGTATAGTTCTTCACGGAACTACTTGTTATATTTAATATTCAATATTATTATTGTCTGGACCGATTTTGATGAATTTTTTAATGTATATTAGAGTGGGCCCATGTAAAGTTTAGATTCACAATTTGACCCGGTAGGTGGAATGAACACAATTTTAAAACCACAATTTACACACAATTATAGAACCACAATATACAGTCAGAAAAGTCGTCATGGAAACCGTTAGCCTCAGTGAAAGATGCTGTCTTTGGACTGTTTGTCTCTGCACCTGGTGGCAATTTGTACAACTACCGCCATAACTTACACTCCGCCCGGGGCAGAACGTTATGTTTTGTACCATAGGTGGCGGTGATGTCGAATTTTTCTCTTTGTCTCTGCTCGTTAGAGCGTTTCAAAGACCCGTATGCGTTCATATACCATTCATCCGATGGCGATGAAACTTGGGTGAGATGTTGAGTGCACTCCAGGAAAGGTGTTTGGCTTAGTTAATCCATTTTACAATAGATAGCACACGACTAGATTCAACAAATGACCGACGAAGCGCGAAGCGATTCAAAATGGTCCCGTATGCGTTCCAATAACTTTCGTCCGATAGCGACGAAACTTGGGTGAGATGTTGTGTACACTCCAGGGAAGGCTTCTGACTTAGTCAATTCATTTGACAATAGGTAGCGCAGGAGGAGATTCAACAAATGAGCGATGACGCGCGAAGCGTTTCAACAAAATCCCGTATATGTTTATATACCATTCATCGATTGCGATGAAACTTTGATGAGTTGTTGTGTACACTTACGTGAAGGTTTCTAACTTAGTAAATCCATTTCACAGGAGGTTGCGCACGAGTAGATTCAACAAATGAGCGACGACGCGCGAAGCATTTCAACAAGGTCCCGTATGCGTTCAAATACCATTCGTCCGATAGCGATGAAACTTGAGTGATATGTTGTGTACATTCCAGGGAAGGCTTCTAGCTTAGTAAATCCATTTTACAATAGGTAGCGCACGACTAGATTCAGCAAATGAGTGACGACGCGCGAAGTGTTTCAACAAAATCCCGCATAAGTTTATATACCTTTCATCGATTGCGATGAAACTTGGGTGAGATGTTGTGTACACTTACGTGAGGGTTTCTAACTTGGTAAATCCATTTCACAGGAGGTTGCGCACTAGTAGATTCAACAAATGAGCGACGACGCGCGAAACGTTTCAATAGGGTCCCGTATGCGATCAAATACCATTCGTCCGATTACGATTTGGGTGAGATGTTGTGTACACCCCACGGAAGGTTTCTGGCTTAATAAATCCATTTTGCAATAGGTATCGCACGAGTAGATTCAACAAGATGTTCAGTAAAGAACATATAGCCTACTTTCTCCTAAATGCATGGGTATTGTTATAACTCTTTGTCCTTTTCAAAGAGTATAATTGAATCGGTCATTTGGAAAAGGGCACATGTCCACTATTTTTTCAAATGCATGTTTTCTCATATTCCTGTAGTTTAAATGTAGAAGCCTAGATCCACGCGAAAAATACACTTCTAAGACTTGTACGTATGGAGCACGGGACCTGACAATTTTGTCATTCCATTCGAGAAGGTCACATATCCCACAGCATGTCCTTTTCCAATGGATCGCAGCGAGCGCAGGGAGCGCGGTGTTAGTTCCCGCCACTAGGAACATCTGCCGCCTTCCAGCTGTTTCCGAGGTGTTGCTTGTATGTTGTAGTTGTAAACATGGCAAGTTCAAGTGATTGTAGTGACAGTATAGATTCTGATAGTGCGTACAGTATGCAAGAGAAGAAAGAAAGGAGTAGTTAACCGCACGAATTATCAGCCATTTCTAATTAAAACGGCTAAAATTAAAGGATTGTCCCATATTAACCACGTTGGTAAATCTATTGACACTAGGAAAACTGGATCAAGCTGCAGGTATGCCCAAATTATTATTATTATTATTATTATTATAGGAACGACACACATTATATTTAGGTTATACAAAATATTTTCCTTTGCGTTTTTAGATGTCCCAGAGGGTGTTTTAATGGATTGACGGAAGAAGATAAAATGACTATTTTGAGCTATGTTAATAACTTTGACACTAAGGATGCACAGGACACATATTTACAAAGTCTTATCGAGTTTAAGGAGATTTCAAGAGAACGGAAGAATCCAGAGGCCTCTGTTTCAAAACCTAAAATACACAGTTTCACATATTATATTTGCCTGAACAGTCGACGAGTACCAGTATGCAAACAAGCTTTCATCAGTTTACATGGAGTGAGTTCTAAGAAAACTCAACGTTTATGCTTGTTACTGGCTGCTAATGAGTCGCCAAAAGACAAACGAGGGACATCTATAGGGTCTCGACACAACATAATTACTGGAGAAACTTGTATGAGTATTAGCCAGTTCATAGAATCATTTGATGTAAAAGAGGTGCATTATTCCAACAATACTACTAAAAAGTACCTGCCTGCTAACCTGAATGTGAGAGCAATGTATGACATGTATGTTAATAAGTTTCCGAACATGAAAGAAACAGTGAAATATAAGTTCTTCCTAAAATACTTCAAGGAGAATTACGCATTACCTTTCGGTAGGCCGCAGATAGATGTCTGCTCTTTTTGCGAGGAATATAAACAGAAAATGTGCAGTGCACACTTAAATGATACTGCAAAACGCGTTGCCACAGCTGAATATATAGTACATAAATGACGAGCCAGCAAGTACTACAACAAAATCAAGGAAATAAAAGCTCACTCTCTGAAGAATGATCATGTAGCAAGAATCGTAATAGATTACATGCAAAATCTTCCCTTACCTCATATTCCCGTGCAGGAGGTTTTCTTTTACAGGCAACTATGGGTATTCGTATTTTGCATTCACAATTTAAAAACAAAGCCAGGTTTTATTCATATCATGAAGGTGAGGCACTTAAAGGGCCAAACGAAGTATGTACATTTCTTAATGACTACGTCAATGAATGTGTCGCAGAAACTGTTACTGAGCTTTATATTTTCTCAGACGGATGTCCGGGACAAAATAAGAATAACACAGTGGAACGTATTCTACTAGCTTTGGCATCAAGTGGACGATTTAAACAAATCTACAGTATCATTACGTTCCCATTCGAGGACATTCCTTCAATGACTCTGATAGAAATTTTGCAGTAGTAAAACGTAAGCTAGGTAAGGAAGATAGGATTTACACCCCAGAACAGTACATTAGCATGATTGTGCAATCGTCAATTACCAATAAATTTTCTGTGAAACGTGTGGGCACTTCAGATTTGATCAATTTCAAAAGATGGTGGCCTACACATTATAAAAGATCAGTGTTATCAACTGCTTCTTTTGGAAAAAACATTCCTAGAAAGGACAAAATATCTTTCCATATTTCTGGGTACAATGAATTTAAATATGACTGTGCAGCACCCGGAGTTCTAACAGTGTCTAAGTGGATCTCCAGCCTCCCATAACTGTTAGCAACATTTGCTTTGTCCAAGCCGACTGGGCTTCGTCCCGCTTTACCGACACTACTCGACTATCAAGCCTATAATGGAAAACTTCCCATTAATATTAAGAAGGTCAACGACATAAGAAAATTGGTACAGTATATCGGTGATGAACATATTAGTTTCTACCATGACATTGGAAACAACTGGCTAACTACTGAGCAAGAAGCACTGCAAGAACAAGCATTCTGTTCCCCTAAGAGAGAAGCAATTTGAAGTTCTAGCTTTTATTGTTAATGTACCGTCAGTGACAATAATCTATTCATTACACTGACTATAAGGTTATTTCCCAAAGAGCTAATATAAAATGTAGTGAAAAATATATTACCTTACAAGATGTAATGAACAATAATACTGCGTTTTGTTTATCAAAACGATTTATGTGCATTGGTTGGAATATTTTTGTAATTCTCCGATTTCTAAGTGCTACAGGTTCATTAAAAAGAGACATTGTAATGATAAAATGCAATTTAAAACAAATTTAAAGAGACAGGGATGAAAAATTTGTGTTTAATTTCTAAGAACATTCCAATCCCTTGGAAAAGGGCACATATCCAGGAAACAAAATTTCAATTTTTGTCCGTTAAGGATGGAATCTGAAATCCATATTATGGGAATAAAAGGCCCTTTCCATGTTATATGCATTGCCAAAATGCAGCTTTGGTAGTTACACTCATTCACCATTTATTCACTTTTTTGTCTCTCCTGTAAAATTTACTTTTGTGGACATGTGCCCTTTTCCAAATGACCGATTCAATTGAATGTTGGTTGTAGTAGCTTGTTGAAATACAACGTGCTATAGGGATATTAAACATGAATATGAGGTGCCCTTTGCCAGTGCTACCTCTGTAAAAAAAATCATTCAATTAGGTTTCACCGTGTTTGAATTGATCCGGGGAATGGATTTACACACATACATGGCCACTATTTGCAAACTATTGGGCTGATGACCTTGTAGTCAGTCATAAGATGCTTTCCACAAAAAGGCATGTTGTTGCAAAATCCGGAAGATATCAAATTATTAGGATGGTCGAAATTTGATTTAAGCTTTTAACATTTGTGTGGCCACCATTACGTTTCCGTCAAGATGGCGGTGATATAAACATGACACTGAGGTGCCCTTTGCTAGTGCTACCCCTGTACCAAATTTCATTCCATTCAGTTTCAGCATTTTCGAATTAATAGGGGTAATCGATTTTGACACAAAGATGGCCGCCATCCGCAAACTATTAGGCTAATGACCTATTAAATTTGTCAAAGGATGCTCCCTCCATAAAGGTATGTTGTTGAAAAATTTGGTAGAGATCGGATGATTAGGTTAGTCGTAATTTGATTTAAGCTTTGAACATTTGTGTGGCCGCCATTACGTTTCCGTCAAGACGGCGGCGATATAAAACATGACACTGGGGTGCCCTTTGCTAGTACTACCTCTGTACCATATTTCGTTCCATTTGGTTTCACTGTGTTCGAATTAATAGGGGCAATCGATTTTCACACAAAGATGGCCGCCATCCGCAAACTATTAGGCTGATGACCTATTAATTTGGTCAAAGGATGCTGCCCCCATAAAGGTGTGTTGTTGCAAAATTTGGCTAGAGATCGGATGATTAGGTTAGTCGTAATTTGATATAAGCCTTGAACATTTGTGTGGCCGCCATTACGTTTCCGTCAAGATGGCGGCGATATAAGACATGACACTGAGGTCTCCTTTGCTAGTGCTACCTTTGTACCAAATTTCGTTCAATTTGCGCTCACCGTGTTCGAATTGATAGGGGGGACAGACATTCAGAGTACACAATTTATGTATCCCGTCTAGGTTCGAACCCCAGGCCCCATTCTAAACTAAAGTTTATGGTCCTTCTTCCTATAAAAGGAACATCATTGCCCAATATATCCCTCAATATGCTATTAACAAAGTGTTTACTTGATGAATGTTCATTCTTGGAACCAAGGAAATGACATTGCATACTTCTTTCACAACATGTTATTGCCAACGTAATTACTTCACAATCTGTAAATTGTTATTTGTCAAATACTTCCTAGAAGGAACTAAGGAAATGACCCTGTACATTTCCTCATATAATTATTCAATATGTTATTTCAAATGTGTTGACTCCAACAGCTATGAGTGGTCAAATTCACGGAACTGTTATCAAAGACATGAGTCCATATCCTGTAAGATATATATTTCCACATACATGTTATCGAGTGCGCCCCACTACTGTGACGCACATTGTTATGAAAGGATTTGTATAAAAGACCTGGGCTAAGAAGTAAAAAGGTCTCTTCCAACAGCAGCAACTAAACAGGTTGTCTGACTGGTGTTCACTTGTATATATTGGATCGTCAAAGATTAATAAATACTTCTACAAACTAACCAACGGGTTCTCATTCATAGAAAGCAGATAATACTCATCAGAAGTAAGAACCACGAGACCTACTGACTTAGCAGTAGCAACAAGTTCTTAGTACATCACTAAAGAAGACTGTTAAACGACAAACTTAACTGGGGGCCCGTCTGGGATAGGTAACAATTATCCTTGCCAGATAATCTACGAGTAAGTTGGTACAGTGTTCTGACAAACCTCACAAGGAGGCCTTTCGTCACTATACTAGCGACACCAAGGTACCTATCTTCAACACTAGATGCAGTCATCGTTTCTATGAACCAGCCAGCAAGCCAGGAGTGGAATTGACAACCTCAGGGAGGCCTTTCATCCACGACTAACTTCGCCAGCTTGAAGGAAGTAAGTTCGCCGACAAACGTTCCAAGAAGCCCACGCTCCAAGTAACGCCTTTCGCAACAACCAACCGCCATCGCCGTACGTGCCAACAACGCTCGAGAAGCGCTTTCTGACCACACGACGACACAAGAGAACCAACCGACTCCGCAGTTCCAAGAGAATGCAGCCAGCACTGATCATCTTTTCTTGTATGTAAGTCAAACTCCAAATAATACCTTATTTGTGAACTAGAGTATTATTAGTGAAGCATGGTTCAATATTTCAAGTAGCAAACTAGGAAGAGCAATAATAACAACAATAATAATAATACAAACTTAAATAATACATGCTTTCCCTTTCAAACGGAAACAAATTTCAGTAAACATTAACTAGTAGAGTTTGCCTTGTCATTTCGTTTTGAATTAAACTAGTAAATTAAAACAAATTAAATACTTAATAATAAATATTCAGGAATTTCAAGAGGAAATAATTTAGCGGGCTCTAATTAGCAGACCTTACTGTCCATTCAAATCAGGCAGACCCCATATTCACATTGAAAATATCTGAACGGAACTTAAACCAAAACCGCAATCAGATTATTGTAAAATATGGTAATTATCCCAAGGTACTTAAACAAAACCTGTTTAAAAATGTACCAGACACATAATGATTGTCACAAAGAAGAATCTTCAGGAAGATTTAGCAAATCACCTTCTCAAAATAATAGTAACCTCAAACAAGTACGCTACTTATTTTGACGATATCACTCTCCAGATCCCATTCATCAGGGCTTGCCCGAAGCTATTTACTTCTGAACTAATCATTATCAGGTCATCCAAATTCTAGGAAGACATTGAAAGCCCCGAAACTCAGAGACAGCTGATTTCACACTATCATTCTGAAAACCACAATGGTATAGTAGAAACTTACGAACATCTTAAGACCAAATACTACTGGCCTCATTTAAGAGAACAAATTAGGACAATCATCAATCAATGTAACCTCTGTCAAAGAAACAAATACGAGAGACACCCTAACGAGGTATCGAACCAAGGTCCCATCACCGCCGATTACCCTTTCTCTCAAATTCACATCGACACGTTTCACTTCGAGCAAAGTCGCATATTAACTATAATTGACATTTTCTCAAAGAATGGACAAGCCTACATTTTACCAAATGGTACAGGTCTGGCCACACTAAGCCAATTACAAGTTTACTTTTCCCACCATGGATTCCCAAGGAAAATCACACATGACCAAGGAGGAGAGTTCGAAAACAATGTCATAAAAGAATATTGTAAAGCCACGAACATCGAATATCACACTACTACCCCTTTGAATTCTTCATCTCATTCTCCAGTAGAAAGACTGAATTCCACCCTTCTAGAGAAACTTCGTATCTCCAGAGATCACGATAAGTTCACTCCGCTCTCAGAGCTCGTGACCACCATAATCACGAATTACAATTCTTCAATCCATTCCACTACTATACAACCTCCTTTGAACGTTCTATATGGAGCATACTATAAGGCTTTAGACCACGTCTTCTCGCCATGTCCAAAAATCAATGAATACATTGATAGACAAGGAAATCAGTTGAAAATTGTAAAAGAGAGTCATACTAAACCAAACACCGACACTTTCAATCATAATTACCAAATTAATGAAACTGTCTACGTATTAGATCCCCTCACCAGAAACAAGAAATCAAAAAACCTGTACAACGAAGGTATCATTACCAAAATTGAAGAAAACAGGGTATACTGTAAAATGAGAAACGGTAAAACTCATGTAAGGAATTTTCGGGACATTATACCAAAAATAAAATTTCTTATTCCAGATTCCTCCCTGGATATGGCACCATCATCACACATCCCATCCAGACACAAGGATTCTATGACGACTCATTTGGACCAGCCTTAATAATTAACGATTATCACCGGTTCATGTTTTATTTAAATTTAACGAGTTTAAAAGAATCTTATAATAACATTCAAGACACTATATCAAGTCTCGTATCACGAAGCAATAATACTTTTCCTTATCTAATATCAGAATTAAGAGAATCAATTAAAGAAACAAAAAAGGAATTAAATAAGTTGCTACCTGCTACACCTAGAAGTAAGAGAGGTCTTATAAATGGTTTAGGTAGTATAATTAAATTCATATCAGGTAATCTAGACCAAGATGATCTAGACAACCTACAAGAGCAATTAGAAGCATTAAAACAAAGTAACGCCAAGGAAATTCAACATAATAATAAATTAGTATCATTCAGCAACTCCATTGCTCAAACGTTCGATAATGAAATGAACCATGTAAACTATAATATGAAGGTAATTAAAGGTATTTTACAAAAAGAAGACTTCAAGATTAACCTTCTGGAACATCAACAATATGTGCTCTTGTGTACGAACAAATTAGATAAAATCATACAAGTGATGCAAGATACTATTAGCTTGTCATTTAATGAAATGACAAATATCAAGATGTTCTCCCAAAAGGATTTAACAAATGTTGTAAAACATTTACAACTAATCTACCCAACAAAAACTATAATTCATACTGACCAGTATAATCAATTTGAGAACCTTAAACTGTCAAAAACGCAAGTTCTCATGATGAACGAAGAAATGGTTGTAATATTATATATGCCAATCACTGATGCTAAAACTTATACATTGTATAAAATTTCTCCTGTACCTAGCAATAATCTAATATTAATCCCTCCGGAAAAATATTACTTGCAAGGACCTACCTTAAGATGGTCTAACGCACCTTGTACAAAAATTACTCAATATTACGCATGTATACTCTTTAATACTAGAATAACTTCATGTAATTTAACGGACACTACCAGATGTCAATTTGCAACTGTAAAAAACGAGGTACAACTATTTCAACCACTAAATAAGAAGCATAGCCTTTTCTCTAGTAAAAATCCTCAAATAATCTTGCAAACCTGCCCAGGATCTCAGAGAACTATAAAATTAGCAGGATCATATGTTATCTACTCAAATGAGTCTTGCCCTATTACAAGCATGGGTATTACTTTGCAACAGCAACCTACAAATTATGTACACCTGTTTCCACTCCTATCAACTCCAAATGATCCATATGTTAAAACCGAAATATATTTCCATTCATCCCACCTCGATGTGAAAGGAATGAAGTTAGATTTAAAACCCATTCCAGAATACAATACTAAAATGAAAACTTTTGTGTCTGTGAACACAAGTATTATAATTCTTATTTTCTGTGTTATCATGTTAATATTTAGAACAAGAATATATCAATATATTAAATCTGTAAAGAATAGATTTAAGAAAATTGTTATCGAGGACGATAACGAGCAACAAAGGGTGGAGGAGTTATGTATCCCGTCTAGGTTCGAATTCCAGGCCCCATTCTAACCTGAAGGTTATGGTCCTTCTTCCTATAGAAGGAACATCATTGCCCAATATATCCCTCAATATGATATTAACAAAGTGTTTACTTGATGAATGTTCATTCTTGGAACCAAGGAAATCACATTGCATACTTCTTTCACAACATGTTATTGTCAACGTAATTACTTAACAATCTGTAAATTGTTATTTGTCAAATACTTCGTAGAAGGAACTAAGGAAATGACCCTGTACATTTCCTCATATAATTATTCAATATGTTATTCAAATGTATTGACTCCAACAGCTATGAGTGGTCAAATTCACGGAACTGTTATCAAAGACATGAGTCCATATCCTGTAAGATGTATATTTCCACATACATGTTATCGAGTGCGCCCCACTACTGTGACGCACATTGTTATGAAAGGATTTGTATAAAAGACCTGGGCTAAGAAGCAAAAGGTCTCTTCCAACAGCAGCAACTAAACAGGTTGTCTGACTGGTGTTCACTTGTATATATTGGATCGTCAAAGATTAATAAATACTTCTACAAACTAACCAACGAGTTCTCATTCATAGAAAGCAGATAATACTCATCAGAAGTAAGAACCACGAGACCTACTGACTTAGCAGTAGCAACAAGTTCTTAGTACATCACTAAAGAAGACTGTTAAGCGACAAACTTAAGTGGGGGCCCGTCCGGGATAGGTAACAATTATCCTTGCCAGATAATCTACGAGTAAATTGGTACAGTGTTCTGACAAACCTCACAAGGAGGCCTTTCGTCACTATACTAGCGACACCAAGGTACCTATCTTCAACACTAGATGCAGTCATCGTTTCTATGAACCAGCCAGCAAGCCAGGAGTGGAATTGACAACCTCAGGGAGGCCTTTCATCCACGACTAACTTCGCCAGCTTGAAGGAAGGAAGTTCGCCGACAAACGTTCCAAGAAGCCCACGCTCCAAGTAACGCCTTTCGCAACAACCAACCGCCATCGCCGTACGTGCCGAAAACGCTCCAGAAGCGCTTGCCGACCACACGACGACACAAGAGAACCAACCGACTCCGCAGTTCCAAGAGGATGCAGCCAGCACTGATCATCTTTTCTTGTCTACAGACAAACTCCAAATAATACCTTATTTGTGAACTAGAGTATTATTAGTGAAGCATGGTTCAATATTTCAAGTAGCAAACTAGGAAGAGCAATAATAACAACAATAATAATAATACAAACTTAAATAATACATTCCATTCCCTTTCAAACGGAAACAAATTTCAGTAAACTTTAACTCGTAGAGTTTGCCTTGTCATTTCGTTTTGAATTAAACTAGCAAATTAAAACAAAAATAAATACTTAATAATAAATATTCATGAATTTCAAGAGGAAATAATTTAGCGGGCTCTAATTAGCAGACCTTACACTCTTTATTTACGTTTGAATTAATATTGTAACTAAACAATTAAAACAAAAATTAATAATAAAGTAATATCATTTCCTAACTAAAGTGAATTAGTGCAGCCCATACTGGTCTTTCGCTTATCACTATTAGTGGAATTATTCTAATAATTATATATTTATTATCATCATCAATCATCATCCTTATTTCAGAAGAAATATCATTTAACTAGTTCATGTTGTGGAGAATCTAAACGGGATATCCACATATCATTAATTTTTTAAGTAATAATAATAATAATAATAATAAGTTATTTCCTTTATTGGGAAAACCTAACCGGGGCTCTTTCACATATATTTTGATTAATAATAATAATAATAAGTTTATTTCCGTTATTGTGAAAACCTAACCGGGGCTCTTTCATATATATTTCGATTATTATTAACACTTATAAATGAGTAATTAACTTTTAAAAATAATCCATTTAATTTATTTAATTTTCATTAACTTTTAATTAATTTTATTTCATAAACAATTTTGAAAACCGTCTTCATAAATTCAAAGAAAATGCCTGAAACCGAGTTACTTTCAAAATTCGAATATGCTCAGATACAGCTTTTGCCTGAATTTAACGGCACCAATTTTTGCAGTCTTGACTATTTCTTAGCAAGAACAGAATCATTTCTAAACACACATAAGAGAATAGCGTCAGCTACAAACTCAGTATTAATAAATGACTTCCTATTTAAAGTCATAAAGTCAAAACTAAAAGGTGAAGCATGTAGCATTCTTGACTTAGAAGCCAACAGTACTTATGAAAAATTTAAAGATAAACTCATAAGAAAATACGGTAACGTCAAAGACGAGAGACTTCTCATCCAGGAGATCTCTAATTGCTACCATAAAAGAAACGAATCATACAATGACTACCATGATACTTTGGAAGGATTGACTTTGCAATGCAAAAGCTTATGCAAACTCAATTACCAAAATCAAATTTTGGAATTGAAATTAAGAGAACTTGAAGAGTTAAGCCTAAATACATTTAAAGCAGGAGTGTTGGAACCCTACCGATCATACTTAAGATATGCACAGATTACAGACCTGAATCATTGCCTCAGGTTATGCAGGTCTTATGATAACGATCGCGCCCATGAAGATTACATGGACCAACTAAGAGGAAAACTACCTCCTAGCAAGTTTCCACCAACAACTCGACCACTAGGCCACTCAGCACACAATCCATTCTCGAATTTTAACCCAGCTCCACCAAGGAACCCATTTAACCAACCTTTCATGCAAAATCAAACCCACAGACCCTTCTTAAAAGAAAACCACAACCAATTTTCGGACACGCTCAAGCTCCGAACACTCAGCCTTTCAAGCCACGAAACTCCATGAATCGTCCTTACCCAACTCCCAATAATATTGGCCGACGTTTCACACCCACTAACCAGCAAAGATTTCCACAGCCAATGTCCGGTGTTTCAACCATTAGAGGTAATCTGAATGCTCACTTAGAACCTTCAGAAGACATCGAACAGGAAGCTTTAGGTCCCCTACAGCAATCACTCGAGCATGTAAACGAGTACAACATGCAAAACTACCCACAAGAGTACGATACTCAGTACTATGAATATGAGTACGATAAAGAGGAACAGTCTCAGGATTTTCGCTTGGCCCAGCCATCAAAATCGAAGACTTAAATAATTTAGGTAGCGCAGATTTGGCTCAATTAGACCCAAAGATTGACTACGCCTCGAACCTAGTCACTCTCAACAGCACAGACATACCGTTTCACTATCATTCCTCACATAAGCAAGTGCATCATTTTCAACCCACAGTAGATACAGCTAACACTGCGATTCCCGTCAACATCGAAAAAGAAGGTGAGTATGTACTGAATTTTAAATATGGTGAAATGTATCTCTTAGATGCCAAAACTCACCAAGCCTTACAGCCCACAGAGAGACAACTAAAACAAGAGTTTAAGGAACCAATTTTAGTTGAGCCACTGGAAATAAATTCCATTACATACGGTAACATTCATGAATATCCCCACACAAAACTAGGAGAATCTGATTACGTCAAAGACAAAACTAACTATGTCGCAGACGCACTCTCCAGAGTAGAGATTAACATGGCTGATGAAACAGCTCCAATCATTGCCATCCCCGGAGATGACTCCTACCAAACTGATATGGATAATGAAACTGTCCATTCAAATCAGGCAGACCCCATATTCACATTGAAAATATCTGAACGGAACTTAAACCAAAACCGCAATCAGATTATTGTAAAATATGGTAATTATCCCAAGGTACTTAAACAAAACCTGTTTAAAAATGTACCAGACACATAATGATTGTCACAAAGAAGAATCTTCAGGAAGATTTAGCAAATCACCTCCTCAAAATAATAGTAACCTCAAACAAGTACGCTACTTATTTTGACGATATCACTCTCGAGATCCCATTCATCAGGGCTTGCCAGGAGCTATTTACTTCTGAACTAATCATTATCAGGTCATCCAAATTCTTGGAAGACATTGAAAGCCCCGAAACTCAGAGACAGCTGATTTCACACTATCATTCTGAAAACCACAATGGTATAGTAGAAACTTACGAACATCTTAAGACCAAATACTACTGGCCTCATTTAAGAGAACAAATTAGGACAATCATCAATCAATGTAACCTCTGTCAAAGAAACAAATACGAGAGACACCCTAACGAGGTATCGAACCAAGGTCCCATCACCGCCGATCACCCTTTCTCTCAAATTCACATCGACATGTTTCACTTCGAGCAAAGTCGCATATTAACTATAATTGACATTTTCTCAAAGTATGGACAAGCCTACATTTTACCAAATGGTACAGGTCTGGCCACACTAAGCCAATTACAAGTTTACTTTTCCCACCATGGATTCCCAAGAAAAATCACACATGACCAAGGAGCAGAGTTCGAAAACAATGTCATAAAAGAATATTGTAAAGCCACGAACATCGAATATCACGCTACTACCCCTTTGAATTCTTCATCTAATTCTCCAGTAGAAAGACTGAATTCGACCCTTCTAGAGAAACTTCGTATCTCCAGAGATCACGTTAAGTTCACTCCGCTCTCAGAGCTCCTGACCACCATAATCACGAATTACAATTCTTCAATCCATTCCACTACTAAACAACCTCCTTTCAACGTTCTATATGGAGCATACTATAAGGCTTTAGACCACGTCTTCTCGCCATGTCCAAAAATCAATGAATACATTGAAAGACAAGGAAATCAGTTGAAAATTGTAAAAGAGAGTCATACTAAACCAAACACCGACACTTTCAATCATAATTACCAAATTAATGAAACTGTCTACGTATTAGATCCCCTCACCAGAAACAAGAAATCAAAAAATGTCCTCTCGGCACGCCGGAAGGCGGAGGTAGATTTCACTGGACAAACTTGGGGATAGGCGAAAATAGGCAGAATATGCAGGTTTTCGTAGAAGGATCAGACCTCATTTATTGCGTGAAAGTATTTTATAATTGGAGATTAATTAACTTTGTTTTTCGTCATTTTATGCATATTTTAAACATTTTATTGTCTTATGATGACGGTAACCTTTTTGTCATTTGGAGTCCATTTTTATACTTGTGGTCACACTGTCCTTATGCAAGGTTTCGACACTGATGTGTAACTATGTAACGGTCTGTTACTCCTTCACGCAAAATTATATCTCCCGCAGAGATGTTGGTTGGTTCCTCAGTTTAGGGGCTGCGACAACGCGGTCATGTAACCCCGTGTACTTTGGGTGAGTGTAGAATCTGTCTGATAAACGGTGTGAATTGCGATGGCTGTATGAGTCTGTAATTCAGGTAAGGAATGCAGACGCTCAATTTCAAGCAGTAGTTCCTAATGTTGCTACCAGATACTACCGTCAACGACACCTAGCTGTGAACTTGACTACTAGACGCCACCGCAATCAGCAACCCGCAACGAACGTTGGAACCTCCCCTCCAAAGGAAATCATACTGAGGGATTTTTAGCGCTCTTAGAAAATCCGACGACTTTGGCCGGCTTTGAACCCGCGACCTTGGGCATGCTACCAGTTACGTCACAAAAGCCGCTTCACACTTAGTCAGATGGAAATCTGAATCTGATCTCGCGCAAGTGCGTTGTTATGGCAACGTCTGATGGCTCATCCCTCATCAATTTAGTAGTGTTGCCATGGCAACCACTGATAGCTCTTGGCATTTTCTTATAATTCCGAGATCATTTTCTCATCCCTTGGCGTAATGGTGGGTCATATCAAAAATTCTTTCAGACAAAAGTTTTAGGTAATTATTAGGGGAATATTGTCCATTTTGTACGGTTTTGATATTGTGCCTATTAAGAGAGATATGATTAATGTTTCCCGAAAAACCCACTTTTTCCCACCCCTTTGGTCAATGGTTGGTGCTATAAAAAAACTCTTCAGCAATTTTTGAGCTTTATCCGGCACATAGTATGAACTTTGAACGGATTCGATATTTCACATATTAAGAGAGTTATAGCAATATTTCATTTTTTCGAAAAAAAAAAGTCCCCCATTTTCATACCCTTCGACTGATTTAGCCCAGTAACGAACTCGACCGAGATTTTATGGGTATACATATTCGGTAAAAAATTCAAAGTGATTGGTGCAAAATTACGGCAGTTATCGTGTCCACAAGAAACTGATATACATATATATATAAACTTTTGAACTGACGGTGGTTTTGGGGTCTGGGAGATGTGAAACGCGAAGATATGTCGAAATTTTCCGGAAATCGAAACATGGTACCCATTGCAATAGTTAGCTTTCTAATGAAATCTACCTAAAATACTACCTTCAACGACACCTATCTGTGAACTTGGCTACTAGATGCCACCGGAACCATCAACTCGCAACGAACGTTGGAACTTCTCCTCCGAAGGAAAGCAAACTCAGGGTTTTTTTAGCGCTCTTAGTAAATCCGACGACTTCAGCCGGGTTTGAACCCGCGACCTTGGGCATAGAAGTTCAGCATGCTACCAGTTCCGATACCGAAGTCGCTTCCCACAGACAGATGGAAAACTGAATGTTATCTCGTGCAGTGGCGTTGTCATAGCAACTGCTGATGGCTCATCCCTTATCAATTAAAAGTAAAGTTGTCATGGCAACCTCTCTTGGCACTTGGCATTTTCTTATAATTTAAATCATTTTGCTCACCCCGTGGCGTAATGGTGGGTCATATCAAAAATTCTTTCAGACAAAAGTTTTAGGTAATTATTGGAGGAATATTGTCCATTTTGTACGGTTTTGACATTGTGCCTATTAAGAGAGATATGATTAATGTTTCCCGAAAACCCCACTTTTTTCCACCCCTTTGGTCAATGGTTGGTGCTATCAAAAAACTTATTTGACATAAATTTTTGGCACTTATCCGACACATATTATGAACTTTGAATGGATTCGATATTTCACGTATTAAGAGAGTTATAGCGAAATTTCACTTTTTCGAAAAAAGCCCCCCATTTTCACCCCCTTTGACCGATTTTGCCCGTTAACGAACTCGACCGAGATTTTAATGGGATACTTATTATGTAAAAAATTCAAACTGATTGGGGCAAAATTACGGCAGTTATCGTGTCCACAAGAAACTGATATATATATATATATATATATATATATATATATAGATAGATACATATATACATAAATTATATATAAACTTTTGAACTGACGGTGGTTTTGGGGTCTGGGGGATGTGAAACGCGAAGATATGTCGAAATTTTCCGGAAGTCGAAACATGGGACCCATTGCAATAGTTAGCTTTCTAATGAAATCCACCTAAAACCTGTACAACGAAGGTATCATTACCAAAATTGAAGAAAACAGGGTATACTGTAAAATTAGAAACGGTAAAACTCATGTAAGGAATTTTCGGGACATTAAACCAAAAAGAAAATTTCTTATTCCAGATTCCTCCCTGGATATGGCACCATCATCACACAGCAAACCTGCCCAGAATCTCAGAGAACAATAAAATTAGCAGGATCATATGTTATCTACTCAAATGAGTCTTGCCCTATTACAAGCATGGGTATGACTTTGCAACAGCAACCTACAAATTATGTACACCTGTTTCCACTCCTATCAACTCCAAATGATCCATATGTTAAAACCGAAATAAATTTCCATTCATCCCACCTCGATGTGAAATGAATGAAGTTAGATTTAAAACCCATTCCAGAATACAATACTAAAATGAAAACTTTTGTGTCTGTGAACACAAGTATTATAATACTTATTTTCTGTGTTATCATGTTAATATTTAGAACAAGAATATATCAATATATTAAATCTGTAAAGAATAGATTTAAGAAAATTGTTATCGAGGACGATAACGAGCAACAAAGGGTGGAGGAGTTATGTATCCCGTCTAGGTTCGACCCCAGGCCCCATTCTAACCTAAAGGTTATGGTCCTTCTTCCTATAGAAGGAACATCATTGCCCAATATATCCCTCAATATGATATTAACAAAGTGTTTACTTGATGAATGTTCATTCTTGGAACCAAGGAAATCACATTGCATACTTCTTTCACAACATGTTATTGTCAACGTAATTACTTCACAATCTGTAAATTGTTATTTGTCAAATACTTCCTAGAAGGAACTAAGGAAATGACCCTGTACATTTCCTCATATAATTATTCAATATGTTATTTCAAATGTGTTGACTCCAACAGCTATGAGTGGTCAAATTCACGGAACTGTTATCAAAGACATGAGTTCATATCCTGTAAGATGTATATTTCCACATACATGTTATCGAGTGCGCCCCACAACTGTGACGCACATTGTTATGAAAGGATTTGTATAAAATACCTGGGCTAAGAAGCAAAAGGTCTCTTCCCACAGCAGCAACTAAACAGGTTGTCTGACTGGTGTTCACTTGTATATATTGGACCGTCAAAGATTAATAAATACTTCTACAAACTAACCAACGAGTTCTCATTCATAGAAAGCAGATACTACTCATCAGAAGTAAGAACCACGAGACCTACTGACTTAGAAGTAGCAACAAGTTCTTAGTACATCACTAAAGAAAGTAGGCTAACAAATGGGTGACGATACGTGAATCATTTCAACAAAGTACCGTATGCGCCCATATACCATTTATCTCATTGCGTTGAAACTTTGGTGAATTGTTGTGTACACTTCATTAAAGGTTTCTGGCTTAGTAAATTCATTTTACAATAGGTAGCGCACGAGTAGATTCAACAAATGTGCGATGGCGCGCGAATCGTTTCAACAAAGTCCTGTATACGTTCATATACCATTTATCCGATTGCAAGGAAACTTTGGTGAATTGTTGTGTACACTCCAGGAAAGGTTTCAGCTTAGTAAATCCATTTTTAGCCTATTTTCAATTTTTAAAAAAATAGGCTTATGAGATCACCTTTTGTCCGTGTGTGTGTGCGTGTGTGTGTGTGTCCCCCCCTAATAAAATCTAAATGGCTGGAGCGATTTCAATGAAACTCGGCAAGTTCATAGCACAATTCCCGGCGACCTCGACCGTGCCCTTCAAATTTTGTTACGTCTCACCAATCCAACATGGCGGCTGAGCGAAATATTTCACTAGAATTCAATATCTCCGAAACTATTACCGATATCGCCCTGAAATTGTGTACGGTGATAAAGGGCACTACTAGAAGTTCACGTATGAGACTTTCAAAAGCCTGGTGACTACAAAACCAACATGGCGGCCTAGCGAAATCGAGACTTTTAAATAGACTTTTCTCGCGATTTAACTATCCAAACGTAATGAAACTTGGTACAGCAAATATTTATACACATTTTAATGCACTGGAGTCTAATTTAGTTCAATTGTTTAGATAACCTCAAAATGGCGGCTGTGCGAAATATTTCACTGACATTCTATATCTCCAAAACTATTACAGATATTACCCTGCAATTTTGTACGGTGATAAAGGGTACTGATACAAGTTTACCTATTTATATTTCATAAACCTGTAAAGTACAAAACGAACATGGCGACAAAGCGAATTTGAAATATTTTAATATACTTTTCTCTTGATTTGACTCTCTGAGCGCAGTGAAATGTGGTACAGTAAATGATTTTGTAGATTGTAATGCACTGCCATCTAATTTAATTCAATTGTTTACATAACCTCAAGATGGCGGCTGTGCAAAACTTTAAAATTAAGTTTTTATTTCTTGTGTCGTAATCATGCGATCGAAGTGAAAGTTTGAATACTGAACCTAGGCAATAATTGTCCTTGAATGGTACATAACTCTATGGCCTATACATATAACAATCCTAAATGGCGAGCTTCCGAAATATTTAGACGGTTCTCAACATCTATGAATCTTTTACAGCAACCAAACTGATTTTTTTAAATGTTCATAGACACTATGAACATATCTTCACCTATAGAACCTATAGACGCTATGTATAAATATTTAAATGGACGTTTCTCGCGAATTAACTACCCGAGTGCCGTGAAACGTAGCACGTTAAATGCTTATACAAATGTAGATACACTGGCATCTAATTTATTTCAATTGTTTGCATAATCACAAGAAGGCTGCTGTGCGTAATTTTGAAATCTCGTTTTTACTTCTTGTGTTCTAATCATGCGATTGAAGTTTGAATACCACACGTACACAATAATCTTGATGTAATAGTACAAAAATAAAAATCCAACCTGGCGACCATCTGAAATATTTAGACGGTTCTCAATATCTACGAATCTGTTACAGCAATTAAACTGAAATTTTGTATGTTGATAGAGGCAATTAACATGAGCAGGATATATGAAAATAGGCTGTATAGTTCTTCACGGAACTACTTGTTAATAAGTAGTGCACGAGTAGATTCAACAAATGAGCGATGGCGCGCGAATCGTTTCCACAATATCCCCTACGCGGTTATATATCATTCATTCGATTGCGATGAAACCTTGGTGAATCATTGATTACACTCTAGAGAAAGTTTCAGGCATAGTAAATCTATTTTACAATAGGTAGTGCATGAGTAGATTCAACAAATGAGTGACGCATGCGAATCGTTTAAAGAAAATCAGTAGTGGAGTACTAGGAGTTCTGCCCCACTTCAAAACCCCCCTTGCTCTACTACTAAGCCTCAGCCATGTTAAATATCTCTTGAACGCATGGTCCGATTTTGACAAATGAGGTATTGTTGGACTCGGGCTGACGTCCTCTTTGCTATGGACCACTCATTATATTTTTCAAAATTTTTTTGAAAATTTTTGTTTTCGAAAATAGGCGATAGTTTGAAAACCAAACAGGATAGAACGTTGTGCCATGGCTCAAACGAACAGTCTTTATGACCTTTATTTTTTGTAATAAAAAATTTTTATTTTTTATATTTTTTTGAAAACACTCGAATTTTGAAAATCCTATATTTTGGAAACTAGGAACTCTACAAAAAAAATTGTTTAACGTAAATCAATGGTCCCTACCCCCTCTACCCCCAAAATAAATTTAAAGTCTCTAGAATGAAAACCTGCAGTAGTGTGGTAAGGACAGAGCTGCTTATAAAAGCAAGTGGTGAGCCCCTGCGACCTTGGAATGGAAGGAGCCATGCTAGGAGGGCGTGCTTGGATTCGTTTTTTTCGTCTCGTTGTGCTCTTTACGGGAATGTCGGTGTCGAAAAGGTGAAAATCTGGAAACACAGTCTTTTTGGGGTAAAAACGTGATTTTAGACTTTTTGCTATATCTCGCGAACCAATCATGCTAGAGGCATGTTCGACAGGTCCAAGGACTCGGGGTGACGTCCTCTCTGCTATGGACCACTCGTTATAATTTTTAATAAAATTGGAAACTCGATTTTGGGGTAAACACATGCTTTTTGTGATTTTGCCGATATCTAACGAACCAATAACGTTAGAGGCATGTACGACGGGTCCAAGGACTCGGGGTGACGTCCTCTTTGCTATGGACCACTCGTTGTAATTAAAAAAAAATGGGAAATGCGATTTTGGGGTAAACACGTGTTTTTTATGATTTTTGCCGATATGTCACGAACCAATAACGCTAGAGACGTGTACGAGGTGTCCTAGGACTCGGGCTAACGCCCCCTTTCAAATGTGGTAGATATTTTTTTTCCAAAAAGATAATTCACAAAGGGCCTAACGCCATACATGTTGAAAAAACGTTTTCTTTTTCTTTACCTGTTTATAATTTTCATGGAGCGTGGTGGTTGAGAGAGACGATACTGCTGGATGTGTGTGTTTCAACGAACTTGTCGCTGACCAAGGTGGCTGTGTTCAATAGATCAATTGATATTTCGACGAGTCGGTGTATGACAGAGCGAGCGTGCGTTTTCTGATATTTTACCTTTAACGTGTAAACGGTGATGAGAACTAGGTTCTATGTTGGTCGAAGCGAGTAGAGAAAACAAACTTACAGGAGGTGAATGTCATTTGAGCTTATTGGAAGGCTCCGATCTGACTTGACAATAGGTGACGCTTGAAGGTGAAATAATCTGACCATCGTGGTGGCAGGGGAGTGTGAAAGGCATGCACACACATTTGTGAAACCACATGTAGGCTAAACCAGTGACATCCTGTCTTGCTTCGTACGTGACAAAATGCAAGTTCAGGTGACATTTGATCTACCTCAGGTGTTCACCTGGGACGTTATCTGTCCACGTGCCTGATAACAGAATGGTCAAAGCGTGGAAAAAAAAAAAAGATTATACATGCAATGTAGCATATATAAAGACATGTCGTTATCATTTCCACGCTCACTTAGGTGACTACCTTTGAACACACTGCGTTTATCAGTTTTGGTGTTGGTGGAAAATACTTAACCTTGTTGTGGGGTAGGTATATATTTATTCATTTATATATTTATTGATTTTATATAAATACATGCAATTATTTATTGATTAGATAATTAATGATTTTATTTATTTATTTGTTTGCAGATAACGTGTATAGCCTACCTGTCGTGTGTCTGTGGGAAATATATTAAAGAAAGAGAAAGACAGACAACTAGAAAAGAAAACCATTTCCATACTAGCCCACGAGACGGGAATATAGAAAAGCATTACACGTCAAGGTGAGATTTGTTTTTTTAAATATATAACCTGTTTGATTTTGTTTTGTTTATGAAATGCATAAACTATATGGAATGGATATACTTATGGTGGTTTATTTTATTTCTTTTTAGAGTGTTGGAAAACGCTTGACCTCTGTGAATAACCAGGAACGTGTCTGTTTTTTGGATTATTGTCAGACAGTCTACATTTCTAAACTCAGGTGAGTGTGTTCTTTCAAAATAATGTCTTTTACTGCTGCGGATACGTTAACTTGGGAAACCCTAAACAGTTGTTTCAAATCGCGTGTGTGCTCTGGCCGCATAGTGAATGTTAGAAAAAGTTCGATTCCCAAAGAATTTTTAGAATCTTGTTTTGAAATTTTTAAAATTGAAATTTGTACAGCGCAAAGGTTGCATATGGCTTTAAAGGTGAATACAGAACTAGTGTGCGATTTCGTATATAAAAAGAAGGATGTAGAGCATAAAGAGACATTCTATATTTGCAGTAAAATGCAAGAGCTATTCATAGCCCATAATTTGGAACAGTGGTATGAAACCCACGTGGTGAATGCCTTGCTGTCAAAATTTGATAAACTGCAACAAGGACCGAGTGGTCTAGCCTTAGACAAAATTCATCATTTACAAATCAACATTTGTCATTTCAACCCCGTTGAATGCTGGGTCTAGCTATATTAAAACACCTCCAGCAATAGCTTCGAAAAAGGCTGTGGTGAATATTGAGAACCATGACAATGATTGCTTTCTGTGGGCTGTGGCTGCGTACTTGCAGCCAGCTCAAGATCGTCATGTTAACAGACCAGGAATGTACAAGGCCAAGTTTGTTGAATTGAAACATACTTTAAATTTAACTCGAGTGACGTTCCCTATGGACTTAACCGAGATCCATAGGTTTGAACGAGACAACCAGGACTTTTCGTTCATGGTGTATGGCCTTGACGGTGATGAGATTGTGGGTCCTCTTTATGCCACAAAAGAACCGAAACGACATCACATTCATCTTTTATATTTATCTGTAGGAGAAGTGAATCACTATTGCCTCATTAAAAGCCTGAGTAGATTGCTAAGCAGTCAAATGTCCAAAGCACATGGTATAAAGCATATTTGTGACCGTTGTCTCCAATACTTTTGGACGCCTACTTCTTTGGAACGTCATAGGGTAGATTGTGTTACTCAGGAAGCGGTGAGATTGATATTGCCACAAGGGGACAAGGCTGTGTTAAAGTTTAAGGACATTCATAAGCGTGACACTGTTCCCTATGTGGTATATGCAGATTTCGAAGCTCTCACCACACCCATGGCGGGATGTGAACCAGATCCCTCCATGAGCTCAACCACACCCATTCAAAAACATGAACCCTTTGCCATAGGATTTAATGTGGTGTGTGCCCATGACCCCCACAATCCGTTTACAAATACCGTGAGGGGCCAGATTGTGCCAAATGGTTCTTGGATGAACTTGTCAAGTTGGCCGACCATGTACAGGAATTACTGGACCACCCAGTACCCATGAGCCTATCTCCAGAACAACAGCAGCAGTATGAGCATGCCATGACATGCCATATTTGCGAAAAGCCACTGATCAATGCTGAAGACACCGTTCGTGATCACTCGCACTTTACGGGGGAGTTTCGTGGAGCTGCGCATAGTAAATGCAACTTGAACTTTCCAGCTCCTCGTTTCATCGGTGTCTTTTTCCACAATCTGGCGAATTATGACATTCAGTTTTTGATTCGTGAATTGGGGCCATGTTAACAAGGGCTCGTTTACCATTATTCCCCAAAACCATGAGCGTTTTACAGCCCTGACATGGTGGTTGAGCAACTTTAGCATTCGATTTTTGGATTCCTTTAAGTTTATGGCATCCTCGCTAGACAGCCTTGTGAATGGCTTGAATGAGGAGGAATTAAAAAATACTAGAATGCATTTTAATGATCCTGAGCAATTTCAATTGTGCATTCGGAAAGGTATATTCCCGTATGATTTCTGCAACAGCTGGGACGTGTTAAAGCAAAGAAAACTCCCTCCACAAGAGAAATTTTACTCGAAACTAACACGCAGTACTCGTTTCCGATGAAGACTATGCACATGCATGTCAAGTTTGGCGAGTGTTTGGCATGAAGACGCTAAGTGAATATGCTTTGCATTACCTAAAACTGGATGTATTGCTGCTCACTGATGTGTTTGAAAAATTCCGTAACTTGTGTCAACACATTTACGGTCTTGATCCGGCTCACTATTACACGAGTCCTGGACTCTCGTTCGATGCCGCTTTGAAATACACTCAAGTGGAATTGGATTTACTCACTGACGTAGACATGGTTCTATTTTTGAAAAGGGCATTCGTGGCGGCTTTGTGTCACTTAACCAACGCCATGCTGAAGCGAACAATGTCTACATGTCTGATTATTCACCAGACAAACCAGAATCGTACTTAATGTACTATGACGTGAATAATTTGTACGGTTACGCCATGAGTCAGCCTTTGCCCTATGGGAAGTTTGCTTGGCTGACAGAGAAACAAGTGTCAGCATTTCATGTGAACATGGCTAGCCAAGAAACAGGGCCGTGGATATGTGCTAGAAGTGGATATTGAATATCCATCATCCTTGTATGATGAACATGCCGATTTCCCATTCTGTCTTGAGCAAATGGTTCCCCTGACAGTAAAGTGAAAACTGAAAACTCATGGGCACACTTTACAACAAAAATCGGTATGTGCTACATATCCCAAATGTTGGTGCAATGCTCGCCCAAGGCTTGGTGTTGAAGAAAGTCCACAGGGGTATTTCTTTTGCTCAAAAAAGCATGGCTTGAGCCATACATGCGACTCAACACAGAGCACCGACAAATGGCAACACAGCAGTTGAAATTAATTTTTTTAAATTAATGAACAACTGCATCTATGGCAAGTCTATGGAGAATGTCCGCAAATACCGTGACATTAAATTGATGAATGTCTGGGAGGGGCGGTGGGGTGCCCGGCGGTACATTGCCAAGCCAATTTCAAATCGATCAAAATTATCGATGAGGATTTGGCTACTATTGAAATGAGTAAGACCAGCGTGACCATGGATAAGCCCATTTACTTGGGTCAAGTCATTTTAGACTTTTCTAAATCGGTCATGTATCGATTCCACTATGAGTTTGCGAAACGCCATTTTGAGGACGTCTCTCTTTTGTATATGGACACGGACTCATTCATTTACCACATTCGCCACTGCAACCCCTATGACGTCATGAGGCAACATAGTGACTGGTTCGACACCTCTTGCTATAGTGCTGACAACGTGTTTCAGCTGCCCATAAAGAACAAGAAGGAAATGGGCGTTTTAAAAGATGAATGCGGTGATTCCATTATGACGGAATTCGTAGGTTTGGCTTCAAAAATGTATGCTTACCGCACACTCGACTGTAAGGAAGCCAAGAGAGCAAAAGGTGTAGGTAGGGCAGTGGTAAAATCGCTACGTGTAGACGATTACTTAGCGGTTTTACGCACTGGCAAAGCTATGTCTCATACACAGTGCAGGATACAATCCAGCAACCATCATTTGTATCTTGTGGAACAGAGAAAACGCACCCTCGCCTCCATGGATAACAAGCGTGTGTGGGCTGATGACCTGCTCACTAGCCTGCCCTGGGGTTATGATCGCAACGAGGAGGAGGTGTGATTTCACTGTTTAATCGTTTATGGGGCATGGCTTTTTGTAACTTGTAGATTTAGAATTTTGTAAATATTGGTTTCTGTCATTGTAAATAGTAGATTTTGTAAATAGTGACAATTCACTTGGACCTTTTGCTCTTTAAAAAGTTGTGTGCAACCTTATTTTTTAAAATTTTTTTGATTGGTAAATAGTGTGATTCTTTTAACGCTGTACAAAGTTGAGTTTTTTTTGTAAATATGAAATAAGTAAGATTTTTAGTAACTTTAATAACTAGTATTTAATTATTTTTCGTAATGTAAATGATAAACTAAAAAGTTCTTTTGGAATGAGTGTGCATGTCGAGAATGTGCTTTTGGGAATAAATAAAGTGGTTGTGTTTGTTCCCAAAGACAGGTGTGAATGTATGAGTGGAGAGAGAAAACTGGTGTGTATGATTGACCAGAGCAAACACGATGAGGTAGAGTGGGTGGGTGGGGGTGGGGGTAAATGGTCACTTATATATTCATTTTGTTTTAAATAGTTTCGTTTTTTCATTGAAATGTGACAGTCAAAAGACATTATTTTTGTAAAAACAGTCTTACCTGCAGTAGTCGTAGACCTCGACGTTTCTCCAAACACACATCAACACATTGCAGTATTATCAAGGTCAAGCACTCGCATCAACATCATTGTCAAATCTCAACTTTCGACATACACCAAATGGAAAAAATATGAAAACAGCAAAATGGAAATTCCATGTTTCCATATCACCAAAACAGCAAAACTTAAAACGGACATTTTTAAAAACTGGAAATGGCCATGTGTGAAATTTGAAAATTCAAAAACTTCAAACGGACATTGTTTAAAATGTGTCATCAGCAAAATGGAAAAATCCATATCATCAAAAACGTTAAACTTGAAACGAACGTTTTCAAAAACTGTAAATTGCAAAATGATAAATGACAGTGTGTGGAATTCATCATGTGTGAAATGTGTAAAATGAAAAAATCAGCCATCAACATCACGATTTCTTAAAATTAAAAATAACAAAACATCGTGCTCTGGAAAACTTTTGTTTTTATTTCATAGTCATAGTGAATTGACAAAAGAAAAATAGAATACAAACAAATCCCAATTCCTCACTCCTCAATGTTTATGTCCATGCATCATCAACTTTCCTTTCATAGCACTCATGACAATTAGGGCTGCCATCCTTTCACCTACTGAGGCATCACTGGATGTGAAACGTTGTTTAGCTTTCTTCAATAACAATTTATCTGCCACATGTCTTAAACCAGAATGACTATGGCGATAAGAAAGGTCATGTTCCTTGCATGCTTGATCCAAAAGATTAATGGGTACATCACCACGTTGTAAACGTTTTTCGAGACGAGTTCCAGGGCCGCAAAAACGATAACCTGGAAGATGGATTTCGTAAGGTAAGTATTGAATCACTTTGTCAATGACGCCATTGCCAGTACAGGTCTGGCATATCCTTTTCCATCGATGGTAAAAAGGTTTGGTCTTCCTCCTCCTCTGTGGACGATGTTTGTGTTTGTTGTTGTTGTTGTTGCTTTTTCTCGCCATGACACTCGTGGAATG
Organism: Meconema thalassinum; assembly: GCA_946902985.2. Taxonomy (NCBI): domain Eukaryota; kingdom Metazoa; phylum Arthropoda; class Insecta; order Orthoptera; family Tettigoniidae; genus Meconema; species Meconema thalassinum. Next base: position 24,821,987 of record OX336400.1, read on the forward strand.
ATTCAACAAAGTCTTTACACGGACTTTTATGACCGTGATACAGTTTCACTAGCTGGCAAGTCGCACACTGACGCATAGACGGTATTTTTGCCATGGCCACTTGCTTATGGTGATCGTAATCCGTACAGGGTTGCAATTCACTCAACACAGGGTCTTGAGTCCATGATTTTGGTACATGTTGCCAGATTTCTTTGACCGCGTTGGCGGCCACATAATAAATGAACGACTTGGGCAGTGCCAAGAGTTCCTCTTTGGTAAAACTGTCTAGTTTCTTTTTGCACACAAAGAACTTGCCGATGGCTTTGTCCGTAGCATTGCCTTTCTCCATGGTATCATGTGCTGTAGATGTTTACACGTCGCTAGTAGAAATCTCACTGACGTCATTCACAGGTAAATCTTGAGTTATAATTTTGTTCAACAACTCCCAGCAGGCATGAGTGGTTAACCAATGAAAGAGATGCCACGCATGCGATAGGGCTGTATGGGTAATGTTGCCACAGGAACAAGTATCCATGAGCGTTTGCAGGGAGGGGCAGCCCAACTCCATGAGGTCGATACATTGACAGTAAGACGCCAAAAATGGTTGCAACCATTGACGTTTTTCATTACCTTTCACAAATACCACATTGGCCGAGGACAAGTGTGCTTTCATGACCACGTCCAAATATTTATAGGAAATGGTTCCCTGATTCCAGTCTAGTTGCCTATGATTTTCAATCCACTGGGTTTGTTTACGGTCTTTTTCACACAACAAATCAAAAGCATGGGGTGGTTTAAATAGCAAATGCGTAGCTTGCGATATCCAAAACGTGGTACAATCGATTATGGCCACTTGTTTAAATATAAATTTGTTGTCACCAATTTTAAACCCTTGGCAATCCACAATGAGTGTGCGCAACATGTTGACGCTTGCCTGGACCAAGTTCAACTGACGACTGACTGACGATCACGTGTGATCATGGCATGGACTTACCTGCCATGCTAGTTTCAAAAAAGAAGGTTAGGGTAGGACAGGGGGACATGCAAAAATAAGAATTTAAGAATTACATCATTTTATTATCATAACACGTCTTACAGGCTTTTCTCATTTTAGGATAAGGACGATAGCAACTGATACAACAAAATAGTCTCTTGTGTTTGTAACGTCCATAACACCGATGATGTCCCAATGTCTCTAAACTAGGCGTTTTTGATGGTGATCTGCTCACCGAAGCACCATGGATACCATACGGCCCACATGTATCATAACTTGTATTTTTTTCATCACCCAGAGACACAAGTGAGGGATAGCTTGAATGACAGGGTATATTTCCCACTTTCATTCTGCACAGGTAGGGGCAGGTGTGTGACCAGCGCTGATGTTCCTGCATGGGTTCATCGCCCTCCTGCCATTGGTCTATGATGATGGGACAAAAGGCACATTTCACTTCATCTCTTGTTTTTAAATAGTAGAATCCAGCAGCCGCCAAGGCTTGAGGGTTTATGAAAGGCACTGGCCATGTGGCAAAAGTCTTGAAACGTTGTTCCTCAGAGTTTAAATTCATGGATGTAACGTCTCTTGAGGCTTTAAAGCAAGACATGACTGAGCGACTTAACGTGGGTTGAGCTGTTATTTATACACTCGTCACTTGGTTGGACAGTGGATAATAGTTGACTTGTTTGTGATGAATAATCAGACAGTAGGCTGTCGTATTGGCTGGTACATTGTCATGCGTTTCAAAATCTAGTCGAATGTCGATATTGGATGGCTTGACAGACTCTTCCAGGTAAGAACAGTCAAAAACAATCAGTGGTGCTCTTGCCTTAAACGCTTGGGGTAGTAGCATGGGACCGTTCTCTTTTTGATAATACGACCATCGAAATTTAGAAAACAAGTCGTACAGGGGGCCAAACTTATTTTTTGAAAAATCCAAATCCAGTCCTTCATAGGGAAACACAGCTCCGTTGAGGAAAAGACGTGCATTTCTCAATTGCAGGTGATCAAATTGCGTGGCATCTTTGGTTTGTTGATACTTGCGATTCGTTTGAAAACCCACGATCAGGTAGAGAGGTCTCTCTGTATAGCGAGCTGTTTTTACAGACCAACTGTGTGTGTTGGTGGTGGGCAATAGCGGATACTCATGGAGTGCCCAGCTTCTAAATTCCATGGGTAGAGGCATATCTCTCTTTACCATTTTGAGTATGTCCAGTTTTTTGCTATCGTTAAGGGTCACATGAGGCACTTTCCATAGCAAGCGTTGTAGTTGAATTTTTGAATCGATGGGGGCATTGTCGGCCCCCTTGAGTGCATTGTTATCACTCCTGTCTCTCACTAGATAAAGCACTTGCCTTGCGTTAACCACAATGCGTTGGTGATCTTCGGCAAAGCCTAGAACCAGTTTAAGAGGTAAATATCCAGTAAAGGTCCCATCGGTGTGTACCATCCAGTCATTGGTCGAGTCAGGGCACCAAGCTGCCATGCAAAGTGTTTTACCTTCTTCCTCACTATAAGAGGGGTATAGTTTCATGACACTGGAAATACCCACATTTCGAGTGCTATCCACCACGATATCGTTAATGACATAACGTACTTCAGAAAACAGAAAGGCTAAACCATGGTTGGCCAACTTGGATGTAGTGGGTGTAGAGCCATCGGCTTTGGTGAGCCGACCTTCAATCTGAATAACACTTTCATGCGGTAGGGTGTAAATATCTTGGTTGTTGATAACAAATTGAATTTCATCATTGTTATTGAGTCCAGGTGTTTGAGCTTGATAGGAATGGAGATCAATTCTTACCACTCCTGGTTGCTCCTCGATGTGGTTCGCTATCTCTAGGATAGAATTCATTATAAGGGTTGACGTGGTAACCCAAATGCTGTAAAATCTGCTTGCCTTGAGATGTTAACGTGTATTCACGCGGCAAACAACTAACACCATTCCTAGACGGTGTTGTTGCTTTATACACAAATTTCATAGTGGCTTTAGCACCAACTTGTAAGTCACTGGTGTAGTGGAATCTAGATCAATGAGTTGTTGATCTCTATTGATCAGTCTTAATGTTATATTACTAATACTATCAACAGCCACAGCATGAAAAAGCACCACTGGAGGGTTTTCACGAATAATATACCCATTGGGCGATGTCACAATAAAGTCATAAAGCGAATGCGATGGTTCTTGATTGGTGTACACTTGGCTAATAATATTACACGTCACCGACACATGATGGTCCTCAATGAATTTCACTTCATGGTCCGATTCATGTTTTTTGTTGGGCTCCAACACACGTGGTTTAAATCCGAGTAATGGGCCAATGGAATCGGGGTGTGTTTTAAAGTCAATGTTGAAGGTAGAGAAAATACTGCAGCGATGAGTGTTAGTATTGCCTACAAGTTCAAACTTGTGCGTTCCGTCGAGAAATGACTTTAAACCATACTGATTGATCAACACCACATAAATGTGTTCATAAATATCATCGATCGTGTATCCACCAGAGTTCAGGGTGAGCACAGAATCATCATAGTAAAACTTGTTGTTCACATTTTCACGTATGTTGTATATTCGATTGTACGTTTCAAGAGAAACAAGTCCTAAACCATAGGGTTTTTCACTCAATTCGATAGGCGGGTAAAAGTCTAGGCTGACTTCAGGTCCACGTCCATGCACTGTAAACGTTTTACTTTCTACCGACATACTGGTGGCGTTTTTGCTTATGCTGCGTCTTATATAAAAAAATTAAACACAAACGTCCACACTGTTGGCTGTTAAACGTTTGCTCACGTTTCACATTATAATATATCTTGATCCTGTTTCCAAAATAGGTCACTAGTTCCATGGGCGGGGGCAAATTCCCAAAACTGTCAAAGTACCATACCGTGGATCCCTCTTTGACATAAGCTACATAATGCGTTCCTGGTCCTCGGTGATCATCCAAATTGACAACAGCACATTCCTGTTTCCAGGGTCGTGGGGGTAATTGGTTTCGCATAAACACACCTCGAAAATGAGAAAGCTTTAGTTGTTTAGCATAGCTTTCCACTTGTTGATGCGTCAGGGCATGTCTCGCTATGGCTGAGGTTAAATTTTTTTTTTTTTAATATTTCGAAATGGTGAAATCCCAAATCCTTGTTGATAAAAGGCTGGCTTTAAATTGGCATTTCTAGCCCCCATGGCAATCGCTTCCATCGTTTCATTGTGTCGCTGACTTTCTTTGAGTTGTTGCTTGCCCTGCTGCGCGGCTTTAATGGTTTTCGCCACTGCACTGGCACCGCCCAAAAGTGAGCCCAGAGCAGCCAAACCAGCAAATAATGCAGGTAAAAATCCCGCTCGTTTGGGAACGGGAATCACTCGCCCTTGGTTTGAAACCTGTCGCCGACGTTTTGGAATAACCTGTCTCTGTGCTGCTCGAAGGGCTTTCCTTATGGTCAATACATTATTTTTTCTTTTTTTCTTTCGCAAGGGCTTGTCCTCGAATGTTGTAAGCCCTGGCTTTGCCAAGGACAAAGTCCTTTTTTTAGTCTTTCTCACTGCATACCTTTGTTTCACCATGATGATAATGACCCACAACCTTTCACAAGAAAGTTTAAATCACAACTAACGTCAGATGGTTATTTCATGGCTGTATATTCCAATTCCACATAAAGTGGGAAGTCGTTTATGGTTTTTCCCGCTTGCTTTTCATCCCATGTCAACATGAGATAAAAGGATAATTCGTCACCTGCATTGACCATTTCATGGTTATGAAGCAACATCCTATGACCATTTATCTTTATTTGTAAATGGTTCTCATCAGGTATGGCATATTTGATGTGAATGGTTCCATCATAGTGTAATCGATAGTGGCTTAAACCCGAAGCAAGCGCATAGGTCAAGTGCTGATCATGGACTAGCGGTAAATGGTTTCTGTCATTCACAGGTTTTTCATTTGTCAGATACACTAAAAACACAGATGGGATAAATTTATAAAGCCTTTTCATTTCATGGGTCACGTAACGCTTGGTACAAACATCGTCTTCGTCTTGTGGGTCTTCCACGTGAATAATCCGATGGTGATTAGCGCTATAGCCATTCACCATAAGCTGGGGCACTTTGTCATAAAACTCATACACTTTGTTATCCACATACTTTTTCGTAGTAACGTCTGTAGACACTTGAGGATGTTTTACATGGGTTAACCGCTTTCCCTTAAAGTCATAATCTCCCTGTTTTGTGCGTGGCACTACTGACCTATCCACATAGTGTTTATTAGCAGGATCTGTTTCCTGTTTAGGATCATGTATGGGGACAGGCCTAGCTTTGGCCATCAACGCACGTCCAAAGACATCCATCGTCAACCTGTAGTACCAGTCTACTGTTTCTATGACAAGGCTCGGTGTCCTGTATATAGACAGCCTGCTAGCCTTTCTAAGCCTTAGTTGAAATGAAGATTATTAAGCAGCAAGAGTCATTCCCCGTGGGGGACATGGTTTCCCATCTCTGTCCCACATCACGTGAACAACGCCATGGTTCACTGTTTCCATCTTCCATTCGCTGCATCATTGTGGGGCCTTCCGGCTGTGGAAAGACTAATCTTTTGCTAACGCTCATTACAGCGCCCAATGGTCTGCGTTTTCAAAATATTTATATTTTTGCAAAATCTCTCTACCAACCCCTCTACGTGTTTCTGGATCAAGTCATGTCTGGATTACAAAAAGAGAATATGGGTTATTTTACATTTTCCATGCAAGAAAATGTGATTTCACCGAATGAGGTAAAGCCTGATTCACTCATGATTTTCGATGATGTATCCACTGAACGTCAAGGCATCATTCAAAGCTATTTCAGCATGGGTCGACACAAACATATCGATTGCTTCTATCTTGGGCAAACGTATTCTAAAATGTCCAAACAGTTGATTCGTGACAATGCCAATGTCATTGTTTTATTTCGTCAGGACGAGAGGAACAGTCGTCACATTTATAATGAACATGTGAATCCGGATATGACCTTTCAAATGTTTACAGAATTGTGTGCCAAGTGCTGGAACACTCAACGTCATGCCTGTTTAGTGATTGACAAACAAAGTGAACTCAACCAAGGACGGTATCGCTTAGGGTTTGATCATTTTATTGCTATTTAAGGCCCTGTCTCATTCGCCATCAAGTCATTTGTCAAGACACCATGGCGTTAGCAGAGAGTCAATTGAAAAAGCATATTATTAGAGCAAAAAATACTATTCGCCAAAAGTTTCGTCAATTGAAACAATCACGTGCCAATCATGCTTTGTTTATTCAGCAACATTTAGCACCTCCACTAAAAGCCATGTTGAAACCCTCTTTCAAGCCATCTGAAACGCTACCCACCGTTTCACAAGCCACGCAGACGCTGCACGAGGACCCTGAGGAAGAGGAAGTGGAAGATTTGACTAGTGATAGTGAAGTTGAGGATGAGGAGGAACAAGTGTTTACGCCTCAAAAAAAGGCCGCACCCCTTGCAGAGTTTTTGAGAAAAAAGAAATCCTTGGCCATGGTCGAAACACCTTGCCCTTCCAGAGCGTCTCCGTTTTCACAACTCTTGGCCACCCCTCAACATAAAGCTCAACTGAAAACCATTTTAATAAAATATTATGGATCAACATTGGAACCCTATTTCACCGATCTATTTATTGGAAACACAGATACCACGTATGGTGTTCGCTATGAGGATGATAGTTTTAAAATTGGCGATTCATCCATTAAATTTGCTCGTACTAAAGCTGTCATTAAAAACATCAACTATAAATTAACGCCAGGACTGTTAAAGCTGCTCTTTTCTCGGACCCCCTCTTCCCATGATTATACGTCAGAGGACCTTGACAAATATAAATCCATTTTATTGGATACCCATGCTCACAAAAGACAGTATGATCCCACGCAACAAGTGAATGCCAATATATCTCAAAAATATAAAACCATCATTGCAAAAATGTTTCCCACCAGTCAAAGTACTCGTCGTAAAGTGTCCGCTTCGGGAGTGACTTTTAAACCATTAAAACCCCTTGTGGATGTTACCTACTGGCACAATCCCAATAAGCTCGTCCAGCGGCTACAATTGTTGCATGCCTCACGTCAAGCTGGCCACACCGGTCACGATTGGGAAATTCAAGAAATTGAACAAGAACTTCGAAATGCCAAAATTATTGTTTAAGCCCTCACCCATTAAAATGGGTATTGCTCACGAGTTGCATCGCCCAGCTAGGCGTCACTATCCGCGACTCAAGGTGATTTCACGAGGTGTGGATGAACTTTGGCAGGCTGACTTGGTTGAAATGATACCCTATGCTGGCGTTAACGACGGTGTACGCTATATGTTGACCGTCATTGATGTCTATTCCAAAATGGCCTTTGTTGAACCTGTGCGTCGCAAGTCTGGTCCACTAGTTACCAAGGCCTTTCAACATATTATTCAACACTCCAAACGTCAACCTCAGTTGCTACAAACCGACCAGGGGAAAGAATTTTTCAACAAGGATTTCTCCAGTTTTCTCAAATCTAAGGATATTCACCATTACACCACGTACAGCAATCTGAAAGCCAGTGTGGTCGAGCGGTTCAACCGAACATTGAAAACCCATATGTGGAAAGCGTTTACCGCTCAGGGCACGTATCGCTGGTTGGACATGTTACCTGAGCTAGTATCACGTTACAATGACACCAAACATAGAACGATTGGGACCAAGCCACGCCTCGTGACTAAAAATATTCAGCGATTGGATAAACTGTTTAACCCCATAAAAGCAGCTGATCCTAAACGTCACCGACTGAACATTGGGGATTTTGTTCGTGTAAGCAAATTTAAGTCTGTCTTCAATAAGGGCTACACGCCTCAGTGGGGGACTGAACTATTTCGAATTCGTCGAGTCTACTTGGACAGTCCAGTCACCTATTTACTCGAGGACCTCAACCATCAACCCATAAAAGGTAGATTTTATCTCCATGAACTTCAGAAAACAGCATTTCCTCAGCATTATCTTGTGGAAAAAGTGTTGAAACAAAAAGGAAATAAACTCTACGTCAAATGGTTAGGGTTTAACTCTACGTTTAATTCTTGGATCAATAAACTACATGTTGTGTGAACCTGTGTACTTTTTATTTATTCACACATGTTGTACACCACCTATAGCTCTATGTGTACAGCGCTCCGCGCTTCATGCATGTTCATACATGTTTGTCTTTCCCTTTCCTCCTGTGTTCTCTCATACATCACCCCCTCCCCTCTCCCTCCCTTCACCTCCCACCACTGCTGTTTGCAGCTCTTGCCTATCTATTGGTTGTGACATTATTCCGACAAGTTGCATTATACTTTTTACTGATTCAGCGATTCCCACGCTTTGAACATTCTCTTATCGTGCACGTGGACAGATAACACCCACGCGAACACCTGTGCCGGATCAAATTTCACCTGAACTTGCATTTTGTCACGTACGAAGCAAGACAGGATGTAACTTGTTAACAGTTATCGCGCATGTAGATAGATAACGTCCCAAGCGAACACCTGCGGTAGATCAAATTTCACGTCAACTTGCATTTTGTCACGTATGAAGCAAAACAGGATGTCACTGGTTTAGCGTGCCTGTGGTTTCACACATGTGTGTGCATGCCTTTCACACTCCCCTGCAACCACGATGGTCAGATTATTTCACCTTCAAGCGTCACCTGTTGTCAAGTCAGATCGGAGCCTTCCAATAAGCTCAAATGACATTCACCTCCTGTAAGTTTGTTTTCTCTACTCGCTTCGACCAACATAGAACCTAGTTCTCATCACCGTTTACACGTTAAAGGTAAAATATCAGAAAACGCACGCTCGCTCTGTCATACACCGACTCGTCGAAATATCAATTGATCTATTGAACACAGCCACCTTGGTCAGCGACAGGTTTGTTGAAACACACACATCCAGCCGTATCGTCTCTCTCAACCACCACGCTCCATGAAAATTATAAACAGGTAAAGAAAAAGAAAACGTTTTTTCAACATGTATGGCGTTAGGCCCTTTGTGAATTATCTTTTTGGAAAAAAAACTATCTACCACATTTGAAAGGGGGCGTTAGCCCGAGTCCTAGGACACCTCGTACACGTCTCTAGCGTTATTGGTTCGTGAGATATCGGCAAAAATCACAAAAAACACGTGTTTACCCCCAAAATCGCGTTTCCAAAATTTTTTAAAATTACAACGAGTAGTTCATAGCAAAGAGGACGTCTGCCCGAATCCTTGGACCCATCGTACATGCCTCTAGCGTTATTGCTTCGTGAGATATCAACAAAATCACAAAAAACACGTGTTTACCCCAAAACCGAGTTTCCAATTTTATTAAAAATTATAACGAGTGGTCCATAGCAGAGAGGACGTCACCCCGAGTCCTTGGACCTGTCGAACACGCCTCTAGCGTTATTGGTTCGCGAGATATAGCAAAAAGTCTAAAATCACGTTTTTACCCCAAAAAGACTGTGTTTCCAGATTTTCACCTTTTCGACACCGACATTCCCGTAAAGAGCACAACGAGACGAAAAAAACGAATCCAAGCACGCCCTCCTAGCATGGCTCCTTCCATTCCAAGGTCGCAGGGGCTCACCACTTGCTTTTATAAGCAGCTCTGTCCTTACCACACTACTGCAGGTTTTCATTCTAGAGACTTTAAATTTATTTTGGGGGTAGAGGGGGTAGGGACCATTGATTTACGTTAAACAATTTTTTTTGTAGAGTTCCTAGTTTCCAAAATATAGGATTTTCAAAATTCGAGTGTTTTCAAAAAAATATAAAAAATAAAAATTTTTTATTACAAAAAATAAAGGTCATAAAGACTGTTCGTTTGAGCCATGGCACAACGTTCTATCCTGTTTGGTTTTCAAACTATCGCCTATTTTCGAAAACAAAAATTTTCAAAAAAATTTTGAAAAATATAATGAGTGGTCCATAGCAAAGAGGACGTCAGCCCGAGTCCAACAATACCTCATTTGTCAAAATCGGACCATGCGTTCAAGAGATATTTAACATGGCTGAGGCTTAGTAGTAGAGCAAGGGGGGTTTTGAAGTGGGGCAGAACTCCTAGTACTCCACTACTAAAATCCCATATGCGTTCATATGTCATTCATCCGATTCCGATGAAACTTACACGCCAGGGAAGTTGTTCGTCGTGGTAAATCCATTTTACAATATTGGTAGCGCACGAGAAGATGTAACAAATGAGTGATGACGCGCGAAGCGTTCCAACGAAATCCCGTATGCGTTCATATACCTTTCATCGATTGTGTTGAAACTTTGATGAGTTGTTGTGTACACTTACGTGTAGCTTCTAACTTAGTGTATCCATTTCACAGTTGGTAGAGCACGAGTAAATTCAACATATGAGTAACAGCGTACGAATCCTTTAAACAAAATTCCGTATGCGTTATATGCCATTTATCTGATTGCGATGAAACTTTGGAGAGTTGTTGTGCACGCTCCCACGAGTGTTTCTAGATTATTTAATTCATTTCACGATAGTTTAGAGGCAGTTAACAGAAATTGAAAAAATATTGTGTGTCCAAAAGCAGTTCAAGGAACAAAGTTACAACACCTTCTTTGATTGGCAGGACAACGTCTGCCGGGTCAGCTAGTTTTTAAATACATTTTAAAAATTATCTATTTATTTATAATTTTTATGTTTATAATTTACCTTTTTAATTTTAAAATCTAAATTTAATTTTAAATTTTAGTGTGTTTTTTTTTAAATTTTTATATTTTTGTTTTATTTAATTGTTTAATTTTAATATTCTTGATTATACAGTATTTACTGGTTGATATTTTATCCAGCGCCATAAAACTAGACAGATATGATATTTGCTTATCAGAAATTTTACATAATACAAGAAATGTTGTTATAATTACGCTGAAAGTTTCAACTATTAGTAGCTTTGATAATAGCCTACAAACTCTTCTTATAGTAGGTGGTTAATTATATAGACACTATCCTATTGTTACGTGCCACCCCTAGTGGCAGGATCGTTAACTGGATTACAGTGGGTGAAAGCACAACACAATTGTTTCTTTAACGAAATATTAGCTTAATTGCAGGCCAGGAAAAAATACACCACACAATAAGCACTGAACCTCACTTCATAAGACACTACTAGTCACTATAGCTTCCACACTTAGCCTACGTTCACACTACTGTCCTCGCTATTAATACCTGCAACTCTGCCTTGTACACAAACTACAGTTATTTACGATAGCCAGTCACTCACCACTACACACTGCTTCGCTGTCCGCTGGCTAGGGAACAGCCCCCTGTGTTTCGCAATTCACCACAATATCTCTGTCGCACTAGGTAAGTACACACTCCTCAAAATTCAGTCCCTCCGTATGATTCTCGCTGCCTCGCTGTCTGGAGAATCAGCCTCGCTAGGGTCACGTAACTTCGCACGTCACGTCGTCGCACTACTGTCGCTCAGGTAAAAGCACGCACTAGCTCAAAAACACTGTCCCTCCCTCGCTAATGAGGCCGCTTATATAGCGCGCTGGTGACTCAATGAATGCTTCTAGAATCGTCCAGGATTCACGGGTTCTCGAGATTTCCGTCACTGGCTGGATCACGAATATTCTGGAGCATCCCTTTTTCCTCGCAGCCCGTTGCGTAAGGCGCAGGTAATACACAGAGGCAGAGCATAGCCCGGGGCAGCTGTGACTCACGCGGCGAGGCGACGAAACAAACTCCCAGCCGTAACACTATACACGGTTAAACAAAGAATTTTTAGAGTAGCGACTTATGACCCACCCTGTATTGTGTAATTGACAGCTGGCTAGGATTGAAGATCAATTAAGGTGAGGTTGTAAGCCCTATCACCGCCATGTTAAATGTGTCAACTTCATGTTCCTTTTTCTCATTAAGTATTTAACCTGTTGAAACAAAACCTTACAGATATTTAGATCTTTAAATGGTTCTTTTTGGAAATTTGTGTGTTTCTATTTTTTTCTTTCAAATGTTAAATTTTTAAACTTATTTCTCTACGAAAGCATAAAATATTATTTTAAGCCTACTTTTCACTTTTTGCAAAAATGAGGAAAACGTAGATTTATTAGATCGATCCGGGAAAATGTGTGTGTGTCTATCTGTCTGCTGTGTGTGCCCCCCCCACTATCAACTCCTAAATGACTGCAGCAATCAAAACCAAATTTAGTATGAGTAAAGATGAATACCGGAATATCTCAGGCCCATATTTGAAAATGATGCCAATGCTACCAACTGCTGAAAAAACGCACTAGAAATTTTAGCTCCATTTTGGATATCGTGGAAGATATGCATGGGAGCAATTCCAAAATTGGCACACATGCAAAAAATGCAATTTCAGTTTAATTTCCAGGAGACCAAACATGAAAGTGTTGCCAAAATAATTTTAAGCCTTCTGATAGGTCCAATTTTTAAATGCATATAACTTCTACATTATCAATTGGATTTCAATCAATTTTGTATGTAATATGTGTGCATAAACAGATATGACTGAGCGTATGCTTCGGAGCCACCAGGGCTGCCAACTCTTAATAATTGTTCTCTGTATTCTTTTTTATTATTCAAATACCAATATATCAGAAAGTTTGCAAGCTGACAGCTTTAAACTATGCAAACGTATAGTACCTGACATTATAGATTAATTTGGAGTAACTTATATATGTCACTGCTACCAACATGATTCTAAGCCTGCTGATAAGACCAATTTTTAAATACATGTAACTTCTATACTATCAGTTGGATTTCAACCAAATTTCGTATGTGCTATGTGTAACATAACAGATATGACTATAAGTATTCTTTAGAGCAATCACGGCTGCCAACTGTTAATGAATGCTGTCTTTATGTTTATACCCTAATATCAATATATCAGAAAGTATGTAAGCAACAGCTCTATACTTTGCACACGTATAGCACCTGACATTCTAGATTAATTTGGAGTCAGTGCTGCCAACATGATTGTATGCCTGCTGACAGGTCCTATTTTAAAATACATGTAACTTCTATACTAACAAATGGATTTCATCCAAAATTGGCACAACAAGATATCATAATATTTCAGATTATCTCTGACCAGCACACGCATGCCATTGTTGCCAACATGCTTTTACGCGTGCTGATAGATCCAATGTCTAACTGCATGTATCGTCCATGCTATCCATTGGACTTAGACCAAATTCTGTATTCTGTACCTTAAGAGATGGAACTACGAATATATTCAGTGACCAGGGCTGCCAAATGTAGTGCTCTATTAGGCTACATTATACCAGGTATATTTCGAAATAATTAGACATTTCGATATTACCAACTTAATTTCGTCATTATTCTAGATAGGTTCATATACTGTAGAATAATTATTGGCATGAAAAGTAGGCTCTTTAGTTCGTCACGGAACTTCTTGTTGATATTTATGATCGCAGGAAAACATACCATCATTTAGTTGATCATATTGAATTACTGAAAAAGTATTCAGAGCGCTCTTGTTAATACTTCCTGAGAAGAGCACCAGGCCCATATTCAGGATCAACTGGGTGTCTTCATCTTCTCTGTCCCTGTTCTGGTTTATTCTTAACTTCCTAGCTTCTCTAGAGAAAGAGAAGAAAGAGGAGCAGGAGAAGGAGGAGGAGCAGGAGAAGGAGAAGGAGGAGGAGCAGGAGAAGGAGAAGGAGAAGGAGAAGGAGGAGGAGGAGCAGTAGAAGGAGAGAGAGCAGGAGAAGGAGGAGGAGCAGGAGAAGGAGAAGGAGGAGGAGCAGGAGAAGGAGGAGAAGGAGGAGGAGGAGCAGTAGAAGGAGGGAGAGCAGGAGAAGGAGGAGGAGCAGGAGAAGGAGGAGGAGCAGGAGAAGGAGAAAGAGAAGGAGAAGGAGAAAGAGAAGGAGGAGGAGCAGGAGAAGAAGAAGAAGAGGAGGGGCAGGAGAAGGAGGAGGAGGAGCAGGAGAAGGAGAGGGATCAGGAGAAGGAGGAGGAGCAGGAGAAGGAGAAAAGGAAGGAGGAGGAGCAGGATAAGGAGAAGAAGGCGCAGGAGAAGTAGAAAGAGGAGCAGTAGAAAGAGAGAAACGAAGAGAAGGAGAAATATAAGGAGGAGCAGTAGAAGGAGAAAGAGGAGGAGCAGGAGAAGGAGAAGGAGCAGGAGAAGGAGAAAGAGGAGCTGTAGAAAGAGAGAAACGAAGAGAAGTAGAAATATAAGGAGGAGCAGTAGGAGGAGAAAGAGGTGAAGCAGGAGAAGGAGAAGGAGCAGGAGAAGGAGGAGGAGCAGGAAGGGGAGGAGCAGGAGAAGGAGGAGGAGGAGAAGGAGAAGAAGAGGGGCAAGAGAAGGAGAAAGAGGAGGAGCAGAAGAAGGAGAAGAGGAGGGGCAAGAGAAGGAGAAAGAGGAGGAGCAGGAGAAGGAGGAGGAGCAGGAGAAGGAGAAGAAGGCGCAGGAGAAGTAGAAAGAGGAGCAGTAGAAAGAGAGGAACGAAGAGAAGGAGAAATATAAGGAGGAGCAGTAGAAGGAGAAGGAGGAGGAGCATTAGAAGGAGAAGGAGGAGGAGCAGGAAGAGGAGGAGCAGGAGAAGGAGGAGGAGGAGAAGGAGAAGAAGAGGGGCAGGAGGAGTAGAGGAGGGGCAAGAGAAGGAGAAAGAGGAGGAACAGAAGAAGGAGAAGAGGAGGGGCAGGAGAAGGAGGAGGAGCAGGAGAAGGAGAAGAAGGCGCAGGAGAAGTAGAAAGAGGAGCAGTAGAAAGAGAGGAACGAAGAGAAGGAGAAATATAAGGAGGAGCAGTAGAAGGAGGAGGAGCATTAGAAGGAGAAGGAGGAGGAGCATTAGAAGGAGGAGGAGCAGGAGAAGAGAGAGATAATATACCAGTTCTCAGGAACAGATCTCCAAGTGGGGCGTGGCTTTAAATGACCCATAAATGGCGTTCAGCAAATAAGCATATGTACATTATAAATTGGACTTGAGGCTATCAAAATAACATAAAATCTAAAATTCCACTTTTAGACACAAGGCAGCTTACAGCCTCCCCTAGCCTGGCTCTAACTTCCCCAGGTGTGGCTTGCAACTGCACTAATTGTGTAATTACGGTTTTAATGGCGAGTTTAGTTCCAATAGCAGTGTTGATGAAGACAGAATCTCCCTCTCCACGCTGTCTTCTTGCGCTACGGTTGATCACTTTCGTGATACTTTCAATGTTTAGCTTGGCCCATTTGTGGGTCAAATTTTATTTCTTATTCGAGTTACCTAACGTGCAAGCAGATAACAGTTTATCACTTCGTAAGTTGATTGACACTGTAGAGCTACACGTCAGAGCATTGTCCAATTTAAACCAACCTGTAAATCACTGGGATTTATTTCTAGTTCACCTCATTTCTGCAAGATTGGATGCAAATACATTAAAAGCCTGGGAAACAGAACTTTCCCAGAATTTGCAATGCACTTATGAGGCGATTATTAACTTTTTGAAGGCTAGAAGCCAAGTCTTTTCCGCCATAGCTAATCAAAAAACTAGTAGTTCAGATTCAAAAGCCTTCTCAAAAGATAAGGTTAGCAGTTCTAATCAAAGAATTTTAAGATCACAGGCTCTTCCTGTTGATGCTCGGTCACCTAACCAAATGCAAACGTGCGGTCTGTGTCAGCAATCGCATAATTTATACAATTGTGATGAATTTAAATCTTTATCAGTAGATGAAAGACGAAAGTTCATTACGAACAAAAAAACATTGTTTCAACTGTTTGTCAGGAACGCATATGTTAAACAATTGCCGTTCACAACGTTTATGCCTTCATTTTGAGGCTAGACACCATTCCCTTTTGCCCAGACTTGAAAGATCACGGTTATCAGGACCAAGCAGTTCCAACACCAAGTCTAATTCTGAGACTTCTCAAAATAGTGCACAGTCGTATGCTCAAAGTTCTACCTCGCTTGGCAAAGTCCAGGTTTTATTATCTACCATACAGGTTCTATTGAAAAATTCTCACGGGAAATGGGTATCTGTCAGGGAATTATTAGACAATGCCGCTACCAACAATTTTATTAATGAATCTTTGGTACAAAAGTTAGGCCTCCCAAAACATCCTACCTCAATAGAAGTTACAGGAATAAACTGCTCTAAATCGCAATCCTTAAACTTTGCTAAAGTGGATCTGAAGGACTCTAATAATCTTGGTACGCAGTTGCAATTAGATTGTTTGATTATCAAGTCTATAGGCAACAATATTCCTGGCACTTCTTATCCTATTCAAAGTTGGAATATCCCGAATTTTGTCCAGCTAGCTGACCCTCATTTCAACAGAGCTTCGCCCGTAGAGCTTCTTTTCAGCTCAAGCGTATTTTGGCAATGTCTTCATTCCAATAAAGTAAAAATTGCTCCTAATGTTTTCTTCCGCGAAACTGATTTTGGTTGGATCGCTACTGGCCAAATATACCGTAATCCTATTCAAACTGTATCGAATTGTTATTTTGTTGGTACCGATTTGAGTCAAGAGCTAACCAAGTTCTGGGATCTTGAGAATGTTCAGGCTACTTCTTCCTCTTCTAACGAAATTTGTGAAAAGTTATACAAGGAAACCACTGTCCGTACTGCTGAAGGCAGATTTATAGTAACTCTTCCAAGTATTCCGAATCCTCCCGCCATTACGGGCTCGCATTCCAGAGCACTTAGGGCACTATTTGCTATTGAAAATCGGTTCAAACAAGATGCTTCTGTTAAAACTCAGTATGCTTCCTTTATGGAGGAATACGAATCGTTCAATCACATGGAGGTAATTTCTAAATCAGAAGAAATTGATCATCCTTTAAATGAAATAGTTTATCTAAATCATCACCCGGTATGGAAAAATTCCTTAACACAAGACAATATAAGAGTAGTTTTCAATGGCTCATCACCAGATTCCAATGGAGTCTCTTTAAATGATGCCTTGCAATGTGGTCCCATGATTCAAACAGATCTCACCTCTGTTTTGCTTAATTTTCGATGGTTTCCTATTGCTGTAATCTCAGATATTAATCAGATGTACCGGCAGATTCTCGTAAATTCTGAGCAGCAAGATCTGCAAAGAATATTGTGGCGCGATGAGAGTTCCAAACCCATAAAGATATTTAGATTGAAGACTGTGACATATGGCCTGAAGCCTTCAGTCTTTCTTGCGATTCGAACTCTCCACATGTTAGCCGAGCAAGATGGTCATCTGTATCATCCTTTGGCCTCTGAGTCATTAAAAACGGCATTTTATGTTGACGATTTCTTGTGCTCTTTCCCTAATATTTCTGAAGCACTCCTTGTGTACGAAGATTTGAAATCCCTGCTCCTAGGAGGTGGTTTTCCGCTCCATAAATGGACTTCAAATTCTACTGAATATATATCAAAATTTTCATCAGAGATCCCAGTTGATGAATTTGTTGCTATTCCTACTGATGAAGCAGCCGTAAAAGCATTGGGTGTTTTTTGGTGTCTTTCTTCTGATACCTTCTCTTATCAGGTACATTTGTCAGAATCTCCCCCTGTAACTAAGAGACAAGTTCTGTCAGAAATCGCAAAGATCTTTGATCCTTTGCAATATATTGCTCCTATAGTTATTGTTGCAAAAATGTTCTTGCAAAAGCTTTGGTCATTAAAATCAGACTGGGATGAAAATCTCCCCCTTCCTCTTGTAGAAGAATGGTTAGAGTATCGCAGCAGTTTGCTGGATCTCTCCAAGGTTTCTATACCCCGCCTTTTAATTTCTAATCCCTTATACCAGCAGTATGACCTACATGTATTTTCTGATAGTTCAGAACGGGCTTATGGCTGTTGTGCATACATAGTAGGACGTTCCTCAGCCACTTTCCCTGGATTTTCTAATTTAGTGTGCGCTAAATCAAAAGTTGCTCCACTTAAAACGGTATCATTGCCGAGATTAGAATTATGCTCTGCTTTAATGGCAACAGAATTAGCTACTAAACTAAATGTCAGTATAAAGTTAAAATTTTCCCGCACATTTTTTTGGAGCGATTCTTCTATTGTATTAGCTTGGATTTCCAAGCCTTCTTCTCATTGGAATACCTTTGTGGCAAATCGCGTTTCTAAGATTCATGAAGTCTCTCATTCTGAACAATGGAGACATGTTCCTAGCCGTGAAAACCCCGCGGATATAATATCACGTGGTTGCACGCCTAAAAAATTGATTTCCTCAGACCTGTACTGGAATGGTCCTCCTTGGCTAAGTCAGGAATCATCTTGCTGGCCTCGCTTAGCTAATCAATTTGCAGAAGAAATACCTGATGCCCGTAATGACCCTGTCACGTCGCATCTTACTTCTACTTCTACTAGCCTTTTTCATAGATACTCTTCATTTGATAAATTGATTCGTGTAGTGTCTTATATCTTCCGATGGAAATATTTAGTAATTGATCAACCATTGAAGCCTCAACCCTTTCTCACCAGAGTAGAGTTAGAATTTGCTACTTGCAAGGTTTTGTTACTTGTTCAGCAGGAAGTATTTGCTCCTGAAAAGCAAGCTCTTATAAGTGGTAAAGATTTACCCAAGTCTAGCAGGCTTTCACCACTCACTCCTTTTCTTGACCAGGACGGCATAATACGTGTGGGTGGAAGATTAGCTATGTCTAGTTGTGAGGATGGGAAAAAGCATCCCATCATCCTTCCTTCAAAGCATCCTATCACTACCCTTATAATAAAAAAGTTTCATTATAAACACCTTCATGCTGGCACTCGCACCTTGCTCTGTCTAATTCGTGAACTCTACTGGATCATTAATGGCGTTCATGAGGTTTCTTCTGTTGTCAAAAAGTGTATACCTTGTTTTAAGGTTAAACCACGGCCCGCCACGCAGATTATGGGTAATTTACCTCCATTTCGTTCGGAACCTAGTAAGCCCTTCGCTCTTACTGGGATCGATTACGCTGGTCCTTACTTATATCAGACCAATCCCTCTTCATCTAAGCGCAAAATCTTAGGTAAACTTTACATATCGTTATTTGTATGTATGGTGACGGGAGCTATCCACCTTGAGTTGGTTACGAACGCTTCTGTATCTTACCTTTTGGCCGCCTTTTCTAGATTTGCTGCTAGAAGGGGTGTCCCATCTGAAGTCTTTTCAGATAATGCAAAAATTTTTGTAAGCGCTTCTGATCTCTGGAAAAAAGTGTTAAGCTCCCCTTCTGCTAAAGAAAAAATTTCCAACTTTTCCTATTCTAAAGGTTTCAAATGGCATTTCACCCCTCCTTATGCTCCCCATCATGGGGGCCGATGGGAGTCCTGCATCAAACTTACTAAAAGACAGCTTAAGAAAACTCTTGGTCCTACCATACTTTCTTATGAGGAATTCAACTCTTTAATTATTCAAGTCGAAGGTATTGTAAATTCCAGACCTCTGACTCCTCTTTCAAACGATCCTAAGGATCTTTTACCTTTAACACCCAGTCACTTCCTGATTGGCTGTTCGCTTGCTGCTACTCCGCCTTTGCTGGTTCGACGCTGTGATCCTAACCTACCTATCTTTTGGAGAAAAGTAGAATCTTTGCGCTGTTCTTTTTGGCGCCGATGGAAGTTAGAATATCTCAGCTTGCTAAATAGGCGTGAGAAATGGCGGCTTCCTCAACCAGATGTACGAGTGGGGGACATGGTTCTTCTTCGAGACCCATCTCCGCCTCTCGTGTGGAACCTAGGCAGAGTTATTCACTGCCACTTTGGCCGTGATAAACGCCTCAGAGTTGTTGATGTTTTAACTAGTAAAGGTCTTTATACTAGACCCATTTCTGCTATCTCTGTTTTGCCTTTCGAGTCTTAGTTTCTCCTCGTCTGTTATCCATGTTTTGCTTTGACTGATTCTTTTGTTTGTTTTCATTCGGAGTTCTCGGAGCATGATCACTTTCGTGATACTTTCAATGTTTAGCTTGGCCCATTTGTCGGTCAAATTTTGTTTCTTGTTACCGAGATCCCCGAATGGTAATTATTTCTTTGTAAATGTATTAATTGCTTAAACCATATGCATAATCTTGTTATCATTCACCTATTCATAGATATTATAGTTCTCACCTTGAGTGTTCCAGTCGCTCGCTACCTGAAGCGTCCTCACTCCCGACATACAGGGCATCTACTGGTTGATCTGCTGTCTGCTGAGCAGGGTCGACTGACGTCACCCTGACTTTCGTTCGACCAATGGCAGGTCTTTGTCTGGTCGGGCAATCTCCAGCTTCGAGATTGTTCCATGATCACTATTTAAGACGCCACTTGCTGGCGTTCTTCACCACTTCTGATCAATCATCACTTCTGATCACTTCAACCTGCTGGTCACCGCTACTGCATCTCATGACACCATCGCTAGTCTC
Organism: Meconema thalassinum; assembly: GCA_946902985.2. Taxonomy (NCBI): domain Eukaryota; kingdom Metazoa; phylum Arthropoda; class Insecta; order Orthoptera; family Tettigoniidae; genus Meconema; species Meconema thalassinum. The sequence goes on from OX336400.1 coordinate 24,842,270, forward strand.
TACGCTACCTAGCAGTTACGTCACGAGATCTGCACCCTGACGTATTGCTCAAGATGGCAAGAATAATTGCCAGCTGTCGTACTCTTCAAGCCGTACCTTAGATGGGGTACTTTGATTCGTCTTTCGAAGTAGCTGCAGTCCTTTCGACCGCCAACCAATTTTCAAAATGCTACTGGATCACCACTTGGACGCTATAAGTGTCATTCCTTCGCAAGAGAAGAAGAGAGAGTTGACCTTTTTTTTAATCAATTGTGTACTTATCTCTAGGCCATGTACGCCTCCTTCAGAAGAAACTGTGAGGACTTCTTAATCAACGCTTATGCTAGCTGGAACTTTTAAGGAGCTGGCTCTTCAACCCCTTTGAGAAGATAAGTTCAATTTTATGAAGAATTTAAATCATACTAGTTATTTTACACTCTTAATCAGTTTTATGGTTCTCTCTTTTTATAAGGTGCATTTTTTCTATGTTAAGCTCAACTTCTCTCGAATTAAGCCAACTTGTTTCATTGGCATTTCCTTAGTCTGGGTTTCTGTCATCAGGCCCTCACGCTTTGTTCCATTTATAATTATTCATTTCTGTGATAAGCACTTAAGTGCAATTTGTTTATTGGTTATAAATTTATTATTAGAAATAAACATTGTTAATGTATGGTTACCTACATTGGTTCTTTAGTGATGTATTTCATGCCCACTACCCTGCACCGCTTCAGTCTAATTTTCTTGACCAATTGTAGTTATTTTGTCCAGGCTCTCGCCTGATGCGTTCTCCCGTATGGGGAAGTTTTAGGGCAGAACTTCTCTCCAACCGTCCTTCTAAACTCTCCGTGCTTCTCTTAATACTGAAGTTTGAAAGTGCGATAGTCGGTAGATGGTGTCACAGAGCGATAACCGTTCCATTATGTGTGTGTGATTATGCAAACGACGCGCCCGCCATTACAAAGTTGGCAACTGCCTGCCCTCAGGCGTGTTTGTGTGCAGATACACGTTATTATAATACGATCGCAAAGTTTAGTTCCATTCCTCTTGTTTTAACAAGACCTTAGTCAACAGCTCTTGTGATTGGTGAGTGGTCATCAGAGTCAACTTACTTTGTTGAAAATATCTGTTTATAAATTAGCGGACATTGAATTTAATAATAAATAGCAGAGCAGCTTCCCATTGAAAATCTTCTCATGACAGACATATCAGTTATTGATTGATTGATGATGATGATGATAATTGCTGTTTGAAGGGGCCAAACATCTAGGTATTCGGCCCCTAATGGTATGGGTGATAGTGAAAGATGAGATGAGAATGAAAACTATAACTAATACTAACTACAGACTTACATACTAAAATAAACAAGTAGTTCCGTGAAGAACTAAAGCCTATTTTCATATATCCTACTTATGTTAACTGCCACTATCTACATACAACATTTCAGTTTGATTGCTGTAATAGATTCGTAGATATTGAGAACCGACTAAATATTTCGGATGGTCGCCATGTTGGATTTATATATGTAGGTCCTAGAGTTATTTACTGTTACATGAAGATTATTGTGTACGTGTAGCATTCAAACTTCAATCGCATGATTAGGACACAAGAAGTAACAAGGAGATTTTAGAAGTTCGCACAGCTGCCATCTTGTGGTTATGGAAACAATTGAAATAAATTAGATGCCAGAGGATTGACATTCTTATAAGGATTTACTGTACCAAGTTTCACTGCACTCGGATGATTAAATTGCGAGAAACGTCCATGTGAATATTTACACTTCGCGTCGCCGACATGTTGGATTTGTGATCACAAGGTTATTTAAAGTCCTATAGGGGAACTTAAGTGCATAGCCCCAACGAACATTCAAAAATACAGTTTGATTGCTATAATAGATTCGTAGATATTCAGAGCCGTCTAAATATTTCGGATGGTCGCCATGGTGGATTGTTAAATGTATAGGCCATAGAGTCATGTACTATTAAAGGACAATTATTGCGTAGGTTCATTATTCAAACTTTCACATCGATCGCATGATTACGACACAAGAAATGAAAACTTAATTTTAAAATTCGCAAAGCCGCCATCTTGAGGTTATGTAAACAATTGAACTAAATTAGATAAAAGTGTATTACAATGTCTATAAGCATTTCCTGTACCAGATTTCATGGCGGTTAGAACATTAAATCGCGAGAAAGGTCTATTTAAAATTTTCAAATTCGCTTGGCCGCCATGTTCGTTTTGGAGTTAACTGGTTTTTTGAAAGTCTTATAGATGAACTTCCAGTAGTGCCCTTTATCTCCGTACAAAATTTCACGGTGATACCGCTAATAGTTTCAGAGATATAGAATGCCGGTGAAATATTTCGCACATCCGCCATCTTGTGGTTATGTAAACAATTGAACGAAGTTAGATGTCGGTGCATTACAATGTGTATAAACACATACTGTACCAAGTTTTATTGCGTTTGGTTGGTTAAATCGCGAAAAAAGTCGATTTAAAAGTTGCAAATTCGCGTGGCCGCCATGTTGGTTATGTAGATACCAGTTGTTCAAAATTTACATAGGTGAACTTCTAGTAGTTCCCTTTATCACCGTAAAAAATTCCAGGGTGATATCGGGTATAGTTTCGGAGATATTGAATGCTGGCGAAATATTTCGCTCAGCCACCATGTTGGATTGGTGAGACGTAACAAAATTTTAAGGGCACGGTCCGGAATAGTGCTATGAACTTACCGAGTTTCATTGAAATCGCTCCAGCCGTTTAGAAGTTATTAGGGGACACACACACACACACACACGGACAAAAGGTGATCTCACAAGCCTATTTTTTCAAAATTGAAAATAGGATAAAAATTGTTAATAAATATAGGATAAGGCAAATAATGGACAGGAAGAAATGAAGTACCCTCGAATATTGAGGGTTGAGGGACTTGGAAGGAAGGAGAGCCATGAAAGGCAGATAGGAAAGGGAAAGAGGAGAGTGTCCTCCCCAAAGTCAGTGGATAAAGGGGATAAATGGACCCAGCTCAGGAATCCCTCGGGGTCGCCAACTCCCAAACTCACCAGCTGTGAGCCCCTGAGGGTGTAGCACTATCCAGGGTGCACCAGAAGTGATGAGGCTACATACACCCTGCCTCCTTGAGGGCCTTGAGCAGAAGGCAGGAGATAACATAAAAAGAAAAAGAAGGCTGACACCTCGCAGAAGGAGGGAATCAGGAATGATGAGACAAGGGCTAATTAAGGTGGGAAAGGAAGAGACTCCCTAGGCATTGGATACCCTAAATACCGTTGGAGTTGGAAGAGAACAAGAGTTGACCAAGAGAGGTTGACAGGAAAGAAGCCGGAGAGGAGCCCAGCACAAATAAGTAGAAGCAATGCCGGACTCAGCTGGGGATCCTGTGGTCGTCAACTCACGTCCCAGTAGATGTGAGCCCCTGGGGGAGTTATTGACTGTGTGTGTTTTAATCTATTTGACAAACCTGTGTCATTGTAATGACCTTAATTTACGTACCATCCTAGCATTCGCCTGGTGGACCACTTTTAGTGATTATCAAGGTTGTCTCATAAGTAATGTATTTTTTTAAAGTTTGGTGTTTTATAAGATAGAATTGTTCGCCAATACTATTTACAGGGGGCCAAGACTAGAATTGGGTGTGTGTTTGAGTCTTCAGTCCTTTGACTGGTTTGATGCAGCTCTCCATACTTCCATGTCCTGACCTAATCGTTTCATCTCTACATAGCTACCACACCTTACAAACGAGGCAATCTGTTTAACATATTCTAATCTTGGTCTACCCCTACAGTTCTTCTCCTCGACCCTTCCTTCCATAACTAAGCTTGCTATTCCTGGGTGACTTAGTATGTGTCCTACCAACCTATCTCTACTCTTCATTAGCAGTCGCCAGAAACTTCTCTCCTCTCCCACTCGTCTTAATACCTCTTCATTTGTGACCCTATCTACCCATCTGATCTTCATCATTCTCCTGTAACACCACATTTCAAACGCCTCAATTCTCCTCTTTTCTGCTGCGCCAATAGTCCAAGTTTCACTTCCATAGAGTGCCACGCTCCAGACAAAGGCTTTCAAAAGTAACTTCCTAATACCTAAATCTATATACGATGTCAACAGATTCCTTTTCTGTAGAAATGCATTCCTTCCCTGAGCCAACCTACTGTTCGTATCCTCTTTGCGAGAATGTATCAGTCATCAGTTTTGATACACCATCACAAATGGAACATGGAGGTTAGGCTCCTTACACTACTGGAAACAAGATTACAAAGCTGCTGCCGCGGCACGAAGAATATGTGAAGTGGAAGGAGAAGGTATCGTTAATGAGCGTGTGGCACAACGGGGGTTCCAACGTTTCAACACTGGAGAAGAAAACACTACACATTTACCACCTACTGGAAGACCTTCACTATGGTATATTGAGAATGCACGCAGAGGTTTGGAAGAAAATCCACAAAGAAGTACTCGTAGACTGTGAGAAGATGATGATGATGATAATTGTTGCTTTAAGGGGCCTAACATCTAGGCTATCGGCCCCTAACTGTGAGAAGAACTTGGTGCATTAAAAGATACCATACATCGCCAGATTAAGAAACTTGGAAAATCAAACAGAAGCTGCATAAGGTGCGTTCAAAAAGTAACGAGCCAGAGACATAATTACAGAAACCAGTACCTGTATGTTAGAAGTATTGGCCCTGGCTGTTGAGGCACTTGTCCCACTGTGACACGAGGCGGAGAATGGCTGTCTCATAAAATTCCCTGGGCTGCGATGTGAACCAGTTCCGCACGTACAGCTGGACGTTGGCGTCCGAGGTGAATCGTTGGCCCCGCAGAGCCCTTTTCAGGGGATCAAACATGGCGTAATCACAGGGAGAGAGGTCTGGACTGAATGGAGGGTGGCCGAGAACCTCCCATTTGAATTTCTGCTGGAGTGGAGTGAATATGTTGACCGTATTAGGTCGTGCATTGTCGTGGAGCGACCACGGCGGCTATGGCGCTCACTGTCACTCGGCCGTCCTGGGTAATGAGTGCATCAACCAGCTGGACGTTATCATTGGTAATGCAGGGGGGGGGGGTGCCCCAGACCGGGCATCATCGGCTAACGACACCCGTTCTTCCCTGAAGCGCTTGTGCCACGCCTTGACCCTTGCAAGGGACATGCAGGGTTCGCCGTACACTTGTGACATACAGCGATGAATGTCCGTTCCCCCTACTCCTTCCGCTGTCAGAAACCGAACAACAACTCTATGCTCTTCGGCTGACGCCTCCATGTCACTGTTTGCAATGCGACTGGCAGCGTTGGACAATTGATGCATGCTGCTGCTCGCAATGTATCGTCACGTGACGTGCACGCGTGCCCTCTAGCGACGGACTGTGACCTTCCACGCTCTGGTTGGAACCACACCTCGTTACACACGCCACGATTAGCCGATGTAGTCACCGGTTTGCGCATTACAGCCTCCGGCTCGTTACTTTTTGAACGCACCTTATATATCTGTACTTCATGAATTGACTCAACGTAGAGTGGATATCTGTCGTCAGCTTATCCGTAACCCTATGGATGATGGATTTATCAGGAGAATTGTCACGTGTAATGGCAATTGGATCTAATACCACAACACTTACGGCCCGAAGATGTGGCTCAGTCTCCGTCAACCGGCCAAAGTCTTCGTTAAGAAGTATCGGTTCCGCCCCAAAATGATGTGTGTCTGGTGGAGTTTTTAAGGAGTGATTCACTGGGAGTTTGTTCCTAACGGGCTTGCAGTCTATGCGGATCTTTTTTCGTCAACAACTGGAACGAATTCTTGAAATTTTGAGACAGAGATACCCAGCATTAGTTAACCGAAATAGAGTTCTCTTGCAGCAGGACAATGCGAGACCTCATACTGCACGAACAACCATGGCAAAAAACAGTGACAGTCAGTCTGAAAGACTAGACTTTGTATCATTTTAAGTGCTACAAATGCTGAAAAATGCTAGAAAGGCTGGAGGCTTCTCGCTTCTCTCGAAGCCAAAGACTCTTGACATGTTAGAAAATTATCTGCTTACTACTTATCTTGCTTTATAATACTTTACCTTGTTTCAAATTACTCGCTAACGGCAAGTGCAAACCAAGGACAAAGCAAATTCAAGCGCGCGGGATGCCGTCACGCTCACGAGAGCGCGCGGGAACGTGCCCTTCCATCCAGTCTAAAAACACTTATAGTGGGCGATGTATTGAAGATAGAGATATGCTCTCGCGGACTTTTTTTTAAACTTCTTTTCATGCTGACCAATTCTTACGCTCATAGTATATTGATATTTTTAACGGTTTGCCCAGCGTAAGCTTAAGAAGCGCACGGACGCCAAGTTTGTTTTCGACTTTTTCACTGAAATCGTTACTGTTTGGCTTCCTTTGATCATACATAAATTATTTTCTACAGAATCTTTCCTCGAGATATCCTTTACAGAATGGTGAAAACCGCATCAAAATCCATCCAGAGGTTCTCGAGATTACCCGTGACATCCAAGAATTGGGGATTTTTGTCTTATACTAACGATGTAGAGATTGTCGGGGAACACATGCACCAAGCGGTACTATGACGTCATACACCTCAGTGCATCTCGGTACATTTCGTCCCGTCACCGTAACGTAACGCCAGAGCCCAGCGTAACGACGAAGTCGACAAGATCATTTAAAATGATAAAAAATCAGGAATTGGGAGGAGTCGAGCTGCTACCAAGTCCAGCATACAGCCCTGATATTGCACCTTCAGATTACCATATTTTTCGATCCATGGCCTATTTCTTGCGTGGAACAAATTTCGGAACATTGAAGCTGTGGAAGTGGGTCTCGCCGATTTCTTCGCATCAAAACCCAGAGACTGAACCGTCGCGGGATAAGAAACCTCGCTGAAAGATGGCTCAAGACCCAAGAATCTGGTGGTCTCTACTTTGAAGAATACTCTAATATATTGTCAAAAAACTTTCCAAATAAAAGTTTCTTTGAAAAACGACAATCCTTATAAGACACCCCCTGTACTTAGGCTGGCAACACTGTCCACGACTCACGGGTTAAAATATGACAGCCCACTGATGAGGTGCCACCAAGTTCTGTGGAGCTCATACATCGCCCCATCTTTATGATTGAGTCGGCTACTTTAAATTCTAAGGAGCGCGAGATCGATTCTCGTCTTCGTTAATGTAAAGCTCACCTGCGAGACGAGTTGATGACTCAAGCTCGGCGCGAGGCTTATCGCATTCATAGCGCAGTGTCAGCGATCCCCTGGGACCTTATTGATGACGGGGCTTTAAATGTGGCGACATTAAGGCCAATGTAATAATAATAATATAATTTATTTTACTTTTTTAGCGTGAGCTACGTGACTAATTACAAATTATAATTACAAGAACAATGACCAGTGGTGGATCCAGACCTTGCGGGGCCCTGGGCGATATGATAAGGTGGGGCCCACAACAATAGGAAATAAAAAATATCAAATCAAATGGAAAATAGTTTGGTAATAATAATAAAATTCCACAATTCCACTTGAGGGAGTCTTCATCCGAAAAGTCCCTGCGGTCAAGTACCTAGGAGAGTGGATCAAGGCAAACCAGATTGAGAATCTGGCCATAGATACCAGGTGCACCAAGTTCGAGAGGGCCTACCACTCCTGCCGCAGCATCTACGCATCGAAGTTCCTCTCCAAAAACCTAAAACTCAGACACTACAATTCAGTAGTAAAACCATCTGTTCTGTACGCCTCTGAATGCCTCATGATGGCCAGGAAAGGCCCAATCAGGAAACTAGAACTCAAGGAGAGGAAGATCCTGCGGAGGATACTAGGACCTATACGGGAAGAGGGAGGCACCTACAGAATTCGGCACAATGATGAGCTTTACAGCCATCAAGAAGACATTGTAACTTGTATAAGAACAAGTAGTTCCGTGAAGAACTATACAGCCTATTTTCATATATCCTACTTATGTTAATTGCCACTATCAACATACACAATTTCAGTTTGATTGCTGTAATAGATTCGTAGATATTGAGAACCGACTAAATATTTCGGATGGTCGCCATGTTGGATTTTATATATGTAGGTCCTAGAGTTATGTACTGTTACATGCAGATTATTGTGAACGTATAGCATTCAAACTTCAATCGCATAATTAGGACACAAGAAAAAACAAGGAGATTTAAAAAATTTTCACAGCTGCCATCTTGAGGTTATGGAAACAATTGAAATAAATTAGATGCCAGTGGATTAACATTCGGATAAAGATTTACTGTACCAAGTTTCACTGCACGCGGATGGTTAAATTGCGAGAAACGTCCATGTGAATATTTATAATTCGCGTCACCGCCATGTTGGATTTGTGATCACCAGGTTATTTAAAGTCCTATAGGTGAACTTAAGTTCATAGCCCCTATGAACATTAAAAAATTTAGTTTGATTGCTAAAATAGATTCGTAGATATTCAGTATCGTCTAAATATTTCGGATGGTCGCCATGTTGGATTGTTAAATGTATAGGCCATAGAGTCATGTACCATTAAAGGAAAATTATTGCGTAGGTTCATTATTCAAAATTTCACCTCGATCGCACGACTACATCACAAGAAATAAAAACTTAATTTTAAAATTCGCACTGCCGCCATCTTGAGGTTATGCAAACAATTGAACTAAATTAGATACCAGTGGATTACAATGTGTATAAATATTTCCTGTACCAGGTTTCAGTGCGCTTAGAACATTAAATCGCGAGAAAGGTCTATTTAAAATGTTGAAATTCGCTTGGCCGCCATGTTCGTTTTGTAGTTAACCGGTTTTTGAAAATCTTATAGATAGAATTCCAGTAGTGCCCTTTATCTCCGTACAAAATTTTAGGGAGATACCGCTAATAGTTTCAGAGATATAGAATGCCGGTGAAATATTTCGCACATCCGCCATCTTGTGATTATGTAAACAATTGAACGAAGTTAGATGTCGGTGCATTACAATGTATATAAACATATACTGTACCAAGTTTCATTGCGTTTGGTTGGTCAAATCGCGAGAAACGTCTATTTAAAAATCGCAAATTCGGTTGGCCGCCATGTTGGTTTTGTAGTTACCAGGTTTTCAAAAGTCACATAGGTGAACTTCTACTAGTCCCCTTTATCACCGTAAAATATTCCAGGATTATATCGGGAATAGTTTCGGAGATATTGAATGCTGGTGAAATATTTCGCACAGCCGCCATGTTGGATTGGTGAGTCGTAACAAAATTTGAAGGGCACGGTCGAGGTCGCCGGGAATAGTACTATGAACTTTCCGAGTTTCATTGATATCGCTCCTGCCGTTTAGATTTTATTAGGGGGGGCACACACACGAATCACACACACACACACACACACGCACACACACACGGACAAAAGGTGATCTCATAAGCCTATTTTTTTCAAAATTGAAAATAGGCTAAAAAGGCGCCTGGCCTTCTATGGACACTTGACCCGCATGATCCCTTGCCGGCTCACCAGTAAGATCTTCACAGTGGCAGGAAGAGGGAAGGCCTCTAGGACCAAGTGGATCTCTACGGTCAGGACGGATTTAGACCACCTAGGGATCCCACTTAATTCCATACAGGACCGCCAACAATTCCGGCAAGCCATCCGACAGGGAGTTTTTCCTGTATCATTGACAGCTAGGAAGAACACTGGTGTCAGCAGACCACCATGGACGGAGGAAAGAAAGCTGGCTCATAATCAGATGATGAAAGAGTACTGGAAGAAGAGAAAAGACAAAGCGACGAGGAGATACGAGCCCCGTGGTCCTCAGTAGGCCCAAACGAAGAAGAAGAAGAAGAAAATAAAGAATAGTTACAATATTTTGAATACACTACAGTACTTTTTTTTTAATAATATGAAAGAAACCTTTAAGTATAGGTTGGGAATGTAAACAGCACTCTTAGGTTTCTATGTTCGTTGCCAAGAGCCGACTGCGGTGGCGTCTAGTTGTCTAGTTCTGAACTAGGCCTATTAGTCGTCGACGGTGGCGTTTGGCGGCAAAAGTAGGAACTATTTGAAAAATTCAAAGTTGCAGTCCTTACTTGAATTAAAAATCAGATACACACACTAATACAGCCATCACATTTAACACTGGTTATCAGACAGATTCTACACACACCCAAAGTATACGGGGCTACATAACCGCGTTGTAGCAGCCCCTAAACTAAGGAACCAACCAACCTTTAAGTCCCCTTGAATAAGATTGAAATAATAAAATATTACTTTGCGATCTTTTTCCTGGCTGAAGTCTTCTATTATTTCACAGAAATCTAAACTTTCTAATCGGTCACGGGAGGTCATAGCTGCACTGAAAAAGGAATATGAATGATAAATTAGTTTGAAAAGCATAATTAATTAATTAAATTTGAAAAAGCCATGGTGCGGGGCCCCCCGGACCGCGAGGCCCTGGCGGTCGCCCTCCTCGCTCACCCCTTGATCCGCTCCTGACAATAATAATAATAATAATAATAATAATAATAATAATAATAATAATAATAATAATAATAATAATAATAATAATAATAATTGCAGGAAGTGCAATACCGGTCCAGAAACCATAGAGCATATTACCAGCAGCTGCAGAATTCTAGCGCCAACATCTTACACTGAGAGGCATAACGATGTTGCCAAAGTCATTCATCAAGAACTCGCCCTAACCCGATCTCTCATAGTAGGGGGGTAAGGCGGTTTCTAACTCCCCCCACCACCTCTCCCTCTGACGTCACATACTAACCCGCAATACATTCAGGGGCAAAGCCAATATCTCGTCAACCCATGGTCCGATTTTGACAAATGAGGTGTCGTTGGACTCGGGCTAACGCCCTCTTTACAACGGACTACTCATTTCAACCCCTAAATAAAACCTACCCCTACTAGGGGGTGAAATTGTAATTTTTTAGTGAAAGTCTCTTTCCAAATGTGACATGTATAAGCTGCGCTGCTAAAATGAACTTAAACGTGGTTGCTCATATAGTGCATGCGTTTTTCTGGCTGCCGCTATGGATGAACATTTTTGTTTTTGTTTTTTACGCATGCGCACTTTGGATTTTTGTAAGAGGGCGAGCTCTTTGAAATAAATGATTGATAAGAAGAGGTTTTGGTGGTGAGGAGAGAATCAGATAGTCGCCTACTTTCCTACGAAGTTTGCCGATATGTCTCAAACGCAAGGTCGGATTTGGACGTGTGACGTGTCAAATTGATTGTCTCGAAGCCCTATACATGTTATTAATAGGTTAAAGTTTTGAGAATGAGGGAAACAGGCTTTTTGGGGGTAAAACCGTGATTTTAGACTTTTTCCGATATCTCACGAATGCATGGTCGGATTTTGTCCTATGACGTGTCAAATGGCTTGTCTCGAAACCCTGTGTATTTTGGTAATAGGTTAAAGTTTTTGAGAATGAGGGAAACAGAATGTTTTGGGGTAAAACCGTGATTTTAAACGTTTTGCTATATCTCGCGAACCAATCATGCTAGAGGCATGTACGACGGGTCCAAGGACTCGGGGTGACGTCGTCTCTGCTATGGACCACTCGTTATATTTTTTAAAAGTTTTGGAAACGCGATTTTGGGGTAAACACGTGTTTTTTGTGATTTTTGTCGATATATCACAAACCAATAACGCTAGAGACGTGTACGAGGTGTCCTAGGACTCGGGATAACGCCCCCTTTCAAATGTGGTAGATATTTTTTTTCAAAAAATAATTCACATGGGTCTAACGCCATACATGTTGAAAAAAGGTTTTCTTTTTCTTTACCTGTTTATAAAGTTTATGAAGCGTGGTGGTTGAGAGAGACGATACTGCTGGGTGTGTGTTTCAACGAACCTGTCGCTAACCACAAGGACCATGCTTAATAGAACAATCACTATTTCAGCGGGTCGGTGTATGACAGAGCGAGGGTGCGTTTTTCTGATATTTTACCTTTAATGTGTAAACGGTGATGAGAACTTGGTTCTATGTTGGTCGAAGCGAGTAGAGAAAACAAACTTGCAGAGGAGCAGGAGGTGAATGTCATTTGAGCTTATTGGAATGCGCTGATCTGACTTGACAACAAGTGCAATGGAAAAATGACAATGACGCTTGAAGGTGAAATAATCTGACCACCGTGGTGGCAGGGAAGAGCGAAATGCATGTGAACATGTGTGAAACCACATGTACGCTAAACAAGTGACATCCTGTTTTGCTTCATACGTGACAAAATGCAAGTTGACGTGAAATTTGATCTGCCACAGGTGTTCACCTTGGACGTTAGCTGTCCACGTTCACGATAACAGAATGTTCAAAGCGTGGGAATCGCTGAATCAGTAAAAAGTATGATGCAACTTGTGGGAATGATGTCACAACCAATAGATAGGCAAGAGCAGCGAACAGCAGTGGTGGGAGGTGGAGGGGGGAGAGGAGGAGGGGTCATGTAAGAGAGATCATAGGTGGAAAGGGAAAGACAAACATGTATGAACATGCGCGAAGCGCGGAGCGCTGTACACACAGAGCTATAGGAGGTGTACAACATGTGTGAATAAATAAAAAGTGCGTTAATATCTCGCTAACTAATAATCAGAGAGTGTTAAGTGAGGTGTCAAAGGACTCAGGATGGTCAACCCTTTTCCATGACCAACGAATTTACCCTAAAGATCTAAGGTCATTAGCTTTTAATATCTCATGAATCAATAAGGCTAGGGACCTGTATGAGAGGTCGTTGGACTTGAGGTGACATTCTGTTTTTGAATATATTATTTATTTATGTCAAAAGGGCCTAACTGCACTTTTGTTGATATCTCGCTAACTAATAATCAGAGAGGTTCAAGTGAGGTGTCATAGGTCTCAGGATGGTCAACCCTTTTCCATGACCAACGAATTTACCCACAAGATTCAAAACAGCAAGGTCATTGACCTAATATTTTATAAACTAATAATCGAATATCAACATGTGAGGTGTCATAGGACTTAGAATGGTCAACCCTTTCCCATGGCCAATGAATTTTCCCAAAATACTCAATACATCAGGGTCATCGACCTGAGATTTTATAAACTAATAATCGGATACGAACACGTGAGATGTTTACCATGTGTGATGAAACATAGCTAGGTAGAGAAAGATTTAGTGTAGGCTACATGTATGGTGACTGACAAGTCATTGAAACTTCTTTTTCAGATCAAACTGCAGTATAGAGAGAGTATATGTTGCAGGTATGGGTTAGTAATTGACGAACGGTGTACACAAACTTTGATTTATCTATTCAAGAAGTAAGAGTAGACTATCTTTAATTGATTGGTTAAAGAGGATAGCTAAAAACACAAAAAGAATACTCAGTGGTTACCGGGACAAGATGGTCGCTACACACAACAAGCTTTAAATACTTGAAGCTAATAATCTATACGCACACACTCTCGTGTTCTAAACTAAACTGTGTTGCTGTCAGTGTTCAGACAGTAGGCTGATGACAAAATGCATTGCTAACAGAAATATAATCATTTCCGGTTGTATAATGTTACCAGCTATCCATTTTGTGTTGCAGTGTTAAGCACTTTTAGCTCTTGTACTGGTGGTCTTAACTCGATTTCCAGGTCTGAGGCCTAGAACGAGTCAAACTAAGAAACAAGGGCATGGTGGTGTAGTGGTTAAGCTGTTAGCCTTTTCACCAGAGTTCGATTTCAGGTTAATATGCATGTCATAAACATATTAAACAAAACAAAACAGAGATAACGTTTAAAACTGATTACATTTGTGTTTTTTCAAATTAATACTTTGATTACAAAAACAAAGGTGAACTGGGTTTGACATACAGTTAATGCTGTCTATTACACACTAGCCTGTAAGAAAGCCAAATAGCAAAAGGCGTAGGTAGAGCAGTGGTAAAATTGCTATATGTAGAGAACTACCTAGCGGTTTTATGAACTGGCAAAGCTATATCGCATAAACAGTGCAGTATACAATCCAGCAATCAAATTTGTATCTTGTGGAACAGAGAAAATGCACTTTTACCTTGATGGATAGCAAATGAGTGCAGACGAATGACCTATGCATTAACCTACCCTGGGGTTATAACCACGAGGTGGAGGTGTGATTTCACTGTTTAATCATTTAGAGACATGGCTTTTTTGTAACCAGTAGATTTAGTATTTTGTAAATATTCATTTTTGTAATTGTAAATAGTGGAAACATTTTTTGTAATAGTAAATGTTAAATGTATAACTAAAAGTTATTTGGGATAAGTGTGCATGTCAAGGATAAATAGCGTGGTTGTATTTGTTTTTCAAAGACAGGTATGGTTGTGTGAATGTATGACTATAGATAGAATGATAGAGAGAGAGAGAGAGAGAGAGAGAAAGCTTGTGTGTGTGTGTGTGTGGGTAGCATTGATTTTTCAACCAAAGCAAACACGGCAAGGTAGGATGGTGGGGTAATTAATGTATATAGCAAATGGTAAATAGTATACTATATTTTTTTAACACTTGTGTTTTTTTAATGCAGCAGTAGATAGGTGTTATTTTGTAAAACAGTCTTACCTACAGTAGTAGTAGTAGTAGTAGTAGGCCTATATGTTTTTGGAAACAAACAGAAAGAGAATGCACTATTGCCATGGCCAAGCACTTCCATTAAAGTGATTTCAAGAAAATTTAAATCAGCAAATGTGTGTTTTACAAAACTAAACATTCAGCATGGACTAAATCATAAACGTGTCTTCTGTGATATGGAAAAAAATAGGAAATCCATGTTTCCATATCAACACAATTTAAAAACTTAAAACTGACATTTAAAAAATGTAAATGGGAAATTGGCAAATGTGTAAACAACAAAATGGAAAATTCTTGTTTCCATATCATGAAATCCAAAAACTTTAAACTGACATTTTCAAATCGTGTACATGGAAAATTGACAAATGGCAATGTGTGAAATGTGAAAATGAAAAATATGAACAAATGGCTATCATTATTTTAAAAAAATAAAAAACCGTCGTGTTATATCGTTAAAGTGTGAATCAAACCACATCTACTTATTTGGATCACCCGAGACTGAGTAGACCTGTTTTAGTCCTAATATACTTTTAAAATTTTATGTTAAAGCTCAATTTGAACTCAAGAGCTTTAGAGTGCCAGCTAACTATTATAACCGTTACGTCACAAAGACAACTTTACACTACTCTTAATAAACAATAATAAGAAAAAGAATAATAAATGTTGAATTTTTTTTTTAAGGATGAACATGGTGACACTGTTTCTGTTGCACAGTCTGCTAGCTACTAGCCAGCAGCTGGGGTCTTAGAAAACGATACAGTTGACATTTTGTAATGAGATGTGACATGTTTCAAAGTACAGTATTATGGGTTGCTGTTGAGTAAAAACTAATCCTGTACAAGGAAGCAGGGTTCGAACCCCTTACCTAACATTACTATTGCCTGAACATGGCTTGACGACACTGTATTATTATGATACTCGGTACACAAACCATAGATAGAGTGTATTGTTTAAGATCACTTTCTTTCTGAACATAGGTGGAGACTGTTGATGGTTAACAATGGCATTAATATAGTAGGACGTGGGTATAGCAATTAAGAAAAAACAGACAATACCCATACAATATTTTTATTTATTTAATATAAGTACTTGTACAATAGTTACATTCAAAATACATTTCTTTTTTCTCTATTACTACTTAGTCCTTTTTGATTCTCTTGCATATGAAGGGTAGATAACCTTGTAGTTCAGCCCCTTAAAACAACAACAACAACAACACAACCTTTTGCATAGTCTGTGATGTTGACGACTCTTGAGATGTGGAAGATGGATTAAACATAACTTTTACAGCAGGGGTTAAATGTTGCTCAATAAACACTGCACTATTTTGAGTAGCAACATTTTTTTCTTGTACTAGCTTTTTAGCATTGTCATGATTATTTGTTGACACCAACAGTGTTTCATCTGGTACACCACATTGATGATCACTCACACTTAAAACCTTACCATTTCTACTTTTTAGATTGCCTCGACATCTTTTTGACCTCTCTTTTGAGCATTGCCAAAATATTATTCCTTTTACATTTTGACGATTATAGTTATAAGAGTAGCCTTTATAGAGTACACGTTGTTTACCTTTGTTAGTTGTAGTAAGTTCCATAGTAGCAACTAACCTGTTAGTATGATTTGCTCACTACAAAGGTTATAACTGTTCTGATAATACAATCATTTAGCGTTGGCTTTTATATTTAATATGTACAGTTTGAAGTGATAGCAAAAGTGAGAGCAAAATGGTAGCAGAGTGGTAGAAAATATAACATGTATTGTTAAGAAATAGTTTAAGCTGTTATGTGGATCCATTACATAATAATTTTAGCACGACGAAGCTCATTTTCTATATCCAATAGTTCTTCCTCATATTCAGTATAACCAGCCTGTTTATAGACATGCAGTTGCTGAAGCCGCCGGATTAGCTTACTTGGATTGTTCCAGTAGACAAATTTAACAAATGATTTTTTAGTTGTAAACAAAGCATTACCATTATCATTATTATCTTCATCATCAACATCATCATCATCATAACCATTATCATTATCATCATCATCATTATCATCATCATCATGATCATTATAATCCTCATCACTATTACTATATAGTCCTTTTTGATCCTTTTGCAATACCACATTTTGCACAGTCTGTGTTGCCCTTGATAATGTTGGGAGTTTTTCAGACATTGACAACTGTCCTAACACGACTTTCTGAGGAGATGATACATGCTTCTTAACAAACAATGCACTATCTTGAGCTGCAATATCTTTTTCTGGGACAAGTGTTTTAGCATTTTGAAGAGTTTTTTTAAACAGCAACGATGTTTTATCTGGTACACTACATTGATGATCACTCATACTTAAGACATCACTATTTTTACTTTTCAGCTCACCTCGACACTGTTTTGAACGATGTTTTGAACAACGCCAAATAACAGTTCCATTTTTATTGGTTCGTTTTACAATATATTTATATCCTTTATAGAATGCGTATGGCATACCATTGCTATTTGTTGATACTTCCATGTCAATTGTCAAGCATGAACTAATCTCTAGCAAAGTTCACTCGATAATATAAATAATTTCTAAACCCCAGTAGTGAATAGTCAGTTGTTTTTGATCTATGCAAGCGTAAACATGTCACATACACTGGTGATGGATACTCAAGGCTTTAAGGTCAATGAAAACAAGTACAGTATATATTTAAATAGGTGGCTATCATTGATTGCACAACACGCGGGTCACCATATCTTTTTTTCTTTCGGACTAGTGTTTTAACATTTGAAGAGTGTTTTAAACAGCAACGATGTCTTATCAGTCACACTACATTGATGATCACTCACACTTAAGACCTCGCTATTTTTACTTTTTAACTCACTTTGACACTGTTTTGAACGATGTTTTGAACAACGCCAAATAACAGTTCCATTTTTATTGGTTCGTTTTACAATATACGTATAACCTTTATAGTATGCATATGGCTTACCATAACTATTCGTTGATACTTTCATATCAATTTTCAAGCATGAAATAATCTCCAATAAATTTCGCTCGATAATAGAAATAATAGTTTAAAGTGGGTGCGAAGGTGGGTGCAAAAGTGGGTGCAAAAGTGAGTGTAAAAGTGGGTGTAAACGTGGGTGCAAAAGTGGGTGCAAAAGTGAGTGCAAAAGTAGGTGCGAAAGTGGGTGTGAAAGTGGGTGCAGTTTATAGTAGGCACCATTTTTACTAGAATGTGATTTGAGTAAATGTAATTTCTAAACCCAAGTAGTGAATAGTCAGTTGGTTTTGATTTATGCAAGCGTAAACATGTCTCATACACTGATGATGGATACTCAAGGCTTCTTGGTCAACAAAAACAAGTATATAGTTAAAGAGGTAGCTATTATTGATTGCACAACACTGAATCTATTTTTGAAATTTTGACAAAGGGTCTAAGTGCACTTTTGTTAATATCTCGCGAACCAATAAGACTACGGCATTGTATGAGGTATTGTTGGACTTTTTGCCGAAGACTGCTGGTAAACACTTATGTTCCCACGACCTTTTTAAAGATGGCGGCTGACCCACGAGGGGTGATTAAAACGTATTCCAAGCGACGCTTGTCGATAAGCAAACCAATAATCAAAGGGGGGTGTGACAGAGCTTGAGGCGATAACCCCTTTTGATTGATCCCTGTTGATTTGCCCCTTTGGACTGGTCCCCGTTGACAAGTCCCTCTGAACGGGTCCTTTTTGAAGGGAGTCATTTATGACGGGCCCCTGCTGACGGGTCACTGTGGACGGATCCCTGTGGACAGGTCCCTGTTGACAGGTCCTTTTGACTAATCCCTTTGGACCTGTCAACAGGAACCTGTCCACAGGGATCCGTCCACAGTGACCCGTCAGCAGGGGCCCGTCATAAATGACTCCCTTCAAAAAGGACCCGTTCAGAGGGACTTGTCAACGGGGACCAGTCCAAAGGGGCAAATCAACAGGGATCAATCAAAAGGGGTTATCGCCTCAAGCTCTGTCACACCCCCCTTTGATTATTGGTTTGCTTATCGACAAGCGTCGCTTGGAATACGTTTTAATCACCCCTCGTGGGTCAGCCGCCATCTTTAAAAAGGTCGTGGGAACATAAGTGTTTACCAGCAGTCTTCGGCAAAAAGTCCAACAATACCTCATACAATGCCGTAGTCTTATTGGTTCGCGAGATATTAACAAAAGTGCACTTAGACCCTTTGTCAAAATTTCAAAATTAGATTCAGTGTTGTGCAATCAATAATAGCTACCTCTTTAACTATATACTTGTTTTTGTTGACCAAGAAGCCTTGAGTATCCATCATCAGTGTATGAGACATGTTTACGCTTGCATAAATCAAAACCAACTGACTATTCACTACTTGGGTTTAGAAATTACATTTACTCAAATCACATTCTAGTAAAAATGGTGCCTACTATAAACTGCACCCACTTTCACACCCACTTTCGCACCCACTTTTGCACTCACTTTTGCACCCACTTTTGCACCCACGTTTACACCCACTTTTACACTCACTTTTGCACCCACTTTTGCACCCACCTTCGCACCCACTTTAAACTATTATTTCTATTATCGAGCGAAATTTATTGGAGATTATTTCATGCTTGAAAATTGATATGAAAGTATCAACGAATAGTTATGGTAAGCCATATGCATACTATAAAGGTTATACGTATATTGTAAAACGAACCAATAAAAATGGAACTGTTATTTGGCGTTGTTCAAAACATCGTTCAAAACAGTGTCAAAGTGAGTTAAAAAGTAAAAATAGCGAGGTCTTAAGTGTGAGTGATCATCAATGTAGTGTGACTGATAAGACATCGTTGCTGTTTAAAACACTCTTCAAATGTTAAAACACTAGTCCGAAAGAAAAAAAGATATGGTGACCCGCGTGTTGTGCAATCAATGATAGCCACCTATTTAAATATATACTGTACTTGTTTTCATTGACCTTAAAGCCTTGAGTATCCATCACCAGTGTATGTGACATGTTTACGCTTGCATAGATCAAAAACAACTGACTATTCACTACTGGGGTTTAGAAATTATTTATATTATCGAGTGAACTTTGCTAGAGATTAGTTCATGCTTGACAATTGACATGGAAGTATCAACAAATAGCAATGGTATGCCATACGCATTCTATAAAGGATATAAATATATTGTAAAACGAACCAATAAAAATGGAACTGTTATTTGGCGTTGTTCAAAACATCGTTCAAAACAGTGTCGAGGTGAGCTGAAAAGTAAAAATAGTGATGTCTTAAGTATGAGTGATCATCAATGTAGTGTACCAGATAAAACATCGTTGCTGTTTAAAAAAACTCTTCAAAATGCTAAAACACTTGTCCCAGAAAAAGATATTGCAGCTCAAGATAGTGCATTGTTTGTTAAGAAGCATGTATCATCTCCTCAGAAAGTCGTGTTAGGACAGTTGTCAATGTCTGAAAAACTCCCAACATTATCAAGGGCAACACAGACTGTGCAAAATGTGGTATTGCAAAAGGATCAAAAAGGACTATATAGTAATAGTGATGAGGATTATAATGATCATGATGATGATGATAATGATGATGATGATAATGATAATGGTTATGATGATGATGATGTTGATGATGAAGATAATAATGATAATGGTAATGCTTTGTTTACAACTAAAAAATCATTTGTTAAATTTGTCTACTGGAACAATCCAAGTAAGCTAATCCGGCGGCTTCAGCAACTGCATGTCTATAAACAGGCTGGTTATACTGAATATGAGGAAGAACTATTGGATATAGAAAATGAGCTTCGTCGTGCTAAAATTATTATGTAATGGATCCACATAACAGCTTAAACTATTTCTTAACAATACATGTTATATTTTCTACCACTCTGCTACCATTTTGCTCTCACTTTTGCTATCACTTCAAACTGTACATATTAAATATAAAAGCCAACGCTAAATGATTGTATTATCAGAACAGTTATAACCTTTGTAGTGAGCAAATCATACTAACAGGTTAGTTGCTACTATGGAACTTACTACAACTAACAAAGGTAAACAACGTGTACTCTATAAAGGCTACTCTTATAACTATAATCGTCAAAATGTAAAAGGAATAATATTTTGGCGATGCTCAAAAGAGAGGTCAAAAAGATGTCGAGGCAATCTAAAAAGTAGAAATGGTAAGGTTTTAAGTGTGAGTGATCATCAATGTGGTGTACCAGATGAAACACTGTTGGTGTCAACAAATAATCATGACAATGCTAAAAAGCTAGTACAAGAAAAAAATGTTGCTACTCAAAATAGTGCAGTGTTTATTGAGCAACATTTAACCCCTGCTGTAAAAGTTATGTTTAATCCATCTTCCACATCTCAAGAGTCGTCAACATCACAGACTATGCAAAAGGTTGTGTTGTTGTTGTTGTTGTTTTAAGGGGCTGAACTACAAGGTTATCTACCCTTCATATGCAAGAGAATCAAAAAGGACTAAGTAGTAATAGAGAAAAAAGAAATGTATTTTGAATGTAACTATTGTACAAGTACTTATATTAAATAAATAAAAATATTGTATGGGTATTGTCTGTTTTTTCTTAATTGCTATACCCACGTCCTACTATATTAATGCCATTGTTAACCATCAACAGTCTCCACCTATGTTCAGAAAGAAAGTGATCTTAAACAATACACTCTATCTATGGTTTGTGTACCGAGTATCATAATAATACAGTGTCGTCAAGCCATGTTCAGGCAATAGTAATGTTAGGTAAGGGGTTCGAACCCTGCTTCCTTGTACAGGATTAGTTTTTACTCAACAGCAACCCATAATACTGTACTTTGAAACATGTCACATCTCATTACAAAATGTCAACTGTATCGTTTTCTAAGACCCCAGCTGCTGGCTAGTAGCTAGCAGACTGTGCAACAGAAACAGTGTCACCATGTTCATCCTTAAAAAAAAAATCAACATTTATTATTCTTTTTCTTATTATTGTTTATTAAGAGTAGTGTAAAGTTGTCTTTGTGACGTAACGGTTATAATAGTTAGCTGGCACTCTAAAGCTCTTGAGTTCAAATTGAGCTTTAACATAAAATTTTAAAAGTATATTAGGACTAAAACAGGTCTACTCAGTCTCGGGTGATCCAAATAAGTAGATGTGGTTTGATTCACACTTTAACGATATAACACGACGGTTTTTTATTTTTTTAAAATAATGATAGCCATTTGTTCATATTTTTCATTTTCACATTTCACACATTGCCATTTGTCAATTTTCCATGTACACGATTTGAAAATGTCAGTTTAAAGTTTTTGGATTTCATGATATGGAAACAAGAATTTTCCATTTTGTTGTTTACACATTTGCCAATTTCCCATTTACATTTTTTAAATGTCAGTTTTAAGTTTTTAAATTGTGTTGATATGGAAACATGGATTTCCTATTTTTTTCCATATCACAGAAGACACGTTTATGATTTAGTCCATGCTGAATGTTTAGTTTTGTAAAACACACATTTGCTGATTTAAATTTTCTTGAAATCACTTTAATGGAAGTGCTTGGCCATGGCAATAGTGCATTCTCTTTCTGTTTGTTTCCAAAAACATATAGGCCTACTACTACTACTACTACTACTGTAGGTAAGACTGTTTTACAAAATAACACCTATCTACTGCTGCATTAAAAAAACACAAGTGTTAAAAAAATATAGTATACTATTTACCATTTGCTATATACATTAATTACCCCACCATCCTACCTTGCCGTGTTTGCTTTGGTTGAAAAATCAATGCTACCCACACACACACACACACACAAGCTTTCTCTCTCTCTCTCTCTCTCTATCATTCTATCTATAGTCATACATTCACACAACCATACCTGTCTTTGAAAAACAAATACAACCACGCTATTTATCCTTGACATGCACACTTATCCCAAATAACTTTTAGTTATACATTTAACATTTACTATTACAAAAAATGTTTCCACTATTTACAATTACAAAAATGAATATTTACAAAATACTAAATCTACTGGTTACAAAAAAGCCATGTCTCTAAATGATTAAACAGTGAAATCACACCTCCACCTCGTGGTTATAACCCCAGGGTAGGTTAATGCATAGGTCATTCGTCTGCACTCATTTGCTATCCATCAAGGTAAAAGTGCATTTTCTCTGTTCCACAAGATACAAATTTGATTGCTGGATTGTATACTGCACTGTTTATGCGATATAGCTTTGCCAGTTCATAAAACCGCTAGGTAGTTCTCTACATATAGCAATTTTACCACTGCTCTACCTACGCCTTTTGCTATTTGGCTTTCTTACAGGCTAGTGTGTAATAGACAGCATTAACTGTATGTCAAACCCAGTTCACCTTTGTTTTTGTAATCAAAGTATTAATTTGAAAAAACACAAATGTAATCAGTTTTAAACGTTATCTCTGTTTTGTTTTGTTTAATATGTTTATGACATGCATATTAACCTGAAATCGAACTCTGGTGAAAAGGCTAACAGCTTAACCACTACACCACCATGCCCTTGTTTCTTAGTTTGACTCGTTCTAGGCCTCAGACCTGGAAATCGAGTTAAGACCACCAGTACAAGAGCTAAAAGTGCTTAACACTGCAACACAAAATGGATAGCTGGTAACATTATACAACCGGAAATGATTATATTTCTGTTAGCAATGCATTTTGTCATCAGCCTACTGTCTGAACACTGACAGCAACACAGTTTAGTTTAGAACACGAGAGTGTGTGCGTATAGATTATTAGCTTCAAGTATTTAAAGCTTGTTGTGTGTAGCGACCATCTTGTCCCGGTAACCACTGAGTATTCTTTTTGTGTTTTTAGCTATCCTCTTTAACCAATCAATTAAAGATAGTCTACTCTTACTTCTTGAATAGATAAATCAAAGTTTGTGTACACCGTTCGTCAATTATTAACCCATACCTGCAACATATACTCTCTCTATACTGCAGTTTGATCTGAAAAAGAAGTTTCAATGACTTGTCAGTCACCATACATGTAGCCTACACTAAATCTTTCTCTACCTAGCTATGTTTCATCACACATGGTAAACATCTCACGTGTTCGTATCCGATTATTAGTTTATAAAATCTCAGGTCGATGACCCTGATGTATTGAGTATTTTGGGAAAATTCATTGGCCATGGGAAAGGGTTGACCATTCTAAGTCCTATGACACCTCACATGTTGATATTCGATTATTAGTTTATAAAATATTAGGTCAATGACCTTGCTGTTTTGAATCTTGTGGGTAAATTCGTTGGTCATGGAAAAGGGTTGACCATCCTGAGACCTATGACACCTCACTTGAACCTCTCTGATTATTAGTTAGCGAGATATCAACAAAAGTGCAGTTAGGCCCTTTTGACATAAATAAATAATATATTCAAAAACAGAATGTCACCTCAAGTCCAACGACCTCTCATACAGGTCCCTAGCCTTATTGATTCATGAGATATTAAAAGCTAATGACCTTAGATCTTTAGGGTAAATTCGTTGGTCATGGAAAAGGGTTGACCATCCTGAGTCCTTTGACACCTCACTTAACACTCTCTGATTATTAGTTAGCGAGATATTAACGCACTTTTTATTTATTCACACATGTTGTACACCTCCTATAGCTCTGTGTGTACAGCGCTCCGCGCTTCGTGCATGTTCATACATGTTTGTCTTTCCCTTTCCACCTATGATCTCTCTTACATGACCCCTCCTCCTCTCCCCCCTCCACCTCCCACCACTGCTGTTCGCTGCTCTTGCCTATCTATTGGTTGTGACATCATTCCCACAAGTTGCATCATACTTTTTACTGATTCAGCGATTCCCACGCTTTGAACATTCTGTTATCGTGAACGTGGACAGCTAACGTCCAAGGTGAACACCTGTGGCAGATCAAATTTCACGTCAACTTGCATTTTGTCACGTATGAAGCAAAACAGGATGTCACTTGTTTAGCGTACATGTGGTTTCACACATGTTCACATGCATTTCGCTCTTCCCTGCCACCACGGTGGTCAGATTATTTCACCTTCAAGCGTCATTGTCATTTTTCCATTGCACTTGTTGTCAAGTCAGATCAGCGCATTCCAATAAGCTCAAATGACATTCACCTCCTGCTCCTCTGCAAGTTTGTTTTCTCTACTCGCTTCGACCAACATAGAACCAAGTTCTCATCACCGTTTACACATTAAAGGTAAAATATCAGAAAAACGCACCCTCGCTCTGTCATACACCGACCCGCTGAAATAGTGATTGTTCTATTAAGCATGGTCCTTGTGGTTAGCGACAGGTTCGTTGAAACACACACCCAGCAGTATCGTCTCTCTCAACCACCACGCTTCATAAACTTTATAAACAGGTAAAGAAAAAGAAAACCTTTTTTCAACATGTATGGCGTTAGACCCATGTGAATTATTTTTTGAAAAAAAATATCTACCACATTTGAAAGGGGGCGTTATCCCGAGTCCTAGGACACCTCGTACACGTCTCTAGCGTTATTGGTTTGTGATATATCGACAAAAATCACAAAAAACACGTGTTTACCCCAAAATCGCGTTTCCAAAACTTTTAAAAAATATAACGAGTGGTCCATAGCAGAGACGACGTCACCCCGAGTCCTTGGACCCGTCGTACATGCCTCTAGCATGATTGGTTCGCGAGATATAGCAAAACGTTTAAAATCACGGTTTTACCCCAAAACATTCTGTTTCCCTCATTCTCAAAAACTTTAACCTATTACCAAAATACACAGGGTTTCGAGACAAGCCATTTGACACGTCATAGGACAAAATCCGACCATGCATTCGTGAGATATCGGAAAAAGTCTAAAATCACGGTTTTACCCCCAAAAAGCCTGTTTCCCTCATTCTCAAAACTTTAACCTATTAATAACATGTATAGGGCTTCGAGACAATCAATTTGACACGTCACACGTCCAAATCCGACCTTGCGTTTGAGACATATCGGCAAACTTCGTAGGAAAGTAGGCGACTATCTGATTCTCTCCTCACCACCAAAACCTCTTCTTATCAATCATTTATTTCAAAGAGCTCGCCCTCTTACAAAAATCCAAAGTGCGCATGCGTAAAAAACAAAAACAAAAATGTTCATCCATAGCGGCAGCCAGAAAAACGCATGCACTATATGAGCAACCACGTTTAAGTTCATTTTAGCAGCGCAGCTTATACATGTCACATTTGGAAAGAGACTTTCACTAAAAAATTACAATTTCACCCCCTAGTAGGGGTAGGTTTTATTTAGGGGTTGAAATGAGTAGTCCGTTGTAAAGAGGGCGTTAGCCCGAGTCCAACGACACCTCATTTGTCAAAATCGGACCATGGGTTGACGAGATATTGGCTTTGCCCCTGAATGTATTGCGGGTTAGTATGTGACGTCAGAGGGAGAGGTGGTGGGGGGAGTTAGAAACCGCCTTACCCCCCTACTTCTCATACACGACAGAACGCCTTATTACAAATACTCTCCAGAAAGTGTGCTGAAAAACGAAGATTACAAGCTGTATTGGGATCGCACTATTCAAACAGACAAAACAACTCCTCATAATAGACCAGACATAACTTTAACTGATAAGAAGAACCATCACACGTACTTGATTGACATATCTGTTCCGAATGGCCATAATATCCACCATAAATACCGAGAGAAGGTT
The DNA here is from genome assembly GCA_946902985.2 of Meconema thalassinum. Classification (NCBI taxonomy): domain Eukaryota; kingdom Metazoa; phylum Arthropoda; class Insecta; order Orthoptera; family Tettigoniidae; genus Meconema; species Meconema thalassinum. The sequence continues at coordinate 24,868,491 of OX336400.1, forward strand.
GATAAATATACTCCTCTAGCTATGGAGGTGGCTAGAATCTGGAGTCAAAAGAATGTGACGATTCTTCCTTTCCTCCTTTCTCCCACTGGCCTGACATCTAAATCCTTTTCAGTAAATCTAGCTACACTAAATCATCCCATATTCACCCATACTATTGCACAAAAGGCTGCAATTCTGAAAACCTGCAGCATCGTTAGAGGGTTTTTGAATACACATTAGGATTTTTCTTTGGACCCTCTTGTGAAAACGAGACGTGGAAGATAAGAAGAGAAGACAAAATTAACTGTCAAACATCTGTGCTATTCGAAAATGTATGCAATAGGCTTAAGTGTTACTTGACTCATTTTCTTGTACGTAATGTACCGATATGAGTCATGGTACCGACTGTAAGTTGAGTAAATAAAGAGATAATAATAATAATGATAATAATAATAATAATAATAATAATAATAATAATAATAATAATAATATCCCTTACTACAAGTATCATCCACCATCCCTCCTCGAAAATGAACTGTGTAAAATATACTGGGACACTGGTATTGTGACAGATAAAACAATAGATCACAATCGACCAGACATAATAGTAGTAAATAAGGCTGATGGCACTACATTTATAATAGACATAGCAGTCCCGAACGACACCAACATCGAACGTAAACACAATGAAAAAATCTCCAAGTATAGACAGCTTGCAGAGGAAATCAAGAGGATATGGAAGATGAACTGCGTCCGGATAGTGCCTGTAATCTTGTCAGTCAACGGCCTCATACCTCACACACTCCACAAGAGTCTGAAAGAATTGGATCTTCCGCCGACCATCTACAAGAGTATGCAGCATTCGGTCCTATTGTCCACATGCAATATTGTGCGATCCTTCCTTGCTAATGAATGAGTGATTATGAACTCTTATATTTTGTATATACATTATATGTATTATAGTTTGTATTATAGTTTTTATGTATTGTTGTAAAGCACTTGGTTTAACCCGTGCTTTAGAGTAACCCATGTTTGTAATGGTGAATTGAGTAAATAATAATAATATCATATCAGGCATTACTGTTCAGTTATTCGTCCAGCAGAATGCCTTGCAATGAATAAGAAAGGTTTAGTTGAAACGTTAGAGACCAAAGAACGAAAAATCCTGAGAAAGATCCTAGGAGAGTACAGGAGGCGACATAACATCGAACTCTACATAGGTATGGAAAGGATAACGGACTTGATGCGAAAAAGGAGAATTAGTTTCTATGGCCACATAACACGCATGAGCTCGCAGAGACTGAACAACCGCATATTTTCCTACTTTGTAGACAAGGAAACCAAGGGCCCATGGTTCTCCGAGGTCGAAAAAGATCTTATAGAAGTAGATATTTCGCTTGAGGACATTTAAGAACGTCTTCCTCTCCAGAAAAGAACTTAGAGCACTTCAGCGATTCCAAGAGAAGCCAAAACTGAGAACAGGCACGAAGTGGATGGCTGACAGAGAGGAGGCGCACAGGAAACGGATGGACTACTGGGAAAAGATTGAAGCTCAAAGAAGGAAACAGTTGAAGTAACGAGGTCCATAGCAGGCCGAAACGAAGAAGAAGAATACCATATGAAGAAACTCAATAGGCTACATGGAAGGATCCGTTGGTTATCTAGATAGAAAACCTCTAAAGACTAAATTCATCAAGTAAATTAATTCAAGTACTCAGGAGAAGTAGGTTAGTTGGTTGGTTCCTCAGATTAGGGGCTACGACAACGCTGTCATGTAGCCCCGTGTACTTTGGGTATGTGTAGAATCTGTCTGATAACCGGTGTTAATTGTGATGGCTGTATTAGAGTGTGTTATCTGTTTTTAATTCAAGTAAGGACTGCAGATGATCAATTTCAAGTAGTTCCTACTTTTGCTACCAAATGTTACCGTCAACTACACCTAGCTGCGAGCTTGGCTACTACTATAGATGCCATCGTAACCAGCGCCTGGTGACGAATGTTGGAACTTGAGAGCATTAATCAATCTATCAATTTGCCGAGAAAATTACTGCTCGGACCAATAAATAATTGACTGAAAAACGGAGAAAGAGTATCAGTGCCCAGATGAAGAGATTTTGGAAAAAAGAATTAACAATGAACTATTTATTTTCACCTAAAGTCAATATTTACGGCTTCGGTCACACTGTGATCTTCTTGAGCTGGTGAGTAGTACTACAGGGTCTTTCATATAAAGTAAGAACGGCAAGCGGCAGTTTTGTTATTCGCTGCTGTGGTGGCCTTGGCCGAGCTTGTGGCGCGCCACGGCCCCCTGCAGTTCCATTGAAAGCGCACGCATAACACATAAGAGGGCTGTTTTTTTTGGTGTTTTTTTCAAGTTCCGATGGACTGTATAAAAATAACAGATTGACATACCAAACCGATTTTACTACTAAATGTTGGCGTGTTCTTTTCGTATGTCTCTATATAATCGCCAAAACGATTGAAACATCTGTCGTATCGTTACACCAGCTTTCCAATGCCCTCGGCTAAAAATTCTGCCGCCACTGAGGTGAGTACGTCTGGACAGTCTCCTGAAGTCCTCCCTTTTTGGCGAGGTGTTGCCGCCCAACCACACCTTCAATTCTCGAAAAAGGGGGAAATCATTCACTACCGCACTGTACCAACGTTACGATAGAATTTTACAAAGAATTCAAGTGTGAAGCTTTGGACCATCTGCCGTTTAGTCCAAACCAGCACAGAATGATTTTCACCTTTTTTGAAGAATTGAAGTTATGGTTGGGCGGCAACGTCTCGTCAAAAAGGAAAAACTTCAGGAGACTCTCCAGATGTACCCACCTCAGTGGCGGCAGAATATTTTGCCGAGGGCATTGAAAATCTGGTGTAACGATACCACAAATGTTTCAATCGTTTTGGCGATTATGTAGAGACATACGAATAAAACAAGCAAACATTTAGTAGTAAAATCAGTTTGGTATTTCAATCTGTTATATTTATACAGTCCATCGGAACTTGAAAAATAAAAAAACAGCCCTCATATTACGTACTATGCGCGCGCTTTCAATAGTACAGCAGGGGGCCATGGCGCGCCACAAGCTCGGCCAAGGCCATCGTAGCAGGGAATAACAAAACTGCCGCTTGCTGTTCTTATTTTACATGAAAGACCCTGTATTTCTAAAGTTCACATAGATTTTTTTTACAAAAAAACAGATCTGTTACAATAAATTTTGTAAATCAAGCATTTTTTGTCTCGTCTTGAAAGACAGCGTAGAAATGAGGGATGTGTATGTGAAATTATGTAGCCTACTGTTTTTTGAAGCAGGTTATACAAATTCTTGATGCGCATTAGCTAGGTATAGTATAGAAAACATTGGAATGTGTGGCGAAGTTATGTTGAAAATGTATCTGTTTTATAGTTGCCAAGAAACTAAATATCGTGGTCAAAATGGCAATTCATTATCATCATCACTCACGAAGCTCTCTTTGGGAACCGCTATGGGATTATTTGACGCGAAAATACCGCCCATCGCCACATACGGGATAGAAATCATCTGGGAGAAACTGACCCTGGCGGACTTGAGGACGCTCGAGGCAGTGAAGTCGCGCTTCCTAAAAGCAACCCTGGGATCATCAAAATATGCAAAATCTAGACTAGTGTACGAACTTGCCAAGGAAAACTTCTTCATTGAGGACCTCCGGAGGAAGAGAGGACTACCATCTACGAATGCATGGAAAAGACTAATGCATGAGAGAGTGAAGAAGAGGGATGAAATCTGGCTCGAATTGTACATAACGGAAGCCATGACGAATAGGGTATGGACTGACACCAATCAAGACCTACGACACTTCGTTAACTCGATGGCGGTACATGGGTACCACCATAAACTGAGCGTCACCAAGACATAAACGTATCCTGTATCTGTAAATTATGTGTTAAACAATGTAGTCGGTACCACGTAATAACATGTAAGAACCGGGGACCTTCCATTGTGATATTTTGTGAAGGTGGAAGGTGAAAACACTAATCCCTCCCTATATTATTCTGCTAAGGTCCCATTCCAGTTTTGTACCGAAAATAAGGTCCCATTAACACCAACCTACGCATATGGGGTACCTACAGGTTCAGCATAACCCAATGCGTAAGCGAAACGCACTCACTTACTTTTTAATGCCTCACAATAAAATAAATACCTTAAGACTTGTATATTTACAATGAAATAATGAAAGAATGCAACACGGTAACTATGGTAAGATAATCTCACAGGTCCATCTATTTCTGTAAGATGCAATGCAATTCCAATTATTACATTACTGTGAAAGTTTCTAGACGATTATAAGGTTATCACTGAACCTAATTAAGCTGTAACATTCACCAATACATACTGTATAATGCGCTTAAGGGGGTCAGGGACTCTCTAGAATTTTTTCATGCAATTTTCACGTGTGAGTGTGGTAAGAAAGGTCTTTTGCACCCGACTATAAAGTGTCTCCGAAAACCACATTTAAAGGCCCTTAAATTAACAGTGTCTGCAATTCCCAGGAAACTAATTTCGCTCTGATAAACATACGAAGGAATGACAAACCCCTAACCACTGCACCAGTAGCTCAATTGATAAAGTCTGATTATTCATACCAAGGATAAATCAGTCATAGCATTCATGATTGAGTTTTGCTAAGTGTACTCGTTACAACTAGAATATTCGCGGGCGAAGCCACGACGGGTAATGCTCGTGTATATTAATTCATTAACCCTATGCATAATTTGTGCGCTGTATTTTCAATAATTATCATCGTAAACCAGCTGAACAAACCGGTACAGCTACAATGAAATAAATCTTGCCTTTTGGTGAAAGTAAATAGTTTATAATTAACACGTTAATAAGGTATCCGGCTATCATAGTAATTTTTATGTCATTCTATAATGAATTAACATAAATATTATTACAGTGTTGCTAATAAGAGAACGACCTACGCCACTGCGATCACAATGTTTGCGTATTAACAACAGAGAATTCCCCCAAATGCCAGAGAATAAACTCTGGAATGTCCAGGCAGCACTGTCGCACGGTTTTTATGCGCACATCCGCTGTTTTCATGACGGAAACATCTGCTGCGTTCAATTGCTCAATATATGAGTGCAGTAATGGCACTTGCAGCCACCATAACACTTTATGGCTTTCGCCAGACAGACGAGACTGCATGTGAGGCGATATTAAAACAACACTCCACATTATAGCGACACTAACTTACACCTGACGTGCTCATTCTCAGCAACTCACACGAAAATAATGAAATAAAAATAAAAATAAATAAACAATGAATAAATTAATTTAAAAATAAATGAATACATTTTTCAAATAAATAAAGTAAATAATAATCAAAAATAAACAAAAAACAAGATGTTCAGTAAAGAACATATAGCCTACTTTCTCCTAAATGCTTGGGTATTGTTATAACTCTTCGTCCTTTTCAAGGAGTATGATTGAATGTTGGTTGTAGTAGCTTGTTGAAATAGGGATATTAAACATGAATATGAGGTGCCCTTTGCTAGTGCTACCTCTGTACCAAATTTCGTTCAATTCGGTTTCACCGTGTTTCAATTGATAAGGGGAATCGATTTGCACACACACTTGACCACCATCTGCAAACTATTGGGCTGATGTTCTTGCAGTTTGGTCAGAATATGTTTCCCACATAAAGATATGGTGTTGCAAAATTTGGTAGAGACTAGATTATTAGGTTGGTCGTAATTACATTTTAGCTTTTAACATTTGGGTGGCCGCGAATACGTTTCCGTCAAGATAGCGGTGATATAAAACATGACACTGAGGTGCCCTTTGCTAATGCTACCTCTGTACCAAATTTCGTTCCATTCGGTTTCACCGTGTTCGAATTGATAAGGGGAATCGATTTTCACACAAAGATGGCCGCCATCCCCAAAATATTAGGCTGATGACCCATTAGTTTGGTCAAAGGATGCTCCCTCCATAAAGGTATGTTGTTGCTATATTTGCTAGAGATCGGATGATTAGGCTATTCGTAATTTGATTTAAGCTTTGAATATTTGTGTGGCCACCATTACGTTTCCGTCAAGATGGCATGCGATATAAATCATGACACTGAGGTGCCCTTTGCTAGTGCTACCTCAGTACCAAATTTCGGTCATTCGGTTCCACCGTGTTCGACTTAATAAGGGGAATCAATTTTGACATAAAGATGGCCGCCATCCGCAAACTATTATGCTATTGGCCTATTAGATTGGTCAAAGGATGCTCCCTCCATAAAGGTATGTTGTTGCAAAGTTTGGTATAGATCGGATGGTTATGTTAGTCGTAATTTGATTTAAGCTTTAAACATTTGTGTGGCCGCCATTACGTTTCTGTCAATATGGCGGTGATATAAATCATGAAACTGAGATGCCCTTTGCTAGTGCTATCTCTGTACCAAATTTCGTTCCATTCGGTTCCATGTGTTCGAATTAATAGGGGGAATCGATTTTGACACAATGATGGCCGCCATCCGCAAACTATTAGGCGAATGACCTATTAGATTCGTCAGAGGATGCTCCCTCCATAAAGGTATGTAGTTGCAAAATTTGGTAGAGATCGGATGATTAGGTTAATCGTAATTTGATTTAAGCTTTGAACATTCGTGTGGCCGCCATTACGTTTCAGTCAAGATGGCGGCGATATAAAACATGACACTGAGGTGCCCTTTGCTAGTGCTACCTCTCTACCAAATTTCGTTCCATTCGGTTCCACCGTGTTCGAATTATTAGAGGGAATCAATTTTGACATAAAGATGGCCGCCACCCGCAAACTATTAGGCTAATAACCTATTAGATTGGTCAAAGGATGCTCCCTCCATAAAGGAATGTTGTTGCAAAGTTTGGTAGAGATCGGATGGTTAAGTTAGTCGTAATTTAACTTAAGCTTTGAACATTTGTGTGGCCGCCATTACGTTTCTGTCAATATGGCGGCGACATACAACATGACACTGAGATGCCCTTTGCTAGTGCTACCTCTGTACCAAATTTCGTTCCATTCGGTTTCACCGTGCTTGAATTAATAGGGGGAATTGATTTTCACACAAAGATGGCCGCCATCCGCAAACTATTAGGCTAATGACCTAGTCATTTGGTCAAAGGATGCTTCATCTATAAAGGTATGTTGTTGCAAAATTTGGTAGAGATCGGATGATTAGGTTAATCGTAATTTGATTTAAGCTTTGAACATTTGTGTGGCCGCCATTACGTTTCCGTCAAGATGGCGGCGATATAAAACATGACACTGAGGTGTCTTTTGTTAGTACTACCTCTGTACCAAATTTCGTTCCATTCGGTTGCACCGTGTTCGAATTAATAGGGGGAATCGATTTTCACACAAAGATGGCCGCCATCCGCAAACTATTACGCTGATGACCTATTAGTTTGGTCAAAGGATGCTCCCCCCACTAAGGTATGTTGTTGCAAAATTTGGTAGAGATCGGATGATTAGGTTAGTCGTAATTTGATTTAAGCTTTGAACATTTGTGTGGCCGCCATTACGTTTCCGTCAAGATGGCGGCGATATAAAAGATGACACTGAGGTGCCTCTTGTTAGTACTACCTCTGTACCAAATTTCGTTCCATTCGGTTGCACCGTGTTCGAATTAATAGGGGGAATCGATTTTCACACAAAGATGGCCGCCATCCGCAAACTATTACGCTGATGGCCTATTGGTTTGGTCAAAGGATGCTCCCCCCAGAAAGGTATGTTGTTGCAAAATTTGGTAGAGATCTGATGATTAGGTTAGTCGTAATTTGATTTAAGCTTTGAACATTTGTGTGGCCGCCATTACGTTTCCGTCAAGATGGCGGCGATATAAAACATGACACTGAGGTGTCCTTTGCTAATGCTACCTTTGTACCAAATTTCGTTCAATTCGCATTCACCGTGTTCGAATTGATAGGGGGGGACAGACATTCAGAGTACACACACTCGCACACACACAGACACACACACACACAGACACACACACAGACTCACACACACACATACACACACACAGACAGACACACTTTTTTCGCCCTGTGTTGATCTCATAAGTCTACTTTCATTTTTTGCAAAAATCGAAAGTAGGCTAATAAACAAAGACCCAAATTAATACATAAATAACGGTGTCCGTGATGTGATGCGATGGAAGTCTTTGTGGCGGATGGTTTTTACGACCGGATGCCCTTGCTGACGCCAACCTCATGCCCGGAGTTAATGAGAGATGAAATGAATGATGGCGAATGAAACTGGGCAAGGATGTGGAAGGAAGCGGCCGTGGCCTGACAGAAGGTACCGTCTCAGCATTTGCCTGACCTAGATAAATAAATAAGTAAATTAATACTAATAAATAAATAAATTAAAAAATCAATACAAATGAATAAATAAAAACAAGATGTTCAGTAAAGAACATATAGCCTACTTTCTCCTAAATGCATAGGTATTGTTATAACTCTTTGTCCTTTTCAAGGAGTATGATTGAATGTTGGTTGTAGTAGCTTGTTGAAATACACCGTGCTATAGGGATATTAAACATGAATATGAGGTGCCCTTTGCTAGTGCTACCTCTGTACCAAATTTCGTTCAATTCGGTTTCACCGTGTTTGAATTGATAGGGGGAATCGATTTGCACACATACTTGGCCACCATCTGCAAATTATTGGGCTGATGTTCTTGCAGTTTGGTCTGAATATGTTTCCCACATAAAGATATGGTGTTGCAAAATTTGGTAGAGACTAGATTATTAGGTTGGTCGTAATTACATTTTAGCTTTTGACATTTGGGTGGCCGCGATTACATTTCCGTCAAGATAGCGGTGATATAAAACATGACACTGAGGTGCCCTTTGCTAGTGCTACCTCTGTACCAAATTTCGTTCCATTCGGTTTCACCGTGTTCGAATTGATAAGGGGAATCGATTTTCACACAAAGATGGCCGCCATCCGCAAAATATTAGGCTGATGACCTATTAGTTTGGTCAAAGGATGCTCCCTCCATAAAGGTATGTTGTTGCTAAATTTGCTAGAGATCGGATGATTAGGCTAATCGTAATTTGATTTAAGCTTTGAACATTTGTGTGGCCGCCATTACGTTTCTGTCAATATGGCGGCGATATAAATCACGACACTGAGATGCCCTTTGCTAGTGCTATCTCTGTACCAAATTTCGTTCCATTCGGTTTCACCGTGTTTGAATTAATAGGGAGAATCGATTTTGACACAAAGATGGCCGCCATCCGCAAACTATTAGGCGAATGACCTATTAGATTGGTCAAAGGATGCTCCCTCCATAAAGGTATGTAGTTGCAAAATTTGGTAGAGATCGGATGATTAGGTTAATCGTAATTTGATTTAAGCTTTGAACATTCGTGTGGCCGCCATTACTTTTCAGTCAAGATGGTGGCGATATAAAACATGACACTGAGGTGCCCTTTGCTAGTGCTACCTCTGTACCAAATTTCGTTCCATTCGGTTCCACCTTATTCGAATTAATAGGGGGAATCAATTTTGACATAAAGATGGCCGCCACCCGCAATCTATTAGGCTAATAACCTATTAGATTGGTCAAAGGATGCTCCCTCCATAAAGGTATGTAGTTGCAAAATTTGGTAGAGATCGGATTATTAGGTTAATCGTAATTTGATTTAAGCTTTGAACATTCGTGTGGCCGCCATTACGTTTCTGACAAGATGGCGGCGATATAAAACATGACACTGAGGTGCCCTTTGCTAGTGCTACCTCTGTACCAATTTTCGTTCCATTTGGTTTCACCGTGTTTGAATTAATAGGGGGAATTGATTTTCACACAAAGATGGCCGCCATCCGCAAACTATTAGGCTAATGACCTAGTTATTTCGTCAAAGGATGCTTCTTCTATATAGGTATGTTGTTGCAAAATTTGGTAGAGATCGGATGATTAGGTTAATCGTAATTTGATTTAAGCTTTGAACATTTGTGTGGCCGCCATTACGTTTCCGTCAAGATGGCGGCGATATAAAACATGACACTGAGGTGCCTTTTGTTAGTACTACCTCTGTACCAAATTTCGTTCCATTCGGTTGCACCGTGTTCGAATTAATAGGGGGAATCGATTTTCACACAAAGATGGCCGCCATCCGCAAACGATTACGCTGATGACTTATTAGTTTGGTCAAAGGATGCTCCCCCCATAAAGGTATGTTGTTGCAAAATTTGGTAGAGATCGGATGATTAGGTTAGTCGTAATTTGATTTAAGCTTTGAACATTTGTGTGGCCGCCATTACGTTTCCGTCAAGATGGCGGCGATATAAAACATGACACTGAGGTGTCCTTTGCTAGTGCTACCTTTGTACCAAATTTCGTTCAATTCGCATTCACCGTGTTCGAATTGATAGGGGGGGACAGACATTCAGAGTACACACACTCACACACACACAGACACACACACACACACAGACACACACACAGACTCACACACACACATACACACACACAGACAGACACACTTTTTTCGCCCTGTGTTGATCTCATAAGTCTACTTTCATTTTTTGAAAAAATCGAAAGTAGGCTAATAAAGAAATAAATACATTTTGCAGATAAATAAATAAATAAATAAATAAAGAAATAAATTAATTAATTAATGTATCAATAAATAAATATTTTTTTATTTATCTATCAAAAACATGAATGTATAATTAATGTATAATTAATGTATCAATAAATAAATAAATTAATTAATGTATAATTAATGCATCAATAAATACATAAATTAATGAATGTATAATTAATGTATCAATACATTAATTAATTAATGTATAGTTAATGTATCAATAAATAAATAAATTAATTAATGTATAATTTATGTACCAATAAATAAATTAATTAATGTATAATTAATGTACCAATAAATAAATAAATTAATTAATGTATAATTAATTTATAAATAAATAAATTAATTAATTAATTAATGTATAATTAATATATCAATAAATAAATAAATTAATTAATGTATAATTAATGTACCAATAAATACATTAATTATTAATGTATAATTAATGTATCAATAAATAAATAAATTAATTAATTAATTAATGTATAATTAATGTATCAATAAATAAAAAATAATTAATTTATAATTAATGTATCAATAAATAAATAAATTAATTGTATGTCTACCCCTTATTATTCCCGTTTTTCCTACGGGGTCGGGGATGAGATGCGATGGAAGTCTTTGTGGCGTATGATTTTTACGGCCGGATGCCCTTCCTGACACCAACCTCATGAGAGGAGTTAATGAGAGATGAAATGAATGATGGTGAATGAAACTGGGCAAGGATGTGGAAGGAAGCGGCCGTGGCCTGTCAGACGGTACCGTCCCCGCATTTGCCTGGAGTTGAAAATGGGAAACCACGGAAAACCATTTCAAGGACGGCCGACGGTGGGACTCGAACCCACGCGTCTACCGAGTCAGCAGAGAGCTTGGCCCCTTGACCTAACGCAGCGCTTTAGCGAGCGCAGCCACTACTGTCGGTAAATAAATTAAATTAATTAATGCATAATTAAGGTATCATTAAATACATTAATTAATTAATGTATGATTAATTTATCAATAAATAAATTAATTAATTAATTTTTATTTATCTATCAAAAAATGAATGTAATCTACTGTACCCGATAATCCGGAAAGGATCCTGTTGGAATATCCATTGCCCCCGCTGGATTGCCTATTTCTAACTGCACCGGCATATACAACATTAGAAATCGCTTCCAACACGGCCTTTAGGGATTTACAAACAGCAGTTACCAGAATATTGTGAATCAACAACCAACTACACGGGGCACTCACCTTTACTTACCACTCGGGGACTGGGAATTCAGCTTTGCCTACACTACATCCACAATACTCTGCTCCTTATATTTAAAATGATTCACACTCCAACAACAATGGAAAACAATCCGAACAAAATTTATTAACAATAGGGTAAATTAATCTGCTATAAACAAAATAACAATAAACGAATTTAACAATAGACATTACAATTAAAACACGCAATCATTCACACCTCCTTTCAACAACTCTACATCTTACTACAATGCTGTATTAAAAATTATGAGTATAAAATCTTGGCTTGTTCTAGGCCTACACTACGTAAAAATAAAAACGTTTAATGAAGCCTCTTAATGGCATTCCAGACACATGGTTTCATTCGCAAGCCTACGTTTGCAGAACGCACGTGCAGTAACGTTGTTTCATCAATGAAACACCCGGCATCACGCCGTACTCAAAACTGGTTTATACAATAAATACAAGGCTGTGAGTCTACACTTGTTAATATTATGTCATCGCTCTCCAATGCTAACGGTGAATCATTCTCGCTAGCCCACAGAGGCTGCTTGTGTGTGTATTTATAAAACACGTAAAAATTAACATTCATATCTTACAAAAGTTCACATAACTACTTTGTTTCTTAAACAATCATTCTAAAATTTTTTAAACACTCTTTCATTCGCACTCCGCAATTGTTCTAGACCAATTCGGTTCCACATATGCTCTTAACAATGAATAATCATACACACCAAAAACACCCGCTCATAAACACACACCGTTCCAAAACAACTGATTAATAAATCCTACTAAATTATTTAACTAATTAGATCATTTCCACAAAAAATATTTACATGTAATATGTTTATAATAATATCCATTATCTAATGTTGCTAACGCGACACTTTCGAGATTCTAACTTCTCGGTTACACTGCTTACACATCGTCTTATATAGGTTTCATTACATTATCGGTATAATACAGTCGACTGATTATGGTAAACTCTACGTAATTACATCACTTCGGGTTTAATAAAATTTAATAATTGTATTATAGACGTGAGTAGACAATCTTTCTCAAGTTGCCTTTCTGCTGAAACCCTCTTGTTAACACAGCTAAATCGTTAATTCACAAGAACTAGACTACTTGTATACAACGGCTCTTATCATGATACATGCCTTTTATTAAAGAACAACAATACTTTGACTTCCTTAAAATGCGGAATTCTCTCGCACGAGCACTCCATAGCTCTACAAATCCTCATATAACAATATATATGGCATAAACAATTATCATCTACTATGTTAAACAATAACCAAAAGGGATTAATTGTTATTAACATATCTTTTGTAGGAACTTCTCTCAAATAATGGCATGACCCTCAGTATCATTGCACATGATTACTGGACTACAATTATACATACGTAAGTTCTTCAAACGAAACTTCCAATTGTAATGAACGATATTAGACAGTCGTGATTAACCTCCTAAAGTTTACTCCACAACAAGATAATTAACTGTTAACTCGTCTGTCGCAAATACATGTAATAAAAATAATACTCCTGTCTCATCTCACTTGTCAAGCTATAAATTGTTTATCGTTGTAATATCATGTCCACAAATGACGTGATGTTACACAAATAGGATAATATAACACACATGTTATTTATAGTGTCAGATAGAATTCAATCTTGACCGGGATAAACTAGCTTTGAATTCCTAGCCAAAGATTTGAATAATCTTCTATCAAAAGGTATTTCCTCTAACATATTAAATGAACAAAGCTCTTAGCTTTACAAATAATAAGAAAGGTTTGTCAATGTCGTAATGTTTTTCCACTCTTCACAAAGAATGTTCATAGGAATTAAGACTTCGGTCTTATCAAACGACTAGTATTTCTTAGATCGTCGATAGTTTATGTACAATAATGATATAACAATATGATTCGATGTTTCTTCTTTTCTTGAAGTTATATGTTGTTACATTAAAGTGCTCAAATTAAATTTAATAAGAATTTAATTTGAAGCTATGACACAATGTCAGAATACTTGGTTTAAATGAAATTATTAAAATTCGAGAGTCGAAACGACTAGTCTCCTATGAGGCAATATGATTCCTCAAACAAAATTTTAATGTCAGTTCCACAACTGATCCGTAGAATAAAATGGAAAAATAAATGAAATGCAAACATCTTCTAAATAATCTTGCAGTATAAAAATCTCAACACACATCTGAAGTGTAAACTACATAAAAGCACTGAAATACATGAAATGTGAAAATATAGAAATATGGAATAAGATCGCTGAAAATATGGAATATGATCGCTGGAAATATGGAATAAGATCGCTGGCTCAGAATGTTACTAATCAAGCTCTATATAACAATTGAGATACACTAATACCTTATTTGGACGAAAACTTGAAGATCTATGTAAGTATTCCCACAATACTTTAGATGTTTCCTCAGTACAAGACACTGATATGGATCTGCATTCGAACCTCGGATCTGCGACCTCAGAGATAAGAAACGTCTCTCTCTGGAATTCACCAACATTCGCCTGGGCTCGAACGACATCTTTCTGGCAAATTCTTCTGTGTTGCTGGGCTACCTTTCCCTAGCATCTGGACAAATCTCTACTGTAGAGTCTCCATTCTCCGTCGTAAATATGTATCAGCTTCATCATTGGAATATAATTATGGAAATATTCATATAAATAGTGAATGAAATGTTTCCATTGCTAATTGATGTTATATTAGTGTTCGTAGACTGACGAAAATGCACGAGATGGACTGTACACTACGTCTGTATTCAAGAATACGTTGTCTAACGGAGCTCCATCGTTGTATCTTAACTCCTGTTATCGAATATGTCTCTGGCGCATGACTATCTAGTTCATCACATCAACAATGTTAATTATGCCGAATGATAATGTTTGAAGAATAATAATAGTCATTCTGTTAATGTTTATGTGTTGCGCCAATATTAAAAGTTCTCCGCTACTGTTCACTTGAACTGCGTTCGCCAACTTCACGTTGCAATTTATAATGATATTCAGCTTTATTTCCAACACATTTGGAAATCTAACTTGAAAGGCTGATATTGTCGAAACGGTGAATAGTAAAACGCTCGACTTTTCACAATATATAGTATGCGACCTGTTCTTTATATATATATATATACTTATTTAACTTCAGATCTCAATGATATAAGAGATATAATCAATACAATGTTCCTCGCAACTTCACGTAGAATGGAAGTGCGGTGATCTCTACCGTTCCACCTAGCTATCCTCGCGTCTCCACACGTCGACAGTCGTCGAACTCGGACTAAGCCTTGGGATCTCCATTAACCCAGTCAAAACTCTTCCTCACTCTTCAAAGTCTGCTGGAATAAGAACCACGATCCTTGGATCTCCCCCTCCAAGTCGAATTTTTGGCGGCCATATCAATCTCCCACCATAATTTTAGCGCGTAGATTACCAATGCTTATTACTCCGTAGATTAACCGATCTGTGGTTTTTAAAGTATCAGACATAATTTCTCTTAATATTCTCTCCATTACCAAATAAGAAAATCTTCTTCTAAGGGCCTAAATGCATCATTTCATCATATTGTGTAATTAAAGTTGATCCCGTCTTCAATAAGACCTGTTCTCATTGGCTCTGAGCTGGGATCCAATAGCATAATGTATAACAATATTTATAATATTAATCTCCAAACTCGCTGTTGCTATGCTAAATATAACCTTCTAGAAGCGTCCATTGTGCAACATATCACGTGATCGGGCTCTCCCATAGTCTCGAGCTTGTAACACTACCCTCTTGTGTCACACTTCCAGAAATTATATTTGCTAGTTAAATTTTATCATGGGGACGGAAAATACTCTCATTTTGTCCCTAAATAATTCAATTTACGGGGGCAGTACCAATAAATAAATAAATCATTTAATGCATTTGTAAATAAATAAATAAATAAATAAATAAATAAATAACCGTGGTGAGAACTCAGCCACCCTTCCCTCTTGTGTTTCATGCAGGTATTGTAATGGTAAGGCTACGCGCGCCTGCTTTACAATCCCAGTCTTAATCACAAATATACCGCAATAGCACAGGTTATAACACCCAAATGTACGAGCGTGTACATCTGTTGTCGCAGTTCGTACCTCAGACAAGATTTTAGTTGGGGATGGCTGGCCACCCACCGTGTATAGCAACCCGCAAGGGGCACATTACCTTGCTGTTCCGCCCCTTAAACAATAACTAACTATACAGTAACAAACCCACCCATATTGATGGACGACAGGCGCTCAGCTAGTAGCCATCACACTATTGGATTTTATCGACTACTTCATCGCGTGCCTCGCTGGTATCGGAGGAGCGTGGGTTCGAACCCCCACCTCGACTGTCCTGAAAATGGTTTTCCGTGGTTTCGCATTTTCACCACCAGGCAAATGACGGGATGGTTCCTTACTTAATTAGAGCCAAGTTAGCGGTCGCCTGTCACCATCCCCAGTTGTATCTGCGGTTAAAGTGTGCTCAGCTCCCAGACGCCGTCCCTCCGACGGTAGAGTCCGTGGGGAAAGCCGAAGTTCGGGAATAAGTGTTAGCACCAACCATTGACAAAAGGTGTGAAATAATGGAGTTTTGAGAGAAAAAAGAACATAACTTCCTTAATAGGCACAATATATAATAATGATTTAATGCAGCCAATGGCGATAAAATCATCATATATTATTTCAGTAGTATAGATCCCTCCTGCGGTGCTCATAAGCGACCGATCGTGACAAATGAGCATTCAAATGAAAGAGAATAGACATTAGCAGTGACGAATTGCACTCTTATTTCATAAATATCTATAATTTCTTTAAAAAATGGCTTTTAGAAAAATGTACGAAGTGTGCGATTTGCATATTCTGTTGCCGTAGGAAAATACGCTCCATAATTGCTGTCCACTTCACATTTTGGTCGCTGTGACGCCTGTTTCATGTCATTTTAACATTCTGAGCCAGAAACAGTATCGGTAAATCAAAGGAATTAGTACTCAAATCGTATAATTTCATAAATATCGAATAACCGGTGAGTGTTATGATGATCCAATTTTCAGTGATTGCCTTCTTAAGTTAGGGAACGTAGAACTTGGAATTGTAACTGAAATGTAAATATTGTTCTATAATCATTTCGTTGATTTATAAACATAGTGTGGTTTATGAACATGCGAGATTTCTCGCATGGATCTGCTAGTACAACTTAATTTATATCGATAACAATCACAGGATTAATATTAAAACATTTTAAATTAGTCTTGATCTCTGCTGTACTCCAACAGTGATTTCGTTCTTTAGGAACATTCACCAAAATGGTATTGTTACACAATTTGCATCAGCATTCTGGTGAAGGGTCGTGAAAGTCTGCCGTGTTGCAAAGTTTATGGTGATATCCATGTATGGCCAGTCTCGTCGCTGCGCTGCGTATCGTAATGTTTGGTCCTGTCCAATTCCGGTTGAGCATCGCGTCAGTTGGCGGTATATCAATCATCTTCTGTTGTCTATTTTGCTTTACTTGTGATTCTTGTCGGGTAGCTGGAAGTAAGAGTTTAGTGCGTAGGTCTTCCACGAGGAAAGTTTCGTGCGCTAACTCATATGGACATTTGGATGGAGCAAATTTCAGAATTCCTAGTGAGGCTTTTAAAACCTTGCTTTCACTCTTTCTATAGTTTGAAGGTCGCTGTAGCTGAGATCATTAGAGATTATATGTATCCCATATGTGGGGATGTGCCTCAAATAGTTTCATAGCTGTCGTTAGTGACAATTGCATGTTGTTTGGTATGTCATGTATCGCTATGATAGCAGCAGCCACTCTCTCTTTTACGTGTATCCGAAAGGACATGGCTGTTGTCTGAAGTGTTACTCCTAAATACTTGAGGCATGAGTAATTTTCAGAATATTGTACTGTAGATGGATATAATCACCTACTGCGAGACGACGCCCCATTCTGAAAACCATTATTTTTGCTTTTTCCAAGTTTATGGAGAATTCATTGTTATTAGCCCATATTGTGAGAAACGTATACAATAGTCAATATTCCTCTGAAAGTTACCTAAAACGGACCTGGACGCAAGTGAACTATGAAATGCGACTTGTCACTACAAGACTAGCGGTCCATGACTTCCACCACAAGCTATGCTCCAATAAGACGTTCCACGACACGAACGATACCTACATCTGTGTTCTGTCAACAATACCACATTCTTAAGTGCAAGAAACGATATAGTGAACCCATGTACCATTGGTTCAAGGTGTCGAATCCATGTATTTTTGTAAAAGGAAGGAAGGAAATATACAGTCTTCAGAGGAACATAGAAAGATTTTATACAAGAAGGCTAGCATAACGTTGTGAAATAAACTGAAGCCAGGTGGCCAGGAAATGAGATCATGCCTGACGCATCGATAAGGAGCCAGTCACGAATATAAATAGAACGAGTGGAATTTTCCAAGCGAGCGACAAAGAGCGTGTTTCGGAAATCGCCCTTACCTTGCAGTAAAACGGCAACCGCGCAGTTGTGCCAGAAGAAGAATAATTAAATTTAACCCATTTGCAAGAATAAAATTAACTAAAGAAATACAGCATTGTGAATCATTTCGGAATAGAGATTTTTGTGTGAAGAAAAAGGTTTTAGTAATTGCCCAGGAGAGAAGTGCAAACGTGGCCATACGTCATGGGGAGTTTCCCGAGACCCGAGGAGTGGGGAATTAAAAATCAACTGTAACACCCACACAGCTGAAGACTAAATTTTATTTAATATCTCAGAACTGCACGATCGATTTTCATGTGCAAAGAAGTCAGTTTACGTTTAGAAAACGAGATATCCAGAGATATAATTTTAAATAATGTGCGACCATTATTTCAGAAGTTGGTTCTGGAAAAGGCGTGGATTTTATCTTTTTGTAGCCAAAGAGTATAAAAGTCCTGGCAGAACCAAGCCAATCATGCAGTATTAGTCCGTCCAGGGGGCGTGACGTTGGAGCATCACCACCGCAAAGTATTATTCCGTCCAGGGGACATGAAGCACTATCATCGTTAATGCAGTCTACAAGCATTCCTTGAGGGGAAACGCTGTATCACATCGTATAGACAGTATCCGACAGCCCGAGGGCGTCGCTGTATCGACAACCAACGTGCACCCGTAAGGAGTGGCCGATAAGTATTATTATAGTATCGCCGTGTGGAGAATCAGGAAAATCCTAAATACAGGATCTAGTTCTGCCAGCATCAATCTTACAGTGAAAAGTTCAGTAATTATAGTCAAAGCAGGCTGCGAACTTAGAGCACAGGCGATAGGTCTTCAAAATACAGTTCAATTAGACGACCGAAAGTATCGTAACGTTTTTGAAGTACCATAACAGCGAGATAAACATTCTATCAACTTTAAAGAACCCGATCAGGGTCAGACAGAATAAGGTTCGCATAGTATTATGAAAAGATAGGAATTCGAGAACAGAATAATCAGAAAGGAGAAGTAAATTCTAGACATTGTTTCAAGGAAACAAACGAACTATAAAAAGCACTAAGTTACGAGGAGTATTAGATGCTAGAAAAAATAGGTCACCGATAGATTATCTGGGGGACCATCGACAAGACAGACTTTCGCTAGACCAACCAATAGGGTCTAGAAAGAAGCAGTTCGAGTTAATAATAATAATAGCTGATCGTCAGGAAACCGGAATTGAAGGAGTACTATTCCAGGGAGGAGGTAGATTGTTCGAGACTTTCATATTCTGGTCAAGATAGGAAGCCGACATTTACTAGTTTCACCCTTGGAGACGGGGAGTCAAGAAATCACGTGTGAAAGCCTAATAAAAGCCTTAGTGATTAGAATCTGTGTAGTGTAAATATATAAAAATTGTGTTAAATAGTAATGTTTCAGTGATTTTATTGTGTATCATAGAAGAATACACAAGTGTATTTTAAAATGCTACCAGTGTTTAATGTATATGAGTTATATGTGTGTCAAGATATGTCAGTGTATGAAATGAATTTGTGCAAGATGGTTTAATCACAAATTGTGGGCGAAATGAAACATCGTTGGAAAGTACGGTCATGGACCGATCTGAACATGTGAGTAACCATTTTCATTATGTTTTGTGCTGGGGAATGTTTGTGTACAATCCACCTGAGTTTGAGAAATAGGGATGTTTTTGAATAACAAATAACAGAATAAGAGCGCGGTCTGAACAAATAAAAATTGAGAAATTATAAAATAATTATGTGAAATGAATAAATCCTTTAGAGGAAATGTATGAAATAAAATATCAGCGTATTTGATAAATGTTATAAAAGCAAGCGTAAAAATAATAGTAATAAAAAAACTAGGTAAATGAAGATTAAGTGGAATTATATGAAAGTAATAGCTTTTGAGCCCTAGTAAAAGTATAAAGACATGGTGTAAATACATGTTCTTAAAGTATAGCGATTATTGTCACGGGAGAGGATTAATATGAAAGTTTGAGATATAGATAAAATGATGATTTTGAATTTATCAGTTCTCTGGAAGACGCTAGGCCTTAAAGTAATGTATAGCGCATTGTCGCGCATTAAAGTAAATTGTCACGCTAGGAAGGCGTTGAATCTAAATACACTTGGTAAATTAATTATGAGGGACAGTTGATTGCTGTAATTGAGCTATGATAAAGTCCTCCATAAAGTGATGTGGATCACGAGGCATTGTATAAAGGGCATGCATTTATTGTATTGATGAGCACAGGTTAGACCGAGGTCGCCCTAAGCCGCGAATTAAAGTCCTCCAGTATGGGATGTAGTTCCCGAGGCAGTGGAAGAATCAAACCAAGGTTCGTTTGTGTGAAGCCCTAAATATTGTTGTTGTATTGAATTATTCTTACCCATCAATTATGACACTTCATAATTAATAAATGCCAAGGTTACGAAAGTGGTCTCTGAACCTAAATAATGTTGTTAAAAATAAATGAAAGAAACGCCAGGTCTGTCCAGAGAACTGTGTAGAAGAAATAGCTGTTTTAAAAGCATGAATGTAGCTGTCCCGTGTGGGCAAGGCTTGAGGCCTCCCCTCTAGGCAATAAATCGCGCCGAGTGGTTACGGTCCGACCCCTCGTCATTGTAAGTGTGGTAGGTCGGAGAGGACCGTCTGTGAAAAGTAATAATACACCGTGAGTGTTTAGAATTTGTTAATGACCCGGGATTTGAACCGAGGTTCTTGTAGTTGAAAGTACCGCTTGCCCGTTCTGATCGTAGCTTTCTTATGTGATAATGGTCTTTTAAGACAAATAAATAAAAATCCCTAATGTAATGTTGTATTGATGTACGATTTCACGAGTTCAATGAGGACAATTAGATTTCGGGAGTGATCTTAATTTTTGACTTTGTTCAAGTAGTCTTCTGTAACTCTGGAGTACACAAGTATTTTCCCGATCACTCTGGTGAATTTGTTAAACTTGAGAGAGGTGGTAACGTGAGAACATTGTGGAATGCCCAAAAATTTAAGTAAAGGAGTAACATGTACTTTAAATACGATTATATATTGTTTTGATTATAAGAAACTCATAAAATAGATATTGAGGTGTGTAAAAGAATAACACATTTAATAGTGGAAAGTATTGAGCCATTGGAGCTCGTGATTGTAGTGAAATTTAAAAGGGTTACTTTATGGAAATGAAAGGAATTATGAGTTTGTTGGTTTGAAGGAAACCATGTAATTTAATATAACATTTGTTTGATTTTATATATTCCTTGTTCACTTTGAACAAGTTTGGAAGGATTGGTCAGTAGTTTATTTGTTTAATTTGTTTGTAGCGCCATATATTTGGTTAATTAAATGTTTTATAATAGGAGTTGATTTTGTTTTCATTTTGGAAGTTTATCCTCTACTAGCAGTAGTACCCGGCTTCGCCCGGTGGAATGATGATAATGTTTTAAGGTCTCCTTAGAAATATAATGGACTTAAAATCTAAGTCATTTGCCCCCAAAGACAATGAGGGAGTAATATCTAGGTCATTTGCCCTTTTGATAAGGATGATAATAAAAACTACTGTTGAATTGACACGTCAAACTTACAAACTACCGTAATAGAAATACATATTTCAAAATTCACAGGCGAGGAAGACTTATTGTGTGTGGTGATTAATGGTGTAATGGGCGTAACATCTACTGTAGGTCATTTGCTCTTATGATGAGGATGATAAGGGAAACTACTACCGGTATTGAATTGACACTTCAACGTATAATGTAGG
Organism: Meconema thalassinum; assembly: GCA_946902985.2. Classification (NCBI taxonomy): domain Eukaryota; kingdom Metazoa; phylum Arthropoda; class Insecta; order Orthoptera; family Tettigoniidae; genus Meconema; species Meconema thalassinum. Next base: position 24,890,562 of record OX336400.1, read on the forward strand.
CCTACACAATGTACTGTAATAAAAATAACTATATGGCGGCTTCGGTGGCGTATTTGGTAGCATGCTGAGCTTCTATGCCCAAGATAGCGGGTTCAAACCCGGCCGAAGCCGTCGGATATTTTAAGAGCGTTAAAAATCCGTCAGTATGCCTTTCTTCGGAGGGGAAGTAAAGCCGGCGGTCCCATGTCAGATTTATGGCATGTTAAAGAACCTTCCACTAATTACACCTGTGTGAAGCTAAATTGGATAGGTAAACAACGCGCATAGATGTCTACGTCCGTTGCCAAGAGCCGACTGCAGTGGCGTCTAGTAGCTAAGTTCCGAACTTGGCCTAGTAGTCGTTGACGGTGGCGCTTGGCGGCAAAAGTAACGAACTATTTGAAGAATTCTAAGTTGCAGTTTGTACTTAAATTAAAAAACAGATAACACACACTAATACAGTCATCACAATTAACACCGGTTATCAGACAGATTCTACACACACCCAAAGTACACGGGACTACATGACCGCGTTGTCGCAGCCCCTAAACTTAAGAACCAACCAACCAAAAATAAATATTTTAAAAATCACAGTCGAGAAAGACTTTATGCGGCGGTGATTATTGGTATGATGCGCGTAACATCTAGGTCATCTGCACTTATGATGATGATAATAATAAGGTAATGAAAAAATGACTACTAAACGAACATGGTGTTATTTTAAAACTGATATAGGTAATTAAGGTGTCTAGCTTCGATGTCTTCCAAAGTCTCAACCTTATTTTCTGGCTTAGGCCTGTACTGGATGCGTCTAGTGAAAGAGCGTACTGCTCGGCAAAGACAAAGAATATAGGTCCAAACTGCACGAACCTGAGATGATCGCAGATGATGACGAAATATGATGACACACGTTCGGGGTTCCCCGTCCTATACAGATTGACCGGGAATCACTCACTGTTTCGCAACGGCCCTGTGCTGGCATCAGCATAGACAGCAGGAGATAACACGGCGGGCTCTGGAAAGTACACTCAAGACACCTCGCGATGAATCAGCAAGCTATTCTCACAACTGACCCCCCCCCAGGGTCTCACAACTTGTGGGACGTGGGTTGGCGACCACGGAACCCCAGCTGAGTCTGGCATCGCTTTTATTTCCTGGTGCCGGGCTCATTTCAGTTCTCTTTCCTGTCGGCCTCCCTTGGTCAACTCTTGTTCTCTTCCGACCCAGACTGTATTAGGGTATCCGAGGGCTAGGGAGTCTTTCAATTTCCCGCCTTAATTGGCTTTGTCTCATCTTTCCTGATACCCTCATTCTTCGAGGGGTCTGCCTTCTTTTCCTTTTCATAATATCTCCTGTCTTCTGCTCAAGGCCCTCAAAGAGGCAGGGTGTGTGTAGACCCACCACTTCTGGTACACCCTCAAGGGCTCATGACTGGTGAGTTAGGAAGCTGGCAACCCCGAGGAATTCCTGAGCTACATGCAGGGAATGGAGTGGTATGTCAGAAATTTCAAGTGGACAGTGTTACGCATCGGGTTCCAAAGGGTAAGTATACACACTTTGTTTTCGATCGGTGAACGATGTAGATTTGTACCAAAGGGCCTTAATGCGGGAAATGGAGTGGTCTATCCGAAATTTCGAGTGAACAGTGTTACTCGTCGAGTTCCAAACGGTAATTATGTAAAATCTGGTTGAGATCGGTGAAACTGTGTAGTTTTGTGCCAAGGGCCAAAATGCAGGGAATGGAGTGGCCTGTCCAAATTTTAAAGTGGACAGTGTTACTCATCATCATCATCATCATCTTGTACAGTTTCCAGCCCCAGGCTGGGTCTGTTTGGAACATCGGGTTCCAAAGGGTAAGTATACACATTTTGTTTTCGATCGGTGAACGATGTAGATTTGTGCCAAAGGGCCTAAATGTGTGAAATGGAGTGGTCTGTCCGAAATTTCGAGTGGACAGTGTTACTCGTCGAGTTCCAAAGGGTAATTATGTAAAATCTGGTTGAGATCGGTGAAACGGTGTAGTTTTCTGCCAAAGTGCCTAAATGCAGGGAATGGGGTGGTCTGTCCGACATTTTAAATGGACAGTGTTACTCGCAGGGTTCCAAAGGGTAAGTATACAAAGTTTGGTTCAGATCGGTGAAACGGTGTGGATTTGTGCCAAAGGGCCTAAATGCAGGGGATGGAGTAGCCTCTCCGCAATTTCAAGCAGACAGTGTTAGTCGCAGTGTTCCAAAGGGTAAATATACAAATTTTGGTTGAGATCGGTGGAACGGTGTAGATTTGGGCCAAAGGGCCTAAATGCAGGGAATGGAGTGGTCTGTCCGCAATTTCAAGCAGACAGTGTTACTCGCAGGGTTCCAAAGGGTATGTATACACATTTTGGTTCAGATCGGTGAAACGGTGTAGATTTGTGCAAAAAGGGCCTAATTGCAGGGAATGGCGTGGTCTGTCCGAAATTTCAAGCAGACAGTGTTACTCGCAGGGCACCAAAGGGTAAGAATACGAATTTTGGTTCTGATCGGTGAAACGGTGTAGATTTGGACCAAAGGGCCTAAATGCAGGGAATGGGGTGGTCTGTCCGAAATTTTAAGTGGTCAGTGTTACTCGCAGGGTTCCAAAGGGTAAATATACAAATTTTGGTTGAGATCGGTGAAACGGTGTGGATTTGGACCAAAGGGCCTAAATGCAGGGAATGGGGTGGTTTGTCCGAAATTTCAAGTGGACAGTGTTACTCGCAGGGTTCCAAAGGTTAAATATACAACTTTTGGTCCAGATCGGTGAAACGGTGTAGATTTTTGCAAAAGGGCCTAAATGCAGGGCATGGGGTGGTCTGTCCGAAATTTAATGTTGACAGGGTTACCCGCAGGGTTCCAAAGGGTAAGTATACAAATTTTGGTTCAGATCGGTGAAACGGTGTAGATTTGTATACATAACAGACAGACAGACAGACAGACAGACAGACAAACTTTGTGCTTTATATATATAGATTTAATCCAAAATGTGTAAGTCACAGAGTGGGAGAACATACCAAAACCCCGAAAATCCCGATTTGAGCATTGCTGGCATACTCTGATTTGCATATTTCTTGATAAAAGGGCACAATAGGTTTATCGCTGATTATAGCAAGGGCAACTAAAGTTTATAACATATAAGGTCTATATGTAATCCTTGCACGGTTTGTGCGCATTTCTAATTTATTATTATTATTTGTCTGAAAGAGTATTTAATTTGACCTACCCTGGCGCCAAGGGGTGAGCAAAATGTTTCGGAATAATAAGAAGTTGGGGCTTCTCGTTTTGTGGAACTTTTGTAAGTGTACAACAACTGGGAACATTTGGAATATTAATGTTGGTGACATTTGTTCAGTGTCACTAAGAGCACTCAGGGTCCAGGTGAGCAAAACGTAAAGTTAACCTATTTTGACAATTGTGCCAAAAATTGAAAAGCTATTTATTAATTAATTAATTAATGTTATTTACTTATTTATATATTTGTTTCTTTAATTGTTTATTTATTTATTAATTTATTTATATTTCATTATTGATTTATTGATTATTGAAGTACAGGAACAAGTCGATGTATGGAACAAGGAGATAGAAGAGGTTGGAATGAAAATAAGTGTGGAGAAGTGTAAGACAGTAGTGATGACGAGAAATAAGAGAAATGGTAGGGGGAATATTGAAGAAAATGGGAAAACATTAGAAGTTGTCAAAAGTTTTAAATATTTAGGGAGTATAATCACAGAAGATGGAAAGATAAGTGAGGAAATTGGTAAGAGAATCCAGCAAGCAAATGGGTTTTACCAGTGTGTGAGAGGTATGGTGTGGAACCAGGATGTTCCAGAGAAATGTAAGAAAGTCATGTACTCAACATATTTCACACCTATATTGACATATGCAGCAGGCACATGAACAACAACAAAACGGGATGAAAGCAGAGTCCAGGCAGCCGAGATGAAGTTTCTTAGAGGAATAATTGGAAAGACACGAAAAGACAAAATCAGAAACACAGAAATTAGGGAAAGAACTGGATTCCCAAAGCTACAAGACAAGATAGAGATCAGTAAGCTGAAATGGTATGGACACTGATGCGAATGGGTGAAGACAGAGTCCCAAAGCGAGTATTTACAGAGAAAGTAACAGGAAAGAAGCTACGGGGAAGGCCTAGGAAGAGGTGGATGGATACAGTGAGGGAGAGCATAGAGAAGAGAGGGATAAAAGTAGAAGATATACTAGAAGAAGGAAGAGAGTGGTGGAGAGACAGAAAATTATGGAGGTCCTTGATTGACACCCCGACCCAGAACACTGGAAACGGGAAATGAAGAAGAAGAAGATTGATCTATTTCCAAAAGGTATTTATTTTTTATTAATTAATTAATTAATTAATTAATTATATATTCATTTATTTATGTATTGGTATATTAGGTTGTTTCTTAGTTTTTTTATTTATACATTAATTAATTAATTAATTAATTAATTAATTTATATTCCATTATTAATTTATTTGTAAAATGTATTTATTCATTTATTTATTTAATTACTTAGTTAGCTATTTAGGTATTTATTTGTAAAAGAATCATTATTTTCCCGTGAGAAGTGTCAAAATGCGTGTTTTAAATATCTCTATCATATTTTAAAATTTTGAAAATTACTTCCGGCTTAAACGGTATTTTGAGAGAACATGCTAATATACGCTTGTTAGCCTACTTTTCACATTTTGCAAAAATGAGGAAAAAGTAGACTTATGAGATCGATCTGGGAAAATGTGTGTCTGTCTGTCTGTCTGTCTATCTGGCTGTGTGTGTGTCCCCCCCCTATCAACTCCTAAACGGCTGCAGCAATCAAAACCAAATTTAGTATGAGTAAAGATGTGCACCGGAATATCTCACGTCCATATTTGAAAATGATGTCAGTGCTACCAACTGCTGAAAAAACGCACTAGAAATTTGAGCTGTCTATATGCCTGCTGATATGTCCAATTTTAAAATGCATGTAACTTCTATACTAACAAATGGATTTCATCCAAAATTGGCACAACAAGATATCATAATATTTCAGATTATTTCTGACCAGCACACTCATGACATTGTTGGCAACATACTTTTACGCGTGCTGATAGATCCAGTGTCTAACTGCATGTAACGTCCATTGGACTTCAACCAAATTTTGTATTCTGTACCTTAAGAAATGAAACTAAGAATATATTTAGTCACCAGAGCTGCCAACTGTAGTGCTCTATTAGGCTACATTATACCAGGTATATTTTGAAGTAATTAGATATTTCTATATTACCAACTTAATTTCGTCATTATTCTATATAGGTTCATATTCTGTAGAATAATCATTGGCATGAAAAGTAGGCTGTATAGTTCTTCACGGAACTTCTCGTTTTTAAATTGAACTTCTTATACAGATTCAAATGGAATTAAAGTTAGTTAGTTATTGTTGTTTTAAGGGGAGGAACTACGAGGTCATCTGCCCTTGGAATTAACGTTAAAGTTTAATTGTATTATACTATTCTTTGAGTAACCGACAGCGATAGCTATGCTTGCTAGGGCATGGGGCCAAGCTCTCTGGAACTCGGTAAATGGGGAGATGGTTGAAATGGTTTTCTATCCTTTACCTAATTTCAACTCCAAGCAAATGCTGGGACGGTACATTCTGACTTGTCCAGTTGCATTCATCATGATTCATTTCAGCTCTAGCTTGCCACGGTGGGTGAGTTGTTATGGTGTCGGACTACCAACCCCAAGCTTGCAGGTTCACTCCTGGCCATGGTAAGTGGTTTTTGACAGGTGACAAAAATCACGATACTCATGACATACGTTGTTGGCATGGTAAAGAACCCATTTGAATTCAGTAGGCCGTGTTCATAATGGAAAAATTAATCTCGGGATTTTCCGCCAACACAAAGTTTCCATTTCTCTACTAGAAAGTGGTATTGCTTCAAGGAGCTTAAATATCTAACCTCCTTGACTTTCATAGCGCTCCAAGGAGCATTAAATACAACATGTAAGCTACCCTCTAGGTGTCAATTAACAAAGCTTGCACCCGGCACCCGATATTATTAATATTATTATTCTTTCAGCTCTCATTAACTCCTCTCGTGAGGTTGGCGTCAGGAAGGGCATCCAGCCGTAAAAACCCTCTGCCACAATGAATTTCATGACATCTCATCCCCCACCCCGTTGGAAAACGGGAATAATATTTATTCTTTGATTCTTTATCTTCAATTTGTGGGAAGCAAATTTGATTTTGATTTGACCATGTATGGGCCGACACTAGCGTTTGTAGTGATAGGTTTAGTGAACTACATACGATTAAGGATGTGGTCTGAAGTTTATTATTTCTTTTCTTCCTTCATCATCATCTTCAATTCCCGGTTCCAGTCTCTTCCTGGGCCGGGTTCTGAATTAAGGACCTCCTTTCCTACTTGCAGTACATCTTGTCTCCACACATTCCTTCACTGAATCCATTCATCTTCCTCGTGGTCTCTTTCCTGTTAACTTTTCCAAAAATATTTCTTGTGGTACTCTCTCCTCACTCATTCTCATCATAACTAGTTGTTTCTATCCTATCCTGGAGTTTCCAGATTCCTGTCCTTTTGCTAATTTCCTCTTACCTTACTCTATCTTTCCTTCGATGCTTCTTAGAAAGCTCATCTCTGCTGCCAGTATCCTCTCGTCCATGTCCCAGCTGGATGGGTTCATAATAGGTTGTTACCAGATAATAGGTTTTTTTCTTTCTTGTTATCCTAAAATCCCAATTCCCACGTCATGATTTCAACATTACGTTCCTAGCCTGAAGTTTTCCTTTGCCCGGTGGAATCTACCTCCGCCTTCCAGCGTGCCGAGAGGGATTGTTTGAAATACGTAATAATCCTGATGTACCGTAGGAGTAATTCTAATCAACGTGTCAGTGTTGTTGCGGGACATAATTGAGTGACTTGTTAATTGAGGCAAGTCTGGACCCACGTCTCTTCCCCAAGGGGACCATAAATATCACTGTTTTATTTCTGTGGATGAGCCCTTCTCCCTCAGGACTGCGTTACGTGACGACACTTCGCTCCACGAATATTTATATCATGCATTTTTCTGGTCTTACCTTTCTAGAACCAGCACTTCTATTCAGAGTGCTTACTAAAACTACAAGATGTGACGGATTACCTGGGTATTTTCTCCCTTAAAACACAATAAATAGCCCGGAGTTAGGTTATATCTTCAAATAATTCCACAACAGGTTGTTGTTTGAGTCTTCAGTCTTTCGACTGGTTTGATGCAACTCTCCTGTCCTGAGCTAATTGTTTCATCTCTACATAGCTAACACACCCTACATCCGAGACAATCTGTTTAACATATTCTAACCTTGGTCTACCCCTACAGTTCTTGTCCTCGACACTTTCTTCCATAACTAAGCTTGCTATTCCTGGGTGTCTTAGTTTGTGTCCTACCAACCTATCTCTTCTCTTCATTAGCAGTCGCCAGAAACATCTCTCCTCTCCCACTCGTCTTAATACCTCTTCATTAGTAACCCTATCTATCCATCCATTGGATCATCATCATTCTCCTGTAACACCACATTTCTAACGTTTCAATTCTCCTATTTTCTGCTGCACCAATAGTCCAAGTTTCACTTCTATAGAGCGCCACGCTCCAGACAAAGGCTTTCAAAACTGACTTCCTAATACCTAAATCTATATTCGATGTCAACAGATTTCTTTTCAGTAGAAATGCTTTCCTTGCCTGAGCCAACCTTCTATTTATATCCTCTTTGCTTCGTCGATTACTGGTTATTTTGCTTCCTAAGTAACAGAAGTCTCCTACTTCCTTTAGCTTTTCACTTGCCAATTTGATGTGAATAAAGGTTTCTGATTAATTTCGGCTGCATTCCAGTATTTTTGTTTTACATTTATTGTTTTTCATCAGTAAGTATTTCCTCAAGATGGAGTCACTACCATTCAAATCCTCAGGCGAGTCGGCCAAGATGACGATATCATCAGCAAATCTCAGAGTTGAAATTATTTCTCCTTGAATCTTCACTCCCACTTTAAATTTTTCTCCAATTTCCTTCATTGCCTGTTCAATGTAAAAATTGAAAAGTATGGGTGATAAGTTGCAGCCTTGCCTTACACGTTTCTGAATACCAAAATACCAACAGGTTATGTAGAAGAAATCCCAAAACCCCGAAGCAGTAAGAGGCGTGGTAGTTCGTCATTGCTTTCTATCCTGAACATTTTTCACAGCATCCAAGGGTACCAACTGTAAACGATTCCCATTAGCGAGCACCATTGATCAAAAAGTCGATTATTTATTTTAAGCGAATTCTCGCAATAATTGGAAGACGTTAAACAAGGCACTCAATCATTTGTTGTTGTTGTTGTTGTTGTTGTTGTTGTTGTTGTTGTTGTTGTTGTTGTTGTTGTTCCAATAGGCGTCCATTCTTTCCGAGAAGGCTTTGGTCTGTACTGTTTTAGTTTCGGTTGCTCTGATGTAACTTCCCATTCGTTTACTTTGTGTCTGAAGGTGTCCCTTTCTGAAATGTCTCTGCGCGATTTTGAGGTCCTTTCGAAGGTCTTCTAGTCAAGGTGTTGAGTTCTTGAGTGAGCTTACATAATCATGTATTATCCTTTTCGTTAATCGATTTTCTAGTGAGATGACAGAAGAAATTCATTAATATTTCCTTCTTCTTCTTCTTCTTCTTTTCGTTTCGGTCGATTAGAAACCACGATCCAATTTCAATACTTTGTCCTTTGCTCTCCCTTCTTCTTCCTCCAGTATTCCTTTATCATCTCTCTCTATGTTTCTTCTTCCTTTGCTTGGACCATTGCGAGCCGGTTTTCTTTCCCTTCCACCCTTGGAATCCTTCCATCTTTAGCACGTTTTGCCTAAAAATATCTCTCTGTGGTGTATCTTCTTCTCTGATATTGTTAGCCTATTTTCAATTTTGAAAAAATAGGCTTATGAGATCACCTTTTGTCCGTGTATGTGTGCGTGTGTGTGTGATTCGTGTGTGTGTGTCCCCCTAATAAAATCTAAACGGCAGGAGCGATTTCAATGAAACTCGGAAAGTTCATAGCACTATTCCCGGCGACCTCGACCGTGCCCTTCAAATTTTGTTACGACTCACCAATCCAACATGGCGGCTGTGCGAAATATTTCACCAGCATTCAATATCTCCGAAACTATTACCGATATTACCCTGACATTTTCTATAGTGATAGAGAAAACTACTATAAGTTCACTTATGTGACTTTTGAAAACCTGGTAACAACAAAACCAACATGGCGGCCAACCGAATTTGCGACTTTTAAATAGACGTTTCTCGCGATTTGACCAACCAAACGCAATGAAACTTGGTACAGTATATGTTTATATACATTATAATGCACCGACATCTAACTTCGTTCAATTGTTTACATAATCACAAGATGGCGGATGTGCGAAATATTTCACCGGCATTCTATATCTCTGAAACTATTAGCGGTATCTCCCTAAAATTTTGTACGGAGATAAAGGGCACTACTGGAATCCCATCTATAAGATTTTCAAAAACCGGTTAACTACAAAACAACATGGCGGCCAAGCGAATTTGAACATTTTAAATAGACCTTTCTCGCGATTTAATGTTCCAAGCGCACTGAAACCTGGTACAGGAAATATTTATACACATTGTAATCTACTGGTATCTAATTTAGTTCAATTGTTTACATAACCTCAAGATGGCGGCAGTGCGAATTTTAAAATTAAGTTTTTATTTCTTGTGATGTAGTCATGCGATCGAAGTGAAAGTTTGAATAATGAACCTACGCAATAATTTTCCTTTAATGGTACATGACTCTATGGCCTATACATTTAACAATCCAACATGGCGACCATCCGAAATATCTAGACGATACTGAATATCTACGAATCTATTTTAGCAATCAAACTGCATTTTTTAATGTTCATAGGGGCTATGAACTTAAGTTCACCTATAGGACTTTAAATAGCCTGGTGATCACAAATTCAACATGGCGGTGACGCGAATTATAAATATTCACATGGACGTTTCTCGCAATTTAACCATCCGCGTGCAGTGAAACTTGGTACAGTAAATCTTTATCCGAATGTTAATCCACTGGCATCTAATTTATTTCAATTGTTTCTATAACCTCAAGATGGTAGCTGTGAAAATTTTTTAAATCTCCTTGTTTTTTCTTGTGTCTTAATTATGCGATTAAAGTTTGAATACTACACGTTCACAATAATCTGCATGTAATAGTAAACTCGAGGACCTACATATATAAAATCCAACATGGCGACCATCCGAAATATTTAGTCGGTTCTCAATATCTACGAATCTATTACAGCAATCAAACTGAAATTGTGTATGTTGATAGTGGCAATTAACATAAGTAGGATATATGAAAATAGGCTGTATAGTTCTTCACGGAACTACTTGTTGTAAAAGTGTGTTCTTTGTATTGTGCTAAAATAAAGTTAGTATTTAATAGATAGGCCTATTTCATTATGTAGTGTTATTAGGTTAGGTCTATATCCTCCGCGTCAATCGAAGAGGTTATAGAAGCGATGAGTGGAGGGGCCGTGTGGGTGGGGGGGGGGGAGGCGGGAGAGGCAGAGGAAGGGGGGGGGGGGCGGCGATGAACTCCCATATCTGAAAAGGGGGGCCTCAGCTGACAAAGGTTGGTAACCACTGCTTTAAATGAATGAAAACGTGTATTAAGTGAATGTTTAATAATGATAGTTTAAGTTCTACGATGTTGAAATGTAAATATCATATGTCAGAAAACTGTATCATAATGAGGGTCATTAGAACACTATTTTTAGCCTATTTTCAATTTTGAAAAAATAGGCTTATGAGATCTCCTTTTGTCCCAGTGTCTGTGTGTGTGTGTGTGTGTGTGTGTGTGAGGTGTGTGTGTGTGTGTGCCCCTAATAAAATCTAAACGGCTGGAGCGATTTCAATGAAACTCGGCAAGTTCATAGCACTATTCCGGACGACCCCGACCGTGCCCTTCAAATTTTGTTACGTCTCACCAATCCAACATGGCGACCAACCGAAATATTTCGACGGCTCTGAATATCTACGAATCTATTATAGCAATCAAACTGAACTTTTTTTTAATGTTCATAGGGGTATGAACTTAAGTTAACCTATAGGACTTTCAATAACCTGGTGATCCAAAATCCAACATGGCGGCGACGCGAAATATAAATATTCAGATGGGCGTTTCTCGCAATTTAACCATCCGAGTGCAGTGAAACTTGGTACAGTAAATCCTTATACGAATATTAATCCACTGGCGTCTACTTTATTTCAATTGTTTCCATAACCACAAGATGGCAGCTGTGCGAAATTTTAAAATCTCCTTGTTACTTCTTGTATCCTAATCATTCGATTGAAGTTTGAATGCTACACGTACACAGTAATCTTCATGTAACAGTACATAACTCTAGAAACTACATATATACAATCCAACTTGGCAACCATCCGAAATATTTAGTCGGTTCTCAATATCTACGATTCTATTACAGCAATCAAACTGGCGATTTGTAAGTTGATGGAGGCAATTATTATTTGTAGGATATATGAAAATAGGCTATTTAGTTCTTCACGGAACTACTTGTTTCTCTCCAAATCCTTTTTGACTTCTTGTACCCAGGTTGCTGTTGACTTCTTGTTCCACAGGAATGTGAAGATAACCCACTGTCATCCATCCTGTAGCAGTCTCCTTTCCGTATTGTTTCTTCTTCTTCTTCTTCTTCTTCTTCTTCTGGGAGCCGAGTTGCGATGGTAACCACGCTACTCACAGACAGGCGTACCAACTTTCAAAATATTCCATAACTATGAACAACTTGCCCTTAGACACAATCGAAACTTTTTCATGTATATTTGTTAGCCTATTTTCATTTTATGATAAAATAGGCTTATGAGATCACCTTTTGTCCGTGTGTGTGTGTGTGTGTGTGAGTGTGTGTGTGTGTGTGTCCCCTAATATCTTCTAAACGGCAAGGGGGGGGGGGGATTTCAATGAAACTCAGTAAGATCATAGATCATTCTGGCCGACCCCGACCGTGCCCTTCAAATTTTATTGTGTCTCACCAATCCAACATGGCGGCTGAGCGAAATATTTCACCAGCATTGAGAATCTTTGAAACCATTACAGATATCACCCTGAAATTGTGTACGGTGATAAAGGGCCCCAGTACAAGTTTATCTATGTAACTCTCATAAACCTGTAATGTACAAAACGAACATGGAAGCCAAGTGAATTTGAAACATTTTAATAGAAAATTCTCGTGATTTAACTCTCTGAGCGCAGTGTAATGTGGTACAGTAAATGATTATACATATTGTAATGCACTCGCATCTAATTTAGTTCAATTGTTTACATAACTTCAAGATGGCGGCTGTGCGAAATTTTAAAATTAAATTTTTATTTCTTGTGTTGTAATCATGCGATTGAAGTGAAAGTTTGAATAATGAACCTATGCAATAATTTTCCTCTATTGGTTCATAACTCTTTGCTTTGCTACATATAAAAATCCAAAATGGCGAGCATCCGAAATATTTAGACGGTTCTCAATATCTACAAATCTTTTACAGCAATCAAATTGATTTTTTTATGTTCATAGAGGCTATGAACATAAGTTCACCTATAGGAATTTCAGTAACCTGGTGAGCACAAATCCAACATGGCGGCGACGCGAAATATACATATTTAAATGGACGTTTCTCGCGATTTGACCATCAGTAGTGGAGTAGTGGGTGTTCTGCTCCCCCCACCACCTCTCCCTCTGACGTCACATACTAACCCGCAATTCATTCAGGGGCAAAGCCAATATCTCGCGAACGCATGGTCCGATTTTGACAAATGAGGTGTCGTTGGACTCGGGTTGACGCCCTATTTCCAATGGACCACTCATTTCAACCCCTAAATAAAACCTACCCCTACTAGGGGGGAAATTGTAATCTTTTAGTGAAAGTCATTTTACAAATGCGACATGTATAAGGTGCGCTGCTAAAATGAACTTGCACGTTGTTGCTCATATAGCGCATGCGGTTTGCTGGATGCCGCTATGGATCAACATTTTTGTTTTTGTTTTGTACGCATGCGCAGGTTTTAATTAGGGGTTGAAATGAGTGGTCCATTGGAAAGAGGGCGTCGACTCGAGTCCAACGACACCTCATTTGTCAAAATCGGACCATGCGTTCGCGAGATATTGGCTTTGCCCCTGAATGTATTGCGGGTTAGTATGTGACGTCAGAGGGAGAGGTGGTGGGGGGCAGAACACCCACTACTCCACTACTACCATCCGAGTGTCGTGAGTCCGGTCTGAACCCTGGCAGCGACCGGTTCGCTGCGCTTTGCTTCGTTGTGAGTGACGTATTCGAGTGTCTAACTTTCAAGTCTTTTCAAGTACAGTAAAATGGCAACCAACAGCATTAGGAAAAACACGATAAAATGTGCTTTCCCCGACAAGGCCAATAAACCAGACCCTGCAGAAATACATGAGTGGATTCAGTACACCCTAAAACTCAACGTGGACCAATTAGAAGCCATTCAACTCGACAATTTGGAAACTGCTGTTTTCATCAAGTTCACCAGCAAACTACTGATGGAGAAGGTCCTCAACAGTACCAACGGAAAATCCCAGGTACGGAAATGTAATGGCTCTATATCTGAGGTAAATATAACTTGTGCGGATGTTGACAGCAAACTAATCCGAATTATGAACCTTCCCATTGAACTGCCGAATGACCGGATAATGTCGTACTTTAGTAAGTACGGGAAAGTTCGTGAAATTAGAAACGAACGATGGTCAGCTACCTACCTATTCAATATTTTGAGTGGTATTCGGGCTATGCGGATTGAACTAAAAACTGCAATTCCACCCATTATTTCTATCGATGGCTACAAAGCACAGGTGGTGTATGATGGACAACCTCGATCATGCTTTTATTGTAATGCCACTGATCACTTTAGACAGGAATGCCCAATGAGGCGAGGTGAAACTGAAAAGAAAACCGGCCCTAAGCTTCTCAGTGAAATTGTAGCCAACAAGGACAGTGACATTGTCTCGCCTGCCTTATCGACACCTTGTTCATTTAACGTCAGTATTTCTCCCGAACAACTTGCCCCACTTGATACGTCAGCTGTAGCACAAGACACGATGGACGTGTCGCCTTCTCACTCCACCGCCTTATCGCCGCAACCAGCTGGGCCATTGCCCGCCACTAGTAAACAACAACATACTCCCACATTACAACAGGAACTCCACGGGCAGCCAGCGTTGCCAGGTTCGTCTGATACTAGCCAATACACCAATGGCAGTCTAGGTAGGACGGCCACTTCTCTAGTTCCTAAAACTGACCATAAACCTGACACTAGCACTGCCAGCCCTGATGCGGTCACAGAAGGCGTGACCTCAGGAGACAATGCTACCAGTATGCCACCCTCAAACCAGTCCATAGTTAGTTGTGAACCACAGACCGCTGGTATAAGATGGTCGGATGAAATAGAAGACGACCCCTCCTGACACATGGATACAGAAGAGACGGGGTCACGGGACCAGGGGATCATGGACAACAAGGAACTATCTCCTAAAGAACAGGCACCTTTGAAAACCTCCTCCAAAGCTAAAACAATCCGGGCGTCAAAAGAGGGAACGCACAAGCCTTATGCGGGTGTCAGGGACCCCCGACTACAAGGCGGGAAGTCGAGCGACAAGCGTTAAAGACCACCCCATCTCCATCTTGTTTATTTTGGTAAAAAACATGTCTATCTATCTGACGATGTTGTTGACATACACTCTAATGACACTCAATGTAAATTGCATTCAAACTTCTAGTAAACAGTCGCTCTTACGCAACCTCATTCGAGACCAAGATGTGGATATTGTTCTGTTGCAAGAAGTGGCTACTGAAGACCTCCTTACCATCTCTGCCTACGATAAAATAGTTAATGTCAATGAACACAAACGTGGTACAGCCATCTACATTAAGGACCATATACCATATGCGGATCCAGTCCAGTTAGTCAACTCACGCGGACTCAGTATCCGTATTCGAGATCTTTTGATTGTAAATGTATATGCTCCATCTGGTTCGCAGGCCAGGATACAACGCCGGCTCTTTCATACCACAGATATTCTCCCACTTCTCCATAATCATACCGGCAATATAATCCTCGGTGGGGATTTTAACGCAGTGCTATCACCCAAGGACCAAAGTGGCCAATTTCACGGCTACCCTGCGCTATCTGCGTTAATACAAGGATTACGCTTAAAAGACACATGGGAACTGAAGCCGTCGGGGTCAGCCGGTTACACGTACTACTACCATAATGGTGCTTCTCGACTGGATGGAATATATGTCAGCGGGGAATTGAAAGAACACGTGAGGGAAACAGATGTATGCCCGGTGGAGTTTTCAAACCGTTGTGCGTATCTGTGCAAGATTCGCCAACCAGAATTGGGACCTCGCCGTGGGAGAGGATCATGGAGGTTAAATGATTCTATTCTGACACACTGGGGCATGAAAGATAGCTTTGCCACTGAATGGCATAACTGGAAACGCCACATTCCCCGGTTTCAAGATACTCTTGAGTGGTGGTTGAAGTATGCGAAACCCAGAGCTGTTAGGTTATTGAAGGCCTACAGTGCCGAGAGAAGACGCCACATCCATCAGACGACAGATTTATACTATAAATGTTTACGACAGTTATACAATGATGACCCTACCAACCCTAATACATATCGCAGAATAAAGAAAATCCGAGCGCAGCTCCTCACGCTGCAGCGCAAAGCATTGGAAGGACTCAAACTTCAAGCCCAAGATCATCAACATCTGGCATCAGAGGCACCCTCCGTTTATCATTTTATACGGGCGTGCCGCAAAGGCCGTCAGAAGTACATCAACCACATTGCGAAACCTGAGGGACAAATGGTGACTAGTCATACCTTAATCACAGAAATGGTAGAGAACTTCTTTCAGTCCTTGTACACAGACGACGCCCCAGTCCCACTTCACTGCCAGCATCCGTTCTTCGATGGTGTACGAGGAAGACGTTTGCACAGAGGACAAGCGTGCTTGACCCAGGACATCACCGCCGAAGAAATATATACCTCCATAATCCACAGTGCGCCGAACAAGAGTCCTGGTCCTGATGGCCTTGGGAGAGCTTTCTACATGACGTATTGGACCACCATTCGCGATGAACTTACAGCCGTAGTGAATGATGCTTGTCGTCCTGGACGAAATATCGACACCCTGAAAGATGGCCTGGTGGTATTAGTCCCAAAAATTACACAACCAACACAGCTCAGGGATTTTCGCCCACTGACGCTTTTAAACTTTGACTACAAGATCTTCACGAAATGTATGAAAACGAGACTTCAGGCCTTTATGGGGGAAGCCACATCTCGCCACCAATCGGGTGGGGTACCAGGCAGGTGCATTGTCAACACTACATTTCCTATTCGCGATGTCATTAGTGAGTCGCTAGTCGGCAATAAGAAGAAACTGTTATTATCACTGGATTTTGACCATGCCTTTGATAGGGTAAACCATAAATACATCATTGCGACCCTTCAAGCTATGGGCTTCGATATGCGGTTTATTGCCCTCGTGAGCAAAATTCTTCATGGTGGATCTTCAAAAGTGAATGTAAATGGGTATTTCACACGACCTCTCCTCATCCATCGTGGAGTCAGGCAAGGGTGTCCGATGTCCATGCTTCTTTTTGTTCTATCCCTGGAACCCCTTCTTTGTAATCTCCATACATCTTTCAATGGCACGGAGATCAGTATTTTTGCATATGCGGATGACGTCACTCTTGTGGTGGATTGTTCACGGACCTTGATGAGTACGGGAGATATTCTGGTGCGCGGCTGAACCGACGAAAAACAAAGGCGATGTGGATTGGGAAATTGGACCGCGTCCAAGGGGTTCTCCCGGCGTGGGTAACGATCGCCTCAGAACTCAAAATATTGGGCATATCTTTTTTGAATAGTGTACACCAAATTATTAAAAAGAACTGGGACGTTGCCCTACATTCTGTGCGTGGTGCCTTGCAACAAGTGCGGTACCGCTCCTTCCTCTTACACCAACGAACAATGTACGTGAATATGTTCAGCTTAAGTAAAATATGGTATCTCAGTCAAATTCTTCCTATGCCAAGAATGGTGGGTACACGTCTTATTTCCGCCGTCGGATGGTTTATTTGGCAAGGAGCTCTATTACGTCTTTCCCGCAGCACATTAACATTGCATAAATCCCAGGGAGGTCTGGGACTCATCGACGTTGAAAAGAAAGCTAGAACTTTATTCCTCAAACGACACCTTCAACTGCTTACAGGCTTCGGG
The DNA here is from genome assembly GCA_946902985.2 of Meconema thalassinum. Lineage (NCBI taxonomy): Eukaryota > Metazoa > Arthropoda > Insecta > Orthoptera > Tettigoniidae > Meconema > Meconema thalassinum. Next base: position 24,907,906 of record OX336400.1, read on the forward strand.
ACCGATGAGTCACATAACTTCCTACGGAGATGGTGTAGTCCCCATGACTGCTCGAACCCACCAGCTTATTATGATATCAATCATCATGCACCTCATGTCCGGTATCTGAGAGTTGAATTAAGCTACGTGCCACAAGACGTCATCAGGTCTATCTCAACGAAAAAGCTGTATCGTTCTATCATGGCACAACAGTATGTTGCCCCCAGAATTATGCAATCCGCATTGATCGTCAACTGGAATCGAGTCTGGAGGAATGTCTCCAATCGCATTCTTCCCAGCGCAGCGAAGGCAAGTTGGTATAAAGTAATCCATGACCTTATACCAACAAACAACAGACTCCATCGCATTCACATGGTGGAGACAGCCTTATGCACTTCATGTTCCCATCAGGATACAATCCTGCACCGATTCACGCTGTGTGATCCAATTCGATCGACCTGGAACCGCTTCACCCGGGTCCTGAATAGCTTCTTGAACTGTTCTACTACCTACATCACTCCTGAATGGGTGATCCACCCAACATTTAGCCTTCAACCGCCCCAACTGAACAGTGCGGTAGTGTTACTCCTCGGTTGCTATGTGCACTGTGTGCTGAAAACTACGGGGCCATATACAGAACTCGAAATGCTGTCCGAGGTAAGTGAGTGTGTCCTCACGAGCCTTCGCTGTACTACAAGAACTCGCCGGCTGGGGGACTATGCCCAGCAGCTCACCCGCATCATATGAGTGTTTTGTGTTTTGTGATAGTGATTGAACATTGAACATTAAGTAGACTAGTATAACTGTGATCAACTCATCAATATCCACGATTGTTATTCATCTACCACCTTACAATCACCTGTGTACCTTAAATATATCAAGACAATAAACAAGTTTAAAAAAAGTGTAGTGAAACTTTGCAGGTTAAATACTTATACAAATGTTAATACACTGGCATCTAACTTATTACAATTTTTTTCATAAGCACAAGATGGCAGGTGTGCGAAATTTTAAAATCTCGTTTTTACTTCTTGGGTTCTAATCATGCGATTGAAGTTTGAATACCACACGTACACAACAATCGTCATGTAACAGTATATAAATAAAAATCCAACCTGCGAACCATCTGAAATATTTAGATGGTTCTCAATATTTACGAATCTATCACAAGCTTGAAACTGAAATTTTGTATGTTGATAGAGGCAATTAACATGAGTAGGATATATGAAAACAGGCAGTATAGTTCTTCATGGAACTACTTTTTGTTTTTCTATTAGAGAAAAGAAAACAGGGCACAACCGTATTTCTGAAAGATGTGATCTAAATTGTGACCCTATAAGGGTGTGGTGTATGTCGTGCTGGTGTCAACGCATATCTCGTGAGAAACTTTTCTTATTTCGTATGTACTACACTCACAGTGCAAGGAATTTGTTATTGACTTCATTATTTACAGAGGTGTGCAAATTATTAGAGTCAACATCAGTTTTCCCAAATGTGATTTTTTACTTTTCATGATTTAATGCATTAAATATGCTTACAAGGCGCTGCAATTATTTAAAATATGTAACCAACTATCTTATTTACATTTTGTTTTAAGGGACCTTGTAGTCTAGACAAGCCAACAATGCATCTGATTACTACAAGTTTAAATCTAACGGAACTATGACATCCAAACTTTTCAATTTTTTACAGTTTACCAATAATATTTCTGGCAGCGAAATACTAAAATATTATTGAAATTTATAGCATATTTCAATAATTATGGATATTTGAAGAAAGCAAAAATGGATATTTTTGTGGGAGTGATTTTGAAAAATGGGACGGAAATGGATCGGAACGATCGAGGTGGCACCAGCTGGTACACTTCCGTTCGATCGAACGGAAGTGTGCTCAAACGGAAGTGTGCTGGCTGGCAGTGGTGGATCGAACGGAAGTGTAAGACACACTGCCAACTCGATCGATCGATCCAGCTGGCAGTGGTAAGATCCTGCTGGCAGTGGTAAGAGAAACAATGAGCGCACGGTGTCGGAAATTGATACCATGACGTACTCTCGGCCATGTGGAATGTATACGACATATTGAACGGTAAACGCTCATGCGAACTCTGGTGTCAAGTGATTGAAACAAAGCACATGGTACATGTTCGAAGTCTTCGTATCAGTATTTAAATGGTAAAATGCCTTAATATCAAACATTGTAAGTAGTCGGCATTGCCGGTATTATGTTTCTGCACAATGGCTATTCAAATATTAACCCACATAACGGTAATGCAGTCATCAATATAATATAATCGTTGTGGTTATACGAGAATTGAGCAAGCCTTCATGAACTATTGCTGAATACATTCTCTTTACTCAGAAGAGGGCCTATTCATAAGGCATTTTAAACTCAATTTCAGGCAGGAACATTATCGAATCAAGCAAAATATAAATGAAACTTAATTCCGTAAAGCAGTATTATTAGAACGTGGAAATAAGTCACCATCTTGTGCACAATATTTGCGTAGTCGAAATAGCAGGAGGGTTAGCGCCTATGACTGTGAATCTAGAGATCTCGGGTTCGAAACCCGGACGGGGTGGATATTTTTGCTACCAGATTATCATTTTAAACGATATTTATCATATCAATATGACTCATTTTAACAGAATCCATATGAAATTACGTGTTGGTCTTTGAATCAAGAGGTCCTGTTTATAAGGAATTTAAGTTTATGAGCGGTGTCGCGTCTATTAATCTAGTTGATCCATATCGTATTCTTTATTTAGGTTAGTGCTGGTGGAAGCTACAAATTATCTAATAAAATGAATTCCGTATTATAAACTACAGTATCTGTAAAACACTTTAAAGTTCTCCTACTTAGGTAACTTTTCCCTTGGTGCTACTGTAGATAATTGGTTGAACGCTATAATTGGTAATCTGATAATAAAGGTTAAGCTTGTAAAGCAAACTAATTATTTTATACGCATTTGGTTTGAATCTTACTGCATAAATAATTGAATTCGTTAATTTTACACCATTATTTCAGATACCCTTTTATTCTTAATTATTTTATTTTTCACTGATTGCTTTCGCTTTACTTCACAGTGCTTAACTTATAAACACCTATATGTGTGCAAAATATCAACGTCACCGGGCGCAGAGTTCCTGAAGAAAAGGTACATTACTTAGAAAATATCAAGTTATGAGAAATCTGTCATCAAAAGTCCATACTTATTGAAACGCATTATAAATGTCAATAATACTTGAGTAACTCGCAACTATGGATGTAATTGATAAACTGTGAAATGTGGATGTTTCTAGTTGTCATGGTCATCTGAGAATGAGTCTTTTGTTAAGCAGCTGCTTTGTTTGCTAATCTACACTAAAAGGTTCCCTTAAGAAAATCAAAGCAAGATAATTTTATAGAGTTTCCACCGAATGAGGGGTCTTGTTTATGCAAAATGCCACACATTTCGTTTCGATTAACTTTTTGTGTAAATTTAGAGCAGAGGAACTCAAAGTCTTTTTACTGAACTATTTGGAGGTTCGTGGGCCATGCTTTGAAATCACCTGAATTAAAGGATACATTCCAAAGTGAATGAAACAAGAGAAAACGGACCTGGATCAGATATCCCTCAGAATACCCAATTCTTAAAATTTCCAGAAGCAATTCTTAATAAGGAAAAGGGGAGAAAACATTACTAAGTAGGAATAAAAAAGATGTCAGTAGTTGGGTAATAAAATGATTTGAATAAAACTGATTTAAATTCGATATTGGATTGTAATACTTTGCACACCCCTGTACTGTTCATTGGTACAAAGTATTTTGTTATATGGAGCAGAAACTTGGACAGTAAACAAACAAAACAGAGATGGATTATTGGAGGAGGGCGGCAAGGAAGTCAAGATTGGATAAAATTAGAAATGCGAGAATCAGAGAAATTATGCAGGTAAGAAAAATGTACTAGAAGTGGATGAAGAAAGAAGATTACAATGAAACTGAGAAATTCTTCTAGGCTTGTGCCGTGTCTTGAGTGGCGTTTTGCCTATAGAGCATCCAGCGTTTAGAAGAGACTGTAGGTCTTATGGGCTTTTACTTTTAATGACCCCCCCCCCCCCACACACACTGGTTACCTCACCTTTTATCATGAAGGAACTCTGAACATATATATTTTTCGTCATAATAGCTTCCTACAATTATCTGCCAAATGATTACCATTGTTATTGCATACAAGTATCGTTTATATTACGTCTTAGTGATTTAAAAAGTTTCGAGGTTTGCACGCTGGAAAGAAGAGCCTCGTCCTGTGCTGCATGCTCGCCCGGAGTGGATCACGTGCTCAGTTCCGCCGACAACATAAGTTCTGAAGCACTATCCGTCATTGGTGTTACTGTTGTGTATCTGTTTTATTTTCTGTTCGATCGAATCAGGGCTGCCGACAGTTTGGTTCCAACCCACTATCTCCCGAATGCAAGCTCACAGCTGTGCGCCCCTAACCGCACGGCTAATTCACTACAATATTACAAATATTAATCTAAACAAAACAACAAGAATAGAATTGAAAGAAAGTAAATTATAGCCTAACTAATAACTGAAGAGGTGATGACCATCAGTATTGCTGACAATTTTTTTTAAATCATCGTCAGCATACATCCGAGAAGGAAGGAAGGGTTGTGCTCTCGACATCTGTCAATCAGTAATGCGTCATATCACAACGAAATGAATGTCGTTATTGCTTCTCTTCGCGTACGGTATCCTTAATACTGGTCCAATCCGTTACCGTAACACCTGCTAAACTGCTCCTTCCAGGGCGTGTTCTAATTCAGGTATCTGCTGGGGTTGTGTTGTCGCGCCAACTTATGAAAGGACAGTACTCGAAGCGGGTGAACGTAACGTATGCCGTCAGCCTAGAGTTAGCAACACTGTCACCATAAGGCTCCACAGTCTTTTCTAAACGCTGGATGCTCTTTAGGACACCAAGTTGGCTCATCAGCGTGCTCTCGGTGTCCGCGCCCGGACCCTCACAGGAGTAGCGAACTATGCACTACCTCCCTTCTTATGAAGCGCACCAGCGCTGCTTTACTGCGAGAGCTAAAAGCTCAAGCAGCCTTTCAACTCCATATAAAGGCTTCCAAAAAGCTTCCAAGACCCCGCTGATGAGCCAGCTTGGTATTCCTGGACGAAACCCCACACAAGACACGGCACAAACCGAGAAAAGTTGCTGAGTTTCAATTCACTGGCCGTGAAAACCAATATACCAAGGTTACAATGGTTTGGACATGTGAAAAGGATGCAGAATAGTAGAATTCCAAATTTAATGATACATTGGCAAGCTGGAAGGCAAACGGAAACGGGGTAAACCAAGAGAACAATGGATGGATGGTTACCATGGCTACCAGAGGCTTAACCCAGGAAGATTCTGGAGACCGAAATTTGTGGAAGTGTCGAGTACTTTTGAGTTGAAGGGGAACTACTGCATTGTAGAATATTCCTAACAAAGAAGAAGAAGAAGAAGTAAAGTTTATTAAAGGGCCAGGAATTGTTTCAAATTGTCTCTTGGAGAGTTCTAGCAAATTTAAAAAAATTATACGAGCCTTACAGTAGTCGCCTATGATGTGTAACATGTGTGACCCGCGAGCGCAAATCCCTTGTTGACAGTGAACTCTGTTGGTCATTGAAATAACTACTTATAAAACTCCAATGCCAAATCCTGACCCTAATGAATCATAATTGTTATTTGCCGTGGCGGAAGCAATCCACTGCCTACTTGATGCGATCTGCGCTCTATACCGGCCAGTTAGTGAATCCATGCCACCGATGTTATTGAAAATGGCCTCGTTTTGCCGATCAGCGCACTGCCAAGTATAGGCGCGATTAAAAATTAGGTGTGCGGAAGGTATATTAAATGTGTTTCTTCCAGTGATATGTTTAGACCAACGAAGCCTCAATTATTGTTAGTAGTCGGCGTTAATATACTGAATTCCTACGTTGTTTGGAGTGTTTGTTTATGCGATATAGGTTCCACATAGCCACATGGCCGACAGTACATCGAGTGCTTACATTAAATAAGAATACAGCAAAAGTATGAAGATTTAATAAATCGTAATTGTTTACAGCAAATATGATAAAATGAATATTTTCACACCAAAGAACGACAACTTGAAGATGATTTGCTGTAGGAACATCTTAAATGGGGTCTCCAAACCTTGAACTAAACTGTATGCGATATACATTCACCATAGCCACATGACCTACAGTACCTCGTTGTACCGATCTCCGCCATCACGCGCGCTTATTGTTTCCGCCCCATGCACTTCCGTCCCATTCATTTCCGTCCCATCCACTTCCGTCCCATCCACTTCCGTCCCTTTTCCAAAATCACTCCCACAAAAATATCCAGCTACCGCGTGGAAAGATGTTACACATCAAAAACAAATTTCGAAAATCAATTCCGGAAAAACAGCCTAAAATCACTTGTTTCGTTACTCGTTTCTTCTTGATTCCAATCCTGGCCAAATTAACTTATTTACATAATTTCTTCTTTAATGTGTTCCTTGGTCCAGTGCCCTCAGGCGTTGTTTGGAGTTTTTGAAAAATCTTCACACCGTAAGTAGTTATAAGGGCTTAAGTTAAACTCTGCATTAACACTAGCGCTCGAAGTGGTAGAAAAGTCATACTGCTAATCTAATCTACTGGATAAGGTTGAATAATCATCAGTCTACCGCGTGTCATCTTGTTTGGAAAAGGGGAGAAAGCAACAAACATGCACCAAAACAGGAACAGTGTTCATCGAAGGTGTAGTCTTTGAGTTGCTTGTCTAAACGCTACCAACTGTGGAATGTTTACATGGACCTACTGATGAAGTGGACATAACTGGGAGTCAAACCTGGACTCGCCAGTTTCTCTAGAAGTGGTGTTCTAGCCGTCACATCACAGTGATTTTACGAATAGCATTTTTGCCAACGCTTACTATGCTCAATGAATGACATAACATCCAACGCCGTCAATAAATGTGGATATACAACCAGCAAGACAGGTCTCAAGTGGGGGTCACAGACCTGTACAGGCGTTTGTAATTTCTCGCACGCTGAAGGAAAGACCAAATATGACAAATCGGTTAAACATAGAGAGGGATATTATGGTGTTTTAAGCAATTTTTTAGTGTTTCCTTAGTAAACAAAAGTTTGATGCAATGTGAAGGGTTATTCCCTGATCTTGAAAGAAAAAAAAAACATGAGTTTATTCAAGTGTATTTATTAACCTCATGTATTTATTTTCAGGATCAGGGAATAACCCATCTCATTTGTGTACAATCGTGTTGACCGACTGAAAAAAAAAACTTTTGTTTTAGAGAGGGATAATTGGGAGAAACTCATTATTCAGCCTGATGTAAAATATGAAATATCTTCTAAACGTTTCCAAGGTAGATATAGTATCCAAACTCAATCACATGATTAGGACACACGAAATTAAATTGAGATTTTAAAATTTCGCACAGCGGCCATCTTGTGGTTATGAAAACAAATGATATAAATTAGATGCCAGTGGATTATAATTTGTATAAACATTTTCCGTACCAATTTTTATTGCACTCCCATGGTTAAATCTCAAGAAACGTCCATTTAAATATTTATATTTCGCGTCATCGCCATGTTGGATTTGTGCTTACCAGGTTATTGAAAGTCCCATAACTAAACTTATGTTCATAGCCTCTATCAACATAAAAAAATCAGTTTGATTGGGATCATAGATTAATAGATATTCAGTACCGTTCATAGGGGCTATGAACATAAGTTTACCTATAGGACTTTCAATAACCTGGTGGGCACAAATCCAATATGGCGGCCATGCGAACTATAAATATTCACATGGACATTTCTAGCAATTTAACCATCCGAGTGCTGTGAAACTTGGTACAGTAAATCCTTATACAAATGTTAAGTCACTGGCATCTAATTTATTTCAATTGTTTCCAAAACCACAAGACGGCAGCTGTGCGAAATTTTAAAATTTCCTTTTTACTTCTTGTGTCCTAATCATGCGATTGAACTTTGAATACTACACGTACACAATAATCTTCATGTAACAGTACCTACAGTAACTGTAAGACCTACATAATTATATAAAAATCCAACATGGTGACCATCCGAAATATTTAGTCGCTCCTACGAATCTATTACAGCAATCAAACTGAAATGTTGTATGTTGATAGAGGCAATTAACATTATTAGGGTATATGAAAATGGGCTGTATTGAACCCTTTATCCACAGGCTGTATAAAGGATTCTAATAATTATTCATCATCTTTTGATACATTTCTACAGACAACAGATATGAGAGCCAGACGGTGTTGGGAAATATTGAGAAATCAGTGGCCAAGAGGACACAATGGTTTAAGCTCCTGTGGTATTTTAGGAAGAAGCATATATATTCTTGAGACATAGGACAGGTGCAACTTTTAGCGCGGAAGACGGCTTGGGGACGCACATTATGGCCTGTTGCTAGAAAGGTTGGCGCCAAGAAGGAAATTGAATGCTACGAAGCAATTGGTCTATCATGTTAACCACTCCCTACTGCTGAAAAATATGTAAAAGCGCGCAAAGACATACAAGAGTCTGGACCAATAATATCAAGACGCCTTGTTTTAGCGGCTTGATAACGCACACTGGTAAATTAACGCGGGAGTTATCTGCAGATTAATTCCACGATCGATTCGAGCCGGCTACAGCAAAATCGTAACCTCCACACTGCTACGAACTCAATGATACCGATCGCATGCTAGTCTGATAATTATTATGGAATATTTTTTTAATAAATCCCCTTCCACACCTACCCTAGTCAGTTTCATTTATAAGGATCCAAGATGCTTCGAGGGTCACCACTTATTTCGTGCGTCTGAGGACGTAACGTTCATTCACTCATTTTGTGCGTCTGAGGAGGTAAGATTCATACTCTGCATATTTTCATGTTATTGAACATGGAACAGTGTCTTCAAGTTATAAGTGTAACTTCAGTGATTTATTTGTAGTCCCAGCACTATCAGTAGGGTCCAGTTCATCGAAATAATTCACCAAATAGACTGTCAAGGAATATAGTACTTGATAGGTGAATATAGTAGGAATTATATCGTGTGTGTATCTGACAAAACTTTATTTAATTCAGCACGAGATGACGTCTAAGAACGAGAACGGAACTGGGAACCAGCAGGACATTTGCCAGAAGATGTCGAAGACCAGATAAACATCTTAAAGGAGATGGCTGCAGACGTTTGTCCTGGCGCTGTTTTAAAGGATTGAGTACAAATGAATTTATTTATTTATTAAATCAGCTATGGTATTATGGGACATATTTTGTAGATATTTGTTTGCTTGTTTGGTAATGTAGATTATTAGTTTTTGTTTTACTGACACATTAAATATGGTACTAGCCGAGCGTTGTGTAATTTGTAAATATTGTGATTGTATTTGGTTCAACTTTACAGGGCGACGCGCGGAGCCCATGCTCGCGTTCGCTCGCGTAAATCGCGGTCAAGCATTATTATTCGGAGGTATGCCTTACAACAAATATGGAACTGAATTAATTTTGAGACTAAAAATAGAATTTGGAGGGTACGATTATTTGTGAGTAGAATTTTATGACGGATCAGGATTATTTTGATAGTTGCTTTCCAGCAGATTTGAACGGGATGGCATTTTGCACCCGAGTTTTTGTTGTGTATTTTTGTTAATGTGTCAATGGACGCAATATTGTTGATCTGTTTTGAGCCGACCCAGTGTGTGAGTGTGAGAGTCAGTCCAAGTTTTTGGTGCGTTGTGTGATTTTTATAATGTGCTAGCGAGAATATATCATGGTGATTATTCTGTCTTGTTCCACATTAGCCCAGTTCATGACCTCGCGAGGGTGAACTTGTGGTATATATTTGTGTTTCTCGCCATCCAGGGGATGGATGAGATATGTTGACGTTTCCTGAGGGAAATTGCACCTAGCTTGCCGGGCTGAGAGAGATATTTGTGGCAGTGGTGACTCATACAAGAAGGGCGCGCTCAAATCAGATAACGTGACTTGTCATTAGTAACAGGCTTGCTTCCTGTACAGCAATTTAAGATGTTTAAAATTCACAAAACCTGATCGGTTATAATGAGTATTGATTGATTAAATGGGTGCTGTCCATAGTTGTAAGGTAGCTACCGAAATTCGTGTTTGTCTGGCGTTTTATATAAATGTAAACATAGTTTTTCAGCCGTTAGGCCTGTATTTTGTTGTTGTTGGTTCAATTTTTGGTGTGTTTATTTTTACGCGTCCTTGACCCGTGTCCAGTTAGGGTGCGCGAAGCTATGTTCCCAAGTTTTGATGAGAGCGTTTTTGGCCTATTTCTGGCATGCTCTTTTTGTGTTCATTTTGTGCTCCGGCACCATTTAGGATCTCAGGGAGATTCTTCATTCTGTATATATTATTAGATCTTGCATGTGTCAGTAGTAATTATAGTGTATTAATTAAGGGTGGGTCCACTGGGTCCGTGGTTCAAATCCCGGTCACTCCATGTGAGATCTGTGCTGGACAAAACGGAGGCAGACAGGTTTTTCTCCGGGTACTCCGGTTTTCCCTGTCAAATATTTCATTCCAGCAACACTCTCCACTATCATTTCATTTCATCTGTCATTCATTTAATCATTGCCCCAGAGGAGTGCGTCAGGCCTCGGCAGCCGGCACAGTTCATATCCTCGCCGCTAGATGGGGGCTTCATTCATTCCATTCCTGACCCGGTCGGAGACTGGAAGCAGGCTGTGGATTTTCATTTTCAATTAAGGGTGGGTCCCATAGCCGTAGTGTGATTTAAAAGATGCAACTCCGTAAAAGACATGACTGTTTCAGTTGTAAACGGACTCGCATCAGTACTCAGTTTCTTATTAACGAGCAGTACACCACACATTATATAACTTCTTGACCAGAAAAAAATGGACTTGTATCCATATGTTGTGACGTGTGAGTTCTTACCGCTCAAATGCTTATGTTATGATTTTATCATTTATGTGAAGCTGCATTCACATTGTCTTGTTGTGACGAGCGAGCTCCTACCGCTCAGTGTTATTATTGTTTATTAAGGGGGTGAAAGTCAGGGAGGATTTATTTTTATTTATTATTATTATTATGCACATACTTTTCAGTCATTAAATTTCTTTAATTCTACTTGTTATTCATTTTATTTCTAGTATAGCCTCTGTCATGAGCCTTTCTATTCATTAGAACATATTGTTTTTAGCGAACTTTGCTGTGTATCGCAGTCTGGACTGAACACGACCCCGTAGATGAATCTTGAGAAACCCATGCTTTATTGAAGGGTGCAGTATAAGTTAGTTCTTCACGGACCTACTGGCTCATAAATAAAAATAGGCTAAAAAGATCTATATAAGGGCATTGTTCTGCCACCCCAGTGTCAAAGTCGCAGTACTTAAAAGGGACGTAAAACGCTTCACTTTATCGAACGTGAATCACAGGTAGAGTGCGCGACAACAAATCCCAAAATCAAGGGCTCAATTCCGAGCGGAAGAGAGGTAAATATCGACACCACTTCGACTCGTAAAATGTGAGCTCGAAAAGACCTTTCTTGTCACATTTGGCCATTAAAGTGTTCAATTGTTAGACACGGGTCACCCATTAGACTCACGGTTCTTGAACTAGATGGCAGTGCAAACCGGAATTATGAAGATCATCTAAGTGGCTGCAATTCCAAAAGACGTACGTCAGGGTATTTGAGAACATACGATTATTCTTTTTGGGCTACTTTCATTTATGAAAAAATATAGGTTTTGAAATCACCTTTTATCCGTATGCGTGTGTCCCCTAATAAACTCTAAACGGTCGAAGCGATTTCAATGAAACTCGGTAAATACATACCAATACCTCGACCGTGTCTATCTAATTTTGATACGTTACACCAATTTAACATGGCGGCTACGCAAAATATTTCACTGGCATCTCCGCAATGGTAACAGATATCAGCCTGAGATTTTGTGCAGTGATAATGAGTTCTGCTACAAGTTGGCAAATACAAAGCTGAATGTCATCTTTAATGAGAAAGTCCTCCATCATCAACATTTACCAAAGTATTTAGGCGTTGCTCTCGATAGGACTTTGTCCTTCAAGAAGCAGCTGCAGAACACTGCAGCAAAACTAAGATCACGCAATAACATCTTGCAGAAGTTATGTCGAACCACATGGGGAGTTACAGCAACAACATTACGATCTTCTGCTCTAGGACTTGTCTATTCAGCTGCTGAATACTGTGCTCCGGTGTGGCTTAACAGTCCACATGTAAAGCAGATTGATGTCCAAATGAATTCGGTGATGAGGATAATATCAGGTTGCATTAGGACCACTCCTCTGTACTGGCCTTCACCTCTAAGTCACCTGGCCACCTGACTTACGTAGACAGAACTCTCTCTTGAGGGAATATCAAAAGATAATTTCCACTCAACAGCTTCCTGTTCATTCTGACATACCTACAGTAAAGATAAGTCGCTTGAAATCCCGACGACCACCCATCCTAACAGCGGAATCTATACAATTAATTTTCAGATTGACAACAAGTGGCCTGAGGTATGGAATAATTTATTCCATGAGAAATATAGAAACTTCATTGATCCTATCAAGGAACCAGCTGGCACGGAATTACCACGCCATACATGGAAATCGCTCAAAAGGATTCTAACGGGACATGGGGTCTGCACAGACAGCTTATACAAGTGGAATAAGGCTTCCTCACCTCAGTGCGACTGTGGTTTTGAAAGACAGACCATCCAACATATCGTGGAGGACTGCAGCCTTCGAGCCTATAATGGGAACCTGAAATACTTTCATGATGCAACGCAGCCTGCTGTAGATTGGATTTCAAATTGAAATATCACATTGTGAATCTGAAAAATGTATCTATTGAATATGTGTCTCCTCACTCAAAAATTATTGTAATAGTTATTGTTCTTTTAGGCTAAATACTAATGTAATGGTGATTGATGACATCATGAAGGCAGCAATGAAAGAATATAGTAGGGCAAAGATGAAGGTAATGTTATTTGCAGACGACGTTGTGATCTGGGGCGAGGATAAGATGGAAGTACAAGAACAGTTAGACGTAATAAATGAAAAGATTGAGCAATGGGGATTGAAGATAAATGTGGAGAAGAGTAAAACAGTGGTGATGAAGGAAAAGGAGTAATCAAAATAGGAGATAAGGAATTGGAAGTAGTGAAACACTTCAAATAATTGGGAAGTGAACTGACTGAAGATGGAAGACTAGATTTGTAATTAGCAGAAGAATACAACTCGGGAGTGCTTCCTACCAACAGGTACGGGGACTAGTATGGAACAAGGATATACCAATTAAGGCTAAAGAAGTTATGTACAAAGCATATTAGGTTGGTTGGTTGGTTGGTTCTTAAGTTTAGGGGCTGCGACAACGCGGTCATGTAGCCCCGTGTACTTTGGGTGTGCGTAGAATCTGTCTGATAACCGGTGTTAATTGTGATGGCTGTATTAGTGTGTGCTATCTGTTTTTTAATTTAAGTACTGCAACTTAGAATTTTCCAAATAGTTCCTACTTTTGCCGCCAAGCGCCACCGTCAACGACTACTAGGCCAAGTTCAGAACTTAGCTACTAGACGCCACCGCAGTCGGCTCTTGGCAACGAACGTAGAAACCTAAGAGTGTTGTTTACATTCTTAACCTATCCAATTTAGCTTCACACAGGTGCAATTAGTGGAAGGTTCTTTAACTTGCCATAAATCTATGACATGGGACCGCCGGCTTTACTTCCCCTCCGACGGAAGGCATACTGAGGGATTTTTAACGCTCTTAAAAAATCCGACGGCTTCGGCCGGGTTTGAACCCGCTATCTTGGGCATAGAAGCTCAGCATGCTACCGACTACGCCACCGAAGCCGCTCAAGGCATATTATGTTCCTATAATGACATATGCAGCAGAAACTTGGACAATGACTAAGAGGGATGAGAGCAGAGTACAATCAGCTGAGATGAGATTCCTGAGAAGTATGGTCCAGAAAACGAGGAGGGACAGAGTGAGAAATGAAGATATACGGAAAGAACTGGGAGTACAGAAACTAAATGACAAACTGGAGCAAAACAGATTGACATGGTTTGGACATGTCAAACGGATGAATGAAGTAAGGCTACCAGGACGAGCACTGGAACGACGGATGACAGGGAAGAGAGGACGAGGAAGACCAAGAATGCGTTGGATGGACTCGGTGGAGAATAGTATTAGAGAACGAAACCTGGACTGGAACACTGTGCCCGAAGAGGAATGGTGGAACGACAGAACCAAGTGGAGAGGAACCATATTTGCCCCCACCCAGTGTTAACTGGAAAAGGGAAAATGAAGATGATGATGATGACTAATGTATATGTTTAATGTGTTCCTTTGCTTGTACCATGCCATACGCTAAATGAATACTCATGTGACTTTCAGAAACCTGTTAAATACAAAACGGAGATGGCGGCCAAGCGAAGTTGAAGCATTTAAATAGACTTTCTCGTAATTTAACAATCCCATCCCAGTGAAACTTGGTACAGCAAATGATTATACACATTATAATGCACTGGCATCTAATTTAGTTCAATGTTTACATAACCTCAAGATGACGGCTGTGCGAAATTTTAAAATTAAATTTGTATTTCTTGTGTCCTAATCATGCGATCGAAGTCAACGTTTGAATGATGAACCTACGCAATAATCGTCATCTAATACAGGGTGCCAGGGAATGTTCTCCGTAGTGCCTACATGCTTCTGCGAGAGATAGCGTCACCAGTTACGTTGGCAGTACGACTGTCGCTTGTACTCACCACAGCCATTCATAACATACTGTTGCATTCTTCCAATAACACAGGTCTGCAAAAAAATATTTTTGAAAATTGTTTCAGGTTTTAAAACTGGTTTTTATATAGTTTTTGGCGCTGATTTCAGAAATGATATTAGTATTTTTCTATCACGTAAGGTTTGTCTACGAAGTGAGGTAAAACTTTTAGGAAAAACCCTAAAAAGGCTATTTTTATATCATTAGAATGGCCGGACGGCCTCGGTTAAGTTTTCATAAATATTTTTAATAATATAGATTATTATTATTATTATTATTATTATTATTATTATTATTATTATTATTATTATTGTTATTATTATTATTATTATTAAACCGAGAGCAGTGGCTACGCTTGCTAAAGCGCAGCGTTCGGCCATGGGGCCAAGCTCTCTGCTGACTCGGTAGACGCGTGGGTTCGAGCCCCAACGTCGGCCGTCCTTGAAATGGTTTTCCGTGGTTTCCCCATTTTCAACACCAGGCAAATGCTGGGACGGTACCTTCTGACAGACCAAGGCCGCTTCCTTCCACATCCTTGCCCAGTTTCATTCATCTTCATCCATTCCATCTGTCATCCCGACACGCAGGTCGCCCACGGGCGTCGACTAGAAAGACCTGCACTCGGCCTCTGAAGAGGCCACACGGCAAAGAAAATTATTATTATTATTATTATTGTTGTAGTAGTTGTTGTTGTTGTTGTTTGAGTCTTGAGACTTTAAAGTGGTTTGATGTGGATCTCCATTCCTCCCTGTCCTCAGCTACACACCTGACATCTGAGGCAATCTGTTTAACATATTCTAACCTTGGTCAACCTCTACAGTTCTTGTCCTCGATCCTTCCTTCCATAACTAAGTGTGCTATTCCTGGGTAATAATAATTGGTTTTTATAAACCAAGGTAACGTTTAATGACAGTTGTAACTGTTTAAGATACCAGCGATTGATTGTTTGTGACGCTGAGGTAGATGCCAGTAATGAAATATTAGTTTTGTGGAAGAGATGATGGAAAAAATTATTTTGTATAATAGAATTGTTCAATAAGCAGTAATGGAGATTGCAATTCCGTATACAATTTATGTACAATGTTATTAAATAACAAGTACTGTAGGTTGATCTTAAACATAGAGTAAGAAAAGTTGATAAGGCTGTATTACAACACATTTAAAAGTCTTTGTAGTAACGTTTTCTTTTTCTTCAAAAATTCCAGTAAATCTACTGACACAGCTCCGTCGCATTTGCGCACCATCAAATGCCAGCTGACTGCACCAGGATACGAACCTGCAACCTTGGGCCCAGCAAGCGAGAACGTTGCCGCTGAGCCACTTCTTTTTGTACTTTTCTTGCTGTGGAGTTGAGGACTTTACCTTTTCAACATCCAACAGTAGTCAGCCATCAGCGTTCTTGATATCTTCGTTATAATTTGTACGTAGTCTATGTTAAAAAAAATAAAGTAAAAAATTATACGAGCCTTCCAGTAGTCGCATATGATGTGTAATATGTGACATGTTATCCTACTATGTGTGTCCCGGGAGCGCAAATCCTTTGTTGACAGTGAATTCTTTTGGTCATTGAAATAACTACTTGTGTATTTCCAGTGCCAAATCCTGACCGTAATGAATCATAATTGTTATTTGCCGTGGCGGAAGCAATCCACTGCCTACTTGATGTGAGCTGCGCTCTAAACCGGCAAGTTAGTGAACCCATGCCAGCGATGTTATTGAATATGGCCTCGTTTTGCCGATCAACGCACTGCCAAGTATAGGTAAGATTAAAAATTAGGTGTGCCGAAGGTATATTAAATGTGTTTCTCCCAGTGATATGTTTAGACCAACGAAGTTCCAGTTATTGTTAGTAGTCGGTGTTAATATACTGAATTCCTACGTTGTTTGGAGTGTATGTTGATGCGATATAGATTCCACATAGCCACATGGCCGAAAGTACATCGAGTGCATACATTAAATAAGAATACAGCAAAAGTATGAAGATTTAATAAATCGTAATTGTTTTCAGCAAATATGTTAAAATGAATATTTTCACACCAAAGAACGACAACTTGAAGATGATTTATTGTGGGAATATCTTAAATGGGGTCTCCAAACCTTGAACTAAACTGTATGCGAAATACACTCGCCATAGCCACATGGCCTACAGTACCTCGTTGTACCGATCTCCGCCACCACGCGCGCTTATTGTTTCCGTCCCGTGCACTTCCGTCCCATCCATTTCCGTCCCTTTTCGAAAATCACTCCCACAAACATGTCCAGCTACCGAGCGGAAAGATGTTACACATAAAAAAAAATATCTATGTGTGATTTGTGGGTAAACAAAGGGTGATGGAATATTTTCTCATTTTTTTCTGTATTCAGCACAAGAAATATGATAAGAATCACTATAAAAATTTGAAACAATTTTTTCATCACAGACCTGTGTAATCTATACGCACTGACGATTTCGACAGCCCACAGCACACACACGTGGCCTTCGCCCTATCAAGGACACCGTGCTTCCAACTAAACTGATGACGCTACCTCTCGCAGCTGCATGTAGCCACATTTCCTGGCACCCTGTAGTACATAACTGTATGGCCTACATTTAAAAAAATCCAACTTGGCGACCATCCGAAATATTTAGATGGTTCTAAATATCTACGAATCTATTACAAGAATAAAACTGAAATGTTGTGTGTTGATAGAGGCTACTTAGTATAAAACTAAGTCCCCAATTCTTGGATGTTACGGGTAAACTCGAGAACCACTGGATGGATTTTGATGCGGTTTTCACCATTCTGTAAAGGATATCTCGAGAAGGATTTCTGTAGAAAATACATTATTTATGATCAAAGGAAGCAAAGCAGTAACGATTTCAGTGGAAAAGACGAAAATAAACCTGGCGTCCGAGCGCTTTGTAAGCTTACGCTGGGCAAACCGTTAAAATTATCTAAATACTATGAGTGTAAGAATTGTTCAGCATGAAAAGTTCTACAAAAATGTCTATCTTCAATACATCGCCCACTATAAGTGTTTTTAAGTTTTAATTTCTTCCAACCATGCCCATTCAACTACTGAGGCGACAGTTTACGAGGTAGCTAAGGGTGCGTCTATCATCTCTGTTACAGCCTAGCTAGCGGGTGAACCTATTGCCCCACATACAGCCAGCAGCAAACCGTTGAGTCGTGTTGAGTTAAGACTTCTGAGAAGAGTGGTTGGGTTTGAAGTTTCCCTGGAAGTGTAACTCGGCTTTTCTTCATTTCGACTGTGAACTTTTCGTTCCGCAAAATTCACAGTCAAGTTAAGATTGGACGGAAGGGGGATTTGTGTTTCATGCACCTCGCCATTCTTAAATTACGTCTGACAAGAATTTGTTGCATATGCATCTCCGTGATAATATAATCAATAGTACAGTCAGTGATTGTAACCCATCATGCCGAGACGTAAAACGGATATTGGTCGTTGTCCATTGACGTTGAAAAAAAGAGCGCTTATCACTTAATGCATTCATAACTGTTCCCGGGCGAAGCCGGATCGGGGTTGCTAGTACAGTATAAGTAGGATATATTAAAATAGGCTATTATTAGTTCTTCACGGAATTACTTGTTATGTTCCCGTTTAAAATACTGTATATATTGACCCCGCTGAGCTATGGTTCATGTGATATTTTTTATGACAGAACATTTATGATGGGATGTTGTACCTTTGAACACACCCAGAAAGCCACGTGGAGCTGAGAGCTCACGCGATACTCTTTGAAGTAGCGTTGGATCGCACTTTTGACTTTGGTGAAAACTGCTAATTATTTATCTGAGATCTTATTAATTAATTTTATTCTTTCTCAAGACTCAGAATATTCCATTTCGTCATGCTGCATTATTAAAACATTTTTGAGAATTTTATTTTAGCTTAAGGTAAGATAATACCCTTGCAGATACGCAAATAGGAACGTAAGTAGTCGCTCAACGACTTCGGTTTGGCGACCTACTTCCTTGAGACACCCAGTGACTTGCACTACGTCTGGAGAATCCGCCCAGTATATTCGTGTAATAGCATTTGTCCTGCAAGACATAGAAGAATATCCGCTTGTTAGAGTTGAATTGGTTATCAGGTGCCATCGTGCACTGGCATATTGGAAAATACTGTTATTTATGCACAGTGAGCCACAGAAACATACTGAAGATAATTATTGGCAAGTATTAGTGAATTATATAATTTTACCGGAACACCACATTTTAGTACCCACGTGTTTGTGGAGGGCCAAATGCCTTGTGGAAAATATACAGGTAAATGTGTTGCAATTACTTCAAATAAGTGTGATTACGATTGTGTAACATATTTGGATTGCCAGAGTGAAGTTTTTGTTTCCAAAACGACGTACATTTTACCGATGCTGCATGATAGAAAAGTAGCGTCATTTAGCACGTGCAGAATCATAGAGCAGTGCTAGCTCATGTATCCATTCACATCCACGAAATTAAGGCTGTGTTGTCAATTACTATCAAAGCCTACAATACTTACGACGAACATTATATTTTTGGAAAGTGAAAGAATGAATTTCGTAATTTATTTCACCGTCAACGTGACCAGACTATTCCACACCATGTTTGAATCAGTCACCATGGGCTAATACCATCCTGGTATGAGGGTGATGTTTCTACGAGAACTAGCATGATGGTGAAGCTTGCAGAACCGAGGACGAGAAGGAAGGAATCCAAGATGCCATTTCCAGGCATATCCAGCATATTCACGGAGTTGTCGACAGGGACGAATCGAACCCTGGTCTTTGGAGGAGTCCAGATGGGAATCCTGATGAGGATAATACCGTTCCAGAGATCCAGAGAGGAATTTGTACAACCCTGGTTACTGAATAGAGAGCTGAGTGATAGCTTCTCCATGTCGTGAGTTTTGACCATCCCTTCTCTTGTTCTAGTTATGGTGGTATATTAGATTTAATGTCGTTTGTGAATCAACCACACTCTGTGTCAGCCATTTTTCTAGGTAGGTATTGTATCTAGTTTAATTTAATGTCATTTATTTCAGTATAGTGAGACACCCTTGGGTCTAACATTTTGGTTAACCCTGGTGCAGCTTGATGAACGTCGTAGAACGTCAAAGCCTATCTTTTGCTAGATGTGACCGTAGTCATTCGAGGCTATTTTGTACAACCCTGTTTGGGGTGATTTTTCTAGTCTTTGCTGACTTTAGTTATGGCAATCAGATGTCATGGTTATTTCTTTAACTGCATTCTTTGCAGCCAGTTTTGATACACCCCTGACTTTCGTTAGAACAGTCGTATCAGTTAGGCAATCGACTGTAATTGCCAGTTTTGTAAATGCATTATATTTTCATTTTGAATAAGCTCAGAAGCTATTCTTGGTCAAGTTTGAACCTAACAATTAGAAGGAATGTTTCGTTGCCTAGCATCGAACTCAGTTCCCAACGTATCATCAAGCAGATCCTTGTATGGAATCTGCGCCACAATTATCATTTTGCTTGTGTCATGTAAGACACGTTTTATTTGATGTTGTACTAGCAACTATTGAATTGTATTTTTAGAGCAAAGAGCTCCAGTAATTGTAAGATTACTATCATTTAGACGTCTTTGGTAGAAAGACGGAATTATATTATTCTATTCAGATTTATTGCGTGTTTTCTTATACACGGACTCTTTAGAGGTTCATAACCTATGGTAAAGTTCTTTATGAACAGGCCAGATGTATAGTTTTATATTGATTAAATCGCAGGCCTTGAATAATGTGTGCTTTGTGTCGACCGAACACAGGGATGTGGTAGCCTGCTGTTAACATAAACTGGTTTTGTAATCCAGTGCCCTTGAGAGCACGCTTCATTTGTTTGTGAGACAGAGGACATTGACAAGAGACAGAATGCAATTGTATTCGCTCTTTCTTTCATTGCAACTTAGCTTATGTAACCCAGTTTTCAACACTGTTTCAGATCACATGTTTTATAGATTGCTTTTTGTTAGTTGAGCGCACTTCTTGCGTGTACCGTCTTGACGTGTACAATTAGGTCAGGTTTTCTATAGTGAGTTGCAGGCGACCCTGTTAAATACAGGAATTTATTGTATGAAGGTGCTTGTGATTACCTTGTCCGGGAGGGTTCCCGTTGACTAGATGTTATTGGAAGGTAACTGTTGTGGACAGGCCTATCCCAGAGTTATTGAATGCGAGCTTTGCGCCGCTGGTAACCCGTGAAATTGTGTGTCCGAGTTGTTATTGCTCGTTGATCTTATTCCGACTGTTGAGTCAAGGCTTTTTGGTGGAGAATGATCTCAGTGTAGACACTCAGTGCCCGAGCTATTGTCAGTATTATTCGCCATAAACCAACCATAAACCTAAACCGACATCTTAATAATAAAACGCATAATTTTGGTAAAACAAAAGCTAACTAATGAATTCTTTCTATCTAACTTTGTTCTGTTGCATTTTGGAACTGTTGACATAGCCGTGCTGTTGAAGGTAATTTCCTTGTGTGGAAATGACTAGGACAGTTGACACTTTTGTAGCGACCTGAAGCATGCGCGAACCTAGAGTTCGTAGCTTGTGGAGCTCAGGCCATGCGATGTCAGACGTGGTCTCAACTACGCATTCGTCACCGTAATTACACACATTAGATGCCTATGGCTTACAAAGAGTAAACCAAGGTGTAGGCAGGAATTTAATAAAGATTTGTGTCTATTTCATTACTTATTTATGATGTACAAGTGTGTAAATCCTACATGATACCTTATTGTGTGCTGATAGCACGTAGTTATTAAGAATAATTAAATGTTTTTCATGGCTGTACACTTAGATTTGTTGTAATTGTTTTCTGTTACGGACGTCATCGCCGTAAATTTTGTTATTAACTGTTAGGACTTAGCTAGATGATTACCGTTAAATGTAAATGTGGAAATGGTATCATCCTAACTTAGATTTGTTTGCTACCCTGTTAAATGTAAATTCTGATATTAGCTTAATCTTGTAACTTGAACTAGGGACTTGCGTCGTACCATTTTCCTAGTGTTGCTGTTGTTGCTTTATTGTTGTGAGTTAGATCTTTCGCGAGGGTTTTCCGTAACTTCTCAGGTAGGGACCTGCTCTTTATTTTCTTTTGTTTATTAGTTTGCGGACTAGCCGATTATAACCCTCCGAACTAGGCTAGGGGCTTGTGAATTTTAATAATTTTTCACGGTGTTTTACTTAAGTCTGGATGTTTAATTTCTCAGTCTAGTTTTAAGGTGAACCTTTCCTTAGGCAGTCTATGACCATCGTCACCATGTACCACGATCCCCGTGGACTACAGTGTCTCGTGCCGCTTAGCCTATTAGGAAGTTCACCTGATCCTCACGGTAATTTTATTCGACTTATGGGATGTTAGGAAAGTCATCGTGGATGTTGACTCGACTAAACGGTCTCATAAAGTGGCGCACAACGTTGTGGGCGGACTTGGTCGCATAAAATGGCGCCCAACTCATGTGCCGACGTTAACGTGGTGACCGTCAGTACCATGTTACTTTGGAGGATCATAATGTTGATTAATGGTAAATTGACAGGACTGGGACGAACTTAGAAAGTCGTACTGCAGATCAATTGACCGCATGGAATTCATGTTTGATAGAAGTCCATGGGGTGAGGCTTTAGTGTTAGATAAATGATGGATAGGGTTTTCTTTGATGATGCCTCATCCTGAGTAAATGTAATACTTTACTTTGCTCGTCGTTGTCTTTGTAAATGTAGAAGCACTTAGTTTGCATACTCCATCTGTACTCGTGATATTTATATAAATGAAACAAGCTTTATACCACCAAGTAACTAATCATAGCTGTAAGTTCTAGTAGAGATTGATCCCTCACTTTCTCATATATATTTCTTGTCAAATGGATGAGGAAACGATTCGTCGCGTGTTTGGAGAGATGATGGCAGGTGTGAATGCTAATCTCCAACAGATTACTGCTGACCTAGGTGAAGTCCGGGGTGACTTAGGTCAAAATACTCAGGCTGTCAACGATGTAAGACAGGAAGTTCACAATGTTAGTGGGCATGTAGACCAAGTAAGACTGGACTTGGAAGTAAACACCCAATCTATAAACAATGTTAGTGGTCATGGAGACCAAGTAAGACAGGAAGTTCACAATATTAGAGGTCATGTAGACCAAGTAAGTCAGGACGTTCACAATGTTAGACTAGATTTAGAGATAAATACTCAATTTGTTAATAATGTCAGGACTGATTTAACCCAAGTCAGGGCTGATATGGACGCATTTAGGGTCGAAGCCAGAAATGATCTCGCGGCAGGTTTAGCGGCAGTTAGGGTTGATGTCATACGACACCATCAAGAGGCTAACCAGCGTGTAGATTGCCTATCTGACCAAATGAATAGAGCTAGGGAGGATGTGCAAAACCGACTGGAGGAGCACACGGCTCAAATTCAAACCACCATAAATAGAGTCCAGATAGACATGAAAGCTGACCTGGAACACACTCGGGAAGAATTCGGGACTCGATTGACGAACGTCGAGGGATTCATGGACACTGTAAAGAAGGACATGACAATCATGAATATCAGATTAGTTCTCATGAGAGGAGCTGCAAATGCTGTGAACAACAATGTTAGGGCAAACGTTGACGGCATGTCAGAGGTCAGAGACGAACTGAACGTTAACAGGAGAAACATTTCTGAACTAACGGAAACCGTAGCAAGCCTACGCGAAACAGTGAATGTTCATCATGAGGAACATAACATTGACCTCATGTTATTAAGAGGGGACCTCAACGAACATAAGACCATAGTAGAGGCTAAGGTAGCCGAGGTCAAAGACAACATGTCAAGAGTCGAGGGAGAGATCGATTCTTTGCAGAAGCGATTTGAGGAGGTCACAGTAAATGAAAGGTTAGACCTTAGCCATAACCTTAGAACGGCCATACGCGAGGTAGACGCGAACCTCAAGGGAAAGGTCGATAGAATCGAATTACAATTGAATGACTTAGGCAACAAAGTCGCGGCCAGAACTATTCAAGGACTTGAAGGCATAGAAAGACGTCTTGACAGACTCGAAACGACTCCTAGGGAGAGACACTTACACTCACAAGTGGGAGAATCTCAGGAAACACCCGTTTCTCAATCTGAAGGAATGATGCAAACTCATTTTCAGGCCAGCGCACCTACAGAACCACAACCTTTACAATTCACTGGTTCAGCGCCGAGCCAGGTTTTGAACTTTAACGCCCACCCCTTTCGACCAGCACCAAGTCATCCTAATAATGAGATGAGTACACCTATGCATGACTATATGCAGAACACATTTAGACCCGCGCATACGCAGGGAAATGCGACGATAATACGTTCGAGAGAGGATCAACCAGCTCGCTTCTCCGGAACTGGAAGAGGTGTTGCTCCACTGGAATTTCTAGCCAATGTCGAAAGCTATCTGAGAGATACGATGGTAACTCCAGAGAGGGAACTCAGAGTCATAGAACGTTTGCTTGAGGGGCAAGCCAGGACCTGGTTTAGAGCATTTAGATACTCGTTTACAGGCTACCAGGACTTTAAGGAAGCATTAATAAGGACGTATTGGTCGACTGACATTCAGCAGAGCATCCGAGCTGAAATGTATACTCGTCGATACAGCTCGAATACGCCTACTCGTTATGCGAACTACTTCGCTATACAGCTTGCGAAGCTTCGTTGTCTTCAGCCTCCGTTGTCTGAACAAGATTTAGTTAACACCATTGTTTGGCAGTACCCTGCGGACGTAAAACGTGTGTTGATCGCTGCAGGGGCATCCACGTTTCAACAATGTGACCAGATTCTGCGACGCCTGGATGCGAACACGGAACAGTTCCCGACACACCGTCAGCAGAAGGCTGACAGGCGCGAGGAAAGACACATACACTTGACCACTGTCGATAAAGTAAGCCAGACTCCGCAACAAACGCAAACACAAGAGAGTTCTGGACATCGTGATGATAACTACAACTATCGTAGGAGGGAATGGAACAACGCTCCATATGCTCGAGATCGACAAGATGACCGTCGTAGTCATTGGAATCGGAGATTCGACCGAGGGACGAATGATAACCAACGTCACGAAAATTATCACCGCGGGAATAACGGAAGAAACCAACAGCACGGAAGTATCCGAAGGGACTATCGATACGCTAGAGGATATAACCGAGATCGAGACCCTATATACCAGCCAGACAGAGATTGGAAAGGAAGAGCACGGGAGAGCCGTGAATACCTCCAACAATTAAGAGAGCTGCAAATCCAAGAAGAGGGAGAACGGAGCCCAACTTCGAGGGAAAACAGAAATTCGGCACAGGAGACGGAGCACAACCAGCCCAGTACTTCTCGCCAGGATAATTTAAAAAAACGCCGAAAAATTAACAGATTCTTGTCAGGTTGAGCACCGAGTAACTGCTACCATATTACTCTGGGAGCCAATCCAAGAAGACTTGTTGGACTAATGACGAATGACGAACCACAATTATGAGTTGACCCGTCTGCCCAAGATAGTAGCCACTTTGAACGAAGTCAACGTAGTCATTCTCATTGATACTGGGGCAATGATTAGTGTTATTTCCGCCGATTGCCATGCCAGATTAAAGGCCAACTCTGAGGTGACAGAGCTGCCTATTTCAGCTGTAAGAGTCAGAGGTGTCATACCTGACCGGGTTGTGACGTGAAAAATCCAGATTCATTGTACTCTGAAGATTTGAAATTATGTGTATTTGCACGAATTTCTTGTAATGAAGGGCTTGCATCATGACGCCATACTAGGCGCTGACTTCATTAGAAAATATGATGGTATCATTGACATGGGCCGTAACACGGTAGAGTTTAAGCCGAACGAACCCATTCAGATGAACCTAGTTGAAGAAGAACCGGAATTCCTATCCGAAGTCGACGTAGTCGAAAACTTGAATGGCAAGGAAATTGACGAGACACTCGATGCCGACGAAGAGGCAGAATAATTATCAGCACCCACACGAGAGAATCTTGATATAATATTGAACGAATACAGGGACATATTCGACACCACACCTGGTGAGATATTAGACTACGAATACGACCTTGTGCTACTGGATGATTCCCCATTCCAGAAGAAAATTTACCCGATTGCTGAGAAACATCGAGAAGAAGCTGCTAAGAAGATCCATGAGATGGAAGCAGCAGGCACAATCAAGAAATCACCGACTCCTTTCTTGAATTTCATAACGCCTGTGGTTAAGGTAGATGGAAGCTTGAGACTTTGTCTCGACGCCAGAGCCTTGAATGAACGCCTAGCTCCTGAGCACGACAGACCGCCCAAGATTAGGGACATTCTCAGGAAGTTCAAAGGAAAAAGGATATTTTCATCATTGGACTTGGTTCAGTCTTATTAGCATATCAGATTATCTGAGCATACTCAGAAATATACTGGATTCCTGTTTGATCAGACTACTTATGTCTTTCGAAAACTACCATTTGGATTGAAAAATGCCGGAGCCGCATTAATCAGAGCACTTGATGCCAAGCTGACTCCTGAAGTGAAGCAGAGAGTAATATGTTATGTGGATGACATAATCATAGCTTCAGAAACAGAAGAAGAGCATTTCAAGACATTGCACCTTGTTTTTGAGAATCTACGACAGGCGAATTTTAAGGTCAAATTTGACAAGTGTCGATTCTTTCAGAAAGAAGTGAAATTCGTGGGACACATAATCAATGGAGAAGGATACAGACCAAATCCGGCAAAGATTAGAACTGTTGCTGCATTTCCAACGCCAACCCGTGTGAAACACGTAAGACAATTCTTAGGAATTCTCCAATTCTTTGCTGCTCATTGTGAGAAGTATTCCGAGACTGTCGCACCTCTGCAAGGATTACTGAAAAAGAACTGCAGGTGGAACTGGAGTGATGGATGCGAGATAGCTTTCAGGAGAGCTAAACAGATGCTAGTGGACTCAATTCAGTTAGAATATCCAGATTATTCCCGGAACTTTATTCTAGAAACTGATGCATCTGCCATTGGTATAGGAGCCATTTTACTGCAGGAGGACGATGAGAAGAAACGTCATTACATCGCTTTCTTAAGCCGACGTTTAAGAGCACATGAATCTCACTACTTCACGACAGAGATAGAAGCACTTGCATACGCACTTGAATACTGGCAGAAACTTCTGTTAGGCCAGAGGATTATTGTGAGGACCGATCACCATGCACTGACCTTCATCTTAAGAACGAGACTGGCAAGCGACAGGATCACACGTTGGACGCTGTTTCTCCAACAGTTCGATTTGGAAATAGTTTATCGACCAGGCAGAGAGAATGTGTTGACCGACATCCTCAGCCGGAATCCTGAAGCTAATGTTAATGCCATAGACATCGAGGGAGAATGCGAGGAACACCTTCGCCGACTTCGTCATCTACCCGAAGGACAGCGACGTGAGGAGGAACTCAGGCACATTATCCGTTTCCTGGAACGAAGAATGGATCCACAGGATGCTCATTATGCGAGAATTGCTGCTGTTGCAGATAATTACTTGATTTATCATCGTGTATTATACAAGTTTGTGGACGAGGACCACACTCAACTGCGTGCAGTTATTCCTAGGAGATACCAAGAATCTGTTATTCTTATGGTTCATCTATCCATTGGTCATGGTGGAACAGACAAAACCATTGCAACCATCAAAGAGTCTTTTACATGGAAAGGGTTAGGAGCCACCGTTAGACAGTGTTTGCGTGCTTGCGACGCATGCCAGCGGAACAAATACACGTCACACTTGCTGAAGGAACAACCTAGACCAATACTCCCAACTCAACCTAGAGAGTTATACGCACAGGACCTGTATGGCCCAATACCTAAGGCTCGTCGTGGGAATCGATACATCGTTGTAACTATTGATGTATTCACGAAATATACGATGCTTCATCCGATTCAAAAAGCTACTGCACATCAGATTATTCAGAGGATTAGACGTCAAGTGATACCGGAGGCAGGAAAGCCACAATTCTTGTTGACTGATCACGGATCACAGTACACCTCAGCAGAATTTGCCAATGCTATGAATGAGCTTGAAATAGGTCATGTTTTATCATCTATTCGTCATCCAGAGAGCAACCCAGCAGAATGCGTGATGTCTATTATCGCAAAATTCTGTCGATTATATTGTCAAGAAGAACACTGGCGATGGACTGAAGTCCTAGTCACTATGGCAAAGTGTATTAATTCAACACTCCATGAGAGCACTGGTCAAATACCTATGGTCTAGCATTTGAACCAGATGCCGCTGAGAATATGGGACCGTGTGATTGTAAATCCACCTTGTTTACAACCATCACATGCCAGCAGACTTTTAGCTGCAAGGGAAACTATGGACAGACAAGCTGCCAAGCGCTTGAGAAGAACTAGACGCCAGAGATTTAGAGAACCACTAGTTGAGGGAGACCTTATCCTCATAAGGAGACCCGGAATTTCAAGTCCTATAGATCGCATATATGGGAAATTTCTATCCTTATATTATGGCCCTAGTCGTATCCGACAGCCTTTGAACAATGGAAGTTATGTAGTAGAAGACATCAGGACAGGAGAGCGCATTGCAACCTTTAATGCAGCCAATCTGAAAAAATATCACTCTTGAATGAATTTCAAGTCAAATAAAAATGTCATCCCAACATTTTATTTGAAACGACGGAGAGGCAGATGAACCCGCTGAGCTATGGTTCATGTGATATTTTTTATGACAGAACATTTATGATGGGATGTTGTACCTTTGAACACACCCAGAAAGCCACTTGGAGCTGAGAGCTCACGCGATACTCTTTGAAGTAGCGTTGGATCGCACTTTTGACTTTGGTGAAAACTGCTAATTATTTATCTGAGATCTTATTAATTAATTTTATTCTTTCTCAAGACTCAGAATATTCCATTTCGTCATGCTGCATTATTAAAACATTTTTGAGAATTTTATTTTAGCTTAAGGTAAGGTAATACCCTTGCAGATACGCAAATAGGAACGTAAGTAGTCGCTCAACGACTTCGGTTTGGCGACCTACTTCCTTGAGACACCCAGTGACTTGCACTACGTCTGGAGAATCCGCCCAGTATATTCGTGTAATAGCATTTGTCCTGCAAGACATAGAAGAATATCCGCTTGTTAGAGTTGAATTGGTTATCAGGTGCCATCGTGCACTGGCATATTGGAAAATACTGTTATTTATGCACAGTGAGCCACAGAAACATACTGAAGATAATTATTGGCAAGTATTAGTGAATTATATAATTTTACCGGAACACCACATTTTAGTACCCACGTGTTTGTGGAGGGCCAAATGCCTTGTGGAAAATATACAGGTAAATGTGTTGCAATTACTTCAAATAAGTGTGATTACGATTGTGTAACATATTTGGATTGCCAGAGTGAAGTTTTTGTTTCCAAAACGACGTACATTTTACCGATGCTGCATGATAGAAAAATAGCGTCATTTAGCACGTGCAGAATCATAGAGCAGTGCTAGCTCATGTATCCATTCACATCCACGAAATTAAGGCTGTGTTGTCAATTACTATCAAAGCCTACAATACTTACGACGAACATTATATCTTTGGAAAGTGAAAGAATGAATTTCGTAATTTATTTCACCGTCAACGTGACCAGACTATTCCACACCATGTTTGAATCAGTCACCATGGGCTAATACCATCATGGTATGAGGGTGATATTTCTACGAGAACTAGCATGATGGTGAAGCTTGCAGAACCGAGGACGAGAAGGAAGGAATCCAAGATGCCATTTCCAGGCATATCCAGCATATTCACGGAGTTGTCGACAGGGATGAATCGAACCCTGGTCTTTGGAGGAGTCCAGATGGGAATCCTGATGAGGATAATACCGTTCCAGAGATCCAGAGAGGAATTTGTACAACCCTGGTTACTGAATAGAGGGCTGAGTGATAGCTTCTCCATGTCGTGAGTTTTGACCATCCCTTCTCTTGTTCTAGTTCTGGTGGTATATTAGATTTAATGTAGTTTGTGAATCAACCACACTCTGTGTCGGCCATATTTCTAGGTAGGAATTGTATCTAGTTTAATTTAATGTCATTTATTTCAGTATAGTGAGACACCTTTGGGTCTAACATTTTGGTTAACCCTGGTGCAGCTTGATGAACGTCGTAGAACGTCGAAGCCTATCTTTTGCTAGATGTGACTGTAGTCATTCGAGGCTATTTTGTACAACCCTGTTTGGGGTGATTTTTCAAGTCTTTGCTGACTTTAGTTATGGCAATCAGATGTCATGGTTATTTCTTTAACTGCATTCCTTGCAGCCAGTTTTGATACACCCCTGACTTTCGTTAGAACAGTCGTATCAGTTAGGCAATCGACTGTAATTGCCAGTTTTGTAAATGCATTATATTTTCATTTTGAATAAGCTCAGAAGCTATTCTTGGTCAAGTTTGAACCTAACAATTAGAAGGAATGTTTCGTTGCCTAGCATCGAACTAAGTTCACAACGTATCATCAAGCAGACCCTTGTATGGAATCTGCGCCACAATTATCATTTTGCTTGTGTCATGTAAGACACGTTTTTATTTGATGTTGTACTAGCAACTATTGAATTGTATTTTTAGAGCAAAGAGCTCCAGTAATTGTAAGATTACTATCATTTAGACGTCTTTGGTAGAAAGACGGAATTATATTATTCTATTCAGATTTATTGAGTGTTTTCTTATACACGGACTCTTTAGAGGTTCATAACCTATGGTAAAGTTTTTTATGAACAGGCCAGATGTATAGTTTTATATTGATTAAATCGCCGGCCTTGAATAATGTGTGTTTTGTGTCGACCGAACGCAGGAATGTGGTATCCTGCTGGTGACATAAACTGGTTTTGTAATCCAGTGCCCTTGAGAGCACGCTTCATATTTTGTTTGTGAGACAGAGGACATTGACAAGAGACAGAATGCAATTGTATTCGCTCTTTCTTTCATTGCAACTTAGCTTATGTATCCCAGTTTTCAACCCTGTCTCAGATCACATGTTTTATAGATTGCTTTTTGTTAGTTGAGCGCACTTCTTGCGTGTACCGTCTTGACGTGTACAATTAGGTCAGGTTTTCTATAGTGAGTTGCAGGCGACCCTGTTAAATACAGGAATTTATTGTATGAAGGTACTTGTGATTACCTTGTCCGGGAGGGTTCCCGTTGACTAGATGTTATTGGAAGGTAACTGTTGTGGACAGGCCTATCCCAGAGTTATTGAATGCGAGCTTTGCGCCGCTGGTAACCCGTGTTATTGTGTGTCCGAGTTGTTATTGCTCGTTGATCTTATTCCGACTGTTGAGTCGAGGCTTTTTGGTGGAGAATGATCTCAGTGTAGACACTCCGTGCCCAAGCTATTGTCAGTATTATTCGCCATAAACCAACGATAAACCTAAACCGACATCTTAATAATAAAATGCATAATTTTGGTAAAACAAAAGCTAACTAATGAATTCTTTCTATCTAACTTTGTTCTGTTGCATTTTGGAACTGTTGACATAGCCGTGCAGTTGAAGGTAATTTCCTTGTGTGGAAATGACTAGGACAATTGGCACTTTTGAAGCGACCTGAAGCATGCGCGAACCTAGAGTTCGTAGCTTGTGGAGCTCAGGCCATGCGATGTCAGACGTGGTCTCAACTACGCATTCGTCACCGTAATTACACACATTAGATGACTATGGCTTACAAAGAGTAAACCAAGGTGTAGGCAGGAATTTAATAAAGATTTGTGTCTATTTCATTACTTATTTATGATGTACAAGTGTGTAAATCCTACATGATACCTTATTGTGTGCTGATAGCACGTAGTTATTAAGAATAAATAAATGTTTTTCATGGCTGTACACTTAGATTTGTTGTAATTGTTTTCTGTTACGGACATCATCGCCGTAAATTTTGTTATTAACTGTTAGGACTTAGCTAGATGATTACCGTTAAATGTAAATGTGGAAATGGTATCATCCTAATTTAGATTTGTTTGCTACCCTGTTAAATGTAAATTCTGATATTAGCTTAATCTTGTAACTTGAACTAGGGACTTGCGTCGTACCATTTTCCTAGTGTTGCTGTTGTTGCTTTATTATTGTGAGTTAGATCTTTCGCGAGGGTTTTTCAGTAACTTCTCAGGTAGGGACCTGCTCTTTACTTTCTTTTGTTTATTAGTTTGCGGACTAGCCGATTATAACCCTCCGAACTAGGCTAGGGGCTTGTGAATTTTAATAAATTTTCACGGTGTTTTACTTAAGTCTGGATATTTAATTTCTCAGTCTAGTTTTAAGGTGAACCTTTCCTTAGGCAGTCTATGACCATCGTCACCATGTACCACGATCCCCGTGGACTACAGTGTCTCGTGCCGCTTAGCCTATTAGGAAGTTCACCTGATCCTCACGGTTTTATTTTATTTATCGTATGGCATACCTGAAAATTATTTACAATTTAACATCAAGTTCCGAAACGTAATGAAGTGCCTGTGGTGTCCCTAGGAAGAAGTCGCTGAAGTCACCACCGTATGATGTTTGTGGGCATTCCTGAACTAGGTGCCGAACAGTCTGTCTTTCAGCACCGCACTCGCAACATGACGAAGCCTTTTTCCTCCACTTGGAAAGGAGATCGCCGCATACACCGTGATTGGTCCGGATTCTATTTAATTTTGACCAGGTCTTTCTGGGCTGAGTGAACCCTGGCACCTGCTCAGTTATGCATGGCATTACTGTACTCTCTGGAGGGGCAAACGAATTCCAATCAGAAGACTATCTCTCAATCAGGTTGAATTTGTTAGTTGCAAGATTCTCCGCTGTGCAGATAGGTGGATGTCTTGAACGTAATCATTTCACATGTAGATCACCAATGTCTCCATGGATTGGTAGTTGTTTGTTGGTCTGGATCTTTCTATATTCTCTTATCAAAATGTTGCATCGCCGCAAATGAGGAGGTGGGATGTGGCTGAGAATAGGAAGCCATTGTGTAGGAGTTGACATATTTGTTCATGTCATCATGCGCATGGTGTTATTCAATTGTACATCTATTAATCTTACATGCGGACTATTTATCCACACAGGAGCGCAATACTCAGCAACAGAATAAACTAAGCCTAGAGCTGAGCAACGGAGAGTAGTTGCGTTGGCACCCCAAGTGGTGCCACATAATTTCCGTAAGATGTTGTTTCTTGTCTTCATTTTGGCAGAAGTTATTCGTAGGTGTTCTTTGAATGACAATTTTCTATCCAGTGTTATACCCAAATACTTGGGATGTCTGTTATGGCGAAGGAGGATGTTATTGAAGTAAACCGTAAGTTCCCTTGTTGCCATTTTATTGTTCAGGTGGAAGCAAGCAACTTCGGTCTTAGTTGTGCTTGGCTGAAGTCTCCATTAGCGAAAATAATCTCCCAGTGCAGAAAGATCATTTGTCAGCGTCTCTTCTGTACTTTCGAAACATGGATCTCTAGTAGCAATTGCCCAGTCGTCAGCATATCCAAACTTCCTTGATTTTGTGGAGGGCAAATCTGATATATAGTGGCTGAACAATAGTGGGGCAAGCACTGATCCTTGAGGAAGTCCATTATAATTTTATTCGACTTATGGGATGTTAGAAAAGTCATCGTGGTTGTTGACTCGACTAAACGGTCTCAATATCAAGAGAATCTATGGTGTTGGGCCACCCAAAATTATTAATGGTACACATCATTCTAAGGTTTAAGATGACTTCACTGAGAGATAGGAAGTTGTCCGTTGTGCTTGCACAAGATATATTTTTTAACAAGTTTATGAAGAGTTCTGCGAAGCCTCCGTGGCTTAGGCGGCAGCACGCCGGCCTCTCACCACTGGGTCCGTGGTTCAAATCCCGGTCACTCCGTGTGAGATCTGTGCTGGACAAAACGGAGGCAGACAGGTTTTTCTCCGGGTACTCCGGTTTTCCCTGTCAAAATTTCATTCCAGCAACACTCTCCACTATCATTTCATTTCATCTGTCATTCATTTAATCATTGCCCCAGAGGAGTGCGTCAGGCCTCGGCAGCCGGCACAGTTCATATCCTCGCCGCTAGATGGGGGCTTCATTCATTCCATTCCTGACCCGGTCGGAGACTGGAAGCAGGCTGTGGATTTTCATTTTCATGAAGAGTTCTGCAAGTTTGAAATCTTATTCTAAGTAATCTGAACCACCACAAATTCCTGGACAATGATGAACACTAGATGGGTAACCAATGAAGAGGTATTAAGACGAGTGGGAGAGGAGAGATGTTTCTGGCGACTGCTTATGAAGAGAAAAGATAGGTTGGTAAGGCGTATTAAGACACCCAGGAATAGCTTGCCACGGTGGGTGAGTGGTCGTCGTGTCGAAATACAAACCCCAAGCTTGCGGGTTCGCTCCTGGCCGTGGTAAGTGATTTTTGAAAGGCGAAAAGAATCAGGGTACGCATGTCATACATTGGTGGCATGTTAGAGAACGCATTTGAATTCAAGAGGCCGTGTTCATAGTGGAAAAATTAATCTCGGGATTTTCCGTCAACACTAAGTTCCTCCATTCTCTACTAGAAAGCGCTATAGTGTCAAGGAGCTTAGATATCTAACCTCCTTGACTTTTATACCGCTCCAAAGAACAACAAACATTCGACATGCAAGCGGCCCTCTGGATGTCAAATAATAGAGCTTGCTACCGGCACCCGAGGTCATACGATATTATTATTACCCAGGAATAGCACACTTAGTTATGGAAGGAAGGGTCGAGGACAAGAACTGTAGAGGTAGACCAAGGTTAGAATATGTTAAACAGATTGCCTCAGATGTAAGGTGTGGTAGCTGAGGACAGGGAGGAATGGAAAGCTGCATCAAACCATTAAGAGTCTCAAGACTCAAACAACAACAACAACTACTACTACTACGACAACAATAATATTCATAATTTTCTTTGCCGTGTGGCCTCCTCAGAGGCCGAGTGCAGGTCTTTCTAGTCGAAGCCCGAGGGCGACCAGCCCAACGGGATGAGAGATGGAATGGATGAAGATGAATGAAACTGGGCAAGGAAGTGGAAGGAAGCAGCCGTGGCCTGTCAGAATGTACCATCCCAGCATTTGCCTGGTGTAAAAAATGGGAAACCACAGAAAACCATTTCAAGGACGGCCGACGGTGGGGCTCGAACCCTCGCGTCTACCGAATCAGCAGAGAGCTTGGCCCCATGACCTAACGCTGCGCTTTAGCGAGAGTAGCCACTGCTCTCGGTTTAATAATAATAATAATAATAATAATAATAATAATAATAATAATAATAAGACAGACAATGAATGTGTCACATCTGACACAATAAAAA
Source organism: Meconema thalassinum (assembly GCA_946902985.2). Lineage (NCBI taxonomy): Eukaryota > Metazoa > Arthropoda > Insecta > Orthoptera > Tettigoniidae > Meconema > Meconema thalassinum. The sequence continues at coordinate 24,943,047 of OX336400.1, forward strand.
TTGAGCGTGGTATCTATCAAGGAGACTCGCTAAGCCCATTATGGTTTTGCTTAGCCATCAATCCTCTCTCTAAAATTCTAAAATCCACCGGTTTCGGATTTGACATCAAATACTACAATAGGAAATACAGAATATCTCATCTCCTTTATATGGATGACCTCAAAGTGTATGCACACAGTGAGACTCAAATGAATGCCATGCTAAATATAATAGATTCATATTCATCCGATGTCCGAATGACGCTGGGAGTGAAGAAATGCAAGCGTCTGACAATTGAAAGAGGTAAATATGCAACTTCTGAACCACATGAGCTACGCAAAGGATCTCTAATTGAAGGAATGACTGAAATAGAAACCTACAAATATCTGGGATTTGCTCAAAATACAACTTTGGATCATAAAAGTATCAAAGATGAACTCATTGGAAAATATACCACAAGACTACATCAAGTGCTGCGAACCAGTCTATGTGCAAAGAACAAAATTAAAGCTATCAACACATACGCTATACCAACCCTAGTATATTCATTTGGGATTCTGAAATGGTCAGCAACAGAAATGGAAAGCCTGCAGAGAAAAACAAGGACCCTTCTCACTACTTACCGTTTACACCATCCAAACGCCTGCAAAGAAAGGGTCACTCTTCCACGAAAGATGGGAGGTCGAGGAGTACTGGATTTACAAATTTTGCTCCAGAACCAAATTAAAACCCTTAGAAGATATTTCAATCAAAGAAAGGAAAACAGCATTCTCCATAAAGCCATTGTACTTGCTGATAAACACACAGTATTGAACCTTCGTACATCCTCTGATGATCATATCAGCCAGCCACTACACTTACATGAAAAAGAAAAGGCATGGGGAGAAAAGACCCTCCATGGAAAATACTACAGCAACCTATCCCAACAGAGTATTGATAAAAACGCATCGTGTATGTGGTTACAAAGTGGTCGACTGTTTGGAGAAACAGAGGGATTTGCAATTGCCATCCAAGATCAAGTCATTGCTACAAAAAATTACAATAAATACATCATCAAAGATACCAGTGTAATTTCAGACAAATGCAGGCGATGCGCCATTCATCTCGAGACCATTGACCATGTCACTGCAGGTTGCCCAATACTAGCATCAGTTGAATATACAAAGCGGCACAATCAGGTTGCAGGCATCATTCATCAAGCACTCGCACAGAAATATAAATTAACTGAGGAGTATATCCCTTACTACAAGTATCATCCACCATCCCTCCTCGAAAATGAACTGTGTAAAATATACTGGGACACTGGTATTGTGACAGATAAAACAATAGATCACAATCGACCAGACATCATAGTAGTAAATAAGGCTGATGGCACTACATTCATAATAGACATAGCAGTCCCCAACGACACCAACATCGAACGTAAACACAATGAAAAAATCTCCAAGTATAGACAGCTTGCAGAAGAAATCAAGAGGATATGGAAGATGAACTGCGTCCGGATAGTGCCTGTAATCTTGTCAGTCAACGGCCTCATACCTCACACACTCCACAAGAGTCTGAAAGAATTGGATCTTCCACCGACCATCTACAAGAGTATGCAGCATTCGGTCTTATTGTCCACATGCAATATTGTGCGATCCTTCCTTGCTAGTGAATGAGTGACAATGAACTCTTACATTTTGTATATACATGATATGTATTATAGTTTGTATTATAGTTTGTATGTATTGTTATAAAGCACTTGGTTTAACCCGTGCTTTAGAGTAACCCATGTTTGTAATGGTGAATTGAATAAATAATAATAATAATCTATATATTAAACATATTTATGAAAACTTAACCGAGGCCGTCCGGCCATTCTATCCGGTCGATTTCCTTCATTCTTTTTTATTGATAGGTATTCATGCACAGATTTGTTATCAAGTACTACACATCACTTGACTTCCGCCTTCCTCAAATTATTTGATTTTTTCAACTTTTTCCAACTTTTTCCGACTTTATTTCCCTTTGAAGCAATCATATCTTTGGTTCTAATGGAGGTACGCAGGTCGGTTTGGTCTAAGAACATTCAGTGAATCAAGCGCTTTCATTTGAGCTCTTAACTATTCAAATCGGCTGATCTGAGCAAAGTTATGAGTGGACTTTGAATATTACTTCTAATTTTTCATTTTCTTGCACCGAAAAATGAACATCGTCATGTAATTAATAGGGTAGATTCAGATCTACTTCCAGGAACTTACAGATCTTACACCAGTGTGAATACATTGGTAACTGAAGAAGAAAGTGAAGTTTTGCATTTTCCCACTGAATTTTTGAACAGGCTTGAAATGAGTGGTCTACCTCCCCATGAAAGAAGGTGCTATTGTTGCTCCTTAGGAATTTCAATGCAACTAAGGGATTGCTGAACGGGACGATGCTAATAGTTAGAAAAATGTACGACAATATCATAGGCCTATATTTATAAGTTCCAACTGGTGTGAATAGTGGGGAGAGAATACTGCTACCTCGCGTAGATTTGTCACTCTCTGACACTACAATGACGGCAATTTCCTATTACACTACCGTTTTGTATTACGATCAACAAAGCGCAGGGTCATACGCTTCATCGAGTGGGAATCTACTTGCCTGAACCTGTTTTTAGCCATGTACAGTTGTATGTTGCCTTATCCCGAGGAAATACATTTAAAGATGTAAAAGTAGAAATTAAACCTAAGGGTCGACACCCAGCGAACATTGTCCGGAAGGAAGTACTGTGAAATAAATGTTATAAACTATTACCTAATGTCGTTTTTTAAATTCCAATACTGAAAAATAATGCTGCGGAGCAGCACGGGCGCCCTAGTAATAATAATAATTATAATAATGAAGGAATACTGGAAGAAGAAGAAGAAGAAGAAGAAGAAGAAGGAACAGCAAAGGACAAAGAATTGAATTTGGCTCGTGATCCCTCGATGACCAAAACAAAAATATAATAATAATAATAATAATAATAATAATAATAATAATAATAATAATAATAATAATAATAATAATAATAATAAGGGAAGAGCCTGGACGGATGAGCAGAAGAAACAGCATAGCTCCCATATGAAGGAGTACTGGAGGAAGAGGAAACTTCAGGCAAAGAAAAAATGAAATTGTAGCGTGATCCGAAGTGGTCAATTCGCAAATAAAGAAATAAAAATAATAATAATAATAGACAAACAAAACGTTGATAACTATAGACGCATCTCTCTTCTTCAAATTGCATACAAGGTATTTTCAAAAATATTGCTGAATAGAGTAGAAATATCACTTGACAAGCAACTCGGCGAGTATCAAGCTGGATTTCGAAAAGGTAGATCTTATTCAGAACAAATATTTAACTTAAAATCCATAATTCGCCATAGGATATTGAATTCAAAGGACATAGTTGTGACTTTTGTAGATTTTAAAAAGGCCTTTGACTCGGTTGATAGAGAAACCATAGATAAAACAATTCGTGAATTTGGAGTGAAAACTAAATTGGCAAACCTAATACGTGAAACCCTTCCTGACACGATTTCAAAAGTAAAGTTTATGTGTGAGATATCAAAATCTATTAAGATAAATACAGGTGTACGGCAGGGTGATGGTTTATCACCCCTTCTGTTCAACTGTGTTTTAGAGAAAATTGTAAGAATTTGGAATTTAAAGCTAAAAGAACATAACATTTCGCCAGTAACATTGGGGAGAAGAAACAAAGGCATTGAAATAAGTTGCCTAGCATTTGCAGACGATTATGCTATATTGTCAGAAAACCTAACAAGTGCAACAACACAAATCAATCTCTTGGAATAAATAGCCAACAAAACAGGTTTGAGAATCTCCGTAGAAAAAACTAAATTTATTACAAACATCAAGAACGCTTCAAAATATTTGGCAACAGATATTGGCCCAGTGGAAAAAGTAAAGAAATTCAAATATCTGTGAGAAATAATTCAAGAAAATGGTTTAGAAAAATCTTCGGTAGAAGAAAGGGCACACAAGATGGAAAGAGCATATGGTATCACTAAGAATTTTTATAACAAAAAGTGCTTATCTAAAAATCTTAAAATAAGGCACTACACTACAGTGGTGAAACCGGAATGTCTATACGCAAGTGAATGTCTGGTACTGTACCCGATATCCGGATAGTAGGCTGTCAGATATCCGCCCCCTCAATCGGATTGCCAATAATCAAACGCGCCGGCATAGCTACATCAATGAAAATGGCTCTGACAGATACTATCGAGATTGGAGCACAATAGTTAACAAGAAAATTATTGTGGAACACACCAAAATATACGGGGGTTATTACTTACCGTTACTTACCTCTTAAATATATCTCGGGGACTGGGTTGTCAACTGGATCACTTAAAAGTATGTCCTCACAATAACCTCCACCATGATATTTAAAATGAACCAAAAACGAAGACGAGAAACTTTAAACTGCACAATAATTTATTTCACATAAAGAATTAATTTTAACAAAAATGAAACAACAAAATATACGTGGCAATCAGAAGCCATTGACCACATAACCATGTCCTCCTGTAGGACCTGTATTCTCTACATATAATGTTTTAGCTTTCTCAAGCTTATAGCAACGAAAATATAACAATGCAATGGGAATGGAAACGGGATTTGGGATGAGACACACATATCAATTGCTTTGCGTGTTTATATCCTGCACATTTTATTTATAGCCACAAGGCTATTATGAAACGCCCTTGGTCTCAGTAACACAGTTGTCCGGACCAGCTGCAAAACACCTGTGTCGTCAAAGCGGACACCCGTTCGTTCAACCCTACCATAAGCGTGCTACCTCAGAGCTCGGCTCTCCCTTTAAACACGTAAATGTTCACATCTCAACTGAAATATTATCACGCAAATGTCTTACATGCTTCCTTCAAACACCATTGGATTCCTCCAACAATCCCAAATCATGATTATTTGTTCAAACCAGTTGCTTAACTTGCATTGTTTAGAGTATAAAAAAACTCTAAATGTTAATAACAAAAGTTCATTAATTATTTATAACAATAACAAATTGTTTATAACAATGTCAACTGACCATTGAAAATTTAATACACGCTTCTATTAATCACTATCATTTCAAATTATTTAACAAAGATATTTACAAAATTATTTTACAATATTAAATTGTTTATATTATTTATACAAGGAATACATTGAACCACACGTCTATCCGGTTGATAATTACTCAAATCGTGTTGATATAATCGACCAATGAAGGTTAGTTATATTTTACTGTCAAATTCAGGTTTAATAATGTTTAATAATAATTATTAATATTTGTGACTGTAACCTCCATTCAAAATCTTTATCTCAAATTATTTAACACTCTTGTTAATTTTAACAGTATCTTCATATGAATAATCTTTCAAAGAACAAGAACAATAACATTCAGCGGGAAAATACTTCTCTCATAACGCACAAAAATTGCACAACAATTGGCCCAAAATTCATCATATATCTTTATATATATGGCATAAAAATCTTCCAAACTACACACAAAAAATCCTCCACTATTAATTCAACAACTTCATTAATCATTGTGGGAACCTCCTTCATTATTCAAGGGCATTATTCAACAGCGACTTTTACACGTCCACTGAACTATCGATTATACATCCATTGTTCCTCTTTAAAGATTCTTATATTCATCAATTGTAATAATGACTGTTATTATTTAACCTTCGTGGGTTTCATTCATGAATCGATATGAAGTAAAAATTTGCCAATCACAAATAAATTTAACAGCAAATACGATTAGACACTCCTGCCTGGTCTATCAAAATTGAGATTAACATCTTCAAAGTAACGCAGTATAAAAATACTATCTTCAAACAAAGTTCAACTAAACTGCAAAATAGTCGAATAGAACACAATTAGATTGTGGAATGCAAACATTATTATTCCAATCTAGAATTGAGAAAAATTCCTATCAAATGTTCATTACTATAGTGTATTCAATAAAAAAAATTGTAATCAACGTTCATATTTCATAAAATTGTCTATAATGCAATGATAAATGTCTATGTTGCAATCATGTTCATAAGACGTCTAGTATTTCAAAGATCGTCGATATCGAAGAAGATTTTAACGCTCTAAAATCTTTTAATTATTCTTCTTTCTTGAGGATGACAGAAAATTGGTCAAAGTAATTAACTGATTAGAATTACTTTAATAAAATGACACGCTGTCTGAATTCAAATCTGCCATAGCAAATCGTTAACTTTACAGTTAAATCGTGACTACAAAATATGCAAATTACTGAATGAATCAAAGTCATCAGTCTCAACTGATCCAAAATTATTTAATTATGCCAATGACATAGCAATGTCTCAAAAATCGAAGAAAAAGGCATAAATCATCGACGTGTACTGAGTACAAAAATATCAATCAATAAAATAGGGCAAAAGGTAGGACAGAAAATATGGGAAGAATGGTTGCTCAAATATCGCTACAAACTCAAATAATACAAGAAACGTTCACAACTACCTTATCTGCCGATTGAAGTTCCAGAGAAAAATTCCCCAAAGAAGACTGCTGATGGATCCATTTCACCAACTTAAAGATGAGCTCCATCCTCGAAACAGGAATCAGCGTCGTCGGAGAATCGAACTGCTTCCTCCTCCGAAATGGCACTGCTCCGTGGATACGAGAAACATCCTTCCGGCAAAATTCTTCATTGTGCGCCGGGATAACCCTGGCCTCTCTTGAAAGTTCTCTGAAGTTCTTGCAGGAATTCGTCATGAAGTTTAATGTAGCTATTTCCGCAGAAATATTCATAGTTGTGGAGTATGAAAATATTTCCACTCTTATCTGGTATAATTCAGCGATGGATTAACGATGCATGAGTGTAGTTGGATGTTCACTACATGCTCGCTTCAGTAGAAAGACGATTAACGAAGTTCCATGCTGTTACTTTACTCCAATAATGTATGTCCCAATTGCATCAAAGCCTTAGCCTTTCATCTCAACTGCAGTTATAATGATCAAAAGCACTGCAATATTATAGTGTTCCATAGTCAAATGTATCGTAATATCAAACTGTTGCACTCCACGTGTCAGCCGTAGTGTATAATGTGGAATATAAAAGTGTTTCTCCTGTGGCGAGAAAATCACTTTTGTTGGCAGCCTAAAAGTTCCAGTATCTTTCGAAGTATCACTGTGAAATCGTTGAAATCTTGTATACACCTTAATGTTATACTGCCTAACAGAATTATCGTAAAGGCTGAAGTTAGCGCTTGATATCTTGACTGGTGGAAACGTTAATGTGCGCGTTTCAACTTCACCTAGTTTTGAGCAGCGTGAAATGGAACTGCTCCGAGTTCGTTCGATGTGGCAAGGCTTTCACCTCACGCTAAAGACACCTTACTTCACTGAATCACTTGACAATAACTCTATATCACCAGAAATATATATGCGATCACAAGTATGAGATCTGAGCGTAAGAGATCTGAGTATGCGTATCAAATCTGAGAATGAGAGCTCCACTCTCCTGTGCACGACCTTTTATCAACTTCTTAAGGGGCGTAACCATCCCTTCCATAGCCTGTTGCTGCGTCATTGCTGGAAGTTTTAACTTTGGCTATACTTGACGGATTTTCAAAATTCAAAAACTCAAAATTAATTTCTTCAAAATTCCAAATCAATGCCATAACTGAAAATAGATTTCCACAAATCTGCATGCCAAAAGTAATCGAATATCGTAGTTTCAGCAATTTCCGTCTTCCTTCCAAACTATCGTTCATTGGTTCGCGTCTCTCCTCCAATAGCGTAGCTTCTTCCTTAGCACAATACCTTGTTTCCTGCGACTGCGTCGTAAATCTCGGATCTTTCTCGAATAAAATCATGACGTCACCAAGAATCTCAGCTCAATCAGCCTACTGGCATGAATCCTACGTCATCCGTGCCTACGTCATGAATATCCACGTCATAACTATGACATCCATAACATTACTGATATTTTCCAATACAGCCATCGTGGTCTCGATATAATTCAATTTCCGGGGGCATTCTCCCTTCACCACGTTTTAAAAACAGTTGCAAATTGTTTTTAAACTCTGTGTTATACATATCTCAATTCACTTGAACACGAAATTGAATTATTATTGGCTTACTCTTACATGATATTTCCTTTATGTTCCTTAATCATAAGTCTCTTCTTTTCTGGTTTTGTGTGTGGCTAATGTATTCTCTCCTCTCTACTGTCTCTTCTGTCCTGAATTCCTGTTTTCCGAATTATGCTGACTTGAAGAAGGCCCAGGATCGATCACAACATCCTGCCTTTTCTTTTGATTTTCGGCTTCTTTTTCCCGTAACTCCTTCAGGTATTGCTGGCTTTCCTTCTCTCTTTCCTGATACTGATCGGGTGTCATGACCTGACCTTGAGAATCCTGATTTCTATTTTGGTTCTGGTTATTTCTATTATTATTTCTGTTATAACCATTATTGTTGTAATATCTGCCTCTTCCATTGTTGTAATTGCCTCGATTATAGTTCCAGCCTCTTCTCTGTTGATACGGACGGTAACCTTGCGATCTGTTATTCCGAAACTGATTATTCCTGTGAGGACCTACATTGTCAGTTTTCTCTTCATCTGGCTTGTCAGTTTGCTGAACTTGGTCCATGTATACAGTATTTATTTCTTTGAAGTCATGCCTTTGACCTTTCTGTACCACGTTAGGCATTGGACTTGTGTAGTCTAACCTCCTCAGTAATTCGTCCATGCTGGTCAAATCCCTGATGTTTGACGAAATGATTAGTCTCCTCACCTCCACAGGCAGCATACGAGAAATCGCATCAATTAATTGCTCCGTTGACAATGGGGGTTGAAAAAATCTCAAGCGGGACAATTGACTCGTAAAGAAATCAGCGTACCGTGTTGGAAGAGTACCTGAGTATTTTCTTGAATAAACCTCCGCTCTTAACGAATTCTGCGCTTCTATGGACCAAAATCGTTTGATTAATGCCTCTGAAAACTCGTCAAAGTTACTGAAAGTGTATCTAAAAGCTCTAAACCATTCAAGGGGTCCTCCAATCAAAAATCTTTCCACTATCTTCATCTCTCTCTCTCTGGGAATGTGAGCTTCGATGAAATAATCTTTGAGGTTCCTGACATATTCTATAGGCGTCAAACTATCAGTGTTGCTGAATTTTTGCGGTTTGTCTTCAAAATTCCTGATGACCGTTACATTCCTCGGATATGAATCCGGGTAGTTTTTCCCACTATCTCGATAGTTCTATCAGGTTCCCTATTCCTCTCGTCATCTTCCTCCCTGAATCTGGATATACGTTCTTCAGGAGTCACGTCTCTTTCTTCTGGATCTAGGTTATATCTTCTGGCATAATTCCTATTAGTTTCGCAAGCCAAGCCTTCTGTATCCTTGTCAGTGATTTCCGTTAAGACTTTCCTGATTAACTCTTCTTTGTAGGTCTCCATTAAACTAGCTTCTCCTAGCTTCAAATTCTGCAGTTTGCTCGTCGTTTCATTTACATCAGAGACAACTTTATGAATCTGATCCTCTAACGCAGATTTTAATGCTTGCACATCCTGACCTATTTGTGTTCTATCTTCTACTTGTCTCTCGGATAGCGAATCCATCCTTACGCTTAAATCTTTCCTAATTTGTACTACTTCATTGTTAATATCTATTTGGGTACTGGCAAGTTTTCTTTCAATACGTTCCTGAATTTGGGTTACATGTTCCCCACTTGACCTATTCCACTCGTCTTTCCATACTGCTACATTTGCCGTTAACATTTCTGCTATGTTTCCTTCGATATCTTCTTTGAGTAATCTATTATGGTCTAATACTTGGGTTCTCATGACCTCTACATCATACTTTAAACCTGCTAAAGACGCTGTCGTTCTAACTGACTCATCAACTAGCCTAGTCGTTAATGCACTCATATTACGCGTACAAAGTGTTTTCGAATTTTCTATTTCTTCCCTGACTTTATTTACATCAGTTTGGACTTTAGCAATATCTACGAAAACTGTGTTGACTTCTACTTGAATCTTATTTATGTCACTTTGCATCTCATTTACATCCGAATGAATGTTATTAATATCAACCTGAACATTGGACACATCAGTTCTAACATTTTGGACTTCTCTTTGGACTTCCTCAACCTTGTCTTGGACAGTCGCAACATCATTTTTAACAACAACTACTTCAGCCCTAGCACAAGAAATATCACTCCGGACATTAGCAACATCATCTGCCATTTCAACAATATTCAATAATAAACTGCTTTAGGGACATACATCAAACAGAGTAAAATAACAACATCTGAGCAACATTCTTCACCATATATAAAGTTTGAGCAATTTTCTGTCTTAAATCTAACTTATAATTACCTTATAATTAACCTTCGTAGACACTTCATGTTGAAATAAACTCAAGCACATGTTCAAGTTTCTTTGGTTCATTTTAAAATATCCTAACACAAATAATTTACATTTATAATCCAAATAGTTAAATTTTATCTTTAATATGACTATACACGTCATAAGCCGGTCAAATAAAATAAGATTCCAGATCATAGGCGATTTTTCTAAGTTTCCAGCCTATTTAACCTCTCTCAAGTCGTATAAGATCTGATCTTTTCTGAGTGTAATTTTCCTAATACAATACAACATTTATTCCTATATAATCACACTCTCAAATTCTACAATTGGCTAAGACATCTAACAAAGAATCAACCTCTTTATTTGAGTCTTCACAATCCCTTTGACATCGATAACTTGGTAATCCAATGTTTTTCGAACACTCCACAAAAATTGCGGTGTCAATTCTACTGCAATAACTTGGTAATCCAATGTTTTGCTGATCGTGCCAATCGAGACAATCGAGCCCCACCGAATTGCGGCGCCAATCCTTCTGGTAATCCAGTTTTGTAGAACAAGCCCCACGTTTTAGGGTCGCCAATCCTACTCTACCCGATATCCGGATAGTAGGCTGTCAGATATCCGCCCCCTCAATCGGATTGCCAATAATCAAACGCGCCGGCATAGCTACATCAATGAAAATGGCACTGACAGATACTATCGAGATTGGAGCACAATAGTTAACAAGAAAATTATTGTGGAACACACCAAAATATACGGGGGTTATTACTTACCGTTACTTACCTCTTAAATATATCTCGGGGACTGGGTTGTCAACTGGATCACTTAAAAGTATGTCCTCACAATAACCTCCACCATGATATTTAAAATGAACCAAAAACGAAGACGAGAAACTTTAAACTGCACAATAATTTATTTCACATAAAGAATTAATTTTAACAAAAATGAAACAACAAAATATACGTGGCAATCAGAAGCCATTGACCACATAACCATGTCCTCCTGTAGGACCTGTATTCTCTACATATAATGTTTTAGCTTTCTCAAGCTTATAGCAACGAAAATATAACAATGCAATGGGAATGGAAACGGGATTTGGGATGAGACACACATATCAATTGCTTTGCGTGTTTATATCCTGCACATTTTATTTATAGCCACAAGGCTATTATGAAACGCCCTTGGTCTCAGTAACACAGTTGTCCGGACCAGCTGCAAAACACCTGTGTCGTCAAAGCGGACACCCGTTCGTTCAACCCTACCATAAGCGTGCTACCTCAGAGCTCGGCTCTCCCTTTAAACACGTAAATGTTCACATCTCAACTGAAATATTATCACGCAAATGTCTTACATGCTTCCTTCAAACACCATTGGATTCCTCCAACAATCCCAAATCATGATTATTTGTTCAAACCAGTTGCTTAACTTGCATTGTTTAGAGTATAAAAAAAACTCTAAATGTTAATAACAAAAGTTCATTAATTATTTATAACAATAACAAATTGTTTATAACAATGTCAACTGACCATAGAAAATTTAATACACGCTTCTATTAATCACTATCATTTCAAATTATTTAACAAAGATATTTACAAAATTATTTTACAATATTAAATTGTTTATATTATTTATACAAGGAATACATTGAACCACACGTCTATCCGGTTGATAATTACTCAAATCGTGTTGATATAATCGACCAATGAAGGTTAGTTATATTTTACTGTCAAATTCAGGTTTAATAATGTTTAATAATAATTATTAATATTTGTGACTGTAACCTCCATTCAAAATCTTTATCTCAAATTATTTAACACTCTTGTTAATTTTAACAGTATCTTCATATGAATAATCTTTCAAAGAACAAGAACAATAACATTCAGCGGGAAAATACTTCTCTCATAACGCACAAAAATTGCACAACAATTGGCCCAAAATTCATCATATATCTTTATATATATGGCATAAAAATCTTCCAAACTACACACAAACTACAACTTCATTAATCATTGTGGGAACCTCCTTCATTATTCAAGGGCATTATTCAACAGCGACTTTTACACGTCCACTGAACTATCGATTATACATCCATTGTTCCTCTTTAAAGATTCTTATATTCATCAATTGTAATAATGACTGTTATTATTTAACCTTCGTGGGTTTCATTCATGAATCGATATGAAGTAAAAATTTGCCAATCACAAATAAATTTAATAGCAAATACGATTAGACACTCCTGCCTGGTCTATCAAAATTGAGATTAACATCTTCAAAGTAACGCAGTATAAAAATACTATCTTCAAACAAAGTTCAACTAAACTGCAAAATAGTCGAATAGAACACAATTAGATTGTGGAATGCAAACATTATTATTCCAATCTAGAATTGAGAAAAATTCCTATCAAATGTTCATTACTATAGTGTATTCAATAAAAAAAATTGTAATCAACGTTCATATTTCATAAAATTGTCTATAATGCAATGATAAATGTCTATGTTGCAATCATGTTCATAAGACGACTAGTATTTCAAAGATCGTCGATATCGAAGAAGATTTTAACGCTCTAAAATCTTTTAATTATTCTTCTTTCTTGAGGATGACAGAAAATTGTCAAAGTAATTAACTGATTAGAATTACTTTAATAAAATGACACGCTGTCTGAATTCAAATCTGCCATAGCAAATCGTTAACTTTACAGTTAAATCGTGACTACAAAATATGCAAATTACTGAATGAATCAAAGTCATCAGTCTCAACTGATCCAAAATTATTTAATTATGCCAATGACATAGCAATGTCTCAAAAATCGAAGAAAAAGGCATAAATCATCGACGTGTACTGAGTACAAAAATATCAATCAATAAAATAGGGCAAAAGGTAGGACAGAAAATATGGGAAGAATGGTTGCTCAAATATCGCTACAAACTCAAATAATACAAAAACGTTCACAACTACCTTATCTGCCGATTGAAGTTCCAGAGAAAAATTCCCCAAAGAAGACTGCTGATGGATCCATTTCACCAACTTAAAGATGAGCTCCATCCTCGAAACAGGAATCAGCGTCCTCGGAGAATCGAACTGCTTCCTCCTCCGAAATGGCACTGCTCCGTGGATACGAGAAACATCCTTCCGGCAAAATTCTTCATTGTGCGCCGGGATAACCCTGGCCTCTCTTGAAAGTTCTCTGAAGTTCTTGCAGGAATTCGTCATGAAGTTTAATGTAGCTATTTCCGCAGAAATATTCATAGTTGTGGAGTATGAAAATATTTCCACTCTTATCTGGTATAATTCAGCGATGGATTAACGATGCATGAGTGTAGTTGGATGTTCACTACATGCTCGCTTCAGTAGAAAGACGATTAACGAAGTTCCATGCTGTTACTTTACTCCAATAATGTATGTCCCAATTGCATCAAAGCCTTAGCCTTTCATCTCAACTGCAGTTATAATGATCAAAAGCACTGCAATATTATAGTGTTCCATAGTCAAATGTATCGTAATATCAAACTGTTGCACTCCACGTGTCAGCCGTAGTGTATAATGTGGAATATAAAAGTGTTTCTCCTGTGGCGAGAAAATCACTTTTGTTGGCAGCCTAAAAGTTCCAGTATCTTTCGAAGTATCACTGTGAAATCGTTGAAATCTTGTATACATCTTAATGTTATACTGCCTAACAGAATTATCGTAAAGGCTGAAGTTAGCGCTTGATATCTTGACTGGTGGAAACGTTAATGTGCGCGTTTCAACTTCACCTAGTTTTGAGCAGCGTGAAATGGAACTGCTCCGAGTTCGTTCGATGTGGCAAGGCTTTCACCTCACGCTAAAGACACCTTACTTCACTGAATCACTTGACAATAACTCTATATCACCAGAAATATATATGCGATCACAAGTATGAGATCTGAGCGTAAGAGATCTGAGTATGCGTATCAAATCTGAGAATGAGAGCTCCTCTCTCCTGTGCACGACCTTTTATCAACTTCTTAAGGGGCGTAACCATCCCTTCCATAGCCTGTTGCTGCGTCATTGCTGGAAGTTTTAACTTTGGCTATACTTGACGGATTTTCAAAATTCAAAAACTCAAAATTAATTTCTTCAAAATTCCAAATCAATGCCATAACTGAAAATAGATTTCCACAAATCTGCATGCCAAAAGTAATCGAATATCGTAGTTTCAGCAATTTCCGTCTTCCTTCCAAACTATCGTTCATTGGTTCGCGTCTCTCCTCCAATAGCGTAGCTTCTTCCTTAGCACAATACCTTGTTTCCTGCGACTGCGTCGTAAATCTCGGATCTTTCTCGAATAAAATCATGACGTCACCAAGAATCTCAGCTCAATCAGCCTACTGGCATGAATCCTACGTCATCCGTGCCTACGTCATGAATATCCACGTCATAACTATGACATCCATAACTTTACTGATATTTTCCAATACAGCCATCGTGGTCTCGATATAATTCAATTTCCGGGGGCAGTACTAAACTATAGATTAGATAAACTTGAAGTACTAGAAAGGAGAATCATGAGGAAAATTTTAGGCCCAGTGAAAACAACAGAAGTATGGAAATTAAGATCTAATGATGAAATATACATGAACATAGAAAATATAACAGAAACGATAAGAAAAAGGAGATTGCAATTTTTTGGACATATTTACAGAATGGATGATTCCAGATTAACATAAAGGATATTCAAGTACCTTTGGGAGAAAAGGGCAACAACTAGCTGGATTCAAGAAGTAAAGAAAGATTTAGAAAGACATAATATAAGTGAAGAAGAAACGGTGAACAGAGAGATCTTTAGCAAAAGGGTATTAAGTATGAAAGGAGTCCAAGGAAGATAGCCCAAGAAACCTGGTGCGAAGTGGTCCGAGGACAGAAAGAAGCAGCATAGGGAACGGATGAAGGAGTACTGGAGGGAACGGAAGAGAAAACAACAAAGTGTGAAGAATTGAAATTGGCACGTGGTCCCTAGCAGGCCTCATCGGAAAGAATAATAATAATAATAATAATAATTTGTGTAATTTGAGGTGCCACTGCGTTGACTGACTCAAAGGTTGCAACATCAATTGTGAGCTTCTTGTATTGTCTATCTAATAACCTGTGTTGTTATGGTGTCAGTACTTGAGGCAGACATGTCTCGATGTGGAAAGCAACTTTTATCTCTCAGGATGGAAACATGTTGGTGTTTGTGTTGTGTGTAACCAAAACGTGAGTTTGTTTTTTAGAAGTATAATTTAATATCCAGAAACCATTTCCCGTATCATGTTTAATGTATAATATTCACTGAGGCAAGAGCGAAGGGAGGGTGATGCCAGCTTCGTTTACCAGGTGTTACAATATTCAGCGCCTTTCACACATATTTATATGGAACCAGCCAGGCACGTCTGTTGTGTGGGCCACATATCCATCAAGGCGTTAACACTTTCCCCCCAGCTATGTTGTATAGCAGGGGTCTCCAAGCGTTGTCTTCAACTGGGAGCGGGGCTTAAGGGGAGATGTGCATGAATTGTTTAGTGGAGAAAGTAGATATACAGGGTCCGTCAGCATAACTTCCTTTTTTAAATGCTTGCCATTCAGTTGGTTGTTGTCGTAGCGGAGCGCTAGTGGTCTTGTTCGTGAGGTGGTACTACAGTATAAAGTTTTGTCCCGACACAGTTCAGTCGCCATCATGCGTTGGAACTGGGAGGAGCGAGCTTTTGCCGTTGAGGCCTACCTTTCGAGCGAATGTTCTGTGATCGCAACCCAGCGTGCCTTTCGGCGGCGCTTTAATTTAGCCCCGTTGGCCCCTGTCCCGGACCGGAAATCAATTGTTACGTGGGTCACTACGTTCAGACGAACTGGAAGTGTTACAGGACGAAGAACTGTAGTCCCTCGTCCTATTCGATCACCTGAGAACATTGAGGCAGTGAGAGCTTCAGTGTTGCGATCACCACGCCGTTCTGTACGCAAACATGCTTCTGCCCTTGGACTTTCCGATCGGTCTGTGAGGAGAATTCTTTATTCTGATCTTAATTTCCATCCGTACATGATGACGAGTGCGCAGGAACTTTCTGAACGTGACTTCAATTGTCGACGGAACGCATGTGAGGTTCTTCTTGAACACTTAGAGGCATCAAACGTCCAACGACCCTACAAGATTTGAAGACCAACATCCAGGATGAAATTTCCAACATAACGCCTGATATGCTGCCACCTTCAGGGCATTGAGCAGAAGGCAGGAGAGAACAGGAAAAGAAAAAGAAGGCTGACCCCTCACAGAAGGAGGGTACCAGAAAATATGAGACAAGGGCCAATTAAGGCGGGAAAGGAAGAGACACCCTAGGCCTCGGATACCCTAATACCGTCGGGGTCGGAAGAGAACAAGAGTTGACCAAGCGAGGTCGACAGGAAAGAAGACGGAGAGGAGCCCGGCACAAGTAAGTGGAAGCAATGCCGGACTCAGCTGAGGTCCCGTGGTCGCCAACCCACGTCCCACTAGATGTGAGTCTCTGAGGGGTTAGATATGTTGGAATTGGTGAGCTCGTTTGAGTGAAGCAAAGCGCTGCGTCCAAAGTGGGCGTAACCTTAACTTGTGTTCCGTCACTTGCATATGGCTGTACGAATCGAATAAGTGTTCTGCTTATAAATTCTAAGGTTCGTATTCTTGAATATCAAAATGTGTACGAACAATGAGTGAAAGTGATCGTGCTCGAAATTAGGTCTAAAAACCGATGAATGTCTCAACACCAATAAGAACTTAACTAGATGTTCAGTAAATAACATATAGCCTACTTTCTCCTAAATGCATGGGTATTGTTATAACTCTTTGTCCTTTTCAATAAGTATAATTGAATGTTGGTTGTAGTAGCTTGTTGAAAAACAACGTGCTATACGGATATTAAACATGAATAAGAGGTCCCCTTTGCTAGTGCCTCCTCTGTAAAAAAAATCATTGAATTCGGTTTCACCATGTTTGAATTGTTATGGGATAACAAACTGTTATGGCTTTGATAGAAGCCCATATTAAAATGGAACAACAGTTAATTCAAACGTCAAGAGATACTACCACTATGTCTGACTAGACGGATTGTGGGTATATAATGGCGGCCGATACAAGGATTATACGTGCTTGTCCGCTAGGGCATGTCTATGGATAAATCTGGTACAGACCAGGTTCGCTACGCTTCAAGACCATCAAGAAATGTAAGCCACATTTGAATTATATTATGCCTAGCTAATTGGAACAAACTATTTTTCGGCAGATGACCAACACATTTATTTTTCTTCATATTTAAATCTTGCAATGATTTACGCAAGACTTATTAGAGTTATTCTGAGTATTTTCAGCACTCAGAACAGTTTAGGATCGATGACCGAGCATTTCGAGCATTTATTTGAATATTTCATATTTTAGGGATATCACGGAAAACCGTCGATGTAATGGTTGAGTTAAATTATTTTTGTTGAGGAATGGATATTTTTTTCCATATTTGAAGGTTCGAACATGTGAATTCTCACATAATGAGATGATAATTAAACATATTTAAAATAATATAACTAATAATAATAATAATAATAATAATAAACCTGGGCCCATCATATGGGAAGCCAGGCAATGCCTGTCACAAGCCAGGGCAAAGTGGTGAGTGATAGAGGAGTAACACCTCTGTAAAAAACCTTGGTCCAGCTGGCCCGGCTGGTAGTACCTTGTAAGGGCCCCTTACCAGGGTTACGGTGAAGATGGTCAACGGTTTTGAAAGTGGAAGAAGGCTTCGGGTCTCAACGGTGGATAAAGCGGAAGAACTATCTTCATTTAGCAGCGTCTGTTCTCCTGTGAAGCGGCTGCGAAAGGCGTCTGTCTCCAGAGGAGCGGCCTGTTATTGAGCTCCGGGGCTTACAACCTCGGTTCTATTACTGGGAAGGAGCTTTCTGACCCACACTGGTTTGAACAACCAAGCATCATGGAATGTCGTCACAAAAAGGACACTACTGCAGGTAGTACCTCGTTGGGGGAATCTACCGTTCTTAGGAGCGCAATCAGGCCAGTGGATTCTGGGGAGCCTGAAACTAGATGCTTTGAGGGTATTACTACAAGTACAAAATTGAAGACAAAACAGAAATACTACTTTGGGACGCTGAACGTCAATTCACTACTGAAAGTTGGAAAACACAAAGAATTGACAATGATGATGGACAAACATGACATAACCATTTTGGCCATCCAAGAAACGAGATACCTAGATGAGGACATAATGGATATTGAGGGGTATAGGATTTATAAAGGAGAAAGGGCTGTGAAAATAGGTAAGAACATGCCTTTACTTGGCATGGCTTTTGTTGTTCGTAAGAAGGTTGTCAGTTCAATAGTGGAATCCCTTAGCCCTTCTGAGAGACTTTCTATTCTAACTCTCAGCTGCGGTAACAAAGGATACACGCTGATCAATGCTCATGCACCGATCAATGAGGACAACAGACGTAATCCTGAGAAAGTTGAACAGTTTTGGGACCTCCTTGAAGAACAGTTGGAGAAAATACCATCAAAGAACATCAAGATCTTACTAGGTGACTTTAACGCTCAGCTGGGAACAGAACCGCAATTCAGATCAACAATCGGAGCCTATCCTGCTCACAAGATGACGAACAGAAATGGTATAAGACTCGTCAATCTGTGTCGCACCTTCAATCTTCAGATAATGTCAACGTTCTACAAACACAAACCAAGCAAACAAAAGACTTGGCGATCACCGGGCAATGTGTGTGGAGAGAAACAGATCGATCATGTCGCAATCTCTAGGAGAGCGATTAAGGAAATAATGAACGTTAAAGTGCAGAGAGGTGCTCAGTTCGACTCAGACCATTACCTCTCTAAGATCAAAATAAATTTCATTCCTCTCAATAAGACCCAGAATCAAGGAAATAAGATTCGTAAATATGACCTTGAAAAGTTGAAAATCGATCAAAATGTATTAGAACAATACCACCAGCAACTGACTTTTGAATCTCATAAATGGACGGACATTGCCTCCAAGATCCAACAAGCAGCTAATACTACAATCCTGACAGCTAAGAAGAGACAGCATAGATGGTGGAATGAGGATTGTGATGAAGTGCTGACTCAAAGAACAAATGCCTGGAAAAAGTGGAACTCGACCCGAAGACCTGAAGATTTCGATGTGTTCCGTGAAGCTCGAAAAGAAGCAGCCAGAACTTTCCGAAGGGCCAAGCGATTATATGAGAAGCAGCAGTTAGAAGAGATCGATCAGGATTTCCGGAAAAACAATACCAGAGACTTCTATCAAACATTCAAGTCCAATTTGAAAGGGTATCAAGCCCCCAGCCTCTGTTTTAGAGATGAAAATGGGAAGCTGGGCCTGACCAACAAAGAAAACTGTACGATCATGTCTCGTTACTTTGAAAAATTGCTTAATTGTGATGAACCGAAAGAACGATTCACTGTGTGCGATCCGATCCACAAACTACTCAACTCATCCCCACCGTGTAAAGAGGAGATCAAACAAATTATCAACAGTTTAAAGAATAATAAAGCAGCTGGTGAAGATTCAATAGTGGCGGAACTACTGAAGCTGGCGAATGATGAAACTCTAGATGTACTAGTCAAACTTTTTGAAGAGATATGGAGAACTGGGATGTTACCAATTGAATGGCTGTCAGCACTAATCCATCCTCTACACAAAAAAGGTGATAAAAAGAATGTCAACAACTATAGAGGCATCTCATTAGTATCTGTTCCGTATAAGATTTTCTCCAAAGCAGTTCAGAACAGAATAGAATCGCATCTTGACCAACAGATCGGGGAATACCAGGCTGGCTTCAGAAAGGGTCGTTCATGCCCGGAACAGATCATTAACCTGAAGAACATCATCAGGTACAAGAAGACAGGAGGATATAGTTACGTGGTCGTGTTCGTTGACTTTCAGAAAGCGTATGACTCCATCGACCGGGAGTCATTAATGAATATTTTGGAAGAGTTTGGAGTGGATGATACATCTAGAAATTTGATCAAACAAACTCTGACCAACACAGTGTCGAAAGTCAAATTTATGGGAGAGATATCAGAACCGTTTACAATTAGAACGGGCGTCAGACAGGGAGACGGACTATCTCCACTCCTCTTCAACTGTGTTTTGGAAAAAGTCATTCGAGAATGGAGGAAGATGTTAGACCAAGAAGAAAGAAATGAAGATCGGTTCAGACTTGGTCCTAAGCACAAAGGGATATACGTTGACTGTCTGGCCTTTGCGGATGACCTGGCCATTTTTGCTAACGACATAGATTCAGCAGTCAACAAGATCAATAGGCTGTCAGAAATTGCTGAAAAGGTAGGACTCCAGATTTCTATTCAGAAGACAAAATATATGACAAACATCTGCGATGGACCTGAATGCATTATCACTAACCTTGGAAAAATCAGTCGAGTCACAAATTTCCGTTATCTCGGTGAAGTCATCCAGCAGAATGGATTAGAAGAGGAAGCAATTAATGTCAGGATGAGGAAGTTAGACCAGGCATACCACATTACAAAAAATATCTATAACAAAAAGTCGATGAGTATAGGGGCCAAGTTCCGACACTATACCACAGTTGTAAAACCTGAGGGATTATATGCGTCCGAAACATTAACCATGAACACTAAAGGTCAAGCCGACCAACTGGAAAAAAGAGAGCGTAGGATATTAAGAAAAATTCTTGGTAATAGATGGGTTGATGGACAGTGGCGAATGAGAGCAAATGAGGACTTGTACAAGAACATAGACCCTATCACAGCATCTATTAAGAAGAGAAGGCTACTATTTTACGGTCACCTCATGAGAATGACTGATGATCGATTAACCAAAAGAATATGGAGTTTCATCAAGTCTAAGGCAACAAGGCCGAGATGGTTCGAGGAATGCGAAAAAGATCTCAGACAAATTGGTATTCTAGACCGAGAAATTCGTGACAGGAACACATTTAGAAGATTGGTGAACAACTACCAAGGTTTTAAAATGGCATCAACTTCCGGAAGACGGAGAGGACCTTTGTCCGAGGAACATAAACAGGCACTCGTCGCTGGGGTCAGAAGATACTGGCAGGAAGTCAAAGCCGGAACAAGAGCAAGACCTAGACACTAAAGTGAAGTTGGTTGTTACCACGCAGTCCATAGAGGCTCAACTCGATTTATAAAATAATAATAATAATAATAATTTTTATATTTTTTCTAAATAATTCTTGGATATTATATTTTCTAATAATCATATGTAATGAGAGAGAGCCTATGAAGTAGTTTAATCATTTCTAGTTTGGAACAGGAGATTTTCCGAAGGAGAGTGGTTAGCGCAAGCCCGCATTCAACCAACACATCAGTTCTGGTTGAACAGTTGATATTTGCAATGAGCAAAGTATATTTTTCAGATAACACGGAGAGGCATGAAACGGGAAGCAAATGATATTTGTACCAAATAGGATATTTTTGTATTTATATAAAATCATGACGTAAATACACTCGAAAGTGAAATAAAGATTTTCATAAGTATGGTAAATTCACGGGATGAACTGAATGGTAAAATAAAATAAACTTGTAAGTTTATTAATCTTTCAGTGTTGATAACAAGCAGAGGCTTGATTTATTGTATAAATTTTGGGAAGAAAATTTATGTGTGTGGAGTAGTTGAAATGCCATTCCCAGGTGCGCATGTTTAAGTCGCAGGAATGAGGAGGTTTTTTCGAGCATCAATCAAATAGCAGGTTCGATGGCTCAGGTTTATAGAAGGAGTATTGGAGCCACACATTTCGTCGTATGAATGACCCGAAGGTTATTTCTTAAAACCATCAGTTCTTATTTCAACCTTGTTTACGAATTCCATTTAGACTTTGATTTTGCTAGAACCCGGATTTGTCATGATAGTAGTTTATTCTTCTTCAGGGGAAGACCTTTGCCGCTGTTGTTGTAATATTGTGTTCTTACACAAATAATAGAATGGACCACTGCCAATTAAAAATAATTCTTTAACCACGAATAATTTGAAGGATATTTTCAATCCTAGTGCCATGAACTAAATGAATTTATTTTGAAGCTACAATTCTTATTTCCGCATTCTGTCGAAGAATTGCAAGTTGTGAAAATTACTAAAAGGGCCACAAATATAAATATTTTTCTTAATGATGATTCCAAGTGGAAAATTGAATAGTTGAATGGTTCAACAATTTATTGATCAAGTTGATGATTCAGAAATCATATATTTTGTTAGGAACTTGGAAGTTCATAATCGAGTCACTTCTCAAATGTTTAATGTCAGAAGAACGATTAAATTTTGTTGTGCTTCGCACAGTTCTTCGATGCTATGCTCAAGGTCAAATACCTTTCAGATGATGTTATTAATATGTGTAAAAAATTGGTGTTGCTTCAATGATAACAATATTTTTTTGACAATATATTTTTGAAACTGGAAAAATAAGTGAAAGTTAAAAATTCTATGAACATTTATTCTACGAGTGTTAAAATTATGTAAAAATTCAAACAGTGAACTACGATATTTCCAGTAGAGACAATTAAATTTGAACTTGAATTAATCATAAATAATTTTGGAACACAGTCTACAGGACTATTAATCAGACTTGTGTTTCCAAAAAAATAATTGTCAAATGTGTTTGGAAAATTTCTGTATATTGTGTAAATAGGAGTGTGGGTCGCCACACGTGAGTGATGCTGCTTTGAGCATTTTTGCAGTCAATTTTAAATTCAAAACAAAATGAGATAATTTTACTTGATGTGTTACGCCCAATTGAATCTCCTTCTATCCTTATTGTTGCATTGAGCCAAAAATCAGTAAAGCATTTTTTTCATTTGATGTCGTTTTTGCGATTTGCTTTAACCCATCTGGCGCTCCGGGATATTTTGACTCTCGTGCTGACTGATTCTTGGTAAAATGCATATGTGGTCGTGCGGACTCCAGTCTAAACGGGCACATAAAATAAGATAGAGAGAGAAATGGCTTCGAACGTGGGTCTCGAGTTAGACATGGTCAATCGCATGCCGATTTAAATTGTGATAATTTTTTCTCTAAATATTTTGGGAGTTGAGAGATGTCTGGTTTGGATGAATAAATTAGTAGGAAACCCAATTAGTGGGGAAAATTAAAAATTTAACTGGATTAATAATTAGAATGGGTTTGTTAATTTTTGATAATGGCTTAACCATTAGGGCGTCAAGTAAATTCAGTAGTAAACGTTCGATGACTGGACATACACATTATTAGAATCCAGGTGGAGGATTTTTGAGAACTTGCATATTTTTCTTGTGATATTGTGGTAAATGTAATTCGTAAAAGTAGAGAATTTTGTTTTTCCATCACGTCGACATTAGGACAAATCTCATTTTATTAGAGTGTTCCAATTAGCTATTCATATTTCTTGTTCTAGTTATAAGCTTGTGTTTGCCAATATTTATACCCCTAAGTTTTGAATAATAATTGAAAATTATGGAAGAAATGATGAGAATGATGAGGAGTTTGGAAGAGAGTTCCAAAGAAGCTGGACGGCGTGTAGCAGCCATTATGAAAGAAAATACAGAGGCTTTAGAAAAGAAACTTAAAGAAAATTCTGATTCTTTAGAAAATAAACTTAAGGAAAATTCCGATTTGTTAGAAAGCAGGTTAAAAGATAACTTGAAAGAAAGGTTAGATGAAAAACTTAAGGAAAATTCTGATTCTTTAGAAAATAAACTTAAAGAAAATTTAGAAAATAAACTTAAAGAAAATTCTGATTCTTTGGAAAATAAACTTAAAGAAAGTTTTGATTCTTTAAAAGGTAACTTGAAAGAAAATTTAAATAGTAAATTTAATTCTATGGAAGGTAAATTTAAAGAGAATTCTGAAATTTTGAAAATGACACTTGAGAGTAAAATGAATAAATTATGCGAAAAAACACATGAGCTCGAAACTTCATTAGCTACTAACGCAAGTTTAATGGACGATAAATTTCGCGATGCCGATCTTAGATCCCAAAGCTTAGCTGATAGGATAGAACATGGTCTTAGGAAAGTTGGTGAAGACATGATCAACCTAGAAGTCAGAGTGAAGAAAGAGAGTAATGAGATGGGAATTCTAGTTGTTCAACGGTTGACAGAACAATTCAAAGAACTTGTAATGGGAGAAATAAGAGAAGGCGTGATTAATGAGTTACAAACTGAAATTAAAACCACAGTTGTCAATGAAATTAAAGACACACTCAAGCTGGAGAATCAAGAGGGAATCAAGGAGATTAGGGAATCTTTGTCATCCCATATTCAAGTAATTTCCAAAGATATCCAAGCAACTCAGAAGGACATATCAGATATGACAGGGTCGTTGAAAAGTCATGAGGCTGTTATGAACCAGATATCCATTGATGTTAAGGAGAATTGTAAAGAAACTGAAGCAATTAAGAAAATGGCAGAAGAAAACCAGAAGGAACTTGAGGCTATGAAAACTCAAATCAAGGACGAGAAACAGTCTGACCATCTGTTGAAAATGCCAAATGTAAGGGGAAAGGAACAGATACATATAAATCTAGGAGCAGCTAGAGAAACGGACAGCCAAAGACAGGACGAGGTCAGGACAGTATTTCAATCCAACCCCATAACTGTATTTAAGAATGTAGAAGATAAGCCTTCTAAATTTTCAGGGCGAGATTCTGTGACACCCGTGGAATTTTTGAGAGAAGCAGGTGATTACCTGAAAGATTCCAAGATCCCTAAAGAAAGACAGATCCGAGTGATAGGGAAGTTTTTGGAAGGTCCTGCACTTCTTTGGTTTAGAGCTTTTAGATCCACTCTAACCACTTTTGAGGAGTTTTCTCGTGGGTTATTGAAAAAGTTTTGGTCCCCGGAAACCCAACAGCAAGTCAGAGCAGAATTATATTCGAAGAGATTCTCGACGTCACAACCTACTCGATACTCTACGTACTTTTCTGGACAGCTTTCTAAACTGCAACATTTAGATCCGCCGATGCCAGATAACGAATTAATTACTGCATTAATACGTCAGTTTCCAGCAGACGTCCAAAGGACTTTGATCGCTGCTGGCATCTATAATATGGAGCAATTTGACGAGGTATTGCAGAAGCTGGATCATACGAACGCTCAATTCTTCCATCAGAAGGGAGGAAAGAATAACAACGCTGTGTACGCTGTTATGGCTGACAATTATTCTCAAACACCTCGAGAGATTCGAGAGGGGCGAGAAGAGAAAACGCCGAGGGAAGATCCCGATAAAAGAGGATGGAATCAGTACAGTAACAGATACAGTTACAAGCCTTATGCGAGACCGGATGGTGGAAATCGATATAATACTCGATGGAGAAGGCCACGGGATAATCAAGGAAGGTACCAGGAAAGAAGATACTATGGTAGAAACAACTACAATAACAGAGGGAATGTGGATACTCGTCAGTCCAATGAAGAGTTCAACAAGGAGACGAGGAAAAACTTGGAAGCAAGACACCAAGATAACTTGCAGTTTTTGGAGCAGAGGCCCAATGAACCAGGTCCATCGGGAACACAACAATCCCGGGGGAATGGTAACGAAAAAAAAAGCTTCGAATTCACAGTAGAAGATAGAATTTTGAAAACTTTCACTTCCAGAATTATTAAATGGCAAGCAGAGGATGATGACTTAATTCAACAGAATGACGAACGGAAAGAAATGGGTACAAGAATTAGAATGCCAATCATATCATGCGAAGTATTCGGTATGCCTGTCGATACTTTGATTGATACTGGGGCTATGCTTTGTCTTGTGAGTGAGAAGCTTTATATTCTGTGGAAGCTCAAAGAGAATTTAGAGGAGATTCCAGTATCAGGAATTAAAATCCAAAGAATAATACCCAACAAAATAACTCTGTGTAAAACCCAATTATACTTATGTATTACTATTGGAGGACATGATTTCCGACATGTGTTTGTAGTAATGAAGGACATGGCTTTTGACATGATATTGGGAGCGGATTTCATTCAGAAATATCAAGCAGTGATAGACATGAAGACGGAGACGATCAGATTCAAGAATACCGAAGAGATTAACTTCGAGGGAAAAGAAGAGGAAGACATCGAGGGAGATGCTCAATGGTCTCTGATTTTTCATGAAGCTGAAGGAAGAGAAGTCTACACTGAGGAGGAGTCCCCAGAGCTAGGGAAAATTTTGGAAGAGTATCACGATATTTTTGATATTAAGCCTGGTGAAATGGAAGATTTTGAATATCGTATTGTGGAAGTAAACAACAATGGAAGCTATGAAGTCGCTAATACACGAACTGGTAACATCGTGGGAACTTATAATGCATCGAATTTGAAGATTTACTATTCAAGAACCAGATGATTTAATGTGTAGATAGGAAAAATAAAAAATTTCCAATTTTTATTTTTTGCTAGGTGTGGGGTGGATGTGCCCAACTCTAGGAATGGGTATTCCAAGATTCAGACACCTAGATATCAAGGGAAAGGCTACAGCCGCTTTTGAAAGTTGAGATATTTGAATATCGCGCTACATTGCTTCTCGAAGCAATTGGAAAGAATATACCGCTAACAGCATGTCAAGTGACGTAGCGAGTAATAGCAGAGGTCGAGGCTATTTATTGATTAAATAGTTAACCATGGAGTAGAGACTTGAGACTTGGATCAGATTACTGGCACGACCAAATGAAAGAGAATGCACTTAGTATCAAGTAAATCGGACCAGGGATACCAGAGATATGAGGATTTCTAGATTTCAGCGTGATGACTCGTGACCCTGGCAGTTTTGAATAAAAGCCGGCCGGCCGAGGCATCGATAGCTCACTTCGACACAAGCACTTGCCTAGCAAGTTGCTGCTACGCTGAGCCAAGGCACATGGTTGCCGGATCTACGCAGAAGTAATTTTCAAAGTTGTGATAGTCACAAAAGTGCTGCGCTACGAAGTGGAACTTAGTAAGTTTCCGGCGAGGAGAATCACTGAGGTGATTGAATTTTTTTTCTACAGACATTAGTGGAAATATTTATGTTTCTACATGGACATATGCTAGACTTTGTCTAGAATTAGTACTTTGTCACAGTCCAGTAATAACCTAATACTTGGATGTTTAGTCCATTTCAGTCAGTTTTCATATTGGTAACTTGTTAACCACTTCGATCTATCAGTACATTGAAGACCAGTCGATCACGGTGGTGTTCATTAGTCTACGCAAGGGAAACTACAGGTTGCTTAGCGCATGGTAGATGGTGTGAAACCATGCCCAGGGAACGATCTTCAGAACAGCCGTTGATTGGTTAGACTGTCAGTGTCTTGTTGTATTGATAAGATTACCGTGAGTTATGTTACAACTGACATATCTAAGAATAGATCACTTAGATCTGACCCCATTTAAACAAACTGTTATGGCTTTGATAGAAGCCCATATTAATATGGAACAACAGTTAATTCAAACGTCAAGAGATACTACCACTATGTCTGACTAGACGGATTGTGGGTATATAATGGCGGCCGATACAAGGATTATACGTGCTTGTCCGCTAGGGCATGTCTATGGATAAATCTGGTACAGACCAGGTTCGCTACGCTTCAAGACCATCAAGAAATGTAAGCCACATTTGAATTATATTATGCCTAGCTAATTGGAACAAACTGTTTTTCGGCAGATGACCAACACATTTATTTTTCTTCGTATTTAAATCTTGCAATGATTTACGCAAGACATATTAGAGTTATTCTGAGTATTTTCAGCACTCAGAACAGTTTAGGATCGATGACCGAGCATTTCGAGCATTTATTTGAACATTTCATATTTTAGGGATATCAAGGAAAACCGTCGATGTAATGGTTGAGTTAAATTATTTTTGTTGAGGAATGGATATTTTTTTCCATATTCGAAGGTTCGAACATGTGGATTCTCACATAATGAGATGATAATTAAACATATTTAAAATAATATAACTAATAATAATAATAATAATCCACTAATAATAATAATAATAATTTTTATAATTTTTCTAAATAATTCTTGGATATTATATTTTCTAATAATCATATGTATTGAGAGAGAGCCTATGAAGTAGTTTAATCATTTCTAGTTTGGAATAGGAGATTTTCCGAAGGAGAGTGGTTAGCGCAAGCCCGCATTCAACCAACACTTCAGTTCTGGTTGAACAGTTGATATTTGCAATGAGCAAAGTATATTTTTCAGATAACACGGAGAGGCATGAAACGGGAAGCAAATGATATTTGTATCAAATAGGATATTTTTGTATTTATATAAAATCATGACGTAAATACACTCGAAAGTGAAATAAAGATTTTCATAAGTATGGTAAATTCACGGGTTGAACTGAATGGTAAAATAAAATAAACTTGTAAGTTTATTAATCTTCCAGTGTTGATAACAAGCAGAGGCTTGATTTATTGTATAAATTTTGGGAAGAAAATTTATGTGTGTGGAGTAGTTGAAATGCCATTCCCAGGTGCGCATGTTTAAGTCGCAGGAATGAGGAGGTTTTTTCGAGCATCAATCAAATAGCAGGTTCGATGGCTCAGGTTTATAGAAGGAGTATTGGAGCCACACATTTCGTCGTATGAATGACCCGAAGGTTATTTCTTAAAACCATCAGTTCTTATTTCAACCTTGTTTACGAATTCCATTTAGACTTCGATTTTGCTAGAACCCGGATTTGTCATGATAGTAGTTTATTCTTCTTCAGAGGAAGACCTTTGCCGCTGTTGTTGTAATATTGTGTTCTTACACAAATAATAGAATGGGCCACTGCCAATTAAAATAATTCTTTAACCACGAATAATTTGAAGGATATTTTCAATCCTAGTGCCATGAACTAAATGAATTTATTTTGAAGCTACAATTCTTATTTCCGCATTCTGTCGAAGAATTGCAAGTTGTGAAAATTACTAAAAGGGCCACAAATATAAATATTTTTCTTAATGATGATTCCAAGTGGAAAATTGAATAGTTGAATGGTTCAACAATTTATTGATCAAGTTGATGATTCAGAAATCATATATTTTGTTAGGAACTTGGAAGTTCATAATCGAGTCACTTCTCAAATGTTTAATGTCAGAAGAACGATTAATTTTTGTTGTGCCTCGCACAGTTCTTCGATGCTATGCTCAAGGTCAAATACCTTTCAGATGATGTTATTAATATGCGTAAATAATTTGTGTTGCTTCAATGATAACAATATTTTTTTGACAATATATTTTTGAAACTGGAAAAATAAGTGAAAGTTAAAAATTCTATGAACATTTATTCTACGAGTGTTAATATTATGTAAAAATTCAAACAGTGAACTACGATATTTCCAGTAGAGACAATTAAATTTGAACTTGAATTAATCATAAATAATTTTGGAACACAGTCTACAGGACTATTAATCAGACTTGTGTTTCCAAAAAAATAATTGTCAAATGTGTTTGGAAAATTTCTGTATATTGTGTAAATAGGAGTGTGGGTCGCCACACGTGAGTGATGCTGCTTTGAGCATTTTTGCAGTCAATTTTAAATTCAAAACAAAATGAGATAATTTTACTTGATGTGTTACGCCCAATTGAATCTCCTTCTATCCTTATTGTTGCATTGAGCCAAAAATCAGTAAAGCATTTTTTTCATTTGATGTCGTTTTTGCGATTTGCTTTAACCCATCTGGCGCTCCGGGATATTTTGACTCTCGTGCTGACTGATTCTTGGTAAAATGCATATGTGGTCGTGCGGACTCCGGTCTAAACGGGCACAACATGGCCGCCATCCGCAAATTATTGGGCTGATGACCTTGTATTTTGGTCAAAATATTATTTATACATAGAGGTATAATACTGCAATATTTGGTAGAGTTCAGATGATTATTTTGGTCGTAATTTAATTCAAGCTTTTAAAATTTGGGTGGCCGCCAAAACGTTTTCGTCAAGATGGCGGCAATGTAAAACATGGCACTGGAGTGACCTTTGCTAGTGCTATCTCTGTGCCAAATTTCGTTCTATTAGGTTTCACCGTGTTTGAATTGATAGGGGAAATCGATTTCCACACATACATAGCCGCCATCCACAAATTATTGGTCTGATGACCTTGTAGTTTGGTCAAAAGATACTTCATACATAAAGGTATAATGTTGCAAAATGTGGTAGAGATGAGATGATTAGGTTGGTCGTAATTTAATTCAAGCTTTTAAAATGTGGGTGGCCGCCAATACGTTTTCGTCAAGACGGCGGCAATATAAAACATTACACTGTAGTGACCTTTGCTAGTTCTACCTCTGTACCAAATTTCGTTCTATTCGGTTTCACCGTGTTTGAATTGATAGGAGGGGGGGGGGGGGGACAAACATTCTGATTACACACACTCACACACTCACACACACACACAGTCACGGAATTTTTGGCCCTGTATAGATATCATAAGTCTACTTTCATTTTTTGCAAAAATCGAAAGTAGGCTAATAATCAATTTGGTGTAAATACCGTGATTAGTTCAGCATCATTATGATAGTTCCCAAGATGTTCATTCTTTGGTATAACTCGCACCTTCAGACACCTGTATTCAATTTAATCAGTGTGTCAACGTATTATTACGTCTTTCTTACAAAACTAGCCTTGTATAGATGCTCTCATATTTATATTTACATTGGCTTTTAAAACGACAACGCAGCTTATTTGTGCCAAGTACCGTGATGTACAGACTGTATTCTGCCTATCCATGAAAAAATCTTGACTTGTCATTGCAGTTTTGTGTCACTATAATCCAAGACTAGTTGGAGTGGTTTACGGCTTTAAGAATAAGAATAGTCATTTTCTTGCTCCCCAAAGTGGGCGTGCCGTTTGGCTTCAGCAGCTTGCACAGTGAGCGCATCTCCTTCCGTTCCTTTTTCCATGCGTATCCCTTTCTAGTACCAACAATGGAGCACTAAAGAAAATAACTGACAATTATATTTTTGATGTGTAACATCTTTCCACTCGGTTGCTGGATATTTGTGTGGGAGTGATTTTGAAACATGGGACGCAAGTGGATCGGAACGATCCAGCTGGCCGTGTTGGATCGAACGGAAGTGTGTCACACGCACTGCCAGCTGGATCGATGGATCCAGCTGGCAGTGGTAAGATCCAGGAAACAATGAGCGCGCGGTGTCGGAAATTGATACTATTTCTGACGGTAAACGCTCATGCGAACTCTGGTGTAAACTGATTGAAGCACATGTTATACGGGAACTAGGCAAGCCTTCCTGAACTATTGCTGAATACAGTCTCTTTACTCACAAGAGGATCTATTAATAAGGCATTTTAACTCAATTTCACGCAGGAACATTCACGAAGCAAGCAAAATATAAATGAAACTTAATTCCGTAATGCAGTATTATTGGAACGTGGAAATAAGTCACCATCTTCTGAATTATATTTGCGTGCTCGAAATAGACGTGGTGTTAGCGACCCTGACTGAATTTAAAGATCTCGGGTTCGAATCCCGGACGGGATATATATATGTTTGCTACCAGATTATCATTTTAAACGATATTTATCATATCAATATGACTCATTTTAACAGAATCCATATGCAATTACGTGTTGGTCTGTGAATGAAGTGGACCTGTTTATAAGGAATTTAAGGTTATGAGCGGTGTCGCGTCTATTAATCTAGTTGATCCATATCGTATTCTTTATTTAGGCTAGTGATGGTGGAAGCCACAAATCATCTAATAAAATGAGTTTTTATTCTCTCTCTCTTCTTATTCGTTTACCCTCCAGGTTGGTGGAACCCACGGACTCAGCGAGGGAACTCACCACTACCGCCTCTACGGGCAGTGTCCTAGAGCTGGGAACATCCAATCGGAGTGGATACAACTGGTGAGGTGTGTTTGGCACCTCACCCAGGCGGCCTCACCTGCAAAGCGAACAGGGGCCTTATGAGGGAAGGTAATGGATGGGCAGGATGGATAGGCAAGGAAGAGGGAAGGAGGCGGCCGTGGCCATGAAGAAGGTACTGAGACCGTATTTTGTATGGAGTTGGATCTATGTTGGACAGGTGTGTACTTAGGTGCATTCCTGAGGCGCTACTTACACGGCACACAGCGCAGGAATACTCTGTGGCGAGGTTAGGAGCAGATAGGCAGCACGCCATACAGCCTGGAGCACGTGCTTTATTTTAGTACCAGGGAGCTCTACAAAATGGAGACAGCAGTAACGTCAATCTGATGCAACATGATATACTTTGATATAGTAGCCATGAAACAGAATAGTAGTGGACAAATGCATTATGTTTAAAGAAGAGGAAACTTGAGTGTATTTCACACATATATAAATGCAGATAACAAAATATCAGAATATTATCGAACATGATCCAGTGTCGATATCGATAGTCAATATCGTTCCTGAACCAACAGCACTATGGGTTTCGCAGAGCAGTAAGCAAAGAGTTGTCCAGGCAGAGACACGAGTTTGCAATATACTTCGCTGGGAGTACGACACTCATATCGTGCGCGAGCAACGCGGACGTGTATCTACTTAAAGTTAGACAGTTCGTGCCGCAAATTTTTATGTCTTAGCTTATTATAGCTGAAGACTGTGTTAAACTTCATCATCAGGAGCAGTGAACTTTGTATTCACCAGGACTTGTGTGATATTTTATATGTCAGTACAAGACTTTATTCTACAACGGTACAGTTTACAGTATACAAGCATATTATCATTATGACTTCAGAACAGAAGTTGATTGAACGTAGACTTCACCAAGACATGGCTATGTCACGTTTGGGATACAATGGAAAGCAGGAATGCGATGCAATAGTGGAATTGACTACTTAGGATGACCACCAAAACCAAACATGGATTATTATAACAGCAGAAAACTCTTTAAGAAGAGGTGGAAGACGTCTTGGAGATGTTTATTATACATTCATACTGTAACTGCATGAAATACAATGGCATACTACGAATAAGCTCCAGCTATATCTTGGGAACGTGTGCGAGCGATGAACTTGTTTCGCGAACAGCTGTTTTAACTTTTCAAACTTTCGAACTCGGGTTCGGTTCATTACAATATCCAGTCGTATCTAGCACTACGCGACCTGATGAACGAGGGTTCAGTTCCAGAACGAGGACAGTGTGTTTCTCGCATACTCATATTTCAACCAGATGGCAACGTACAAGGTAGCTGACCACCCATTTTCATAGTAGACAGTATGAATTAGACATACTCTAGAGTGTTCCTTTTCACCAATTTTTCTTAGTAGTTAGAAAATGCATTCCAAGGCTAGACCCGATTCTCTATCGCTTCTGTTTTGTAGTGTATTTTATTTTTGTAGTTAACATTAATATTTTTAATGCTATTTTTATGCATTAATTCACTTCTTTTTCTTTCTAAATCTGAGCATTTAATGGAATTATATAACTTGCTGAGAAGATTAATATGAAGAGTAGAGAGAAGACTACGATAACTTTATATAAGAATAGTAGTTAGCAAGCAGATGACCAATACGCTACGTATACTTGAAGATTATTTGAATAGACATTTCTACGAATTTCGAATTTGAACTTCAACACTTATGCATTTTATGCGAGTTTCTCTAATAGACGTGCGGGTCTATTTTTCATCAAGTGCAGTATACATATGGAAACATAATGATTTATAGAGCAGATATTTGCGATTTTTGGATTGATTTAGGTAATCTACAGCTCTTGAGATTTTTCTTTTTGAAGTGGTCTTAGACACTATTAGATCGTTCAGTTTCTTTTTGTTCATGATTCGTTTGTTGAACTCCATCCTGGTTAAGCGTTGGATACTAATAGTTTTCGTGTATCTTCTTAAGACAGGCTCATTTCTATGCTGTAGAATCTTTCGTGTTTCTTTGGGTGAGGATCTCCAGTCGAGTTTTTGTCTAGTGGAGCTGAATCGTTCTTTTTACAGTGATCTATCCACAATTTTTTGAAAGATATAGTTATGAACATGAGATTATATTGAGAAATAAATTACTATTGTAAAATGATTGTATAAAATATTTTCATTACAAAGCGAAATGATAATGTCAAAAATTCTCAAGCACTGTTATTTAAACAGCTGATTATATTATATTTGCCTTAGTTCTGATAATAATTGTCCATGATACTTTAACTTATGTGAATTGATGCACGATATTGCATGACTTTTATGTTAAAGCTTAATTGAACTTAAAGATGTTTGGAAAAATGTTAACAAGCTATGGAGAGCTTATCTATGAATGAAGCAACGTGTATTTGCGAATTTGATTGTTATAATGAGATATTAGACATCAATGGATGATCTATGTCATTTTTCTGTCCAGTATAAATTAGCTATTAAGCTATATCTGAATACAATTACAGATCTATTCAAATTATTAGACTCAAGAGACAGGTCAAGCACATCTTTTTATTTCTCTTCCCAAAATCATGTTTAAAAACATAATTATATTAACAAAACAAGTAATTTAGCATAACATCAGTCCCTTGCGTAAGTTGCTTGAGTTTTGGAGGGCTCCCAGTTAATCTAGCCCACTTTTGTCCTTCATCACACCAAATTCTTAACTTCATACTGTACCCGTCTGAAAATGGGAACAATACATATAACTTAATCAACCTACAAAATTACTACTACATCATTACAATTAAATCCCTGAATACAACTGAGTATTTTAGTACTTTGTGTGGTACCCTTTGCATTGAATGACACTCTTTAGCCGTTTTGGCATGCTTTTCATGAGATTTACGCACATGTCTTTCAGTTCCACATCCGCATACCACAGATTGTTTATTTCTGCAATCAGCTGATGTTTGTTGGTTGTTATTTTTCATCATCTTGTGTTTCATGAAGCTCCATACATTTTCTATTGGATTCATGTCCGGAAGAACACTGATATCCTTCTCCTTTAAAAAATTTGTGACACTTTTGGCCTTATGACAGGGTGCACTATAATGCATGAATATGAAAGATCCATCGTCAAACCTTCCTTCGGCCTGAGGAAGAAGTTGTTCTTCAAGCACTCGTTTGTAATTGTCCTGTTTCATTGTCCCCTCTACAATTTGAATTCTTCCAGGCCCATAGATGGACATCACATCCCACACCATCACTGCGGTTGAGTGTTTCACAATCTGTTGTATGCACTCCAACTTGTATTCCTCTCCTCGTCGACGACGTACATATCTTGAACATTCTTCAGAAATGCTGAAATATGACTCGTCACTAAAACACACTTTCTCCCATTTTCAGACCAGTGCTGAAGTCCTTTTGCCCATTTCAAACGTGAAAGTGCCATTGATGGGGTGATCTTCGCTTTCTTCCTTCGTCTGCACGATGTGATGCCCTCGCTACACAAGATCCTCCGGACACTTCCAGGAGGAACATCTGCTCCGTAACCTGCCATTTTAATGCTCAATTTCCTAGACGTGCATTTTCTATTGAGAAGAGCCAAATTTTTTCGTATTCTAATGCCTCGTGGGGAAAGATTTGACTTTTGCCCACATTTTCCCACTCTATTTTGATGATAAGTGGTATTCTTCCTCAATTCTACACTGATTCTACTCACTGATTTTTGGCCTAAAGACACTTTACGTGCAATTTGCCTTTGTGAATACCTTCCTTCACTCAACAGAGTGTTGACAACAACAACATTACGTGGGGAAATGCCTTTGCCTTTCCCCATTATCAGAAACAATCCGATTAAACGGTGCACAGCACTAAAAGATGGAAAGAAACAACTGATTGATTAAAACTGAATGAAATCTCTTGAAAATTAATGGTTAGAGATTGCTACATTTCCCTGGCAACAGTACCATCCAACAACAATGGCCATAACTACACTTTTTCACTGTTGTCTGAAGCAAGAATCCAACTGCTATTTGCAGTCACAGAGCAGGCAATAATGACTCTCCCTCCAAAACAAGACAGCTGAAGGTCAAAACAGAGTTACCAACATCTTGGGTGCATTCATAAACTGTGTGGGAACATGTTGCACATGTACACCAATAATCTGACAAGAAAAGTTCCTTTTGTGAAGAAGTATCTTAAATATACTACAAAATATCATGAATTTGTCTGTTGAGTCTAATAATTTGAACAGATCTGTATGTGTATATTTTGAACGTGCAATATAGTCACGAATATTAATACTAGAAGGCTAGTATGAGGTTATTACATCCAACATTTAAGTGATACAGCATTATGATAATTGTTCTAGAATGGATTGTCCAAATTAATAACATTTGTTTTTGGAGAAAGGTTAATTGGAAAGACGAGTAATAATATTGATATAATCCTGTAATAATAACCACTAAAAGCTTTAGAGATAATAATAATACCATGAATAACTATGTGATTTAAAATGTTGTTAACATTTTTTTTTGCTATGATAATGCGTTCGATAAACTTAACCATTCGTCGAACATGCCCTAATTTGACTTTAACTAATACTATAGAATGCTAATTGATGGAATCGAATTTATTACTGATGAAGAATTTGAACGTGTACAATAATGTATAAATGTAAATAATATCATAAACCTTGAGGATCATTTAAATATGTAACGAGTGTATATAATAATGTTTAAATATTTTTGAAACTGTTTTTTTTTTACATGCGATTAGGATACTGTATTTTGAGAGCATTTTTGAATATATTTCGATGCTAATGTCATTATGAGATTTCTACGCTTCAGTAGAGGTGAATTATTTTGTTTAGTGGAGAGAAAAAAGGAAGCTTGTAGTTTAACGTGACCGTTAATCTGTAGATCATAAGCCACGGGACCTCCTTTTTACGTGGAATCCGAACCACAGGACATGGCATTTCACTTCGAAAATCTCACATGCATTGACCGGGAATCGAACCCGGACCGCCTTGGTGAGAGGCATACAGCTAGACCGCTGAGCCACCACGCCCCTCAAATTAGTGGAGAGATAGTCCACCATGCAACAGTCTTTAGATTAATAAACTGTTGGTCAATTTTAAATACTTCGGATGTCTTGGTCATTTATACTAGAAATAGGATGCGCTACGAGGACCAGTGGGTCAGTTTTTAGAATGCCTAGCGCCACGAACGAGATTAATTTAGTCTTTTTTAGAGTCTCGTTAGCTCACTTTGAGTTATTTTTCGTTTTCATTTTATCGACCACTGGCATCTTCCTATCGCATTCTTTATAAGAGAGGTATCCTTATCCCTGGTTGATCCTAGTTGGTAGAATTCTAGGGGCATTTCAGCCGAGCGCTTCCAGATTCTACGATCCATCAGTTCCATCGGATTTCAACAGGTAAGACCACGTGGATACGGGTGCAGTACCATACCGGCATTTGCCCGAAGACGAAGTGGGATACCACGGAAAACCACTTCGAGGTCGGCTGAGGTGGGAATCGAACCCCCTCCACTCAGTTGGAACACCCGAGGCTGAGTAAACCCCGTTCCAGTCCTCATACCACTTTGCAAATTTCGTGGCAGAGCCGGGAATCGAACCCAGACCTCCGGGGCGGCAGCTAACCATGCTGCTACGCTACGGAGGCGACTAATAAAATGAGATCCGTATTATAAACTACAATATATGTAAAACACTCCCTTTTACAATAGATTAATATTTGTGCCAATAATATTATAAAATACCGGTGTATCAACAATTTCACGTGAGGTTTCTTCTATGTCAGATGTTACACATCATATGCGACTACTGTAAGGCTCGTAATTTTTATTTCTATTCTGAGTTTTGTAATGCTTATACATTAGGTACAGTAGCGCGCCTGCCTCTCTCCTGGAGGCCCCGGGTTCGATCCCCGGCTCCGTCAGGGATTTTAAAACTGACGTGAGGGTTGGAACGGAGTGCACTCAGCCTCGTGAGGACAATTGAGTAGCTGTCTGACAGTGAGACAGCGCCCCGATCACGAATACCAAGATTAACGGCCGAGGGGACTCGACGCGCTGATCACGCGTCACCCCAATATCTGCAGGCCAAATGGCTGGGCAGCGGTCGCTTGGTCGGCCTTAGCCCGTCATGGGCTGGATAGTGCCAGGGGTTGTTGACGTTTTTTAAATTCTTTCTATCGCACTATCGGCATGAAAATTCTCCGAAATTTGGCTTAAGGATTCAACTTTCAGCATCTTTGAAAGCATAAACTGTCCTCATAACAGAGAGACCACTATCCCATAATACAATACCTCGCTTCAGTCATCAGACCAGAATTACAATTCTTTTTCTTCTGCTTCTTCGTTTTCCTCTTCTTCTTCTTTTATGTGCCCTGCCCAGTCTCCAGGACGTTGGCGATCAATGTGGATAGTGTAGAGCGGTAGAGATGTTCAAACGATGTTGTTCCAGTCCAATCTGAAAGGTTCCGAAGGCAAGACATCCCTTTCCTTCTCGCTCTTCGTTGTCCATCCATTTTGCCTTTTAAAATGAGATGTACTATTGAATATTCATCACCACGTAACACATGACCCAGGTATGCAATTTTCCTGCATTTGATGGTGGTCAGTAGCTCTCGTTGAGAATTTGCCTTCGGCAGTACCTGGTCATTGGAGACATGATCTATCCAAGAGACTTTCAGCATCCTTCTATGAAACCACATTTCCAGAGCTTCGAGCTTCTTAATGATGGACAATTTCACAGTCCAGGCTTCCACTCCATAAAGCAAAATGGACCAAACAAAACATTTTACAATACACTGTCCTAGATTTAAATTGAATGCATCATCGCACAATAAAGGTCTCATTTTCTTAATAGTTGATCTTGCCATTTCTATACGGGTCTTAATTTCAAGGTCTGGATTCAAATCCTCTGACAACGAACAACCAAGGTACCTAAATTTATCAACTTGTTGGATGTATTGTCCTTTCAGTGTCAGAATTACTTTATCTCTTCTTCGACTGAAAACCATAAGTTTTGTTTTCTTGGTGTTGATCGTCAGACCCAGTTCTTCTCCAACTATATTAAACTTATCAATGTACAGTTTTAGGCTTTCAATACTACTGGCAAGAAGTACTGTGTCATCAGCATATCTCAAGGTGGGTTCACACGGAGTCGTGAAGCGGGCGAGAGTACTACTAGTTTTAAGCATGCGTCACGACTTGCTTATTCAACTTAAGAACCCACGACCTTGTTCAGTTCACACGGAATAAGTGTTCTCGCGGGTCGTAAGTTTCTTGCTCGTTGTTCAATCATGGCATAACGTGAAGCTGCGAAAGAATACGACTGAAGCGGTCGTGCTCACTCCAACCATTCGGAAATTTCACGCCCTACCTTTTCGAGGGCGAGCACGACCCCCACTCCCCACCCACTGGTTCACACGAGGTCGTGTCCACGACCGGCTGATCAACCAGTAGTGCTCTCGCCCGCTTCACGACTCCGTGTGAACCCGCCTTAACTGTGCGTATTAATTCCCCATTGACCTTGATTCCCACTTCTGTATCTTCTACTGCCCGAAAAACAGCTCCCGAATAGATGTTGAATAATAATGGGGATAAAATACAGCCTTGTCGTACTCCTCGTCTGATGTCCAGAGAATGTGTTGTATCGTCATCAATCTTAACCTCAGCTTTTTGATGCCAATTTAGTGTTTCGATGATTCTTATATCTTTACCGTCGATTCCAATTCGTTGAAGTATTTTTTATGAGCTCAGCATGTTAAACCCTATCAAATGCTTTTTCATATTCTATGAAACAGGCGTATTTATCTTTCTGTTGGTCCCAGGATTCTTGGAGTAAAGTTGTTAGTCCAGAAAGAGCCTCACGAGTTCCATAACTATTTCGAAATCCAAACTGGGTATCTCCTATCTCCTCGTCATAGTTCTTTCTTATTGTGTTGTGTTTGAGTCTTCAGTCTTTTGACTGGTTTGATGCAGCTCTCTATGCCTCCCTGTCCTAAGCTAATCGTTTCATCTCTACATAGTTACCACACCCTACATCCAAGGCAATCTGTTTAACATATTCTATCTTGGTCTACCCCTACAGTTCTTGTCCTCGACCCATCCTTCTATAACTAAGCTTGCTATTCCTGGGTGTCTTAGTATGTGTCCTACCAACCTATCTCTTCTCTTCATTAGCAGTCGCCAGAAACATCGCTCCTCTCCCACTCGTCTTAATACCTCTTCGTTTGTCACCCTATCTACCCATCTGATTTTCATCATTCTCCTGTAACACCACATTTCAAATGCTTCAATTCTCCTCTTTTCTGCTGCACCAATAGTCCAAGTTTCACTTCCATAGAGCGCCACGCTCCAGACAAAGGTTTTCAAAAATGACTTCCTAATACCTAAATCTATATTCGATGTCAACAAATTCCTTTTTTGTAGAAAGGCTTTCCTTGCCTGAGCCAACCTAATTTTTACATCCTCCTTGCTTCGTCCATCACTGGTTATTTTGCTTCCTAAGAAACAGAAGTCTCCTACTTCCTTCAGATTTTCACCTGCCAATTTGATGTCCATAGAGGTTTCTGATTTATTTCGGCTGCATTCCGGTATTTTTGTTTTACATTTATTAATTTTCATCATGTATTCATTCCGTAACACGGAGTCCATACCATTCAAAAACTCATTCAAATCCTCAGGCGTTTCGGCCAAGATAACGATGTCATCAGCAAATCTCAGAGTTGAAATTATTTCTCCTTGAATCTTCACTCCCACTTTTTTTTTTTTTTTTTTTTTTCATTTTAAGTTTGATAACG
The DNA here is from genome assembly GCA_946902985.2 of Meconema thalassinum. Taxonomy (NCBI): domain Eukaryota; kingdom Metazoa; phylum Arthropoda; class Insecta; order Orthoptera; family Tettigoniidae; genus Meconema; species Meconema thalassinum. Next base: position 24,984,046 of record OX336400.1, read on the forward strand.
TCAGCTGAAATCCTTGGTAGAGTTAAAAATTAAATCCAGACGTGAGGAGTGAGAGCCAAGTATTTTGGTCACTAAACCATGAGGTTATCTAAATAAGGTACTGTCCTTAACGCTCATGGCTACACCTCGGGCTTTGTAACAATTAGAAACTAGCATTTGTTTGACATCGTGTAGTAACATTATTGCGTCACAATTCAAGTCGAGTAGCAGTCAACTTATTACTGTACTTGGACACCCCTGTTAGGAGCAAGTTTACTCGAGAGTGACAACAAATGTGTTTTTGTTGTCTATTTAATTTCAGAGGGTTGCAACGAGAGCAGTGGCGTTGAAGACAGCCGATAAGGGGGCGCTATTTACGAGCTTCTTTCAATTGGAATACCATTCAAATCTGCTCACTGTACCGAGCAGTGGCTCATCCAGTCCCTGCGGAGGAAGACGGGACTTTTGATGGGTGCCAAACTTTATGGCAATGCCAGTTGAAATATGTCACCTTGCAGCAAAAGACCTCTCGTAGGATATTTCATGACTACAAGACAAAATTAATTGAACCTCAGTAGAGTGTTAAACCTTATGGGGGTTGAAGCCATTTTCAGTGTTGCCTTAGTAAACAAAGGTTTGGTGTTTTTCAGACGGCTGGGATGTGCCCTAATCCTGAAAAAAATGACATGAAAGTAACAAATACACTAGGATGACCAGTTTCGATCGTCAAGCCATCATCATCAGATCCATTACACCTAGGCTATAAAATCTATGTTTGAAAATACAGGTGAAAATATTTACAATATGTACAATTATTTAGTTGCAGTATTGGCAATGCAACTTGTCAGTGTGTGCTAGTTGTAGTATATATGATGTTGGGTGAAATGCTAAAATGGTGATAGAAATCCGGAGTTTGTTTGGAGTGACGATATGGTTGTAAAAGTCAACTATGGTTGTACTGTAATAGTACAGGGTACTTCTCTGGATGGACGTCTTCTTTGCTGGAGCTACGAGCAGTTTCAACTTCACTCTTAAAACAGTTGCGGTCGACTGTAATAATTGTACATATTGTAAATAATTTCACCTGTATTTTCAAACATAGATTTTATAGCATAAATGTAGTGGATCTGATGATGATCGTTTGACGATCGAAACTGGTCATCCTAGTGTATTTATTCATTTCATGTAATTTTTTTCAGGATTAGGGCATAACCCAGCTCTTTTGGGTACATTCGTGTCGACCGACTGAAAAGCACCAAACTTCTGTTTTGTAGAGTGTTAAACACAACGTTGAAATTGGATAATAGATCGCCTGAGAGGATCTGCCACGCTAACAGAGGCCATATTATTCGTATTATAGGAAGCGTGTGGTACAGTGGTCATGCTGCTTATCTCTCAACAAGGCTCGGATTCGATTCCCGGTCAATATAGTGGTCTACATGTGAGATTTTCGAAGTGAAATACGACTTCCTGTGGTTCGGATTCCATATAATAATGGACGTCCCTTGGCTCGTGATTGCGAGATTAGCAGCCACACTTTCTTTATTCTTCTTCTTCTTCCTCTTTCTTCGTTACGGACAACTAGGGACCACGTCAGTTCAACTGTCTCTTCTTCCGAGCTCCCAGTGTTGCCGCATTAGTCTCCGGTGTTGTTCTTTTCTCTCTTGGGACCACGACTTCCCTGTTCTCAGCTTCGGCTCTTCCTGGAAACCTATGTGCGTACGTAGTTTTTCCTGAAGTAGAACATGCTCCTGAATATCTTTAGGGGAAATTTCTATTTCACGTAGATGCCCCTTTGGTTTTCTTCTTTTAAAAGTACGTCAATATCCGTTTTGATATCACGCCTGGGCTCATTCGGTCACGTGGCTATAAAAGGCAATCCTTCATTTTCGAATTGTGTCACTGATCTTCTCCACGTGTTTGTATAATTCGTGGTTGTGACGCCTTCAGTGTTCGCTGTTTTCTTTGATGGGACCTGGGATTTTCCTAAAAATCCTCCATTCTCTAGCATCTAGATTTTCCATTAAACCTTTCTTGTTCATTAATAGAGTCTCTGCTGCATGCAGAGCCTCTGGTCGAATAACAGTGCAATAATGTCTAATTTTGGCATTAAAGGATATCGATCTCTTATTGTAGATGTCTTTAGTTAGGCGGTATGCCATTTCCACTTTATTAATGCGTGACGCTAAGGCTTTTTCCTCTGAGAGGTTATCTTTATTCTTCTTCTTCCTCTTCTTCTTATTATTAGGCCTATTATTATTTCATAGAAAGACGAAAATAACCATTATTGACAAAGTCTGTGAGGAAATGTTGAGTGAAACCGTCAGTCTAACTATCAAGTATCTTTCTTCTTTGACTCGCAACTTTCTTTCTATTTAAAATGTTCGTTCCTTTTCTGCTGAATGTGATAATATAGCCGAAACCAGTTCTATAACAAAGATAATTATATTTTCTCTCAGTATTAACTTATCTCTATTCATTATAATACAAAGGCCCCGACTCTTGGATGTCACGGGTAATCTCGAGAACCACTGGATGGATTTAGATGCAGTTTTCACCATTCTGTAAGGATATCTCGACGAAGGTTTCTGTAGAAATAATTTATTTAAGATCAAAGAAAGCCGAGCAGTAACGATTTCAGTGAAAATGTCGAAAAAAGACATCTGGCGTCCGTGCACTTTTTAAGCTTACGCTGGAAAAACCGTTAAAAATATCTGTATACTATGAGCGTAAGAATTGGTTAGCATGAAAAGTTCTACTAAAAGGTCCGCGACAGCATATCTCTATCTTCAATACATCGCCCACTCTAAGTGTTTTCACATTTTCATTTCTTCCAACAATCTCCATTCAATTGCTGAGGCGACAGTTTACGAGCTAGCTAGGGGCGAGGCTATCACCCCAGTTACAGCCTAGCTAGTGGACGAGCCTATTACCCCAGATACAGCAGAAAACTGTCGAGTCGTGTTGAGTTAATACTTCAGAGAAGAGTGGTTGTGTTTGGAGTTTCCATGGAAGTGCAACTCGGTTTTCCTTCATTTCGCCTGTGAACTTTTCGTTCCGCAAAATACACAGTGAAGTTATGATTGTACGGAAGGGGGATTAGTGTTTCATGCACCTCGCCATTCTTAAATTACGTCTGACAAGAATTCGTTGCACATGTATCTCCATGATAATATAATTCATAACTGTTCCAGGGCGAAGCCGGAGTGGGTTGCTGGTGGTATATAATGGGTTTGGCCTTGTAAGGAGCACGTTGAACTATTATTAGCATTGGTCTTCTTGTTCTTATCTTCCCAAACTTCCTCATCCTTTCGCTATGTGCCTGTCTTCTTTCTTATGCCCATGCAGATTTGAGCTTCAAATACCTTGCCTTCGGGAGCTTGGGTGGAAACTTATATGAGTTCATTTTCTGTCTATATGCAGTCCGTGTCGTTGTTGTTGTTGCTAGAGTCTTAAGTCCTATGACTGGTTTGATGCAGCTCTCTATGCCTCCCTGTCCTGAACTAATCGTTTCATCTCTACATACCTACCACACCCTACATTCTAGGCAATCTGTTTAACGATATTCTAACGTTGGTCTACCTCTACAGTTCTTTTCCTCGACCCTTCCTTCTAAAACTAAGTTTGCTATTCCTGGGTGTCTTACAGTAGTAAGTGTCCTACCAACCTCTCTGTTCTCATGCTCGCCACGGTGGGTAAGTGGTTATCGTATCGTATTACTAACCCCATCCTTGCAGGTGCAGTCATGGCCTTGGTAAGTGACTTTTGAAAGGCGGCAAAAATAACGATACGCATGTCATACGATGTTGGGTTATTAAACAAGTAGTTCCGTGAAGAACTATACAGCCTATATTCATATATCCTACTCATGTTAATTGCCTCTATCAACATACAAAATTTCAGTTTGAAGGTTGTGATAGATTCGTAGATATTGAGAACCGTCTAAATATTTCAGATGGTCGCCCGGTTGGATTTTTATTTTTGTACTATTACATTAAGATTATTGTGTACGTGTGGTATTCAAACTTCAATCGCATGATTAGAACACAAGAAGTAAAAACGAGATTTTAAAATTTTGCACAGCTGCCATCTTCTGATTATGCATTAATTGAAATAAATTAGATGCCAGTGGATTAACATTTGTATAAGCATTTAACATGCAACGTTTCTCTGCACTCGGATAGTTAATTCGCGAGAAACGTCCATTTAAATATTTATATTTCGCGTCACCGCCATGTTGGATTTGTGCTCACCAGGTTACTGAATGTCCTATAGGTGAACATATGTTCATACCCTCTATGAACATTGAAAAATCAGTTTGATTGCTGTAAAAGATTCATAGATAGGCTATTGAGAACCGTCTAAATATTTCGGATACTCGCCATTTCGGATTGTTATATGTATAGGCCATAGAGTTATGTACCATTCTAGAACAATTATTGCCTATGTTCATTATTCAAACTTTCACTTCGATTGCATGATTACGACACAAGAAATAAAAACTTAATTCTAAAATTTCGCACAGCCGCCATCTTGAGGTTATCTAAACAATTGAACTAAATTAGATGCCAGTACATTACAATATGTAAAATCATTTACTGTACTACATTTCACATCGCTCAGAGAGTTAAAAGTCTATTAAAATGATTCAAATTCGCTTGGCCACCATGTTCGTTTTGTACTTAACAGGTTTATGAAAATCAGTACCCTTTATCACCGTTCAAAATTTCAGGGTGATATCTTTAATAGTTTCGGTGATATAGAATGTCAGTAAATATTTCGCACAGCCGCCATTTTAAGGTTATGTAAACAATTGACCTAAATTAGATGCCAGTGTATTACAATGTGTATAAACATTTGCTGTACCAAGTTGCATTACGTTTGGTTGGATAAATAGCGAGAGAAGTCTATTTAAAAGTCTCAACTTCGCTTGACCGCCATGTTGGTTTTGTAGTCACCAGGTTTTTGAAAGTCTCATAGGTGAACTTCTAGTAATTCCCTTTATCCCCGTACACAATTTCAGGGCGATATCGGTAATAGATTCGGAGATACTGAATGCTGGTGAAATATGTCGCGCAGCCACCATGTTGGATTGGTGAGACAAAATAAAATATGAAGGGCGCGGTCGGGGTCGGCCAGAATAGTGCTATGATCTTACCGAGTTTCATTGTAATCGCTCCAGCTGTTTAGAAGTTATTAGGGGGTACACACACAGACACACGCACACACACACGGACAAAGGGTGATCTCTTAAGCCAATTTTTTCATAAAATGAAAATAGACTAAAAACCCATTTGAATTCAGTAGGCCGTGTTCATAATGGCAAAATTATTCTCGCAATTTTCCACCAACACAAAGTTCCTCATTTCTCTACTAGAAAGCGCTATAGTGTCAAGGAGCTTAGATATCTAACCCCCTTGACTTTCATAGCGCTCCAAAGAACAACAAAATTCGACATTCTAGCTGCCCTCTGGGTAACAAATAACAAAGCTTGCACCCGGAGCCCGAGGCCATGCGATATTATTATTATTATTAGGCCTCTCTCTTCTCTTCATTAGCATTCACCAGAAACACCTCTCCTCTCCCACTCGTCATAACACCTCTTCGTTTTTTACCCTATCTACCCATCTGATCTTCATCATTCTCCTGTAACACCACATTTTAAACGCTTCAATTCTCCTCTCTTCTGCTGCACCAATAGTCCAAGTTTCACTTCCATAGAGCGCCACGCTCCAGACAAAGGCTTTCAAATATGACTTCCTAATACTTTGGTCCTTTAGGGTGTCTGCTAGCCAGCGTACTTTGGTCCTTTAGGGTGTCTGCTAGCCAGCATTATTTGGCCCTTTAGGGTGTCTGCTAGCCAGCGTACTTTGGTCCGTGAGGGTGTCTGCTAGCCAGCGTACTTTGGTCCTTTAGGGTGTCAGCTAGCCAGCGTACTTTGGTCCTTTAGGGTGTCTGCTAGCCAGCTTACTTTGGTCCTTTAAGGTGTCTGCTAGCCAGCGTACTTTCGTCTTTTAGGGTGTCTGCTAGCCAGCTTACTTTGGTCCTTTAAGGTGTCTGCTAGCCAGCGTACTTTGGTCCTTTAAGGTGTCGGCTAGCCAGCGCACTTTGGTCCTTTACGGTGTCTGCTAGCCAGCGTACTTTGGTCCTTTACGGTGCCTGCTAGCCAGCGTACTTTGGTCCTTTAGGGTGTCTGCTAGCCAGCGTACTTTGGTCCTTTACGGTGCCTGCTAGCCAGCGTACTTTGGTCCGTGAGGGTGTCTGCTAGCCAGTGTACTTTGGTCCTTTAGGGTGTCTGCTAGCCAGCGTACTTTGGTCCGTGAGGGTGTCTGCTAGCCAGCGTACTTTGGTCCTTTAGGGTGTCTGCTAGCCAGCGTACTTTGGTCCTTTAAGGTGCCTGCTAGCCAGCGTACTTAGGTCCTTTAGGGTGTCTGCTAGCCAGCGTACTTTGGTCCTTTAAGGTGTCGGCTAGCCAGCGCACTTTGGTCCTTTACGGTGTCTGCTAGCCAGCGTACTTTGGTCCTTTACGGTGCCTGCTAGCCAGCGTACTTTGGTCCTTTAGGGTGTCTGCTAGCCAGCGTATTTTGGTCCATTAGGGTGCCTGCTAGCCAGTGTACTTTGGTCCTTTAGGGTGTCTGCTAGCCAGCGTACTTTGGTCCTTTAGGGTGTCTGCTAGTCAGCGTACTTTGGTCCTTTAGGGTATCTGCTAGCCAGCGTACTTTGATCCTTTAAGTTTTCTGCTAGCCAGCGTACTTTGGTCCTTTAGGGTGTCTGCTAAACAGCGTACTTTGGTCATTTAGGGTGTCTTATAGTGAGTGTACTTTGGTCCTTTAGGGTGTCTGCTAGTGAGTGTACTTTGGTCCTTTAGGGTGTCTGTTAGCCAGCGTATTTCGGTCCTTAAGATGTCTGCTAGCCAGCGTACTTTGGTCCTTTAGGGTGTCTGCAAAGCAGCGTACTTTGGTCCTTTAAGGTGTCGGCTAGCCAGCGCACTTTGGTCCTTTACGGTGTCTGCTAGCCAGCGTACTTTGGTCCTTTACGGTGCCTGCTAGCCAGCGTACTTTGGTCCTTTAGGGTGTCTGCTAGCCAGCGTATTTTGGCCCTTTAGTGTGTCGGCTAGCCAGTGTACTTTGGTCCTTTAGGGTGTCTGCTAGCCAGCGTACTTTGGTCCTTTAGGGTGTCTGCTAGCCAGCGTACTTTGATCCTTTAAGTTTTCTGCTAGCCAGCGTACTTTGGTCCTTTAGGGTGTCTGCTAAACAGCGTACTTTGGTCCTTTAGGGTGTCTTATAGTGAGTGTACTTTGGTCCTTTAGGGTGTCTGCTAGTGAGTGTACTTTGGTCCTTTAGAGTGTCTGTTAGCCAGCGTATTTTGGTCCTTAAGATGTCTGATAGCCAGCGTACTTTGGTCCTTTAGGGTGTCTGCAAAGCAGCGTACTTTGGTCCTTTAGGGTGTCTGCTAGTGAGTGTACTTTGGTCCTTTAGGGTGTCTGCTAGCCAGCATACTTTGGTCCTTTAGGGTGTTTACTAGCCAGCATACTTTGGTCCTTTAGGCTGTCTGCTAGCCAGCGTACTTTGGTCCTTTAGTGTGTCGGCTAGCCAGCGTACTTTGGTCCTTAAGATGTCTGCTAGCCAGCGTACTTTGGTCCTTTAGGATGTCTGCAAAGCAGCGTACTTTGGTCCTTTAGGGTGTCTGCTAGTGAGTGTACTTTGGTCCTTTAGGATGTCTGCTAGCCAGCATACTTTGGTCCTTTAGGGTGTCGGCTAGCCAGCGCACTTTGGTCCTTTACGGTGTCTGCTAGCCAGCGTACTTTGGTCCTTTACGGTGCCTGCTAGCCAGCGTACTTTGGTCCTTTAGGGTGTCTGCTAGCCAGCGTACTTTGGTCCTTTACGGTGCCTGCTAGCCAGCGTACTTTGGTCCGTGAGGGTGTCTGCTAGCCAGTGTACTTTGGTCCTTTAGGGTGTCTGCTAGCCAGCGTACTTTGGTCCGTGAGGGTGTCTGCTAGCCAGCGTACTTTGGTCCTTTAGGGTGTCTGCTAGCCAGCGTACTTTGGTCCTTTAAGGTGCCTGCTAGCCAGCGTACTTAGGTCCTTTAGGGTGTCTGCTAGCCAGCGTACTTTGGTCCTTTAAGGTGTCGGCTAGCCAGCGCACTTTGGTCCTTTACGGTGTCTGCTAGCCAGCGTACTTTGGTCCTTTACGGTGCCTGCTAGCCAGCGTACTTTGGTCCTTTAGGGTGTCTGCTAGCCAGCGTATTTTGGTCCATTAGGGTGCCTGCTAGCCAGTGTACTTTGGTCCTTTAGGGTGTCTGCTAGCCAGCGTACTTTGGTCCTTTAAGGTGTCTGCTAGTCAGCGTACTTTGGTCCTTTAGGGTATCTGCTAGCCAGCGTACTTTGATCCTTTAAGTTTTCTGCTAGCCAGCGTACTTTGGTCCTTTAGGGTGTCTGCTAAACAGCGTACTTTGGTCCTTTAGGGTGTCTTATAGTGAGTGTACTTTGGTCCTTTAGGGTGTCTGCTAGTGAGTGTACTTTGGTCCTTTAGGGTGTCTGTTAGCCAGCGTATTTCGGTCCTTAAGATGTCTGCTAGCCAGCGTACTTTGGTCCTTTAGGGTGTCTGCAAAGCAGCGTACTTTGGTCCTTTAAGGTGTCGGCTAGCCAGCGCACTTTGGTCCTTTACGGTGTCTGCTAGCCAGCGTACTTTGGTCCTTTACGGTGCCTGCTAGCCAGCGTACTTTGGTCCTTTAGGGTGTCTGCTAGCCAGCGTATTTTGGTCCTTTAGTGTGTCGGCTAGCCAGTGTACTTTGGTCCTTTAGGGTGTCTGCTAGCCAGCGTACTTTGGTCCTTTAGGGTGTCTGCTAGTCAGCGTACTTTGGTCCTTTAGGGTATCTGCTAGCCAGCGTACTTTGATCCTTTAAGTTTTCTGCTAGCCAGCGTACTTTGGTCCTTTAGGGTGTCTGCTAAACAGCGTACTTTGGTCCTTTAGGGTGTCTTATAGTGAGTGTACTTTGGTCCTTTAGGGTGTCTGCTAGTGAGTGTACTTTGGTCCTTTAGGGTGTCTGTTAGCCAGCGTATTTTGGTCCTTAAGATGTCTGATAGCCAGCGTACTTTGGTCCTTTAGGGTGTCTGCAAAGCAGCGTACTTTGGTCCTTTAGGGTGTCTGCTAGTGAGTGTACTTTGGTCCTTTAGGGTGTCTGCTAGCCAGCATACTTTGGTCCTTTAGGGTGTTTACTAGCCAGCATACTTTGGTCCTTTAGGGTGTCTGCTAGCCAGCGTACTTTGGTCCTTTAGTGTGTCGGCTAGCCAGCGTACTTTGGTCCTTAAGATGTCTGCTAGCCAGCGTATTTTGGTCCTTTAGGATGTCTGCAAAGCAGCGTACTTTGGTCCTTAAGGGTGTCTGCTAGTGAGTGTACTTTGGTCCTTTAGGATGTCTGCTAGCCAGCATACTTTGGTCCTTTAGGGTGTCGGCTAGCCAGCGCACTTTGGTCCTTTACGGTGCCTGCTAGCCAGCGTACTTTGGTCCTTTACGGTGCCTGCTAGCCAGCGTACTTTGGTCCTTTAGGGTGTCTGCTAGCCAGCGTACTTTGGTCCTTTACGGTGCCTGCTAGCCAGCGTACTTTGGTCCGTGAGGGTGTCTGCTAGCCAGTGTACTTTGGTCCTTTAGGGTGTCTGCTAGCCAGCGTACTTTGGTCCGTGAGGGTGTCTGCTAGCCAGCGTACTTTGGTCCTTTAGGGTGTCTGCTAGCCAGCGTACTTTGGTCCTTTAAGGTGCCTGCTAGCCAGCGTACTTAGGTCCTTTAGGGTGTCTGCTAGCCATCGTACTTTGGTCCTTTAAGGTGTCGGCTAGCCAGCGCACTTTGGTCCTTTACGGTGTCTGCTAGCCAGCGTACTTTGGTCCTTTACGGTGCCTGCTAGCCAGCGTACTTTGGTCCTTTAGGGTGTATGCTAGCCAGCGTATTTTGGTCCATTAGGGTGCCTGCTAGCCAGTGTACTTTGGTCCTTTAGGGTGTCTGCTAGCCAGCGTACTTTGGTCCTTTAGGGTGTCTGCTAGTCAGCGTACTTTGGTCCTTTAGGGTATCTGCTAGCCAGCGTACTTTGATCCTTTAAGTTTTCTGCTAGCAAGCGTACTTTGGTCCTTTAGGGTGTCTGCTAAACAGCGTACTTTGGTCCTTTAGGGTGTCTTATAGTGAGTGTATTTTGGTCCTTTAGGGTGTCTGCTAGTGAGTGTACTTTGGTCCTTTAGGGTGTCTGTTAGCCAGCGTATTTCGGTCCTTAAGATGTCTGCTAGCCAGCGTACTTTGGTCCTTTAGGGTGTCTGCAAAGCAGCGTACTTTGGTCCTTTAAGGTGTCGGCTAGCCAGCGCACTTTGGTCCTTTACGGTGTCTGCTAGCCAGCGTACTTTGGTCCTTTACGGTGCCTGCTAGCCAGCGTACTTTGGTCCTTTAGGGTGTCTGCTAGCCAGCGTATTTTGGTCCTTTAGTGTGTCGGCTAGCCAGTGTACTTTGGTCCTTTAGGGTGTCTGCTAGCCAGCGTACTTTGGTCCTTTAGGGTGTCTGCTAGTCAGCGTACTTTGGTCCTTTAGGGTATCTGCTAGCCAGCGTACTTTGATCCTTTAAGTTTTCTGCTAGCCAGCGTACTTTGGTCCTTTAGGGTGTCTGCTAAACAGCGTACTTTGGTCCTTTAGGGTGTCTTATAGTGAGTGTACTTTGGTCCTTTAGGGTGTCTGCTAGTGAGTGTACTTTGGTCCTTTAGGGTGTCTGTTAGCCAGCGTATTTTGGTCCTTAAGATGTCTGATAGCCAGCGTACTTTGGTCCTTTAGGGTGTCTGCAAAGCAGCGTACTTTGGTCCTTTAGGGTGTCTGCTAGTGAGTGTACTTTGGTCCTTTAGGGTGTCTGCTAGCCAGCATACTTTGGTCCTTTAGGGTGTTTACTAGCCAGCATACTTTGGTCCTTTAGGGTGTCTGCTAGCCAGCGTACTTTGGTCCTTTAGTGTGTCGGCTAGCCAGCGTACTTTGGTCCTTAAGATGTCTGCTAGCCAGCGTACTTTGGTCCTTTGGGATGTCTGCAAAGCAGCGTACTTTGGTCCTTTAGGGTGTCTGCTAGTGAGTGTACTTTGGTCCTTTAGGATGTCTGCTAGCCAGCATACTTTGGTCCTTTAGGGTGTTTACTAGCCAGCGTACTTTGGTCCTTTAGGGTGTCTGCTAGCCAGCGTACTTTGGTCCTTTAGGGTGTCTGCTAGCCAGCGTACTTTGGTCCTTTAGTGTGTCGGCTAGCCAGTGTACTTTGGTCCATTAGTGTGTCGGCTAGCCAGCGTACTTTGGTCCTTTAGGGTGTTTGCTAGCCAGCGTTATTTGGTCCTTTTGGGTGTCTGCTAGCCAGCGTACTTTGGTCCTTTAGGGTGTCTGCCAACCAGCGTACTTTGGTCCTTTAGAGTGTCTGCTAGCCAGCGTACTTTGGTCCTTTAGGGTGTCTGCTAGCCAGCATACTTTGGTCCTTTAGGGTGTCTGCTAGCCAGCATACTTTGGTCCTTTAGGATGTCTGCTAGCCAGCATACTTTGGTCCTTTAGGGTGTTTACTAGCCAGCGTACGTTGGTCCTTTAGGGTGTCTGCCAACCAGCGTACTTTGGTCTTTTAGGTAGTCTGTTAGCCAGCGTACTTTGGTCCTTTAGTGTGTCTGCTAGCCAGCATACTTTGGTCCTTTAGGTTGTCTGCTAGCCAGCGTACTTTGGTCCTTTAGGGTGTCTGCTAGCCAGCGTTTTTGGTCCTTGAGGGTGTCTGCTAGCCAGCGTACGTTGGTTGTTTAGGGTGTCTGGTAGCCAGCGTACTTTGGTCCTTTAGGGTGTCTGCTAGCCAGCGTACTTTGGTCCTTTAGGGTGTCTGCTAGCCAGCGTACTTTGGTCCTTTATGGTGTCTGCTGGCCAGCGTATTTTGGTCCTTTAGGGTGTCTGCTAGCCAGCGTACTTTCGTCCTTTAGGGTGTCTGCTAGCCAGCGTACTTTGGTCCTTTAGGGTGTCTGCTTGCCAGCGTACTTTGGTCCTTTAGGGTGTCTGCTAGCCAGTGTACTTTGGTCCTTGAGGGTGTCTGCTAGCCAGCGTACTTTGGTCCTTTAGGGTGTCTGCTAGCCAGCGTACTTTCGTCCTTCAATGTGTCTGCTAGCCAGCGTACTTTTTTTTTTTTGGGTTCCGTTGAAGATAAGAAAGATTTTTGAACAATATCGTTTTGTCCAGTCGTATCATGTCGGTAGAATTTCAAGCGTCTTTTCCGTGCAAATGAGGAGAATCGTTCTGTCAGTCTGAGTTTACCGTCTTGAAACTTTGGTACAAATATTATCTTTGATGTTGATGGATAATGCTGACGCCTGTAAAGAGAACGACTCTGTAGTAAAAATAATGATAGTAATAATAATAATAATAATAATAATCCAACTAGCATCTGTCACTCCAACTCCAACATGTAACCTACCCGAGGTGCCACTGTTAAGCCGAGCAACCTAGTGGAAGGTTGGGTAACCAACCCCAGCGGGAAACTAGGTCGGCGAGCCGATCAGTGTTGGGGAAAATGCAAAGATGGTCAACAGCTACAACGGCGGAAGAGGAAAATAATTCCCCACGGCGAGAAAGGTGGAAGAACTATCTTTGATGCAACATAAATCCATTAGTGTCTGTACAGGTATCCAGCGGCTAATGGGCAGCGTCTGTTAGCTCAGTGAGCTCGGCTGGAAACACGATGTTCCAAAGGCCTCAACAACCTCTGGTCCTATATGGTCATGGCACTCACCAGGCCAAACAAATCAAGTACAAGCAAACATGAACTGTGCAAGCAATCACAACTCTACCCCAGGTGGTACCCAATCCACCCGTCCACAATCGGCAACTGGACTTTCGGATTCTGGGGAGTCCAGGCAAGCGCAGCAGAGAGAGTCGGAGATCTCTGGTCACCTTCCCTACAAACGGAAAACATTCATTGTAACACTAAACATTAATACTCTAATTCAAATTGGAAAATTATACAATCTCACGTAAGAAATCGACAGACAAAAAATTCTCATTCTTGCTCTTCAAGAAACTAGAATGACTGACAACGAAACTATGGACTATGGAAATTACCGCTTTTTCAAGAGCAAAACATTACAGAGAGTCGCGAAAGGTGCACCAATCTTCGGAATGGCTTTTCTTGTTCACAAATCCATCATTAACTCTGTCAAAGAAGTCACACCCGTTAATGATCGACTTATGACCATGCTCATCCAGAGCGCAAACAAGAAATACACTCTTGTCAATGCTCATGCACCTACTAACATCGACAACAAGAAAAATCCTGAAAATGTTGAAATTTTTTGGAAAAAACTGGAAAAAATTATGAATAACATTCATCAAGATGACGTGAAAATCCTGATGGGAGATTTCAATGCCCAACTTGGCAAAGAAAAAATCTATCGAAAAATCATTGGCAAAAATTCTGCACACCAAAATACAAACAACAATGGCACACGATTGGTAGACATTTGCCATCAATTCAATCTCAAAGTTATGTCTACGCATTTCAGGAAACCTGCACACAAACAGAAAACTTGGCGATCTCCCATTCAACATCTCGGTGAATACCAAATTGATCATGTTGCCATCTCCCATGCACACTATAGAACCATCCATGACGTTCAAGTCCGACGAGGGGCAAACATTGATTCAGATCATTATCTCACAAGAATCAAAATGAAATTTTCACCTAAGAGGATTCATAAAAAAATATATTACATCCCAAAATTTGACACATCCAAAATTCAAGAAACAAAAATCGCAGAAGAATGGGATAAAGAACCAGTGAACAATTGGACGGACTTCTGCAGCAAAATTATCAGAAACGCCAAAGAACTGATTCCACTAAAAAGAAAGCAAAACACCCCTGGTGGGATTCCAACTGTGATCAAGTCATTATTGATCGCCGAATCGCATTCCAAAAATACAATAACCACAAATCTCCAGAAACTTTACAACACAGTCTCGGCGTCCGCAAACAGGCAACCAAAATTATCAGGACAACTAAACGTAATTTTATAACTAAGCAACTTCAGTCAATCGAGGATGACTTCAGGAATCACAACAGTCGAGATTTTTATAAAACCTTCGGGAACAGAATTAAAGGTTACACACCGCAAAATTTGACTTTCAAGAAACAAGACGGAAGTCTCGCACTCACTAACCAAGAAAACTGTGAAGAACTAGCACGTTATTTTTCTGACCTCCTCAATTGTCCTGAACCACCTGAGCGATTTATACACACTGTCCCAGAACACATACGACCCGAAGCCAAACCACCAACACAAGAAGAGATCCATCACCACATCAAAAAACTCAAGAACGGAAAGACATCAGGAGAAGACGGAATCAACGCAGAACTATTGAAAAATCTAGGACCACGATCACTACAGGAAATCACACAGATCATTCAGGACATTTGGCGAAGTGAAAAACTACCGGACGAATGGAAATGTGCACTCATCCACCCACTCCACGAGAAAGGAGATAAATCTTATGTGAATAACTACAGAGGAATTTCCCTCTTACCCATCGCTTATAAAATCCTCTCCGCCTGTCTTTTACAACGCACGCAAGAACAACTCGAGCCACTCATCGGTGAATATCAGGCTGGCTTCAGACCAAACAGATCAGCCGTCGAACAAATCTTCAATCTGAAATCCACCTTGAAACTTCGAGCCACACGAAATCTCCCAACCATCTGTACATTTGTCGACTTTCAGAAGGCTTATGACTCCATTGATCGAAAATCTCTTTTTAATGTACTCGAAGAAAACCATCTCGATCCGAAGACGAGACGACTCATCCAACAAACCTTAACCGACACAATTTCCAAGGTCAAATTCATGGAGATCTCCCAACCTTTTCCGATTAAAACTGGTGTTCGGCAGGGTGATGGACTTTCTCCATTGCTGTTCAACATCGTTCTCGATAAGGTCATCAAAGAATGGGAAAACGAATTAAAAAGTCGCAACATATGGAAACCTGTCGTGTTAGGAAGACAGAAGGATAATATCAATGTTACATGCTTAGCTTTTGCTGATGATTTGGCAATCCTCTCCGGAGATGAACGAACAGCAATTCGCCAGTTTGTTGTCCTCAATGAATGTGCTGGGAAAATAGGGTTGAAAATCTCCTTCACAAAAACTGAATTCATGGCTACAAAACACATTGAAACCCAAACTTTGGTAACAAAATACGGTTCAATCAACAAGGTTAATCATTTCAAATACTTAGGTGAAATTATTGAACCTACAGGCACAGAAAGAATAGCACAAAGAACTCGTGAACTCAAAATGCGGAAAGCATATGTGAAAACCGCTAACATCTATAACAAAAAATGCATGAGCATTAACACTAAAATTCGACATTACGCGACGGTCATCAAACCCGAAACACTCTACGCCAGTGAGACCTTAAACCTCAATTATAAAGGGGATCTTGAAAACATCAAAAAAGCTGAAAGGAAAATCATCCGAAAAATTCTTGGCCCAAGACTTACAGATGAAAGATATCGTTTACAATCGCACAAGATCACAGAAAAATATTCAAATATTGAAACCGATTTCCGTAAACGACACTTGAAATTTTATGGACACATTATGAGGCTAGATGACAACCGATTAACAAAGAAAATATTGATGTACTCACAAAAATTAAAGACGACAACGGTTTGGATTAAACAAGTCCAAACTGATCTCAATAACGCCAACATCATACCCACAGATATCGAAGACCGCAAAACTTTCAGACATAAGATCTACACTTGGGAAGCTGCATCAGAAGATAAGCCCAGCAGACCTAGGGGAAAATGGACTGACGAACGTCGAGCTAAACATAGCGACATGATGAAAGAATTCTGGAAGAACAAGAAAAATAACAGCAACAGATCATAACTTGCTTTATGTGATCCTGTATGGGTCGAAACATACTAAATAAATAAATAATAATAATAATATCAAATCATTTCGGGTGCCGGGTACAAGCTTTGTTATTTGACATCAAGAGGGCAGCTTGCATGTCGAATTTTGTTGCTCCTTCGGGCGCTATGAAAGTCTAGGAGTTTATATGTCTAATCTCCTTGACACTATAGCGCTTTCGAATAGAGAAAGGAGGAACTTTTGTGTTGGCGGAAAATCAGGAGATTTATTTTGCCATTATGAACACGGCCTAATGAATTCAAATGCGTTCTTTAACATGCCAACAACATATGACATGCGTGTCGTGATTTTTGTAGCCTTTCAAAAATCACTTATCATGGCCAGGAGCGAACCTGCAAGCTTGGGGATGGTAGACCGACACGATAACCACTCACCCATCGTTGCAAGGACTGTGTGGTATTGGAAAGTAATTTCCTAATAATACAGGTGATTGCGTAATCTTTCTGCGCGTGTTTCTTTTAGCCATCCTTACGTTCCCAGCGTTCCCGTTAATTTCACCTATCCTAAAACTCAGCAATTCTTCTAGGATTATGCCGTGTCTTGAGTGGGATTTCGCCTAGGACACCAAGCTGGCTCATCAGCGGGTTCTTTGTGTCCCCGTCCAGACCTCCATAGGTGTAGCGAACTGCGCGCTACCTCCTTTTTATTAAACGCACCTGTGCCTGTTTACTGCGAGAACTAAAGGCTCCAGGCAGTGGGGGTCCGGGCGGGGACACAAAGAGCCCGCTGATGAGCCAGCTTCGTGTCCGAGGCGAAACCCCACACAAGACACGGCACAAACCTAGAAAAATTGTTGACTTTTAATTCACGGGCCGTGAAAGGCAATACACCATCCTTTTGGGGGCCTTCATGGGGACGTTAGGCCTATGGCTGCTTGAGCTTTTAGTTCTCGCAGTAAAGAGGCGCAGGTGCGCTTCATAAAAAGGGAGGTAGCGCGGAGTTCGCTACTCCTGAGAGGGTCCAGGCGGAGACACCAAGAGCCTGCTGATGAGCCAGCTTGGTGACCTAGGCGAAATCCCACACAAGACACCGCTTAAACCTAGAAACATTGCTGAGTTTTAATTGACTGGCCGTGAAAGTCAATATATCATATTTCACCTACCCTACTTGACGTGCTTTCTGTCGACCAAAATATTATGTGCACTCGAGTTTGAAGGTTGTTTCTGAAGTAACCAGTAGACCTACATAAAATCCAATGACATCATCATTTTCGTCGTTCTATTTTACGTTAGTTCATGTAGGTTTGGAATTTTTAATTTATATTTTAATATTTTTTAACGCAGTTGGAACACAAAAAGTGCCCATTTTTAAGCGTGTTTCAACCATGCGTCACATTTAAGAAATATTATCTCATAAACCCCTCATCATATCGAATCCAAATTTTAACACAATACATTGGAATGTTGTATAACTGTTTTTTTTTCAAGCGAATTGACCACTTAGGATCACGCAACAACTTTATTTCTTTTTCTTATTCTTTGCCTGGAGTTTCCTCTGTCTCCAATATTCCTTCATGCGTTCACTGGCATTTTTTCTTTGGTCTTCTGTCCAAGTTCGTCCACTTCTCTTAGGTCTTCCTTCATCTTGAAACCCTTCCAGATTGTTCACTTTGCTCTTAAATACATTTCTTTCTAGCATTTGAGATTCTGTGATGTTTAACTTTTCTAAATCTTTCCTAACTTCCTTAATCCATGTTGTGGTGGTCTTTTTCTTCCAGAGATAGTCGAATATTTGTTTAGTTAATCTATGGTCGTTCATTCTATAGAGATGTCCGAGGAATGTCAGCCTTCTCTTCCGGATAGACGCGGAGATTCTTTCCACGTTCTGGTAGACTTCTCCGTTGCTTCTCAGTCTCCATCCATCTTCAGTCTGAACTCCACCCATGATTTTTCTAAGAATTCTCCTTTCCATGACTTCTAGCTTTTCGAGGCTATAGTTCATCGAGAGGCATTCACTGGCAAAGAGGCACTCTGTTTTTACGACAGTGTTATAATGCCTTATTTTGGCATTCCAGGAGATGCACTTTTTGTTGTAGATATTTTTTGTTAATTCATACGATCTTTCCATTTTTATAATTCGATCTCCAACAGCTGCTTTTTCTAACCCATTCTCCTGTATAGTCTCTCCTAGGTACTTGAACTTTTTTACCCTTTCAATCCGTCCTATCTCCGTGTCAAGGAACTTTGGTCCATGTTTGTCATTTGTCATAAATTTTGTCTTTTCAACTGATATCCTTAGTCCTGTTTGGCTAGCGATCTTTTCCAAGAGGTTGATTTGTATGACTGCTTCTTCCGTGGTTTCCGATAGTACTGCAAAATCATCTGCAAACGCCAGGCAGTTGACTTTAATTCCTACCGACTTCCTCCCGAGGCAGATTGGGTTTATTCCTCGACTCTCCAATTCCGAGTTCCAAATTCTCACAACCTTCTCTAGGACACAGTTGAAAAGGATTGGTGATAGGCCATCCCCTTGCCTGACTCCTGTCTTAATTTCGAACGGCCGAGAAAGCTCTCCCATGAACTTCACCCTGGAAGTTGTGTTTGTTAGGGTCTCTTTGACTATATTTGCTAGTTTGGTTTTGATTCCAAATTCCCTTAGGATCCTGTCTAAGGTCTCTCTGTCCACTGAATCAAATGCCTTTTTAAAGTCTATGAAGGATACCACAATTTTCTTATTACTCAGCAGTCTGTGACGGATTATTGATTTCAAGTTGAAGATCTGCTCAACACAGGAGCGTCCTTTCCTAAACCCTCCTTGGTACTCGCCTAGTTGTTTGTCCAGCGTATCTTCTATTCTGTTTAGAAGAATCTTGGAGAGAATTTTATAAGCAATTGAAAGGAGGGACACACCTCTGTAGTTGTTCACGTCTTGCTTATCCCCTTTCTTGTGGAGCGGATGGATCAGCGCTGTTTTCCATTCTTCTGGAATTTTCTCGGTTTCCCAGACTGCACCAAGGATTCTGTGAAGGTCGTCTAGAATTTCTGGCTCAGCCCATTTAATCATTTCTGCTGTTATCGAATCTTCTCCACTTGCTTTGTTGTTCTTTAGGTTCTTGATGACATCCCTGATCTCTTCTTTTGTTGGTGGTGCATCATCTTTTGAGTTTTCTGGTGAGTCTGCTATTTCTAATCTAGAAGTGGGGGTTGGACAGTTCAAAAGATCTTGAAAGTATCCAGCTAGTATTTCGCAGTTTTCATGGTTGTTCAGTCCAATTTTTCCCTGCTCATTTCTAAAACTCATACTTGGGGCTTGGTAACCCTTAAGTTTGTTTTTGAATGTCTGGTAAAAGTCTCTGGAGTTGTGTTTAACGAAGTTGCTCTGAAGATTTTCTAACTGTGCTGCTTCAAAAGATCGCTTGGTCCTACGGAAAATTCTGGATGTTTCTTTCCTCTGTTGTCTGAATTGTTCCAAGTGTTCCCTTTTTCCAGAAGATTTCCATCTTCTCCATTCCTCAGACCTCTTTCTGAGAGCTACATCGCAGTGCTCGTTCCACCAGATTTCTCTTTTCCTCTTTGCCAACCCCAGTGTCTTCTTTGCGGCGTCATTGATTCCTGTACAGAGTTGTTGCCAACTTTCCTTTTTGGTGCTGCGGATTTCTTCCCTAAAGTTCTTAACAATGTCTGGTATAACTGGTTTATTAATTTCAAAATTTTGTGTGTCCAAGATACAATGTTGTTATAATTTTTGTAAGGTAACTTTTTCTTGGCTCGGAGTGGTTGGAAAATGTAGATCTTGGTCGCGTTGTAATCCTTATACATCAAAATGTTATGCTGCATGACTGTGAAATACGTAAATTAATTCGCTTATCTTATATCGGTTTGTATTTGTACGGGAAAATAAGACATGGTTCTGCAGCTAGCCGACACGGGGAAAACTGTACAGCGTTGCCGAGATGGAGCCCATCATTTCCGAGTGAGGAGTGCCATGACGCGTGATGAGTTCATCTCGGCAACGCTGTACAGCTTTCCCCGTATCGGCTAGCTGTTGAAACATGTCTTATTTTCCCGTACAAATACAAACCGATATAAAATAAGTGAATTAATTTACGTATTTCACTGTCATACAACATAACCTTTTGATGTATAAGGATTACAACGCGACCAAGAAATACATTTTCCAACCAACCCGAGCCGAGAAAAAGTTACCTTACAAAAATTATAACAACATTTTTTGTTGGACACACAAAATGTTGAAATTATTAAACCTGTTATACAACATTCCAATATATATTGTGTTAAAATTTGGATTCGATGTGATGACGGTTTTGTGAGATAATAATTCTTAAATGTGACGCATGGTTGAAACATGCTTAAAATCGGGCACTTATTGTGTTCCAGCTGCGATAAAAAAATATTAAAATATAAATTACAAATTCCAAACCTACATGAACTAACGTAAAATAGAACGACGAAAACGATAATGTTATTGAATTCAATGTAGGCTTATTGGTTACTTCACAAACAACCTTCAAACTCGAGTGCACATAATACTTTGGTCGACAATAGTGTGTGTGATGCAAGATTCGGGCTCCATATACTGTACTCTCAAGCCGTGCTGTTGGTAGAATTGGCGATGTTTAGTTGAGTCGGTAAATTCTATAAACACGTAGGACCACATGCTAAGTTTTATTCATAAATATCGTTTATTTTGATATGACAGCATCTAAAAGCAGTTCGCACTAACTATTTCAACACCCGTGAAATTCCTCGTGGTAAATCAGACCTGCTGAAAGTTGTAGAAGTGAGTATTTCCCGAATTAAGTAGCATGTGTAACCAATATATATTTCACTAATATTTCATTAAACTATTTCAGATGCCTAGGAAGTGTTGTGTGCCCGGCTGCAAGTCAAATTATGGCAGCACTATTAAAATAACTGGTTATATTTCAACGTTTTGATCACTACAGCGAGGTGGACTTTCAGTGTCTAGTAGGCCTAATTTAGTTTAGGTATATATCTTAATGTGCCCTCTGCTTTCCAGTACATTATGAACTGTACTCACTTGGCAAGTGCCTTTAGGTGGATTTCATTAGAAAGCTACCTATTTTTAAATTAAGTGACCAGTGGAACATTATTGTTAGACTGTCGACATTAAGCTGGAGGCCTATTCTGACCATGATGAGTACATCTGTGGGAAAGGAGTGAAGAATTTATTTATCTAAGGCACTCTCTAGTTCGTAAGAATAGTCTTAAATATTTTTTCTGAGCGCGTCAATGACGGCAGTGAGCTTAGCAGCAAGAAAATAAAACTTCAGACATGGGGACATTGAGGTTCAGTACAGCCTTTAGTATTACCTTATCGGGAATCGACAGTACACAGCATGATAATACGTATCCTTTATTTGTGATATGTGTGTGTAGATTCCGCGCACGTTGTGTTCTCTTGTATTTTAGGAAACATTTGGTGTCAAAATCTGTGTGTTTACACAGTGTTAGCAATTACCATGAGCTTGCGCTAGGCCTCCCAGATGGCAAATGGGCGGTGTTGCCAAACCTTATAACACGGCTTGAGAATTGTAGACGGTCATGGTACTCTGCTTTCTCGTAAGCTTCTCGATGGATTATTTGGCTTCCTCGGGAGTCGGGTAATTATTACCAGGTTGTCAGCAAAATGCGTTCTCCTTTAGAGGTTCACTAGAGTCGGGATTAATTGAATGGACTGGAACACATTATACTGTAAACACTTCTGTTCGTTTAGTACCTTCCTTAACGTGCTTTTTGCAGTCTATCCTGCGAAATGCAACCTTTGTTAATCCAAAACCACCGCCCAGGGGCTAACATATAGTGGAACGTGGGTTGGCGACCACGGGACCCCAGCTGAGTCCGGCATTGCTTCCACTTACTTGTGCCGGGCTCCTCTCCGTCTTCTTTCCTGTCAACCTCTCTTGGTCAACTGTTGTTCTCTTCCGACCCCGACGGTATTAGGGTATCCAAGGCCTATGGAGTCTCTTCCTTTCCGCCATAATTGGCCCTTGTCTCATCTTTCCTGATACACTCCTTCAGTCTTCTTTTTATTTTTATTTTCCTGTTATCTCCTGCCTTCTCCACAAGGCTCTCAAGGAGGCAAGGTGTGTGTAGCCCCACCACTTCTGGTGCACCCTAGATAGTGCTATATCCTCAGGGGTTCACGGCTGGTGAGTTCGGTCGTTGGCGATCCCGAGGGATTGCTTAGCAGGGTCAGAGTTTCCCCTTTTCCCACTGACTTTTGGGCGGGTCCTCTCCTCTTTCCTCCTTTCCTATCTGCCTTTCATGGCTCTCCTTCCTTCCAAGTCCCTCAATCCTCATTCTTCGAGGGTTGAGGACATTTCTTTTCTTCCTGTCCTTTATTTGCCTTATCCTTTATTTGTTTACCATTTCTTCTTCTAGTGTGTAAGTCTGTAGTTAGTATTAGTTATAGTTTACATTCTCATCTCATCTTTCACTATCACGAAAACCATTGGGAGCTGATAACCAAGATGTTAATCCCCTTAAAACAATAATTTTAAAAACATTGGTTATCATTCACTTGAAACAAATTCAAGTTATAAATGACTTTCTTTGACCATTTATTTCTAAGATCCATTAAATTACTAGCCTCTTTGTCGTTTACTATAAACCAGTATTTTCTTCTTGTGCGGAGGGATTCTGGTTTAGTAATAAGCGATTCAATTGAGAGACGCCAGTGAGGTGCGCTGATTGGTTTGTTAGCGGGAACCCGTTGGCTCCGTCAATATTGGGTGCTGCCCTCTGACGAGCAAGCAACATAACTGCCACGAGGGCTGACTACAAAGTAAACATTTTTACAGTAGAGCAAAACCTTCCTAATCAGGACCCTCTATATACCGGAAACATGGACAAACGGAAAACAAAATTCGGAACGGTGGAGTTTCCTATGTAATATGACACTGTCAACCGGAAAACTGACTAACTCGGGAACGGAAAGAAATTCTGGAACTGTAGGCGTAATTAACCTGGCTAAGACGGATCATCTTACCCATGATACAAAGCTATGTACAGTAATACATTTTGAGCGCGACTGTACTTGCACCAACATTCTAGGAAATATTAACGACTGAAGATATTCAAAGTGCAGCTGATATTGTTGCCGAAAACAGCAGGTGCGATGTCATAGAAGAAATGGACGACGATGATGAAGACAACGAAAGGAAGCTAAAGTACACACTTTTGGAGAAGCACTATCAGTTGTGAGTAACCTTCAGGAATTGTCAGCTTCCTAGAAGTTCCAGAAGTCCTGGAACTTATGCAGGATGTAAATGAGATCATACAACGTCCATTTGTGGCGACAATGCACTTTGAAAGTCATGTGGAAACAAGGAAACGAGACGAGAAACTGAAATTATTGTACGTAAGTTGAAAATACAGTGTAATACATGTGACCAGGGCCGGATTTAAGAGTATGACGCCCATGGGCTAAAGTCCATTTACCGCCCCCTCAATAGGTCATATTTGCTTTGTTTTATACAACAAAAGGATGGATTTCATTGGCGTTTTCATCTTTTTTTTAACATAAAATTCATTTAGTTTAGATAAAACTGCAATTGAAATGGCTTACATAATAAATGGTATACTGAAATTAGTTATCTACTTGTCTTTATTTTACTTAGGCTACTTTTAAGATTCGTTAAAAAATAAAATGGTTTCGAACTTAATTAATTAATTAATTTGTTCTTGGAGATCAGTGATCACTATTTTACACTTATGTTGATGCTAATGACTATATTATGCGTAATTGAAGAACTGTGTTCAATTTGAATTAAGTTGTCCTACATGGTGAAAGGAAATTACACAAACTCTAGTTAATTAGGCTTCTGGTTTATTTGTTGAAAAATATACATACTTCTCTAAAACAACTCACCCCACGTAATCTTGATGTTCAAATTTACATAGCTTTCTTGCGAGATTTCTTAATGGGAAACTCGTTAATAATGTCCTCATATGAAAGTGTTTTTGTTGTATTTATCTCAATACGAAGTAATTAAAGTAAGTTTAACCGTAGCCTATTTCAGAAATACTAGTTCGCAGAGAGTTCTTAACTCTTCTAAGGCATGAAAAACTGTAGAAGGACTAACACATATTTTTAAGTAACATGTATTGTTAAATTCGTACGGAAAATATCATTAACGTCCGAAATACTTCCTTTTTAGCTTTTGAATGAATTGCCAAACTCCCGCCCCTGAAAATTTGCCACTCTAGGCTGCAGCCTACTTAGCCTATTTAGAAATACGGCCCTGGATGTCAACCTATTTTCTATTATATTTACAGACCGATATTTAAATTATTATTTCATTGTAATCCTATGCGATAATACAGTATTTCCTTGTAGTGTACTTTGTCTTGTTAAAACTCACCCTTTGTAAAACGGAAACCTGTGAAAACGGAAAAATAAATCTGGAATGATTGCGTTCCGCTTTAAGCAGGTTGTACAATCTTAGCCTAAGAAGCGTTATGTTCCTAATGAGCCCAATTTTGTAACGATTCGATCCCATAGCTGTTATATTTAAAGGGTTATTCATTTATTATCATGTTATTATTATTATTATTAACTAGTACATCCATGAGATGATTTTTATATCAGATAATTGTAAGCGGTTTTGATTATTATATTCAATTAGATTTTTATTAACAATTACTTGTAAAGAGACGAAGTATTATATATTGCAACAAGACTGGCGATATGGACTAACCCTGTGCGTCACAAACTGAACGACGTAGTAAGAATTTCACCACGGCAAACTGCGTCATTTTCCTGAGATGTTAAGAAACCCACTATGGTGTAACCAACACGCCATTTTCTACGGTACGTACGCGTCTAAGATTACAAATTGTGGTGCAATTATCCCTCGTGAGAGAATGAACACTGAAGAAAGGGAAGCTTACTGGAGGGGGAGACCGTCGAAGACCACGTGACAACGAAGTCATTAGTACCTGCGACTCCGACAAAAGAGGAATTGATCTACAGCTCTCAATGAAGTAAGGAAGTTGTAACCTTGCTTTCTGGGTCCTAATGGACTGAGCACCGAGAGTCGACACTGAACGATGTCTTGCCGACATCTATATCAATACATAATGGGTTATATCCCTGATCAAGAGTCTTTCTACAGATGGCAACGTACTTAATGAGGATATATCATAGTAAATGAGATATCACATCATTTTTTTAAACATAAGCGACGTAACATCGAGATCATCGATCATTTCTTAAATATGACGAATCTTCGACTGGGTGAGCCAACAATTCAATAAAACTATCGTCTCTATTATAATTTAACTTCATTTAACTTTCAATTCATTTTAATATTCATTTTCTTTTAAATAATTAATTGCCGCATTGAGTAATTTTAAATTCAATTGTGTGACTATCACTATTCTGTTTTATTAATATTTTGTTTTTGCATTTAATAAATTCATTCTCTTCAACGTAATGCCTATTTCTTTCATTGTAGTTGGTACTTTAAGGCAATCATACTCCTTGATTAAATACGGATTGGTTAGATGACTTTGTCTCACTACGGCCCGGGTAAGTGGTTCTCGACTCTACTGCTGATAGCCGAGGTTAAATCAATAAATTTCGATTCACTATCTTAAATAGGAATCTGGCGCTCAACAACTTATTATATTACACTATCACAGGTAAGGTCACACCACAGTGTATATTATTTATTCATATCATGTTTGTTTTATTGAACCACAATAGTCATCACCACGTTTAACGACTCACATATACATTAAAAATGTTACATTTGGCGCCCAACGTGGGGACACGAAAACCATTCGGTATTTAGTCAGAGGAGTGTATAATTTCAGTGCAAATTGTCAGTGCTTTTGGGGGATAGTGAAGTGAAGTGAAATTTTGGAAGGGCAATTGTTATACGGTGTACTTCGAGATGTCGGAGGAGGAACAGAGGCAGTTGAGAAGTAGGGATGCAGTCAAGAAAGTTAATTATAAGGAGGTTGATAGCGGTAGCGATGTTGAGAGCGTAGAGAATAATACCAAGATGTCGGAGGTAAATCTTGAGAATAATCCTGAGAGTAATCCTGAAAATAATCCTGAGGTTAACCCTGACATGAATTCAGAGGAAAATCTCGAGACGAATACAGAGGTACATCCTGAGACTAGTGGTAGTCAGGAGAAACAGAAGTCCTTAGAGGTCCATGAAATTTCATTAGCTGATATCTTGAGGGAGATGAATAAAAATAGTCAGGAGATGAATAAAAATAGTAGGGAGATGAAAGAAAATATTGGTAGGCTAAATCAAAATATAGAAGAGAATAAGAAAGATAATTTAGAAAGTAGGAAGGAATTCAATGATAAATTTGAGAAATTAGATAAAGATATGAATAAAAATATGGAAGAGAGTAAGAAAGATAATTTAGAAAGTAGGAAGGAATTCAATGATAAATTTGAGAAATTAGATAAAGATATGAATAAAAATATGGAAGAGAGTAAGAAAGATAATTTAGAAAGTAGGAAGGAATTCAATGATAAATTTGAGAAATTAGATAAAGATATGAATAAAAATATGGAAGAGAGTAAGAAAGATAATTTGGAAAGTAGGAAGGAATTGAGTAGAGATTTAGGTGAGAAATTAGATAAGTGTAATCAAAAGATGAGAGAGGATATGAGTAAAATAAATCAGAAATTGGAAGAGAATAATGTAAAACTAGATATTGTGGAAACGATGAATAGAGAATTAAGTATGAAGTATGATATGCTACAGGAGAGTATTCAGGGGGTGAAACAGGAAATCAGAGGTGAAATTAAGGAGGAGGTAGAGATGAAGGCTAAAGATATTATTAAGACAGTAGATAAGAAATTAGAAGCAGCAGAAAGTAGGATTCAGGAAAGAATAGTAACTGTGATTGAAGAGAAAATAGCAACTCAAGGTGAAAGTTTTAGCAAATTGGTAGAAGTGGAAACTAGGCAGGTGGTAGAGACTTTAGGGGAAACTGCAGTAGAATCAGTAAAGACAGCCTGTAAGGAGACTATAATTGAAAGTAGAATGGAGTCAGACGAGATTTTAGGTGAAAGTAAATTGGAATTAGCGGAGATTTTAGGTGAAATCAGATTAGAGTCAGACGAGAGTTTAGGTGAAAGCAAATTGGAATTAGTGGAGACTGTAATTGAAAGTAGATTAGAGTCATTGGAGATTGTAGGTGAAAGCAGATTGGAATCGGAGGAGATCTTAGGTGAGGAACGGCAAATAGCGGAGATTTTAGGTGAAATCAGATTAGAGTCAGACGAGATTTTAGGTGAAAATAGATTAGCGTCAGAGGAGATAGTAGGAGAAAGCATAGTAGAGTTGAAGGAGATTTTAGATGAACGCAGGATAGCTGTAGAAGAGACTATAGAATGTAGCGAAAAAGAAGTGAAGAAGATGAGAGAAAAGATAGGGATAGAAGTAGGTAAGATAAAGAAAGTACTAAGCACCCAAGAGATTAAGATGCAGACAATCATAGATAAATTAGATAGGCAAACTAGGGAAGAATTTAGTCCTGTGATAGAGGAAGTTAATATGAAATTATTAGTGGCAGAGAAGCGTGCGTTAAGTCATAGTCAGAAGAACATAATTAGTAAACAGGTTAAGAGGAGGAGAGAGATAGATAAGAGCAGAAGCAGTAGTCCACGGCTAAAGAGAGCATTAAGTGATAGTAACGGAGAAATGAAAATGAAACCTAAAGGTAGATATTTTAGAAGTAAAATGAAAGAAAAGAGAATTAAGTTGCTAGAGGAGAAAGAAATCAGGATGAGAGAGAGAAAGAAAGCATATGACGTGCAGTGGCGTACTGAATTAGCCAGACTTGGGGATGTGAGAGGGGGAAAGCCGAAGTACTGTGTTACTATGGATGAATGTAGTACAGAGGAAGTAGAAACTAATGTAACACGGAAGGAATTATGTGGAATTCTAGTTAAAGATAGAATTGAAGATGAATGTGGTAAGAACGGTGAAATGCCAGTGAACGTATTTATGTAAATTTATATTACCGATAGTTACTGTTCCGTATGACTTAAATATTAAGTAATGAAGTTTAATAGGATTTAACAGAGGTAGATAAGGAACCTGCTGTGTGTAATTTTAATTCAGTCGTGAAGTTAGGATGGTAAGGGGCGCGTAGTGCCTACGCTTATTGATTTAGATTGACTAAAATTATTTAATTTTGAAGACAGAGGTTGTCGTGCTATTGAGCAATGCAAGTAAGTTGAATGTAGGTCCTTAAACTGCAGGTAAGTTGGATGAAGTAAGAATTAAATTTTAAAAGTAGGAAGGTTATTACATAGGTAAGTAATCGAAAGAAAGTAATAATTATTATGGCAACCATAATTAAGAATATAATGGTAATAAAGATTTAATTCAAAAGTGAGTGAAGATCAGATGATACAGTGGTAATAAAACTAGTGAGTTGAAGAATTAAGTATTGATTTAATAAAGAAGTTTCAGTTGAGGACAGCGAGGTTATCAGCGGATATATGTTGAGAAATTTATAAGTGGTTTAGAATTGTTAATGGTAATGCGTTGTATGAATTAACCAACATCGGGTTGAAATGAGGAAGTAGTAACTAATTAGGACATCTGGTAACTTACTTGGTGACAGATATGTGTGTGTGTATGTGTGTATTTTCACGTAAATGGACGTGAGTTTGAAGAAGTAGGCCAACGAAGGTAATGCCGTTGAGCAAAGTGGTTTTAAGTTTTTGGTAAGATGCCAAATGAAGTAGGTTGGAGGAAGTTTTTGGAGGATGAAGTAGGTCAGCAAGGTATATTCCGTTGAGCAATGAGATTTTTTATGGTGTCTACGGGACTACGTGAAGTTAATGTTGGGAGTTTTTTTTTTAAAGTATATATGGGTGTATGCACACAAGGTAATAAGAGATTACAAAGGTAATATGGTCCAAGTTTGAGTTACAGTTACGCAGGTTTTAAAGATATTACAAGGCTTGTTATTGAGCTAAACCACTTTGTAGTAAAAAGTTACTGATGATTAATAACGAATTAATGATGTGGTAGATTGTTGTCCTACACACAGGTTAAAGTAAAGATAATAATTATAATTAAAAGGTTGACATAATATTTACTAATATTGAAAGGAATTTGTTATAATTCGACGTTTGAGGATTTAAAGATAAATCTTTTTTTTTAGTAGACAGGAAATTAAAGTTTTATTTATGTCATACGGAGTTAGTAAAGATAAGTTAATATTTTGAAGGAAGAATAAGTTGGTAAGATAAGTGTATACCTAAGGGGTAATAATGAAGTTACAATTAAAGGCAGGTGTAAGTTACGCATTTAATTTGATAGAGAAGAAAGTATCTGAACTGTGTTAGAACTCAGAACTTGCTTTATGAAGTGATTATGGGAGAATATTTGCTAATTATGAGTGTCAGTGTTATTGACTGTCAACTGGAACACTGTCATTATTTGAGGAAGACAATAGTTAGGAAAGCAAAGGGTGATGTTATTATTCCAAGGAGTTAGTCGAAGCATGTAAGATTTTTTTTTAGCTGAAATTTAATGTGTTATTGGTCAGTAAGAGGTGACCTGTAACAGTAAGAAGAAGTGGGATTATACCACGAATAGGGGAGGTTTTTGTATGTGACGTGTGATGTCACGATGAGTTTTGAGAGATTCTGGTATAGCAAGAGTGAGCTATAGTCCAGGCGGTCAGAACAAGTAGGAAGTGGTGTTTGGAGGACACGGTACTTAATTAAGAGTTTTGAGAGAAAACTAAGGGGGGTTTTTAGGCATTCAGCAAAAAGTCAAATCATGAATAGACTAAGTTCAAAGTATAAGAGCATTAATATTTTGTGGAACGAAATATTTATTCCGAGGAGTTTGTCATGTGTTTTTGTGAAATAGTTTAGTGATATACGTAATTCAGGTATTGAGTAGTATTTTGTCCAAGTCTTAATCATTTTGTTATGGTAAGTAAGGAATGACGTTACGGTAAAGTTATATCTTGACGCTAAGTTAAATTTTATAAAGTGAACGAGAAGTCAGATTTTATGTTTATTGGTGATTTTGAAAATCCAAGTTATTGTTTTCGAGAAGTAGTAAAGAGGAATTATGGTTTTATGAGAAGTTAAGAAGTCGTGGAGACTTAGGAAGTATTAATTTGGAAGGAGGCGGCCGTGGCCTAAGAAAGAATTAAGCCACGAAGGCAGGTGAGTAGTAACTTGGATATTTAAATGAACTGTTTAATAACTGCTTTGAGGTATTTCGATGTCATTATGTATTTGGGGAAATATTTACATGTATGACATATGCACTGAAATAGGAATTGCCTTAGGTATCTTGCTAAGTTATTTTTTTCTTCAATTATTGAAATTTTACTGCATTTGAGTAATCCCTTTATAAAGACGAAAGGAATATTGTATTGTTTGCATCCTATTATCGTGTGCTGTAATAGTTATTATGGGTTAATCAGCTGGTATTACAACAATGTACTTCTACGCCAGACTGATATACAAAAACTACGTTCAAAAGAGATGAAGCCAAAATTGTATGTCATGCATACGATCACCGAAATATAAACGAGTGCAGCGTTGACATATATGTCAAAAATAAAAGTGAAGGGCATTTTATATGTATTTTTTTTACAGCATATAAAAAAATGAACATTATGAACATTTGGAAGAATGAGATGAATGAAAGTTAAAATATGATTTTTTTGTGAAGAATACATTTATATATATTTTTTTTACAACATATATAAAGAAGAATGAACATTATGAACATTTGGAAGAATGAGAAATGATAGTACAAATATGTAAAGTGAAAAGAGTATGTTCTTGTATATCTTTATGTATTGTTGAAGGGTATTATTTGTATGTTGTCGTTATGGGGGTATTAATATTTAAATTTGTATTCATTTGTGTAGGATGTGTAGTGATATAAATAATGTTACATTTTATTTTAAATTATTTATATCAGGGGCGATTGTAACGATTCGATCCCATAGCTGTTATATTTAAAGGGTTATTCATTTATTATCATGTTATTATTATTATTATTATTAACTAGTACATCCATGAGATGATTTTTATATCAGATAATTGTAAGCGGTTTTGATTATTATATTCAATTAGATTTTTATTAACAATTACTTGTAAAGAGACGAAGTATTATATATTGCAACAAGACTGGCGATATGGACTAACCCTGTGCGTCACAAACTGAACGACGTAGTAAAAATTTCACCACGGCAAACTGCGTCATTTTCCTGAGATGTTAAGAAACCCACTATGGTGTAACCAACACGCCATTTTCTACGGTACGTACGCGTCTAAGATTACAAATTGTGGTGCAATTATCCCTCGTGAGAGAATGAACACTGAAGAAAGGGAAGCTTACTGGAGGGGGAGACCGTCGAAGACCACGTGACAACGAAGTCATTAGTACCTGCGACTCCGACAAAAGAGGAATTGATCTACAGCTCTCAATGAAGTAAGGAAGTTGTAACCTTGCTTTCTGGGTCCTAATGGACTGAGCACCGAGAGTCGACACTGAACGATGTCTTGCCGACATCTATATCAATACATAATGGGTTATATCCCTGATCAAGAGTCTTTCTACAGATGGCAACGTACTTAATGAGGATATTTCATAGTAAATGAGATATCACATCATTTTTTTAAACATAAGCGACGTAACATCGAGATCATCGATCATTTCTTAAATATGACGAATCTTCGACTGGGTGAGCCAACAATTCAATAAAACTATCGTCTCTATTATAATTTAACTTCATTTAACTTTCAATTCATTTTAATATTCATTTTCTTTTAAATAATTAATTGCCGCATTGAGTAATTTTAAATTCAATTGTGTGACTATCACTATTCTGTTTTATTAATATTTTGTTTTTGCATTTAATAAATTCATTCTCTTCAACGTAATGCCTATTTCTTTCATTGTAGTTGGTACTTTAAGGCAATCATACTCCTTGATTAAATACGGATTGGTTAGATGACTTTGTCTCACTACGGCCCGGGTAAGTGGTTCTCGACTCTACTGCTGATAGCCGAGGTTAAATCAATAAATTTCGATTCACTATCTTAAATAGGAATCTGGCGCTCAACAACTTATTATATTACACTATCACAGGTAAGGTCACACCACAGTGTATATTATTTATTCATATCATGTTTGTTTTATTGAACCACAATAGTCATCACCACGTTTAACGACTCACATATACATTAAAAATGTTACAATTTGACTGAGCGGGGAATTACAATATTGATCATACTTTATAATCTGGACTAATTAAGGATTATTTCCAGGTTATGGAGTATCTAGATAATTGATTCTCCAGCTCAATAACATTGGGCACATTACTGCGTGTGTCACACCTTGTCCTGAAAGACTGAGCCTCAACTCTCACAGGAGAGTGAATATTTATTCCCCCTGTACACAAGATGATAATTGTTGTTTTAAGGGTCCTAGCATCTGGGTTATCGGCCCCTAATGGTTTGGGTGATAGCGAAAATGTAAACGAAAGGAAACTAAACCTAAACCTAACAACACACTCACAAACTGGAAGAGTAAATGGAAAACAAAAATAAGAATAAGGGAAACAAAAGACAGGAGGAAAGGAAAGCCAGGAAAGGTAAAGAGGAGAGGGACCGCCCCAAAGGCAATGGAAGAAGGAGACAAACCGGACCCAGCTCAGGAATCCCTCGAGGTCACCAACTCCCGAACTCACCAGCCGTGAGCCCTTGAGGGTGTAGCACTATCCAGGGTGCACCAGATGTGGTGAGGCTACACACACCCTC
The DNA here is from genome assembly GCA_946902985.2 of Meconema thalassinum. Taxonomy (NCBI): domain Eukaryota; kingdom Metazoa; phylum Arthropoda; class Insecta; order Orthoptera; family Tettigoniidae; genus Meconema; species Meconema thalassinum. Next base: position 25,016,755 of record OX336400.1, read on the forward strand.
CCTCCTTGAGGGCCTTGAGCAGAAGGCAGGAGTTACTGTGAGCCCCTGAGGGTGTAGCAATATCCAGGGTGCACCAGAAGTGGTGGGGCTACACACACCCTCCCTCCTTGAGGGCCTTGAGCAGAAGGCAGGAGATACTGTGAGCCCCTGATGGTGTAGCACTATCCAGGGTGCACCAGAAGTGGTGGGGCTACACACACCCTCCCTCCTTGAGGGCCTTGAGCAGAAGGCAGGAGTTACTGTGAGCCCCTGAGGGTGTAGCAATATCCAGGGTGCACCAGAAGTGGTGGGGCTACACACACCCTCCCTCCTTGAGGGCCTTGAGCAGAAGGCAGGAGATACTGTGAGCCCCTGATGGTGTAGCAATATCCAGGGTGCACTAGAAGTGGTGGGACTACATACACCCTGCCTCCTTGAGGGCCTTGAGCAGAAGGCAGGAGATACTGTGAGCCCCTGATGGTGTAGCAATATCCAGGGTGCACCAGAAGTGGTGGGGCTACACACACCCTCCCTCCTTGAGGGCCTTGAGCAGAAGACAGGAGATACTGTGAGCCCCTGATGGTGTAGCAATATCCAGGGTGCACTAGAAGTGGTGGGACTACACACACCCTGCCTCCTTGAGGGCCTTGAGCAGAAGGCAGGAGATACTGTGAGCCCCTGAGGGCGTAGCACTATCCAGGGTGCACCAGAAGTGGTGGGGCTACACACACCCTGCCTCTTTGAGGGCCTTGAGCAGAAGGCAGGAGATACTGTGAGCCCCTGAGGGTGTAGCACTATCCAGGGTGCACCAGAAGTGGTGGGGCTACACACACCCTGCCTCCTTTAGGGCCTTGAGCAGAAGGCAGGAGATACTGTGAGCCCCTGAGGGTGTAGCACTATCCAGGGTGCACCAGAAGTGGTGGGGCTACACACACCCTGCCTCCTTTAGGGCCTTGAGCAGAAGGCAGGAGATACTGTGAGCCCCTGAGGGTGTAGCACTATCCAGGGTGCACCAGAAGTGGTGGGGCTACTCACACCCTGCCTCCTTTAGGGCCTTGAGCAGAAGGCAGGATATACTGTGAGCCCCTGAGGGTGTAGCACTATCCAGGGTGCACCACAAGTGGTGGGGCTACACACACCCTGCCTCCTTGAGGGCCTTGAGCAGAAGGCAGGAGATACTGTGAGCCCCTGAGGGCGTAGCACTATCCAGGGTGCACCAGAAGTGGTGGGACTACACACACCCTGCCTCCTTTAGGGCCTTGAGCAGAAGGCAGGAGATACTGTGAGCCCCTGAGGGCGTAGCACTATCCAGGGTGCACCAGAAGTGGTGGGACTACACACACCCTGACTCCTTGAGGGCCTTGAGCAGATGGCAGGAGATACAATGAAAAGAAAACAAGAGGTCTGACCCCTCGAAGTATGAGGGATCAGGGAAGATGAGACAAGGGCCAATTAAGGCGGGAAAGTGAAAGACTCCCCTAGGCCTCCGATACCCTATTATTACCGTCGGGGTCGGACACGGACAAGAGTTGACCAAGTGAGGTTGAGTAGAAAGACAACAGTGAGGAGCCCGGCACAAGTAAGTGGAAGCAATGCCGGACTCAGCTGGGCTCCCGTGATCGCCAACCGACGTCCCACATGTTGTGATCCCCTGGGGGTGTACCCAAGAGAGCTCCAGTGTTTGTACTTCACATATTGTTGATGTCTGGTAACTCTGTCGGCCCTGAGGATCCATATACAATATTGCTGTACCGGCGTCTGTAATTAGTTCGCGAGCTCAAATTCGTATCTTCTGCATAAGGCTAGTGTTGTCTTTGACGTGTCTACAGTGATGGAAAGCAGGGCGACTGTTGTTTAAGGGGGTATGTAACCGAAAATGTACAGCTGGCTTTAAAAGTTCACCGAGTTCACGATATAAAACATAGATCACTGAAACTTTGTACAGTCGTCTAATGGTGTTTGATCTATTACGTGGCAAGCAACAGCTATCGTGGGTGGCAAAATGGCACCAGTACAGTCACTGCCAAAAATGTGTTATATTCTCTTATTTAGGTACACTTCAAAATATAATTATAAAAGATCCTACCCTGTGCTTTTAACTAGTTTAAATATATGTCACTATCTCTAAGTTTATGTAGAATTATCCAAATACTGTGAAAAGTTTTTATTTATGGTCATTTGAATTTTGGATTCTATAAACCTCAGTGAAAATATGAATGTAAATTAGTGCAATTTCTACAAATGGTTAAATAGAAGCATAGTTCTACATACATATGTGTATAATGACTGAATAAACAATACCTGAAAATGTCAGTTATGTAGCATTTAGGGTTTCAGAGAAAAGTGTACCTACTGTATGTGGTGGAAACATTGATATTGAGAAAACAACAATTGAATGTTGGATATGTTCTTTTACTCACATTTAAGTAACTTTGTCTAGAGGCATGCAGCATCAGATATAAATCCATTTTAAAAATACCTCCAGTTGAGTAATTAGCTTGAAATTTTTACACAAAGTATGAAGGAGACCATATATACAACAACACATACTTCATAATTTTCATATTTTGACCCCTCATCGGTTACATCCCCCCTTACGAGAGCGTAACATCTAGGTAATCAGCTCTTAACGGTAATAAATATGAAAATGAAAACTTGCATCTAAGTTACATACTAGGAGAATATTTAAATAAACAGACCACCTGGTGGGTGGAGTAGTGGCTAACATTCATGGCTGTTGTCCCGGAGGTCCGGGAAATGTAATTCCGGTCCGAGGACTGGAACAGGGTGCAAACCTGACAAAAGGTGGGTTCGATTCTCTCCTCAGCAATCCTGGAAGTGTTTTTCCGTGGTTTCTTCACTTCTTTTGTTGTTTGAGTCCTCAGTCTTTTGACTGGTTTGATGCAGCTCTCCATGCCTCCCTCTCCTGAGTTAATCGTTTCATCTCTACATACCTACCACACCCTACATACAAGGCAATCTGTTTAACATATTCTAACCATGGTCTACCCCTACAGTTCTTGTCCTCGACCCTTCCTTCCATAACTAAGCTTGCTATTCCTGGGTGTCTTAGTATGTGTCCTACGAATCTATCTCTTCTCTTCATTAGCAGTCGCCAGAAACATCTCTCTTCTCCCACTAGTCTCAATACCTCTTCGTTTGTAACCCTATCTACCCATCTGATCATCATTCTCCTGTAACACCACATTTCAAATGTTTTAATTCTCCTCTTTTCTGCTGCACCAATAGTCCAAGTTTCACTTCCATAGAGCGCCACGCTCCAGACAAAGGCCTTCAAAAATGACTTCCTAATGCCTAAATCTATATTCGATGTCAACAGATTCCTCTTCTGTAGAAATGCTTTCCTTGCCTGAGCCAACCTGCTTTTTATATCCTCTTTGCTTCGTCCATGACTGGTTATTTTGCTTCCTAAATCTCCTACTTCCTTTAGCTTTTCACCTGCCAATTTGATGTCCATAGAGGTTTCTGATTTATTTCGACTGCATTCCAATATTTTTGTTTTACATTTATTAATTTTCATCATGAATTCTTTCCTCAAGACGGAGTCCATACCATTAAAAAACTCATTCAAATCCTCAGGCCACGATGACGATGTCATCGGCAAATCTCAGAGTTGAAATTATTTCTCCTTGAATCTAGAATCCCACTTTGAATTTTTCTCCAATTTCCTTCATTGCTTGTTCAATGTAAAGATTGTAAAGTAGGGTGATAAGTTGCAGCCTTGCCTTACACCTTTCTGAATACCAGCTTCTACTCCAGGCAAATTCTGGGATGGTTCCTAACTTAAGGCCACGGCCGCCTCTCCTAGAATTCTTCTTCTTCTCTCGAATTGGCCTCCTTAGGACCACGTTTATTCAACTGGAGGGTCTTGATCTTCGCCCAATATTGACACATTTTCTGCCAGTGTAACTCCTTTCTTTCAGTAGTTCAGGGGGTACCTTTCTTCCGAGGTTTCTCCTGAAAACCATGGACTTCCTTCAAAGCACGCCTCACAGCCTGTCTGTCATGCAGGTCTCATAATCCCGGTTCGATAATATCGTCCTCAGTTTCCGTCAACCACGAGGTACGAACCTTCTTATTGTGCCAGAAACTGGGCAAACGATTGGTCAATCTTGTGGGAGGTAATAATAATAATAATAATAATAATAATAATAATAATAATAATAATAATAATAATAATAATAATAATAATAATAATTTAATTTAATTTAATTTAATTTATTTATTAAATACTATTTATGTTACATTATTGTGATATGTCTCACGAATCTGATGACAGTACAGATTATCTGTGAGACATATTAATTATTATTTACAACATATATATAGATTATATTTCAGTACAAGAGTGCATGCATTTTTTTTTGTAATGTTAATGATAAAATATTAATGTAAATAATTAAAGATACAAAAAATTACACTATGGTAGTTATATTAATAAATTTATCTTATGAGTTAATGTTTGGTTAAGTAATATTTTTTAATGCGACTTATAGCTAGTTGTTTGCTGTTAATGTTTGTCAGTCCAGGTGGTAGTTCATTAAGTAGTGATGGTATAATATAATTTAGTGTCTTGAAACCATAGCTATTTATACATAAAGGTTTAACATGTTTAGTACTTGTTATGGCTGTTTGTATGTTGTGAGAGACCTTATGCCTGAATCTTGGATCATGGTAGTAGAGATTCAGTACAGTAATTTGAAACAACTCTTTAAAATTAAAATAAGGGATATCAGTGAAATATTTAAAGAACCTGTTTTGGCTATCTTGAAGATTATTAATTAAAGTTGTGTTTTGATTTCCCCAAGCTGCTATAGCATATCTTAATTTGCTTTCAATCAGAGCACTGTAAATTGTTTTGTAAGTTTTCCTATCTACATAAAATCGGAGCTTGTAGAAGGTGTAGAGGTTTGCTCTTAGTTTTTTTATTATGTTTACTGTGTGTGTGTTCATTTTAAAGTGTTCATCAAGAGTAATTCCTAGGTATTTTTGTATCGAAGTACTATTTATGAAGGTGTTACATTTGCAACCTGCCAGGATGTTTTGGTGTATGCATGATAAGCTGTGGTGCGTTAGTTTGTATTTTTCTTGTGTGAAGTGATCAACTCTGATGTGCATTATTTTAGATTTGGTTGTATTTATATACAAATTATTGTCATGACACCATCTTGTGATGTTATTGAAGTCTTCTTGAAGTCTATCAAAAGCTGTTTTAGAGTCTTTATGTATGGTATATATAGTGGTGTCATCAGCATAAATAAATATTTTACTGTGTTTAATGGCTTCATTCATGTCGTTTACGAACAGGTTATATAGTGTAGGTGAGATAATGCTGCCTTGAGGGATACCTTGTGTTCCTTCTACTGCGTCACTGATAGTATTATTGACCATAACTGCCATTTCCCTGTTTTTCAGATAGCTTTCAAATAGTTTGTAAGTCGTGCCTCTTATTCCAATATCGTGTAATTTTGCAAGTAGTTTATTGTGATTTATTGTGTCAAATGCTTTAGAAAAGTCAAGAAAAAGTACCATTATGTGATTGTTCTTATTTAAGGCATTATTTATTACATTGGCAAATTCAGCCAGGAGTAGTTCAGTACTTTTCCCCTTCCTAAAACCGTATAGGTGTCCCTTTAAAATATCATATTTATTTAGGAAATTCTTCAATCTCATATCCAAGCATTTTTCCATTATTTTGTGGAGGATTGATAAAATGCATATTGGTCTGTAGTTGCCAAAGTCTAAGTGATCGCCATTCTTATATATTGGTTTAATAATTGTGTATTTCAGATATTTTGGTATTATGCCTGATTCGAATATCTTGTTTATGAGATGTGTTATGATTGGTATAGTTTTTTTGGATGTTGCGTTTATGTCTTTCAAGCGTATATTGTCTACCCCAGGCGATTTGTCTGCTTTTAATTCCTTAATTATGTTTTCTATTTCATATTCATCAGTTTCAAGTAATGTAAAGGAATTTATTAATGTGTTTCTATTTGATTGCCATATGTTGATACTACAGTTATGAGCTAGGCTGTTTATTTTTTCACTAAAGGTATTGATGAATTTATTGACTATCACTTCGCTAGTATAATGTAATATTAAATGTTTGTTTATGACTTCATTGACAGTTTGTGTCTTCCGACCTGTTATATCATTAATGACTTTCCACATTCCTTTATTATCGTTTTTGGAACTATTTATCTTATTTTTATAATATTGATGTTTTGTTTTGTTTATTAGCTTATTTAATTTGTTTCTGAAAGCTTTGTATTCATTTTTTATTGTAATATTATCCTTGTTTCTGAGCATTGTTTTGTAAAGTCTGTCTCTTTCCTTACATTGTATTTTTAGGTCATAAGTGAACCATTGTTTGCTTTTTCTGTGTTTACGAGTTGTTATGTAAGATGCTTTTTGGTAGATTTCCTTAAATTTGGTTGTTATATTGTTATATATGTCATTAGGATTTTTTAATTCAAGGCAATCTGTCCAGTCTGTGTTGTTAAGGCTTGTGTGTATTATAGTATCGTTCATTAGCGTAATGTACGATTCATTATCTTGTAATTGTGTCTTATCATTTTTTGGCCAAATACCTGCATATGTTATGTAGTGGTCAGAGATATCTGATTGTATGACTGCAGAAGTATATTGATCTAGTCTGCTACGATAGTATATGTGATCAATACATGATCTCGAGTCTAAATTTGGATCATAACGAGTACATTGAGTGATAAGTGGTAGGAAACCATGAGTTGCCATAATATTTGTATATTTGATAGCTGATAGACTGATGTCATTAGATAAAGTATCAATGTTGATATCTCCTAAAATGGCGTATTCGCTGTACTTACTAGTGTGTTGTGTTATATGTGTCTCCAGTTCATCAAGAAAGTCATTTATGTTAGTGCTAGGTGGTCTGTAAATGCATGTTAATCCAATCTTTTTGTTCATGTGAAGTATTTCTATTACCATTGATTCATGAGTATTGGAAATGTATGAATTGTGTGTTCTAATAGCCATGTTGTTCTTTACATATATGGCTATGCCTCCTCCTTTACGATTTGTTCTATTACAAAATACAACATTAAAATTATCCAAAGTAAATAGGTAATTATTAGATTCAAGTATGTTAATTTCTGTTAAGCAAATAATATCCAGATCATTAATTTTCTTGCCTAAGGTTATGGTTAAATAATCCCAGTTTTTTGATATAGATTGAATATTTAGAGAGAGGATATTGATTTCAACATTATTTCTAGTCTTATTACCATTTTCGATGAAATCGGGTATATTGAGAAATGTGAGTTCATTTTGTATTCCAGAAACATTTATATTGCTGTCCCAACTGTTCATAATATCAATTAATATAATAATTCAATAATAATTCTTTCTTTTTGGCGGGGGGGGGGGTTACCTAATTTTGTTAATGTCTTCCTCACGGGAGATTCTCAATATACCAGATTCGTCGTTTTTTCGCGCTAGTATTTTGCCGTTTTTAACCCAAATGAATTTCCAGTTATTTTCTCTGGCCTGATTTTTAGTTTTCCATAGTAGCTCCCTGTAAAATGATGTTAGACTTTCGTTAATGAAAAACCTAGATTTAGTGTTCCCATGAGTGAGGAAATTTTGTCCTTTTCTTTTCTGTAAAAATTCATTCTTTTTGGATATGGAGTTGAATTTTACTACTATTGGGGGGATTTTGTTCTTTCTTTGCAGTGGGGGCCTGTAAACTTCCTCTACATCAAACATGTTTAGATCTACTTCTAGAGTCTCAGCAATTTTGTGGACGATTTCATCCAGGCATTCTTCTTTCGCGCGTGGCACTTCACATATTTCAATGTATTGTTGCCTACCGTTCTGTTCCATTGTGTGCACTTTCTCGTTTAGATCTGATATTATTTTGTCTTGTAGATTCTTTTCGTCTTTTAGGGTTTTTATTTCTGCTGTAAGTGATTTCAGAAGAGTTGCATTTGACTTAGTTTCCTTAATCAACTCATCATATTTCTGCGCAATAAAGTCGGCACTTTTTACACTTTCACTCACTTGGTTTTTCAGTTCACTAATCTGCTTCTTTAATTCTAAAAACATACCTTTGATATCCGATGCGTGTATTATCTCCGTGTCCGGTGTTGAAGGTGGAGTCGCTGTGTCATCAGTGTTGGCAGCAGCTGGTAGGGTCATTATTCCACCGCTTGCGACAACAGGTGCTGACGTTGACTTCTTGAAGCTACGGCACTGTGGACACCGCCATGACTCCTTAGCTTGTTTGGCCATACCTTTCCACGTACGTACAGTTACGGTTGTACATTCATAATGATATTTCCCTTTGCATCCCGTGCAGTATACATAATCACCATCACTTGGGAGTCCTTCTTGACAGCGGTCGCAAACCATTTCCTTGCTATACTTAACTTTTTGCGGAGCACTCAGGCACACGTCTACTTCCTCCGGTGTCTCACTTAATAATAATAATAATAATAATAATAATAATAATAATAATAATAATAATAATAATAATAATAATAATAATAATATCGTATGGCCTCGGCTGCAGGGTGCAAGCTTTGTAATTTGACATCCAGAGGGTAGCTTGCATGTCGAATTTCGTTGTTCCTTGAATCACTATGAAAGTCAAGGAGGTTAGATATCTAAGCTCCTTGAACACTATAGCGCTTTCTAGTAGAGAAATGAGGAACTTTGTGTTGGCGGAAACTCCCGAGATTAATTTTGCCATTATGAACACGGCCTACTGAATTCAAATGGGTTCTTTGACATGCCAACATCGTATGACATGCGTGTCGTATTTTTGCCGCCTTTCAAAAATCACTTACCACAGCTAGAAGAGAACCTGCAATCTTGGGGTTAGTAGACCGACACGCTATCCACTCACCCACCGTGGCAATCTTGGGGGAGGTAATCTCGCGATGTGGCCAGAAAAGGCTATTCTCTTTTTCTCGCACAATCAGATAGTTTCTCTATATGTTCGTAGAGCTCGGAGTTATGTTGCTTACGAAATTCTTCATCTACCTTTACAGGACCGAGGATCTTCCGGAGAATCCTCCTCTCTCTAATTTCCATCTTGTCCATCAGACCTCTTTAGTTTAAAGAAAGACACTCCAAAAGACAAATCCCTGCACTTTTTTAATGAGGGTATTAAAAGGAAGTAGTACCTCTGCTAAAGAATTAGGATATTTGTCACTTGTAAGACCTATTCTGGAATACGCCTCGGCGGTTTGGGATCCATATCAAGTAGGGCTCATAAATGAGTTGGAAATGGTACAAAGAAAGCCCGCTAGATTTGTGCTCAGTGACTTTAATCCCAGGGGCAGTGTGAGCCGTATGTTAAAGAAACTTGGGTAGGAATCACTTGAGGCTAGGAGGATGAAATCTAGACTCTGCGATATGTACAACACGTATACAAATCAACCAGCATGGGGTGAGCTTAGCAAACGTATGGAAAAGCCTACTTACATGGGTAGGAGCGATCATCCCTTCAAAGTTAAGGGCCGACCACAGCGAACAAATTATGGTAAATATTCTTTCGTAACCGTGCCATTGATAATTGGAACTCTCTGTCTGCCGCAGTCTTAGAGCCTTTTCCCAAACATATAGGTGTGTTTAAGTAAAGACTGACTATTTGTGTAAAAACTCCAGTTTAATTGTTAGTGGATTGTTATGTACAGTTATTTATTTGTTATGTATATCTAATTTGCCACCGGGGAACACACCCCCATTGCAAATAAACGAATGAATGAATGGCATATAAGGCTTCTGGCCTTATGACTGACTTATGTTTCAAGTTACGAGATAAGTGTTGTTTGTCAACCGATAGGCCACTTCTAATTTATTGACTCTCATTGATAATTATTTACAAACACACTAATACAGCCATCACAATAACACAGGTTATCAGACAAATTCGACACGAGGCTGAGTATACCCCATTCCAGCCCTCAGACCAGAATTAATCTTCTTGGCAGAGCCGGGAATCGAACCTGGGCCTCTGCGGTGACAGTCAAGAATGCTAGCCATTACACCACGAGGTGAAGCAGGGTGTGTCTGTACGGCTTCGGTGGCGTAGTGGCTAGCATCCTGAGCTTCTATGCCCAAGGTCGTGGATTCAAATCCCGCTGAATTCATTGCATTTATTTAAGAGCGTTAAAATCCCTCAGTATGTCTTCCTTCGGAGGGGAAGTAAAGCCAGCGGTCCCATGTCATAGATTTAAGGCATGTAAAAGGACCTTCCACTAACTACACTTGTGTGAAGCCAAAATTTGTAGGTTAGAATTGATAACGCTATATTAGTTACAAAGTAGCTTGCCACGGTGGTTGGGTGGTTATCGTGTCGGACTACCAACACCAAGCTTGCAGGTTCGCTCCTGGCCGTGGTAAGTGATTTTTGAAAGGCGACAAAAATCACGACATGCATGTCATACGATGTTGGTATGTCAAAGAATCCATTTGAATTCAGTAGGCCGTGTTCATAATGGCAAAATTAATCCCGGGATATTCCGCCAACACAAAGTTCCTTCTTTCTCTACTAGAAAGCGCTATAGTGTCAAGGAGCTTAGATATCTAGCCTCCTTTACTTTCATAGTGATTCAAGGAACAAGGAAATTCGACATGCAACCTGCCCTCTGGGCGTCAAATAACAAAGCTTTCACCCATCACCCGAGGCCATACGATATTATATTATTTAGTTCCAACGTTCACCACCGGGTTTTGACTGTGATGCCATCTAGTAGCCAAGTCGGCAAACTAGGTGTCGTGGACGGTAGCATTCGGTAGCAAAAGTCTGAACTAATTGAAATTAACGTCTGCAGTCCTTACTTTAATTAAATACAGATAACACACACTAATACAGACAGACATCACAATTAACACCGGTTATCAGACAGATTCTACACACACCCAAAGTACACGGGGCTACACGCAGCCCCTAAACTAAGCAACCAACCAAACAGGGTGTCTCTGTGTCTTGGTCTTGTTTTGTGTGACGGCGCGCAGTGTCTTGTCTTCCCCAGGGAGCTACTATTGCACCTTGGCTGGACGTTATGACTCAATCAATCTTGATTGGGCCGGCACAAACACACACTTGTCCTGAGTCTTCCAAGGTCTCATGTTTTATTAAAGCGAGAGCAAAGGATGATGATGATGATGATAATTGTTGTTTTAAGGGGCCTAACATCTAGGTTATCGGCCCCTAATTGTTTGGGTGATCATGAAGATGTTAATGAAATGTAAACTATAACTAAAATTAACTACCAACTTATACACTAGAAGAAATGGAAACCAAAGGAGAATAAGGCAAATAAAGGACAGGAGGAAAATAAATGCCCTCAACCCTCGAAGAATGAGTATTGAGGGACTTGGAAGGAAGGAGAGCCATGAAAGACAGATAGGAAAGAGGAGAGGGTCTGCCCCAGAGGCAATGAAAAAAGGGGAAAACCCAGACCCAGCTCAGGAATCCCTCGGGGTTGCCAACTCCCGAACTCACCAGCCGTGAGACCTTGAGGGTGTAGCAATATCCAGGGTGCACCAGAAGTGGTGGCGCTACATACACCCTGCCTCCTTGAGGGCCTTGTGCAGAAGGCAGGAGATGACATGAAAAGAAATTAAGAGGTCTAACCCCTCGAAGAATGAGGGATCAGGAAAGATGAGACAAGGGCCCATTAAGGCGGGAAAGGAAGAGACTCCCTAGGCCTCGGATACCGTAATACCGTCGGGGTCGGAAGAGAACAAGAGTTGACCAAGAGTGGTCGACAGGAAAGAAGACAGAGAGGATCCCGGCACAAGTAAGTAAAAAAGCAATGCCGGACTCAGTTGGGGTCCCGTGGTTGCCAACCAACGTCCCGCAAGTTGTGAGTCCCTGGGGGAAAGAAAGAAAGAAAGAAAGAAAGAAAGAAAGAAAGAAAGAAACATTTAAATAAATAAATAGAAAGTATATATTATTGGGGTCCAGCCTCCGTGGCTTAGGCGGCAGCACGCCGGCCTCTCACCGCTGGGTCCGTGGTTCAAATCCCGGTCACTCCATGTGAGATCTGTGCTGGACAGAACGGAGGCAGACAGGTTTTTCTCCGGGTACTCTGGTTTTCCCTGTCAAAATTTAATTCCAGCAACACTCTCCACTATCATTTCATTTCATCTGTCATGCATTTAATCATTGCCCCAGAGGAGTGCGTCAGGCCTCGGCAGCCGGCACAGTTCATATCCTCGCCGCTAGATGGGGGCTTCATTCATTCCATTCCTGACCCGGTCGGAGACTGGAAGCAGGCTGTGGATTTTCATTCATATTATTGGGATCCAAAAATAGCAAAAACAAAAAAGATACAGTCAGTCTGAGGGACTAGACTTTATATCATTTCAAATGACGCATGCTACAAATGCTACACATGTTAGAAAGGATCAGGCCCCAGGACTGTATGCACTCTGCTGAATGACGTCACGCACTCGCCGTCTCCGTTCGCATAACGCCAGACCCCTGGAGTAAACTCAGACTCAACAGACTCCATTACCCTTTAAATTAGGCTTCCCGCGCGGGGACTGCATGACGTCACGCACTCGCCGTCTCCGTTCGCATAACGCCAGACCCCAGGAGTAAACTCAGAATCGGTGCATATGCACTGAACAACATGATGACGTCATACACGCCGTAACCGTGACGCATAACAGTAGACCTAAGCATAACGATGAAGTAGACAAGATCACTTGAAATGATAAAAACTGATATTCACATAAAATTACACTATCCGTTCTCCTTAAAGAAAGTAATTGTTTAATTTGCCCGGAATGACAATGCAATTTAACAGGTGCACTTTGTGACTAACATACACTGATTACATTATTTAAATTATTCATGGTGGTACCGTATTGGTATGCTAGAAGAGTTATCAATAAGAATTATACAACCGCCGGAATCAATACTATAAATTAATTAATAACTATGAAAGTTTTTCTTGGTACATGTTTCGGGGATTAATCAACAATTTTATTCCCTTCATCAGCCAATTGTAAAGCATTAGCATGTTGAAAACATAATGAAGTGTAGCACTGAAAATATGAAAGGTTATTTAACGTACTACTACTCTTAGGCTGTGACAAGCATAACACCTTGAAGAGGTGAATGCAGGAAGAAAATAAAGAGTCTGGTGCCCTTTTACTCTAGTTTGAGGGGGGAAAATTTGGTTGATTCTAATAATAATGAGTGTTGAATAAATTACTTCTGGCTAAAGCATATTAGACAACTGATAGCCAGAGTATGCCGGCCCCGTGGTGTTGGGGTAGCGCTCCTGCCTCTCACCCGGAGGCCCCGAGTTCGATCCCCGACTCCGTCAGGGATTTTAAAACTGACGTGAGGGTTGGAACGGGGTGCACTCAGCCTCATGAGGACAATTGAGTAGCTGTCTGACAGTGAGACAGCGCCCCGATCACGAATACCAAGATTAACGGCCGAGGGGACCCGACGCGCTGATCACGCGTCACCCCAATATCTGCAGGCCAAATGGCTGGGCAGCGGTCGCTTGGTCGGCCTTAGCCCGTCATGGGCTGGATAGTACCAGGGGTTGACTTGTTGATAGCCAGAGTATATGTTGTGCAAGGGGTAACTAATGATTTGTTTAATTAATGCATTATTTAATAATTAATTAATTAACTAGGGGCAGTGCAAATGAAAATAAGAGCAGCAGTCCCGTCTCGGCTTATGCTCGGGTCAGGATGTGAACGTTGGCCAATGTGGCCAGCCACACTCCTGCCGATGCTGTAAATATTATTATTATTGTCGCTACGCTCGCCATGGCTTAGTTGTATGTGTTATGCATTGTGTGGATTGGTTTTCATTTGTGCAGCAGCTTCTAATTTAACGTGAAAGACAGAAGACCACTAGTGGGTTGTGATTTACCAGTGCTTTAGTAGAGAGGAAATATAAAGACCTGTAGTACAATATATTGCATTTAAAAGGCTTCAGCTCCCGCCTCTTTAGTTATAAATGTATGTAAAGTGTTAGTGGACAGTGTAATTGGAGTGTAATGTTTGATACTGGAGCGGGGAATTTGAAATTGTAGGTGCTGTGCTCTGATTGGCTGGAGGTGTGCTGTGATTGGCTATTGCTTAAGTGTAATTTAAATGTACTTGTGGGTTGAAATATTGCTGTTTTATGAATAATTATTGTTAATTGGGTTTGTTTTCGATGTAATTCACTGTTTTTGGAGTGAGCCGAGTATATTTAATGATTTTTGAGCCAGCCGAACACAGTTGAGCCTTAGACTGGCCCCGCGCGACTGGATTTCTGTTGTAATGGCTCCAGTATAGTTGGGTGCAACATATATATATATATACTGTAGGTTGTAGAAATTAAAGTATAGAACACAGTGAAGTAGTTGGTGACGGTGATAGTATTCATCCTGCAGATGCTAATGAAGACGTATGAAAACCAGTAGAGAGTGCATTCACAGTCCCGTACTGTCTACTTCATTTTGTTCTATATTTAAATTTTTACAACCTATATATAAATGTTTAATACGTATTAAACAATAGACAAATCATTTTCTAATCAAAACATTGACTTAACCTCAAACACATACTTTGAGTTAACCTAATTACCAAGAGAAGTATTTTCCTACCACGTCGTGTTTACATGACGCCGCTTTGATTGGCTTATGATTCTTAAAACATGAAAGGCTTCTTCATTGATTATACACGGATGGTGAAGTATTGAAATTCCACGTCTGTCATCTCAAGCTCAATACGGGGCTGTGAATGCACTGCCTACTGGTTTTCATACATCTTCATTACCATCTCCAGGCTGAATACTATCACCGTCATCAACTACTTCATTAAGTTCTACATTTTATTGATGTGTAACATCTTTCCACTCGGTTGCTGGATATTTTTGTGGGAGTGATTTTGAAAAATGGGACGGAAGTGTGTAAGACGCACTGCCAGCTGGATCGTATCCCTCCTGGACATTCATCAACACACAAAAATATTCTTTATTTACACACTAATAATCCATAACAATTCCAAGACTCTCTTCTTTGTCTTCACTGCCTACTTGATATTTCTACTCTCGCACTGCCTTCTTGATACTCTGCTGCTAATCATATCAATATGACTCATTTTAACAGAATCCATATGAAATTACGTGTTGGTCTGTGAATCAAGAGGACCTGTTTATAAGGGATTTAAGGTTATGAGCGGTGTCGCGTCTATTAATCTAGTTGATCCATATCGTATTCTTTATTTAGGCTAGTGCTGGTGGAAGCTACAAATCATCTAATACAATGAGTTCTGTATTATTAACTACAATATCTGTAAAACACTCCCTTTTACAATAGGTTAATATTTGTGCCAATAATATTATAAAATATCGGTGTATCAATAATTTTACGTGAGGTTTCTTCTATGTGAAATGCTAAAATGGTGATAAATCCGGAGTTTTGTCTGTTTGGGGTGATTATATGGTTATACAAAATCAACTATGGTTATACCTAACATTAGATATACTACATTTAGCATACACCGGCAGTTGCATTACCAATACTGCAACTAAATAATTGTACATATTGTATATATTTTTCACCTGTATTCTCAAACATAGATTTTATAGCCTAAGTGTAATGGATCTGATGATGATCGCTTGACGATCGAAACTGGTCGTCCTAGTGTATTTATTAATCTCATGTAATTTATTTCAGGATTAGGGCATAACCCAGCTCTTTTTGGGTACGTTCGTGTTGACCGACTGAAAAGCACCAAACTTTTGTTTACTTAGCAACACTGAAAAATGGCTTTAAACCTCACAGTGTTAAATTACACATTATTTATACATTTATTTATTCTGAGCGATGCGAGAGAGAGAGAGAGGGATGTTCCTTTCTTACTACCGTCTCCGCTATGTTGGTAGTACTGCTGAACAATTAAGGTGTCCTCTAAGAGACGGAGTGTAGTCGAGGCCAGCCATTTCTCTTGGAGGAACCGCAGGCCAAGGGAGGCTGATGGAGTGGCCAATGTGGGCAAAGGACTGCAAAATTCGATAATGAATCTAATCAGGGGCGTAGCCACAGGCAGGTGGGATGGGGCCCTTTACAATCCAATGAAAGAATGAGACTTTATAAACAGTTGTAATTTTTAAAATATGATTTAACACTCTTAAACTGAATTAGTTGAATAATTCTCCCCTGGGGGTAAAATACGTGTCATAAATAATTTCAGCACATAATATATCGCACCATATGTATCAATATTATCCAGATTTATATTTGTTTAATTAAATAGTTGCTGCACGAAATGAAATATGTTTACAGCTCGTGGCCACATAAATAATTGTAGCTGTCAGTGGTATTTACTTATATTTGGGAGTCGGAACAGCGCACTTCCTGGGGACAGACTAATGTCGATGTTATTACGTTTCAGGGTTTTGACATCGTTGTCATTCAAGGCCGACTCCACCAACGTCAATTAACTCTTAATTCACCGTTAAAGACGATTTAACTTTGCACGAGCATTTCATCAAACAGAAACATTCGATAACTTATCACCAACAAGCAATTACGTTAATGGGCCAGATCACTCAACTCTGTGTCAATAGTTGATGATGATGATGGTGGTAATTGCTGTTTTAAGAGGCCTATAATAATAATAATAATAATAATAATAATAATAATAATAATAATAATAATAATAATAATATCGTTTAGTCATGGGTGCCGGGTGCAAGCTTTGTTATTTGACACCCAGAGGGCGGCTTGCATGTCAAATTTCGTCGTTCCTTGGAACGAAATGAAAGTCAAGGAGGTTAGATATCTAAGCTCCTTGACACTATAGCGCTTTCTAGTAGAGAATGGAGGAACTTTTTTTTGCTGGCGCAAAATCCCGATATTATTTTTGCCATTATGAGCACGGCCTACTGAATTAAAATAGGTTCTTTAACATGCCAACAACTTATGGCATGTTTGTCGTGATTTTAGTCGCCTTTCAAAAACCTGCTACCTTGGGGTTGGTAGTCCGACACGATAACCACTCACCCACCGTGGCAAGCTTTTAAGGGGCCTAACATGAAGGTTATCGGCCCCTAATGGTTTGGGTGATCGTGAAAGATGAGAATGTTATGTAGACTATAACTAAAAGCACACTTACAGCTTAAAGTAACTACAACTAGAAGATGAAATGGAAAACAAAAGGAGAATAAGGCAAATAAAGGACAGGATGAGAAGAATGCTCTCAACCCTCGAAGAATGAGGATTGAGGGATTTGGAAGGAAGGAGAGTTATGAAAGGCAGATATGATAGGGAAAGAGGAAAGGGTCCACCGCTATGTCAGTGGAAAAAAGGGGGAAAATTCGGACCCAGGTCAGGAATCCCTCGGGGTCGCCAACTCCCTAACTCACCAGCCGTGAGCCCCTGAGGGTGTAGCACTATCGAGGTCCTTGAGCAGAAGGCAGGAGATATAATGAAAAGAAAAAGAAGGCTGACCCCTCGAAGAATGAGGGATCAGGAAACATGAGACAAGGGCAATAAAGGCGGGAAAGGAAGTGGCTCCTTAGGCCTCGGATACCCTAATACAGTAGGGGTCGGAAGAGAACAAGAGTTGACGAAGAGTGGTCGACAGGAAAGAAGACGGAGAGGAGTTTGGCACAAGTAAGTGGAAGCAATGCCGGACTCAGCTGGGGTCTCGTGGTCGCCAACCCACGTCCCACTAGATGTGAGCCCCTCGGGGTCTCCACGGAGAACACAACCATTTAGCTAATTAAACACAGCTGCCAGTTCTGCTAAATTCTTTGTTCTTATCATTTTAAGCTTTGGTCATGAATAAGGTCTTCTGTATTTCCCTTCCTTTATACAGAGAGTCCAGTTTGTATGTATCGGAGACCCTCCCTAGCCCGCTCGACCGCGGCGCGAGCCTGTCTCCCGCCAGGCACTTTGCAGTTTTGCGGCGCCGTCACGGCATTGAGTCATTGAGTATTGGAATGTGTACTTAAATTTGTACTTCAATGTGATCCTTGACCAATGTTTTTGACGAACTGACTTACGGAGAGCGATTGTCAACATATTTTCAACAAGATTCTGCCACTGCTCACAATGACGAAGCATCCATGACAAATGCGTCGCATTTTTGGTACTAGGATTATAAGTCGCAACGTATGGCCCCCGCGAAGTCCAGACTTATCACTATGTGACTTTTATTTGTGGGGGGCGCTTAAAAATAGAGTGTATGCGAGAAACTCTCACACTATAAATGAGCTTAAAGACTATATTACAGCTGAAATACAGTCAATCGGTGCTGAGGAACTTCGGAGAGTAAATGCCAGTTTCATAAAAAGGTGCCAGTGATGTGTAGCAGTGAATGGCGAACATTTTCAGCACCAGCTGTAAAATAGGGATGTACAAATTCCTATACTTAATGACTCAGTGCCGCACCGGCGCCGCATAATGGCAAAGTGCGTGGCGGGAGACAGGCTCGCGCCACGGGCGAGTGGGCTAGCGAGGATCTCCGATACATACAAACTGGACTCTTTATAATAATGTTCCAGAAAATCTCAAGGATGCATCGCAAACAATGATCAGTGTTACACGCTTATTGATCTGTCCGCCATGTTTCTCCAAGGGGAAACAGACTCGACGCTTGGGCCAAAGCTGTAAAGTTTATTTATGTGCGACGATGTCGAAATGTAAATATTATATGTCAGAAAACTGTATCATAATGAGGGTCATTATAACACTATTTTTAGCCTATTTTCAATTTTGAAAAAAAAAATAGGCTTATGAGATCACCTTTTGTCCGTGTGTGTGTGCGTGTGTGTGTGTGTGATTCGTGTATGTGTCCCCCCCCTAATAAAATCTAAACGGCTGGAGCGATTTCAATGAAACTCGGAAAGTTCATAGCACTATTCCCGGCGACCTCGACCGTGCCCTTCAAATTTTGTTACGACTCACCAATCCAACATGGCGGCTGTGCGAAATATTTCACCAGCATTCTATATCTCCGAAACTATTACCGATATTACCCTGACATTTTCTATGGTGATATAGGGAACTACTATAAGTTCACTTATGTGACTTTTGAAAATCTGGTAACTACAAAACCAACATGGCGGCCAAGCGAATTTGCGACTTTTAAATAGACGTTTCTCGCGATTTGACCAACCAAACGCAATGAAACTTGGTACAGTATATGTTTATATACATTGTAATGCACCGACATCTAACTTCGTTCAATTGTTTACATAATCACAAGATGGCGGATGTGCGAAATATTTCACCGGCATTCTATATCTCTGAAACTATTAGCGGTATCTCCCTAACATTTTGTACGGAGATAAAGGGCACTACTGGAAGTCCATCTATAAGACTTTCAAAAACCGTTTAACTACAAAACGAACATGGCGGCCAAGCGAATTTGAAAATTTTAAATAGACCTTTCTCGCGATTTAATGTTCCAAGCGCACTGAAACCTGGCACAGGAAATATTTATACACATTGTAATCCACTGGTATCTAATTTAGTTCAATTGTTTACATAACCTCAAGATGGCGGCAGTGCGAATTTTAAAATTAAGATTTTATTTATTGAGATGTAGTCATGCGATCGAAGTGAAAGTTTGAACAATGAACCTACGCAATAATTTTCCTTTAATGGTACATGACTCTATGGCCTATACATTTAAAAATCCAACATGGCGACCATCCGAAATATTTAGACGATACTGAATATCTACGAATCTATTTTAGCAATCAAACTGCATTTTTAGGTAGATTTCATTAGAAAGCTAACTATTGCAATGGGTCCCATATTTCGACTTCCGGAAAATTTCGACATATCTTCGCGTTTCACATCCCCCAGACCCCAAAACCACCGTCAGTTCAAAAGTTTATATATAATTTATGTATATATATATATGTATATATATATGTATATCAGTTTCTTGTGGACACGATAACTGCCGTAATTTTGCACCAATTACTTCGAATTTTTTACCGAAGATGTATACCTATAAAATCTCGGTCGAGTTCGTTACTGGGCTAAATCGGTCGAAGGGGGTGAAAATGGGGGGCTTTTTTCGAAAAAGTGAAATTTCGCTATAACTCTCTTAATACGTGCAATATCGAATCCATTCAAAGTTCATAATATGTGTCGGATAAGTGCCAAAAATTTATGTCAAATAAGATTTTTGATAGCACCAACCATTGACCAAAGGGGTGGAAAAAAGTGGGTTTTTCGGGAAACATTAATCATATCTCTCTTAATAGGCACAATATCAAAACCGTACAAAATGGACAATATTCCCCTAATAATTACCTAAAACTTTTGTCTGAAAGAATTTTTGATATGACCCACCATTACGCCAAGGGACGAGAAAAATGATTTCGGAATTATAAGAAAATGCCAAGAGCTATCAGTGGTTGCCATGGCAACACTACTAAATTGATGAGGCATGGACCATCAGACGTTGCCATGACAACGCACTTGCACGAGATCAGATTCAGTATTTCCATCTGATTAAGTGGTTGGTTGGTTGGTTCTTAAGTTTAGGGGCTGCGACAACGCGGTCATGTAGCCCCGTGTACTTAGGGTGTGTGTAGAATCTGTCTGATAACCGGTGTTAATTGTGATGACTGTATTAGTGTGTGTTATCTGTTTGTTAATTTAAGTACTGCAACTAACAATTTTTCAGATAGTTCCTACTTTTGCCGCCAAGCGCCACTGTCAACGACTACGAGGCCAAGTTCAGAACTGAGCTACTAGACGCCGCCGCAGTCGGCTCTTGGCAACGAACATAGAAACCTAAGAGCGTTGTATACATTCTTAACCTATCCAATTTAGCTTCACACAGGTGCAATTAGTGGAAGGATCTTTAACATGCCATAAATCTATGACATGGGACCGCCGGCTTTACTTCCCCTCCGAAGGAAGGCATACTGAGGGATATTTAACGCTCTTAAAAAATCCGACGGCTTCGGCCGGGTTTGAACCCGGTATCTTGGGCATAGAAGCTCAGCATGTTACCGACTACGCCACCAAAGCCGCCTGATAAAGTGGGAAGCGGCTTCGGTGACGTAACTGGTAGCATGCTGAATGTCTATGCCCAATGTCGCGGTTTCAAAGCCGGCCGAAGTCGTCGGATTTTCTAAGAGCACTAGAATCCCTCAGTATGCTTTCCTTTGGAGGGGAAGTTCCAACGTTCGTTGCGAGTTGATGGTTGGGGTGGCATCTAGTAGCCATGTTCACAGCTAGGTGTCGTTGACGGTTGTACCTGGTAGCAACATTAGGAACTACTGCTTGAAATTGACCGTCTGCAGTACTTACATGAATTAAGACTAATACAGCCATTACAATTCACACCGTGTATCAGACAGATTCTACACTCACCCAAAGTACACGGGGTTAGATGACCGCGTTGTCGCAGCCCCTAAACTGAGGAACCAACCAGAGGTAGATTTCGTTAGAAAGCTAACTATTGCAATGGGTACCATGTTTCGACTTCCGGAAAATTTCGACATATCTTCGCGTTTCACATCCCCAGGCCCCAAAACCACCGTCAGTTCAAAAGTTATATATAATTTATGTATGTATATGTATATCAGTTTATTGTGGACACGATAACTGCCGTAATTTTGTACCAATCACTTTGAATTTTTTACCGAATACGTATACCTATAAAATCTCGGTCGAGTTCGTTACTGGGCTAAATCGGTCGTTGGGGGGTGAAAATGGGGGGCTTTTTTTTTTCGAAAAAGTGAAATATTGCTATAACTCTCTTAATATGTGAAATATCGAATCCGTTCAACATTCATACTATGTGTCGGATAAAGCCCAAAAATGTATGTTTGAAGAGGTTTTTTTATAGCACCAACCATTGACCAAAGGGGTGGGAAAAAGTGGGTTTTTCGGGAAACATTAATCATATCTCTCTTAATAGGCACAATATCAAAACCGTACAAAATGGACAATATTCCCATAATAATTACCTAAAACTTTTGTCTGAAAGAATTTTTGATATAACCCACCATTATGCCAAGGGATGAGAAAAATAATTTCGGAATTATAAGAAAATGCTAAGACCTATCAGTGGTTGCCATGGCAACACTACTAAATTGATGAGGGATGAGCCATCAGACGTTGCCAAGATAACGCACTTGCACGAGATCAGATTCAGATTTCCATCTAAGTGTGAAGCGGCTTCGGTGACGTAACTGGTAGTATGCTGAATGTTTATGCCCAAGGTCGCGAGTTCAAAGCCGGCCGAAGTCGTCGGATTTTCTAAGAGCGCCAAAAATCCCTCAGTATGCTTTCCTTTGGAGGGGAAGTTCCAACGTTCGTTGCGAGTTGCTGGTTGCGGTGGCATCTAGTAGCCAAGTTCACAGCTAGGTGTCGTTGACGGTAGTACCTGGTAGCAACATTAGTAACTACTGCTTGAAATTGACCGTCTGCAGTCCTTACCTGAATTACAGACTAATACAGCCATCCCAAAGTACACGGGGTTACATGACCGCGTTGTCGCAGCCCCTAAACTGAGGAACCAACCAAAATCTCTGCGGTAGATATAATTTTGCGTGAAGAAGTAACAGACCGTTACATAGTTGCACATCAGTGTCGAAACCTAGCATAAGGACAGTGTGACCACAAGTATAAAAATTGACCCCAAATGACAAGAAGGTTACCGTTCCCATAAGACAATAAAATGTTTAAAATAAGCATAAAATGACGAAAAACAAAGTTAATTAAGCTTCAATTATAAAATACCTTCTCGCATTAAATGAGGTCTGATCCTTCTACGAAAATCTGCATATTCTGCCTATTTTCGCCTATCCCCAAGTTTGTCCGGTGAAATCTACCTCCGCCTTCCGGCGTGCCGAGAGGACTTTTTTAATGTTCATAGGGGCTATGAACTTAAGTTCACCTATAGGACTTTAAATAACCTGGTGATCACAAATCCAACATGGCGGTGACGCGAATTATAAATATTCACATGGACGTTTCTCGCAATTTAACCAACCGCGTGCAGTGAAACTTGGTACAGTAAATCCTTATACGAATGTTAATCCACTGGCATCTAATTTATTTCAATTGTTTCCATAACCTCAAGATGGCAGCTGTGAAAAATTTTAAAATCTCCTTGTTTTTTCTTGTGTCCTCATTATGCGATTGAAGTTTGAATACTACTCGTTCATAATAATCTGCAAGTAACAGTACATAACTCTAGGACCTACATATATAAAATCCAACATGGCGACCATCCGAAATATTTAGTCGGTTCTCAATATCTACGAATCTATTACAGCAATCAAACTGAAATTTTGTACGTTGATAGTGGCAATTAACATAGGATATATGAAAATAGGCTGTATAGTTCTTCACGGAACTACTTGTTCATTATGGAACAGTTTCTACAACCAATCAGAGCTCAAGAAACAATTGTGTGACCAATTAGGTAAGGAGAGCGTCGCACCTACGCTGACTTCCACGGTCTCATATTTTAAATTTCACTGCGTGGCTAGTGACATAGTGGGGGTATTCGAGGAGGCCATGGTATTCTCTGCGTCCCATGCGCTCTGTTCAGTACGTAAAACTGGCGAAATCTCGACAGATATTTATGAATATTTATGTTCGAACCTAAAATAGTTATAATTGTCGTCGAACATAAACAGTCGTATGTAACTCGTCTATAATTGTATTTAAGACACTCTTATGGAAATTATAAACATACTCGTGTCTAATTATTGCCATTATAGGCTCGTTGCATAATGTACTATTAAAATGTTTACAATTCCACTTGCTATGAGGAAGATATAATTTTTAAAATGTTAATTGGTGGCGCGCAAGTAAAACATAAATTATTTCAAAAGCATTCGGAACTGAGATATTCCCTATGTATAAGGTGCCTTCAAGAAGTAACGAGCCGGAGGCTGTAATGCGCAAACCGGTGACGACATCGGCTAATCGTGGCGTGTGTAACGAGGTGTGGTTCCGACCAGAGCGTGGAAGGTCACATCCCGTCGCCAGAGGGCACGCGTGCACGTCCGTGACGATACAAAGGGAGCAGCAGCATGCATCAATCGTCCAATCAAGACCAAGACACTAGGCCATTCGACATGCTTCCTGGTGTGGTTGAAGACTGTGAGGCACCTATTGGGCACACACTTTCCGCAAGTGCAGTCGTTCATTCATGATGGTGTGCACACTTCCGACACCAAGACTTCACCAATATCTACCATTTCAAGGAACTACTATTTGTTATGAGCAGCTGATCACCGTCACCATCTATTTCATTTCCTTTTATTCTGTTCTTATACCCTAAATTTTGTGGTGCACCATATTAGGTTTTAAATACTTATCTTATTACTGTGCTACGCTTTGTTTTTGTTTTTTCAATAGCTGATGAAGGGGATAAAATATAATTAACCCTCGAAACATGTACTGAAACTGAAAACAAGTTAAATAATTAATTGTATCTGTATAGTATTGATTCAGGCGGATGTTCATTTCTTGTTAATAACTATTATCGCTTTTATCTTTCTGAAGCAAAGGCATGAGCTTCTTCTTCTTCTTCTTTTTCTACTTCTTCATCTTCTTCTTCTTCTTCTTCTTCTTCTTCTTCTTCTTCACCTTCTTCTTAGCGTTCCTGTCCGTTTCGGCGATCAGCATGGCTAATCTGGCTTTATCTGTGGCAATTCGGAACAATTCTTCACAGCTTTTGTTAAAACAGGTTCTTAGGTTGTCGAGCCGGGAAATTCTCCTTCTGCCGGGCGATCTCTTTCCTTCTATTTTTCCTTGAAGTATAAGTTGAAGCAGCTCATACCTTCTTTGATTCCTCATAATGTGACCAAGGTACTGTAGTTTACGACACTTAATTATGTTGATCAGTTCTGGTCTTCTTTCAACTCTGCGTAGTACTTCCTGATTTGAAACTTTATGAATCCATGATATTCTCAGTATTCTTCTGTAAAGCCATAGTTCAAAGGCTTCAAGTATAACAGTGGTAGCTTTTGTAAGGGTCCATGTTTCTACACCATACAACAGAACTGAGAACACATAGCTCCTGAGGAGCCGTAGTTTGGTGTTCATGGTAAGATTGTGGCTTTTGAAAATTGAGCTCATTGAGTTGAAAACACTCCTCGCCTCTCCAATGAAACATTTTATCTCTTGAGAACTGTCCCATGGTTCGGTAATGATGGTAACCAGATATGGATATTGGGAAACTCGCACTAGGCTATGCTATTACCATTAATGTACAAATTCAGCATCAGCTGACTTTAATGACCTGCCAATAGCTGATGCTAGCACGCAAATGGAAAATAGTAATACAATACCCAGTTTTGTGCAACCCTGCTAATGACCATTCGGCTGCAATTCATATATAAAAACAATTACTTCTCCTTCACCTCACTACTATTTTTAGCCTATTTTCATTTGTGAAAAAAAAAGGCTTATGAGATCATCTTCTGTTCGTGTGTCTGTCTGTGTGTGCGTGTGTGATTCGTGTGTGTATGTCCCTTGTCCCTAATAACTTCTAAACGGCTAGAGCGATTTCATTGAAACTCGGGAAGTTCATAGCACTATTCTAGGCGACCCCGACCGTGCCCTTCAAATTTTGTTACATCTCACCAATCCAACATGGCGGATGGTGCGAAATATTTCACCAGCATTCAATATCTCCGAAACTATTACCTGGACTTTTGTACGGTGATAAAGGGAACTACTAAAAGTTTTGTTATGTGATCTTTGAAAAACTGGTAACTACGAAACCAATATGGCGACCAAGCTAAGTTGCGACTTTTAAATAGACGTTTCTCGCGATTTAACCAACCAAACGCAATGAAACTTGGTACAGTATATGTTTATACAAATTGTAATGCACCTATATCTAACTTCGTTCAATTGTTTACATAACCTCAAGATGGCGGCTGTGCGAAATATTTCACCGGCATTCTATATCACTGAAACTATTATCGTTATCACATTGAAGTTTTGTACGGAAATAAAGGTACACGTACACAATAATCTTCATGTAACAGTACATAACTCTGAGACCTACATATACGAGGCACGTCCAGAAAGTAAGTTTCGTTTGGTAATAAAATTAAATTGTGTACAGATACAGAAAAATTATTTATTGCACAACATTCTACACCTCTTAAACTACTTTTCCACATAACTGCTGAACTTTTGCAGGCATTTTTCTTAGCGTGGCACGTTTTTGGATACCTTCTTCATAGAAGTTTGCCGCCTGTGTCTTCAAACAGTTGGAAACATCTTCTTTCAGCTCGTCGTCATTGTTGAAGTGTTGACCGCCAAGGAAAGACTTGATATGTGTGAACAGATGAAAGTCGCTAGGAGCGAGGTCAGGACTGTACGGAGGGTTATCAAACACGTCCCAGCCAAACCCCTGTAGGAGGTATTTCGTCACATTTGCAGTGTGTGGTCGTGCGTTGTCGTGAACAAAAACAACACCTTTTGACAGCAACCCTCGGCGCTTATTCTGTATTGCGCGGCGCAATTTCCTAAGTGTCTCGCAGTAAGCATCTGCGTTGATTGTTTGACCACGCGGAAAGAAATCAATGAGTAAAATGCCTTTCCAGTCACAGAACACTGTGCACATCATTTTCCGAGGTGTCATGATTTGTTTCGGCTTAACCTTGGCTGGGGATGAAGTGTGCCTCCATTCCATTGATTGCCGCTTACTTTCAGGGGTGTCGTAAGAAACCCAAGTTTCATCTCCTGTGACTATCTATGTCAGAAATTCTTCGCCGCCTTCATTGTAACGGGTCAAAAACTGAAGTGCACTACCCATCCGTTTTGTTTTGTGTTGCTCCGTAAGAATCTTTGGTACCCAACGTCGGCAAAGTTTACGAAAGTTCAGTTTTTCGGTAACAATTTCATGAATTAGTGATCGTGAGATTTGGGGAAATTCCATAGCGAGAGCACTAATTGTAAACCTGCGGTTTTCCCGGATCTTGTCATCAATCGCGTGAACCAGTTCTTCTGTAACCAAAGATGGACGCCCACTTCATTCTTCATCATGCACTTCACTACGTCCTTCATTGAACTGTCGGACCCTTCTTCTCACCATTGAATCACTCATCGCATTGTGTCCATACACTTCGCAAATTTGCCGATAAATTTCAATTGGTTTCACTTTCCTAGCATTCAGAAATCGAATCACAGATCTGATTTCACAAGCGGCGGGATTTTCAATCAACACCGACATTGTACGAGTAAACATGCACAACAACGCGTACGTGGCTGACAGCGCTCTCCAAATGGCGCACGTTTCTTCTCCTTGATACAGAGCGTCTACCGCGCATATGCGGAACTGCGCTGCAGCGGAACGTACAACTAGTTGAAGACACAGGCGGCACACGTCTATGAAGAAGGTACACAAAAACTCGTGCCACACTACGACAAATGCCTGCAACATTTCGGCAGTTATGTGGAAAAGTAGTTTAAGGGTTGTAGAATGTTGTGCAATAAATAATTTTTCTGTATCTGTACACTATTTAATGTTATTACCAAACGGAACTTACTTTCTGGACGTACTTCGTATAAAAATCCAACATGGCGACCATCCGCAATATTTAATCGGTTCTCAATATCTACGAATCTATTACAGCAATCAAACTGAAATTGTGTATGTTGATAGAGGCAATTAACATAAGTGGGATATATGAAAATAGGCTACTTGTTAATCTATCCGATTAATGGATTAAACTGCAGTTCTAGTTGTGAGCCCCTGGAAAGCTTGCTGAATATTATAACTGTATTACGACATTTGACCGCACAAGATGCCCTGTTTACTCTCCAAGATAATTCTCAACATCACTTGCACCTCACTTTACGAAGAAAACGTTGTTATTTGGAAGTCGCAATAGCGAACAATTAGTCCACGGACGGATGAGGAATATTAAGAGATAGCGCACGGTTCTACTTTTCTCATTAGCATTCTGTTTGATGTGAAGCAACATTTTAGTCATCCGTTATTAAACGTTCATGTTGGATCTTGTGAGGACAAAGAGAAACGCAGCAAAGTGGAACGCATTCATGCTCGTACATTATCAGGCAGCGCTTGGTGGAACCCTATCAAGTGCTGTGCGGTGAATTTTCACCACGATGCTTAGTGCGCGATGTTGATGACGTAGGCCAGGGGTTCTCAACCTTTTTCAACCATCGCACCCCTTTAAAAAAATTAAACATCCTGCGTAACCCCTACTAACCTTTCTAAGGTAGTAATAATAGTTATTAAAAATGTAAAAGGTATTTAGTTAGTATGGTTTAACCTTTGTAATTTTATAAGGAAAGATAGTTTAATAAATCAAAATATAGTTTTTTTTCAGTTCCCAAAGGGTGATTTTTGCAATCTTTGTGTTAGTTTTCATTTCAACATAGAACATATCAGAAACACTACCTTGCATGCACTTATTCCAAATGTTCAGTTTTTCAAAAATATCACTTAAATATGCCAATTGTAAAAGCCAACCAAAGTCATTGAGTACTGATGATAAATTAGAATTGTGCTCGGCAAAGAAAAGATGCAATTCTTTGTGGAGTTCAAATACACGCGCCGTAAATAACTCACACAGTAGTCACGACACGAAGCTCACTGCGCATGTGGATCGAGTAGAAGGATGGCCTGCCGCATACCCCCTGAAATGTTTCGCGTACCCCTTACGGTTGAGAACCCCAGACGTAGACAAGACCCAGAATCCAAACGAAAGCTTAAATACTTGTATCTGGGATAGCGTCCCTAAAAACGTGTTTGTTGGGCTGCATGCATTGAATATTGGGGTGCTATATAAAGTTATTAGTTTTAATGATGGAACAATGGCATAACATTTCTACCACATACTCTGCAAGTATCGGTACGTAGCCCGTAGCAGAATGGTTTTGAAACCATTAGTA
The DNA here is from genome assembly GCA_946902985.2 of Meconema thalassinum. Lineage (NCBI taxonomy): Eukaryota > Metazoa > Arthropoda > Insecta > Orthoptera > Tettigoniidae > Meconema > Meconema thalassinum. Next base: position 25,045,644 of record OX336400.1, read on the forward strand.
GTTATTGAGATAAATTATGAAGTATAACCAAAAATTTCTATTACAAAATTCTCAAAATGTTTGCTCGATTAGAATTCTTAAAGAAACAACAACCATTAAGCCCATCAACAAAAAACTGCTATATGCTATTAAACACAAATATGTACCTATATGCCCCAATATTGGTGGGTCTGTGTCCTCTAGATCACAAGAAAAATGTACAGAAGCAAAGCAGCCCCCTATTTTGATGTAACCTTCTGCCACTGCTCATCGTTTCAATCGATCATCGCACAATTCAACTGATATATACCCTTGAGTCATTGTAACAACCCTTTAAAGTCTCATAAATATAGCTCAAGTGGTTCCAAAGATATTCAAGATTTATTGAGAACTAAAGTTTACACTACCCAGCCCCCTTAAAGTAAGTTTTAACTAATTTCCCGTGGATGGATTTAGGTGCATTTTGGATATATTTTGTAGCACATACTATTGAGACTAACCACGAAGGATTTGCTTTTGTTACAATTTTTTCAGGGTCAAACCATAGTTTTAGCTGACTATCCCTAAAATGCTCAATAAAGGGTTTCATACATTAGCGAGCACAAAGTATTTGAGAAATTTTCCTGAATTAATTTTGGATCATACGTGCATATTCTTAAGCATTTTGGAATTTTGTATGACGAGATGTGATTCAATTTTATCGCCTTTACAACATGTTGTCTCGTTTAAGCAAACAAACTGATTATTCCCGAAAGTATTGCTAAAACGGGAAATGTTTACACATATGACAATAACAGGTATAAGGGGACCAAGTACTCCCTATACGAACAATGTTAATTTAGTAAAACTTGGGGGTGCTCATCTTCCAAAGTATTGCAGATAGAGCAGTGAAATTTGATATTGTTGTAACAGTTGCCTTTATCTCTGTGTTAAATGCATTTTAAACAAAATTAGTTCATCCATTTTATTTTATATTTTCTTTTTTTCAAGTAAGTAAAAAAAACTAATTTTTTTCTTGCACATGAATTTTTTATGAGCAAAGTATGAATTAGTTTATAATGAATTTGTGTTTAACATGGAGATCAGTGTTAGTTTCAAAAGTAGTATTAGTTTTACCCTTGTATCTTTCGTAGTTTCCAAGATGAGCACCCCACACCAAAAAAAAAAAAATGTTTCCAGATATTTAACTTCAAAGTTAAGTTAGAAAAGAACATGTACTTTTTGTGGTTTAGAACTTTCCAGCTCCATACTCTGGATCATCCATGTCTTCCTTCCTCCGTATGGCTCCTCTCCTTTTCTTTCTTGCTTCTTTGGTCATCTGTTGTGCCTGTCGATCAGCATTTTTCACACGCACGTCATCCATTTTCTGAAGCTGATGTATGGTGTTAAGGCCTGGTTCAATCCCTAGGTGGGCAAGCACTTGTGCTTTTCCAATGTTTCCCATGTTGAAACACAGAACACTTTCCAGCACCCCAATTTTAAGGGTATCATACCCAACAAACACATTCTTGGGTATTATAGTCCATATAATGTTGTTAAACGACTCATTCGGGTTCTGGGTTTTGCCATGTAAGCATTTTCTTAGCAGGTCTGGGTGAGCCAAATCCCGATATATGGGTTTTATGGCATGTAAAATAGGCTCAGGAAGGCCATGGTGCTTGTAGTTTGCCCTTTCAGAAGAATTATACTTACACCATGAATCTGTTGGGCAGAGTCCATGTTGAGGTTGATTGTCTGTCGAGAGCTTATGAAAATATGTGCACCACACTGCTTTTCTCATCTTTTCCAAGTCATGCACATTTTCTCTTATGGCTTTACCATAATGCTCCTGCAGCTTGTCAATTGCACTACCAGATAATCTGTTTACTCCCCCAATACCTTTGCCATCGGCTAATTTCTTCCCCTTCCTGTCTTGAACCAATCGTCTTAGCCTGGACCCCATTCTTTTGTGAACATGCCCAATGCACTCTAACTTTTGTATGTTAATGTTTTCTCCATAGGGATGACATGAAACAACCTTACTAAACCCCTTACTGTCACCATCCCCCAAGTATTTTACATATTTCAAACCTCTACTTTGCTCTGATCTCTGAAACATGCGAACTGCCCCTTCAGCCTCCATAGCACCACTTGTTCCTTGAAAATTTGCACCACATTTTTCATGACTGTTTCCACTCTTTTTACATACCATACAATATTTTGTAAGGCATTCAATATCTAGCACTTTCCCAGTGTCTACACTAGTTGCAGTTACAACTCCATTCAATGAAGTGTGACCTCGCTTCTGCCAGCTTCCATCTATAGCAACTGCTATTTCATTTGAACCACTGTTCTCTAGTATAGCTTCCTCTGCTGCGGACTTCATACAGACTTCTGCAACTTTCTCAAGTGACTGCAAAATAACTTTGTTTACAGAATGAAACTTAGTTGGAGGGGCTGGGGTATTTAATAATGAACACAGTGTCCTACTGGCTGCACTGCCCTTCCCAATACACCTCATACCATACACAAACCTCAGGTTAATTTCATGACCTCTATCTGTCTGCTTGGATGTGCTAAATTGATACTCCCTTTCACAATAATCACATTTTATACATATGACACTAGCAAGGCCCATTCGTTTGTCAGTGTTTTCATGCACAGATATGCAATCCACATGATTACAATACTTACACTCTACAAATTGTCTCAAAGCTTCAGACAGCAATTCAATATCTACAAACTGAAAACCTGTGGTCACTTTATTTACATCTGTATTACTGTTGCCAAATTTATTAAACATAGATCTTGAAGAAGAAATTTTCCTCCTTGATGCACTTGTAGGACTATCTGTACAGTCAGTTAGAGTGGACCTACTGTTACTTGTAGCCCTAACCTCACTTTCAATATTATTTCCTTCACTGTTTCTTACACTTCCACTACCTGCACCACTACATTTATTGCTCCTTAAAGATGTATTCTTGTTCTTATACTGATTTCCATGAGTTTTTCTTCGGCCAAATTTCTTAACATTACCCATTTTTCTCCGGCAAACAAGATAATATGTTTTGTATCAAAACAAATAACTCCCTGTGTTATGGATCAAAATATACCAACTCCCTGTGTAAAAACAAAAGAAGGTGACATAAAGACAGTAGGACCAACTTCAGCTACGTTAATTCCTCTTTAAAACGAGGGTACGCACATCAATCTGACACAAAAAGTAACGGAATAGAAGTTGATAAAGTGAACTTCATATGAAAAGGGGCGTCACCAAGGTTACAAGCATGCACTAATTGTTAAAAATGAGACATTTCCAGATGGATTTAGGATATGAAACTCTAGAATTACATTTATTAGACATCCCTCAGCATGAAAGTGAAAATAAAAATAAAAAAAAAAAATCATCCCATTTAAGGGTACTTGGTTCCCTAAAGATGTAACACAAACTGGGATTTAATTTTTTGAAACATATAATTTATTTGGCTCCAACTACTTGAATTTCTCAATGAAGTATATTCTCAGGAATACATCATTAGCTTGCAAAGGGCGGGAGGGACGAGGTGGACGGGGCCGGGGGCGGGGGGAGGGAGGAAGGAGGAAGGAGGGGGGGGGGGCGGAGGAGCGGGGAAGCACTGAGACTGAAATTCTAAACAATGAGTTATTTAATTAATATATTAATACATTATTTATTTAACCCTATAATACTAACATTATACAATTGATGCCTAATACTAATAATACGTTAAATTCACGTTCATTACGAACTTTGTGTTAAGGCACCAATTAGTTAAATGGTTGAAATTAATATATATTTCGTATGTAACACTATTTATATACACTGAATCTGTGGTCTTTGGAGTTTAATACGCTAAGTTCCATCTTAAATACAACAAATACAGAAGTCGTTTACTTTGACGTAAATAGCAGTACGTAATCTCTCCAGCCTCTGATGCTGTATCTGGTTTTTATGAGGTTGTTTTTATAATCCCTCTGAAGTAATGTGACTTATCTCCATCAAATTCCCCACCTCTTTGCTATTGCAATCGAGAAACCAATATGCTGTTAAATTCAAGGATAGTTTCCAGGCAATTATTTGCCCCATGGTTATGTCTGTACAACTGAAATTAAATGAAAATACACAGCCTGCTTCCAGTCTCCGACCGGGTCAGGAATGGAATGAATGAAGCCCCCATCTAGCGGCGAGGATATGAACTGTGCCGGCTGCCGAGGCCTGACGCACTCCTCTGGGGCAATGATTAAATGAATGACAGATGAAATGAAATGATAGTGGAGAGTGTTGCTGGAATGAAATTTTGACAGGGAAAGCCGGAGTACCCGTAGAAAAACCTGTCTGCCTCCGTTTTGTCCAGCACAGATCTCAAATGGAGTGACTGGGATTTGAACCACGGACCCAGCGGTGAGAGGCCGGCGTGCTGCCGCCTAAGCCACGGAGGCTTTACTATTGCTTTTGTTATTAATGCCAATCAGTTGTATGTCTGCACAACTGATTGGCATTAATAACAAAAGCATTGACATCACCACCATAGAGCAGTGGAAGCACTGCTGGGTGGGGACAGATATAGAGGGAATTCTAAGCGGTTAAATTATTCATGAACGTAAATTTTACTTTTGTTAATATTATAGGGTTATTAAATGTTATTACAGCCAATGGCCATGTAATTTGTCCTGTGTATTGTGTAGAAGAGCAAACAACGTCCAGGGTGGATCATAACACAGCGAGTGGTTCTGCCAAATATCCATCTTACTGCAACCGCTCTGTGGGAGGCGTTTTTATGTAAGCAGTTTAGCAACAATGTTTCAAGGGTCGCGTGTCAATGAATGGAAACCAGTTGGTCAGGTTCTCTCCCTCTCCGTGACACCGGCCATTTGATGGCTGGTTGCTTCCTTAGTTTAGGGGCTGCGTGTAGCCCCGTGTACTTTGGGTGTGTCCGATAACCGGTGTTAATTGTGATGGCTGTATTAGTGTGTGTTCAAGGTCGAGCAGCAGGGGGCGGCCACGTATTAAGGGTGGGGGGAGAAGCTGTCCCAGTGGATTTACGTTCGCCGCGCTGTTAACTTCACAAGTGCAACTATTGTGAATGTGGTTTAAATATTTGTCATGATATATAATACTTTTTAGAGTTGTGTTATCCTGGAATATTTTTGTAATACCGTATATCTATTCTTTAGTCAGAAACATGCCAGTTAGAAAGATTGGTGAGAAGATCATTCACAGCCAGGCAAGAGAGCTTATTTGCAATATATGTGAATTTATGAAATGAGAAGCAGAAGAAGGGCCAATTTTATAGAAAGAAGTGCAAAAACGAGTTGCTGAAGCAACCGGAATATTCCGCAGAATTGTTCAGAGGATTTTAAAAGAAAACCAAACCAATTTGGAGGTTGAACAGTCTTTTTCAACACCGCGTAAAAACCCGCAGACAGAAATCTATTCGTCCCAAAAGCAAGAAATTTTTCTAACATTAAAATTCACCTCATTCCCTCATACTTTTACTCTTACACCATTTATTTAGCCCAAAAATACGAAAATTTACTTTCATGACATTCAGATCATTTAATAAATACGATCAATTTTTAAAGCATCATTACATGGTCATAAATAATTATTAAATATAGCATTGCTTTTCATTTTTTGCATCCCAGATTCCTGTTCTATAAATTTGCGAAGTTTCAGAATTTTATTTTCATTTCAAGTGGTCTAATTCTTGGTGTAACCGAAGTGCTCAATTGGCGCACTTACTCTGTAGTTCATTCGAAGCAGCTATAACCGTCCGGCTCCCTGTTCCCTGCTCCACAACCCCCACCACTTACGCTGCATCTTGACCTTGAAGCGTCACGACATTCCTTCTGAACTATATCTGTTTTTAATTCAAGTAAGGAGTGCAGACAATAATTTCAAGTAGTTCCTGCTTTTGCTGCCAAATACGACGATCCACGACACCTAGCTTGCGGAATTGCGTACTAGATGGCATCGCAGTCAGCACCTGGCGGCGAACGTTGGAACTAATAGAGCGTTATTTAATTATAACCTACCCCAGAGATCAGCGTTCAATCCCTGGCTCTGCCAAGAAATCCAAATCTGGTTTCAGGGCTGGAACGGGGAACACTGAGTCTCCTGAGGGAAAACTGAGAGGAACTGGATTCGGTTCCCATCTCAACCATCGTGGTAGTGATTTTCCGTATTTTCCCACTTCTAGTCACAGGAAATAACCGGAATGGCCTCGGTCGCGTCCTTCCCAATCCTCACCTGCAGGCAAAAATTCCACACACACCACAGTTGTTTCATTTGAGGGGCTTATACATCGTGATCATTTAGCTCCGTACACTTCGGTGTGTGTAGAATTTGCCTCTTTATAAGTGAGAGTGGGTTAGGACCAGCAATCTACATTTTCCAGTGTACATTGTTCAAAGACTTGTTCTATTTTGAATTCGGTTTTTTGTTTTCCGTAATGTTTGTTTATTTTTATAATTATTTTGATTAATTTAATTTTTGTTTTATTAATTTTCAGTCTTTTCAAATTTAGATGTCCACCTATAAATTTTAAATTCTATTCCATATTTGTATACATTAATCTGTGTTCAGAGGGGTAGATGACCTCGTAGTTCCACCCCTTAAGACAACAATAACTAACTAACTAACAAGCAAACAAGAATTTGTCTGATAACCTGTGTTATATTGGTGTCTGCAGAAGTGTGTGTATTTGTAATTCAAGTTGTGGCCAGCAATTGCCTGGAATAGGAGTGGGAAACTATGGAAACTCATTTTCAAGTTGGTTGTGGTGGGAATAGAACCAACCTCCTCTCAGTTCTTCCCCTCGAGATTGAGTGTACCCCGTTCCAGTCCTCAACCAGAATTAAATATCTTGGCAGAGCCGGGAATCGAACGCAGATCTCCGGGGTGACAGACGAGAAAGCCACTAGACAACAACGACCGCGTACTAATATTCCACTCGCCCTGTTATTGGTGACGCGGGCGAAGCCCACACATAACCAGGCGAGTTATATCGAACGACTGGGAATAAATGTTGTTGTGTAGGGCCAGCAGATTCGAACAGTTATTACCAACTGTAAACTTTGATATCCCCCGCCCGGATATTAAATACTTTCACCCGTTTATATCCGTCCTTTATCTGCGGGCATTCACACAACTTGGTGGACAACTTGTGATATCACATTACGGCTCAGCAGACTTACTAGTAAATAAATAAACAGATAAATAAACAAACGATTAAATAAATAAATAAACAATCCAATAAGCAAACAAATAAACAAAAAAACGAATAAATTAATTAAAAAATTAAAATTGAATAGAAAAATAAATTAACTAAATAAAATATCAATCATAAATAAGACAAATGAATAATAAAATAAATTCATACGTAAATAATTAATTAAATTAATGAAAAAGAAAGAAAGAAAGAAAGAATAAATAGATACATAAACAATTAAATAATTTAATACATAAATAAATACATAAATTAATATAAATGACGCCTACAAGCTGCATGGAGTTGGCACGCCTGGTTTTAGCTGCGGTATTTCTCGTCTCTCGACTTGTAATTGAATGTATCGGAATGCGGTGCTCATTTGTTTCAAAGGCCGATCGGATTATTTGTTTTTGATTGCACAATGGAATCAATTTAACTTGCGTGGTCGTGTGCACTCTGAACGCAATCAAATTAACCTCGAGTGTGTGTGTTTTTGAAGAGAACAAAGCTCTATTTATCTTCCACTCACAGGAGCTCACCAACTGATCGAATAATTATTGCGCATTGTTTCTGAAACTGACGGTTCGATTTAATCTGCCAAAAAACTATGTTTTGAAATTAAAATTGCACAACACAGGAGCGCCACTTGGTGTCTTCATTGCACAATGGCTGCAGTATCTCTAGCCCTCTATAGTGTGTGTCTATCCTGAAGGGAGGAAGGAAGAGAGGAAGAAGGGGTGGAAGGGAGATAGGTAAGGAGGAAGGGAGAACAGTAGGGAGGAAGGGAGAAAGATAGGAAAGAAAGGGGAAAGGTAGGGAGGAAGGGAGAAAACTAGGGAGGAAGGGAGAAAGGTAGGGAGGAAGGGAGAAAGGTGGGGAGAAAGGGAGAAAGGTAGGGAGGAAGGGAGAAAGGTAGGGAGGAAGGGAGAAAGGTAGTGAGGAAGAATAATCCAGTGCGGAACCATTTAAAGCAATCCGTGTATTCATGTGTCATAATGGATATTTTAAAGTCAATGCCAATTAATGGCCATTGGCTGCAGTTCAAATAATAATACAGTATCATTGATATTATTTGCTGATTACAAATGGCTAATGACATCAGGGAGCTTCATCCTTGACGTTGCTGAGGACCGTGAAGACAGAGTAAGAGGCCTGCACGATCTGAAACATGGAGGTTATAGATTGCTCACACTCTTGTCTAAGATCTCTATGGCAATACTTGGTTACATTAGTTAAAATGTGAGGTTGTAAGCCCTATCTCCGCCATGTTCAATTTGTCGACTTCATGTTCCTTTTTCTCATTAAGTATTTAACCTATTGAAACAAAACCTTACAGATATTTAGATCTATATTTTATCTTTAAATGCTTGTTTTTGGATATGTGTGTATTTGTACAAATACTTTTTTTTTTCAAAGATAAAATTTTTCAACTTTTTTCTCTACGAAACATAAAATATTTATTTATTTATTTATGATAAAATCACAGGAAAACATACGATCCTTAAGTTGATGATATTGAATTACTGGAAAAGTATCAGAGCGCTCTTGTTAACACTTCCTTAGAAAAAGGAACATTTGTCTCTAATAAAAACAAAAGTGAAGAAAATGCTCTTAAAGATAAGTGTCACTTTAATGTGCACCAGGCCCATATTCAAGATCATCTGGGTTGTCTTCATCTTCTCTGCCCCTCTTCTGGGTTCTTTTTAACTTCCTACCTTCTTTAGAGAAAGAAAAGAAGGAGAAAGTAAAGAAGGAGCAGGAGGAAGAGGAAAATGAGCAAGAGAAGGAGGGGAAAGAGAGGAAAGAGCAGGAGAAGAAGGAAGAGAAGAAGCAGGAGAAGGAGTAAAAGGAGGAGCAGGAGAAAGAGAAGAAAGAGCAGGAGAAGCAGCAGGAGAAGAAAGAGCAAGAGAAGCAGCAGGAGAAGAATGAGGAGTAGGAGAAAGAAATGAAGGAGATGGAGATGAAGGAGAAGTAGAAGGAGCAGGAGAAGGAGGATCAGGTGGAGGAGAAGGACAAAGAGAAGAAGGAAGAGAAGAAGCAGGAGAAGGAGTAAAAGGAGGAGCAGGAGTAAGAGAAGGATGAGGAGGATAAGAAGGACCTGGAGAAGGAGAAGGACGAGGAGTAGGAGGAGAATAAAACAGTCAGTTCTCAGGATCATATCTCCAAGGGGGCGTGGCTTCAAATGACCTAAAATAACATAAAACCTGAAATTCCACTTTTTGATCTAAAGCAGCTTACAACCTCCCGTTAATGTTTAAATATAAATAGGAAGTACAATTTGTATCCCTAGGTAGACTATAAACATTTCGTACAGTAATAGAATATTATTTATCTTCGGCCCTGACTATTACTGTATATGTCAGAAAACTGTATCATAGTGATGGTCATTATAACACTATTTTTCATTATGAAACAGTTTCTCCCTCCAATCACAGCTCAAGAAACAGTTGTTTGACCAATTAGATAAGAATAGCAACGCACCTGCGCTGAGTTCCAAGGCCTTCTAATTTAAATTTCACTGCGTTGCCTAGTGTCATAGTGGGGTAATCGAGGATGCCATGGTATTCTCTGCGTCCCATGCACTCTGCTCAGTACATAAAACTGGCGAAATCTTGACAGATATTTATGAATATTTATGTTCGAACATAAAATAGTTATCGTCGAACATAAACAGTCGTATACAACTCGCCTATAATGGTAATTAAGACACTCGTATGGAAATTATAAACATACTCGTGTCTTAATTATAGCCATTATAGGCTCGTTGCATAATGTACTATTATGCCACATTATTTTATTTTATTTTACTTTACTTTATTCCATGTTATTTTGTTTTAAATTGCTTTTCTTTGTTTATTTTGTTTTGTTTAATTTATTTTATTTACATTTTGTTTTGTTTATTTTGTTTTATTATGTTTTGTTTTAATTTGATTTTCCGGAAAACAAACACAAAACCAAAAACAAAAAACACGAAGTAAAAAGCAAAATTCAAACACAAACGCAAAAGCAGAAATAAAAAAAAGAAACACAAAGCAAAAAGCATAATTCAAAAACAAAACGAAAGCAGAAAACAAAAAACAAGAACCATAAAACAAAATTCAAAAATGCAAAAGCAGTAAACAAACACAAAACCAAGAAAGAAAAGCAAAAAGTCAAATTCAAAAGAACAAAGCAAACACAAAACCATTATAGGCTCGTTGCATAATAATATGAAATGTGTGGACATTAACGATAATGGCAATGCTTCTCTTTGTCAGGGGGAACTCAGGGGTACATTTGAAAACTGTTTGTATCTAGTCCGGCAAATATATAAGGTGCGTTCAAAAAGTAACGAGCCGGAGGCTGGAATGCGCAAACCGTTGACGACATCGGCTGATCGTGGCGTGTGTAACGAGGTGTGGTTCCGACCAGAGCGTTGAAGGTCACAGCCCGTCGCTAAAGGGCACGCGTGCACGTCATGTGACGATACAAAGCGAGCTGCAGCATGCATCAATCGTCCAACACTGCCTGTCGCATTGCAAACAGTGACATGGAGGCGTCAACCGAAGAGCAAAGAGGTGTTGTTCGGTTTCTGACAGCGGAAGGAGTAGGGGGAACGGGTGAATATCACAAGTGTACGGCGAACACTGCATGTCCCTTGCAAGGGTCAAGGCGTGGCACAAGCGCTTCAGGGAAGGACGGGTGTCGTTAGCCGATGATGCCCAGTCTGGGGCACCCCCCTGCATTACCGATGACAACGTCCAGCTGGCTGATGCACTCAGAACCCAGGATCGCCGAGTGACTGTGAACGCCATAGCCGCCGTGGTCGCTCCACGACAATGCACGACCTCATACGGCCAACACAGTCGCGGCACTCCTGCAGAAATTCAAATGGGAGGTTCTCGGCCACCCTCCATACAGTCCAGACCTCTCTCTCTGTGATTACGCCATGTTTGGCCCCTGAAAAGGGCTCTGCAGGGCCAACGATTCACCTCGGACGCCGACGTCCAGCTGTACGTGCGGAACAGGTTCACATCGCAGCCCAGGGAATTTTATGAGACAGCCATTCACCGCCTCGTGTCACAGTGGGACAAGTGCCTCAACAGCCAGGGCCAATACTTCTAACATACAGGGACTGGTTTCTGAAATTATGCCTCCGGCTCGTTACTTTTTGAACGCACCTTATAACTTCCGACTTGGAAGTTCATCGATCAGCTGGCATCAACGCTCTGTCACAACAGCTGGAGGAGATTTCGAGTAATCTTCAATTTAAATCGATCTATCGAATCAGTTTGTTTTGGTCGCCAACTCGTCACTCTGTTCTTATAAGCACGCAGGCTATTGTTTGGAGGTGGGGTAGGTTGTTATTTTGTGCGTGTGGTTAGTTTTGAAGAATGACGAAAATAAAGAACTATTTAACATCCACCCAGGCATCGACAAAGGTAAAAGTTAATGATTCCAACATAAACAATGAGGGAGAAACGCCAACAGTGTCATGTGTCAGACCTTTCAACCGCGTGTAACAGTGGGACGGAAGACATTCCCGAATGCTGGGATTTGGAGAAAAGGAGGAATTTTACAGCAAGTACGAATGGTTGGTGGTAAAAAGATTAGAAATACTGAGTGCAGTTACCACCTTGAGATGTTGACCACAAATAAATTAACCCAATGCAACTTTTCATTTAACATGTCAGCCCGAAAAGTAATAACTAGACTCTGCAAATTGCCGAAAATTGCAATATCGTGATGTTTTGTTGACTACAACTGGGAGTACCGCTTAATTGTTTTTAGAAGAAAAGCACTGGTATTAATTAATATCCGTGATGACTGATAGTTGTTGGCCACTGATTCATGGATGTTGGTGGTTTTATTTTCAAAGTATCCACGCATTATATTTTGGCTTGACAATATGCAAATTGTTTCATACGAATTACACATATAAAACAACAAGAGTTTAGTGCTTTTCAGTCGGTCAACACGAATGTACCCAAAAGAGATGGGTTATGCCCTAATCCTGAAATAAATTACATGAGATTAATAAAACACTAGGATTACCAGTTTCGATCGTCAAGCGATCATCATCAGATCCATTACACTTAGGCTACAAAATCTATGTTTGAAATACAGGTGAAAATATTTACAATATGTACAATTATTTAGTTGCAGTATTGGTACTGCAACTGCCAGTGTATGCTAAATGCAGTATATATGTTAGGTGAAATGCTAAATGGTGATAGCTATCCGGAGTTTGTACTTGCTATCACCATTTAGCATACACTGACAGTTGCAGTACCAATACTGCAACTAAATAATTGTACATATTGTAAATATTTTCACCTGTATTCTCAAACATAGATTTTGTAGCCTAAGTGTAATGGATCTGATGATGATCGCTTGACGATCGAAACTGGTCATCCTAGTGTTTTATTAATCTCATGTAATTTATTTCAGGATTAGGGCACAACCCATCTCTTTTGGGTACATTCGTGTTGACCGACTGAAAAGCACTAAACTCTTGTTTACTAAGGCATCACTGAAAATATGGCTTCAAACACCACAACATATAAAACAAGATGTTCAGTAAAGAACATACAGCCTACTTTCTCCTAAATGCATGGGTATTGTTATAAGTCTTTGTCCTATTCAAGGAGTATGATTGAATGCTGGTTGTAGCAGCTGGTTGAAATACAACGTGTTATACGGATATTGAACATGAATATGTGGTGCCATTTGCTAGTGCTACCTCTGTACAAAATTTCATTCAATTCGTTTTCACCGTGTTTGAATTGATATAGTGAATCAATTTGCACACATACATTCATTCATTCATTTATTTTCAAGGGGGTGGGGTGTCCCCCGGTGGCAAATTGGATATACATAACGAATAAATAATTATACATAACAATTCAATAACAATTATACAACAATTAAACTGGAGTATTTACGCAAATAGACAGTCTTTTCTTAAACACTCCTATATGTTTGGGAAAAGGCTCTAAGACTGCGGCAGGTACAGAGTTCCAGTTATCAATTGCACGGTTTACAAAAGGATATTTACCATAATTTGTTCGCTGTGGTCGGCCCTTAACTTTGAAAAGATGATCGCTCCTACCCATGTAAGTAGGCTTTTCCATACGTTTGCTAAGCTCACCCCATGCTGGTTGATTTGTATACGTGTTGTACATAGCGCAGAGTCTAGATTTCATCCTCCTAGCCTCAAGTGATTCCTACCCAAGTTTCTTTAACATACGGCTCACACTGCTCCTGGGATTAAAGTCTCTGAGCACAAATTTAGCGGCCTTTCTTTGTACCATTTCCAACTCATTGATGAGCCCTACTTGATATGGATCCCAAACCACCGAGGCATATTCCAGAATAGGTCTTACAAGTGACAAATAGCCTAATTCTTTAGCAGAGGTACTACTTCCTTTTAATACCCTCATTACAGAGTGCAGGGATTTGTAAGCTTTTGAAACTACACATCCTACATGACTACTCCATTTCATATCATTCCTTACGTGAACGCCCAAATATTTGCAAGAATCTTCTTCTACAAGTATTTCCGAGCCAATGTTATATTGAAAATCCTGCCTTCGCTCTTTCCCTATTTTTAAGAGACTACATTTTCTTGTGTTTATTTTCATTTTATTTTCAATCGCCCACTTATAGACCAGGTTCTGGTCCTCTTGAAGCACTGCATTGTCTTGTGAGTCATGTATCTTTCGATATATTACACAATCATCCGCAAACAATCGACAGTCACTGCGAATCCCATTTGGTAAGTCGTTTATAAACGCCAAAAATAACAAAGTTCCGATTACGCTGCCCTGAGGGATACCCGACGTTACGGTAATTTCATCCGAGAATATGCCTTCGACTTTCACTTTCTGTGAACGACCCGTCAAAAATTCTTGGATCCTTAAAATTACTCTTCTATCAATCTTCGTCGAAGCTTATTTATGGAGTAGCATGTCATGCGGCACGACATCAAATGCCTTCGCAAAATCTATAACCACGGCGTCGACTGAAACTCCATGGTCTAACGATTCGCTAATGTCTTGAATAAGTGATAGCATCTGACTCTCGCATGAGTAACCTTTCCGAAATCCATGTTGCCTATCATTAAACCATGATAATGTTTCCCACTGTTCCCTCAAGTAGTCGCAAATGAGATGCTTCATCTGTTTACAAACGATGGACGTAAGGCTAACCGGCCTGTAGTTGCCCAATTCAAGCCTGCTCCCTCCCTTAAATATTGGGACTACCGTAGCTCTTTTCCAGTCATCTGGGATTTGCGCATTGTTAATGGACACATTAAACATCACCTCCAAGTATCGTGCCACGGCCCTACCTCCTAGTTTAAGTACTTCACTAACAATATTATCAGGACCCTTTGATACATTGAAACGTAGTTTTTGTACTAGCTTTACAATTGCTGACTGGTTTATTTGGAACAGGGGAGCCCCTGATTCGTCGTTAAGGTCCAACACACAGCTATTGGATTTATTGATCACACTACCGTAAAAGACATTTAATTCATTAGCAATGGCCTGTTTCTCAGTAATTAATTTACCGTCACCGGACATTATCATCGACAAATTATTTGAATTTCCCTTTCTTCTCCTAACATAACTGTAATTTTTTTTCCACCCAACACCTCCCGAACCTAGTAAACCTTGCATATAACTGTCATGAGCAGCCCTCTTTTTTAAGACGAGCTCTCTTGATAAGGACTTGAATTTCAACATATACTTGTCGCTATCATCATGTCTTTTATTGTATAATTTCCTAATTTTCCGTTTTAGACTCCTAATTTCTCGTGTGTAATACTCAGGATCTGGGTTTTGTTTCAGCAATTTAAATGGGACAAATTTACCGACAGCGCTATTTAAAATTTTCAAAAAGTTAGTCCACATGATATTAATGTGATTTCCTTCCGATGCCCATCCTACAAATAGCTCTTTCAAATACCCCTGAAACTTGCCCTGATCCGCCCTGCGATACTGGAATATGATCGTTTTTGCTACATCAGAGTCTAATTTTGTAATGTCACCATATCTAATATTTAATTCAACCCCAGAATGGTCACTAATTCCTGGTACTTTCAGACAGTTAATATACAGCTCTACAGGCCTTACGAGATAAACATCTAAGGTATTATTGTCTCTAGTTGGGAAGTCAACTACTTGGGAAAATCCCCCCTCCCTTAAGAATTTATTTGCAGCGCTCTGAGCTTGGCCACAGCTAGTTGACTCACCAGACCAGTCTACTTTTGGGAGGTTTAAATCTCCAGCAATTATTATGCTATTTTTCATAGCATTACCCGTACAAGTTTTATCATACAGTGTTTCGAGGAGAGAAAAGTTATCCTTCGGTGCTCTATACGCCCCTATCACCTGAAGAGGGAATTTATTTTCTTTATCCGAAATTTGTACACATAACATTTCATGATCCATATCAGCCCACTTTAAGAAACTAGCTATATTTTTGCGCACACAAATAAATAGCCCACCACCTCGCTTCCCCCGATCCCTTCTGTACATTTCGTAGGCCCCTTGAATTATTTCGCTACTATTTATGTCCTCATATAACCAAGATTCAGTTGCAATGACAATGTCCGGAGAATACGTCTCTACAAGATTCCAAAATTCAATTAATTTATTTCCTAAACTCTGACAATTAACCTGCAGTAATCTTAGAGTCTTACCTCCGCAGCAAATATCTCGAAATAGCTCCTTCTGTTCCCATCGGCTGGCAACCTCTGGACCTGCTCCTCCTCACAAAAGCCGGCATGAACCGAAGACCCTGTCATGTAGGCTCCCTAGGTTAAAAGCGCCCCGTCGATTTAGATGCAGCCCGTCTCGGGCGAAGTCACGGCCACCAATCCAGCAGTCAGCTTCTACGTACACTAATCCCAGTTGTGCACATACCCAGTCCATGCGGTCATTTACAGTCTTAACTCGCCTCAACGGAACATCTCCCCGCCGAACAATGCCACTCATTATAATTTTTGCATTTCTAAACTTGCTTTTAGCTTTTCTGCCTAGTTCGTAGAGCTCCCCCATGATGTAATCGGCTGTAGCCCTCTTCTTCAAATCGTTCGTCCCAACATGTAGCAACAACACTTTAACTTTGTCACAGTCCTCTACATTTGATTCTTCCACTTGTTGGGCAAGCTGGTCAATTTTAATCCCCGGATAACACCGCACTTTCGCACCTGATTTCCTCGAGATATTCGCACTCCATCGTATCATCGAATCACCCATTATGATAACGTCATCCTCAGTTTGCTCCTGCACGCCCTCTTCCACACTGATCCCAGTAGAAAGCCGTTCAGTCACAACCTTCACCGTTTCTTCTGATTCACGAAGCTTTGCTCTAAGTTCCTGTATTATTTGATCCTTTGCTTTGATTTGCACCCTCAAACAGTCCGGCGTATCACATACTTTACAAAACCAATTTCCGACATCACAATCCTCCTTCTTGACCTTAATACAGCCGAAGTGAAACCATTTCTCACATAGTCCACACTCAACACCATTCTTCAATGGTTTACTGCACGTCGAACACTTTAAAGCTGCCACTGGATCATTTGCCTGATTCACATTTGGAGTAACAGGCCCTGGATTCACTTCCACTCCACCAATAACTAGCAATGCAGCTATCACTAGGGCTATGAACAACAAGTTGCTAGGTCCCGTACGCACACAAAAACACCGGAAATCCCGACTACCCTTCGAATACCACAGTCCGATCCTCGCCCGATAACACTCCAGAGAACAACCCATTTCAGCACACCTGAGAGCTCGGAAAAAACACGACCTTTCACTTTGACTGCCAACTGATAATGACATGGCCGCTATCTGCAAACTATTGGGCTGATGACCTTGTCGTTTGGTCAAAAGATGCTTATTACATAAGGTATATTGTTGGAAAATTTAGTAGAGATCAGATGATTAGGTTGGTCGTAATTTGATTTAAGCTTTTAACATTTGGATGACTGCCATTGCGTTTCCGTAAAGATGGCGGCGATATAAAACATGACACTAAGGTGTCCTTTGCTAGTGCTACCTCTGTACGGAATTTCGTTCAATTCGGTTTCACCGTGTTTAAATAGATAGGGGGAATCGATTTGCGCACAAACATGGCTGCTATCCTCAAATATTGGGCTGATGACCTTGTAGTTTGGTCAAAAGATTTTTCATACATAAAGGTATAATGTTGCAAAAAATGGTAGAAATCAGATGATTAGGTTGGTCGTAATTTGATTTAAGCTTTTAACATTTGGGTGGCCGCCATTACATTTCCGGAAGATGGCAGCGATATAAAACTTGACACTGAGGTGTCCTTTGCTAGTGCTACCTCTGTACCGAATTTCGTTCAATTCGGGGTCACCGTGTTCGAATTGATAGGGGGGACAGACATTCAGAGTACACACACTCACACACACACACACGCAGACTCACACACACACACACACACACACAGACAGACACACAATTTTTCGGCCTGTGTTGATATCTTAAATCTACTTTCATTTTTTGCAAAAATCGAAAGTAGGCTAATACATGGTCAGTTTGGATTAAGATTATGTACTGCATTACCAAATTGGACAGCTAACTTCAACAGAACGATCCAACTTGTAGGAGTCTTCTGGTTTATTTCAAGGTTAGACCACATCAATGTAATAGACACTGCCGTATCCCTTAAGGTTGATTTATAGTCATATTACTTCCCGTAATATTGAACCACACCGAGGGCTCGTGATATAACTGGAAGATACATCATATAGCAGCGACTATAATTGTGATATAACTGGAAGATACATCGTATAGCAGCGACTATAATCGAACCATATTTATTAACAAGCAGTCCTCCAGTTATATTCATTGTATTCTTATTGATTCATATGTTTCCTAATTCTTTTTGTGAGCTTTCTTTTTATTTAAATTTCTAATAGTGTTTGTAAGGATAAACATTTTCTCTTTTATCTTTGTAAACTTAGTTTTAAGATCATTTTAATTCAATCTCCGCTGATGAGGGTGTCATTGAACACCGAAACATGTACGTACAAGCAGTGATTAAACCACATTCTTTAGTGTTTCACAGGGCGGTTTTGAATCACGTAGTATTAATGATATGCCTTATGACTTGGGATCAGCTCAACCGTTAGCGACAAAACTTGTCGAACTTCACTGAATACTGTGTACCTGCAGATAGGTGCTCCTGGACATGACGTAGAACTTGCCAGCGGTGAACGCCAGAGGTCTCTGTGCTCGCAGGATCAGCATGAGTATTCTCTGTTTGAAGACCCGGGATCCATCCGGCCAATCACAGTGGAAGGCCGAGTTGTACACCTCAAGGCTCTGCAAGGAGTGTTCATCACAAGATTCAGTATGGAGCAGACATGGACCCTGAAGATCAACTCCAAGCAAGCGAAATGTGGACGTACAGAAGAATATCCTTACAGCCCCAGCACTTATAAACACTGTAATGCCCCTAGAGACACCGTATACCCCATAAATTACACAGAAGTCCAGCACACAAGGAGGGAACGAGTGGTGGAACATGTGAAGCAACTACCATAAACACGGGATGTAGAGTAGTCAACAAGGAACCCAAGCGAGTTTACATCAACACGAAATAACGCTGACACACATCAAACACAGCGAACGAATAAATAGACGGACAGGGGGGACATCGAGGACAGTTGCTCCATAATTGCTGCCGGTGGCCACCAAGCTCCACATCGACACATCAACTCTACACTCCGACTACGCCAGAAGTGGTCAGTTGTACTTTAAAGATAATCCTCAAATCCTCCAGACGCCAAACCCTCATAATTTGTAAATTCATTGTATTTTCGAGTTGCATTGGGTAAACACTGAAGACATCAGAATAAATTCCTGCACTTCATTCTGTCTACCTCCTCCTCCTCCTTCTTCTTCTTCTTCTTCTTCTTCTTCTCCAGCATGATTAATCCCACTTATGTGGGGTCGCTAATGCGGATATTTCTCCTCCACGTTGTTCTATCCCGGACCATTTCCTCCACAAGCCCCCGCTGTTTCATGCTTTCTTGAATGCTGTCCATCCATCGCCTTCTGGGTCGTCCTCGACTCCGTTTCCCTGGTGGAAGCATTTCCATCATCCTATTCCCCACATAACCTTGATCTCTTCTCTTAACATGGCCATACCATCTGAGCCCAGCTTCTATGACTTTCTCAGAAACTTGCACCACGTTAAGTCGTCTCCTAATCACTTCATTTCTCACTTAGTACAACCTTGTATGTCCACTTGGCCATGTCAGCATTCGCATTTCTGCCACGTCCAGTTTTTCTGCCCATCTCCTTGTTATCTGCCAGGTTTCTGCCCCGTATATCATTGCTGGTCTCACCACGGCCTTGTGTACCTTCCCTTTTAATTTTTCTGGTACCTTCTTGTCACGCAGTACACTTGATGTTTTCCTCGAGTTGAATCATCCCGACCGTATCCTGGTCTTTATTTCCTCCTCCAGTCCACCATATTGTTGGATAACTGTACCAAGATATCTGAATGAACTTACTGTTGGGATCTCTACTCCAGCGAATTTTAAACCTGTTTCAGCACTCTTCCGGCTCAGGAACTCTGTGTTACATCTGCTTATCTTCATTCCTCGGCTTTCTAGTGCTTCTCTCCATTCCTCCAACCATTTCTCTGCAAGTTCCTTCGTCTCTGCACACAGGACCACATCATCAGCGAACATCATGGACCATGGCGCTTCCTTCCTGACTGCCTATGTCAACACATCCATGACGAGTGCAAAAAGTAATGGACTGAGGACGGAACCTTGATGTACTCCTACATTCACAGGAAAGGATTCTGTATTTCCAGATATACATCTGACCATGGTTCTTCTGTCATTGTACATGTCTAGGGTCAGGCGTAAATATTTTTCTGGCACAAGTTTTTGTCGTAGGCTCCTGCATATTTCCGGTCATGGTACACTGTCGTACGCTATTTCCAGATCAATGAAGACCATCGACAAGCTCTTATTGCCTTCGATGTACTTCTACACTATTTGTCTCAAGGAAAATATGGCATCTGTTGTTCCTCTGCCGTGCACGAAACCAAACTGCTCCTTGCTAATCACCACATCCTGTCTCAGTCGCTGTTCGATCACTCTCTCCCATAATTTCATGGTGTGGCTCATCAGTTTGATTCCTCTGTAATTATTTCAAGATTGAATATCCCCTTTTCTTTTATATATTGGAATCAGCACACTCATTCTACATTCATCCGGCATTTCTTCATCGTCTAGTATGCTGTTGAATAGACCTGTGAGCCAAATCACTCCTTCATTTCCCAGAGCCTTCCAAGTTCCACCGGTACATTATCTGGTCCTACAGCCTTACCATTCTTCATTTTTTGTAATGCCTTCTCCACTTCATCTTTGGTGATATTTTGCACCATTCCCATAGATGCCTCACCTTCTTCTCCCATTGCTGTCTGATGTTCGTAATTCAGTAGTTTCTCAAAATATTCCCTCCATCTTTCTAAAATGTCAGGGTCATTCCAAAGCAATCTACCGTCTTCTGTTTTAATAGCCCTTGTCTGATATACACGTTGGCTGCTTTTCTCCCTCTCTCGTGCAATTCTAAAGACTCACTTTTGGTCTTTTTCTGTCTCAAGGTCTTCATATAAATCAGCATATGCCTCTGCTTTAGCTTTGGCCACAGCTCTCTTTGCTTTCTTCTATGCTAAATTGTACTCCTCTCTGGCATTTTTTCCCTCCATATCCCACTTCTTCTTTGTCTCCTTCTTGTCGTTGATACATTTCTGCATCTCTTCACACCACCACCATGTTTCTTTGTCAAGTTTACATTTTCCTGTACTCTGTCCCAGGAACTTAACACCTGCGTCTCGCATAATATCAGCTACATGATCCCATCCATTTTTTAGCCTACTTTTCACATTTTGCAAAAATCAGGAAAAAGTAGACTTATGAGATCGGGCAAATGTGTGTCTGTCTGTCTGTCTGTCTGTCTGTCTGTCTGTCTGCCTGTCTGTCTGTATGTATGTCCTGTCTGTCTGTCTGTCCTTCTGTCTGTCTGGCTGTGTGTGTGTCCCCCCCTATCAACTCCTAAACGGCTTCAGCAAACGAAACAAAATTTGGTAGGCGTAAAGACCTATACCTGAATATCTCACGCCCATATTTGAAAATAATGTCAGTGCTACCAACTGCTGAAAAATCACATTTGAAATTTGAGCTCCATGTTGGATATCTTGGAAGGTATAAATCGGAGCTATTTAAAAATTGGCACACGTATAGATAATAATATTGTAGTTTAATTTCCAGGAGGCCATACATGGCAGTGTTGCCAAAATGATTATAAGCCTGCTGATAGGTCCAAATTTTAAATGCATATAACTTCTACACCATCAATTGGATTTCAACCAAATTTCGTATGTGCTATGTGTACATAAACAGATATCACTGAGCGTATTCTTAAGAGCCACCAGGGCTGCCAACTGTTAATAAATGCTCTCAATTTGTTTTAATCCAAATACCCATATATCAGAAAGTATGCAAGCCGACAGTTTTAAACTATGCACACGTATAGTACCTGAAATTCTATATTAATTTGGAGTAATTTATATATGTCAGTGCTACCAACATGATTTTAAGTCTGCTGAGACCTCCAACTTTAAATTCATGTAACTTCTATACTAACTAATGGATTTCATTCAAAATTGGCACAACAATAGATCATATTATTTCAGATTATTCCTGACCAATACATGCATAGCATTGTTGCCAACATGATTTTACGCGCGCTGTTAGATCCAATGTTTAACTGCATGTAACGTCCATGCTATCCATTGGACTTCAACCAAATTTTGTATTCTGTGCCCTAAGAAATGGATCTAAGAATATATTCAGTCACCAGGGCTGCCAACTGTAGTGCTATATATGGCTACATTATGCCAGGTATACAGTATTTCGATCTAATTAGAAATCTCGATATTACCAACTTAATTTCGTCATTAATCATTGGCATGGATCTTAAAATTTAAGAAAAGTAGGCTCTTTAGTTCGTCACGGAACTTCTTGTTTTCAGTTACCACCGTCGATCGAAGATGCTCCGTGACCTCATCCACAAATTTCTTCCACAAGTCAGGTTTTTTAAGCTTCCGCCATTTTGTTTTATGTATAGATCTTCTTCATTTTGGTTTGGTGATCTGCCAACTCACTGTGAAAAATATTGGTCTATGTTGGGGTGCCTTTACTTCTCCATCTCCCCGTTACCCGCCAAGCGAGTCAGTTCCTTCAGGAAGCTCACGAGAGAGTTATAACAATATTATCCTCAGAGAAATAAGGAAGGATCCTTGAGGATACATCCTGGAGGCGGGAGAGGATAGGAAGTGACTCACCTCACGAATGATGTCGTCCCCAAACCAGCAGACCAGGAACAGTTGAGCGAACATCGTGAGCAAGTAGGTGGTGAACTTGAGAGTGGTCGCTGCGTCTTGCGCCCCCTGGAACAGTCCACACGGCAAAATAATAATCATCAGATTGAGGAAGGAAATAAATATATAAAGCGAGCGAACGATAAAAACAAACCAGAACAAGTAGTTCCGTGTAGAACTAAAGCCTATTTTCAGATATCCTACTTAGGATAATTGTCTCTATCAACATACAAAATTTCAGTTTGATTTCTGTAATAGATTCGTAGATATTGAGAACCGTCTAATATATCGGATGGTCGCCATGTTGGATTTGTATATATGTAGGTCGAAGAGTTATGTAATATTACATG
Source organism: Meconema thalassinum (assembly GCA_946902985.2). Taxonomy (NCBI): domain Eukaryota; kingdom Metazoa; phylum Arthropoda; class Insecta; order Orthoptera; family Tettigoniidae; genus Meconema; species Meconema thalassinum. The sequence goes on from OX336400.1 coordinate 25,068,607, forward strand.
AAGATGGGGTACACGAAAGGAGCCTCCCCGAAGATTGCGTTGATGATGATAATGAATGATAAGAAAAGCAATCGGGCGTACCCTGGGCAACGGCAGAGAAATAATCAACATTCTCTGACGGCTGATCCTTTCACACCAGAAACATCAACCGAGTCCTTTCCAGGGCCACTGTTAACAATTATCTCTGCAAATGTAGAGGGCATATCATCCGCCAAAGAAGAACTACTGCAAAACCTTTGTATCCAGCATGGATGCCATGTGCTATGCATACAGGAGACACATAGAAGCCATAATATGCACAGACCAAAAGTAAAGGGAATGGTCCTTGCAATAGAAAGACCTCATGATAAGTATGGAAGTGCCATATTTGTCCATCCAAATGTTCAAGTCCTCTCCACGGCACTCACGGAGGAAAATAACATTGAAGTTCTTACCCTAGAAACAGCCAACTGTACGATTTCACCTCTTTATAAACCACCTGGCGCTGATTTCATCATCACCAAACCATCCAATTTCCCAAATAAAAGCACACGGATTGTAATTGGCGATTTTAACAGCCAAAGCTGCGCATGGGGTTACGATCATGAAGATAAGAATGGAATAGCAGTGCAAGAATGGGCAGAAATAAATCACCTAACCCTGATCCATGATGGAAAACAGCCTGCATCATTCAATAGTGGTAGATGGAAACGAAGTTACAACCCTGACATCATTTTCAGTAGTAACAAAATCAGTGAACTTTGTGTAAAATCTGTCTGCTCTCCAATACCTAATACACAGCATCGGCCAATAATGTGCCAAATATTTGCTGCCGTCAGACCTCACAAAATACCATTCCGCAGGAGGTACAACTTCAAGAAAACTGACTGGTCAAAATTTGCAGATATGTTGGACAACGAAGTGTCTTATATAGAACCTACACCAGAATCCTACGACATCTTCACCACAACTGTAAAGAAGTGCTCCAGAAGGTCTATACCTCGCGGCTGCCGGAATTCATTCATCCCTGGTCTCACATCAGACGAAGTTACCCTACTAACAGAATACAGGAAGGAATTTGAAGAAAACCCATTCGGCGAATCAGCAGTAAAAGCTGGGAACAGACTCATCTCCGCCAATAGAGAAACAAAACGGGATCATTGGGTTAGAACATTAGAAAACCTGGATCTGAGAAGAGACACCCATAAGGCTTGGAGACTTTTAAGGCGTTTAAGCAATGATCCGACAAAGACCTCTGTACATTACAACATCACTGCCAACCAAATAGCTCATCAGCTTTTGATGAACGGGAAGCCCATCTATAAGCACAAAGTGCCCAGACATCAAAGAGGATTTCAATAGGAAAGTAACGATCTTACAATACTATTCACTATGGTAGAACTGGAGAAGGCTATCAAACAGACTAAAAATGGAAAATCAGCCGGCTTGGATGACATTCGGACAGAACAAATTAAGCATTTCGGCTTAGAAACAAAGGATTGGATACTCCAGCTCTGCATGAAGAATTATCAAATTCCAAAGATATGGCGGAAGAGCCGTGTGATAGCTTTGTTGAAACCTGGCAAAGAAGGGGACAGTCCAAAGAACTTCAGACCAGTTGCACTACTGTGTCACCTCTACAAACTACTAGAACGAATGATTTTGAATCGCCTTTTACCCGTAATTGATCCTCTACTCATACCTGAACAAGCTGGATTTCGTCCCGGCAAAAGCTGTACTGGGCAGTTGCTGAACCTTGCGCAATTCATAGAGGATGGTTTCGAAGCAGCTAAGGTAACTGGAGTGGCATTTGTCGATTTATCGGCAGCCTACGACACAGTTAATCATCAGATTCTATTTGCTAAGGTCTACACGCTGCTTATGAACTCCAGGCTAACCAGGTTCATTGCTACTCTCCTGCAGAATCGGAGATATTTTGTGGACTTCCAGGGGCAACGCAGCCGTTGGAGACTACAGAAGAATGGCCTACCCCTAGGACGTGTTCTCGCTCCATTTCTGTTCAACGTGTATACAAATGACCAGCCGATAGCTCCCAACACCAGGAGTTTCTTGTACGCTGACGATCTCGCTCTTGCTACACAGTGTAAGGATTTTGAATCAGTGGAGAACAACCACACAAGTGCCCTTAAGGATCTGTCCAAATATTGTATCGTAAAACAACTGAAACCAAATCCTTCCAAGACACAAGTATGTGCCTTTCACATGAGAAACAGGGAAGACTTTCGTAAACTGAAGGTAATATGGTCAGGAGTTGAACTGGAACACTGTTACACTCCAAAATTTCTAGGAGTGACACTGGACAGAGCTCTTATCTACAAGAAACACTGTTTGAACACCAAGTCAAAAGTTCACACTAGGAATAATCTTCTGAGGAAACTGGCCGGATCACAATGGGGTAGCCAACCTGACACTATTCGAACATCTGCAATGGCATTGTGTTATTCCGCTGCAGAGTACGCCTGCCCGGTTTGGTATAACTCAACTCATGCTGAACAGGTAGACGTAGCTCTCAATGAAACGTGTAGAACTATAACTGGATGCTTAAGATCAACACCAACAGAATGCCTCTACCAGCTTGCAGGAATAGCACCACCCTCTATTCGACGAGAAGTAGCTGCAAACAAGGAAAGGAAGAAAGTTGTCCAGGAAGCAACCCATCCTCTACATGGGCATGAACTACATGCTCTGAGGCTGAAGTCTAGGAAGAGTTTCCTAAGAACATCCAAAGAATTGAAGACTACATGTGAAAAAGCCAGGCTAGAATTCTGGAAAGCTAAGAAATCTCCTCTCCTGGGCTGGAATAGGATAGCCGAAATTTTACCTCCTGATCATGATCAAGATTGGGTAACATGGAAATCCTTGAATAGATTAAGATCAGGAGTGGGCAGATCTAAGATCAATCTTGCAAAGTGGGGCTACATTAAGGAAGATGGCATACGGTGTGACTGTGGAGAAGATCAGACTGTGAAACATATGCTTCAGTGTAGACTGTGCCCGACCTCCTGCACAGAAGATGAACTTTATGAAGCAGCACGGAATGCAGTGGAAGTGGCCAAGTATTGGTCAAATATTATATAATGTTTGTAGTCATAGTATTTGTATCTGTGTTTAATTTGATGTTTTCTGACTCGAGAATAATAATAATAATAATAATAATAACATGAAGATTATTGTGTACGTGTAATATTCAAACTTCAATCGCATGATTAAGACACAAGAAGTGAAAACAAGATTTTAAAATTTCGCACAGCTGCCATCTTGTGGTTATGAAAACAATTGAAATTAATTAGATGCCTGTGGATTAACATTAATTTGTATAAGCATTTACCGTACTGCACTCGGATGGTGAAAGCGCCAGAAACATCCATTTAAATATTTATAATTCGCGTCGCCGCCATGTTAGATTTGTGCTCACCAGGTTATTGAAAGTCCTATAGGTAAACTTATGTTCATAGCCTCTATGAATATATAAACATTCAGTTTGATTACTGTAAACGATTCGTAGATATTGAGAACCGTCTAAATATTTCGGATGGTTGCCAAGTTGGGTTGTTATACTGTATGTTTAGGGCATAGAGTATGTAGCATTAAAGGAAAACTATTTCAAAGGTCCTTTATTCAAACTTTCACTTTGACCGCATGATTACGACACCAGAAATGAAACTTAATTTTAATATTTCGCACAGTCGCCATCTTGAAGTTTTATAAACAATTGAACTAAATTAGATGCCAGTGCATTGCTATATGTATAAACATTTACTGTACAATATTTCACTGCGCTCAGATGGTTCATCGTTAGAAAAGTCTATTAAAATGTATCACATTCGCTTGGCCGCCATGTTCATTTTGTACTCCAGGTTTTTGAAACAAACATATATGATTTTTTAGTAGGGCCCTTTATCACGGTACAAAATTTCATGGTGATATCAGTAATAGTTTCGGATATATGGAATGTCGGTGAAATATTTTGCACAGCCGCCATATTGAGGTTATGTATACAATTGAACTAAATTAGATGTCAGTGCATTTCAGTGTGTATAAACATTTCCTGTACCAAGTTTAATTGCGTTTGGATAGTTAAATCGCGAGAAAAGTCTATTTAAATGTATCAACTTCGCTTGGCCGCCATGTTGGTGTTGTAGTTACCAGGTTTATGAGAGTCTCATAGGTGAACTTGAATAGTGCCCTTTATCACCGAAAAGTGCAGGGTGATATCGGTAATAGTTTCGGAGATATTGAATGCTGATGAAATATTTCGCACAACCACCATGTTGGATTGGTGAGACGTGATAAAATTCTAAGGCCACGGTCGGGGTCAGCCAAAATGATGCTATGACCTTACCGAACTTCATTGAAATCACTTCAGCCGTTTAGAAGTTATTAGAGAGGGGCACACACACATACGCACGCACGCGGATAAAAAGTGATCTCATAGGCCTATTTTTAGCCTATTTTCAATTTTGAAAAAATAGGCTTATGAGATCACCTTTTGTCCGTGTGTGCGTGTGTGTGTGTGTGTGTGTGTGTGTGTGGTGTGTGTGTGTGTGTGTGTGTGTGTGTCCCTAATAAAATCTAAACGGCTGGAGCGATTTCAATGAAACTCAGTAAGTTCATAGCACTATTCCCGGCGACCTCGACGGTGCCCTTCAAATTTTGTTACGTCTCACCAATCCAACATGGCGGCTGTGCGAAATATTTCACTAGCATTCAATATCTCCGAAACTATTACCGATATCGCCCTGAAATTGTGTACGGTGATAAAGGGCACTACTAGAAGTTCGCCTATGAGACTTTCAAAAACTGGTGACTACAAAACCAACATGGCGGTCAATCGAAATTGAGACTTTTAAATGGACATTTCTCGCGATTTAACTCTCCAAACGTAATGAAACTTAGTAGAGCAAATGTTTATACACATTGTAATGCACTGGAGTCTAATTTAGCTCAATTGTTTACATAAGCTCAAAATGGCGGCTGTGCGGAATATTTCACTGACATTCTATATCTCCGAAACTATTACAGATATCATCATGCAAATTTGTACGGTGATAAAGGGTACTGATACAAGTTTACCTATGTATATTTCATAAACCTGTATAGTACAAAACGAACATGGCGACCAAGCGAATTTGAAATATTTTAATAGACTTTTCTCGTGATTTAACTCTCTGAGCGCAGTGAAATGTGGTACAGTAAATGATTTTGCAGATTGTAATGCACTGCCATCTAATTTAATTCAATTGTTTACATAACCTCAAGATGGCGGCTGTGCGAAATTTTAAAATTAAAATTTTATTCTTGTGTCGTAATCATGCGATCGAAGTGAAAGTTTGAATAATGAAGCTAGGCAATAATTGTCCTTGAATGGTACATAACTCTATGGCCTATACATATAACAATCCTAAATGGCGAGCTTCCGAAATATTTAGACGGTTCTCAATATCTATGAATCTTTTACAGCAATCAAACTGTTTTTTTTAATGTTCATAGAGACTATGAACATATGTTCACCTATAGGACTTTCAGTAACATGGCGGCGACGCGAAGTAAAAATATTTAAATGGGCGTTTCTCGCGAATTAACTATCCGAGTGCCGTGAAACGTTGCACGTTAAATGCTTATGCAAATGTTGATCCACTGGCGTGTAATTTATTTCAATTGTTTGCATAATCACAAGATGGCTGGTGTGCGAAATTATAAAATCTCGTTTTTACTTTTTGTGCCAAATCTTGACTGGTTTTCCTGCAAATATGATATAATGAATATTTTCACACAAAGCAACGACATCTTGAAGATGATGTACTGTAGGTTGGCAATATATGGTTTTCATCACAAGCTATGTACTCGACAGGGCTAACATGAACCGTCTGAGCAGTGCGTTAGTAAGCTGTGTGAAGGTCATTGCGAGCGATATCATTTCAACAAATGCAGATTCCACATAGCTACATGGCCGACAGTACCTCGAGTGCTTACATTAAATAAGAATACAGCAAAAGTATGAAGATTTAATAAATCTTAATTGTTTTCAGCAAATATGGTATAATGAATATTTTCACACCAAAGAACGACAATTGGATGATGATTTATTGTAGGAATATCTTAAATGGGGCCTGCAAACCTTGAATTAAACCGTATGCGTTATACATTCTACATAGCCACATGGCCCACAGTACGTCTTGGTATCAATCTCCGCCACCGCGCGCGCACATTGTTTCCATCCCATCCATTCCCGTTTCGTTGCTTCCGTCCCATCCATTTCCGTTTCATTTTTCAAAATCACCCCAACAAAAAATATACAGTTACCGAGTGGAAAGATGTTACACATAAAAAGAAAACAACACACAAACATATAAACACAAAGAAAACAGGACTCTGGTGATTGAGCAAAACAACCTAAGAGATGTAGAGTTTATCAAATGGATAATGTAGTCTATTTGTGTGGCCGAAACTTAGGGATCACTGAATGTTACTCACCACTACAACAGAGAACAGAGTGAGACAGATGACGCACATGCTGGTGACCACTTGGCATAACAGTGAGATGGAGATGATGTCCTGGAGTTCCTTCACACAGCTGGAACATAGATACAGCAAGTCACAAAGGAAACGAGGACTGGACTCACTCTCCTCCAAGAAACACCGCTCTACCACAACCTTACAAACCGCTACAATGCCCAACACGTGCTAGGCGAACCATTCGTCCCAGCTAAGGAAATGCAGAATGTTTGCTAGCATGTGTGTGTTTAGCGGAGAAAATAATTTCGTCATGAATTTTTGGGAGGAACATTCAGATCCACCGCGGGTAACATTTGTTACTTTTGTTATGTTGCACAACCTGGTGCAAACACTATAGTCCGGGACAGCTTAAATAAGTTACTAGACCAAAAACGTGTAGCCAACATTAACAGTCGTCCCCTACTGTATATCTACGTAAATGTTGGTTTATGCTTGAATTTCTTAAAGTTAAGTTGTTTTCATATGCCAGCACATTGTCGCCAACCCTGCTTAAAATCTCGCCATCTCCAAAGACCATAATACCACTAAAATTTCTTACCACACAGTTGCCGACATTCTTCTGGTGGTAACTCCCAGAATGCATTTTCCACACAGTCTCCCAACATTATAATTACGACTTTCACTAATGACTATTATTTGAATAATTTCACGGTTTTCTTTGGAATTTCAAGTCTACTGAAGTTAAAACAAGTTGTACAAGATATGTACTACTAATATACATCGATTAAAACAGTTTTTACAATTATTATAGACTCTTGATTATGGAATATGTGCGTGTTCATATCCACTCGTCTGAGATGTTTGGAAGCTTTTATTTAATTGTTTTTTGGATAAATGCTTATTTAGATTTCATCATGACGCCTAAAAAATACGATAACAAGATTGGAGAAACTCTACGAAGATCACTTGCCAATCAACTACGGTTTGAGTAAGTAGCATAGGACCTAGACCTACATAATTAAAAGTACAAAGTTATTTAATCGTTGTTTTATTATTTATTTTTATATTCAGTCAGAGTACAAATAACGTAACAGAAAACCTTAATGGACTTTGGAAATTTTGAAATAGTCTTCTGACTGCATTTTTCGTATATACAAACCAAACATAACCTAAAATATAGCCTTTGTAAGTTCACTCCCAGGAACATATACTTAGGTTCAATTCGCCTTCTAATATTGTAATGTATCTTATTCTCGACTTCCAAGTGCCGTCAGACATAATATTATAATACATTGCATATGTTACTCGTAAGCTTGGAAGTAGCCTATGAATCACACTCGGCTAGTGGTAGTGTCAATGTATTAGTGATTATTTATGGTATTTAGTTGGCTACTGACCTTTAGCCTACATAGTAGCAGGCAGGTAAAATATTTATATTAGACCTATTTTTATTTGAATCAGTCATGGTTGCGACAGATTAGTGTGGTAGCCTTCCACGAACTTCAAGGTTTGAGGAACATGAATCATCATTCTGAAGAGCCATATGCACTGCGCTTGAGTCACAGATGCAAATTTTCAGAGAATACCAACAATATCTCTTGGCTCTCTTTTAGTTCTCGACATAAGTTACTGGACGACTGAATGTCTGGGTGAAAATAATTGATGTACATAAGTTGGGTGAGACAAATTCACTGTTCGCTACTTGGTTAGATGACACAGTTCGTGCGAAGCCACTGGTTGCAATACGTTATAAATATTCCTCGCAACTATAGCCTAGGCTACTTGTATTATTAATTCTGAATGAAAGTAGAACGCGGCCTATACATTTGCATCGGATATGAATGTGACTTTTACATACCTTGTGTCCTTGTTTCATCTTCTGGGCGATATTACATATTGAAATTAGGAACCCTGGTCTCTACTGCACTTCATATATGTGCATAAGTACATAAATATGCGTTTTTATTTATTGCTCTTTAAAAAACGGCTGCCATGTTCCAACAGTGCTTGCATCTCGTTCAACTGTCAACAAGGCGCACTCTAGCGGCACACACCGATGCGCACACATTGTTACCAACATGTGGGATACAAAATCGGCTTCCTTTGGTCATAAATGAATATTTTTTCTAAAATAACCTCCCTCTCGAGATTACCCGTTATATCCGAGAATCGGGGACTTTGTTTTATACTATGCAGAGATGTGCTCCGAAAAATTTAGGCACTTAGATTTTTAGAAACCATTTGAGTAGACCTAACACTTTCATAATAATGTTATTAATATTACGATCAAGTAGAAATGAGCGGATGTGTGGTGGACGTAAGCACATTGTAGGTGTAGCCAGCATCATTCGTGGCAACGCTGCCTACAGTTTAATGCTTATCCGCCGAACTGTCAGAACACATCTCTGAAAAATACAACTCTAGAATAGACGACAGTCTGGACGAAATCATTGGCCGTGACTGTGTGGATGGAATTGCTGCTTTTAATACAAGCAAGGGGGTCTGGGGTGTAAGCCCCAGGTTAGGTTTTTATGTAAAGCCTTATTCCGCGTTCACCACGCTTGAACTAAGAGGCAAGACCAGTGCTAAACATAATATTGGCACTGCTGAAAAATGGAATAACACCCTTTAGCGATAAAATGTTCAACTCTTGTATCTTAGTCACATTACATAAGTTACTGTAGACAATTTTCCAGATTTTGATGGAGGTTGACTCGTATATTCCGCTCTCGTAACTAAAATATCTCTACTTTCCACAGAAAATTGTTTTTTGTTGGTACCTTCTCGTCCCATCTGCTAGGTAACTTCCTAGCGCATGCGTTTTGTCAAAGCTACGGACGTAGTCTAAATCCTGCGATCCGAGAATGTATTTCCTCGGCAGTTTATCTCCTTAAGGGTCTGTTTTTCAATCGCTAGGCAAAGTTTAGAGTACGTACTCCCAGCATCAAACGCCATATTGTATTTTTCAATAACTATGCAGCGCTGCCAAGGGAATTAATGTGGTGGTCATATTTACTCGGTGCTATTTGTGCTGAATAAGCATTAAACCTTCGGAGTAGTGACACTCCGTAGTTGCTTGTTGGATTTCTCCTACCAGCTGTGAACATCATGGATTTGTATGTTAATTGCAAGAATCTTTATTTCATGGCTTGTTTTCATTTATCGAAAAGTGCTGTGTTGGCTGACCAATAATTGTTAGGTCGTTAGGCCATACAAACACCACCCCTGGTTTTTGTCACGCACAGTGGGGGTAGACACGCATCAATAATTTTCATCCAAACCAATGGTTTGTACCTAGACCAATAATTTTTGCCAGTGAGGCGCTGGTTTTGCCGGTTAGTTCGAAACATGAAATCCTTGCGATCAGCGTTCATTACAGTGGTAAATACTGTTCTACAAACAAAACAAACCTAACCTGGGGCTTATGCCCAGACCCCCTTGCTTGTAGTGCAATCGGTAATTTTCGTCCAGACAGTCGTCTAAACAAGTAGCGACCAATGGTTTCGTCCAGTCGTCTAACCAAGAAGAGCTCGTTTATTTCTTTTTCTCACATAATTACAACATTACATGTGTCGTCTAATGTAGGCCTATTTTGTATCAGATATGTTGGTAACTAATGACGTCAATGTGATCGCTCACTGCGGCGGTTTCTCATACTAAATATGCTGTCGAACATGGCTGCGGTTCTTAAATATAAAATAAATAAAAACACATATTAAAGTGTTTTAGCACATATATCCGGTGCATAAGTGATCAAGGTTAGTAGTTACAATTGATAATGCCCCCCCCCCCCGCCCCCCGCCAAAATATGAAATAATGTATGAAAATGATATATTATCAAAGTGAAAGCGAAAAGGAAAAGAGTGATACGTGGTACAGAATTAATCTGAAATTTCACTACAGTATATGTCGTTTTATAAAAGGGCATAGCGGGTGGGTTACAGACAGCTAAGAAGAAAGCATCTATTAGGACATCACTTCCATAATTATTATTCATCATTACACTAGGTATTTAGGCTAATTTAAGTTTTCTACTTGGTTCATCACACATGAAGTGTTACCTCTATTACGTATGTCGTTTTGCCTTGAAGATTTTTGCTTGAAGACGGGCTATTATTTTATTTTAGAATATGCACTAAAAAAATTAAGCACTTTGATTTTTAGAAACCATTTGAATATCCCTATCATAATAATCCCATTATTATTATGATCATGTAGAAATGAGCAGAAGTGTAGAGGACGTACGAACATAGTAGGCATAGCCAGCAGCATTCGCGACAACACTGCCATCAGTTCAATTCCCTCTCATATATTCCGCTCTCGCAAGTTAAATATCTCAGCTCTCCACAGAAAATTGTTTTGTGTTATTATCTTATAATTATAATTTTCGAGATATTACTCCGTCAAAAAGGCTTGCCTTTCAACACCTGTATTTAACTCGTCAATTTGTGAATGAATTCAGTGAATTTTCTGCAAGTGGCTTTTAATGTGCCAGGTGACGAGAGGTCAGGAGAGTAATCTACCAACCATCTCGCGCTGTGCGGCTAGCAATTTTTGGCAGTTGGTCCTGCTCGCTGTATGTTCTCCCAACACTCACTGACAAATAACGGTGGATTTGCCGGCTCGTGGACAAGCTCTCATATGAAATAATGTATCACTACCGTTCCGACCAACGGCGAACGGCAGAAATTCTTGTCGTGGACAAGGGGCCTCATGAGTTCGGTTGCATAGGCTAAGAGAAGCAAAGCCGATTTCTAGATTCAGTGTTGAACGATTTCAAAGCGAGAGGAGTCCACAGTGCTAACTGCTAACAGGGAACATTGCAGGCAACTTATTAGCACAGACTAGACTAAACGCTGAAAGGCAAATGAGTCTGCAATGAAAATGTATGTGTGGACTAAAATTAGGAAGGAGGGGGTCGTGGCCTTAAATTAGTAACATCCCAGTATTTTCACTTGTAAAGTGACTGAGATGAGAATTGGACCCACCTCAGTTTTGCCTCAAGAGGCTGACTGTACACCGTTCCAGTCCTCAGGCCAGTACCCAGACAACCCATAATGCTAGCCACTACACCAAGTGGTGGTGGACATTACACATACCTTATTTATTATTTATTTAGCTTATGGCTAGAGATACAGTGGAATTTATACACGTATATCCAAATTCTGGATATAGTCAATAGTCACGAGAGCAAAGTTACTTCTTCTTCTTCTTCTTCTTCTTCTTCTTCTTCTGCATCTCCTTCTTCTCTTGCTGTTCTGTAGCACCACAGTCACACTTGTACTGGAAGGCTGCACAGTTCCCATGGTTGGTTCGTATCCTGTTCAATGTGGACCATAGTCTACGAGGGAGGTTGAAACCAGGGTGTGGCGTCTTCTTCACAGGAGGCATTGTTGGGCAACATTTGTTGTTGAGTCTCTTCTGCCACCCAACAAAAGTTTGGTCTTTGCTGTTCCTCAAGTTCATGGCATCTCTTGTTGATGGTTTTCTGGAATGCATGCGACACCTGGAGGCACTGAATGCAATATCTCGCGAACCAATGGTCGGATTTGGACGTGCGAGGTATCAAATGACTCGGGGTGACACCCCCTTTTGAATTTATCATTTATGTCGTAAATTTTGACAAAGGGCCTAACTAATCGGCAGTCCTGGATTGTTCATTATGTTATTGAATTCTCTTAGGAGAACATCTTTACGTCTGAGATCCGGAGGGGGAATATGACTTAGCACTGGTAGCCAAAGTGTGGGAGTAGATTTGATTGTGCCAGTGATGAGACGTATTTTGCTGTTCAGTTGGGTATCTACAATATTTGTGTGAACACATACCTGATAATATCCTGATGATGCTTGATGCAGCCTGAAAGTGCCACGTCAATTGTTCCTTGTGCGTCCTCAGAAACATCTCCTCTGCTGTCGTTATCCTCGAACCAAGGATGACTTGCTTCGCCTCCCAGCACCATCTTACGCACGTTCTTGATGGACAAGTTGAGAATCCTCAGCTGAGCCGTGATGTAGATGAACATGGTTACGTACAAGGTGTCTGTGCAAGAGGTGCACACGCAGCCAATGTGGATGCTGAGTATTTGAAAAGCGTAAGCCATCTTGTATCCAGGATCCTTGCTAATATCGAAAGGGAACCAAGAGTCTGCCGGGAGAGCTTGCGGTGCGACACAGTCATCTGAGCCGTTCTCAACATTGCTCCTGAAATTCGACATGTCAAGGTTACTGCCGGTTTGTCCATCTTTAAGGGCGCTCATTCACCGCTTGTGGGAGATTTTGTACACAGTTACGAATTAAATCATAGCTTCACTAATATGCAACATAGAATTATGGGAGCTTACAACGTTAAGGTCAATACATAGGGCTTTTATTCTATATACAGGGTCATCGGAAGAGGTTGCAGCAATTTCAAAAACTCATATCTCAGGAACTATTTGAGATATTAAAACGAGTATTTTTTTGTCACATTCGCCGTCTCAACATTTATTTTTCATTCTAAGGTAGGGGGCCCATATATCGCCTACGTTCCTAATATCGCATACCAGGGTTGCACCCTGATGAGTGCTGCTAGCCAGTGACCAATACCGGAACTACTTGTGTGTGAAAGCCAGACGCAGCTGTGTTTCTTTTTCTTTTTTCTGTGAATTTGTGCTGATTTTTGAGGACGGCGAGTTAGTAAACATGTTTCATTACTTTTAGTGTAATAGATAAGGTTCAACTGATATTGTTTTATCATCTGAGGCATTGATAGTAACTGTTATTGGCTACATTTAGGGGTAGTTAGTTTCGAGGTTTGCAATCCGATTCTGAGGTTAGAGGCCGCCATCATTGAGACATAGGTAGTTCCCAATATCACCCACTAGGACGCCTAGGACGATATTAGGAACACTTTCTAACTGGATTTCGTTTTCTTTCAGATATCACATAGAAAGACATGGACAGGGTTAAAATGGAGGCGGTAACAGCAGTATGGAATAAAGAGATGGGGCTCTTAAAAGCATCGAAAGCTTTTCATGTACCTAGATGTACCACTACACAAAACGTTCATGAAGGTCTTCAAAACCTACTACGCTCAAGAAATTCAAAATTGGCTGGCGATGCAACCTTTCCGAGCTCTAACAGATTTTCAAGTAGCAGCACTGGTAGGAGAGGACTACATAAGAACAGCTACAATGGGAGTTGCTATGCAGTTTTTTTGTGCATTTTGATTTTGTGTTCTTAAAGGTCGAAAAGACTATCTTATATCATTTTTACTTTTGTGTTATATTAATTTTCACAATAAATATATAAACTATCATTTGTAACATAAAATACTTCATTTAATCCCAATTTAGATGTAGGCGATATTAGGAACATATAGTGGGCGATATTGGCAACACTCACTCACTCACTCACTCCGTTGGCTTTTCTGGGACGTGACGATCCCGTGCCGCTCTCACTATCTGCCTCCATTTCCTCCTATCCAGCGCAGTATTCTCCCATACAGTAATACCCATTTGTCTGCAGTCAGAGGTCACCTCATCTTGCCATCTACTCCTAGGTCTTCCAGGGGGTCTTGAGCCTTCGATCTTCTTCTCATACACCTGGCGAACTATTCTGGCAGCGTCCATTCTGATAACATGCCCTGCCCATTGCAGCCGTTTCGCTTTCATGACGTCCACTACTCTGGGTTGATTAGCCAACTTGTACAGCTCATGATTTGATCTGAGAACCCATCTTTGTGTTTCCTGGTCAAAGATGGGGCCGAAAATTTTTCTATATATCTTGTTTTCGAAGACTGTAAGTTGGCGTTCTTCCCTTTTGGTCACACTCCATGTTTCGGCTCCGTATAGCAGTACCGGCCTGATGATCGTGTTGTATAGTTTTAGTTTTGTTTTTCTGGTCAAAAGTTTGGAGGAAAGTAATTTATGCAGGGAAAAGTAAACTTTGTTTGCATTCCGTAATCTAATTTGGTGTTCAACTTGTCTTCTATTGCAGTCATTTATATTTACCCCAAGGTATTTGAAGTTTGGCGTGTTCTTAAAGGTAAAATTGCCTATATGAAGGTTGTTGCGTTGGTCTGTAGTCATGTTTTCTCTCTGTATGATCATGTATTCTGTCTTCTCTTCATTAATCTTTAGACCTATTTTTGCAGCAGTTTCATTTAATTTCCTGAATAAAGCTTCAATTTCTCCTCCATTATTTCCTATTAATACAATGTCATCTGCATATGCCAGGATGTTGTGTTTGTTATCTGCTAGGTCTCCAGTTGCAGCTTCTTTGGTTTCCCGAATTACTTTTTCCAGAACGATGTTGAAGAGAAGTGGGGAGAGCGCATCACCTTGTTTTAGTCCTGTTCTGTTTTCAAAACCGTCTGATACGGATCCACAGTGTGTCACTTTGCTCACTGTCTCCTCCATACACACTTTGACCAGGTTGATGAGTTTCTGTGGGATTCCGTATTCTGCCATAATTTCCCACACCGTTTCTCTGTGGACTGAGTCATAGGCCTTTTGGAAGTCAATAAATAGGTAATGGACGTTTTTGTTATATTCCCAAACTTTTTCATTGATTGTCTTAATACAAAATATGTGGTCTGTTGTTGATCTGTTTTTACGGAAACCATTCTGATAGTCTCCTATTATATCTTCGGTGTATGGAATTAGACGTTGTAATATTATGTGCGACAGTAATTTGTAAGCTTTGACAAGTAGGGATATTCCTCTGTAATTTCCGCAGTTATGTTTATCTCCTTTCTTATGTATTGGAACAATAATTGCTTCCTTCCATTCATCCAGTATTTGTTCCTCGCGCCATATTTTCAGGATAAGTTTATGCAGTTTTTCATGAAGCTTCTCACCCCCATATTTCAGCAATTCAACTGGTATACCGTCAGATCCAGCAGCTTTGTGGTTTTTCAGTTTCTTCAGACTGCTGGTTACCTCTTCATACGAAGGATCATTTATGAAAGGTTCTACCGTTGAAAGAGTGGTTCTCTCCAATTTGTTGTCTGGTTCAGGGCAGTTCAGTAAGTGGTCAAAGTACTCTTTCCAAGCCTGTAATATGTGGGTTGTTCCTGCAATGATGTTACCATTGTTGTCGTGGAGAACTGCTGATCGCGGTTGGTAACCTTTCTTAATGTTATTCACCGTCCCATATACTTTACGGATGTTGTTCTCCTTCTGGTCATTCTCAATACTCTCTAACATATGTTCTTGTACAGTTATTTTTAATCGAAAAAATTACACGGTCGCAAACAACATAATGTGTTTGTGTTGTAAATCAGTTTATTCTTACATAACATTCTAGACGACAGATTAAAACTTATTTGAGAAAAATAGCACATGGATTAATACTCTGATATAAAAAAAACTGCTTAAGTGGGCGATATTTGGGCCCCCTACCTTATATAATGTTTCTATGTTTGACACTGGACTAAAGCAAGGAAGTGTGTTGTCATCATTATTGTTCGTAATGGTGATGGATGACATCTTGAAAGCATCAATGAAAGACTCTAGTAGGGCAAAGATGAAGGTAATGTTGTTTGCAGACGATGTTGTGATCTGGGGAGAGGATGAGATGAAGGTACAAGAACAGTTAGACGTAATAAATGAAAATATTGAGCAATGGGCATTGAAGATAAGTGTGGAGAAGAGTAAAACAGTGGTCATGAGTAGAGATAAGAAAGAAGGAAAGGGAGTAATCAAAGTAGGAGATAAGGAATAAATTGGAAGTAGTAAAACACTTCAAATAGTTGGCAAGTGAACTGACTGAAGATGGAAGATTAGATTTGGAAATTAGCAGAATAATACAACTCGGGAGTGCTTTCTACCAACAGGTACGGGGACTAATATGGAACAAGGATATACCAATTAAGGCTAAATAAGTTATGTACAAAGCATATTATGTTCCTATAATGACATATGCAGCAGAAACTTGGACAATGACTAAGAGGGATGAGAGCAGAGTACACAAGCAGCTGAGATGAGATTCCTGAGAAGTATGGTCCAGAAAACGAGGAGGGACCGAACGAGAAATGAAGATATACGGAAAGAACTGGGAGTACAGAAACTAAATGACACACTCGAGCAAAACAGATTGATATGGTTTGGACATGTCAAACGAATGAATGAAGTAAGGCTATCAAGACGAGCACTGGAACGACGGATGACAGGGAAGAGAGGACGAGGAAGACCAAGAATGCGTTGGATGGATTCGGTGGAGAATAGTATTAGAAAATGGAACCTGGATTGGAACACCGTGTCGGAAGAGGAATGGTGGAACGACAGAACAAAGTGGAGAGGAACCATATTTGCCCCCACTCAGTGTCAGCTGGAAAAGGGGAAATGAAGATGATGATGATGTTTCTATGTGCGCTCGACTGTATCGTCACTCGTTCTAGAGCAGGGCCATCCAGTCATTGCGCTAGGAGAACACTAGGCAGTCAGACTAGCGCTCCTTCCCCTACCACCACTACACTGTGGCAGCGAGGAGATCTGAGACAGACAGACGATACTAGGGCTGCGCTGACCAGATGCGAACAGTCGTGCGGCCGACGGTCTTTGTGGGTTTGTTGACATATTGATAGAGCTGTATCCCCATAAAATATATCGCATATACAAATCGAATGGCACTCCGATATATGGAATGTGCAGGAAACGAACGCAAGTGTTAAGGAAAGGATATTGTGACTTATTCCCAACTGAAATGTGAACATATTGGAGAGGAGAATTCAACAACATTTTATCAATATGAACAGATAGTAGACTACAGACCTTGAGTGAATTTTTTCTCCGTCGTTTTTACGAGCTTTTAGTTTTGGAGAAAACAATCTTCCCCAAACTGGGTGCAATATTTCTGGACACAGCTATTCGTAAACTATTGCGCATGTTTCTCTCGCTCATCGTTGCACGATGTTTACTCTTGGTAAGCTTAAGAACCGAATGCAAATGGTCACAAATATACTTTGAGCAAACATTGCTCACTTCGGCGCGGCGGACAGAACGCACGCTCAACCAGCCAAGCTCCTCCCGCCACTACCTTCCATCAAAGCGCTCGGAGCACTGGCTTAGAGTGCGGTCGGAGCGCTAGCGCTGTGTGGATGGTCCTGTTCTTGGGCGTCCGGGGGACTACTTCACGTCAACGCTGCCAGTTTCCTGAAACCGTTCATACCACAGTCTAATGCATGAGGGGGCTCCCTATCATAAACTCGTCGGAAAGTGCGCAGAACAGTAATAACACACAACACACACAGTGCTTTCTGCTGAACTGTCGCCATTGCAATCACACTCACTACTAAAACAGTGGCATGGCAGCTTCCTGTCGCGCACTCAATCTGCGCATCGGCTGAAGGTCACGGGCGGAGTACAGTCACATCTAAAACTAAAACCCGACGAGTTTCAGATTAGTTTTCAGGTCGAATTATTAACTTATCTCATTTACAACGGGAGATATGATTTCTTGAAATTGCTGCACCGTATTTCTATGACCCAGTATGAAGGCGAACATTATATAAAGTATTGCGTGATTTATTGATAGGACAATATTTGTGATTTTTAAACATCATGAATCACAACAGACATGATTTAACAAGTAATACCAGTCAGAACGGAATTACTTTTATTTTCACATAAAGAAAATACATGAATACCGAGGATGAACCAACATTAATGCTATATTGTCAATAGCATGTTTTTTTATATTTAATTTTTCTTTCAAAAATAGTTTTTTTTGTGTTAAATTTTCCAAGTAGGCTATATCTTAATTGTTTTTAACCTACTTTTCACATTTTGCAAAAATGAGGAAAAAGTAGACTTATGAGATCGATCCGGGAAAATGTGTGTCTATCCTTCTGTCTGTCTGTCTGTCTGCCCGTCTGTCTGGCTGTGTGTGTCCCCCCCCCCTATCAACTCCTAAACGGCTGGAGCAATCGAAACCAAATTTAGTATGAGTAAAGATGAATACCGGAATATCTCAAGCCCATATTTGAAAATGATGTCAGTGCTACCAACTGATCAAAAACGCAATAGAAATTTGAGCTCCATGTTGGATATCATGGAAGGTATGCATGGGAGCTATTCCAAAATTGGCACACATGTAGATGCCATACATGACAGAGTTGCCAAAATAATTTTAAGCCTTCTGATAGGTCCGATTTTTTAAAGCATATTACTTCTACACTATTAATTGGATTTCAACCAAATTTTGTATATAATATGTGTACATAAACAGATATGACTGAGTGTATTCTTAATAGTCACCAGGGCTGCTAACTGTTAATAATTGCTCTCTCTATTTTCTTCATCCAAATGCCAATATATCTGAAAGTATGCAAGCCGACAGCTTTAAACTATGCACACGTATAGTACCTGACATTTCAGATTAATTTGGAGTAACATATATACTTCAGTTCTACCAATATGTTTCTAAGCCTGCTGATAGGACCAATTTTTAAATACATGTAACTCATATACTATCAGTTGGATTTCAACCATATTTCGTATGGGATATGTGTAACATAACAGATATGACTATAAGTATTGTTAAGAGCAATCGGGGCTGCCAACTGTTAATAAATGCTGTCTATATTGTTTTTACCCTAATATCAATATACCAGAAAGTATGCAAGCCAACAGCTTTGCACACGTTTAACACCTGACACTCTAGATTAATTTGGAGTAATTAATATAATTCAGTGCTGCCAATATGATTCTATGCTTGCTGATAGGTCCAAATTGAAAATACATGTAACTTCTATACTAACAAATGGATTTCATCCAAAATTGGCACAACAAGATTACATAATATTTCCGATTATTTCTAACCAGCACACGCATGACATTCTTGCCAACATGCTTTTACGCGTGCTGATAGATCCAATGTCTAACTGCATGTAACGTCCATTGGACTTCAACCAAATTTTATATTCTGTACCTTAAGAGATGGAAATAATAAAATATTCAGTTACCAGGGCTGCCAACTCTAGTGCTCTAATAGGCTACATTATACCAGGAATATTTCGAACTAATTGGACATTTCGATATTACCAACTTAATTTCGTCATTATTCTAGATAGGTTCATATACTGTAGAATAATCATTGGCATGAAAAGTAGGCTCTTGACATCATCACGGAACTTCTTGTTTAATATAATTTCATGAATGAGGTTCATTCTCCGTATTCATGTGTTTTCTTTACCTGGAAAAAAATAATTCCATTCAGACTGGTATTTCTTGTTAAATCGTGTTTTTTTTTTTGTGATTCACGATGTTTAAAAAATAACAAATATATTCCTACAAATAAGTCACTCAATACTGTATACTGTTCACCTTTCTATATTAAATAAAATCCCTATGTATTATTATTTTTAAATTTATTTTTAACCGTCGACTTGAGCCTCTATATTAACAACCACTCTCATTTCAGTGTCTGCGTCATATTCGTTTGCCGGATTTGACATCATGCCAGTATCTCTTGAGCCCATCTATCAGCTTGTTCTTCCGCTCCTCTATTAAAGGGCCTCTACGTATTCTGGGTTCTGCCTTCACCATAAAACTCTGTAAGTTCTCATAATTCTATGTTACATATTAGTGAAGCAATAATTTAATTGTTAACTGTGAGCAAAATCTCCCGCTCGTGGTGTATTAGCCTCCTTAAGCGAATTAATTGTTTTCAGTAATACGTAGTACAGTCATATGTTCTGAGATTTGACACCTGGAGGATAGGCCACCACACGACCCTGTATGTTGCCCACGCTGCCGCATTATCCAGTGTACACTGACACAGAACCACATCCACCCTCAAAATAGTCGCCGTTGGCTGTTATGCACTTTTGCCAACGTTGGTATCGCTGCTGGAAGCACCGCTGAAGGCAGTTGGCAGGAAGATCCCGTATGGCTTCTTTTGTGGCCGTCATGACCTCTTCGGACGACTGAAATCTGCGCCCACGTAGGAGTGCTTTCAGGCGAGGAAAGACAGAAAGATCGCATCGTGCGAGATCAGGTGAGTACGGTGGGTTGAGCAAAACTGTCACCTGTTGACTTGCAAGTCCCTCTTGGACAAGGACAGAGCGATGTGTCGGGGCGTTGTCGTGTAGCAGCAGCCAATTATTTGTACGCCAAAGCCCAGGTCACTTACGACGAATTGCATCGCGTAAACGACCAAGGATATCCTTGTAGCGGGTTTTGTTTACCGTTGCACCTTCTGGTAGGAATTCCATGTGAACGATACCATTTGAATCAAAAAACAGTTTCAGCATCACCTTGCCTTTCGACCTGCCTTGTTGTGTTTTTCTTTTTCCAGGTGGCTGATGGTCGTTTCAGTTGCGGATCGTAAAGGAAACACCATGTTTCGTCTCACGTTATTATCCGGTTGAGAAACGTCGGATCATCGTCAGGTCCGACTGGCGCATTCAAAAACCCGTCACAACAACGACCGTACGACTACTGCCAGTGCATGCAGTCAACTGTCTCTTGCAGGGACGAGAGACTAAATGACATGGTATCATAGAGCAGACACAAGAAAAGCTTGCCGAAACTCAACGATGCGCAGATACTAATATCAATCGCCGTAATTTAATGCTCATTGCGGGGCTCCTGTGTGTCTCCCGAATGCTGATTACCGGGCTCACTGCTTACTCCATTCTTCAACAACGCGGCTCGCTCCGAGACGCGGTCTACAGCTGTAAACCAAGCGTAAACCCAGCCCCAGTTTAGCCTGCCAAGCCTGGGCAGACGATCCGTTCAGAACTGCTACTAGCGAGCTACTGCCGCGAAGTGGGAGGGGCGTTGTATGCCATTACCGAGCACACCCGAACCCCCGAACATGCCCGAAGATCTGCGCAGCATTCTTCGGCAAGTTTTTCTTGTTTCTCCTCTACCACTGCGCCATCTATGCGCTATAATGCCCCACAACGCCGTCATGCGTTCAGTCTCAGAACTTAATGACTGTACCACATATTTCCTTAATTACTGTTGAATTAACTTTGTCACTTACCATCTGAATCGGTCCATACTGAAAGTGCCTCAGTCACAATTTTGGTGAAAATGAGTTATTGCCAGACTCCTATTACCTTACATGCTATAACAAAGGGACCTCAGTCCCGTGCTCAGAAAGCACAGAAATCGATGCATGCGTTTCATATTTCCACAGGGAAAGGGTCTCAGTCCACGACTGAGGCCCTTTCTGTTTATATCATTGGTAACACTGAAGACAGTTGCTGCTCATCCTCTCTTCCCGCGGTTCCTTATCTAATAGGCAACAACTGAGTGGATTGTAGCTGTTTGTCGTGCATTCTTTGGAAGTGACATGTGCATACTGTTTAGCAAAGTAGTATTAAGTCCAAAATGAGGCTGAGAGATCCATCTCATTGGCATTATTATTATTATTTTGTACTAATTGTGAATGTGTAAGGTCCAGCTCTTCCGGATCTCGGTGGATGTTCTCTGTATTCAGGAATAGAATAAAATAAAAATATATCATATCGTGCAGAAAGGGCCTCAATCCATCGTCTTTATTTCATCACCCACACTAGGTAAACATTTGAATGTCAAGTTTTGTTATGAAATTATATTCAGCATGGCTTTTCAAAACTGAAGATACAACTTGAGAGAATTAAACAGTGTTTTTCATTTTACTCAAAACCGACTCAACTGGACTGAGGCCCTTTCAGTATTGACCGATTCCCCCAGCGCTTGGTACCTCTGTTCTGAGGTGTTATTGATTGTTGGGGACGCCACTAGGCAGGGGTTGTCTGTCAATGCAGAGTAGATGAAAGGGTACAGAAACCAGACCATACAGCTGGAGGAACCCAGCACCAGAAAGGAAGCTGTCGTCAAGTTGCCTTTCCAAGCAGCGCCCTTGAGAATGTCGGACTGTTGAGGAACACTTCTGCCGTGGTGGAGGTGCATTGAGGACAGTTTACTGATCAATCTTCGCAAGGGGACGAGGTTTATGTGGAGAATCATCACCTGCAAGTTTGAAAGGATCATCCAGGAATCAGCTAAGTCCACACTACCACACTCAGTTATATTTTAGTTTTTGTTCAAGTGATTAAAGAAAGAAAGAAAGAAAGAAAGAAAGAAAGAAAGAAAAAAGAAAGAAAGAAAGAAAGAAAGAAAGAAAGAAAGAAGAAAGAAATTTGTACATATATAAATTTACGAAGAAATAAATAAATGTAGAAATAAATAAATACATAAATAAATAAGTAAATAAATAAGTAAATACATAAATTAGTAAATAAATAAGTAAATAAATAATAAATAAATAAATAAGTAATTAAATACATAAGTAAATAAATAATTAATAAATAAATAATACATAAATAAATAGATAAGTAAATAAATAAGTAAATAGATAAGTAAATAAATACATAATTAAATAAAAAGTAAATACATAATTAAATAAATAAGTAAATAAATAAATAAGTAAATAAATAAAATAAATAAGTAAATAAATAAATAATTAAATAAATGAGTAAATAAATAAGTAAATAAATAAGTAAATAATAAATACATAAGTAAATCAATAAATACATAAATTACTGAAGAACTAAAAGTTGAGTTGTGGGGTTGGTCCCTACCTTGACGAAGGACACTGCGAACTCCATGAGCAGGCAGGCGTTAGCTAGGTGCGCGTCCAGAGAGTTCGATCGGTCAAACAGCGCTAATATCTCTGACAGCACGAACAGGAGAAGTGCGCCCAGGCTGAACGCTCTGTGACACTGGTACAGCCTCATCTGCAGTGGGGTCCAGTCGACCCCAGGCCACCAGCCCCACATGCGCAGGAACACCAGGCTCAGGTGCAAATCCAAGTCTTCAACAAATATACACTTTCTCTTGTTACACAAATAAAGCATGTTGGACAATCTCTGCTCCTTCTGATGACACTCCCCTACTTTGCTCCGTATGATGAGTTCTTGTGCGATGCAAATGCGCTATTAAATACAAGCAATCGTACGTGGATGTTAAATAATCATTCTACCTGAAATTATAAACAATTATCAATTTAAACAGTATAACTATACAGCCAATTTTCATATATCCTACTTATGTTAATTGGCTCAATCAACATACAAAATTTCAGTTTGATTGCTGTAATTGACTCGTAGATATTGAGAACCGTCTAAATATTTCGGATGGTCGCCATGTTGGATTTTGATGTATGTAGGCCATAGTCATATGTACTATAACATGAAGATTATTGCATGGGTTCATTATTCAAACGTTCACTTCGATCGCATGATTGCGACACAAGAAAAACTTAATTTTAAAATTTCGCACAACCGTCATCTTGAGAGTATATAAACAATTGAACTAAATTAGATGTCAGTGCATTACAATGCGTATAAACATTTACTGTGCCATATTTAACTGTGCGCTCAGAGGGTTAAATCGCGAGAAAAGTCTATTAAAATGTTTCAACGTCACTTAGCCGCCATGTTCGTTTTGTACAGGGTCCGGCATCATAACTTCCTTTTTATAAAACGTAATAAAACCCATTGTGTGAATCAGAGAACTTTTATTTTTCTTCATAATGTACGCGCATACATAAAGTTTTGTTTTACTTAGTTTTGAAGATCAAATCAAGTAGGTGACGTCCCCCATTCTCCATACACTGAGTGAACCGATTACTGGCATTTTGCATGACTCTTGCCAGCATATCAGGCGTTATGTTGGCAATTTCTTCCTGGAAGTTGGTCTACAAATCTTGTAGCGTCTTTGGACAGTTCACATAACACGGGATTTTAAAAAATCTATAGAAAAAATCACAAGGGGACAAATCAGGAGAGTGGGCCGGCCACTCCAAATCGGCCCTAAGTGAGATGAGGCCGAGGGACTCCAGTTCTTCGTCCTGTCACACTTCCAGATCGTCTGAACGTAGTGACCCACGTAACAATTGATTTCCGGACCATGACAGAGGCCAATGGAGCTAAATTAAAGCACCTCTGAAAGGCGCGCTGGGTTGCGATCACAGAACATCTGCATGAAAAGTAGGTCACCTCCCTATTCCAACGTATGATGACGACTGAACTGTGTCGGGACAAAACTTTATAGTACCACCTCACGAACGAGACCACTAGCGCTCCGCTACGACATCAACGGACTGAATGGCACGCATTTAAACAAGTAGTTCCGTGAAGAACTATACAGCCTATTTTCATATATCCTACTCGTGTTAATTGCCTCTATCAACATAAAAAAAACAGTTTGATTGTTGAGATAGATTTGTAGATATTGACAACCGTCTAAATATTTTAGATGGTCGCCAGGTTGGATTTTTATTTATGTACTATTACATGAAGATTATTGTGTACGTGTGGTATTCAAACTTCAATCGCATGTTTAGGACACAAGAAGTAAAAACGAGATTTTTAAATTTCGCACAGCTGCCATCTTGTGGTTATGAAAACAATTGAAATAAATTAGATGCCAGTGAATTAACATTTGTATAAGCATTTAACTTGGATGGTTAAATCGCGGGAAACATCCATTTAAATATTTATAATTTGCGTCTCCGCCATGTTGGATTTGTGCTCACCAGGTTACTGAAAGTCCTATAGGTGAACTTATGTTCATAGCCTCTATATATATATAAAAATATAAGTTTGATTGCTGTAAAAGATTCGTAGATATTGAGAACCGTTAACATATTTCGGATGCTCACCATTTTGGATTTTTATATGTATCGGCCGTAGAGTTATGTACCATTAAAGAAAAACTATTGCGTGGCTTCATTATTCAAACTTTCACTTCGATCGCATGATTGCGACACAAGAAATAATAACTTAATTTTAAAATTTGGCACAGCCGCCATCTTGAGGTTATGTAAACAATTAAACTATATTAGATGCCAGTGCATTACAATATGTAAAATAATTTACTGTACCACATTTCACTGCGCTCAGATGGTTAAATAACGAGAAAAGTCTTTTAAAATGTTTCAACTTCGCTTGGCCGCCATGTTCGTTTTTTACTTTAAAGGTTTTTGAATGTTACATAGATAAACTTGTAGCAGAGCCCATTACCATCGTCCAAAATTTCAGGGTGATATCTGTAATAGTTTCGGAGATATAGAATGCCAGGGAAATATTTCGCTCATCCGCCATTTTGAGGTTATGTAAACAACTGACCTAAATTAGACGCCTGTGCATTTCGATGTGTATAAATATTTGCTGTACCAAGTTTCATTACGTTTGGATGGTTAAATCACGAGAAAAGTCTATTTAAAAGTCTCAAATTCGCTTGGCAGCCATGTTGGGGCTATGATCTTACCGAATTTCATTGAAATCGCTCCAGCCGTTCAAAAGTTATTAGAGACACACACACACACACACACACACACGCGCGCGCGCACACACACACATGGACAAAAGGTGATCTCATAAGCCTATTTTATTCATAAAAGAAAATTGGCTAAAAGACGATAAACAAACATAAAGCATATGTTCTTACATTGGGCATCAAACACTCTGAAACAAGCAAACAAACAAACAAACAAAGGGAAAGCAGACACACTTCGAATCTGTGAGGGTTTTCGTGAAATAAGCTGCCCGTTATGAATTCACTTACGATTTGAAGATGAGATTTCCCACTCGGAAGCCATTCGCTCTTCCTGTTTCTGTAAGCGGAGTGTGTTGCTCCACACTAAACTCCAGGGCATTTGGGGCCTAATGATTCATTCATGGACCCACTAATTGTCTGGAGCACACGCAAACTAATGTATTATTGAGAGTTAAGTTATAGGGTCAGTCGTGAATGTGGGGAATATTAAACGTTATTTAAATCGTAAGTAATGTGTTTCTCTAATTGTTACTTTCACATCGTTGAAATACTCTGAAATTTAGTTTGCTGGGTTCAAAGTAGAGTTCTAAAGTTTAGAACAAAGGATAACTGACCAGATGTTGGAGAGTTTGTAGTTTTTAGACTATTTTCATTTATGAAAAAAAAAGGCTTATGAGATCATTTTTGTCCCGGTGTTGCCACCCTCCTAATAACATCTAAACGGCTGGAGCGATTTCAATGAAACTCGTTAAGGTCATTTTACTACATCGGCCAACCCCGACCGTGTCCTTCAAATTTTATGACTTGTCACCAATCTAACATGGCGGTGGTGCAAAATATTTCTCTGGCATTCTATATCTCCGAAACTATTACTGATATCACCCTGAAATGTTGTACGGAGATAAGGAGTACTACTAGAAGTTCACCAAGGAGACTTTATAAAACCTGGTAACTACAAAATTAACATGGTGTCCAAGCCAAGTTGAGACATTCAAATAGACTTTTCTCGCGATTTAACCATCCAAACACAATGAATCTTGGGACGAAAGGATTAGCTCAGCATGGAGCGCTGCATCAAATCAGTCGAAAGACTGAAGACTCAAACAACAACAAGAACAACAACATTTCGTGCGGCAAACGATAAATATCGTAATGTCAGGATTGCCAACCTTCGTTGAAGGGAAACGCCACCAAAAGACAGGAAGAACACTAATCAGTAATTAAGGTAATAATCAATTTAACATTTGAAGGAACGTTCAGTTGTCCCTCTCCAATGACCAGCACGTTAACCTAGTTAATGTTCCTAATAGTTGACATTATTTATTACGTACCCTGGGGTGGATGGATGACCCTTGCTTTATGCAGTAGTTTGGGTGCACATTTCACCTCCAACATCGGCAATCCTTGGTTTCTTAATCTGGTAAAACGTATCCTTATTCATTCCCTTGTAGTAGCCTCGACTTTAGTTCTAACAAGCACCCGCCTATCATTGTTATCACCAAATACAGTAGTTTCAGTGACTACTTTCATGGCCATCCTGGACGGTTTCATAGACTAAAGGAAGGCAACTTCTAGGCCATCTCCCCATCATCGAAGAAGAGCATTTTATTTATCGTATGGCTTTTAGTGCTGGGAGTGTCCGAGGACATGTTCGGCTCACCAGAGGCTGTAGCTGCTTCAAGTGGACACCCATAGGGTGAGCTACAAGTTCCGTTCAATTTCATGTAGTTCCAACTTTCGCTACCAGATGTAGAGGTGAACGTTGGAACCCTGATAAAGCGTTCCAACGAAATCTAACCTAGAAAATTAGCTTTACACAAGTTTAGTCTGTGGAAGGATCTTTTACATGCCATAAATCTAAGACATGGGGCCGGCGGCTTTACTTCCCCTCCGAAGAAAGGCATACTGAAGAATTTTAACGCTCTTAAAAAGAAGAACAGAAAGGAAAGTCGAACAAGTGCATTCCACGATCCCTTATTAGCAGTTAGCACTGTGCCATTCTTTGATCGAATGTGTTGAGCGAATTAATAAATCAATCACTGATAAAGGGTTGCACAAAAACAAAGTAAAGATGAATGTAACACCGCATTAGAGCAATGATAAAGTTGCTGGATTAAGCAGCAAATCAACTGTCTCCCGTGGTGGACAAAGTCGAAGATATAATAACTAGAGAAAAAAAGAGCGCAAAATTGTGAGAGGAATCTTTGGATCAAAGTATAAAAATGGAATCCGTCAAAAGGAGATCCAACGAGGAAGTCTACAGCAAGGTAGAGAAAATTACCGACACAATCCGAAAAAGAATGAACCTATGAAAGTTAACTAAAGAGATCTTTCACTTTTTTGGTTCACACCTCAAAACCATAATTGCCAGGTTTATAAATACCAAAAAAGACCTGCAAATGCATCATAACTCAGCTGAAGGCGCCCGTAACAGAGATCTCTTGACGAACGGGCTAAACTGAGACGAGCGACCGAAGAGAAGACGCGGTGCCTCTTGGACAGAGGAGCGTTAGCGGGTCCACTCACAAAGAATGAGGGAAATCTGGTCTCTGAAGAAATTCAACAAGACTTAGCGTGGTCCTTGATGAACCCAGCGAATTACGAGGGTAATTCCAAAAGTAAGGTCCGATTCGCCGTAAATATTTGAAAGCGGCGCCAAGGGCAAAACACGCATGCGCGCCGACTCCTGGCATGCCTTGCGCGACAAAAGCCGCCGGTAGCGTTGTTACTGTTGCTGTGTGCTGTTGATAGCGTCAGTTCACAATGTTTAAGACAATTAATCAGCCCGCCGATTGTGAAGTAAGGGCAGTGATACGGTTTCTGTCTGCAAGAAACATTTCTGCTGCAGAAATTCATCGGCAGATTACTGAAGTGTACGGTCCTAACATAATGAGTGACAGTAAAGTGCGCAAATGGGTGCGAGCCTTTAATGAAGGAACAGATGGACCACCCACCGTACAGTCCAGACTTGGCGCCAAGTGATTCCACCTGTTCCGCTACCCAAAGGAGTTTCTTGGCGGCAAGCGCTTCGACACAGATGATGAAGTGAATGAAGCTGTTAAAGACTGGTTAGCTTCACAGGCGGCCGAGTTCTACGACTTAGGCATTCAAAAGCTTGTGGAACGATGTGACAAATGTGTAAATAAGTATGGAAATTATGTAGAAAAATAGAGAAAGACGTAAGGAATGTCAATAAAACAATTGTTTTGGAAACAATTTTGATTTTGGATGTTTTTTTTAAACCGGACCTTAGTTTTGGAATAGCCCTCGTATATATGTAGAGGGCGCCCGAAAATGTTCTCCGCAGTGGGTACGTGCAGCTGTGAGTGGTTGAGTCATGAGTTTACTTGGCTGCACTGCACTGAGTCCTTCAAAGCGGGACTCCCCCGTGTGGGCTGTCAGTGTGAACTGCGATAAGCCAGCGAGCCTGCATGTCTTTAGTGTGTATTACAGTCAGCGAGCGTGCATGTCTTCAGTGTGCATTACAGTAAGCGAGCATTCAGATAGATTATAGGAAGAGTAAACAGTATACAGGCGGTTTTGTTTACTACTGAAGTGAGAGTTCTTTTGGTGGAATACGTTTCTCGCGAATGCGATCGGTTTACAGAAAATGTAAAATTAAGATTTCAGGCGTGGATTCCTAATTCAAAGTGTCCATCCGTCATACCATTCGGGATTTGTTAAGTAAATTTCGTGTGACTGGCTCAGTTCACGTTGTACCTGGAACATGCAGGCCTAAGCTTTCAACAGACGAAAAACTTGATGAAATCTCCGATATAATGCTGCGAAGTCCAAGTAAATCAACACGAAAATCACCTCAACAAACAGGAATCTCTAAGTCGACAGCACATAAAGCTGTAAGAGACAAGCGTCAATTGTTCCCTTATAAAGTTACCGTGGTTCATGACTTAAAACAAACTGATTACGGAAAAAGAGTGATGTACTGTGAATGGTTACAGAATCTGTTATGAATGGCTGTGGTGAGTACAAAGTTTACTGTTTATTTGTTATGATGCAAGCGTCAGTCGTGCTACCAACGTACTGCTGTAGCTAGCTCTCACAGACGCATGTAGGCGCTGCGGAGAACATTCCCGGACTCACTGTTTAATAAATGGGAAAAATTATAGGAGTTGATGATTCCTCGCATCCGTATTATAAGTACCAACCAAAAGATGTTTCAGACAATGGAACCCATAAATTACACTTGGAGAGATAAATCCTCACTGATAAGACCATGAAAGCCAACCGACCTGATATGCTTCTCATTTGATCGGCAGAAGAAAGAAGATGGGATGATCGATATATCCGCACCACTCAACCACGACCTTCAAACAGCCTATGCCTGAAAGGTCAATAAATACTCTGAATTGGCGATTGAAGAAACACAATAGTGGAAGGTAAAGCAGGTGTACACCCGGCCTCTCATTCTGTCTGCAGCTGGAATTGTACCTTCAAGACTGGTGGACCAACTGCAGGCGCACAACCTGGGACAGATCAAAAGTCGGTGATCCTAGACACTTGCCACACAGAGCGACGATTCTTAAATGAATAATGAACTCTGAAAGTGCTGTTTGGACTTTTTGAGGTTTTCGAATAATTTTGATTGTTAACTTTTTTTATTTTGACTAATTAAGATTTTTGTGCTTTTGGACATTATGAACTTTTTTTGAGTACTTTTGATTGTTCTTTTGTATTTTGACTAATTTGATGCTATTGTTTTTAGCCTATTTTCAATTTTTGAAAAAATAGGCTTATGAGATCACCTTTTGTCCGTGTGTGTGTGTGTGATTCGTGTGTGTGTCCCCCCCCCCCCCCCCCTAATAAAATCTAAACGGCTGGAGAGATTTCAATGAAACTCGGTACGTTCATAGCTCTATTTCGGGCGACCCCGACCATGCCCTTCAAATTTTGTTATGTCTCACCATTCCAACATGGCGGCTGTGCGAAATATTTCACCAGCATTCAATATCTCCGAAACTATTACCGATATCACCCTGGAATTTTGTACGGTGATAAAGGGAACTACTAGAAATTGACTTATGTGATCTTTGAAAACCTGGTAACTACAAAACCAACATGGCGGCCAAGCGAATTTGCGACTTTTAAATGGACGTTTCTCTCGATTTAACCAACCAAACGCAATGAAACTTGGTACAGTATATGTTTATAAACATTGTAATGCACCGACATCTAACTTCGTTCAATTGTTTACATAACCTCAAAATGGCGGCTGTGCTAAATATTTCACAGGCATTCAATATCTCCGAAACTATTTGTGATATCAACCTGAAATTTTGTACGGTGATAAAGAGTACTGCTACAAGTTTATCTACGCAACTTTCAAAAACCTGTAAGCTACAAAACGAACATGGCGGCCAAGCGAAGTAGAAGCATTCTAATACATTTTTCTCGTGATTTAATCATATGAGAGCATTGAAATGTGGTGCAGTAAATGATTATACATATTGTCATTCACTGGCATCTAATTTAGTTTAATTGTTAACATAAACTGAAGATGGCGGCTATGCGAAATTTCAAAATTAATTTTTTATTCTTGTGTCGTAATCATGCGATCGAAGTGAAAGTTTGAATAATGAAGCTACGCAATAATTTTCCTTTAATGGTACATAACTCTATGGCCTATACATATAACAATCCAAATGGCGAGCATCCGAAATATTTTGACGGTTCTCAATATCTAAGAATCTTTTCCAGCAATCAAACTGATTTTTTTAATATTCATAGAGGCTATGAACATAAGTTTACCTATATGACTTTCAGTTACCTGGTGAGCACAAATCCAACATGGCGGCGACGCGAAGTATAAATATTTAAATGGACGTTTCTCCCGATTTAACCATCTGAGTGCATTGAAACTTTGGACGTTAATGCTTATACAAATGTTAATCCACTGGTATATAATTTATTTCAATTGTTTTCATAACCACAAGATGGCAGCTGTACGAAATTTTAAAAACTCGTTTTTACTTCTTGTGTCCTAATCATGCGATTGAAGTCTGAAAACCACACGTACACAATAATCTTCATGTAATAGTACATAAATAAAAATCCAACCTGGCTACCATCTGCAATATTTAGTCGGTTCTCAGTATCTACGAATCTAACATAGCAATCAAACTGAAATTTTGTATGTAGATAGAGGCAATTAATATGAATAGGATATATGAAAATAGGCTACTTGTTTAGATTATAACTTAAGTATTTTTTCGTTTTTTTTATTTTTTTTAGCATTCTTGACAAATTTTTAACAATTTTGATGGGATTATTGGGTTTTATGGATTTTGACTATATTTTGTTCTTTCCTTTAGGATTTTGATTGTTTTTCCTTGCATTTTGACTCATTTTGATTTTTTGTGTTATTTTGAACTTTTTGAGCTTTTTTGACTAATATTGATTCTTTTTGTATTTTGACTATTTTTTTTCAGTGAATGAATGAAATGCTGCAAGTCCTATCAGACACACTAAACTATGGACATTAAAAGTGAACAAACGGAAGACGTAAGTATTGGTAGTTCGGAAAATGTGGAAGATATTCAAACCAATATAAAAATTGATGACTTTAGAATTGAACAAGTGAAACAATTTTGTTATCTCGGTAGTGAAGACAATAGATGCTTAATGGAAGTGAAGAGAAGGATTACATTGGCAAAACAGGCATTTATGACTAAGAAAAATATTTTATCCAGCAAACATATGAATATAGATGTAAGAAAATCTTTCGCAAAATCATTTGTACGGAGTACACTGCTCTATGGAAGTGAAAGTTGGACTCTGGGTGAATTGGAAAAGAATCGACGTGAAGCTGCTGAAATGTGGATATGGCGAATAATGACAAGAACAAGCTGGATGGAAAGAAGAACCAACCTGGAAGTCTTAAGGGAAGTCAAAGAAGAGGGAAGATTAATGAAGGAAATTTCGAAAGAGATTTTTTTTTTGACATGTCTTCAGACACAACACTTTTATCGTTAACATTCTTGAAGGGAAAATGCTGGGAAAGAAAGGAAGACGGCCTAGGATGAAGAATTAGCAACACATCAAGAATAGAATGTGATGTGACAATTACATGGAACTAAAACGAACCGCCAACGACAGAAGAGTGTGGTTGCATCGACACGGCATTAGCCTTAGAATATGAATGAATATACCATTATAAAATTAGGAATTCATGAATCTGTATAACAGTAATAATAATAATAATAATAATAATATCCAGGAAAGGAAAATTCTCAGAAATATTTACGGGGCAGTTAATAATAACGGTATTTGGATGAAGAGACCTCAAAGCGAACTCTACCAAAAGATCCACACGATAACGGAAGTGATCAGAAAACGCCGAGTACAGTTTTATACACACATTTACAGGGTAAAAATTTCAGAACGCCGAAGAAATTGCTCAACGTTATAACACGGAGTAAGTGTGGCACGGAGTGGCTGACAGAGGTTCAGAGGGACCTACAACAGGTCAACATTGAAAATTTTGAGGACCGCACCGAGTGCAGGAATAAAATCAAAAATGTTAAGTTTGATCATAGACCATCACGACAGCCTGGAAGAAAGTGGACAGCTGAGCGGAAGAAGGAGCATTCTGAGAGGACGAAGAGGTTTTGGGAACAGAACCGGGAAAACGCCAGAAGATGAAATCATGTATTCAAGTTCAATCGCTCTCCGAAAGGGGAACAATCGATTAAATAATAATAATAATAATAATAATAATAATAATAATAATAATAATAATAATATCCTTTGGGCTGCTCTTAGCGTATTGACAGAAGAGCAATCCCTACCAATGTTATTAGCTATGACTGCTAATGTAGCATATTTCAATCGGGGCCGTCCCACTGGACTCTTAGTCGAACAATCCCTCTGATAAAGTATTAAGTACGGAGACCTCGAGGTCAGCGCCGGTAATAATTCATCAAACAGCCGTCATTAAAGTTGCATTGGCTCTTTCAGAAACTTCCAGCATAAATAAATTCCTATGTCTTTGTCTCAATCCAAGTTAGCCATTGTCTAGGACTTAATGAACAGACCTACGACTATCATAACCCCAACTGTAGCAATAAAGGGTTCATTACTTGAAGTAGCGGTGACCATTGCTGTTAGTTATGACGCAATAACAAACAATATGTGCTCTTTATGACCTCCAACTTAGTTCTTTTAGATGTCGTTTACTGAGCTCTCTGAAATATGCTCTCAAATGTACCTGTATAAACTACAAGTGAACTAATTCACCCGACTGAAATTGCCTCATTGTGTCTGTTAGTGTCTTCAGTTTTTCGACTGGTTGGATGCAGCTCTCCATGCCTCTCTGTCCAGAGCTAATCGTTTCATCTCTACATAGCTACCACACCTTACATCCGAGGCAATCTGTTTAACATATTCCAACCTTGGTTTACCCCTACAGTTCTTGTCCTCGACCCTTCCTTCCGTAATTAACTTTGCTATTCCTGGGTGTCTTAGTATGTGTTCTACCAACCTATCACTTTTCTTCATTAGCAGTCGCCAGAAACTTCTCTCCTCTCCCATTCGTCTTAATACCTCTTCGTTTGTAACCTAATCTACCCATCTGATCTTCATCATTCTACTGTAACACCACATTTCAAACGCTTCATTCTCCTCTTTTCTGCTGCACCAATAGTCGAAGTTTCCCTTCCATAGAGTGCCACGCTCCAGACAAAGGCTTTCAAAATGCACTTTCTAATACGTACATCTATATTCGATGTCAACAGATTCGTTTTCATTAGAAATGCTTTCCTACCTTTTGTATTCTCCATGCTTCGTCCATCACTGGTTATTTTGCTTCATAAGTAACAGAAGTCTCCTACTTCCTTTAGCTTTTCACCTGCCAATTTGATGTCCGTAGGGGTTTCTGATTTATGTCGGCTGCATTCCAATATTTTGGCTTCACTTTGTAGATTTACATCGTGAACTCTCTCCTCAAGACGGAGCCCAAAATCATTTAAGTCCTCTGGTGTGTCGGCCAAGATGACGATGTCATCAACAAATCTCAAGAGTTGAAATTATTTCTCCTGAAATCTTTACTCCTAGTTTGAACGTTTCTCCAATTTCCGTTATTGCTTGTTCAATGTACAGTTTGTAAAGTTTGCAGCCTTGCCCTACACTTTCTGAATACTTCTTTTTATTTTAAATTTTGAATCCAATACTAATTAAGCTTACCCATGAGTCAAATCACTAAACCAAAGGAACCATAATTTATAACAACAGCAACAACAGGTAGTTTCGTGACGAACTAAAGAGCCTACTTTTCTTAAAATGAAAGATTCATACCATTGATTTATCTATCTAGACCAGGGCGAATAGGGTAATATGTGGTGGATCCCCGGTAGTTGACCGTTTCCGTCGCTAGGTGGTACTAGCGTTCCTTGGCCTGGACGTGCCAGTCTGACTCGCTGTTTATTAAAGGAATTATTGCACTAAATACGAAGCAAGTTGTGAATATCAGAATCAAATCTTCAAGGAAATACGAACATATAAAATACTGTCCAGTACACACTAAAATACATTTCTAAGAAGAGTAGAGCTTACCTCTAAACAAGAGATCTTCTTTATCTTTCTCGCTGAATTTGAAGACGATCTGTATCTCAGTTCCCTGGACATTTCTTTCGCCCAGAAAATGAACCGGCATGTAATGTAGTGAAACACTATCCTAGGGAAATATAATAACTGCTGCTTCTCCGAGCAGCACACATTTCAGAACACAGGAAGTTCACAGATCATATCCACACAATCTCAAAAGATATCGCCCCACAACGCGCTTTCTTGTTCCAACTTTGCCTCTACTACTGCATCTACACGTTTCATCACGTGAAATAAAGATAAAGACGGGTATTCAAGAAATTTAGATACACTTCCGCCATAGTCTCTCAGCATGGTGAGGTTACATAGACTACATCACTAACATCATTAAATGTTTCGGAATCACTTTCCAATGACGTAATGCAGGAAGTACATTTCACAATCATCTTTGCTGCTGTGTAAAAAAAGACAAAATACAAAAATGCAATGTGTTGTAATAAACTATGTTGTAAAATAAAGTTTTATTTCATATAAATGCTCTGCAAAAGCCATTAACAGAAGCGTAAAAAACAAGTTCTGAAACAGAAATCGTCCAAACTTATTGTGAAGCCTGTGTAAATATATTTTGAAAGAGCAAAATACTTTGCAATGCTGCATAAGAAGGTGGTAATCAGTGAAATCGAACTCAGCCCCGTCGCTAGCGCGCTGCGAGCAGATTTCAAGCCGATTGCGGGTGGGTAGGCAACCCATTTTACAGTTCCGTGTTGAATCGGAACTGGCTGAAGCAAATGGAGGCGAAAGAAGTCGGTAGAAGTAGGATGATCGTCACTGTTTAAACCTCGTTAAGTCCAAAATGCCTCTCAGAAAGGTCATGATTTAATTTTGCAGTTAAAACGTACTTGTATTCTAAGTACAATTTGCGCGCGGTAATGCATCATTGCTTGGCAGCCGGCATCTGCTGAGACCATACGCTCGGCACGGTGCGTGGTGTTGAAATTTAGAACTACTTCATCTTAACCATTGAGTCATATGGGTGTTCCACCACTTATTACTTTATTCGCCCATCTAAAATTATAACGAAATTAAGTTGGCATTTATTATTTGTTTGCAATGCACCTGAGATAAAGAAAATCTGTCTGTTAGGTAGTCAGCCCGGAGGTTGGCTGGATCCTCAAAAAGTGCCACTGTCGGTTATGTGGGCTGAAACCCACACAAACCAAAGGGAGGCATACTACGCAAGGTGAAGAGTGAAGTAGTTTGCCATTGCTTTCCTCACTGAGTCAGAACAGCAGCACTAACCCTATGAGTAGAACCTTTCACAGCATCCACAGGCACTGAGTGTGCCCTGAATGTCATTACTAAGCACCACCCATACCTCAGTATTACCCTTTCACTAATTGATTGCCGGCGGTTGAGATGGGAACTATTCTCTGTTTACTTGTGTCACACGTCACTCTGCTTCGTTGACAGGTACAATTGCGTGAGTAGGATATGACTCAGCTTCAGTCATCATTTCTTTAACACTTTCAGGCCCGTTCTTACAATCTCCGGTTAAATCATTTCTGGCACTTTTACGGCAAGTTTACTGGAACTTGATTCTTACAATATCCGGTTAGCAACAAACTGACAGTAAAATAAGCCTTAACCGGCAGTGAACCTTACCACAGGATTCTCCTCCAGTTAACTGCTTTACAGCCAGATTTTCTATTATAATGTCAACGCCAGTGATTACATACTGAACCCTTATTAATTTGCCGATCAATAAGTCTTCATGATTTTTATTATTATTATTACTGATATCCAGGCAGAGCATGTTGGAGATTGACAAAGGGAAGATAGGTAGTGTGTCGCAACGATTGCAACAGAAGTAGCGTGGTAGTTATTCCTGACGATGACCGGTTAAGCCGAGTTCAAGAACAAATTCAGGGTGAACGCGCATCCAAGTCGGCGTCATTATGGGCGTGACAGAGGTGAAGTTCCAACCGATACACGATTGAATCAGCGAATCAGGAGAGAGGACGCCTAAACCACGCGGAGAGTTGCGTACCATAAAAAGGCGCTAAAACACGTGTATGAAGAACCGCCGATGCGATAGGATTCCGCATGAGTCCATTGAGACGTTTGGATGAAAAGAAGAAGATTGATACTAGTCCCAAGTCTGTGAGTTGAAAATTACAGATTATTTTCACAAATTGCCCCCACTCCACTCCTTTCTGTCAGTTTCTAATAAATTGATCGGTGATGAGTAGTTTGAGACAAAACTTTATCGGGCTCCGAGGAGCATCGTTCACGCCAGTTTGAGACACGATTTTATCAGGCTCTAGTGAGCATACTTCACGTCTGTCTGAACGAACATGTTATTGTGATCTTGGGAGCAGAGTGCCTGCTTAGCGGAGGGAGATCTCTAGTCGAGATAAGCGCTACGCGGTAGACGTAATTTGAGACTTGTTAAAAGCCTGTTGCGTGGTGGGCAAAGATTGTAATATTTTCTGTAAATTTTGTGTTATCTTTTGTGAGATGTATATGTGCGTGTGAAGTAAGCAAATGCTTAGATAGGGACAGTTCAACGTTGAGTAATCACCCAGGACATTATTTTTGAGTGAAAGTCAGTAGCTCATAGCGATTCTCGCTAGGTAGACTAATAACTTTGAACTTTTCTTTCCAAGAAGCCACGCCAAGATGTCTACCGGATGATCGATTGGTGGAATGAAGTGCTACGCCTCTACCAGAACGTTGACGATGAACGAGTAGATTTCCCGTGGGGAAATGCCTTGGGATGGAGGTTGATTTTCTACAAGCTGCACGGTGATGTACAAACCATTGATTTATTCAATATGTAGCTAGATTAGACGCGGGAACGTTGTAAATATTTTATCTTTGTCTTCTTGTTTATTTAGATTTTTGTGCGCCGACACTGTTATATTTAAATGTACGTTGGCACGTGGCCAAAATGTTTGTTTGATTGTATATTTTTCTTATGAGTCATTATTAGTATGCACGGCGTGTGTATTTTGATTTTATTCATGCGAATGCGAAATTCGTCCTGGTCGATAAATGGTGCTTTTATTCAAGTTCATTTTAGTAGGAGAAGGGGGTAAAAGTTGTTAGATGTTATACGAACAGGTTTTTATTCATACTAGGGTTGCCGAGCGCAACAAGTTAAAATGTCACTGTAGAACACCTTAGTTCTATATTTTTGAGATTTTTAGTCCTTTTCAGGTTCTTTAGTCACGGACTAGATTGGGAGCACAAGTCGGTGGAAAATATTTTATGTCCTTTACTTCAGGTTTCTGTCAAACCCATACGTGTGATTCTTGTGTGTGTATTGTGTCAAGGTGTGTGTATTGATTCTTCGTGATGAGGGGTAGAATGTGCCTACCGCCCTCAAATATTGTGGTTGTATTACTGGACTGTCAGAGCGCTCTTAGAGGCTACTGTACCTTGTCCTGTGCTAATTCTTGGATTTCCGTGGGAAATGCTAAGATATTTTATTTTGACACACACACACGTATATTAAGTGCTATGGGAGCACGCTTCTTCGAGACTCGAGCCATTGCTACGGCAGGTCGAGGTAATTCACACGTGGGTTGACAGATGTGCAGATTCCACCTTGCGCCCGTCTATGTCTGGTGATTCATCGTTTAGGCAGTCCAGCTGACCGACTGACCCCTGTAAGCTATCTGTAGCAAACCTGTTCTTTTAATGGTCATTGGATCATAATGTTAATTGGGAGTTCGCCATGTCCGTTACGAATTACCGCATATCGTATGAAATGAAATATTTGTTTAAGATGTAAATGTTGGCTTTGAGCCTAGTGATTTCTATGACTCATTTCATTGTTAGATTTTGTCTGTTGTGACACCGTTGGGTGTATTTTGTATTTTCTTGTAAAAATGGCAAGCGGCCATATGTGTATTTTTCTTGATTGGTCACGTGTTGATTTACTTGTGTTGATTTGAAAAGTCCTAATTTTAGGCGTTAATGTTGTTTGCTACGGCAATTCTTTGATTCCAATTTCAGACGGAAATTATTCTTTTCTTATTTAGTGTAGGAAGTGTCGGATTAGTTTAATTAGTGTTTAGTGTGTTCCTCGTGTCTGTCTAGCTCTAAGACAATGCAGATTCGTCCCCTGAAGGTTTACTGGATGGTAACGAATCTCGCATTAATTTGTACACATCGTAACGCATGTAGAAAAGCCGCACACGCACAAGTCATTGCAGTATTTTGGGACATTTGGTCCAGATGTTTTACGATCTCTCCTGAGATCAGGCCTAGTTTGGCAATTTTATTTAATTCAAGTGGGTGTCATTTGGGAGACCTTGTTTTTGTTGTTGTTGTAAATACTGTAAATTTGTTGATCGGTTATTAAATTCATATGTTTTAATGCTGGTATTCACTGTTTCCTGCATGTTATTTTGTTATATGTTATCCTGCATGTTATAAGAAGCGCTTAACAACAACTTTATGAAATGGACTGTTACACCCCCCGAAATTGAGTCTCATATGCTTCTTTGCAAGGGTTCAATACATCGTCAATATGCCCAGAATTATCCCTAATTTCATGCGTTTCGTAAATGCTGATGTTGTTCAAAGAAGGAGACGAAAATTATATAAGAATCGAAGTGATTATTACGAGGAGTTAGACGATCAAGACGTTTTTAGACGATTCCGTTTGACGAAGCTTTTCCTCTTGAGGCCTTTATTTGTCTCATTTGGAGATAATTGTCCTTCCATATCTAATATTAATCTTTATAATCGTAACGTAACAAACAGATTGCGCCAAGAACGCAGATCAAGATCAAGGAATATAAAATATATATTTATTATTTACTCCCTGACGCAGATCTACTCACGCCAACTATTGAGAAGTATCGAGAAATCTGCAAATCGAACCAGAAATATATACCAACTGTTGAAAATTAAGCTCAGATCTGATAAGTTACCGTCAACATTAACCGGAACATGGTGAGAAGGATCGAATGTTTACCGGGACATTACTCTGACCGTAAAGCCAACTGTCAGTTAGAGTTTACTGTCACTTCACTGGAGTCTGTCACTTCACTGGAGAAGGTAAGAACGGGCCTAACTGTCCGTGGTGACATGAGCTCCTGTGACACTTATCTGCGCTTCAAAGGCAGGTAGCGCGCGCAATGCTACTTGACTTATGTACTAACTGCACTCTGTCATCACTGTGTTCTCCGCTTCACCCCTCGGGGCTCCTGCTGCAATATCAACAAATGGTGGCGCAGCCATGCTCACCGGCAATCAAATCTTAAATGGGTAATAGCTTCCATATAATCACAGCCATGAGTGAGACTGAGACAACGGTGAAAAGCCACATTTTACTCTACCCTGTGCCAACAGACAAATGCATTCATCAGGAGATGGTGAACAGGCACATAAAGAAAAATAAATAAGAAAATAAGAACAGGCTTACAAATCAAATTAGTATTATTATTATAATGGATTTGCAGTCAATGGCTATAGCTGGATATGTTAAGTGAACGCCCGTGATCTCTCAGCAAGTTCAATGTCAAGTAGTTGGAGCTTTGTCACAGTCACTGACACCTAGCGGCGAACGTTGGAACTTAATAGACCGCTTATAACCAAATAACCTAAAATTTAGCTACACACTACCAATTGTACTGGTAGGATCTTTTACATGCCATAAATCTATGGCATGGGACCGCCGGCCTTACTCCCTTCAGAAGGAAGCTACTAGATGCCACTGCAACCGGCACCTGGCGACAACCTACTCATTTAGCTTCACAAAATTGAAGTTAGTGGGAGGTTCTTTTACGTACTGCGCCTGAATCTCGCATTAGCCATCACCCATATCCGTTGAGATGGTAAGGATTGTAGGGACGTTGACACCCAGCTAGATACGTCAACGCATCCCTACTGGATAAATGACTAGGAAACCCTTGACGCATACGGACGTACAATTTCACTACAATTAGTTACACATTTACTAGCAAATCTAATTCCAAAATAACTTGGTAGTACGAGAATCTCGGATCTCGGAACTGAACGGAGAAGTTAAGACTAAGTGAGTTCTAGTAACCAACTGCTAGTATTATCGCACGGCGATTGCGAAATGAAAAGATGATCAGTTTCTATAAAAACAAAACAGGCAAACGACATGTGCCTGGGATTTAATCCCAAAAATAAATATATACAAGAAATACCCCTGTCATTCATAATAAAACATGAAACTTGCAAAACAAACATTTACTCTTGTAGATGAAATATCCACTTCCTAAATCTTCGAATAAGATCGAATAGTGAAACTTGTTAGTCATCGTGTGACTGGTTACTCGTGAGCTTGATCTACGATCAGCTGTTTGACTCATAATCATAACAATCTTGAAATACCCTACGATATACATATATATATATATATATATATATATATATATATATATATATATATATATATATATATACAGGGTGTATTTGATATGATGGAAGTCTGTTACACTGGTGATAGAAGAGACTATTCTAAGCTTCCTAGGTAAGAAAATTGTCACCTATCTTGAAATTGATAATTAATCATTAAAAAGTCAATATTTTTAGTTATTTCAGAAACTAATCAGGCAGAAAGTGGTGCGGCAGGCTGGGGAAACGAGGCGGAGCCAGATGTGACGACGCGCGAAGGGGAAGTTGTTACGTAATCGGAGCATTGACCTTACCGGTTGACTTGAGGGGTGGTAGGCTATCAGCTGTTATGAGGATAAGCGCTACCGTCTCGTAAGAAAATGTGCATTGCCGTTGTTCTTGTTGTTGTTGTTGACAACGCACGCAATGGCTTGGGACGTTAGGACCGGTAGTATTGTGTAGCCTACTTTGTAAGTGTGGAATTCATTGATTGATGTTCATGTATAAAATAATTTCGATACTAAGCCCTGGTGTATCATTGGCGTCCGTGTCGGACCTTCTGTTGACTAGTTTCTGAAAATACTAAAAACATTCACTTAATGAAATGCAGTGTGACAAAATTCCGACATCCCGTAGTCTGTTCAGAACTAGGCATTTAAGACGGAAGTAAAATACTTGATGTTTTGTTTGAGAGGCTTGGCGATTTTGGTCATTTAGCCCCATGTAGCTGGGTGTGGGTAGAATTTGTGTGATAACCTGTGTTTTTTTGGTTTCTGTAGTCGTGTGGGTATTTGTAATTCAGGTGAGGATTCGGAAGAAGGCGCCGGCCCTGTGGTGTTGGGGCAGTGCAACTGCCTCTCACCCGGAGGCCCTGGGTTCGATTCCCGGCTCCATCAGGGATATTAGAAACTGACATAAGGGCTGGAACCCGGTGCACTAAGCCTCGTGAGGGCAATTGAGTAGCTGTCTGACAGTGAGGCAGTGCCCGAGTCAGGAAAATCAAGATTAATGGCCGAGGGGACCCGATGCACTGACCACGCGTCACCCTAATATCTGCAGGCCAAATGGCTGGACAGCGGTCGCTTGGTAGGCCTAGCTCTCCATGGGCTGCACTGACAGCGGTTGTGGTTATTGAGAAGAAGGCGGCCGTGGCTTTAAGTTAGGAACAATCCCGGCATTTTCCTGGGGTAGAAGTGGGAACCCATGGAAATCTACTTCCAAGATTTAATACTAGTACGGTACCACATG
The DNA here is from genome assembly GCA_946902985.2 of Meconema thalassinum. Classification (NCBI taxonomy): domain Eukaryota; kingdom Metazoa; phylum Arthropoda; class Insecta; order Orthoptera; family Tettigoniidae; genus Meconema; species Meconema thalassinum. Next base: position 25,111,506 of record OX336400.1, read on the forward strand.
TTCATATTGTGAATTGTCACATCCCATCTCCAGCCCTGGGGTGGCCATAAACTGGAGAGGGGGGTGTTGATTTATTGGTCAATCAACAATGTTCATACATATGAAAAGACACGAAAATGAAAATAAAATACAAATATCTTGTTATAATACAGTGTTATTAAATATAATAATAATAATAATAGGATAATAATAATAATAGTCTAATAATAATAATAATAATAATAAGAGTAAGTATGTGTAGTTCTGGCGGTAGAGTGCTAACCTTCCCGAGGTTGCGATCTACGTTCAGTCATGTAGTAAATGAATGGGATCTAATACGATCACGTCCATGGATTTCATGGCACATACAAGAGATCCTACGTACATTAAAGTCTGGCAACTCGACATACCAAAAAGAAACATAAAAGAAGTTAGTGTGTCTAAAAGCCTATTATTACTATTATTAGAATTATTAATATTTTTACTACAGTTGTTGCACTATCTTCACACAAAGATAGACCAACAGTTCCTTAAATTAATTACCAAATCTTTAGGATTTCTATTTTCTATGCATAGTCCATGAAGCTGGCAAAATCCTAGACAGATCCTCCATCACTAGTCATGTAGCCACTCCTCATGAAGGTGTGAAACAGCTGTTCATAGGCTCGGTTTGTGTATTTCAATGCCATTGGCAGACAAGGCGAGTAGGCCACTCAACTTCAAACTCTTGTCAACATTCCTCGGCGTTGTAGGGGAGGGTGACGGGGAGAAGTCAGCTGTGCTGCTGAGGGGAACGAAGTGAAAGCCCGTTTCCAAGACATTGACCGACGATTTTTGTGATTTAATTCCACCTACACTAATTAAGATCCGACTTAATTTCATGAAGATATTTGCTTAGAATACCATCTTCTATCACCAGTGTAAAGGGCTTCCATCATATCAAATACACCCTGTATATATATATATATATATATATATATATATAACTAACAATTATATACAATGTTGAATTACACGCGTCCAACGCGGTATTCGAATCTGGACTAGAATTGACGTGATATGTCAACCTAATGAGCTCCCCTGTTACAAACTTCACTTCCAGACAAACACCTGTTCACAAAACGATAGCTTCTATAAGCTTCTGGTTATAAGTCACAATAAATGAACTATATTAACGAACAATAAAGTTAGTTAAAGTTCTGAATAGACAAATCCATTACATAAGAATAATAATGACATTAAAGATCGAGACGGATCTACACCAACTCAAAACGACGATGACGTGGCTATAGCATTAACGCTAAACTGACAAAACAATACAAACAAACACTCTCAAATGTCAGTGACTTTCTTAACACTCCATAGTAGCAAATTGCTCTCATGGCAATACTCAAATTCATTACATAACGTGGACTTTACATACTCATAGCGTCTCCTGCGCTTCCAAATACAACATAAATTCTCCTTACTCTTGTCACAATAACTCTCGTAAAATACTGCACGGAATACCTCAAAACAAACCCATCTGTCTACAAACCTGTAGCAGAATTAGTGATCCTACTATGTAACACTGCTGTGTATACAGTTCATGAAACACTGCTAACCTCCTCCTTCTCTAATTTTAAAATCATCGTGCTCATTACCTTCGACAATACATTTGTCTACAACAATGTCTCTCGTTTGACATTCCACGTAACTGATCATAATGCAATCTATTGATAAACCAATGCATTGTACAACAATACCACGTTTACTCGAGTGTAAACTATAAAATGGTTGTAGTCCGCTCGTCTGAAAGGTTAATAACAATAATAATACTTTCGTTTCTCTGTTACAAAACAAGAATGAGCAAAATCTTCATTTACCAACTTGCCTAAACATGTTACTGACTTTCCATAGACATACAAGTCTTCTTATCATTATTTCGCATTGGCAATGCTATAACAAATAATTGTTGCTATTAATAGGCCTCACCTAATAAGCGTCCGTGGCTTAGCCGGCAACACGCCGGCATCTCACCGCTGGGCCCGTGGTTCAAATCCCGGTCACTCCATGTGAGATCTGTGCTGGACAAAACGGAGGCAGACAGGTTTTTCTCCGGCTCTCCGGTTTTCCCTGTCAAAATTTCATTCCAGCAACACTCTCCACTATCATTTCATTTCATTTGTCATTCATTTAATCATTGCACCAGAGGAGAGCGTCAGGCCTCGGCAGCCGGCACAGTCCATATCCTCGCCGCTAGATGGGGGCTTCATTCATTCCATTCCTGACCCGGTCGGAGACTGGAATCAGGCTGTGGATTTTCAATAGGCCTCACCTGACTTCAATTGACACTGTAGTGATCCTTTGTTGACATAATAGTGGTTACATAAATCATCCACGACTTACTTATCGTCACATAATGATGTATTCTTCAATTAGAATAATATTCGGTTAATGTTATTGTTTATAACATTTTAAATTTGTTACTGAATATTTATACATGTTAAACTTGGCATTAACTGTATCATAGTGCCTCATCATAAATCTTATTGTGAGCAATAATGTATTATAGCAATCTAAACGCATAACATGGTTTGAAAACGTATGTGTTACGATCGAAGCATTTTCCTAACATGGATCAGTTTTCGTTAAAATGAGAAGGTTAAAAACGACGCTGGATAAAACCTGCCCAAAACGGTAATCTAACTTCCAAATGCTAATAAAATCACGGCTGAACGACACACGGTGACGTGCAAAAATTTAACTAACAATTTCTAAATAGACATTCAATAGCATGAGTTATAAGAAATAATTTCTACATAATGAATAGGTCACCCTGCCACATCCTCAAGAAAGTACTACAAACTACTGAGATCTTAGAGCTGTCAATTCTGTACCTTTCTGACTGTCTGCGATGAAAATACCTCGAACGATGGCCTCGATGTTCCGCTCCAAGGTTAGTGCGTGTCGGTCTCATTCCACACGTGCTCTGGGCCGGCCGCTCGCCTCGCAGCTGATCTCCCCGAGCCTGCTTGACGGGTGCCCACCTGGCCTCAGTAAACTCGTGCTCTGCGGACAGCAATCTTCTGGCTTCGCGACACTTGCAAGTCTAGATGCTCGTACCAGGAACAGTGAACACCGCTTACCATCATCTTCTCCCTTCATCTCCGCGTCTGAATAGTAGCTTTGAGAGTCCGTAGTTAACATCTCTCCAAGTTCTTTATGGACATTTGAACGTAGCTTTTAATGTTCAGCAAACTGCATGGTGGAATCGCAGTGGTGGTGACGTCGATCTCAGGACTTCGCAATCCACTCTGAATCTTCCCGTGTCATAGTGTAGATTATCCTTCTACCATTGTTTAGTAAATCGTTCCAAACATATTAGAGGGTGCAGAATAAGAACATCCCCCTCGACTCGTAGATCTTAGCATGTTGAAAATGTAAATGATACGCTTCTCAAATACTGCAGTTATAATGCTGCGATGTGTAGATTCGTTTTAAAAACGAAATTGCCTGCTCCTGTTGAATGTTGTCGATTGTATAGCAATCTTCTTCTCTATTCACTGTATCATTAGCTTGCTTCTTGATATAGTATGCTGCTTGTCGATACTCAATGTTAAATTTGCGGAGCGCTGCACGACAGGTCCGCATTCCTCGACGGTATCGGAAAGAGTCCCTGCTGTGTGTCCGTGGTTCACGTGCGCAGACTAACTAGCCTCGCAACCGGTCCACTTATAATAGAATTATGCTAATTACTCTTCTCTGGGCCAAAATTATATAATTCTCTTCTTCATAATCAATGTAATATATTCTTCTTGACCTCTGAGAATGCTGATCTCTCTTAATAAAGCAAATATGATTAAATAGCGTTTTACACACAAATTATGTGCTGAATCCTCATTGGCTGCAGGTTTATTATCAAAACTCTATCTGTCCTAGCCTCTTATCACAAAGTCGTGTGCAAAATTTGTTTGTGCCGATCTGGCTGACAAAAACCAGTCTTGAGAGTGCTAACTTGAAGCTTATGACTATTTCCAGCTTCCATTGCTCAGACACTTCCTTGGTTAAATTTACATTCACCTCAAAACTGAAAAATCAAATAATCCAAAATCATCCAAAATTCTCCAAAATTGTTTCTAAATGGTTTCAAACTCTTCCTCAAATATTTATTTCGATGAAATAAATTTTCATTTCCAATTTCCACATAATACTCGAAAAATTGTCAGGTCGGTTCGATCCTCGACTCTGTCCATAATTTGGGCTGGGGTGAATTAGGGCCCAGTACCATAAATGTATGACATGAGCCCGCTGGCCTTACTTCCCCTCCGAAGGAAGCTACCAACTGCTACCGTCAACGGCACCTAGCTGCGAACTTGGCTACTAGATGCCACCGGCACCTGGCGACAACCTACAAATTTAGCTTCACACAATTGTAGTTAGTGGAACGTTCTTTAAAGGCCATACCCATATGACATGTGCCCGCAAGCGTTACTTCCCCTCCGAAGGAAGGAATACTGAAGGATTTTAATGCTCTTACAAATCTGACACCTTCGGCCGCGTTTGAACCCATGGTCTTGGGCATTGTAGTTCAGTATGCTACCAACTACTCTACCTATGGACTCATCAGTGTTGACTCATCGGGTGAGTGAGTGGTCCAAGCGTTCCCGTTGTCCTAGGATTGGAGAAGACTTACCACAAACATCTACCCCACTTGAGTGGGAAAAGACGAAGGAAGAGAAGACGATACACAATATTATAACACTTGTAATAACCCATTACATGTTAAGGAAGTTAGACGTTGTTAAACATTGAACCTATCAGCACGCCTAGAAGTGTGTTGGCAACATTGCCGTGTATAGGTTATTCAAAATTAATCAGAAATATTATGTTTAAGTTTTCAAAATTTAGATCTGTTTGCCTGCATACTTTGTAATCTACTGACACTAGGGTTCAAAGTTATAAAGGATAATTATCAACAGTTGGCAGCCCTGGAGACTCTGAATATATTCATAGTTTCATCTCTTAAAGTACACACTGAACATGCAAAATTTAGTTGAAGTCCAATAGATAGCATGGACGTCACATAATGTTAAACATTGAACATTTCAGCATGCGTAGAATCATGTTGGCAGCACTGTCGTATATCGGTAACTCAACACTAATCTACAATTTTAGGTATTATACGTGTGCAAAGTTTATAACTTTCTGATATATTGAGATAATAATAATAATAATAATAATAATAATAATAATAATAATAATAATAATAATAATAATAATAATAACAATAATATAGAGATCATTGATCAACATGGTTGTACCCGGAAACCGAGGTCACCTCAATGGCATGAAAACATCCCAGCTTGCCTTAAAATCTCTGAGCTCCGAAGGGTTTCTGGAAATTATTTCCTGGAACGAAACAAGTGTCGATGTTGGTAGCGATTAAATGGAATAATAGACTCTGTTATGACAATGTTTTTCTCAGTCTGTAACACAACTTCCGCGAGAATTAAACAGATGAAATTAATTTTCCGAACGCTCCGCGTTATTTGAGCATCACACAACCTAACAGCTAAAGTATCAAATCGGTCTTGAACAACCTACTCTTTGAATCCAGAATAGTGACTAAAAAAACTAAAAAAAAACGCTTTCCCCATTACAATGTAGTAATACTACATGATTAATTATTACTTATTAATCATTTCAGACTAAAACTATACAATTTATGTTATAAATATTTTATATCTATGGCCTGTTAAATGAAATTCGTGTCACTAAAATGATTAACAGTTAAGAAAATATAAATAAAAATTATCTATTCAGTGTTTCAAATGAGATAGAGTTTGCAAAACTAAAGAATTCCCTAAGGTAGTTTCTAACAAGTTCATCTTTCTTTATAGGCCAGTTGCCTGATCTTAAAACATGTGCTATTAATATATCTCTTTCTTTCCCTAATAACTTACACTCATATAGTAAGTGATCTACAGTCTCGTGACCATCATTGCACATACATGTTGGACTATCTATAATTTTAAATCTGTATAAGTATGATTAAATATTGCCGTGACTTACTCTTGCTATTCAGATGCTCAGCAGCTTATGGTACAGTAAGCACCACACCGAGGACTCGTATAAATCCCCCAGTCAGTGCGTGAAGATAAACGCACGCACGCAGGCACACACAAAGCCTTGCTGATACCTGGCTTCCCCAACAAGTATTTAGCAGCTCCGAGCTCATTTGTAATGCTAAACAAGAACACCTGGTGCAGCTTTACTCAAGAGAGCAATTCTCATGGTGTAAGACCACTTACAGCCATGTTCAAGTTGCCTTGCTAGTAAAGTTCCACCTGACTGAACTTTAACATGACATTGGCTGTGATTAGCGTGGTTACCATGGCAGCACATCTACATGTTGCTATCTTAATGTATTTTATGTTCGACGATGTTGATATGTAAATAATATATGCCAGAAAACTGTTTCATAATGGGGGTCATTAAAGTACTACTTTTCATTATAACACAGTTTTTCCAACCAATCAGAGCTCAATATTTTCATTCATTGACCAATTGTCCAACATGTCGGAAATGAATTACATAATTTGAACGTTGACAAAGCAGCCTATATTGGATCAACCGTTGTAGTTACAATGCATAAGCAAACTGGACAATTTTACAAAAGAAATAGCACTGTACCTTAATATCCACAACTCCGATTTCTACACATTCGTAAGATTTCGCCAACAATTTTAGTGAATGCTGTTGTTGACATGAACACACCAGAACGTCATGGAAGAAGCAGGCGTATGACATTAGTTCCATGGAAAATATAATCCAGCTCTCTGTTCAGTAAATCAATTTCTTTTGCGAAACTTTTACGCGAGAAGTCATAGCTGTTCTATTTGGGACTCAATTGATTTTGATTCCGTTGGAATTCTATACGCATCGAATTTGAAGAAGAACTAGTTGATAATACGATACATTATAAGCTAAAACGTTTGTAACAGCCTATTTTGTGTTATTTGAGCAAAATATCAAAATGATCCAACATAGCACCTGTGCACTATCTGTTGGTGCTACTTCAGGATAAACAATGTTTCAAAGTTTTGGGATTCGTTATTGGGTAGAGATCAAATGCTGAGCCCACACATTTTCCAAGATGGAGAAAAAGAAGATTCAACCGACAGATTTTATGTTAGAACATATGATAAAAGTTATAATTATAGTCGAACATAAACAATCGTATGGAACTCGCGTATAGTGGTAATTAAGACACTCGTATGGAAACAATACAAACAATCACTCTCAAATGTCAGTGACTTTCTTAACACTCCGTAGTCGCAAATTGCTCTCATGGCAATACTCAAATTCATTACATAACGTGGACTTTACACACTCATAGCTTCGCTTCGCTCGTTTTATTAACATACTCGTGTCTTAATCATTGCCATTATAGGCTCGTTGCATAATGTACAATTGCGGTGCTGATTTCCAAAACACTAATTAAAAAGTTCTATCACGTCACGTTTTCTTAAAAAATTCAATTGTACTTGGATTTGTAGCCTATTCTCATTTGTGAAAAAATTGGCTTATGTGATCACCTTTTGTCCGTGTGTGTGTGTGTGTGTGTGTGTGTGAGTGTGTGTGCGTGTGCGTGTCCCTAATAACTTCTAAACGGCTGGAGCGATATCAATGAAACTCAGTAAGATCATAGCACCATTTTGGCCGAACCAGACCATGTCCTTCAAATTTTATTACGTCTCACCATTCCAACATGGCGGCTAAGCGAACTTGAAACATTTAAATAGATTTCTCTCGCGATTTAACCATCCAAATCTGTGAAACTTGGTACAGTAAATTTTTATACACATTATAATGCACTGGTGTCTAGTTTAGTTCAATTGTTTACATAGCCGAAACATGGCGGCTGTGCAAAATTTTAAAATTAAGTGATCGACGTGAACGTTTGAATAATGAACGTACGCAACAATCGTCATCTAATAGTACATAACTCTATGGCCTACACATAGACTATAAAAATCCAACATGTCAATCGTCCCAAATATTTAGACTGTTCTCAATATATATTAATCTACGACAGCAATCAAACTGAAATTTACTATGTTGATAGAAGCTACGAACATAAGTTCACCTATGGGACTTTCAATAACCTTGTGATCACAAATCTAACATGGCGGCGACGAAATAAAAATATTGAAATGGACGTTTTTCGCGATTTAACCATCCGATGCAGTGACACTTAGTACGGTAAATGCTTATGTACATTTGAATTCACTGGCATCTAATTTATTTCAATATTTTTCATTACGACAAGGTGGCAGCTGTGCAAAATTTTAAAATCTCGATTTCATTTTTTTGTGTCCTAATCAAGCGATTGAAGTTTAAATACTGTACCTACACAACAACCTTCATGTAATAGTATACAAATCTAAGACCTATTATATAAATCCAACATGGCGACCATCCGAAATATTTAGACGGTTCTCAATATCTACGAATCTTTCTTTTACATTCGAATTGAGCCACTATGGACTACGGAGTAACAATCAAAATCAATGTTTCGTTCTAGATCGTCTGCCAGCTTTGATGTCCTGCCAGTATCTCTTCAGCCCATCACTCAGCGCCTTCTCCCGATCTTCTGAAAGAGGTCCCCTCCGTCTTTTGGGTTCTGCTCCTACCTTACATCCCTGGTAATTTTTGATTAGGTGTCTGAATTCACATCTGTTCATAATTTTGCAGTCCGGAATACCAATTTCTAGAAGGTCTTTGTTACATTCTTCAAACCATGCCAATTTTTTCTTTGGTTTCACGAAATTCCAAATTTCTTTGTTAGACGATCGTCGGACATTCTGAAAATGTGTCCATAGAACAACAACCTTTACCTTTTTATTGTTGACGTGACTGGTTCTATCTTTCTATATAACTCTTCGTTCGACTTCAAACGTATGTGCCCGTCAACCCATCTGTTGCCTAAAATTTTTCTCAATACCCTGCGTTCTCTTTTGACCAACTGGTCGACTAGTCCCCGCCTGTTCATAGTCAAAGTCTCCGAAGCATATAATGCTTCAGGTTTGACAACCGTGCTGTAGTGTCTTAATTTGGCTCCAATGCTCAGCGACTTCTTATTATAGAGATTTTTCGTCAGGTGATAGGCTCGGTCTAATTTCCAGATTCTAAGATTAATTGCTTCCTGTTCTAGGCCATTTTGTTGGATTACCTCACCCAGGTATTTACATTTCTTTAGACGTTTAATCTTTCCTTGGTTTGTTTTCATCCGTTCTGGTCCATCACTGATGTTTGTCATGTACTTTGTCTTCTCAAAGGAAATCTGTAAACCTACTTTCTCAGCCATCTCTGACAACCGATTAATCTTTACAATAGCTGAGTTAATATTGTTGGCAAAAATAGCTAGGTCATCTGCAAAAGCCAAACAATCAACGTGCACCCCTTTCAGTTTGGGCCCTAGCCTGAATCGTTCTTCATTCCCTTCTTCCCGACTCAGTGTCTTACTCCATTCACGAATGTCCTTTTCTAATACACAGTTGAAAAGGATTGGAGATAATCCATCACCTTGTCTGACACCAGTTTTGATTACAAAGGGATCTGAGATCTCGCCAATGAATTTTACTTTTGACACTGTGTCAGTCAAAGTCTGTTTAATCAGATTTCGAGACGTGTCATCCACTCCAAACTCTTCCAGAATATTCAGTAGCGACTCGCGGTCAATTGAGCCATACGCTTTCTTAAAATCAATGAATACGACCACATAGTCATACTTGCCTATCGTCTTATACCTAATGATGTTTTTCAGGTTAAAAATATGTTCCGGACAAGAACGTCCCTTTCTGAAACCGGCCTGGTACTCACCAATCTGATTATCAAGATGTTCTTCAATTCTGTTCAGGAGTGCTTTGGATAGGATCTTGTAGGGAACAGATACAATTGATATACCCCTGTAATTATTAACGTCCTTCATATCCCCCTTTTTGTGGAGAGGGTATGCCACCAGTTCTCCATATCTCCGCAAAGAGCTCAGCTAATATATTCAGAGTATCTTCATTTGCCAGTTTTAGAAGCTCTGCCACAATGGAATCCTCTCTCGCTGCTTTATTATTCTTTAGACCATCGATAATCATTTTAATTTCTGTCTTAGAAGGTGGATGCGAGTTGGCCATTACTTGAGTAGGACGGCCTATGAGTAGCCTATGTTTTGGTTCATCATAATTGAGTAATTTCTTAAAGTACTCAGCCAAGATACGACAGTTCTCCTTGTTGTTCAGACCTAACTTTCCATTTTCATCTCTGAAGCACAAGCTCGGTGCTTGATACCCTTTCAGATTACACTTGAAAGTTTGATATAAGTCCCTGACATTATTTTTCCGGATATCCTGATCAATCTGTTCCATCTGTTGTTTTTCATATGATCGCCTTGCAATTCGGAAAACCCGGGCTGCATCTTTCCGACTGTCACAAAACGAGTTATAATCTTCTTGTCTCTTCGTTGAGTTCCATTTCTTCCAGGCATCTGTTCTTTGTACACATGCACTATCACAGGTCTCGTTGGGTAGATTATTGGCTGAGGAATAACCTAACCACCAAGGGAAGATGATTAAGAAAAGGAGATAGGTTTCGGACTGGAGAAAAAGGATAGAAAAATAGGAGGAGAGTCACACAAAAGTTATAAATTTAACCTTTAATGCACTTAGAGGCGGTTGCCACTGAAAATCCGTTCTCTGATACCTAAAATGGGTAAGGGCTTGGTCTAAGCTGACGGGAAATACAGCTAGGACTTGGGCGGTTTGCAAGAGAGTGGTTTTTGTATATTCCCTCTCAAGCAGGCATAAGACTACTATGGGGAAGGGTGTTGGTCTGGCAAGACTGAGAGTAACAGATTTATTGTATGTCTGTTCAAAGAAATTCGTTTTTGCAAAGTAATTCGAAGGATGCCAATAATTTGAATCAGGTTTGGTATTTCCAGTTTTCGAAGTTATAGAGTTCCTGAAAAAGCGACCAAGTGCTTCCAAGAAGGATAATGATAAAAGATTATACCTTGGGAAGTAATTTTGGTAAGTGGACCAATGGTTGCCTTTGGTAATGTCTAAGCTTTTACTCAGCAAGGAGCCGGCTAAAAGTTTAGACAAAAAGAAACACTTATCTTTTGGAAAACTAACCATAAGTTTTCGGAGAGGATCTTCACAAGCAGGTAGCTGGCGTAGCGAGCTTTACTTGCCTTACTGGCCAGTTAGGATTAGCTTTTAAAGCTAAGAGAAACTTTGACGAGATTACCACTAAGAGTTCTTGCTCAAATGCAACGAGTGGTGAAAGCCCTATCAATAGATTTAATGGCATTGAGTAGAGAGAGCCAAGGAAGACAGGATCTTGCCTAACCGTTGTATTTGCGAAATGATAAATCCAAAAACAAATATTTAATTTATTTAACAAGGCAAAAGAAGTTGATAACTTTAACAAATATAATTTCAATTTGGTTTACAATTTTGGGGTCACAGACCTCAGAAAGCATTAAGCGTTTGCGCCAGGCAATTAACAATTTATGAGGTTTCGAACCTTATATATTTTCTAAAATCTTTGTAAGAAAAAAAACAACAAATGAAGTAATTAAAATTTAACAATAAATAGAGTACAAGGTGTGTTCATTAAGAAACTCCTGAGAGAATATTCTAGAAAGAGTGACAACTTCGAAAATAACAATAAGAAAAACATGAAGAATAAGATAGAAGTTCCTACAACTTCTTATATTTAAGCTGAATTACTTTTGGTTATTATACAAATAAGGGCAGGTCACTTACTGTGAAACCTGAAGAGAAAATCAAAAGGAAGGTTCTCGACCTCCTATATTTAAGTAGGAATCACGAGCCAAATGGGGCAGTTTCCATTTCGTGAGACCTAGAAATAACTCACTCAAGAGTTGAAAGAATTGTTTTCCCTGATTATAAGGTAGAAACAATGTAAGCTTGAACCGTGTATAAAACACGTAGTTATACAGAAATTAATTAATGATAAACAAACAAGATGGAAGGGCACTTCGTTAGAGTGACACCTTATTGGAAATGATCCAGAGATACAATTTTACTAATATGGTTTGTTAGTAGAAGGTTTAGGAAAGATCAATTGGGATTGAGGATAAATGTTCATGGCCTTATTTAATGTAAACGGACGATCGCGACGCGGTAGAAAAGTTGGGCAAGCACTAGTTTTCACTATAGTCTGTTAAATAGATGAAAAGTTCACTGTAGAAACAAGAAAGTTTATGGGAAAGAAAGTTATTGCAATGATGAAAATAACTGGTTGCACTAGGTAGGCGTGAGTCTATTTCTTGAGAAGGTTGTGAATTACAATTAAAAGCGCCATAGAACATTCCAACGGTGGAAGAAAATTCGCTATTGAGCTTTAATTCAGAAGTGAGATTCTTCAATTTTAAATAGTATTCTCACAAGTGAGTGAAAAATACATGACGGCAGGACTTGTAGATAGAGTACAGGATCTGGAAGGTTCCAGAACGATCTTAATATAAGAATGGGGCCAAAGTTAATCCAGCGGAGGAACTAGCTTGGTAATTTATAGACAGCGGGTATTAGATAATATCCCACGTAGTGAGAAGATTTCTCATTTAATTAGCTTAAGGAAAGCTACTTTCTATTAAAGTTGGCTTAGACAGTTAAAAGCTCAACATGGCAAATCCCGCGAAGAATGATTTTTGCCCCAAATAAGTAATCTCACGCTGTCTATAAAATATCGTTAAAAGCATGTAGAAGTTAAAACCGATGAAGATGAAGTTAAAACTTGAAGTAGGTACTTATCTTGATTGCATGTCGAAGGTGAAGTTCCCTTTGACGGATCCCTAATGTGCCAACATGGCGTAGAATGTAGAGAGTGTCTCTTTGTTTGAGGAGACTGGCTCTAGTTGAGCCCTGACTGATCGAGTCAACAGCCGACTTACAAGTGAGACCCGCTCAGCTAAGCGCGGAGGGTCCAAGGAAGGGAAAGGAGTGGGGGTAGGAAACAAAAGGAATACATATCAGAATAGGCAACTTATCAAAAATAAATGTTCTTCTTGATGAATGGTCTTCAAAGAGTTGATAGCAGGCGATACTAGCACAGCATGGTGAGTGAAAAAGTAAACGAAGTTCTCTTGCTCATGGAGATAATAGCTGGCGATGGCAACGAGATCTGGTGGCCAAATGGAAAAGGAAGTCCTCTTGCAACAGGAGGAATTGAGGAGCTTCAGAGATTCGCTGCTAGATGACGCTAGGAGGGTCATGGAAGATATATATCTAGAACAGACTCACAAAAGATATAAGCGACATGACCATCAAAGAGAAAATAGAAGACCACTGTTGGTGTTTGATAAAGAGGAAGGAATGAACAAGCAAAGAGCATTAAACTTTATATTCTCTCGTACCGTGTATTCCAAGAATACACCATACTGGGAGGGCCAAACACCAACAGAGAGCAAATAAGTAGTTAAACATTTAAAGGTAATGGAGCGATCAAAGAAAGTGGTCTTGTGATCGGACCATTAGTGGTCAAGACTCTGACCACCCTGACTCTCCCATCTCTTCCAGGATAACACTCGGTCACTCTAACAGAAGTCCAGACTAGGGGGGGGGGGAAACATCCCTAACCAAGACCAAGTCCCCCACTTTAATGTCGGGACTGGAAAGAAACCACTTCTGTCTCCGTTGCAAGGAAGTTAAATATTCCAAGTTCCACCTCTTCCAAAAAGAATTACGGAGGGCTTCAAGTTTTCGCCAAACGATAGGTAGATTAGAATCCCTGTAAGAATTGGGAAGAGGAGGAGGGGCAGAGAAGTGCCGATAAGGATATGACCAGGTGTAAGTGGAAGCAGGTCATCAGGGTCATTGGAAAGCGGAGTTAAAGGGCGAGAATTAACAACTCCTTCAATCAGAACGGATAGTGAATTGAATTCCTCGTAAGTCAAAATGCGATTACCTAAGACTTTTCTTAAATGACGTTTAGTGAGCTTTACGCAAGATTCCCACCTACCACCGTGATGAGGAGCGTAGGGAGGTATAAAGCGCCATCTGAAACCCTTTGAGTAGGAAAAATTAGAAATTTGTTCCATGGCAGGAGGGGAAGTGAGAGCTTTCTTCCACAGGGAAGGTGCGCCCTGAAAAGTGGAGGCGTTATCAGAGAACATCTCTGAAGGAACACCACGCCTAGCAGTGAAGCGAGAGACAGCTGATAAAAGTAAGAAGTAGAAGCATTCGTTACTAGCTCCAAGTGGATTGCGCCAGTAACCATGCAAACAAAGAGAGAAACATAAAGCTTACCAAACAATTTGCGTTTAGCTTCAGGAGAATTTCGTTGATAACGGAACGGATCCATATAGTCCACACCAGTTAAAGCAAATGGGCGTATAGGAGAAGAGCGAAAAGAGGGCAGATCGCTCATTAATTGAGTATTGATTTTAGGTTTCGCTTTGAAGCAAGGAATGCACTTGTGAACTACAGAAGAAACTTCATGAATTCCATTTATAATCCAGTACTTTTCCCTTAAGAGGCAAAGCAGAGTGCGTGTACCAACATGCAGATTGCGATAATGAATGTCACGTATAATTAAGGAAGTTACGTGATGTTTGGAAGGCAAAATAACGGGATGCTTTTTGTCCTCAGAGAGCAAAGATTGCGAGAGCCTTCCACCTACCCTGAGTAACCCATGGTCATCAAGGAACGGGGCCAAAGCACGAAGACGACTGGATTTGGGAAGATCCCTTTTAGAAGAAAGTAAAGACAATTCAGAAGAAAAGGCTTCTTGCTGTGTCAGTTGTAAAACCTAAAAGGTAGCGAGATTCAATTCATGATTGGTAAGGTGTGGTTTGGGGAGAAGAGGTTGGTCAACCACAAAATATTTCCATCTAAGGAGATAGGCGACAATTCGTATTAATTTATGAAAAGAAGAATAGCGGGACAACATGGGATGAGAAGCGTTGGAAACAAGACACGAAGCAATGGATAGAGGTACTTTAGCGTCAGGCAAGTTGGAGTTTGTAGCTGGAGGTTTAGAAGGCCATAAAGAAGAGTCTTCGAGTAACCACGAGGGCCCATGCCATTACAACTGAGAAGCTGCCAATTAAGAAGGTAAACAACCACGAGAGATAATATCGGCTGGGTAATCAGCACTGGGCACATGCCTCCATTGACATCCAGAAGAAAGAGTTTGAATTTTGGAAACCCTGTTTGCAACAAAAGTTTGCCAGTGAGAGGGGTTCTTGGCGATCCAAGAAAGGGTGATCATGGAATCGCTCCAGAGATAGATTTGCGAGAATTCGATTTTTAAAACTTCTCGTAATTTCTTAACAAGTTCTGCGGCCATGAGTGCAGCACGCAACTCAAGCCTAGGCAAAGTGATAGTTTTAAGAGGAGGGACCTTCGATTTGGCACAAACAAGGTTGGAAACTGAAGATCCATAGAATGAACCGTGATAAACTAAGTATGCGCAGCAACCGTAAGCTTTTTCGGAACTGTCCGCGAACACATGAAGGAAAAAAGGTGCATTAGAATGAGCGTTAATTAAATTCCTGGGAATTTCAATAAGGGAAAGATCCAGCAAATTGCTGCGAAACGAGAGCCAACGATTAAGAAAAGAAAGAGGGACAGTGTCATCCCATTCACATTTGAGCGACCACAGCTCTTGCATGAAGAGTTTGGCTATAACGATAACTGGGGCAAGGAATTGAAGCGGATCCAAAAATTTTGCAATTTCAGAGAGAATTTGTCTTTTAGTGTTAGGAAGCTCTTCTGCAAGCGAAACTTTATAGATGAGAGTGTCAGTGCTAGTGCACCAATGAACTCCTAGAGTTTTTATGGATTCGGAGTTTCCACAAATTTCGGCAGAAGAAGGATCTACGTCTTCGATGGGAAACTGGGCGAGAAACTCAGGGGAGTTGGAATTCCACTTATGAAGTGGGAAACCTCCATTCCTTAGCAATGCCTGAAGTTCTAAGCACACAAAAGAAGCTTCCTCCAACGTGGGGAAGGACTGCAAATAATCGTCAACATAGAATGACGTAGTTAGTGCTTCAGAGGCTTTGGAATTAAATAAATGACCATCCTGTGAGGCTAGCAAGTGTAGGGATCGGATAGCAAGGAAAGCAGAGGGTTTTAAGCCATAAGTAACCGTTTTTAAGCGAAATACCTTAATGGGCTTACTGATTTCATCACGCCACAAGATTCTTTGGAGATCTCGTTGTTCCGGTTGAATTAAAACTTGACGGTACATCTGTTTTATATCAGCTATGACAGCTATGGGAAATAATCGAAAGTTTAAGAGTATAGCAGATAGATCTGACTGAATAGCAGGACCAGAGTAAAGAGTGTCGTTAAGGCTGTTGCCATTAACGTCGGGTGATGAACCATTGAAAACAACTCGGATTTTATCTTTTACAAGAGGGTTTTTCCACACGGGATGATGATTTAAATAAACCGTTTCAATTGGGGGGTGCAATTCATCATCAGATTTGTTAACAACTTCCATATGATCTAAGCTTTCATACTCATCCATGAAATCAGTGTACTGCTGTTTAACAAGGGGTTCTTTCTTGAATTTGCTCTCGATAGCAAAGAGAGCTTTTCGAGCTTTGGGCTGAGAGTTAATAAGTTCGGGAGGATTATGTAATCTTGGCATTTGAACAACGAACCGGCCATCAGAAGAACGAGTGGTGGTGTTCAAAAAATGTTGCTCACAGAATACATTTTCTGAAGAGGTTACATTAGGAGGATCAACGCTTTCAAGCCTCCAAAACTGTTCCAGGTCAGTATTGGAGAAGTAACATTGCGATGCAGGTTGGGAAGAATAATGGGGAAGTTGACCTGTGACGATCCATCCAAAATTAGTGTCTCTGGCGACCACGTTTGAGGATAACTTGCGAACCTGTTTGCGAAGGCAATTCCAGAAAACATTGGCACTAATGAGTATGTCAATAGGATTTAGCATGTTGAACAAAGGATCGGCTAGCCTTAAATGCGAGGGAATGTTTAACCCTGAAATATCCACAGAGTGACTTGGAGTGTCTTCTCCAATGCTATTGAGAATTAGACAATTAAGTTTAAAGAAGTTGTTTCTATGACAAATATCTCTTATGGTTAGCTTCGAGAATTGTAAAGCTTGCGATTTTGAGTTGTTGATGCCCGACACGTTGATAGAAGTGGGGTTTACAGGTAGGCCTAGTTTTCTAATCAAGGAATTAGACACAAAATCATGAGTTGCCGCTGAATCTAGAAGACCGCGTGCACGGACCCAGTTGCCAAAGTTATCCTGAACTTCGATTTGGACAGTAGACAACAATACTTGAGCACTGCGAATGGACTTGGCATTTTGAATATACGATGAAGCATTAGAACTGCTAGCACTATCATTTTTCGGAGAAGTAGATGCTGTCGATGACCTTGCCTGATCATGACGATGTAGCAAAGTGTGATGAGCCTTTTCACAATGGTAGCAAAGTCTTGTGGACTTGCAATTAGAAGCAGAATGAGTAGGCGCTAGGCAATTGAAGCAATGTTTGTTCTGGGAAACTAATTTTCTTCTGTCGTCGACTGACATTTCTTTAAAGGATTTACAGAGGTATAGGGCATGTGGATCTTTACAAAGTATGCACTTTAAAGGTTCGTTTAAACTCTTACGGGGTTCGCTTTGAGTGTTTAAAACCATAGAGCTAGCAACACGACGTTCACTAGACCTAGTTGGGTAACCAGTAGAGTTTGATTTAAATTTAGATGAGCTGGACCCGGGTTTTTGGGTATTAGACTCTAAGCGTTCGCTTTTAGGTTTGATAGACATTAATTCAAATTTCGAACTCGGGGAAGAGGGTTCAATTTGATTAGCTAGAGCGGTTAAGAGTTGGCATCTAGCGTTTATGAAAGTGACTAAATGCCCGTAAGAGTAGTCGTCTTCTTTAGAAAGTTCAATTTCCCAAGCTTTGAGGGTAGCAGCATCAACTTTAGAAACCACTAAAAGTATTAGGAAAGTATCCCAATGTTCAGTAGGTTGATCTAATTGGGACAAAGCCTTAACGTGAAGTTGTGTAGTATCAACTAGAGTACGCAAACTAGTGACGTCATTGTGCTGTGACGCAGGTAGGTTGAATAGAGCCTTCATATGGCGTTGAATACGTAACCGTAAATTTCCATATCTTTCTTTTAATAAGTTAAAGGCAATGGGGTAATTTTCGGCACGTAGAGGAAGTGCTTCGACTAACTGCAAAGCTTGACCTCGGAGGATAGATCTCAAGTAATGAAACTTGTAAATGACTTGAATGTCTTCATTATCATGAACAAGGGAGCAAAATAATTCATAGAAAGAATCCCAAGTAGATTCATCTCCAGAGAAATGGGGTAAATCAATTTTAGGTAAAATTGGTTTGGGCTTGTGAGTATCATCACGGAAAGAAGTTTGTGGTTCGTGAAGGGAAGCAAGAACAGAAGCGTCCTTTTTCTGCTCCTCTTCGAGTTGGCGTATTATTTTGAAAGCAGAACCTATGCCTTCGTAATATTGGTTTTCTACTTCGACTCGATCTTCGGTTTGATTGAGCATACAAGTTTCTATTTCAGTTTGAATGTTACAATAATTTTCATAAGAACGTTCAAAATCCCTTACACGATGTTTCAACAAGTCTAATTGAGCTTCTGAGGGATCTAACTTTTTTATGTACTTTCTGAATCGGGTAATTTGCCCTTTATAGGATGCTCGTTTAGAAGTAAGTTTTTCATCCTTATCCTTTTCAGTAGGAGCCATGTTAAAGAAAATAGATTGAAATGCAACTCACGAAACTGTGGAACCTTGGAAATGCTGTCAAGCTGGCAGCAGCAAATAAGTAGAAAGAACGGGACACACCAAAGGAGACAGGAGCGGCCCCTTTCCCCTTCACAGGCTTTGCACGATGTGGTTATAGCTGAAAGATTCAAAGCAGATATTAATAATTTGCAAGGTATTGTCAAATGACACTTTTAAAAAGAATAAGAAAAGAAAATGGACTCTCCCGGTTTTCCGGGACCAAATTTTGGGTAGATTATTGGCTGAGGAATAACCTAACCACCAAGGGAAGATGATTAAGAAAAGGAGATAGGTTTCGGACTGGAGAAAAAGGATAGAAAAATAGGAGGAGAGTCACACAAAAGTTATAAATTTAACCTTTAATGCACTTAGAGGCGGTTGCCACTGAGAATCCGTTCTCTGATACCTAAAATGAGTAAGGGCTTGGTCTAAGCTGACGGGAAATACAGCTAGGACTTGGGCGGTTTGCAAGAGAGTGGTTTTAGTATATTCCCTCTCAAGCAGGCATAAGACTACTATGGGGAAGGGTGTTGGTCTGGCAAGACTGAGAGTAACAGATTTATTGTATGTCTGTTCAAAGAAATCCGTTTTTGCAAAGTAATTCGAAGGATGCCAATAATTTGAATCAGGTTTGGTATTTCCAGTTTTCGAAGTTATAGAGTTCCTGAAAAAGCGACCAAGTGCTTCCAAGAAGGATAATGATAAAAGATTATACCTTGGGGAGTAATTTTGGTAAGTGGACCAATGGTTGCATTTGGAAATGGCTAAGCTTTTACTCAGCCAGGAGACGGCTAAAAGTTTAGACAAAAAGAAACTGGAAAACTAACCATAAGTTTTCGGAGAGGATCTCCACAAGCAGGTAGCTGGCATAGCGAGCTTTACTTGCCTTACTGGCCAGTTAGGATTAGCTTTTAAAGCTAAGAGAAACTTTGACGAGATTACCACTAAGAGTTCTTGCTCAAATGCAACGAGTGGTGAAATCCCTATCAATAGATTTAATGGCATTGAGTAGAGAGAGCCAAGGAAGACAGGATCTTGCCTAACCGTTGTATTTGCGAAATGACAAATCCAAAAACAAATATTTAATTTATTTAACAAGGCAAAAGAAGTTGATAACTTTAACAAATATATTTTCAATTTGGTTAGCAATTTTGGGGTCACAGACCTCAGAAAGCATTAAGCGTTTGCGCCAGGCAATTAACAATTTATGAGGTTTCGAACCTTATATATTTTCTAAAATCTTTGTAAGAAAAAAAAAACAAATGAAGTAAATAAAATTTAACAATAAATAGAGTACAAGGTGTGTACTTTAAGAAACTCCTGAAAGAATATTCTAGAAAGAATGACAACTTCGAAAATAACAATAAGAAAAACATGAAGAATAGGATAGAAGTTCCTACAACTTCTTATATTTAAGCTGAATTACTTTTGGTTATTATACAAATAAGGGCAGGTCACTTACTGTGAAACCTGAAGAGAAAATCAAAAGGAAGGTTCTCGACCTCCTATATTTAAGTAGGAATCACGAGCCAAATGGGGCAGTTTCCATTTCGTGAGACCTAGAAATAACTCACTCAAGAGTTGAAAGAATTGTTTTCCCTGATTATAAGGTAGAAACAATGTAAGCTTGAACCGTGTATAAAACACGTAGTTATACAGAAATTAATTAATGATAAACAAACAAGATGGAAGGGCACTTCGTTAGAGTGACACCTTATTGGAAATGATCCAGAGATACAATTTTACTAATATGGTTTGTTAGTAGAAGGTTTAGGAAAGATCAATTGGGATTGAGGATAAATGTTCATGGCCTTATTTAATGTAAACGGACGATCGCGACGCGGTAGAAAAGTTGGGCAAGCACTAGTTTTCACTATAGTCTGTTAAATAGATGAAAAGTTCACTGTAGAAACAAGAAAGTTTATGGGAAAGAAAGTTATTGCAATGATGAAAATAACTGGTTGCACTAGGTAGGCGAGAGTCTATTTCTTGAGAAGGTTGTGAATTACAATTAAATGCGCCATAGAACATTCCAACGGTGGAAGAAAATTCGCTATTGAGCTTTAATTCAGAAGTGAGATTCTTCAATTTTAAATAGTATTCTCACAAGTGAGTGAAAAATACATGACGGCAGGACTTGTAGATAGAGTACAGGATCTGGAAGGTTCCAGAACGATCTTAATAGAAGAATGGGGCCAAAGTTAATCCAGCGGAGGAACTAGCTTGGTAATTTATAGACAGCGGGTATTAGATAATATATCCCACGTAGTGAGAAGATTTCTCATTTAATTAGCTTAAGGAAAGCTACTTTCTATTAAATTTGGCTTATACTGTCAAAAGCTCAACATGGCAAATCCCGCGAAGAATGATTTTTGCCCCAAATAAGTAATCTCATGCTGTCTATAAAATATCGTTAAAAGCATGTAGAAGTTAAAACCGATGAAGATGAAGTTAAAACTTGAAGTAGGTACTTATCTTGATTGCATGTCGAAGGTGAAGTTCCCTTTGACGGATCCCTAATGTGCCAACATGGCGTAGAATGTAGAGAGTGTCTCTTTGTTTGAGGAGACTGGCTCTAGTTGAGCCCTGACTGATCGACTCAACTGCCGACTTACAAGTGAGACCCGCTCAGCTAAGCGCGGAGGGTCCAAGGAAGGGAAAGGAGTGGGGGTAGGAAACAAAAGGAATACATATCAGAATAGACAACTTATCAAAAATAAATGTTCTTCTTGATGAATGGTCTTCAAAGAGTTGATAGCAGGCGATACTAGCACAGTATGGTGAGTGAAAAAGTAAACGAAGTTCTCTTGCTCATTGAGATAATAGCTGGCGATGGCAACGAGATCTGGTGTCCAGATGGAAAAGGAAGTCCTCTTGCACCAGGAGGAATTGAGGAGCTTCAGAGATTCGCTGCTAGATGACGCTAGGAGGGTCATGGAAGATATATATCTAGAACAGACTCACAAAAGATATAAGCGACATGACCATCAAAGAGAAAATAGAAGATCACTGTTGGTGTTTGATAAAGAGGAAGGAATGAACAAGCAAAGAGCATTAAACTTTATATTCTCTCGTACCGTGTATTCCAAGAATACACCACTCGTTTCACCATCTGTGTTTACGCTTCTGAGCTGTCAAGATTGAAACATTGGCTGCTTGTTGGATTTTGGAGGCAATGTAAGTCCAATTCGTGGATTTAAATGTTAATTGCTGGTGGTATTGCTCCAATACTTCTTGATCAACCTTAAGTTTTGTCACATCATATCTGTAAAGTTTATTTGCAGTTTTCGGAGCCTTTCTAAAAGGAATGAAATTCATTTTAATCTTGGAGAGATAATGATCTGAATCAAATTTGGCCCCTCTCTGTACTTTAACATTCATAATCTCCTTCATTGCTGTCCTGGATATATTGCCACGTGATCAATTTGTTTCTCTCCGTTCAAATTCCCAGGTGAACGCCATGTCTTCTGTTTACTTAGTTTGTGTTTATAGAAAGTTGACATTATCTGAAGATCAAACGTTCTACATAGTTCGACAAACCTTGTTCCATTTTTGTTGGTCATTCTGTGAGCAGGATATTTTCCTACTGTCGATCTATATCTTGCTTCTATTCCCAGTTGAGCGTTGAAGTCGACCAATAAAACCTTGATGTTCTTTATAGGTATTTTCTCCATCTCCTCCTCTATAGGGTCCCAGAATTGTTCAACTTTCTCGGGATTACGCCTGTTGTCTTCATTAATTGGCGCATGTGCATTGATCAGGGTATAGCCTTTGTTACCACAGCGTAGAGTTAGGAATGATAGTCTTTCTGATGGGCTAGAGAAGTCCACAACTGCACTGATTACCTTCTTATTTGCAGCAAAAGCTGTTCCAAACAATGGTATATTCTTGCCTATCTTCACTGCTCTCTGTCCTTTATAGACCCTATAGCCCTCAATGTCCATTAGATCTTCGTCCTGATACCGTGTTTCCTGCAAGGCCAGGATTGAGATGTTATGTTCGTCCATCATATTTGTCAGTTCCTTGTGTTTACCAACTTTGAGTAATGAGTTGACATTTAACGTTCCAAAATAATATTTCTGTTTCGTCTTCAACTTAGTATTCTTTAAGCATCTACTTGCAAGCTCCCCAGAATCCAAAGGCTTGCGTGCACTCCTATACCAAACGGCCTAAGCGGTCCCTGTGATGTTCTGCTCTGTGAAAAGGCTGACGCGCAAGGAAATAGTTCCCACTCTTTCTGCTTGTTTTTGCAGTACACGATTTTTCAGCGTATGTTACTATGTTTCGATTAACTGGCTAGATTACTTTTAAGAAATTCCTTGGTATAAATCTGTGGATAAGTTAATCATTTTCTCTTTAATTGGATGCTGCACCAACTTTGCTTTTCATATGATTAATTGTGTGTGTGAATATACTTTTTAGTGGTATTTGAAACGATAGGCAGAGTAATTCAGTACGAATTTGATATTATATTGTATTTCGTTCTGTATAAACCTTGTTTGAGCGGCATAAGATTACCCAAGTCATTCGATTGTGTGGCGAATCAGGTTCAAATGTTGGCAATACTGTTACGAGTTCAACATGGCATCTTGAAGTTCACAACGTGTTCAAACTGCAGCTGTAAAGCTTGAATCACCAATAAGATACTTCAAAGGTAAGAAAAGTGGAGAGAGGTTTAGTAAAAGGTGCAAACAAATTATTTTAAATGTATGTAGTAGGTTGAGGGATGACAATCCAGAGTGGACAGTAGAAGAGTTGGTGAAGAAGACTGCATACTGTGTTTACTCGTCACGCGCTCAATTCAAAGTTCATGGCGAATGCAAGTCTCCTGCGAGAAGTCGACCGGCGTCACAAGGAAAGAGGGTTCGTGTGTCGCAGTATTCGGAATTTGTTTTGTGTGGAATTCGTAGGAAAGCGCATTCTTTTTTTTCTCAAGAATGAAATTCCAACTGTGAAGAAAGTGACATGCGCAGTGAATAGTGATGAGGATTTCCCTAGTTTCAATGAGAGTACTGTTCGTAGGTTAATGAAGGACTTAGGGTTTCTTTTCAAGCGACGGAAAAGAGCTTCAGCCTTGCTGTAACGCGATGATTTAATTGAGTGGCGTCACAAGTACCTAACTTCCTTACGAGAGTACCGTGAACAAGGACGCACTATTTATTATCTAGATGAAACCTGGTGTAACGCCGGACATACAGTATCAAAGGTATGGCAAGATACTACAGTTGAGAGTAAACGTCAAGCTTTCATTAGTGGTGTCAGTACTGGCCCCAAAAATCCTACTGGAAAAGGGGGTCGTGTTATTGTAGTTCATTGTGGAAATGAAAAAGGTTTCGTTGACAGTGCGGGACTTGTATTTCGAGCCAAGAAATCGAGTGGTGATTACCACCAGGAAATGGACGGTCCCAGGTTCGAAGCCTGGTTTCGGGAACTATTGCCAAAACTTGAACCAAATAGTGTGATTGTTATGGACAATGCCAGTTATCACTCTGTGAAACTTGAAAAAAATCCCACATCATCATCAAAGAAAAGTGACATGCAAAAATTTCTGAAAGAAAAGGGTGTTCACTTCGAGGTCAGTTGGATAAAGGCAGAGCTGATGGGTGTCATTCGAAGTATCAAACATAAGTATGAAGGATATCGTATTGACAGCATTGCTCAGCTGGCTGGACATACTGTGCTTCGCTTACCACCATATCACTACGAATTGAATCCAATAGATTTAGCATGGAGCCAAGTAAAGGGCTACGTTGCTCGTAACAACAACACTTTTAAACTGGAAACTGTCGAAAAACTACTGCAGGAGGGAATCGCTCAAGTTACACCAGAGAAGTGGGAAAACTGTGTCCGCCACGTCAAGGGAGAAGAAAAGAAACTTTGGGATCTGGACTTTATTGTGGACAAAATGGAAGACAAGTTTGTGATTAACGTTAATGGTGATAGTGACAGTAGTGAATCATCTGACGGCGTTCTCAGTGGAATAGAAGCAATGGAGGAAGATTAGTGACGATATCTGTAAGTTGTATCTACACATGTTGTATCCTAACATTTAATCTTATTTATACGAGAGTGTTTAGTTCTCAGTAGCCTATGTCAACCGAAAATATATTGCCTACTCGCAATGTTTTGTAATGACATTTTGATGATGGCTAATACGCCTATACACCTGATAGTATTATTTTCCTATGCGCGGTATAATTATTATTTTGTTTTATAATTACCCTCCACTTCACGTTACAGTTAAGTCTTTGTACTGACAGTAGATCATTCTGCCTTCTGATTCTCAAGAGCACGTTTCGTAACCCTTCAAGGAAGCTGCCTGTTTCTCCCCGTCCACTTTCGATCGTTCCCAACATAAGATGCTTGTGGATGACACATAAGCAATTAGTTGGTTCATAGGGTTGAAGGACACACGCCATTTCATGTTCGTTTATATGTCATACCTCGCCTAACACAAATAATGTTATGTTTTTAATAATCGTACGCTAACGTAAAACCACAAGCATCCTTTTTTTTTTAAATTATCACAGAGCCTCGGGTTTCGACTGGGTGATCCAACACGATAAAAAACATAATTATTTGGTTCAGTGAATATACCTTAGATAAATTCGTAATTGAAGGGAATCAAAGGTCCGAACGCAATAAAGTCGTTTGTGGTTAAGGTAGTTTCAAATACTCGATCTCATGCGCGCCATGCTGGAAACACAAGACGGGACAGAGAGAGAAGATGCGCGGAGGGACAGAGAGAGAAGATACGCGGAGGAATATTTTCCTCAGGTCTTGACCTGACGTGGGGTATAGGAGCGGTGGATTCCCTTAAACAGTTACCACCTGGGGTAGTGTCTTCCTTTTGACGACTTTCCATGATGCTTGATTGTTAAGAAATATGTGGGTCGGATTCCTCCTTCCCGTTAGTAGAACCTAGGTTGTAAGCCTCAGAGCTTGAAGATAGTTCCTCCGCTTTATCCGCCGTTGTGACGCGAGGTCCTCTTCCGCCTTCTAAACCGTTGTCTATCTTCACCTGTAACCCCGGCAGGGACCCATACAAGGTACTACCAGCCGGGCCAGCTGGACCAAGGTTTTTTAAAGAGGTGTTACTCCTCTATCACTCACCCTTAGTCCTGGCTTGTGACAGGCAGAGCCTGGCTTCCCAAAGGTTGGGCCCAGGTTGGCGGGTTTATCTACGAATCTATTACAGCAATCAAACTGAAATTTCGTATGTTGATAGTGGCAGTTAACATAGGTTAAGTAGGATATATGAAAATAAGCTACTTAGTTCGTCAGGGAACTACTTGTTATGAACTGAGATGGAATATAATAGAAGAATATCAAGTTTCAATGGAAAAAGACTGCGACACTGTGTTTGTTTTATTTTTGCTTAGTTTAAAATCTGTTTCAAACGATCATTTGTTGCTATTGGTGAATCATCTATTTATGTTATTTTCATCTAGAAATTGCACCATAATTTAATGTGAAAAGTTAAAACACAAAAGAATTTTCTTTTGCCCTCAATTTTAGCAAAAATTACGATATCGATTTTACAAAAAACAAGTAGTTCCGTGAAGAACTAGACAGCCTATTTTCATATATCCTACTTATGTTAATTGCCTCTATCAACATACAAAATTTCAGTTTGATTGCTGTAATAGATTCGTAGATATTGAGAACCGACTAAATATTGCGGACGGTCGCCATGTGGAATTTTATATATGTAAGTCTTAGAGTTATGTACTGTTACATCAAGATTATTGGGTACGCATGATTAGAACACAAGAAGTAAATACGAGATTTTAAAATTTTGCACAGCTGCCATCTTGTGCTTATGGAAACAATTGAAAAAAAAAGATGCCAGTGGATTAACATTTGTATGAGGATTTACTGTACCAAGTTTCACTGCCCTCGGATGGTTAATTTGCGAGAAACGACCATGTGCATATTCATACTTCGCGTCGCCGCCATTTTGGATTTGTGATCACCAGGTTATTGAAAATCCTATAGGTGAACTTATGTTCATACCCGCTTGAACATTAAAAAATTCAGTTTGATAGCTGTAATACATTCGTAGATCCATCTAAATATTTCGGATGGTCGCCATGTTGGATTGTTATATATATAGCCATAGTGTCATATACCATTAAAGGAAAATTATTTCTTAGGTTCATTATTCAAACTTTCACTTCGATCGCATGATTACGACACAAGAAATAAAAACTTAATTTTTAAATTCGCACAGCCGCCATCTTGAGGTTATGTAAACAATTGAACTAAATTAGATGGCAGTGCATTACAATGTTTATGGATATTTGATGTACCACGTTTCATTGCGTTTTAATCATTAAATCGGGAGAAAAGTCTATTTAAAACTTTCAAATACGCTTGGCCGCCATGGTGGTTTTGTAGTTACCAGGTTTTCAAAAGTCACATAGGTTAACTTCTAGTAGTTCCCTTTATCACCGTAAAATATTCCAGGGTGATATCGGTAATAGTTTCGGAAATATTGAATGCTGGTGAAATATTTCGCACAGCCGTCATGTTCGATTGGTGAGACGTAACAACATTTGAAGGGCACGGTCGGGGTCGTCCGGAATAGTGCTATGAACTTACCAAGTTTCATTGAAATAGCTCCAGCCGTTTAGAAGTTATTAGGGGGGTACACACACACACACACACCATCACACACGCACACACAGACAGACACACGGACAAAAGATGATCATATAAGCCTTTTTTTTTTCATAAATGAAAATAGGCTAAAAACCCAGAGGGAAAGTAAATGGAGATCATCTTCGAAATAAGCACACCAAATAACATAAGCAACAGCAAAAACTTCTCTTGCACTTTTCAAAAATTTCAATTTCGCATGCCTGTGTTATAGTCTACTCTAATTTCTGTCAACAGACACAAAATGTAGAACAGACCTGCATTCTTTTGAAAATGTTGTGGTTAATATTACAATCAGTTTACCCACAGGGGTGATCTATTTTTAAATTGCTAGTCATTGTAGCCAGCTATTAGAATACAACAATAGAAGAGTATTTGTCCATCATTATGCAACATAATTACTCTCCCCGAACCTAATTATCCACAATGGATCGGCTCCCTTTGATCTCACCGCTCATTAGCCGCGCACTTAGCTGTGAACTCTTCAGAAGAAGCTAGCTCATTCTCGGTTCAAAATGTGTGCTTTGACAGAAATCATTTCAGTGAATCGTAAGTGCTGTGTTATGTTTGATGAAGGCACACCCTTAAGTGAGAGAGTGGAACCTGGGAATTATTATAGTACGATCACAGCATTCCACAGCTGTCCATTTCTTTTATAAGTTCATTTAACACTAGAACGGTTAGCGCTAATTGTAACGTTGTTATCGGTAGCACCGGTCCTAAAAACTGTTAATAAATAGACTACCATATACGTCAAATTTTATTAATTCACTCTCTGGGCCAACAGAACGGACACTGGTTTTGAATAATTGTGTTTGAATTTAGTTATTTTCTTTTTGATTTTGACATTTTTTTTTGAATTTTTGAGCTGGTTTTCATTAATTTTTACTAATAATTGTTTTCTTTTTGGAATTTGATTAATTTTGATTGTTATTTTTTGTATTTTGAATAATTTTGATTTTTGCGTGTTTTGGACTTTTTGCGTTTTTTTTTCACGAATTTAGATTGTTTTTCCTTGTATTTTTAGTAATTATGATTTTTTTGTGATTTTTGGACTTTTTGAGGTTTCTTGACTAGTTTTGATTTATTTTTTGTATTTTGACTAATTTTATTCTTTTGTGTATTTTGGACTTCTTGAGTTTTTTGACCGATTTTGATATTTTTAAAATTTTGTCTAATTTTAATTTATTGTTTTTTGGACTTCTTGAGTGTTTTTGACTAATTATTATTTTTTGTGGATTTTGGACTTTTTGAGCTTTTTGACCGATTTTGATATTTTTGAAATTTTGTCTAATTTTAATTTATTGTTTTTTGGACTTCTTGAGTGTTTTTGACTAATTATTATTTTTTGTGGATTTTGGACTTTTTGAGCTTTTTTGACTAAATTGGGTTGTTGTTTCTTGTATTTTGACTAATTTATTCTTTTGCTTTCTTTGAGTCTGTTTTTGACTAATATTGATAGTTTTTTTTGTATTTTGACTTATTTTGATTGTTATGTTTTTTGACTCTTTGAGCTTTTTTGACTATTTTTTGTATATTGACTAATTTTGATTTTATTGTTTTTTCTCTTAGATTTTAAGTACTTTTTGGTTCTTTTTTACTATTTGATCTTTTATTACAAATTTTGACTAATATTGATTGTTCTTTTGACTATTTTTTCATTTCTTTTGTATTTTGACTAATTTGCTTTGTATTTTTAGGACTGCCAGACACTTGAACGAAAGGGGGAAGTTGTTTAAGCACAAGTGTATCTCATTTTTGACGCGGATGTAAACCCTACCATTCTAGGGTTAAAGGCCATATCCTGATTGAAGTCAAGTTCGTACTTTTTGCTACAAATCTTACTCACACATTGTTCATTTTCTTGATGATATTTTGTGTTTCCACTCATTTTATTGTGGAATCCGTGCATCGCGAGTCCTATGATTGCGTACCTTTGTGTTTAGTTTCCATTGGTCCATTATCTGTATTTATCACGGCGTCCGTTCCAAACAAGTGGTTATCTATCTCTTTCTCGTTCTGTTTCCTTCTTTGTAATAGCATGTACGATTCCTTGAGCCTTACGTATGTCTTCCCTGAAGAAGTTTCCCTCGCTAGGATATATGTCATTCTTGCTTGCCCCTATGGCCCTTTCATATATGAGTCGTCCAGTTGCAAAACTTGTGGTCAGGAGAACTCCTAAAGCCTAAACATACGAAGTTCTCCTGGTAAGCACGCAATTTGCCTCACAGTGGTGGCCAAATGGCAGCATATCTTACAGAGGAGTTCTCTCTCTCTTGTATACGAGTCGGCGGGACTCGCGATAGGCGGTGCGATTTCAAGAGCTTGTCAACACACCCACACATGGGCGACTGTTGCCGTAATGGCGTCTCGGCCTTGCCTATAGATACAGGTACACAGCGCACCTGCACGGAATGCCGACCGCAGCGCTGCAACGGCGTAATATCACAACGGGTAGTACTTAAAAAACGCCCCTCGTACTAAGTAGATGTATACGTATATCTTTATCACATGTAATTTATTTTTGGGTATTTTTCACTGTGAGTTGCCCAACTGAATATTAAAACGTTTTCTGTCAATAATCAGCGTCACGTCATCCAGAAATATTTCCCTAAATCTCTGGGAAGCAAGTACAAAGTTGTGCCTTTGGGGGATGATGAATGAACAAGTCCAGGTGCACTCAAATTTCTGTAGCGTCGCGTGGGATTTGTATCGTCGCGGCGCCTGGAAGTCTGTGGAAAGAGGAGCTGGGGAGAAATCTATAACAAAAAGAATTGACAAAAAGAAACACCATTGCTCTTTAAAGAATCTTTCTTGGAGAGACATCAAATAAATCTTCGCGTGCTTAATTCTACTAAGTAATTAATGAGCAACTCTTTCGTGAAATGTCTCGTTCAAACCAGGCTGACCAGTGTGTGGCCTACCTATTAGGAGAATGATCATCACCATAAGGAAAGCAGGTATTTTCCTATAATAATGCTGTACTTAATTTGTGCTCAGTTCTTATGACTTCATAAACTGCATCTTTCTCAAATCACCATCTTATTATACAAGGTGTCATCTATGTACATGAGTACCCTTAAGGGGCATGTAGGGGAAGGGTATAGGATCAATTTGAGATAGGGAACCTGTGGTCGTAATGGCCTCCTAACCCCAGAAAACAGGTTTGTTTTAGGCCCTCCGCCCCTGGAAAGTAGGGAAGCGTGCCATGTGTTAGGCACTCTTTCGCTGCGTTTAAACAAATAAACATATTTATTGAAGCCCGCATAACAGTATAGCATGGGGGGTGGTTTATACACATGTAAGGGATCTCGCTCGGGTCCGCTAGTAATACTTAATTAGTGCTCAGTTCTTATGTCTTCATAAACTGCATCTTTCAAAAGTCACCATATGTTGTAACAAGTAGTTCCGTGAATAACTATAATATATAGCCTATTTTCATATAGCATACTTATGTTAATTGCCTCTATCGACATACAAAATTTCAGTTTGATTGCTGTAATATAGTCGTAGATATTGAGAACCGTCTAAATATTTCGGATGGTCGCCATCCTGGATTTTATATATGAGTCGTTTAGTTGCAAAAGCAGCTACATCACTTTCTTTTTGTAAAATGGAGATTTTGCTGGGTTTGTTCCCTCCATAGTCCTCTGTAATCCTGTAAGCGCAGAACCGTTCATATTCGGATACATCACGCTATTACAAGCAGATGAATTTGGGTGTCAGTTTGAAAACCAGCCAAGTTATTTTTTACTTGCAAAACCAGATAAATCGGGTGAGAAGGCACTGCGCATACAATACTGCCGCATCACATTTACTGCCCATTGTCAGGTGTTCAGTCCGAGTGCCACTTGCGGATGTTTAGTGTTTCCGTACTATTTTTTCTGCTCATACTGTAAAATAATGATTCCTCACCGATGCGGCAGGTCCCCATCCCCGTGATGACGCCCTTAAATAAAATTATAAACGTTGTGGGGCATGCGATTCAGTGTTTTAGCCTCCTATTTACAACTTTTTTAATGTATTGAAAAAAAAACTTCTTTGTTACAGGAAGTAATCGTGGTGTATATAGCTATAAAAGATCTTTCGTACGAAATATCACTCGAGTAAATCGAAGGTAAATATAATAGAGCACCCCTTGTTCCCCTTAAGTGCATTGCATGTATTGTTGAATTCTACATCCAAAGGTGATTCTAGGATGATTTTACAGCCATTTGAAAATTTTGAACGAAATCTGTTGAGTCGTTTTCACTTGATGGAGGAACAGACAGACAGAAGGACAAAAGTACAATTTTAGGGCTTAGAGTTATGTACTGTTACATGAAGATTATTGTGTAGGTGTAGTATTCAAACTTTAATCGCATGATTAGGACACAAGAAATAAAAACGAGATTTTAACATTTCGGTCAGCACCAACTTGTGGTTATGAAAATAATTTAAATGAATTAGATGCCAGTGGATTAAAATTTATATATGCACTTACCGTACCAAGTTTCACAGCGCTCGGATGGTTAAACCGCGAGAAACGACCATTTGAATATTTAAATGACTTATCGGCGCCATGTTGGATTTGTGCTCACCAGGTTAATGAACGTCCCATATGTGAACTTATGGTTATAGCCTCTATACACATACAAAATTTCAGTTTAATTTCTGTCATAAATTAATAGATATTGAAACCCGTCTAAGTAGTTCGGATGGGCGCCATGTTAGATTTAATATATCTAGGCCATTGCGTTATGAACTATTAGATGTGGATTACTGTGTACGTTCATTATTCAAACGTTGATTTCGATCGAATGATTAGAACACAAGAAATAAAAACTTAATTTTAAAATTTCGCACTGTCGCCATCTTGAGGTTAAGTAAACAATTGTACTAAATTAGATGTCAGTGCATTGCAATTTGTATAGCCATATGGTGTAGTAAGTTTCACTGCGTTCGGATGGTTAAATCGCGAGAAAATTCTATTAAAATCTTTCAAATTCTTAAGGGCCTAGAGCAGAAGGCAGGAGATATGAAGATAACAGAAGAGGTCTGACCACTTGAAGAATGAGGGATCAGAAGATAAGAGACAAGGGCTAATTAAGGCGGGTAAGTGGAAGACTCCCTAGGCCTCGGATACCCTTATACCGTCGGGATCGGAAGAGAACAAGAGTTGACCAAGGGTGGTCGATAGGAAGGATGACAGAGAGGAGCCCGGCACAAGTAATTGGAAGCAATGCTGGACTCAGCTGGGGTCCCGTGGTCGCCAAGCCACGTCCCACTAGCTGTGGGCTACTGGGGGAATTAAATTATATCGTATAGTGACCTTTTAGAATTAACGGTGCGGAATAGCTACACTAAGGGGCAGATGTTCCTGCTGTTCCGCCCCTTAAAACAACAATAACTAACTAACAACTGCCTATTAACAATACAGGGTGTTTCTAAAGTCCCATTACAGACTTGGAGAGCTTGTAGTGGGGAACAAGACAGTTTAGTTTATCATAGGAACTTGTGTCCTGAATCGTACCGTCTCCCCGCTACCCGCCACGGGACACTATCATAGCTCCCACATTTTCGGCGCTCTGGGGCTCGATGTGACGACACAGACACGGTACCTCCGTTCTGGTGCACAATCCCTGGTCCTCCAACATCCACCGCAGCCATAACCCGCGCCAGTAGGTCTTTCACAGGAGTCTCGTTCATGTAACCCCACAGGTAGTAGTGTAGCGATGTCAAGCCGGGTGAACGTGCAGGCCAAGCAATCGAACCAGTAATTGTTCAGTTGATCTCGGACCGCAAGTGAACAATAATGTGGTGCGCCATCGTTCGGAATCCACATGCTGTAGCACATCGTCTAAGAACTCATGCAGTACGTCTTCAAGGAATACCAAGTACGTGCCACCCGTGAGATTTCGTGGAAGAAGGTATTGTGATCGGAGTCCTGAGTAGGGAGGGCCCTAATGCAGCAAAAATTAGAGTGTACATTATCATGTTGTAATTTTGGGGGGATATAGTGCATGAGTCGGTGTTTTTTTTTTTTCTGAATGTCACTGAATCACGACTTTATTCTTCTTTTAATTTCGATTTTTTTATTCTTTCGTGGAATCTAAATTGAAATCTGCTATTTTCACGTCAATGTAGGATTAGCTAGGAAACATAATGTAACGTTAAATGTTGTATGTGACATCAACGTAGCTTAGATATATTATACTTATTTGAGCAGACTATTAAATGTAACTTCAAATATTGTAGAAGATGTTGTTTTTATTGCCAGTTCTATTCTTAATGGGAATTGAATTTGATTAGGGATGTATTTACGTGTCACGTACTATTTTGATTTTTTTTTAGATAGGACTTGGGGGAATATTTTGAATTCACTTAAGTATTGGAATAGCCAGGGATCTCCGTAGAGTAGGCTAGGGATCTGACTTTTTAAATAAATTTGAGAAAATATTTTATAAGCCTGGATTAATTGTTAGTTATGTGTTTTCCTCGTAGATGTTTATTTTGGATTGACACATTTATTGACACTCCGGAAACGGCCTGAGATGTAGTTTCTCGTGCTGAGATGGTCGAAATACACATCCAAACCTCATACTGTGTGATTCCTTTTGGGAAGGGGTGTCACAGCGACTGATACGATTCTCAGTCACCTGGCACTTGGGACCAAACGGGCTCAGTATGGAATGTATGGGACATCAGGTGATCGTTCAATGAGGTATGTGGGAGTTGTGGACCTGCGCTGTGGCGGGTAGCGGGGAGACAAGTTCCTATGCTCGTCTTGGACCCCACCACAAGTCCTCAAAGTATGCAACGGGAATTTAGAAACTCCCTGTATATTGCACCAACAATGACTGCTTCTTCTTCTTCTTGTGGTTATCCATTCCGGATGTTGGTGACCATCACACTTATGTCAGTTTTGGATATTCTTCTTCTTCTTCCCCGTCCTCTTTTACCAGGAATCATTCCTTGAAGAATGCTCTGCAGCAGTTTATACCTGTATCCATTCCTCATTTCATGACCTAAACATTTTTGCTTTCTGCATTTTACTGTTTCAGGACATCTTTTTCTTTCTTCATTTAGTGTAGAATGTCATTGTTTGTGATTTTATCTGTCCATGACACTCTAAGCATTCTCCTCTAGAGCCACAACTCAAGTCGCTTGCCTATTGTCTCGGTCAAAGTCCAAGTCTCAGCTCCATAGAAAAAAAATGAAAATATGTAGCAACGTAATTCTGTTTCCATCGAGAATTAATGGCTCTTAAACCACTTAGGGATTTTTACAAAATGCAGCTCTGGATTTCTCGATACGGACTTCAATTTTGCGTGAATCATCCCATTGGTCATTAATGTTGGTTCTTGTTCAATAGGGGTACCATTAATATTAAGATACATGCCAAACAGGTGGATGTAGCTCTCAACGTTACCTGCAGGATTATAACAGGTTGCTTGAAATCAACTCCAGTCGAATGGCTTTATCTCCTCGCAGGAATAGCTCCACCCCCTGTTCGAAGAGAAATAGCTGCGAACAAGGAACGAAAGACAGTGGAGCATGAAAAAACTCATCCTCGATATGGACACGAACCGCAGCCGCAACGACTGAAGTCGAGGAAGAGTTTCCTAAGAACATCAAAGGAACTTAGAACCACTGCTGAAAAAGCTAGGTTGCAAATGTGGAGAACTACGACCAACCTTCCCCCTGGTTGGGAAAATGTTTCTGAAACTCTACCTTCTGGCTATGACGAGGAATGGACGACTTGGAAATCCCTGAATAGACTGCGCTCTAGAGTAGGCAGATCAATGGTTAATATGGCAAGATGGGGTTACATTGACCAGGATGATATTCAATGTGATTGTGGAGAAGACCACACTGTTCAGCATATGACTGAGTGTCGACTGTGCCCAGCATCCTTCACGGAAGAAGATTTTCGTCGGGGAACATAGAGTGCAATGGCAGTGGCCAAGTTTTGGGCAAAGATAATATAATAACTGTGTTATATATTTACAATGTACGTTTCTGATACGATAATAATAATAATAATATTAAGATGGTAGTTTCGTAGGCCTATGTCTTTCTTGCTGATTACCATAACGCTCACTACTTTCGAGAGACAAGGTGTTGAAGACCATCCCTACTGTCAGCAAATATTACAGTAAAATTATAACCTCAAATTTACATAGTTGTCTTAAGTTGTTATAAGTGTGCCGTTCCTTCTTGACCGGTACACATTACGATCGCAGTGTGTCCTCGGCATCGCATCCGCATATTCAGTGGTCTCAGTGTTCAACTCGGCCTTTAACAAGAATTCACACGCACTTACTTGCGATCGACCAAGAATGACCGCCGCATCTATACTTTAGGTCACAGAGTAGCGAAGCTGAAGGCCAAAGCAGGGTTGTCATCAATTTGAATGAATCCTTAAATCGATTGGGAACTCTTATTCCGCAATATACCAACATTCTGACAGGAACATTCCCTTTCATGAACAGCCATTTGAAATATATTTAATAATGGTGGAAATTTGTGTGACGAGTGTAATAAACTGAACAGATTCATTGGCTGGGTGAGTTACAAAGTTACCGTTACTATTGTCAAAGCTACGCATCGTTACCCTGCTGTTACATTTGTAAGAAACAGTTACTCAATATCACTTTCTCTTGTTTTGAACGGAACCCTGGATTCCAGTGATATGGAGAAACGAAATGAAATGGCGATGTCTCTATAAGACATCCAACGTTTAGATTGAAGCATTAGTCTTACAGCTCGTTACGACAGGGTTGCCACTCCATGAGAGGAGGCAGTACAGAACACATTCAGCGATCGGACAGTGACGAAGACTTGAAATAAGTACTGTATAATAATAATAATAATAATAGTTATATAACGCATGCAACGAAATTAAATGGATGCTGCTTCTCACAAAGGCGTATTTAACATTCCTGCTATTCTTGCGAAGAGTATTACTTAGCCTCTTTTTTTTTGCGACAGCACTGGACCCTGTCCACTCTCACTACGTATTCTAACAAGTAGTTTCGTGACGAACTAAAGAGCCTATTTTTCTTCAAATTATAGAGACCATATATCAATAGTTGGCAGACTTGGCGACTCTAAATATATTCTTAGTTCCATCTCTTAACGTCCACAATACACATGCAAAATTTGTTTGATATCCAATAGATTGGTTGTTTGGTTCCTCAGTTTAGGGGCTGCGACAACGCGGTCATGTAGCCCCGTGTACTTTGGGAGTGAGAAGAATCTGTCTGATAAACGGTGTGAATTGTGATGTCTGTATTAGTGTGTGTTATCTGTTTTTTTTTTTTAAATTCAAGAAGGACTGCTGACATTGAATTTCAAGTAGTTCCTACTTTCGCCGCCAAACGCCACCGTCAACAAATACTAGTTCAGAACTTGGCTACTACACAACACCGCAGCGAAGAACGTAGAAACCGTATGAGTGTTGTTTAACCTATAATTTAAATTAGCTTCACACAGGTGTAATTAGTGGAAGGTTCTTTAATATGCCATAAATTTTTGACATGGGACCGCCGGCTATACTTCCCCACCAAAGAAAGGCATACCGAGGGATTCTTAACGCTCTTAAAAATCCAACGACTTCGGCCGGGTTTGAACCCGCGATCGAGGGCATAGAAGCTCAGCATGCTACCAACAAACTAGGCCGCCGAAGCCGCTCCAATAGATAGTATACACGCTAAATGTATCTAAATATTGAATTTATTAGCGTGTGTAAAATCAGATTGGCGACACTGCCATAAATTGGATGCTCAAACTTAAATTGAAACATTATGATCTAAATACAGTATGTGCCAAATTTTAAAGAACTTCATTTATAAGTATGGAAGTTACATGTGATTCAACATTAAACCTATCAGCACGCGTAGAATCATGTTGGCAGCACTGTCGTATGTTGGTTACTGAAAATTAATCCACATTTGCAGATAGTCAAGCAATATGGCGACTGAGTGAATAGTGCAGACGTGACCAGCTCCATCAATTTGTGTAATTACGAGTGTTTCTAGTGGGATATCCATGTGTATCTAGTGTGAGATTGTCAAGTGTAAAACTCTTTAGTAACTGATACTAGTGAATCTACTGACAACTACTGCCTTAACGAGTCATCCCGTGTTTATTGAAAACGAAGGAGTGCGTCACCAAGCTTTACTAGGAGCGCTTGTGAAGAATGCAGGGAAGTTCTAGCGAAGGCTCTCAAGGTACAGTGTATAACTTGTGAAAAATGGTACTACAAGAAATGTGTTACCAATTTTAATAGGTTTACAGAGTGGAACTGCGTGAACTGTGTGAATAACAAAAGTACACGGAAATCAGGCCCTATTAATAAAACCACCCCATCACTGGACAACATATTCTCCCTACTACAAAAACTGACAGAGGAAGTACGAACAATGAAGTAAGAACAGAAAGTGCGAGAAACTGATTTAGGGAATTCTCTTGAACTCTGCCGCAAAAAAATGGATGACACAGCACAATTAATTGCAAACCAGCAGAAAGAATTAATTAAATGTACCGATCAAATTGACAAATTAAGACAAGAAAATTGCAGTCTAAAAGAAAAAGTCAAGGTGTTAGAAAACCGTGTTGGAGATGTGGAGCAATATTCACGAAGGAATACCATCGAAATACATGGAGTTTCAGATTTACCAAATGAATCCGCCCAGGACACTGTTAAGAAATTCGGACAGGCTCTGGATTTACAAGTAAGTCCAGAAATGATAGATGCCTGTCACCGCCTTCCAAAATCCCCGAACCAAACGCACAGGGGAATCATAGTGAAATTCGTGAGGAGAACCGACAAGGAACACTTCATGGAGAGACGGAGAATCAAGAGGAACCTCTCTACTAGACTTGCAAATCTTCCTGGTGACAACACAGTGTACATAAACGAGAGCTTGTCCTCCCAGGAAGGAAGCTCCTGGCCCAGGCACGAAACACCCGCAATGAAAAAGGCTACGCATTCATTTGGGTAAGAAATGGCATCATTAAAATGCGTAAAAATCAAGGTTCTGATGCAATAATTATTAATAGTGTAGAAGACTTAGCTTAACTGTAAATATGTTGTCTACTTCTATATTTCCTATTTACTATCAGAATGTGCGTGGTCTGAACACCAAATTGGACAAACTGAACACAAACATTTTAGTCAATGCCTTCTTAGTTATAGCTCTTTAGTGAAACATGGCTAGATTCGAGTCTTTATGGTGCCGAAGTCTGTAATGAGACGTACAGAGTATACCGTGCGGACCGAGGACCTGCTAGGGGTAACACTGGGAGGGGCGGAGGTGTGCTAACAGCTGTCAGGGAAGATGTAACGGTACTTCAGGTAGAGTCGATTTCTAGCAGTTACGAAGGCTCACTTCTAAAATTAAACTTTCAAGGAAAGACGTGGTTTATTGTTAACTTGTATATACCTCCGTCCTCAAAGCTGGAAGTGTATTCAGAAGTATTCCAATGGCTAGAATCACACTACGAGGCTCATGACAATAATGTACTAATTGCTGGGGATTTCAATATACCAACAATAAGCGATAACAATAATCATTTAAACACAACTCAGCAAAGTCGAGAACTAAATCTTTTTATAAATCTATGTAATATGATCTCATATAATTCAGTCCAAAACAGCCACGGTAAAACATTAGACTTAGTTTTAGCCACTCAGAATATAACAAATGTAAAATGTATACGAAACACTGAACCCCTACTGCCTGAGGATGTCCACCACCCCGCTCTGAATATAGAAATGCAGGCCACTTCAACAAATAAAACATGCAAAATTGACTATCAAACATCATACAGTTTTAAAAACGCAAACTTTGAAAATCTATTCACGGGTCTAAGGGACTCGAACTGGGACTATTTATACAAATGCACTAATGTCGATATTGCAGTAGACTTCTTTTACTCGAACCTATACGGGATAATTAACGAATCGGTCCCTCAAATAAAATCGCAGAACAAAAGAAAATATCCTATATGGTTTACAGATGCCATAATTAAAAATTACATGAGAAGGAATTTTATAGGAAACGAAGAAGATTGTCGGACTACTTCAACAGTCAGTTTAAAACAATGCGATCCGAAATAAAATCAGCATATCAAAGGCACATTGAATCTATTGAACAGAATATCACTGAAAATACAAAATCCTTCTGGGCGTATGTAAAAAAATAAAAGGAAGAATAATAATAGTTTTGATACATTTTGCCACGACAGTAAAACATACGATAATGAACAAGATGTAGCTGAAGTTTTTGCGTCGTATTTCAAATCGGTTTACTCACCAAATAAAGCCCAATAATGCATGCCTAGCGATACATCTATCACTACCGACACTCTGCACATTGACAAAGTCACCTTACGTGAGGTAGAAGTAGCTATAAGAAAACTCAAGCCTAAATCCTCAGCTGGACCAGATCATATCCCACCATATGTAATTAAGGGCTGTGCAGATGTTCTTAAGCACCCTCTCCTTTTCATATATAACTTAATTATTAAAACCACCACATTTCCATCTAATTGGAAAAAAAAAAGCCGAGTATGTCCAATCTTAAAATCTGGAAATCCAATGCTAATTAGTAACTATCGTCCGATATGTATATTGTCAGCGGTAGCAAAGATTTTTGAATTCATTCTGTACCAAAGAATTTCCATTTATGTCAGACCATTAATATCCGAAAAGCAGCATGGTTTCCTCGCCCGACGTTCGACTATCACAAATATGGTCAACTTTACTGAATCAGTGTCCAGAACATTAGACTCAGGAGGACAAATGGATGTTGTATTCACAGACTTTCAAAAGGCTTTCGACAAAATTAACCACGATGTCCTCCTGAAAAAACTCAAAATCTTAGGATTTTCTGATTTACTTATATACCTCTTCAGCTCTTACCTTAAAAGCAGGAAGCAATATGTGTCATTTCATAGAAAGAACTCTCGAGAATTTGAAGCTAATTCGGGATTAGTTCAGGGATCGAACCTTGGACCTTTGGTTTTTCTCATCTTCATAAACGATCTACCTCAAAGAATAAAGCATTCTAATTGTCTATTGTATGCTGATGACTTCAAGGTATATAGAAAAATATATCTGTATCTACCGACTGCGACTTGCTTCAAAATGACCTGAACAGTATTATGGAAAGGACTACAGAAAATGTATTAGGATTAAACGTAGAACAAGTAGTTCCGTGAAGAACTATACAGCCTATTTTCATATATCCTACTTATGTTAACTGCCACAATCAACATACAAAATTTCAGTTTAATTGCTGTAACACATTCGTAGATATTGAGAACCGTCTAAATATTTCAGATGGTCGCCAGGTTGGATTTTTATTTTTGTACTATTACATTAAGATTATTGTGTACGTGTGGTATTCAAACTTCAATCGCATGATTTGACAACAAGAAGTAAAAACGAGATTTTAAAATTACGCACAGCAGCCATCTTGTGATAATGCAAACCATTGAAATAAATTAGATGCCAGTGGATCAACATTTGTATAAGCATTTAACGTGCAACGTTTCACGGCACTCGGATAGTTAATTCGCGAGAAACGTCCATTTAAATATTTATACTTCGCGTCGCCGCCATGTTGGATTTGTGCTCACCAGGTTCCTGAAAGTCCTATAGGTGAACATATGTTCATAGTCTCTATGAACATTAAAAAATTCAGTTTGGTTGCTGTAAAAGATTCATAGATATTGAGAACCGTCTAAATATTTCGGGAGCTCACCATTTAGGAGTGTTATGTGTATAGGCCATAGAGTTATGTACCATTCAAGGACAATTATTGCCTAGGTTCATTATTCAAACTTTCACTTCGATCGCATGATTACGACACAAGAAATTAAAACTTAATTTTAAAATTTCGCACAGCCGCCATCTTGAGGTTATGTAAGCAATTGAATTAAATTAGATGGCATTGCATTACAATCTGCAAAATCAATTACTGTACCACATTTCACTGCGCTCAGAGAGTTAAATCACGAGAAAAGTCTATTAAAATATTTTAAATTCGCTTGGTCGCCATGTTCGTTTCGTACTTTACAGATTTATGAAATATACATAGGTATACCTGCATCAGTACCCTTTATTACCGTACAAAATTGCAGGGTGATATCTGTAATAGTTTCGGAGATATAGAATGTCAGTCAAATATTTCGCACAGCCGCCATTTTGAGGTTATGTAAACAATTGAACTAAATTAGACTCCAGTCTATTACAATGTGTATAAACATTTGCTGTACCAAGTTTCATTACATTTAGATAGTTAAATCGCGAGAAAAGTCTATTTAAATATCTCAACTTCGCTTGGCCGCCATGTTGGTTTTGTAGTCACCAGGTTTTTGAAAGTCTCATAGGTGATCTTCTAGTAGTGCCCTTTATCACCGTACACAATTTCAGGGCGATATCGGTAATAGTTTCGGAGATATTGAATGCTAGTGAAATATTTCGCACAGCCGCCATGTTGGATTGGAGAGACGTAACAAAATTTGAAGGGCACGGTCGAGGTCGTCGGGAATAGTGCTATGAACTTCCCGAGTTTCATTGAAATCGCTCCAGCCGTTTCGATTTTATTAGGGGGGGACACACACACGAATCACACACACACGCACACACACACACACACACACACACACACACACGCACACACACACGGACAAAAGGTGATCTCATAAGCCTATTTTTTCAAAATTGAAAATAGGCTAAAAATGTATCTCAATGTCGTTCACCCGGAATATAAACCCTATCGTTTTTAATTACAAGTT
The DNA here is from genome assembly GCA_946902985.2 of Meconema thalassinum. NCBI lineage: Eukaryota > Metazoa > Arthropoda > Insecta > Orthoptera > Tettigoniidae > Meconema > Meconema thalassinum. The sequence goes on from OX336400.1 coordinate 25,153,749, forward strand.
AGGTTGTAGTGTCCTGAATTCCGTTCATGAAAACAAAGATCTCGGTGTGTTGCTAGATCGTGAACTAACGTTTACCCCCATATACTCAAAATGATAGCTGACTCAAACAAGACACTTGGATTTGTTATCAGGAATACAAAAGCATTCAAAAACATAAGCACGTGTATCCACCTGTACAACACACTAGTCAGACCGAGACTAGAATATGCTAGCATTATTTGGAGTCCTAGATGCAAGACATATACCTCAATGATTGAAAACACACAAAATAAATTCCTAAAATATCTACATTTTTAAAGAACAGCCAACTATCCTCACTTGGTACCATACCAGGAACTGCTAATACATTTTGATGTAGACAATTTAGAAATACGAAGAAAATTAGATGCTATGAAATTCCTTTTCAAAATTATAAACAATTCAATTGATGATTCCGAATTCCTTTCTCTCATAAATTTCCATGTACCACACATCATTTCTAGGAACAATATCACATTTGAAATTAAAAGAACCAGGACATCTGCCCACAAAAATTCACCGCTGAACAGACTATGTAATATTTTCAACAATGTTGCTCAAAGAAATAATACCATAGATTTTAGTACTTCCTTGACAGTATTTTTGATGGAATGTCTAACCACTCTCCTGAAATAATGTCACAAACCTTGCAAATTGTAAATCATGAATTCTTACCACTGAGTCATTTTACATAGCCAAGCTTGTATTACACATGTTTTATTTGTAATATACTGCTTTAATTGTACACCTAGTTATTTTAATTAGTTTTATTTAGTCACTGTTAGTTTAAGTTAGTATACATCTTAAGATAACACACTGTGTAATTTTAATTAGTGTTTTATTATTATTATTACTGTTTAGTTTAAGTTAGTATAAGTTTTAAAATAACATACTGTGTAATCTTAATGCCACTGTAATTGGGACGAAAATCCTGTTGAGCGCAAATAAATAAATAATATATGTATGCAAAGTTTAGAACTGTTGGCCTGCAAACTTTCTTATATATTCAGATTAGGATAAAAATGTATAGAGTGCATTTTTCAACCGTTGGCAGTCCTATTGACACTAAAAAAAAATGTATATTCATATCTGCTCCGGTGCGCAAATCACCTACCAAATTTAGTTGAAATCCAATCGATAGTTAGGGTATGGAAGTTACATGCATTTAAAGATTGACCTATCAGCAGGCATAGAATCATGTTGGCAACACTGTCATGTATGGGCTCCTGTAAATTGGTCTGATGTAATATTATTTATATGTGTGTCAATTTTGGAACAATTCCCATGCATATATTACGAGATATCCATCATAGACCTCAATTCTCAATTGTGATTTTTCAGCAGTTGGTAGCACTGACGTCATATCCGGCATTGGTATTTACTCATAACAAATTTGGTTTCGATAGCTGCAGCCGGTTATGAGTTGTTAGGGGGGACACACACATAGACAGACAGACACACATTTGCCCGGATCGATCTCTTAAGTCTACATTTTGCTCATTTTTACAATGTGTGGAAAGTAGGCTAAAAACGGTAGTCTTTAATATTCCTGTAGCCAGAGCAGTTTCATAGACTATATTACTTATACTTTCGTTAGGTGTAACATTCTTAATATAAAATAACTAAACACATTTACAACCTGTTTTTCCCTCCTCCGAACACGCTCCCCCCCCCCCCCACACAAAACTAACCATTGCTGTACGTGAAATCCTTAAAATACAACACGTTGAATATAACAGAACTGCTGGACTCACACTCAAGATATAGACAACTGAACTACTTAAATACAAGCTCGGAAGGCACAGTAATAAAGCTGTGAGTAGCAAGCTGCACCTCACGCTGTCCTTCGAAACTTCATTCATATAATGCACGGTCAATGAACAGCCCGGCCTGTGTTAACAATTAAACCTACACTCAGGGTATGCAGGTAGAAAACTTCTTCCAACTTTCCCCTAAAACTCTCAAACTGACATGAAATGGTTATCTTTAAAAATAGAAAAGTTGGCAGCATACGAACTTTTTCAATGCTGCTATGCGGTTATGAGAAAATATTCAGAAATATTACCTACATGAAAATATTAAGATTGCCAATATAAAATATTTTAAGGATCCATCATCAAGACGACACATCTAGCTACAGTTGTATGGAAAATAGGCGCTACAAAGTCAATCCAACATGATAATAGATCGATTTTACTAAAAAGGGGACACAGTGTATCGTTCCTTTTTCAAAAATTATGCATATCTGATATTTCTAGCATTTCTTTCAAATTTACGTAGTTCTAATATAGGACGCAAGAGATCGGCGAAACATATTTCTACCCGAATACGCTGTTTTTTGGACCAAGAAAATTTTTCGACTTATATAGCAACAGTGGATTGCTAGAAAATGACAGCATCATACATGTTTCACTTGCAACAGAAAGAGAGAAGAATATCCCCATCTAACCAGCGCTTCATTCTATACGTTGGATGCCTTATAATCTGTCACTCTTTGACAATAAGATCTACTCGACTGGTTTAGCATAGCTTATATACCAGGGAAGATCATGGGACAATTGTTGTGTCACTGTTTTAATATGGTGGCAAAAGTTACGTTGTGTCATTTCAGTAGCAAGCGCTGTGCAGTCCCGCCCTTGACCACGCTGCTCGCTACCAAATTTTTGTCTTTGATCCCGAGATACACACACAAGTACCTGTTTACCCGCCAGTATTTATTAATTAATAAAGGATAGTAGGATAAATATAGCGGTTCTGGCGCAGGGGCTAATGCGCAAGATGGCCGCCGCGCGCAACCAGTCCTATGTTATTCTTATGGAGGGGACAGTCAGAGCTAGCGCAAGGGCTAATGCGCAAGATGGCCGCCACGCCCTGAGACCGTCAATGACGTCACAGGGGGAGGTCGGCCGTATAGTTGCCAAATGGAATATTTATTATTATTATTATTATTATTATTATTATTATTATTATTATTATTATTATTATTATTATTATTATTATTATTATTAGGTGATTATTGATTGATCATGTACAATCAAGACCAGCCATATATTATCCACCTCGTGGTGTAGCGGCTAGTAAACTTGAATGTCACTGCAGAGGCCCGGGTTCGATTCCTGGCTCTGCCAAGAAATTTAACTTCTGATCTCACGAGTGGAACGGGGTACACTCAGTCCTGTGAGACAAAAGTGAGAAAAGGCTGGTTTAATTCATACTTCTGCCATTTAGCCTAACCCAACTATATTTAACCTCACCTAACCTAACCGAACCTAACTTTGCCTAACCTAACCTAACATAACCCCACCCAAAAAAAACTCATTTTAAGATTTATATTAATACCTGTAAGATTTTCTATTTTTTACAATTTTGATTTTACATTTTTAGATTTTTTCATTTAATTTTTAGACTTTAAATTTTGATTTTACATTTAAATTGTTTTTCATTTTCGATTTTAGATTTTTAGATTTTGATGAAACGATTAGCTCAGGACAGGGAGGCCTGGAGAGCTGCATTAAACCAGTCAAAAGACTGAAGACTCAAACAACAACAACAACAACAACAACAGATTTTGATTTTACATTTTTAGATTTGATATTTTATATTTTAGATTTTTAGATTTTAGATTTTAGATTTTAGTGTTTTTGATTTTACATTTTTAGATTTTACATTTTAGATTTTCCGAAAAGAGTAAACTACAAGGTCACATACCTAACCTAACCTAACCTCAGTTTATCTGACCAAACATGTCCTCACCTAACTCTACCTAACCTAACTTTACCTAACCTAACCTTTAAAGCTAGGCCAAAGGCTAATCAACACACCCAAAGTCGTCGTCGTTGTCGGTTTTAACTCGTTTCCGAGTATAGATCTTCTTCCAAAACAGTCTAAAATAATCCAAGGTTGAGGTCTGTGGGCATGTTTGCGGTGACTGAACAGCCCAATGCGTGCATGAAACAAACGTCCACACAGTTCACACAGAACTGTTGGTGGAGGGCGTGGCTGTGCTGCACGGAGCTTTCGTGCTTGTCGCTTGGCCTTAACAATTCTACGACGTTCTTCTTCAAACATTTTGACAGCAGCCGGGATGGTCTGGCGCCAAGTTGAACGGTCTTTAACAAGCTGGTCCCAGGTTTGTGGATTGAGTCCTGTCGACTTCATATTCTGCTTACTTTGGTCCCTGTATCTTCTCTTAGGGCCTCCATGAGGTCTGGTGCCGGAGGTGAGTTCACCATACAGAATCTGGCGTGGTAGTCTCGTATCATCCATCCGATGGACATGACCAATCCACCTAAGTTGATGACCAATGATGGATGATTCTATACTATTAGCAAGCGCTTTCTCAAGAACATCAAGATTGGTGATGTGGTCTTCCCACTTTATCTTAAGGATGGATCGAAGTTTCTGTTGATGGAAGCGCTCAAGCTTTCGGAAGTCATGTCGATAGAGGGTCCAGGTTTCACAGCAATACAACAATGTTGAGATAACAACAGCTTGGTACACCATGAGCTTCGTCTTCACGGTCAGATCTTTATTCAAGAAGACCCGGTGCGATAGTCGCCCAAATGCCGCATGGGCAGCAACGATCCCTTCTCAACATCCCGCCCACAATTGCCGTGTACAGATAGCAGACTGCCCAGATACGAGAAGTGGTCTACCTGCTCCAATGGAGTAACTGAGATAGAAATGTTGAAGTGCGGAAGGGAATTGCCTGGTGAGGGTTGTGCCAGAACCTTGGTCTTCTGAACATTAATGGTGAGACCAAAACGTTCACATGCATTCTTATAGCAATTAACAGTCTGTTGCAACTCCACTGGCGTGAGTGTAGGCGATGCCGCATCATCTGCATACAACATATTGGTTATCTTCGTAACCTGAGTTAGCTTCTTGGAGCGAAATCGAGCCAGGTTGAAGAGCCCTCCATCAAATCGGTACCTGACATCTACACCTGGGATGTTTGTGGGCGATTTATAGAGCATTGCAGCCAAATACAATGCAAACAGTGTTGGAGCAAGTACGCAGCTTTGTTTCAGTCCATGAGTGATAGGAAATTCGTCAGAGATCTTATTTTGCTGACAAACCTGACCGGTCATGCCATCATGGAGAGCTTGGATTAGATCAACAAAGCGTCGAGGACAGCCAAAGCGTTGTAGCACCGCCCACATAGCTGATCTTGGAACTGAGTCAAATGCCTTATCCAGGTCATAGAAGACTATGAAGAGTGGATTCTGTTGCTCACTACATTTTTCTTGTAGTTGTCTTACGCAGAAAATCAAGTCAGTTGTGCTTCTGGAAGATCGAAATCCACACTGGGACTCGGGGAGGATCTTTTCTGAGATAACCTGAAGGCGGTTAAGTAAAATTCTGGCGAGAATTTTACCCACAGTAGATAGTAGCGATATACCGCGATAGTTGCCACTAACACTACGATCGCCTTTCTTGAAGATTGTGATGATAGTGGCATTCTTTAGGTCACCAGGTACTTCTCCTAATTCCCAAATTTTGAGAATAAGAGTGAAAATCCGCGTTTTGAGGGACTGACTTCCAGCTTGAATTAATTCAAGTGGGATGTTATCGCGGCCAGGTGCCTTTCTTGGTTTCATTTGATTGAGAGCTACACTGAATTCCGTGTAAGAAGGAGGTACAGCCAACCATGGTTGTTCAGGATATTTCGGCACATCACGAAGGAAGTCTTCAGCAGCTGTTGAAGGACGATTTAGAAGGATGGAGAAATGTTCCTTCCAACGCTCTAAGATATCATGGCTGTCAGTAAGAGTGGCAGAGTTGTCAGCACTTTTTAGTGTACCTGATGAAGAACGATGTGGGCCATATATCTCTTTAATAACTGCATAGAAGTTCCTCAAATCACGAGTATCAGATAGCCTCTGAAGTTCCTCAGCTTTCCACTACCACCAAGTATTCTTTATCTCTCTTATTTGTGTCTGACACTTACTCTTGAGTTCTAAATACAGAGCTTTCTTCGTATTTGAGGATGGGTCTTGAAGATGAGATAGATAGGCTTCCCTTTTGATGTTGATGAGACGCAAAATTTCTTCGTTGTTGTCATAAAACCAGTCTTGACTTTCCTGCTTTACCAAACCAATGGTTTCTTCAGCTGACTTAGTGATTATCTCCCTCAGATTGGTCCATTCTTCTCGAATGTCACTTGTTTTAACTGGATGATCTGATAGCTGGGCATTGATCATATTCTCAAAGTTTGTGGAAATAGATTCATCCTGAAGTTTGGAGGTGTTAAACTTTCCTCTGGATGGGGTTTGGAAACGCCTTGGTGGTTTTGGGCTAATCGATATCCTGAGTTTACAGATGAGAAGTTTGTGAACCGTCCAACAATCGTCAATATTCCTTGCTGTTTTGGTAATAAGTATGTCCTTCTTATCACATTGTCGGGTGATGACGTAATCAAGGATGTGCCAATGCTTAGAACGTGGATTCATCCACGTGGTCTTGAAGTGGTCAGATAATCAGAATTGAGTGTTGGTGATGAAGAGTTCATGTTCTGCACAAAGACCAAGAAGGAGAAGTCCATTGGGATTACAGGTTCCAAGACCTTGTTTACCCATCACATTTTGCCATAGCCGGTTATCTTTCCCAACTCTTGCATTGAAATCACCAAGGAGTAAGAGCTTAACTTTAGATAGTACCTTGGAGATGATTGTGCCGAGCTGGTCATAGAACTGGCCCTTAACTTCATCATCGGCCTTCAAAGTTGGAGCATAGGCAGATATGAGAGTCATGAATGAACCTCCAGAGAGTGGAATGCGGAGAGTCATAAGTCTTTCGCTGATTGCAGTGGGAGTAATTTGGAAATCATTAACTAGCTTGGTCTTTGCAGCGAATCCTACACCATGAATACGATGTTCTCCCTCCTCCTTTCCCTTCCAGAAGATGGTATAACCTGATCCAAACTCAGTAATTTTTCCTTCAGTGGACAACCTGGTTTCACTGAGAGCAGCAATGTCAATGATGAGTCTGGATAATTCATGAGTAATAAGAGGCGTTCTTCTTTCAGGCCTGTCGTTATCTTTTAAGTCAAGCAAAGTTCCAATGATAAACTTATGTGTCCTTATTGACTTGGTAGTTTTTGGTTTTCGACCGCATGAGGGGTGACCTGCTGGATGCGGCCGCCCAGCCGGACAGTAGATGTGACTTCCGATGTTTAGCCCACCTTTTCTAGGGCCTTCCCCATGTGGGGTGAGCAGCGGTAATCCTAAACAGGCCTGCTCAAACACAGATGCAGGACCGAACTCCTGAGTAGCCACAGAGTCCCAGGTAGACGACCATCACACATCTGCTGCCAACGTGCAGGTCCGAACTAGGGGCTTCCAGTTACACCCATAACCTGCCCCCACCATCCATATCCCATCGCCGTTGGACTTTAGAAAATAAGTGACTGATGGAAAAATTGCCACTGGCGTGTATTTGTTTAGGGCGGATCACACCCTAAGTATATAAGGGCACACACAACTATCTTTATGCTAGTCTTATAGAGAGAAAGGTAAAGCTAACACTTGCACTGTGACTACTGTGTTAGATGTTCGCTACGCACAACCAGCTTAGGATTACAAAGTCAGTTAAGTTTTAAAAAGTAAAAGCTTTTATTCATTTTTTCTTTTAATTTTGTTGTTTACACATTTGTCAATTGGCCAATTTCCCATTTCCAGTTTTAAAAAAATGTCAGTTTTAAGTTTTCGAATTTCATGATATGGAAACATGGATTTTCAATTTTGTCAATATGGAAATATGGATTTTCCAATTTTGTTGTTTACATGATTTTTATTTAGTCCATGCACAAAGTTCATGTTTCATTAGGAGTGAAAAGAGGTGGGTAGTAATTAAAAATGTCCAAGCAGTGTTCATACAATATTTTTATTCATTTTAAATATATTTACACTATTTACACATAATATACTTTTTGTCATAAATTGTAGAGTTGGTTTTATTTTTTTTATTTTTTTATTGTTACATATGAATACCATTTTCTTTTTTTTTTCTTTGTTTAATTTTAATTTTTGTAGTGCTATTGTTTTTAAATTGTTTTTTTTATGTATTTGCTATATAAAGGTAGCGGGTTTTCATATTGATAAGTTAACTCTTTAAGCATGGTCAATGATTGAGTAATGACCATAGGCATGTGTACCTATACCATCAGCATCAATTACTCTTTTATCATCACCAGGACACAAAGCAATTTTGTTTAGTCTTATAGATGATATGTCATGTTGTTTAGAAGCGATAATGTTCATTGGTATTCTTTTTACATTTTTTTTTCATGACACAATCCTTATAATCTTGAAAGCTCATAACATTTTTGACAACACGTCTGCTAATACCTTTAATATTTTTGATTTCTTTACCATTTATGTCTCAAGCATACATTTTAGCTCTAAGACCAAAAAATGCTTTAATAATTTGTCCACAAGCCTCGTCTGTAAATTTCCCCAACGTTTTCTTGTTTGATGTTGAGTAACATATGTGATTAGTAGGATAATCAGATGTGTCCAGGTGTTCTAGGAAATCCAGCTTGTCTTGATATACAACTTGGGGGTTAACCAAATAAATGAACGAGTCAGTATCCATATACATGAGTTTAAGATTGTCCATGCCATAATAGGGTAGCAGGACATCATAGAGGTGGGAATACATGAGAGTGTTTGAAATATCCAGTATACACATTCCAATATATATAGGCTTATTGAATACAATGTTACGTTTAGCCATGTGGAAAGCAGCTAGGTTAGGACCATAAATTCTTCTGTCAATAAATGTAGGCTTTGCTATTAGATTTTCTGCTTTTTTGCTGTCAGTCACAAGACGTATGTCTATTCTTTTACGAATATTTCCCATTGTTTTTCCAAAAATAGCATTGTTAAATAATTTGTAAAGATTTTTCTCAAAATCATTTTTGGCTTGTTTTCGAAGGTTGTTTTTAAAATCAACGTATGCCTTTAGCCAAGGTCTTTGTTTAAACTTTAACACACGATGAATCTTAATCAATCTAGAGCCTGTTTAAGTGTCATGTGGTGAACAACGTACCGCCTTCGATTTCCAAGATGAGGAATTAGTTTTTTCAGAGACGAATCCTTAGGATGTGTACACTCTGGAAGGAAAGGTAAATCATTGTGTAGATCATGAAGGTCACATGGGTAATCAACATCAACGTCTAGAATGTATCCCACAGGATCGTCTTTCGTTAGTTTTTTCTAAATCAACAGTATCTGGAGTAACCCACTGAAATCCACCATAAGGAAGAGAGTGACACATAGCCCACCCGTATTGCTTGTTGACATCATCATAGGTAATAAACTGCGATGGTTTCTCAGAATCATAGGTTTCCATGTATTTATTGTTAGCTTCTTCATACCGATGAGACACTTGGCATATAACTCCACGTATTCCAGACTCTATTAAAAGAATCTGATCGTAATCATGTATCAATTCCAGTTCATTGCCAGTGTAAAGGAGCATTGCCTCAAAACTTAAACCAGGTGAAGTAAAGAAGTGTGCAGCATCCACTCAATGTGTTTCTAATGTTTTGTTTCGAAAAGTTTCAAAGCTGTCTGCAAGAAGAAGTACATCTGAAGTTAGGTAAAGGTCACTATATTCCCCTAGAGTTTTAATGTTGAACTGATTCCAGACATTTTTGGCATGTTCATAGTCTTCTTGACTAACATGTTCTTGACTTAATTTGTTAAAGAACGCCTCTTTTGGAGGTAAACACGTTTAACTTAACTTTTCCCATGAGTCTATGTAGTCATAACAAAATACCCCTTTACGAGTCATGAGCATTTCATTTTCTTTTCCAAAGTACTTGTCTGTTTCAGGGTATAATGTTAAGTCGGAAACTAAGTTTTCCAAACTACTTGGCATTAACCGAAACGTATCCACAAATCTAAGATTAACATTTCCCACATATGTGGTAAAGAAAATGCACATTTCTTTGGAGTTAACTATAAAATCCACTCTCTCGGTAGTACATCCCAATTGCTTTGCAATGAAATTTGCGTCGTAGCCACTCATATGATGTAGAAACACAGGAACGGGGTTACGTGTTTTACACCTCAAATTACAGTTATTGTGAGCATTTCCACGGTATTCCCCTGTAATATGGCAGTGGTCTCGAACTTTCCAGTCCTCTTTGGTAAATGGTTTTTGACACAAATAACAGGTTTCAGAACATTGGAACTCTGCTTCTTGAATCTGAGTTAAGGCTTTTGGAACATTTAAGCTGTAAAGGCGATCAATTTCATTAGCTATTGAGATCAAACAGTCCATAAACTTTTCTGCAGCGTCAGGTCCACGATAAATAACAGGTTGGCTAGGAAGGTTTGTCTTTATGTGTTCCACAGCAGGAGATGGTTTAACGTGTATACCAAAGCTCATAGGTACATGACTTTGGTATGGTACTGTATAACTTGTTTCAGGATTGGGTAGACATGTTTGATAGGGTAACAGTATACATTCAAAATCTGCATAGATAACGTAAGGTATTCTCAGCATATTTTCAACATTTAAGAATTTGACAATGGGGTTTTAATAGGCATTTCAACCCTAGCAATGTCATGCTGGACACACAAAGCTCTATGTTCTTTCAATTTTTCCATTCCTTGTTGCCCATAGTGATTATCAAAGTGAATAAAACACCGTTTACACGTATATATCTTATGTTCATAGCGAGTAATCTGATGTCTTACTAGTTTATCAAAATCTTTGATAAAGACGTAGTGGTTCTGCCCGGATGATGAACTTAGCAAAAGGAAGTCACGATGGTCTTGAAGCTCTTGATCCACAACCTTTAGAGGGAACAATTTGTTGTCTTGTTCCAATCCAAATACATTAATGGATATATCGTTGTTTTTTTCAAATTTGGGAATGTCAGCTAGCGATGTAGGAAACGATATTACTGCAAATCATACTTGTTTTCCAGGTCCTTATATTTACTAATGCGTTGAGCATCCTTTTTAACCAGTTTTGCTAAAATGGCATCCATAAAATACGTTTCATCTTTCAAATTTTCAGGATTAATGCAGGCTTTTCTTGCTTTTATAGCTGCTGGTAATGGAATATATATGCTACCACGCAATGGATTGTACTTATTTATTTTCAATCATACTCCTTCCACTGCTAACAAAGCCCAATTACTGCCTTTTAGCTCAGATTCCTCCATTTCCGTAGTTAACTTTTTAAATTGTGTTTCCAAGAAACTACTTAAGTCTGATTCCATAAATAGGGCCTGATTTCGTGTTTTAAAAGCACGATCTGTAATTTCGTTGGTGGACGTATGAATAAATCTACATTCAGCCACAAGATCAACTTTTATGGACTTGTGCATTGCTAGTTCTTTCTGCATAGCTTGTATTATTTGCTGTTTGGACTCTTTAAGGTATCCATTTAAATCCTTACATGTATTACAACGTATGAAATAGGATTTAAGTCGTGCTTCAAAAGATGTCACATATTCAATAAGTCCATTTTTGTCAGGGACCAATGACAGTAGGTAATGTTTTGTAGGCTCTGCTTTTTGTCTTTTAGCTGCCGACACAACATTACAACATTCTTCATGACGACATCCATTGTAGGCATTGTTGAATTTACTGCCACACGTTTTACACTCATGAAATTACCCACACGAAACTTCATGACGCTTTCTATCATAGTCCCGAAGAAAAGTTTTTCCACACTGTTTGCACATATAGCTAGGAATGGGTTATTCCAATATTGATTTTGTTTTCTGCCAAACAGCTGCTTACTGTGTAGTACAAGACTGTACAAAGGTTGTTTCGACGGCCTTTCACAATGTGAACACCGTTAGAGTTAGTAGTCAACTGGTGATATTCTTGTTAAGGGTCCTCTAATATACCCTAGTCTAGACCAACAGCTCTTTACAGCGTATGACAGGGCTGTAGACTGGACAGTCTGAGAGTGGGATAGAGGTAGGTGTAATAATTACCATAGAACTTGTAGGATTTTTAGTTTAATCATATAGCCTACTTTCACGATGTGAACACTGTAACAAGTAGTAGTAAACTGATTATATTCTTGCTAAGGGTTCTCTAATATATAATAGTCAAGACTAACAGCTATTTACTGTGTAGTACAAGGCTGTACAATGGTTGTTTTGACAGTCTTTCACGATGTGAACACTGTGAGTGGTAGTAGTCAACTGGTGATATTCTTGCTAAGGGTCCCCTAATATACCCCTAGTTAAGGGTAACTGCTGCTTACTGCATATGACAAGGCTAAAGACTGGTTTTTCCAACGGTCTTTCACAATGTAAACACTGTGACAGGTAGTACACAACTGAAAATATTCTTATACCCTACTCAAGGTTATCAGGTACTTACTGCATATCAAAGGGCTGTACACTCATGGGTTAGGCACACTTTCTTGCTAAGGACCCCAATATTCCCTACATAAGGCTATACATGTTAGTTCTGAATACTTAGTAGTTAATTGTATATTCAGTTTATATACAAAGCTTATACAAGTACGTTTTTCACGCTGTAAAACTTTGTTAAATAGCCGCATGCGACACGCAAAGTATGTTTTCGCTATCTAGCGGTGACTAAGAGAACTACCTCAACGACAGCATGGTACCTAGCGCTCTATATCAACACTCACTAAACGATCAGCATGCTATCTAGCGGTCGATATCAACACCCCACTCAACTACCAGCTGCTACCTAGCGGTCAATATAACAACTCACTCAACTACCAGCATGCATTCCAATAATGAACATATTTGTTCATACCACTAACAATACACACAGTGGGTTTTCTTTATCGTTTAATACAAATATATCTTTGTTTAAATAATGTATCAAAAAGTTAAATGACAATTGAAGGGTACAGAGGAAAAACGAACATTGTCCAAAAAATCCGATAATGAGTTATTAGTCCCATTAGTTAGCTTAGTATCGAAGCTTTGAACACGTGAAATATCACAGTGAAACATTGAACGATGTCCAAGATATGCAGTGAAATAGAAATGGTACACAGAGGAAAAACGATGATGATGATGATGATAATTGTTGTTTTAAGGGGACTAACATCTAGGTTATCGGCCCCTGATGGTTTGGGTGATCGTGAAGATGAAAATGAAAAGCGAACTTAAAACTAAAACTAACTACTAAGCTACATACTAGAAGAAGAAATGGAAAACTAAAGGAGAATAAGGCAAATAAAGGACAGGAGGAAAAGAAATGCCCTCAACCCTCGAAGAAGGTGGATTGAGGGACTTGGAAGGAAGGAGAGCCATGAAAAGCAGATAGGAAAGTGAAAGAGGAGAGGGTCCGCCCCCAAAGGTAAGGGACAAAAGGGGAAAACGGACCCAGCTCAGGAATCCCTCGGGGTCGCCAACTCCCAAACTCACCAGCCGTGAGCCCCTGAGGATGTAGCATTATCTAGGGTGCACCAAAAGTGGTGGGGCTACATACACCCGGCCTCCTTGAGGGCCTTAAGCAGAAGGCAGGAGATAACATGAAGAGAAAAAGAAGGCTGACCCCTCACAGAAGGAGGGAATCAGAAAAGATGAGACAAGGGCCAATTAAGACGGGAAAGGAAGAGACTCCCTAGGCCTCGGATACTCTAATACCCTCGGGGTCGGAAGAGAACAAGAGTTGACCAAGTGAGGTCGACAGGAAAGAAGACAGAGAGGAGCCCGGCACAAGGAAGTGGAAGCAATGCCAGCGGAAAAACGAACAATGTTCGCGCGGAACTACATTAAAACGAACAGTGTCCACCAGCTTCTGCAATGCGCATGCGCGTGTGGCCGCCATTGCAGTTTAAATGAATGTTGGTTGTGTCAGGTGACTTGTTCTGTTTCTGTGTTTTGTGGTGTGTTACAATGACATTGTATGTAGTACGATGGATGCTGTGATGGATACTGATGTCTACAATTCAAGTGATGAGGAGACTCAAGTTGCGAGTATAGGAACTTCTACAAAGAAGAAACGTAAATACGGTAGTGCGAAAAGTGTGATGAAAAGGTTACGAGATACTACATACGAATCTGGTGAAGACTGTGACTGCAAACGCTTGCAATGTTTTAAGCGGGTCACTTCTAATGAAGGGAATAAGCTCATAAATGATTTTAATAAGTTAGGTGATAGAAATGCCCAGAACTCGTACTTGGCGGGATTAATTTCCGTCATTAGTGTAAACCGAAGGCGACCACGGTTGAAAGCACAAGAGACCCGCCTGCATGATTTTGCTTATGTGTATAAAGTTCGTGTCGTGCGTGAAGGGACACTCGAAGAAATTAATGCTTGTTTTAAAGCAATCTTGTCCTTTTTCGGTGTAACTGCCCGCCGTGTACACACAATTAAATCGTCCCTAGCTACAACAGGACATTCCCCGATTGACAAAAGGGGAAAACATGAGAACAGAGGTAAAAGTAAACTTCCTGAGGAAACGTATGAAGCAATGGCTACGTTTCTCAGTGCTCTTAAGGGGCGCAAATCTCATTACAGTTTACAGGATACAGGAAAAGTTTGCCTACCTGAAGACCTGAATGTGAAAAAGCTGCTGGTCATGTTTCTGGAACGCTATCCGAGTGTTCAAATTTCTTATGAGACATTCAGAGGAACATTTTTCACAAAATATAACATATCTTTTGGGTATCCCCGAACTGACACGTGTAGTACATGCGATGAACAGAAAGCATCAGCTAGTAACATTGAAAAGGCTAAGGTTAAAAATCTAATCTGGAGGAAATAAGGAAGTTAGAAGAAGATTTGAAAAAACTGCATGACGAAATGAAACTGCACAAAGTTAGAGCTGACTGGTTCTACAAAAGGAAGAGAAACGCAAGAAGAGAAGCTAGAAAAGATGCAACATACGAGGCGATAGCTATAGATTTTGGTAGAAATCTCCCATTACCAAACATATCAACCAGTGAGGCCTATTATCGTAGGCAACTTTCATTTTATGTATTCAATGTACATGTTTTAGCAACTGGTATGTCGGTGTTTTACACTTACGATCAGACATTGGGCAAAAAGGGGGCAGACGACGTAGTTTCAATCCTACATCATTTCATAACAAACTACTTAGATAATTCTGTCCGCAAACTTCACATTTTCTGTGATTCATGTAGTGGGCAAAACAAAAACTTCACCATGATTAGATTTCTTCACTATGTAGCAATAACATTGAATCGCTTTGACCATGTATTTGTCACATTCCCAATAAGAGGACATTCCTACATGGAGTGTGACAAGAACATGGGTCTAATCCAAAAGAAATCTCCAGCAGAAACCCCAGATGACTGGCGTGAAGTAATTAGAAGTGCTCGAGTGAAACCTTCGAGGTAGTTGAGAGTAAAACTGATATGTTCAAGTCCTGGGGTAACTATCTAACACCGATGTATAAGAAAGCATTTCCTGCTGCAACACGCCCCATCATGGAACTTCGAATTACACCCAGATATCCACAGACAGTTGAACACCGTGAAACATACAATGGACTCTTCAATTCCACTGTTGTTACAGCAACAGGGCGTAAGAACTTCCCACATGGCCAACACGAAGTTGCGCAAGCATATTTAGGACAAATTCCTTTGCCTAAAGAGAAGTACAAGGACCTTTAAGTACTGAAGAAGTTTTGCCGAGATGACGCACTGGAGTTCTTTAGTCGCCTACCTGTCGTGAAAGAGTCAACTAAGAACCAAGCAGACGACGAAGATAGAGATCTTTGATAGCATTCTGTGGTAAGGGGCTCAACTGAAATCGACCATTACACAGAAGAACGTAGAAATATTACAGTGTTTATTACGTTTTATGTGTATGGTCATATTCAGTTATAAAAATGTTCAAATTATTGTTTATTCTGTGTACCAATTATTTTAATTTTTGAAATCGAAGGCCAAAATTTTACAAATTGAACCATCCTTAACAAGACATCAATGCATACATTTTAATGTGTACATATTTGAAGTAATCTTAACACATTAACAGTATAATAGAGTATAAGGTTTTAATTTGAATTTGTATTAATTTCATTTTCTTAATATAAAAAAATTAAAGAAAATTGTAACATACTCTCTAAACTATCTTAAATAGATGTATTAAAGTAGTATTAATGCTATATTTGAGAAATAATCTTTGTAATATCATGAATGCACCCATTCTTTTAGGAGAATCAGGAGGAAAAACGCACATAGTCCTCACACTAATTAATAGAAAAGTGTATTACTAGAGTAATTGTCGACTTAGAATCATCTTTTTGATGGATATGATGCACAAATATGTGGCAATTATGTAGACACTTACACACAAAGAATTACCTTCTTAGTATTTTATGTAGTAGTGTTCAAACTTTAAAATGTCTCTCCTGTAAAATTTGCTTTTTGTGACAATGTTCATTCTTCCTATGTACCCTTCAATTGTATGAGAATGTTACAGTACCTAAAATGTAATCCTGTGTATGTGTTCAACATTCAACATTTGTATTAGCAAACAGCTTGTAACTTGTATAATTATATAATAATTACAAGCCAAAACCGAAACAATCCGAACTCAACCGAACTTAACCTAACTTAACCAAACTAAACCGAACCAAACCCAAATCAACCCAATTGCATACACTTTTACCACTTGGCTACCACCTTTTACCACTTTCCTACTATTTACCACTTTTTAACCCTTTTATTACTTTTTACCACTCTTTTACCACTTTTCAACCATTTTTACTGCTTTTTACCACTTTTTACCATTTTCATTCACTTTTACTACTTTTTCCCACTTTTTTACCACTTTTGCTCTCACTTTTTGCTCTCATATTTGATTACACATTTGATCCGACTTTTTTGCTCCCACATTTTTCTCACACATTATGCTCTCACTTTTTGTTCCCACATTTGCTCTCACTTTTTGATCCCACTTTTTGCATCCACATTATGCTCCCACTTTTTGCTCCCACATTTGCTCCCACTTTTTGCTCCCACATTTGCTCTTACTTTTTTCTCTCACTTTTGCTCCCACTCTTTGCTCCCACATTTGCTCTTACTTTTTGCTCTCACTTTTGCTCTCACATTTTCTGCCACTTTTGCTCCCACATTTGCTCTTAATTTTAGCTCCCACTTTCGCTCCCACTTTTGCTTCCCCATTTTGCTCCCACATTTGATCCAACTTTTCCCCCCAATATTTGCTCCCACTCTTTAACAATACACTAAAATAAAAAAATACTCTAAGTAATCTAAGGTTTATGATTGACTCTCAACCCTTACTCTTACCTATATCCCAAGCCTAGTCAAAAATAATATAACTTTGAATTTTTCCTAAAAAGTTGAATTGGAAATGTAGATTATATGTTTAAAGTAATAATCCTAAAAAGTCATATGTTAACTGTTACACCTACCGTACCTCTATCCTACTCTCAGTTCAAAAATAGTGTATTTTTCAAATTTTTCCAGAAAAATATTTGGAAAGTAGGCTATATGTTTAACTAAAAATCCTAAAAGTCATATCTTAACTCATACACCTACCTCTATCTCACTCTCAGTCCAAAAATAGTGTTATTTTTCAAATGTTTCCAAAAATATTGGGAAAGTATGCTATATTTCGAAAACCAAACATGATAGAACGTTGTGCAATAGTTCAAACGAATGGTCTCTATAACCTTTATTTTTTATAATAAAACTTTATATTATTTTTCATTTTTTCCAAAAAAGTCGAATTTTTAAATTGGCTATATTTTGAAAACTAAGAATTTTACAAAAATGTTTATTTGACGTACATTCATGGTCTTTACCCCCTCTATCCCCGAAATAAATTTCACGTCTCTAGGACAAACCTGTACATTAGTGCTGGGTGAGGGGCGTCTCAACTTTCTTTAGTGGACAGAACCCTTCATTCGACACTTTTTGCTCTCACTTTTGTTCTTATATTTGCACTCACTTGTTGGCTTATTTTGAACTTGTAAAGTATCTCAATCCATTTTATGGCAGCATAATGCTTACTACCATGTTTGTAAGCAGCAACAACAACAACACACTAACATTCCAAAATTCCAAAGTACTCTTAGGTTGATCATTGACTCTCACTCTTACCTCTGTCGCAACTCCTAGTCAAAAGTAATATTGTATTTTCAATTTTTTTCAAAAAAAGTTCAATTGGGAGAGTAGGCTATATGTTAAAAATATTTCGAAAGTAGGTTATATGATTAAACTAAAAATCCTAAAAGGATATATATTAACTCCAACACCTACCTCTATACCACTCTCAGTCAAAGAATAGTGTATTTTTCAAATTTTTCCAAATCAATATTGGGAAAGTAGGCTATATGTTTAAACTTAAAATCCTAAAAGTCCTATGGTAACTATTACACCTACCTCTATCCCACTCTCAGTCCAACAATAGTGTATTTTTTTTTTTTCTAACACATATTTTCAAACATAGGTTATATTTCCAAAATTAGGTATTTTACAAAAACGTGCGGTTAACATAAATTAATGGTCTTTACCTTATCTACCCACAAACCAAGTTTCAAGTCCCTAGGACAAAATTAAAATAGTTCAATTTGGAAATTACGCGATAGTTTGAAAACGAAACATCCTAAAAAGGGTTTATATTGGCTTAAAAGAATGTTTTTGTGTCCTTTATTTTTATAATAAAGCTTTATATTTTTTAATTTTTTACAAAAAAGTTCAATTTTCCAAATGGATATTTTGGAAACGACAAGTTTGACAAAAATGTGTGTTTGACATAAATTAATGGTCCTTAACCTTCTACACCCAAACCAAGTTTTAGGTCTCTAGCACAAAAACAAAAAAATGATCAATTTTGAAAGTAGGTGATATTTATGGAACCAAACTTCCTAAAAAAGTGTTATATAGGCTTAAAATAAAAGTTTTGGTGTCCTTTATTGTTATAATAAAACTTTATATTTTTTTCATTTTTTCCAAAAAAGTCCAATTTTGAAATGGGCTATATTTTGAAAACTACAAGTTTGACAAAAAAGTGAGTTTGACATAAATTAATGGTTCTTACACCCTCTACCTCCAATACAAGTTTTAGGTCTCTAGGACAAAAACCAAAAATTATCAATTTTGAAAGTAGGTGATATTTTTTAGAACCAAACTTCCTAAAAATAGTTATATAGGCTTAAAATAATTGTTTTGTGTCCTATAATCAAACTTTAATATTTTGTCTTGTTTTAAAGAAAGTCCTATTTTCAAATTCCTATAGCTTGTAAACTAAGAATATTTCAAAAAGTTTATTTGATATAAATGAATGGTTCTGAACCCCTCTACTTTCAAACCAAGTTTCAGGTCTCTAGAACTAAGACTGTACAGTAGTGTGGTGAGGGGACTTCTGCTGCACTTTTTATTGAGCCACCCTCGTATCAGCCTCGAACCTGATATCTCGCTAACCAATGATGGGATTTGAACATACAGGGTGGCCTAGCACTCGTAGTAATGCCCCTACTTTCCTATAGCCTCTTAATTTAATTAAATTTAAAAAAAATCAAGCGGATTACCTTTTAGTTTTTGTCTTGGAGTTAACATATGTCTTTTTAGGATTTTTAGTTTAATCATATAGCCTACTTTCCAAATATGTTTAAACATATAGCCTACTCTCCCAATTGAACTTTTTTGAAAAAAAAATTGAAAATACAATATTATTTTTGACTAGGTGTTGGTACAGAGGTAAGACTGAGAGTCAATGATCAACCTAAGAGTATATTTGGATTTTTGGAATTTTTAGTGTGTTGTTGTTGTTGCTTACAAACATGGCGGTAAGAATTATGCTGCCATAAAATGGATTGAGATACTTTTCAAGACAAAATAAACCAACAAGTGAGTGCAAATATAAGAACAAAAATGAGAGCAAAAAGTGTTGATTGAGGGGTTCTGTCCACTACGGAAAGTTGTGACGCCCCTCAGTCTGCACTAATGTACAGTTTTTGTCCTAGAGATGTGAAATTAATTTTGGGGGTAGAGGGGGGTAAGGACAATGAATTTACGTCAAATAGACATTTTTGTAAAATTCTTATTTTTCAAAATATAGCCAATTTCAAAATTCGACTTTTTTTGGAAAAAATTAAAAATAATATGAAGTTTTATTATAAAAATAAAGGTTATAGAGACCATTCGTTTGAACTATTGCACAACGTTCTATCATGTTTGGTTTTCGAAATATAGCATACTTTCCCAATATTTTTGGAAACATTTGAAAAATACACTATTTTTGGACTTAGAGAGGGATAGAGGTAGGTGTATGAGTTAAGATATGAATTTTTAGGATTTTTAGTTAAACATATAGCCTACTTTCCAAATATTTTTCTGGAAAAATTTGAAAAATACACTATTTTAGAACTGACAGTGGGATAGAGGTAGGTGTAACAGTTAACATATGACTTTTTAGGATTATTACTTTAAACATATAACCTACTTTTCCAATTGAACGTTTTAGGAAAAATTCAAAATTATATTATTTTTGACTAGGCGTGGGATAGAGGTAAGAGTAAGAGGTGAGAATCAATTATAATCCTTAGAGTACTTAGTATTATTTTTAAAATTGTAGTGTGTTGTTGTTGTTGCTTACAAACATAGCGGTAAGAATTATGCTGTCATAAATTGGGTTGGATACTTTCCAAGACCAACAAGTGAGTTCAAATGTGTGATTAAAAAGTGGGAGCAAATATTGGTGGCAAAAAAAGGGATCAAATGTGGGAGCAAAAAGTGGGAGCAAAAGTGGGAGCAAAAGTGGGAGCAAAAGTGAGAGCAAAAGTGAGAGAAAAAAGTAAGAGCAAATGTGGGGGCAAAACGAGGGAGCAAGTGTGGGAGAAAAAAGTGGGAGCATAATGTGGGATCAAAAAGTGGGATCAAAAAGTGAGAGCAAATGTGGGAACAAAAAGTGAGAGCATAATTTGTGAGCAAAATGGGGGAGCAAGAAAGTGGGATCAAATGTATAATCAAATATGAGAGCAAAAAGTTTGAGCAAAAGTGGTAAAAAAGTGGTAAAAAGTAGTAAAAGTGAATGAAAATGGTAAAAAGTGGTAAAAAGTAGTAAAAATGGTTGAAAAGTGGTAAAAGAGTGGTAAAAAGTAGTAAAAGGGTTAAAAAGTGGTAAATAGTAGGAAAAGAGGTAAAAGGTGGTAGCCAAGTGGTAAAAGTATATGCAATTGGGTTGATTTGGGTTTGGTTCCGATTAGTTTTGTTAAGTTAGGTTCAGTTCGGTTGAGTTCGGATTGTTTCGGTTTTGGCTTGTAATTATTACATAATTTTACAAGGTACAACCTGTTTGCTAATACAATTGTAGAATGTTGAACACATACACAGGATTACATTTTAGGTAATGTAACATTCTCATACAATTGTCATTTAATTTTTGATACATTATTTAAACAGAGATATATTTGTATTAAACGATAAAGCAAACCCACTGTGTGTATTGTTAGTGGTATAAACAAATATGTTCATTATTGGAATGCATGCTGGTTGAGTGAGTTGTTATATTGACCGCTAGGTAGCAGCTGGTAGTTGAGTGGGGTGTTGATATCGACCGCTATATAGCATGCTGATCGTTCAGTGAGTGTTGATATAGAGCGCTAGGTACCATGCTGTCGTTGAGGTAGATCTCTTAGTCACCGCTAGATAGCGAAAACATACTTTGCGTGTCACATGCAGCTATTTAACAAAGTTTTACAGCGTGAAAAACGTGCTTGTATAAGCTTTGTTTATAAACTGATTATACAATTAACTACTAAGTGTTCAGAACTAACATGTATAGCCTTATATAGGGAATATTGGGGTCCTTAGCAAGAAAGAGTGCCTAACCCATGAGTGTACAGCCTTTTATATTATATTTATTAAACACAATGTGTGCTGAGAGAAGAAAAAAAGAAAAAAAAGAAAAAAATATATGCAGTAAGTACCTGATAACCTTGAGTAGGGTATAAGAATATTTTCAGTTGAGTACTACCTGTCACAGTGTTTACATTGTGAAAGACCGTTGAAACAACCAGTCTTTAGCCTTGTCATATGCAGTAAGCAGCAGTTACCCTTAACTAGGGGTATATTAGGGGACACTCAGCAAGAATATCACCAGTTGACTACTATCACTTACAGTGTTCACATCGTGAAAGTCTGTCAAAACAACCATTGTACAGCCTTGTACTACACAGTAAGTAGCTGTTGGTCTTGACTATTATATATTAGAGAACCCTTAGCAAGAATATAACCAGTTTACTACTACTTGTTACAGTGTTCACATCGTGAAAGACCGTCTGACTGTCCAGTCTACAGCCTTGTCATACGCTGTAAAGAGCTGTTGGTCTAGACTTGGGTATATTAGAGGACCCTTAACAAGAATATCACCAGTTGACTACTACCTCTCACGGTGTTCACATCGTGAGAGACCATCGAAACAACCTTTGTACAGCCTTGTACTACCTAGTAAGCAGCTGTTAGGCAGAAAACAACGTCAATAATGGAATATTGGAGACAGAGGAACCTCCAGGCAAAGGAAAAGAAAAAGAAACTAAGTTGTTGCGTGATCCTAAGGGGTCAATTCGCACGGAAACAAATGGATTATTGTAACAGTCTCATCTCAGTGGATTTACGACTCATAAATGATTTCCTTGGGGACAAAAATCAAACTTGTTATACAGTGAGCCACAATCACACACATCACAACATACCGCCAGGTGATGTTATTCTTTCTGAAGTCCAACGTAAAAGTATAGCCAGATTTGGATAAACGGGAATTAAAAGAAAAATACTGAAATACTCATTAATGTTCCCTTCGAGAAATAAATGCTACCAACATTTCAATAAAAACAAATGTGAATAATATTCAAAATAAATTGAGAAACACCTTGAATCCTAAACGTCGCTACCGTATGAAATAGCAGCGTTATCAACAATGCGTTATTCCCCTATTGGGGCAGATGACCTTGCTGTTCCGTCCCTCAAACAATAACTAGTTATTCGCCTATCCTACCTCTGGTATGTTCCTAGTAGTTATTTAAATCCGTGTTGTCATTCGAATTAAGGCGAGGTATGACTGTAATATTTGATATTTTGTTGAAAAAAGTCATTTTTTAAATTAAAAATATAATTTTACAATGTGTGCTCTATCAGAAAATGGTATACTTTTTTCTATGCGCCATTTATTTGACCTGAGGTAGCCATTTTTGAAAGGTGCTGCATGGGTATTTAATGCTCTGGTGCACACCCACTCGCTTGCTGTACTGCAGAATATTTGTTTTAGGCCTAGATTTTACTTCGTAGTTCTTTTCAAATACTCCGCTCAGAATCGAGTGTTGGAAGTTGTGTGGGTCGTGATGCTCGTTTGTCTGCTTGTGTTCAAAACACAGAATAAGTTCCACAGCGATTTAGAAATTATTCTCTATGAATCTTGTAACTTGTAAAATAATTATTTCAGGTGTTGTGTTGAATGATTACCTTATTTCTGGGCAGTAATTCTAAGTGTATGATGTTTTCATATGTGAAATATTAGATTTAAATGTGTTGAGTAGTACAACATGGTTGCTTAGTGTTCGTAAACAGTACAGCGTGTCGGTGTTCAAATACAAAGTGTGAAAAATTGTTTGTGTGCGTTTGAAATTGTGTTGAATAGTGGTTTGTTTTTCTTTATTCATCATGGGGCGACTATCTACTCCCAGAAGTAGTTATAGAAAGCCAAGGAAACGCCCTTCGAAGAAAAGTATTGCAGGTAGATTGTTCTATGAGAAATCTCAAGAGTTAGGCCTAGATGTAGGCCAGGCCGAAAACACAAATGAGAAACTTCAGTGTAATTTAGATACAAAATGTTTTTCTAGTGCAGCATCTGTCAGTGGCTTGAACTCTGTAGCAGAACAAAATTATGATATTTCTAGCAGTGAGAGGAAATTAAATTCATTTTCAGAATGCTCAACACAGTATGGGTCCCCAATCTTAAATGATGGTCCTGTGATTTATACCTTAGGTCACACAAGTGTATGGGATAATCTTATGAAAGATTTACTATGCAGTGAATGTCAGACAAAGACTGTGGAGTCGTAAAGGTCCAATTCGGTTAATTTTGAAATTTTCACTTTTTTACACTTTTATAATATATGATTCATTTTGATTAATTTGGTATGTGATTTATTATCACAGTCCAATATTTAGTATTTTTAATTTCTTTTTATTATGATACCACACTGTATTCCTAATTTTTCTAAAATAAATCTTGCAAGGTTTCATAAGCAGCATATCTCGCAATGTATTTGGTCTATAAGGCTGTGGTTTGGCTTATATTTTAAAGGAAATCATCAGTTGGCTATTCTGTCGAGACGAGTGTCAGTGGTCGATGGTCCCCCGACATCCCTGTCTAACGGGCACAATACACTTATATAATTGCTGCTACTACTGCAACCAAATACTTTCACCCAAACCTTTAGACATAGGTTTAATAGCCTAAGTGTAATGGATCTGA
The DNA here is from genome assembly GCA_946902985.2 of Meconema thalassinum. Classification (NCBI taxonomy): domain Eukaryota; kingdom Metazoa; phylum Arthropoda; class Insecta; order Orthoptera; family Tettigoniidae; genus Meconema; species Meconema thalassinum. The sequence continues at coordinate 25,178,207 of OX336400.1, forward strand.
TGATGATTGCTTGACGAAACTGGCCATCCAAGTGTATTTATTAATTAATCACATTTGCTTTTCATGATTAGGGAATAAGCCAACACAATTGTAATAAATATTAACATATTAATTAGTTGTAATATTTGTAGGGGGAAAGTGACACTGTGTGAAAATGCTTCAAAACGAAATGGCCTTACTTTATCATCAATTTTCTCAAAATTACTTTTTTCAAAATAAAAGCCCCGTTTTCTCAGGAACTAGCCTACTGGTGGTATCTCCATAATTATTTTGCCAAATAATGTATATTGCACACCGATACTGCGTATCCTCGAAGAGTCAATTTGTTCAAGTAGGTAGTTTAAAAAAACTCTCCAAATATTTAATGAAAATATTAGAGGTTCAATGAAAGAAGGTTTTAAATAATCTATTAAAGTTTTCCATATGAATGAGGATCAGTACACTGAGGAAGAAGCAATAAACAGACTGTAACAAATAATTCATATATCTAATGGATGCTGAGAGAATGGGGCATTTAGCCTATATTGTCATTTTAACATTCGCAATATAGGGATTTACGACTCCTCTTAAGTTAAAACACATGTAAATGCTTTGAGTACAAATATCTCGACAGTTGTTGATTTGAGCGTTGGTCCCAAACCTCAGGTTAGCTCTCTCTGAAGAAACAGACAGGTACTGGTGTTGTTCTCACTGGCTAAGCGTGGACAAGCATATTTGATGAGTGCCTTTACCATCCCAGCATTTGTTTACTGTGTGTTGTAGGCTTGGACTTGCGTCTCAACTGTGCCATACTCCGCATCTGGGGCTTGTGGCCTGGCACGGACTGGTCACCCTGGCAGATGTTTCTGTACCGCTGTCAGACCACCTTTAGTCTTAGTATGTTGACAATACTGGTGCTGTCTCAGACCGCAGCGCTCTTCGAACAAGGCAACACCATGGAGACTTATCTGGCCAATGCGTGTCTACTGGTCGAGTTCATCATAGCCATCATCAAGGTACGTTACAAGCCACCAACTTACTTTCTTCCCGCGGAGTAAGGGCGGGTGACCTTGGAGGCCACTGTCCTGAGCGCACAGAAATATAGAGGCCCAAGATGAGTCTGACTTAACTGCCATTACTTGTGCTTGGCTCCTCTCTATTATCTCTTTTGTCGCACTTAATTGGCCCAAACTTGTTCTCTTCCAACACTGACTGCATTTCGTTGTCAGAGGTCTGGGATGTCTCTGGTTTTCACGCATTTTATGGACCTTATTTCTAGGTTAGTAGCGTTCTTCCTATCTTTCTTTCTTTCTTTCTTTCTTTCTTTCTTCCTCCCTTTCCATCTTCCTATCTTTCTTTCTTTCTTTCGTTCTTTATTTCTTTCTTTCTTTCTTTCTTTCTTTCTTTCTTTCCATCTTTCTTTCGTTCTTTCTCTCTTTGTTTCTTTTCTTTCTTTCTTTTTTATTTCTTTCCTTCGATCTTTCTTTCACTTTCTTTTCTTTATTTCTATCTTTTTCTATATTTCTTTCTATCTCTCTATCTTTCTTTTCTTTCTGTCTTTCTTTCTTTCTTTCTTTCTTTCTATCGTTCTTTCTTTCTATCTTTCTTTCTATCTATCATTCTTTCTTTCTATCTTTCTTTTCCTTCTTTCTTCTTTCTTTCTTTCTTTCTTTCTTCCTTTCCATTTTACTATCTTTCTCTCTATCTTTCTATCTTCCTTTTCTTTCTTTCTTTCTTTCTTTCTTTCTTTCTTTCTTTCTTCCTTCCTTTCCATTTTCCTATCTTTCTCTCTTTCTTTCTATCTATCTTTCTTTCTTTTTTCTTTCTTTCCATTTTCCTATCTTTCTTTCTTTCTTTCTTTCTTTCTTTCTTTCTATTAGAATTGATAACGCTATATTAGTTCCAACGTTCACCGCCAGGTGCTGACTGCGATGCCATCTAGTAGCCACGTCCGCAAGCTAGGTGTCGTGGGTGGTAGCATTTGGTAGCAAAAGTAGGAACTACTTGAAATTATTGTGTGCAGTCCTTACTTGAATTAAACAGATAACACACACTAATACAGTCATCACAATTAACACCGGTTATCAGACAGATTCTACACACACCCAAAGTACACGGGGCTACATGACCGCATTGTCGAGGCCCCTAAACTGAGGAACCAACAAACCAACCGGCTCTAGGTCTGGACTTGTGTCGTTTGGAGATTTGTGAAATTTTATGTTATATTTTACCTTTATTATTAGGTTGTTATTTGTACACGCGTGAAGAGCTCGCATAGCTGTAGTTTGTGCTTTGATTAATAAATAAATTAATTAAATCCCAAAAATATTGTTATTGATTTCAGTTCATCATCTTCCTAAGGAAGCGAAGGCCACTGCTTCAGCTGCTCGAAAGACTGGGGGAGATGCACCTTCACCACGGCACACATGTTCCTGAACAGCTGCAGATCCTCAAGAACACGTCATTGAGAGGCAGCGTTACCACAGCCACCTTCCTGTTCATGGGCTTCAGCACTTGCATGACGTGGCTGTTCTACCCCTTCATCTTCTCCGCTCTGCCCGACAAGAACTGTCTGCTCAAACTGTCCGACCACCAGACAGATCTAGCGATAGAGTACGTCGCAGAACACGCTAGAGCAAACCTCTCGGCATTTACGGACTTCGTAGACCAGAATTCCTCATTAAATAACATACTTCCAGCTCACATCACACAAGATAATCACCAAGTACTGAAGAGAAAAGTTCAACGAGCCTTTGATTTCAGGAAGAATTCTGCAATGGCACTGGAAACTGATGAACACGTGTTGGGAATGCCATCACATCAACAAACCACTGTTCAATCGAGTATCACCAGCAAGAAGAATCGATTCCAAAGAATGGCGAATGCTTCAGAACCTCCCCCAGTGTGTTTGGCGCCCAAGGAGCTTCCAGCTATATCCTGGTTCCCGTTTGACAGGACCAAGAATCCTGGCTATAAGGCAGCCTATATCTTCCAGGTATTTATTTATCGTGTCAGAAGTACAAAGTAAACATAGACAAATTAAACAATGGAAATATTAAATACTGGTTGACCAATAATTTGCCACGACAAGTGCATTTGAAGTTGCTCTCTTTAATGGTGTAACTGTCTGGAGAAGAAGGACACAGTAGTAGATGATCATTAGTCTGCTTAGTACCAAACTCGCAGTGAACTGATTCCACAGGAAGGCCCTATTTCTGCTGGTTAGTCTTGCATCTCGTGGTACTGGAGCGTAGCCGATTAAGAGCCTTCCATGTTGTCAATTTTTCTGAATGTCCAAGGGGAAGTTCTTCCTTTGGGACCATCCATTCTCTCAAATATTGACATTTTCCCCGCCACATTGAGATTCTTGCTTGCTGTGATGTTCCTTTTAAAAGCTGCAGTGGTTATTAAGAAGCTCTTTCTTGATTTCAGCATAGGATGTTCTGGCTGACAAGCATACAAAGGTAGTCATAGCCTTGCTTTTCTCATATCTAGCGGAAACCTCACGTCAGATTTCAGGTGGTGCTATACCAGCGAGACAGTCAAGTTTACCTATGATGGGTGTAGGTCTTAAACAGCCCGGCAGGTGTCATTTAATGCCAAATATCTGTTTCTGGTATGGCTGGACTTGTGCATGCATATTCCAGGTCATCAGCATCTACATCGGCTACATCACCACGTCCTGCATGGACACCTTCTTCGTGAGCATCTTCATCTACATAACGGCACAGCTGCGGATCCTCAACTTGGCCATCAGGAACGTGAGGAAAGGGGTGTCCATAGGTTGGGTCTACAAGAAGCCACGTGACGTGACGCCTGACCAGGTCGAGGAGAAGATTGAAGAAGCGCTCATCAAGTGCATCAAACATCACCAAGCGATCATCAGGTACTGAGTAACACTTAGTTCAGAGTAATGTTTTGTTTGGTGTGTAGCAATTTATGGAGCGGTAACTTGGAAGCTTAGGAAACAATACGAGAGAAGAATAGATGCTTTCGAAATGTGGCAAGCAATTTTTATCAGAGTGTAAGCTGCAGGACAGGATAGAAACAATAGAGTTAAAGTGGTTTGGTCACATGATGAGGATGGAGGAAGAGAGAGTACCAAAGAAAGCTTTTTCCGAAAAGATGACAGGGAAGAGACCACGAGGAAGACGCCGAAAGAGACGGACGGATACAGTCTGGGAGTGCATAGAGAAGAAGGAAGAAAACCTGAAGATGTACTGTACTTAAAAAGGAGACGAGTGATGGAGAGACAGATCTGTAATTCACAACCTGACCCTGGAAGCTTGAGACGGAAAATGATGAATCATAAGGATATTTACTCTTACATGATCAGACGGTCTTATTAGTCTCAACATTTCTTCTATGCAAAACTTTATACGAGGGCAGATCAAAAAATAAGTTGTACTTCCCAGTTATGGCCATTTATTACACCACCTATACAACAGCAACACGCCCATAATGACATACAATGTAACGTCACTTTTCCACATAGTTTCCAAGAGACTCCAAACATTTCTGCGAACGCACAACCAACTTGTGGATGCCAGAGGCATAGAAAGTTCCTCCAGCGTTCTGCAACCACACGGAGACAGCGGCCTTCACCTCATCATTGGTCTGGAAACGTCGAGCACCGAGCTCCGTTTTGAGCTTACCGAACAGATGAAAGTCACATGGCGCTAGGTTAGGACTGTAGGGCGGATGTTGCCAGACCTCCCACTTGAAACGCTGCAGCAGTTCGCTCGTTTGGGGAGCCTTGTGAGGTGTTGTGCAACAAAATCACACTGGCGCTCAATTTCCCAGGCTCTTCTCTTTAATCGCTTTACGCAATGTTTGACAAAACGACGCCGCGTTGATAGGAATGAATTCCACGTGAAACAAACCCTCCATGTCAAAGAACACTGTCGCCATAACCTTACCGGCTGAAGGTTGAACCTTCTTTCGTTGTGGTGAAGAGGGGTGAACCATTCCATTGATGTTCTCTTCGTTTCGGGGGTGAAGTGTTGGACCCACGTTTCATCACCTGTGACGATTCGCCGCAGAAACCCGTTGCCGTCTGCGGCATAGCGTTGCAAAAATGCCAGGGAGGATTGGAAACGTTGTCCCTTGTGATCATCGGTGAGAAGACGTGGGACCCATCTTTGACGCAGCTTACGATATCCAAGGTCCTCGTGAACAATGAAGAACACACTGCCATACGACATGCTCAGCCGCGTTGCAATTTTTCTCAGTTGAATGCGCCGGTTCTGTCTAATGATTGCACTCACACTGTTGACATTTGCATGGGTCCTGGACGTTGTGGGCCTGCCTTTGCGATATTCGTCCGTGATATCCGTGCGTCCGGCTTCGAATTGCTGACACCACTTTACGATCCCTTGCCGGGAAATGGCCCGCTCCCCATACACAGCACTAATTTCACGATGAATCGGATTGTCGCACACACCTCATATTTGGAGTGAACGTCCAATCGACGCGCCATTGCATTTGGCCGCTATTCACACCACACAAGACGAGACACCACAGCGACCTGCCTAACAGACGTGTGGGCAGTGTCTGTCCCTTTCTCCGCTGTTTGCGACACACAGCGCGCTGATGCAGCGCGTTAGTGCAACTAACCTTTTGATCCACCTTCGTAATTGTCAACTTCAAGCTGACTTTTTCAAGTGCTTTGTCTTTCACCTTTAATATATACAGTACTTGGAATATATCTGATTTTGTTAGAATTTTAATGCTTTTTAGCTTCTAGTCTAGTAGTATTTTTAGCCTATTTTCATTCATCAAAAAGTAAGCTTATGAAACAACCCTTTGTCCGTTGTGTGCGTTTGTGCCCCTAATAACTTCTAAACAGCTAGAGCAATTTCAATAAAACTCGGTAAGGTCATAGGACTATTTTCTCCGACCCAAACTGTGTCCTACCAATTTTATTACGACTCGCCAACTCAACATGGCGGCTGTGCGAAATATTTCCTTGGCATTCTATATCTCGGAAACAATTACTCATATCACCCTGAAATTTTTTACGGTGATAAAGGACATTACTAGACGTTTCATCTATATGGTTTTCAAAAACCCCTTAACTGCTAAACGAACATGGCGGCCAAGCGACGTTAAACATTTAAATAGACTTTTCTCTCGATTTAACCATCCGAGCACAGTGAAACTTGGTACAGTATACGCTGATATAAATATTAATATACTGGCATATAATTCATTTAAATTATTTTCAATACCACAAGATGGTGGCGGAGCGAACTATTTAAATCTCGTTTTTATTTTATGTATTGGTTGGTTGGTTCTTAAGTTTAGGGGCTGCGACAACGCGGTCATGTAGCCCCTATTTTATGTATCCTAATCTTGCGATTGAAATTTGAAGAAAACACTTATATAATAATCTCCATCGCGCTCAACATACAACAAAAATGCCTATCCAAAAATACTAAACTACGTCATTATGAAAACTGTTCTGAAGCCAGTAGTTATGTATGCAGCCGAAACCCTATCCCTAAATGCTAATAAAGGACTCCTTGAAGAACTGGAGAAAAAAAAGGCGCAAAATCGTCAGAGGTATAATGGGATCAAATTACAAGAATGGCATCCACTATAAAAAATTCAACAAAGAAGTCTACAGTGAAATGGAGAAAATTTCAGAAATGATCCGTATTAAGGTCATCTCAAACGAATGGACGGAAACAGGCTGACTAAACAGACTTTTCATTTCTTTGACTCCAAACCCAAAACCACAATGCCCTGGTTTATGAATACCAAAGACGACCTCAAAATACTGCATCTAAAACCCGACGACGCCTTCAATAGAGATCTCTTCCGCAAAAAGATACTGACTAATGGGCTAACACGAGACGAGACATCGAGCCCGAAAAGAAGACAAGGTACCACCTGGACAGCGGAGCGCAAGATGGCCCACTCACAGAGAATGAGGGAATTCTGGGCTCAGAGGAAGGTGAAACAAATTGCCAAGTGTAGCAAGACTTAACGTGGTCCTAGATGGCCTCAACGAATTATATATACAGTATATATATAATCTTCATGTGATATTACATAATTCTGAGGCGTATATATAACAAGTAGTTCCGTGACGAACTAAACAGCCTACTTTTCTTAAAATGTAAGATTCATGCCAATCTATATAGACCTATCTGCAATAATAACGATATCAAGTTCCTAATACAAACATTTCTAAGTAGTGCAGTTTGAAATACACCTAAAATAATGTAGCCTAATACAGTAACTTACTATAGTTGGCAGCCCTGATGACTCTGAATATATTCTGAGCTCCCTCTCTTAAGGTATAGAATGCACATACAAAATTTGGTTGAAGACTAATGGATAGTACGGACGTTACATGCTGCTTGATATTGGATTTATCAGTGCGCGTAAAATCGTGTTGGGAACAATGTCATGTATGTGATGCTCAGAATTAATCTGAAATAATACGATCTATTATAGCCTAGTGCCAATTGGTAATAATTGTTAGTATAGAATTACATTTAATTAAAATTGAAACTATCAGAAACCTTAGAATCATGTTGGCAGAACTGAGGTATATTAGATACTCCAAATTAATCTAGAAAGTCAGGTACTATACGTGTGCAAAGTTTAGAGACGAAGGCTTGCATATATTTCTGTTATATTGATATTAGGATTAAACAAGATGTTCAGTAAAGAACATATAGCCTACTTTCTCCTAAATGCATGGGTATTGTTATAATTCTTTGTCCTTATCAAGGAGTATGATTGAATGTTGGTTGTAGTAGCTTGTTGAAATACAACGTGCTATAGGGATATTAAACATGAATATGAGGCGCCCTTTGCTAGTGCTACCTCTGTACCAAATTTCGTTCAATTCGGTTTCACCGTGTTTGAATTGATAGGGGGAATCGATTTGCACACATACTTGGCCACCATCTGCAAACTATTGGGCTGATGTTCTTGCATTTTGGTCAGAATATGTTTCCCACATAAAGATATGGTGTTGCAAAATTTGGTAGAGACTAGATTATTAGGTTGGTCGTAATTAAATTTTAGCTTTTAACATTTGGGTGGCCGCCATTACGTTTCAGTCAAGATGGCGTCGATATAAAACATGACACTGAGGTGCCCTTTGCTAGTGCTACCTCTGTACCAAATTTCGTTCCATTCGGTTTCACCGTGTTTGAATTAATAGGGGGGAATTGATTTTCACACAAAGATGGCCGCCATCCGCAAACTATTAGGCTAATGACCTATTCATTTGGTCAAAGGATGCTCCCCGCATAAAGGTATGTTGTTGCAAAATTTGGTAGAGATCGGATGATTAGGTTAATCGTAATTTGATTTAAGCTTAGAATATTTGTGTGGCCACCATTACGTTTCCGTCAAGATGGCGGCGATATAAAACATGACACTGAGGCGCCTTTTGTTAGTACTACCTCTGTACCAAATTTCGTTCCTTTCGGTTGCACCGTGTTCGAATTAATAGGGGGAATTCATTTTCACACAAAGATGGCCGCCATCCGCAAACTATTACGCTGATGACCTATTAGATTGGTCAAAGGATGCTCCCTCCATAAAGGTATGTAGTTGCAAAATTTGGTAGAGATCGGATGATTAGGTTAATCGTAATTTGATTTAAGCTTTGAACATTCGTGTGGCCGCCACTACGTTTCAGTCAAGATGGCGGCGATATAAAACATGACACTGAGGTGCCCTTTGCTAGTGCTACCTCTGTACCAAATTTATTTCCATTCGGTTCCACCGTGTTCGAAGTAATAGGTGGAATTAATTTTGACATAAAGATGGCCGCCATCCGCAAACTATTAGGCTAATAACCTATTAGATTGGTCAAAGGATGCTCCCTCCATAAAGGTATGTTGTTGCAAAGTTTGGTAGAGATCGGATGGTTATTTTAGTCGTAATTTAACTTAAGCTTTGAACATTTGTGTGGCCGCCATTACGTTTCTGTCAATATGGCGGCGATATAAAACATGACACTGGGATTCCCTTTGCTAGTGCTACCTCTGTACCAAATTTCGTTCCATTCGGTTTCACCGTGTTTGAATTAATAGGGGGAATTGATTTTCACACAAAGATGGCCGCCATCCGCAAACTATTAGGCTAATGACCTATTCATTTGGTCAAAGGATGCTCCCTCTATAAAGGTATGTTATTGCAAAATTTGGTAGAGATCGGATGATTAGGTTAATCGTAATTTGATTTAAGCTTTGAACATTTGTGTGGCCGCCATTACGTTTCCGTCAAGATGGCGGCGATATAAAACATGACACTGAGGTGCCTTTTGTTAGTACTATCTCTGTACCAAATTTCGTTCCATTCGGTTGCACCGTGTTTGAATTAATAGGGGGAATCGATTTTCACGCAAAGATGGCCGCCATCCGCAAACTATTACGCTGATGACCTATTAATTTGGTCAAAATATGCTCCCCCTATAAATGTATGTTGTTGCAAAATTTGGTAGAGATCGGATGATTAGGTTAGTCGTAATTTGATTTAAGCTTTGAACATTTGTGTGGCCGCCATTACGTTTCCGTCAAGATGGCGGCGATATAAAACATGACACTGAGGTGCCTTTTGTTAGTACTACCTCTGTACCAAATTTCGTTCCATTCGGTTGCACCGTGTTCGAATTAATAGGGGGAATCGATTTTCACACAAAGATGGCCGCCATCCGCAAACTATTACGCTGATGACCTATTAGTTTGGTCAAAGGATGCTCCCCCCATAAATGTATGTTGTTGCAAAATTTGGTACAGATCGGATGATTAGGTTAGTCGTAATTTGATTTAAGCTTTGAACATTTGTGTGGCCACCATTACGTTTCCGTCAAGATGGCGGCGATATAAAACATGACACTGAGGTGTCCTTTGCTAGTGCTACCTTTGTATCAAATTTCGTTCAATTCGCTTTCACCGTGTTCGAATTGATAGGGGGGGACAGACATTCAGAGTACACACACTCACACACACACAGACACACACACACACACACACACAGACTCACACACACATACACACACACACAGACTCACACACACACATACACACACACAGACAGACACACTTTTTTCGCCCTGTGTTGATCTCATAAGTCTACTTTCATTTTTTGCAAAAATCGAAAGTACAGCCTTGTCATACGCAGTAAGCACCTGTTGGCAGAAAACAACAACAACAATTTGAGAAAGCCAACAAAAAAATGATTCCTTTAAATACATTAATGGATATGTTGTTGGCTTTCTCAAATTGTTGTTGTTGTTTTCTGCCAACAGGTGCTTACTGCGTATGACAAGGCTGTACACTCGTGGGTTAGACAGCCTTTCTTGCTAAGGGTCTCCTATATACCCTAAACATGGCTATACATGTTAGTTCTGAACATTTAGTCGTTAATTGTATATTGAGTTTAAATAGAGAACTTATACAAGCACGTCTTGCATGTGGTTAAACTTCACTAGTGTCACATGCAACATGCAAAGTATGTTTCCGCTACCTAGCGGTAAATATGAGCACTACCTGTACTACTAGCATGCTACCTAGCAGAGGATATGAACACTTACTAGTAATATCCAAAGTGAGCTGAGGTTAGGTTAGGTTAGGTAAAGTTAGGTTAGCCATTAAAATAAGTTACCAAAATAAGCCGTCAAAAATAATTGTTTTTTAGCCCTGAGGTCTTGGGTTCCAACTCGACTATGCACAGAATTTAATTAACATCTGAGAGTTGAAAGGTTAGGTTAGGTTAGGTAAAGTTAGGTTAGGTTAGGTTAGGTTAGTGAGCTGAAGTTAAGTCTTTAAATATTCCCTCTCTTTCAACTACTTTCCAACACCAAGAAAAAAATCCGCTAAATACATTGACACAAATAACTTGTCAAATAAGCCAATACAAAAGTCAATACTAAAGCCAACACAAAAAGCCCACACAAAAAGCCAACACGACAAGCCAACACAAAAGCCAGCATGAAAAGCCAACACAAAAAGCCAACACAAAAAGCCAACACATAAGCCAACACATAAGCCAACACAAAAGCCAACACGAAAAGACAACACAAAAAGCCAACACGAAAAGCCAACACAAAAAGCCAACACATAAGCCAACACATAAGCCAACACGAAAAGCCAACACAAAAAGCCAACACATAAGCCAATATATAAGCTTATGGTAGGTCACTCCATCAGCAAAACAGTTGTAACCTTTGTGGAGTGACCATCGTACTGACAGGTCGGTTACTACTATGGAACTTATTACAACCAACAAAGGTAGGCTACGTGCACTCTATCAAGGCTACTCCTATAACTATAATCGCCAGAATGTAAATGGAATAATATTCTGGCAATGCTCAAAAGAGAGGTCAACAAAATGTCGAGGCAATCTGAAAAGTAAAAATGGTAAGGTTTTAAGTGTGAGTGTTCATCAATGTAGTGCTCGAAACGAACCACGCTTACTGTTTACAAACAATTATCAAAATGCTAAAAAGCAAGTTCAAGAAAACGATATTGCGGCTAAAGATAGTGCAGTGTTTGTTCAAAAGGACTTATCATGTCCTCAAAACGTCATGTTAGGTCAATTGTCAACGTCCAAGAAACCTTCAACACTATCAAAATCAACTCAGACTATAAATAAAGTGGTATTGCAAGAGGATCAAAAAGGACTATATAGTAACAGTGATGATGGTCATGATGATAATGGTGATCATGATGATGATAATGATGATGATGATGATAATGATCATGATAATGGTAATGCTTTGTTTACACCTAAAAATCCATTTGTTAAATTTGTATACTGGAACAAACCCAGTAAGCTAATTCAACGGCTTCGACAATTGCATGCTTTACGACAAGCTGGACATATCGGTCACGATTGGGAAATCAAAGAAATTGAACAAGAGCTTCGTCGTGCTGAAATTATTGTGTAATGGGTCTACCACTTTGCGACCACTTTTACCCCAACTCTTGTTTCTAATATTTGCTTATTTGCTTTCACTTTTACCTGAACTCTTTGGATTCATATTTGCTCTCACATTAAACTAGTATTCTTATTACCAAGTTGACTTTACTAGAGCTTAGTCTATGCTTGACAGTTGATATGAAAGTATCAGTGACTAGGTATGGTAAGCCTTACGCATACTATAAAGGATATTCATATATTGTGAAACGAACCAATAAAAATGGAACTGTTATTTAGTGCTGTTCGAAACAACGATCTAAAAAGTGTCGAGGAATGATTAAGACAAAAGGCTCCAACATACTTATTTCAATCGATCATCATTGTAAATCTCAAAATATTACTCATTTAAATGGACAAAATACTCTAACCAAGGTAAAAAAGCAAGACCAAGAAAAAAATAGTGTGGCTCAAGATAGTGCTTTGTTTGTTAAAGAGCATTTATTATCTCCTGAAAAAGACATATTAGGACAGTCGTTAACGTCTAAGAAACCTCTAACACTATCAAAGACAACACAAACTATGCCAAAGGTTTTTGCATTGCAGGATGAACAAAAAGGATTAGATAGTAATAGTGATGATGATTATATTGATGATAATTATATTGATGATGATAACCATGATGATGATGATTATGATGATAATGATGATGATGATGATAATGGTTTACACCCAAAAAAATCATTTGTTAAATTTGTTTACTGGAACAATCCCAGTAAGCTAATCCAGCGGCTTCAGTACTTGCATACCTGTAAACAGGCTGGTCATACTAAATATGAGGAAGAACTTTTGGATATAGAAAATGAGCTTCGTGATGCTAAAATTATAGTGTAATGAATCCATGTAACCGCTTAAACTATTTCTTAACAATACATGTAATATTTTCTACCACTTTGCTACCACTTTCCTACCACTTTTCTAGTTTGCTACCACTTTTCTACCACTTTGCTACCACTTTTCTACTACTTTTCTGCCAGTTTTCTGCCAGTTTTCTACCACTTTGCTACCACTTTTCTACTACTTTTCTGCCACTTTTCTACCACTTTTCTACCACTTTTCTACCACTTTGCTACCACTTTTCTACCACTATGTTACCAATTGTCTACCACTTTGCTACCACGTTTCTACCACTTTTCTATCACTTTAAACTGTACATATTAAATATAAAAGCCAACGCTAAATAATTCTATTACAAGAACCGAGATAAACTTTGTAGTGTGCAAATCATACTAACAGGTTAGTTACTACTATGGAACTTACTCCAACTAACCGAGGTAAACAACGTGTACTCTATAAAGGCTACTCTTATAACTATAGACGACAAAATGTAAAAGGAATAATATTCTGGCAATGCTCGAAACAGAGGTCAAAAACATGTCGAGGCAATATGAAAAGTAGAAATGGTGTGGTTTTAAGTGTGAGTGATCATCAATGTAGTGCTCCAGACAAAACACTAATGGTATTGACAAAAAAAATCATCAGAATGCTAAAAAGTTAGTACAAGAGAAAGATGTTGCTACTCAAAATAGTGCATTGTTTGTTGAGCAACGTTTAACCCCTGTTGTAAAAGTTATGTTGTATCCATCTTCCACGCATCAAGAGTCATCAACATCACAGACTATGCAAGAAGTAGTGTTGTTGTTGTTTGAAGGGGCTGAACTACAAAGTCATCTGCCCTTGATATGCAAGTGGATCGAAAAGGACTAGATAGTAATAGACAAAAGAGAGTTGTAGTTTGTATATAACTATTGTACAAGTACTTACATTAAATAAATAAAAATAGTGTATGGGTATTGTCTGTTTTTCTTAATTGCTATCCCTATGTCCCACTATTAATGCAATTGTTAACCATCAACATTCTCTGACTATGTTCGCAAAGAGAGTGACCTTAAACAATACACTCTATTTATGGTTTGTGTACCGAGTACACAATAATACAGTGTGGTCAAGCCATGTTGACGCAATAGTTATATCAGGTAAGGGTTTCGAACCCTTGCTTTCTTGTACAGAAAATTTGAACTTAAGTCAAACACCATAACCACTCGGTCAACCTGACTGTTACTAATGTAATTATTTTTGTGGACTTGAGTGTTTATAAAACTTTTTCCAGTATACATTGACTAAACCACTTGTTTGTTTTGAAATATAGATTTTGTTTTGTTTGACCATAACATTGCAGTTATGAGTCTTGTGAACTGGGTGTTTAATATAGGGTTAAAGGCATTTTAAAATAATTTTAGAAAAGCTCTTAGGTATCGTGTCATGGGTTTTAGTAATGCATTACTGTTCGTTGACTAACATTTACCGTTACACAACATTATTTTGGTGAGCTCTACATGTTGTTGTTTGAGTCGTCAGTCTTTTGACTGGTTTGATGCAGATCTCTATGCCTCCCTGCCCCGGGCGAAACGTCTCATTTCTATATAGCTACCACACACTACATTCAAGGCTATCTGTTTAACATATTATAACCTTGGATCTCCCCTACAAGCTCTTGGGTTCAATTCCTAGATTTAACACAAACTTTTAAAAGTGGTATGATAACTAAAACTAGTCTACTCAGTCTCGGGTGGTCCAAATAAGTAGAGAGGGTTTGATTCACACCTCAAACATAGAGCACTATGTTCTTTTCTTTTTTAAAATAATGATAGCCATTTGTTCAATTTCACATTTCACACATTGCAATTTGTCAATTTTCCATTTGCATTTTTTTAAATGACAGTTTGATGTTTTTCAATTTCATGATATGGAAACATGGATTTTTCCATTTTCATATTTACACATTTGTCAATTTCCCATTTGCATATATTTTCTTAAATGTCCGTTTAAGGTTTTTAAAATTTTGTCTATATGGAAGCATGGATTTTCCATTTTGCTGTTTACAAATTTTTTATATATTTATTTTGTGTATGTTGAAAAAAATCGATATTTCCAAAACAAGATTTTCTATTTTTCATTTTATGATTTTGTAAATAATATTAATGTGAGTGCTTGACCATGGATTTTCCATTTTGTTGTTTACAAATTTTTTATATATTTATTTTGTGTATGTTGAAAAACGATATTTCCAAAACAAGATTTTTTATTTTTCATTTTATGATTTTGTAAATGATCTTAATGTGAGTGCTTGGCCATGGCAATAATACAGTCTATGTTGTGTGAACCTCTGCAATTTTTAATTTATTTATTCACACATGTTGTACACCCCCTATAGCTCTATGTGTACAGTCCTCAGCTCCACATATTTCTTTCTCTTTCCACCTGTGTTCTCTCATACATTACCCCTCCCCCTTTCCCTCCCTTCACCTCCCACCCCTGCTGTTCGCAGCTCTTGCCTATCTATTGGTTGTGACATCATTCCGACAAGTTGCATCATACTTTTTACTGATTCAGCGATTCCCACGCTTTGAACATTCTCTTATCAGGCACGTGGACAGCTAACGTCCAACGTGAACACCTGTGGCAGATCAAATTTCATGCCAACTTGCATTTTGTCACATACAAAGCAAAACAGCATGTCACTTGTTAACAGTTATCGCGCACGTGGACAGCTAACACCCAAAGTGAACACCTGTGGTAGATCAAATTTCACCTGAACTTGCATTTTGTCACGTACGAAGCAAGACAGGATGTCACTGGTTTAGCCCTCATGTGGTTTCACACATGTGTATGCATGCATTTCGCACTTCCCTGCCACCACGATGGTCAGATTATTTCACCTTCAAGCGTCACCTGTTGTCAAGTCAGATCGGCGCCTTCCAATAAGCTCAAATGACATTCACCTCCTGCTCCTCGGCAAGTTGGTTTTCTCTACTCGCTTCGACCAACATAGAACCAAGTTCTCATCACCGTTTACACGTTAAAGCTAAAATGTGTGAAAAAACGCACCCTCGCTCTGTCATAAACCGGCCCGTCGAAATAGCGATTGATCTATTGAACACAGCCACTTTGGTCAGCGACAGGTTCGTTGAATCACACACACACACCCAGCCGTATCGTCTCTCTCAACCACCACGCTTCATGGACATTATAAACAGGTAAAGAAAAAGAAAAAGTTTTTTCAACATGTATGGCGTTAGGCCCTTTGTGAATTATTTTTTGAAAAAAATATCTACCACATTTGAAAGGGGGCGTTAGCCCGAGTCCTAGGACACCTCGTACACGTCTCTAGCGTTATTGGTTCGTGACATATCGGCAAAAATCACAAAAAACACATGTTTACCCCCAAAATCGCGTTTCCCAATTTTTTTAAAATTACAACGAGTGGTCCATAGCAAAGAGGACGTCTTCCCGAATCCTTGGACCCATCGTACATGCCTCTAACGTTATTGGTTCGTGAGATATCGGCAAAATCACAAAAAACACGTGTTTACCCCAAAATCGAGTTTCCAATTTTTTTTTAAATTATAACGAGTGGTCCATAGCAAAGAGGACGTCAGCCCGAGTCCTTGGACCCCTTGTTCATGCCTCTAGCATGATTGGTTCGCGAGATATAGCAAAAAGTCTAAAATCACGTTTTTACCCCAAAAAGACTGTGTTTCCAGATTTTCACCTTTTCGACACCTACATTCCCGTAAAGAGCACGACGAGACGAAAAAAACGAATCCAAGCACGCCCTCCTAGCATCACTCCTTCCATTCCAAGGTCGCAGGGGCTCACCACTAGCTTTTGTAAGCAGCTTTCCCCTCATCCCACTACTGCAGGTTTTCATCCTAGAGACTTGAAATTTTTTTGAAGGGTAGAGGGGGTAGGGATCATTGATTGACGTTAAACATTTTTTTTTGTAGAGTTCCTAGTTTCCGACATATAGAATTTTCAAAATTCGAGTTTTTCCAAAAAAACATAAAAATTAAAAAAGTTTTACTATAGAAAATAAAGGTTATAAAGACCATTCGTTTGAACCATGGCACAACGTTCTATCATGTTTGGTTTTCAAACTATTACCTACTTTCGAAAACAAAAATTTTCAAAAAAAAAATCAAAAATATAACGAGTGGTCCATAGCAAAGCCCCCGTCAGCCCGAGTCCAATAACACTTTATTCGTGAATATCCGACCACTGGTTCGGGAGTTATCGGCTTAGACTCACGCGGCGGCCATGACACTCGTTAGAACTGTCACTACTCCACTACTGACCGGGATTAGAACCACGGACCCAGGGGTGAGAGGCCGGCGTGTTGCCGCCTAAGCCACGGAGGCTAGTATGGACGTTACATGCTGTTTGATATTGGATTTATCAGTGCGCGTGAAATCATGTTGGGAACAATGGCATGTATGTGATGCTCAGAATTAATCAGAAATATTACGATCTATTATAGTTCCAATTTTGGATAAAATCCATTTGTTAATATAGAAGTTACGTATAATTAAAGATGTATACTGTCAGAAACTCTTAGAATCATGTTGGCAGCACTGACGTATATTAGTTGCTCCAAATTAATCAAGAGTGTCGGGTACTATACGTGTGCAAAGTTAGAGCTGTTGGCTTGCATACTTTCTGACATATTGATTTTAGGGTTAAAACATAGAGAAAGCATTTATTAACAGTTGGCAGCCCTGGTAGCTCTTTAGAATACGCACAGTCATGTTTGTTATAGTACACATAGTAGATATGAAATTTGGTTGAAATCCAATCGATAGTATATAAGTTACATGCATTTAGAATTTGGACCTATCGGCAGGCTTAGAATCATGTTGGCAATACTGGCATATATGGACTTCTGAAAATTAATCTGGAATGCAATTATCTATATGTATGCCAATTTTAGAATAGTTTGCATGCATAACTTCTGTGATATCCAACTTAGAGCTCAAATTTCAATTACGTTCTTTCAGTAGTTCGTAGCACTGACGTCAATTTGAAATGCCCGAGATATATTCAGGTATAGATCTTTACTCTTACCAAATTTGGTTTCCATAGCTGCAGCCGTTTAGGATTTGATAGGGGGGAAACACACACACAGACAGACAGACAGATGGACAGACAGACATTTTCCGTGATCGATCTCATAAGTCTATTTTTCCTCAGTTTTGCAAAATGAGAAAAGTAGGCTAAAAATGGGCTGAATTAATTAAAATTAAACTCAAATTAATACAAATAATGTACCTTCAATATTATTCTGCCCTATAATATTTTTGTGTTGAAGGGAAACTACTGTATGGCATAAAGAAGAAGAACTGGAAGGCTAGGGAACTTATTGTGCTGTTCGCCTAAAACTCTCTGTATCTGTGTTCCAGCTGTCAAAAGCCAGGGTAGTTATAAGGGACGTAAAACCAATAACATTATTAATGTTCCAGCTGTGTGAAGGAACTCCAGGACATCATCTCCGTCTCACTGTTGTGCCAAGTGGTCACCAGCATGTGCGTCATCTGTCTTACTCTCTTCTCCGTTGTAGTGGTGAGTAACATTGTGTTACGAGGGCCATTCAAATAGAAACTTGCTGGAGGCTATACAATGAAACATACATACTTATTATACAGAGTCATTATCAATGTGCGCACGAGTAAACACGGCCGCCATTAATGATCACTAGGGCCCGGATGTTGATGACATGTCATCTTTTTACTGAGCTGTCTAAAGCAATGCTGAAGTACATAGAAACTCCGGACGGGCCACCCCGCCTTCAAATATGCCATTTTTATTTTGCATCTTTTTTTCAACTTTTCCATTTTAAGAGCATTTTTTAAAGTTTGGTAGATTTTTTGGTCTTAATTTAGAGACATTGGCCTTATGATGTCTTTTTTTTTTTTCAATTTAGTCATGTCACAGCTTTATATGAGGGGGTTACGTGTCTCTGAGTTAAGAAGAAGCTAATAGCTGATACAAGATAATTTAAAATATTGAAATATTGATTCCATTTCCTTAATCAACCGGGTGGAAGCTAGTCCTAGCAACAATCGTGGCGAAATCGCTGCGGGTATTGCATCAGATCTGAAACAAGTGCTGGGCAAAAACACCGGCAAAATCTCCGGCATTCCTTCTGGTGAAAACTACTGCATGGATGGGATTGAGGAGGATTTAGCAGCAAACGACCTTCCTCACTTCAAGTACGCTCCGATCACATCAGTTGATGTTGAACGCACCTTTTCAAGATATGGCTGATAACCGCAGATCATTCACATTTGACAACATGAGAATGGCAGTGGTAGTGCAGTGCAACTCAGACTAAAGTGAACATAAACCTTTTGTTAAGTGCTAGAAATCTATTTTGATTCTCTATTTTATAGCGCATTTTTCGAATTTTTAGGTCATTTATTACAGTCATTTTAGAAAGTTTTAAGTGCATTTCTTAAAATTTTCTGCGGCATCAACATCATGCAAAGAAAAGAAAAAGCAAATCGGGGAAAATAATTAAGTTTTTCCGGATTCGATGCAGATGGGAGCACACTGAACGGCGCCAGCGCCTTGGCCACTGAGCTACGAGACCCACCGAGTCCTCCCATGAGTTCCGATTCCCACCAGTTCCAAATTCTTTAGTGGATTAGCCATCTGCCAATTACACAAACTGAGCGAGTTCCACCTTAATTTTCTATAGCAAAATTGTATTAATATGTGTATTACTGAAACAAATAGGGTCCATTGTTAGCTCCAGTCGGGAGTGCGTGCCCTCTTTAATGAATTGGCTCCTCTAACAGAGGGGGGCGAACGCCATGGACTGAAGTGCTACTCTCCTCGCGAGCTCTTTTCCTGGCCATGGAAGCTGCTTTTGAACACTTCAACGCTGGCCACATCAGGAATACAATCATGGTCCACTTCTTTAATCTATTCCCGATTTTTTTAAATCACATGGTCTTGCAGCACAAATCCACACTTTTGCTTGATTTGTTGTCGCGTTTCTTACAAAAACTGTAAACGTTAAATATTACAATTTGGTTTACTTTAAAGCTAGTTGTGAACTCCATGTTTATCTGCTCCACTCAAAGACACAAACACAACTGACATATCTGGTAATAAGGCCATTAACTCTTCTAGGTTATTAGCCGGTCAAACCTCAGAACTGACAGCTGGGTTTCCCAGAGATATTTGGAACTCATGGGAATGTAACTCGTGGGACGGAACCGAGACCCACAGGTCAGCTGCTCAGCTCGACACACACAAGAGTGTAGTCGCCGCATTCGATGCTGCTCATTGTGCGACGTTACCAAGTTTCCTCGTAATTATAAATGCTCACAGGGGCTTAACGGTTGGTTTGCGCCCACAGGTATCTTAACCCTTATTGCTTTCCAGACCCACCCCCATGCGTGGTTTGATTTTCTACCTCTTATTTTCCGACACTCTGTAGATTGCGGAATTCAATCTGCTACATGGCCATGCAGGGAATGATTATGGTTATCGGCCTGTCTTTTCCACTTGAACAACAGCTCGTACTGTGAATTACTGCGCTGATATAAGCACACTTGTTCCAGGGTTCCAACGACACCGCTGCCACACTCAAGTACGGCACCTACCTCTGCACCATGTTCGCGCAACTGTTCCTCTACTGCTGGTTCGGGGACGCGCTGCTCATGGAGGTAATAGTACATTATGCAACGACCATATAATGGCAATAATTAAAACACGAGTATGCTTATAAAACGAGTGAAACGAGTTCTATAATTTCCATACGAGTGTCTTAATTACCATTATAGGCGAGTTGCATACGACGGTTTATGTTCCACAATAATTATAACTTTATTATATTGAACCCGCTGAGCTAAGGTTCATGTGATATTTTTCATGACAGCACATTTATGATGGGATGTACTACCTTTGAACACACCCAGAAAGCTACGAGAAGCTGAGAGCTTATACAATTCTCTTTGAAGTACCGGAGAATCGCACTTTTGACTTTGGTGAAGTCTGCTAATTATTTATCTGAGGTCTTATTAATCAATTTTATCTTTCCACGAGACTCAGAATATTCCATTTCGTCATTCAGTATTATTGAAACATTTTGGAGAATGTTTCTTCACTTTAGGGTAAGGTAATATCATTGCAGATACACAAATAGGAATGTAAGTAGTCGCTCAACGACTTAGTTTGACGACTTGCTTCCACGAGGAACGCAGTTCCTTGCACTACGTCTGGAGAATCCGCCCTGTGTAGGCGTGTAATTATATCCGTCGCATTAGACGTGGCAAACAGTCCGCTTTTCAGCGTGGAAATCATTATCGGGTGCCATCGAGCACAACTATACTACGAATCACTGTTGTTGATGCGCAGTGATCAACAAGAATTGTGTAGTGAATTATTTGGCAAGTATTGTGAAATTTACGACATTACCGTAGCACCACATTTTTACACCCACGTGTTTGTGGAGGGCTGAGAGCCTGGTGCGAAAATATACAGGTAAATGTGAAATTATTACTTTGAACAAGTGTGATTATAAAAGTGCACTATATAGTAATTGCTACGGTGAATTTATCCGTAATAAAACGACGCCCATTTCACGGATGCCACGTGATAGAAAAAGTAGCGTCTGTACACGTGTGGAACCGCAGAACAGTGCATGGCCATTTATCATTTACATCTGCAAAGTGTAGAGGCTGTGTTACCAGTATTATTTAAAGCCAGTGATATTTACGACAATTACTGTAATTTTCAAGTGATAATAATGAAGTCTTATTCTACCGCCCACGTGGTCAACTTATTCAACACCATGTTCGAGGCCGAGACCATGGGCTAATACCATTATGGTATGAGGGAGATGTCTCGGATGGGACGAGCATGATTGTGGAACTTCTAGAACATCAAACGAGAAGGAAGGAACCGAGGATGCCTTTCCTAGGCATGTCCAGTCCATTCACGAGGTCAACTACAGGGACAGACCGAACCCTGGTCTTTGGGAGAGCCCAGATGGAAGTTCTGATGAGGACGATGCCAATCCTGGAAGCCAGAGGTGCTTTTGTTCAACCCTTGTCGTTAGACAGAGAGCTAAGTGTGGGCTCCTTCATATCGTGAGTTTTGTACACCCTTCCTTGCTCTAGTTTCTGGTGGTATAGTTAGATTAGTGTAGTTTGTGAACCAACCAAACTTAGTGACAGCCATTTCATAGGTAGGGAATGTAATTAGTCTAATTAGATGTCATTTATCGACAGTGATTGTGAGTCACCCTTGGGTCTGACATTTTGGTCAACCCTGGTGCAGCTTGATGGACGTTGTAGAACGCCAATTTCTATCTATTGCTAAACGTGACTGTAGTCATTTTGAGGCTACTTTGTTTAACCCTATCTGGGGTGATTTCCAAGTCTTTGCAGACTCTAGTTATGGCAATCTGATGCCATAGTTATGTTTCTTTAACTGCATTTTTTGCAGCCAGTCTATGTTACACCCCTGACTTCGTTAGAGTAGTCGTATCATTTGGGTAATCGACTGTAATTACCAGTTTTGTAACTGCATTATATTTCATTTGAGATGAGCTCAGAAGCCATCCAGGTCATGTGTAGACCTTATGAGTAAAAGGGACGTTTTGTCGTTGCCTAGCATCGAATCCTGTTTCCCTAACGTATCATTAAGCAGATCCAGCAGAGAGTGGTATTTGCGCCACAATTATTATTTTGTAGTGTCAAGTGTGATGACACGTATTTATTTGATATTTGATACAAGCAACTACTGAAGTATTTTATCTTTGAGAGCAGAGAGCTCCAGCAATTAGTGACATTGCTACCTTTTAAATGTCTTTGTTGTGAAAGACAGAGTTACATGATTATATTCAGATTTATAGCGTGCTTTTTATGCACATACTCTTCGAGGTTTATAACCTATGGTAAAGGTATTATTATGAGGTCAGTTTTACAGTTATTATCTTGCTTAAATTGCCGGCTTAGTTAGTGTGTTGTGTCATACAGCGCAGGAATCTTGTAGCCTGCGGCGACACGAACAGGTTTTGTGACCCTGCGCCCGTGTGAGAGAGCATGCTTCTAAATGAGACAGACTGATGTTAACATAGGACCGAATGCTTTTAGCATTCACTTTTCCTTCCATTGCAATTATAGCTTATGGAACCCAGTGTCCATTCTTGTATCTGATCATCTGTTCTGTAGATTGTAATTTGTTAGTTAAACGCTGTTGCGTGTACCGTTGTTTTGACGAGTACAGTTATGTCAGGTTTCTATAGTACGTTGTAGGCTAGCCCCACTAGGGAGGTTTTTCATGAATGAAGGTATTTTTGTGTACCATGTCCGGGACTGTTCCCGTGGACCAGATATTTAGAGAGGGTAACTGATTGTGTCCAGGCCCGTCCCAGAGTTATTGAACGCGAGCTGTGCGCCGCTGGTTACTTGTGCTATTGTGTGTCCGAGTAGTTATTGCTCGTTGATTGTATTCCGACTTTTGAGTCGAGGCTTTTTGGCAGAGATGATCTCAGGGAGACACTCCGTGCCCAGGCTTGTCAGTATTATTCGCCATAAACCAACGATAACCTAAACCGACATCTTAATAATAAAACGCATAATTTTGATAAACAAAAGCTAACTAACGAATCCTTCCTGCTTAACCTTGTTCATTTGCATTTGGAACCTGCTGACATAGCCGTGCTAATAAAGGTATTTCCTGGAGGAAATGACTTGAGGACAGCTGACACTTTTTGTTGCGACTGAAGCTTGCTCGAACCCTGAGTTCGTAGCTGGTGGAGCGCAGGCCATACGATGTTAGACGTAGTCTTCACTACGCAGTCGTCACCGTAACTACACACATTAGATGACTATGGCTTACAAACAGTAAACCAAGGTGTAGGCAGGCATTTGAATAAAACTGTCGTCTTTACTTATTTATTTAATTATGTAAAAGTGTACGAATCCTCTATGTTACCCTTTTGTGTGCTGACTAGCGCCTAGTTCCTAAGAATGACTTAGATGTTTTTTTTTCTATGGCTGGTCACTTAGCTTTGTATGTAATTGTTTGATATTATGACGTCACCGCCGTAAATTTTGTTATTAATTGATAGGACTTAGCTAGATGAATTAACGTTAAATGTAAATGTGGAGATGGTATCATCCTAACTTAGATTTGTTTTGCTACCCTGTTAAATGTAAATTCTGATATTAGCTTGATCTTGTAACTTGACCTAGGGCTTTGCGTCGTACCATTTTCCTAGTGTTGCTGTTGTTGCTTTATTATTGTGAGACTGATCTTTCGCGAGGGTTTACTGTAACTTCTCAGGTAGGGACCTGCTCTTCATTTTTTATTATTTATTAGCTTGCAGATTAGCCGATAGAAACCTTCCGAACTAGGCTAGGGGTTTGTAAAATTTACAATAAATTTTCACGGTGTTTTACATAAGTCTGGATGTTTCTTTTCTCAGTCTAGCTTTTAAGGTGAACCTTTCCTTAGGCAGTCTATGACCTTCGTCACCATGTACCACGATCCCCGTGGACTACAGTTTCTCGTGCCGCTTTGGCCTATTTGGAAGTTCACCTGATCCTCACGGCAGTTAGGTCCGACGGATGAGATGTTAGGGAAGTCATTGCGGTTGTTGGCTATCCTGGCAGCTCCTCTGACGGGCTCATACATATATCTTTTTTAAATGGCGCCCAACTCATGTGCCGACGTTATCGTGGTGACCGTCAGTTCCATGTTATTTAAGAGGATCTTAATGTTGATTAATGGTAAATTGACCGGACTGGGACGAACTTAGAAAGTCGTACTGCAGATCAATTAACCGCATGGCATTCATGTTTGATACAAGTCCATGGGGTGAGGCTTTTATGTTAGATAAATGATGGAAAGGATTTTCTTTGATGATGCCTCATCCTGAGTAAATGTAATACTTTGCTTTGCTCGCCGTTGTCTTTGTAAATGTAGAAGCACTTAGTTTGCATACTCCAGCTGTACTCGTGATGTTTATTTAAATGAAACAAGCTTTATACCACCAAGTAGCTAATCATAGCTGTAAGTTCCATTAGAGATTGATCCCTCTATTTCTCAAATAATTTTCTTGTAATGGATAAGGAAACAATTCGTCGTGTGTTTGGAGAGATGATGGCAGGTGTCATGCCAATCTCCAGCAGATTACTGCTGACTTAGGTGAAGTCCGAGGTGACTTAGGTGAGAATACCTAAGCTGTCAACACTGTAAGTGGTCATGTGGACCAGGTTAGACAGGAAATTAATAATGTCCGGGGTGATCTTGAAGTTAACACCCAGTCAATTAACAATGTGAGACAGGATTTAGAGGTTAACACCCGATCGATAAATATTGTAAGTGGTCATGTGGACCAAGTCAGAGATGAAATCAATAATGTTAGGGCTGATCTAACGCAGGTCAGGGCCGACATTGACGCTCATAGGATAGAGGCTAGGAATGATCTTACGGCAGGTTTAGCAGCTGTAAGAGTTGATGTTATACGACACCATCAGGAAGCTAACCAGCGTATAGATAGTTTAACCGATCAGATGAATAGAGCTAGGGAGGACGTGCAGACCCGATTAGAGGAGCACACCGCTCAGATCCAGACAACAATTAATAGAGTCCAGATCGATATGAGGGCCGACTTGGAGCACACTTGAGAAGAATTCGGAACTCGTTTAACTCACGTCGAGGGATTCATGGATAACGTCAAGAAGGACATGGCCACCATGCATATAGGACTTATACTGATGAGAGGTGCAGCGAACGCAGTCAACAACAACGTCAAGATGATCGTCGATGGTATGATCGAGGTCAAGGACGAGTTGAACACAAACAGAAAGAATATTACGGAATTGACTGAGACAGTAATAGGGCTACGTGAAACAATTGATGTTCATCGAGAAGAGAATAAGATCGATGTCATGATGTTGAGGGGTGATCTCAATCAACATAAGACCACTATGGAGGCAAAGGTAGCCGAGGTCAAAGATGACGTTGGTAGGATCCAGGGCAACATGTCAAAAGTCGAGGAAGAAATCGACTCCCTACAGAAACGATTCGAGGAAGTCGCGATAACCGAGAGGTTAGACCTCAGTTATAACTTGAGGACGACTATTCGCGAAGTCGACACCAACCTCAAAGGCAAAGTTGAAAGGATAGAATTGCAACTCAACGATCTGGGAAATAAGGTCGCAGCTAAGACCATCCCAGGGCTCGAAGTTATCGAGAGACGTCTCGACCGACTGGAGTCGCATCCAAGAGAGACACACTTACCCTCACAGATGGGAGACTCTCAGGCGACACCAGGATCGCAATCCGCAGGGATAATGCCTGCACATTTTCAACCGAGCGCACCCATGGAACCGCAACCATCTCAATTTACCGGTTCAGCGCAGAGTCAAGCGTTAACCTTTGACGCACATCCTTTCCAACCCGACAGAGTCAAGAGACGAGTACGCCAACGCATAACTATATGCCGAATTCGTTCAGAGCCGCGCACACGCAGGGGAACGTGACTATCATCCGTTCGCGAGAGGAGCAACCAGCTCGATTCTCAGGCACTGGAAGTGGCATCACTCCTGTAGAGTTTTTGGCGAATGTGGAAAGCTACTTGAGAGACACAATGGTAACTTCGGAGAGAGAGCTCCGAGTTATTGAGCGTTTGCTTGAGGGGCAAGCCAGCACTTGGTTTAGAGCCTTCCGTTACTCATTTGTAGGTTACCAAGATTTTAGAGAAGCCTTGCTGAGGACTTACTGGTCAAGCGACATCCAGCAGAGTATCAGAGCTGAGATGTACACTCGCCGATACAGCTCAAACACTCCGACGCGCTATGCGAACTACTTCGCAACCCAGCTTGCGAAACTCCGTTGCTTACAACCCCCACTGTCAGAGCAAGACCTGGTTAATACCATCGTTTGGCAATACCCTGCAGACGTGCAACGTGTATTGATCGCTGCTGGAGCATCTACTTTTCAGCAGTGCGACCAAATCTTGCGAAGATTGGACGCTAACACCGAACAGTTTCCGACACACCGTCAGCAGAAGGCTGACAGGCGTGAAGAGCGACATGTCAACATGACAACTGTGGACAAAGTGTGCCAGACGCCACAGCAGACACAGACGCAAGAGAGCTCTGGACAGCGCAATGACTATAATCGTGGTCGGAGAGAATGGAACAACACTCCATATGCTAGAGACCAGAGAGATGACCGTCGTAGTCACTGGAACCGGCGCTTCGATCGAGGGACGAACGGAGACCGTCGTCACGATAACAACTGCCGAGGGAATAATAGCCGGAACCCACAGCACGGAAGTATCCGTAGGGATTACCGCTATAGCAGAGGTTACAATAGAGATCGAGATCCCAGATACCAGACCGATCGAGACTGGAGAGGAAGAGCACGGGAGAGTCGTGAATATCTTCAGCAACTCCGAGAACTCCAAGAAATACAAGAAGGGGGAGATCAGAACCCTACTTCGAGGGAAACACGTAATACGGCGGAAGAAACGGAGCGAAACCAGCCCGGTACTTCCCGCCAAGAAGGAAAATAAAAACGCCCAAAAACCAGTAGATTCTTACCCGATTGAGCACAGAGTAACTGCCACCATCTTACTCTGGGAGCCAATTCAGGAAGATCTATTAGACGAACGACGAACGACGAACGACGAACCGCAACTACGAATTGACGCGTCTATCGAAGATTGTAGCTACCCTGAATGGATGTAACGTAGTCATTCTCATCGATACTGGGGCGATGATAAGTGTCATTTCCGCCGATTGCCATGCCAGACTGAAAGCAAACTCTGAGGAGACAGAGCTGCCAGTTTCTGCAGTAAGAGTCAGAGGAGTCATACCTGACCGTGTTGTAACATGCAAAATTCAGATTCTATGCACTTTGAAAATTTCGAGCCACGTGTACTTGCACGAATTTCTTGTGATGAAAGGCTTGCATCATGATGCCATATTGGGTGCAGACTTCATTCGGAAGTATGATGGAATCATTGATATGGGACGTAATACGGTGGAGTTTAAGCCGAACGAACCCAATCAAATGAATTTAGTAGAGAAAGAACCGGAATTTGCATCCGAAGTCAACGTTGTTGAGAATTTAAATGGCAAGGAAATTGAGAAGACACAAGATGCCGACGAAGAGGCAGAGCAATTATCAGCACCCATACGAGAGAAACTAGATGCAATATTAAGCGAATACGAGGATATATTCGACACCACACCTGGTGAGATATTGGACTACGAGTATGATCTTGTACTACTGGATGATTCCCCATTCCAGAAGAAGATTTATCCTATCGCAAAGAAACACCGCGAGGAAGCTGCTAAGAAGATCCATGAGATGGAAGCAGCAGGCACAATCAAGAAGTCACCAACTCCTTTCCTGAATCCTATAACACCTGTGGTTAAGGTGGATGGAAGCTTGAGACTTTGTCTCGATGCAAGGGCCTTAAACGAACGCTTAGCTCCAGAGCATGACAGACCGCCCAAGATTAGGGACATCCTCAGGAAGTTTAAGGGAAAGAAGATATTTTCGTTATTGGACTTAATACAATCCTACTACCATATAAGATTATCTGAGCATACTCAGAAGTATACAGGGTTTCTGTTCGATCAGACCACCTATGTCTTTCGAAAACTACCCTTTGGAGTGAAAAATGCCGGAGCTGCATTAATTAGAGCACTTGATGCGAAGCTGACTCCTGAAGTGAAACAGAAGGTGATATGTTACGTGGATGACATCATCATAGCTTCGGAAACAGAGGAAGAGCATTTAACAACCTTACGCCTTGTTTTTGAGAATCTTCGACTGGCTAATTTCAAAGTGAAGTTCGACAAGTGTCGATTCTTCCAGAGAGAAGTCAAGTTTGTGGGACACATAATTAATGGAGATGGATACAGGCCGAATCCGGCAAAGATCAGAACCGTTGCGGCATTTCCAACACCAATTCGTGTGAAACACGTGAGACAATTCCTAGGAATTCTCCAATTCCTTGCTGCTCATTGTGAGAGGTATTCTGAGACTGTCGCACCACTGCAAGATTTGCTGAAGAAGAATTGCAGATGGGCTTGGAATGACGAGTGCGAGACAGCTTTCAGAAAAGCTAAACAGATGCTGGTTGATTCGATTCAGTTAGAATATCCAGACTATTCCCGGAATTTTATTCTAGAGACTGATACGTCTGCGATTGGAATAGGTTCCATCCTATTGCAGGAGGACGATGAGAAGAAACGTCATTACATCGCTTTCTTAAGTCGACGTTTGAGAGCGCATGAATCTCATTATTTCACCACTGAGATTGAAGCACTTGCGATTGTCTACGCGCTTGAGTACTGGCAGTAACTTTTGTTAGGCCAGAGGATTATTGTGAGGACCGATCACCATGCGCTGACCTTCATTTTACGAACAAGACTGGCAAGCGACAGGATCACACGTTGGACGCTGTTTCTCCAACAGTTTGACTTGGAAATTGTTTACCGACCAGGCAGAGAGAATGTGTTGGCCGACATTCTCAGCCGGAATACTGAAGCCACTGTGAATGCCATTGACATCGAGGGAGAATGCGAGGAACACCTTCGCCGACTTCGTCATCTACCTGAAGGACAACGCCGTGAGGAGGAACTCAGGCATATTATCCGTTTCCTGGAACGACGAATGGATCCACAGGATGCTCACTATGCGAGGATTGCTGCTGTTGCAGATGACTATTTGATCTATCATCGTGTCTTGTATAAGTTTGTGGACGAGGACCACACTCAACTGCGTGCAGTCATCCCGAGGAGATATCAAGAATCTGTTACTCTTATGGTTCATCTATCCATTGGACATGGTGGGAATGACAAGACCATTGCAACCATCGAGGAGTCTTTTACTTGGAAAAGGCTAGGAACCACCGTTATACAGTGTTTACGTGCTTGCGACGCATGCCAGCGGAACAAGTACACGTCACACCTGTTGAAGGAACCACCTAGGCCAATACTCCCAACTCAACCTAGAGAGTTATACGCACAGGACCTTTATGACCCAATACCAAAGGCCCGTCATGGGAATCGCTTCATTATTGTAACTATTGATGTGTTCACGAAATATACGATGCTTCATCCGATTCAGAAAGCCACCCCACACCAGATTATCCAGAGAATTAGACGACAAGTGATACCGGAGGCAGGAAAGCCACAATTCCTGTTGACTGATCATGGATCACAGTACACCTCCGCAGAATTTGTCAATGCTATGAACGAGTTGGAGATAGGTCATGTTTTATCGTCTATTCGCCATCCAGAGAGCAACCCAGCAGAAAGCGTAATGTGTACTATCGCAAAATTCTGTCGATTGTATTGTCAGAAAGAACACTGGCGATGGACCGAAGTCCTAGTTATCATGGCGAAATGTATTAACTCAACAGTCCATGAGAGCACTGGTCAAATACCCATGGTTTTGCATTTGAACCAGATGCCAATGAGAATATGGAATCGTGTGATTGTAAATCCACCTTGTTTACAACCATCACACGCCAGCAGACTTTTAGCTGCAAGGGACACTTTGGACAGGCAAGCTGCCAAACGCTTGAGAAGAACCAGACGCCAGAGATTCAGAGAACCACTAATCGCGGGAGATCTTGTCCTTATAAGGAGACCCGGAATTTCAAGTCCTATAGACCGCATATATGGAAAATTTCTGTCTTTATATTATGGCCCCAGTCGTATCCGACAACCTCTGAACAATGGAAGTTACGTGATTGAAGACATTAGGACAGGAGAGCGCATTGGAACCTTCAACGCAGCTAATCTAAAAAAATATCACTTATGAATGAACTTTGGGTTAAATAAAAATGTCGTCCCAACATTTTATTTGAAACGACGGAGAGGCAGATGAACCCGCTGAGCTAAGGTTCATGTGATATTTTTCATGACAGCACATTTATGATGGGATGTACTACCTTTGAACACACCCAGAAAGCTACGAGAAGCTGAGAGCTTATACAATTCTCTTTGAAGTAGCGGAGAATCGCACTTGTGACTTTGGTGAAGTCTGCTAATTATTTATCTGAGGTCTTATTAATCAATTTTATCTTTCCACGAGACTCAGAATATTCCATTTCGTCATTCAGTATTATTGAAACATTTTGGAGAATGTTTCTTCACTTTAAGGTAAGGTAATATCATTGCAGATACGCAAATAGGAATGTAAGTAGTCGCTCAACGACTTAGTTTGACGACTTGCTTCCACGAGGAACGCAGTTCCTTGCACTACGTCTGGAGAATCCGCCCTGTGTAGGCGTGTAATTATATCCGTCGCATTAGACGTGGCAAACAGTCCGCTTTTCAGCGTGGAAATCATTATCGGGTGCCATCGAGCACAACTATACTACGAATCACTGTTGTTGATGTTCAGTGATCAACACGAATTGTGTAGTGAATTATTTGGCAAGTATTGTGAAATTTACGACATTATTGTAGCACCACATTTTTACACCCACGTGTTTGTGGAGGGCCGAGAGCTTGGTGCGAAAATATACAGGTAAATGTGAAATTATTACTTTGAACAAGTGTGATTATAAAAGTACACTATATAGTAATTGCTACGGTGAATGTATCCGTAATAAAACGACGCCCATTTCACGGATGCCACGTGATAGAAAAAGTAGCGTCTGTACACGTGTGGAACCGCAGAACAGTGCATGGCCATTTATCATTTACATCTGCAAAGTGTAGAGGCTGTGTTACCAGTTATATTTAAAGCCTGTGATATTTACGACGAATACTGTAATTTTCAAGTGATAATAATGAACTACTACAAGTCTTATTCTACCGCTCACGTGGTCAACTTATTCAACACCATGTTCGAGGCCGAGACCATGTGCTAATACCATTATGGTATGAGGGAGATGTCTCGGATGGGACGAGCATGATTGTGGAACTTCTAGAACATCAAACGAGAAGGAAGGAACCGAGGATGCCTTTCCTAGGCATGTCCAGTCCATTCACGAGGTCAACTACAGGGACAGACCGAACCCTGGTCTTTGGGAGAGCCCAGATGTAAGTTCTGATGAGGACGATGCCAATCCTGGAAGCCAGAGGTGCTTTTGTTCAACCCTTGTCGTTAGACAGAGAGCTAAGTGTGGGCTCCTTCATATCGTGAGTTTTGTACACCCTTCCTTGTTCTAGTTTCTGGTGGTATAGTTAGATTAGTGTAGTTTGTGAACCAACCGAACTTAGTGACAGCCATTTCATAGGTAGGGAATGTAATTAGTCTAATTAGATGTCATTTATCGACAGTGATTGTGAGTCACCCTTGGGTCTGACATTTTGGTCAACCCTGGTGCAGCTTGATGGACGTTGTAGAATGCCAATTTCTATCTATTGCTAAACGTGGCTGTAGTCATTTTGAGGCTACTTTGTTTAACCCTATCTGGGGTGATTTCCAAGTCTTTGCAGACTCTAGTTATGGCAATCTGATGCCATAGTTATGTTTCTTTAACTGCATTTTTTGCAGCCAGTCTATGCTACACCCCTGACTTCGTTAGAGTAGTCGTATCATTTGGGTAATCGACTGTAATTACCAGTTTTGTAACTGCATTATATTTCATTTGAGATGAGCTCAGAAGCCATCCAGGTCATGTGTAGACCCTATGAGTAAAAGGGACGTTTTGTCGTTGCCTAGCATCGAACCCTGTTTCCCTAACGTATCATTAAGCAGATCCAGCAGAGAGTGGTATTTGCGCCACAATTATTATTTTGTAGTGTCAAGTGTGATGGCACGTATTTATTTGATATTTGATACAAGCAACTACTGATGTATTTTTTCTTTGAGAGCAGAGAGCTCCAGCAATTAGTGACATTGCTACCTTTTTAATGTCTTTGTTGTGAAAGACAGAGTTACATAATTATATTCAGATTTATAGCGTGCTTTTTATGCACATACTCTTCGAGGTTCATAACCTATGGTAAAGGTATTATTATGAGGCCAGTTTTACAGTTATTATCTTGCTTAAATTGCCGGCCTAGTTAGTGTGTTGTGTCATACAGCGCAGGAATCTTGTAGCCTGCGGCGACACGAACAGGTTTTGTGACCCAGCACCCGTGTGAGAGCGCATGCTTCTAAATGAGACAGACTGATGTTAACATAGGACCGAATGCTTTTAGCATTCACTTTTCCTTTCATTGCAATTATAGCTTATGGAACCCAGTGTCCATTCTTGTATCTGATCATCTGTTCTGTAGATTGTCATTTGTTAGTTAAACGCTGTTGCGTGTACCGTTGTTTTGACGAGTACAGTTATGTCAGGTTTCTATAGTACGTTGTAGGCTAGCCCCGTTAGGGAGGTTTTTCATGAATGAAGGTATTTTTGTGTACCAAGTCCGGGACTGTTCCCGTGGACCAGATATTTAGGGAGGGTAACTGATTGTGTCCAGGCCCGTCCCAGAGTTATTGAACGCGAGCTGTGCGCCGCTGGTAACTTGTGTTATTGTGTGCCGAGTTGTTATTGCTCGTTGATTGTATTCCGACTTTTGAGTCGAGGCTTTTTGGCAGAGATGATCTCAGGGAGACACTCCGTGCCCAGGCTTGTCAGTATTATTCGCCATAAACCAACGATAACCTAAACCGACATCTTAATAATAAAACGCATAATTTTGATAAACAAAAGCAAACTAACGAATCCTTTCTGCTTAACCTTGTTCATTTGCATTTGGAACCTGCTGACATAGCCGTGCTAATAAAGGTATTTCCTGGAGGAAATGACTTGAGGACAGCTGACACTTTTTGTTGCGACTGAAGCTTGCTCGAACCCTGAGTTCGTAGCTGGTGGAGCGCAGGCCATACGATGTTAGACGTAGTCTTCACTACGCAGTCGTCACCGTAACTACACACATTAGATAACTATGGCTTACAAACAGTATACCAAGGTGTAGGCAGGCATTTGAATAAAACTGTGGTCTTTACTTATTTATTTAATTATGTAAAAGTGTATGAATCCTCTATGTTACCCTTTTGTGTGCTGACTAGCGCCTAGTTCCTAAGAATGACTTAGATGTTTTTTTTTCTATGGCTGGTCACTTAGCTTTGTATGTAATTGTTTGATATTACGGACGTCACCGTCGTAAATTTTGTTATTAATTGATAGGACTTAGCTAGATGAATTAACGTTAAATGTAATTGTGGAGATGGTATCATCCTAACTTAGATTTGTTTTGCTACCCTGTTAAATGTAAATTCTGATATTAGCTTGATCTTGTAACTTGACCTAGGGCTTTGCGTCGTACCATTTTCCTAGTGTTGCTGTTGTTGCTTTATTATTGTGAGACTGATCTTTCGCGAGGGTTTACTGTAACTTCTCAGGTAGGGACCTGCTCTTCATTTTTTATTATTTATTAGCTTGCGGATTAGCCGATAGAAACCTTCCGAACTAGGCTAGGGGTTTGTAAAATTTACAATAAATTTTCACGGTGTTTTACATAAGTCTGGATGTTTCTTTTCTCAGTCTAGCTTTTAAGGTGAACCTTTCCTTAGGCAGTCTATGACCTTCGTCACCATGTACCACGATCCCCGTGGACTACAGTTTCTCGTGCCGCTTTGGCCTATTTGGAAGTTCACCTGATCCTCACGGCAGTTAGGTCCGACGGATGAGATGTTAGGGAAGTCATTGCGGTTGTTGGCTATCCTGGCAGCTCCTCTGACGGGCTCAATATGTTCTAACATAAATATTCATAAATATCTGTCGAGATTCTGTCAGTTGAATTCTTCTTCTTGGGAATTGTGTGGGCTCAGGATTTGATCTCTACCCAATAACGAATCCCAAAGCTTTGAAACATTGTTTAACCTGAAGTAGCACCAACAGATAGCGCACAGGTACTATGTTTGACCATTTTGTTATTTTGGTCAAATAACACAAAATAGGCTGTTACAAAGGCTTAAAAATTAAAATGTATCGTATTATCAACTAGTTATTCTTCAAATTCGATGCGTATAGAATATCAACGGAAGGCAAATCAATATTGAGTCCCAAATAGAACAGTCATGACATCTGGCGGAATCGTTTCGCATAAGAAATCAATTTACTGAACAGATAGCTGGATTACAATTTCCGTGGAACTAATGTCATATGCCTGCTTTCTGCATGACGTTATGGTGTGTTTATGTCAACAACTGCATTCACTAAAATTTTCGGCGAAATATTACGAATGTGCATAAATTGGTGTTGGGGATATTAAGGTACAGTGCTATTTCTTTTGCAATATTGCCCAGTTTGTTTATGCATTGTAACTGCAACGGTTGATTCAATATTGGCTTCATAGTCAACTTTCAAATCATGTAATTCATGTTCGACATGCTGGATTTTGTGTACATGTGAGAGCCTATCCTTACGTAACTGGACAATGAATGAAAATATTGAGCTTTGATTAGTTGAAAAAACTGTCTTATAATGAAAAGTAGTACTTTAATGACACCCATTATGAAACAGTTTTCTGACATGTAATATTTACATATCGACATCGTCGAACATAAACACTGATTATAACACTGTTTTTTAACCCTGGTTTTATAAACACGAGGTCCACACGGATACTGATATGTTCCCAGAGTCTTGAGGTGTATCAGTCAGCCTACAACTGCGACTGGCCGGACGGATCCCGGATCTTCAAACAGGGAATACTCATGTTGATCCTGCGAGCACAGAGACCTCTGGCGATCACCGCGGGCAAGTTCTACGTCATGTCCAGGAGCACCTATCTGCAGGTGAATTATCTGTTACATATTGCCCCAAGCCCCTTACATGTATTGAAACGGTCTTACCTTGCATGATGTTGTAGCAGCAGTGGAAAAGAGTGCCTTAATCCTCCACTGGGCCCATGTAACAGGACTTGGGGGAGATGAATATATATATGACCAGAATAACGAGAGATCGAATGGGAGGTAAATCTATCAGAGGCGTGGACTGAACGAACATTCACATGGCAGTGGATGTAAGTTCAACACGATACCGTACATACAATGAACCATGGCCCTAGAACCAAAGTAATAAAAGAACAAGAAATTCCGTGACGAACTAAAGAGCCTACTTTTCTTAAAATTAGGATTCATGCCAATGAGTAATCTACAGTATATGAACCTATCTAGAATAATGATGTTGGCAGCACTGACATATTAATTACTCCAAATTAATCTAGAATGTCAGGTGCTATACGTGTGCAAAGTATAGAGCTGTTGGCTTGGATACTTTCTGATATATTAATATAAGGGTAAAAACATATAGACAGCATTTATTAACAGTTGGCAGCCCTGATTGCTCTTAAGGGTACTTATAGTCATATCTGTTATGTTACACATAGCATATATGAAATTTGGTTGAAATCCAACTGATGGTATCTAAGTTACATGTATTTAAAAATTGGTCCTATCAGCAGGCTTAGAATCAATTTGGTAGCACTGACGTATATAAATTACTCCAAATTAATCTAAAATGTCAGGTACTATACGTGTGCATAGTTTAAAGCTGTCGGCTTGCATACTTTCTGATATATTGGTATTTAGATTTAAAAAATAGAGAGAGCAATTATTAACAGTTGGCAGCCCTGATGGCTCTTAAGAATACGCTCAGTCATATCTGTTTATGTACACATATTACATACAAAATTTGGTTGAAATCCAATTGATAATGTAGAAGTTATATGCATTTAAAAATTGGACTTATCAGAAGGCTTAAAATTATTGTGGCAACACTGTCATGTATGGCCTCTTGGAAATTAAACTGAAATAGTTTTATCTACATGTGTGCCAATTTTGGAATAGCTCCCATGCATACCTTCCAAGATATCCAACTTGGAGCTCAAATTTCTAGTGCGTTTTTTCAGCAGTCGGTAGCTTTGACATCATTTTCAAATATGGGCTTGACATATTCCGGTATACATCTTTACTCATACTAAATTTGGGTTCTATTGCTGCAACCGTTTAGGAGTTGATAGGGGGGACACACACACAGCCAGACAGACAGACAGACAGACACACATTTTCCCGGATCGATCTCATAAGTATACTTTTTCCTCATTTTTGCAAAATGTGATAAGTAGGCTAAAAATAACGTTCCAAACGATCTAATAAATGAATGAACTCAGAGACCACGTAGATGTGATAGAGATGACGGTAGTTTATTGATCAAGAAAGATAATTAAGTACTGACGAGGAAGCGATACATTATAAATAGTTAGGTTATGTGAAAATAATAATAGATGTAGTTAAAGTAAGGCGAATGCATGAATGTGCGTGAAGTTTATGTCATAGACATAAGAGGGAGAGGTACGTTAGTGATAGTATGCACAGTGCAAAATTAAGTTCGGAAATAAAAAGATTAAGAGGCTAGACAAGGGAGTCAGGAAAAGGGATATACCGGCAAAGAAGTGTACGGTATTCCGAATAGCCTAGAGGATACAGAGAAAGTGGGGGGTTTAGGACGGACAAAAATGAATAGAGTAAGTACTCGTAGGACTGACGTGACTGAACTAAATCTGTGACGACAGAACAATCGACAATTAAAAAAGTCCT
This sequence comes from Meconema thalassinum, assembly GCA_946902985.2. Lineage (NCBI taxonomy): Eukaryota > Metazoa > Arthropoda > Insecta > Orthoptera > Tettigoniidae > Meconema > Meconema thalassinum. The sequence goes on from OX336400.1 coordinate 25,215,515, forward strand.
CTCGGCACGCCGGAAGGCGGAGGTAGATTTCACCGGACAAACTTGGGGGTGGCGAAAATAGGCAGAATATGCAGATTTTCGTAGAAGGATCAGACCTCATTTATTACGAGAAGGTATTTTATAATTGGAGCTTAATTAACTTTGTTTTTCGTCATTTTATGCTTATTTTAAACATTTTATTGTCTTATGGGAACGGTAACCTTCTTGTCATTTGGGGTCCATTTTTATACTTGTGGTCACACTATCCTTACGTAAGGTTGGAACTTCCCCTCCAAAGGAAAGCATACTGATGGATTTTTAGCGCTCTTAGAAAATCCGACGACTTCGGCCGGCTTTGAACTCGCGACCTTGGGCATAGACATTCAGCATGCTACCAGTTACGTCACCGAAGCCGCTTCACGCTTAGATGGAAATCTGAATCTGATCTCGTGCAAGTGCGTTATCTTGGCAACGTCTGATGGCTCATCCCTCATCAATTTAGTAGTGTTGCCATGGTCTTGGCATTTTCTTATAATTCCGAAATTATTTTTCTCATCCCTTGGCATAATGGTGGGTTATATCAAAAATTCTTTCAGACAAAAGTTTTAGGTAATTATTAGGGGAATATTGTCCATTTTATACGGTTTTGATATTGTGCCTATTAAGAGAGATATGATTAATGTTTCCCGAAAAACCCACTTTTCCCCACCCCTTTGGTCAATGGTTGATGCTATAAAAAAAACTCTTCAAACATAAATGTTTGGGCTTTATCCGACACATAGTATGAACGTTGAACGGATTCGATATTTCACATATTAAGAGAGTTATAGCAATATTTCACTTTTTCGAAAAAAAGCCCCCCATTTTCACCCCCTTCGACCGATTTAGTCCAGTAACGAACTCGACCGAGATTTTATAGGTATACATATTCGGTAAAAAATTCAAAGTGACTGGTGCAAAATTACGGCAGTTATCGTGTCCACAATAAACTGATAAACATATATATATATATATATATATATATTGAACCCGTATTAATCTGCATACATATACATACATAAATTATATATAACTTTTGAACTGACGGTGGTTTTGGGGTCTGGGGGAAGTGAAACGCGAAGATATGTCGAAATTTTCCGGAAGTCGAAACATGGTACCCATTGCAATAGTTAGCTTTCTAATGAAATCTACCTCTGGTTGGTTCCTCAGTTTAGGGGCTGCGACAACGCGGTCATCTAACCCCGTGTACTTTGGGTGAGTGTAGAATCTGTCTGATACACGGTGTGAATTGTAATGGCTGTATTAGTCTTAATTCAGGTAAGGACTGCAGACGGTCAATTTCAAGCAGTAGTTCCTAATGTTGCTACCAGGTACTACCGTCAACGACACCTAGCTGTGAACTTGGCTACTAGATGCCACCCCAACCAGCAACTCGCAACGAACGTTGGAACTTCCCCTCCAAAGGAAAGCATACTGAGGGATTCTAGCACTCTTAGAAAATCCGACGACTTCGGCCGGCTTTGAAACCGCGACATTGGGCATAGAAGTTCAGCATGCTACCAGTTACGTCACCGAAGCCGCTTCCCACTTTGTCAGGCGGCTTCGGTGGCGTAGTCGGTAGCATGCTGAGCTTCTATGCCCAAGATAACGGGTTCAAACCCGGCCGAAGCCGTCGGATTTTTTAAGAGCGTTAAAAATCCCTCACTATGCCTTCCTTCGAAGGGGAAGTAAAGCCGGCGGTCCCATGTCATAGATTTATGGCATGTTAAAGATCCTTCCACTAATTGCACCTGTGTGAAGCTAAATTGGATAGGTTAAGAATGTATACAACGCTTTTAGGTTTCTATGTTCGTTGCCAAGAGCCGACTGCGGCGGCGTCTATTAGCTCAGTTCTGAACTTGGCCTCGTAGTCGTTGACAGTGGCGCTTGGCGGCAAAAGTAGGAACTATCTGAAAAATTGTTAGTTGCAGAGTTATGTATCCAGTCTAGGTTCGAACCCCAGACCCCATTCTAACCTAAAGGTTATGGTCCTTCTTCCTATAGAAGGAACATCATTGCCCAATATATCCCTCAATATGCTATTAGCAAAGTGTTTACTTGATGAATGTTCATTCTTGGAACCAAGGAAATGACATTGCATACTTCTTTCACAACATGTTATTGTCAACGCAATTACTTCACAATCTGTAAATTGTTATTTGACAAATACTTCCTAGAAGGAACTAAGGAAATGTCCATGTACATTTCCTCATATAATTATTCAATATGTTATTTCAAATGTGTTGACTCCAACAGCTATGAGTGGTCAAATTCACAGAACTGTTATCACAGACATGAGTCCATATCCTGTAAGATGTATATTTCCACATGTATGTTATCGAGTGCGCCCCACTACTGTGACGCACATTGTTATGCAAGGATTTGTATAAAAGACCTGGGCTAAGAAGCAAAAGGTCTCCTCTTCCAGCAGCAGCAACTAAACAGGTTGTCTGACTGGTGTTCACTTGTATATATTGGATCGTCAAAGATTAATAAATACTTCTACAAACTAACCAACGAGTTCTCATTCATAGAAAGCAGATACTACTCATCAGAAGTAAGAACCACGAGACCTACTGACTTAGCAGTAGCAACGACTTCTTAGTACATCACTAAAAAAGACTGTTAAGCGACAAACTTAACTGGGGGCCCAGTCCGGGATAGGTAACGATTATCCTTGCCAGATAATCTACGAGTAAGTTGGTACAGTGTTCTGACAAACCTCACAAGGAGGCCTTTCGTCACTATACTAGCGACACCAAGGTACCTATCTTCAGTACTAGATGCAGTCATCGTTTCTATGAATCAGCCAGCAAGCCAGGAGTGGTACTGACAACCTCAGGGAGGCCTTTCGTCCACAAACGACTTCGCCAGCTTGAAGGAAGCAAGTTAGAAGTGGAACTGACAACGTACCAAGAGACGCTTTTCGTCCACAACCAACTTTGCTAACTTAACGGAAGGAAGGAAGTTCGCCGACAACGTTCCAAGCAACGCCTTTCGCAACAACCGACCGCCATCGCCGTACTGTCCCCGTTATCAGGATAGTAGGCTGTCAGATATCCGCCCCCTTCAATCGGATTGCCAATAATCAAACGCACCGGCACAGCTACATCAATGAAAATGGCACTGACAGATACTATCGAGATTAGAGCACAATAGTTAACAAGAAAATTATTGTGGAACACACCAAAATATACGGGGGTTCATACATACCTTTACTTACCTCTTAAATTTATCTCGGGAACTGGGTTGTCAACTGGATCACTTAAAGTATGCCCTCACAATAACCTCCACCATGATATTTAAAATGAACCAAAACGAAGACGAGAAACTTTAAACTGCACAATAATTTATTTCACATAAAGAATGAATTTAACAAAAATAAAACAACAAAATCCACGTGGCAATCAGAAGCCATCGACCACATAACCATGTCCTCCTGTAGGACTGGTATACTCTACATACAATTTTTCAGCTTTCTCAAGCTCAAAATAACGTAATTATAATAATGCACTTGGAATGGAAACGGGATTTGGGACGAGACACATATATCAATTGGTTTGCGTGTTTATATACTTCATATTTTATTTATAGCCACAAGGCTATTATGTAAACGTCCTTGGCCTCTATCATACAGTTGTCCGGGCCAGCTGCAATGCACCTGCATCGTCAAAGTGGACTCACCTGTCCGTTCAACCCTAGCATAAGCGAGTTACATCAGAGCTTAGCTCTCCCTTTCAAAACACGTTAAATGTCCACTTCTCAACTGAAATGTTATCACGCAAATCTTTTAAATGCTCCATTCAAACACCAGTGGATTACTCCAACAATCCCAAATCATATTTAATTGTTCAATCCACTTGCTTAATTAGCGTTGTTACGAGTATAATAACAAAACTCTAAATGTCAATAACAAAAGTTCATTAATTATTTATAACAATAATAAATTGTTTATAACAATGTCAAACGACAATTAAAAGTTTTATACACGCCTCTATTAATCCCTTTCATTACAAATTGTTATCAAAGATATTTACATAATTATTTACAATATTAATATTGTTTATATTATTTATACAAGAAATACATTAAACCACACGTTTATCCGGTTGATAATTACTCAAATTGTGTTGTTATAATCGACCAATGAAGGTTAGTTATATTTAAATGTCAAATTCAGGTTTAATAAGGTTTAATAATTATTATTAATATTTGTGACGGTAACCTCCATTCAAAATCTTCATCTCAAATTATTTAACACTCTTGTTAACTTTAACAGTATTTTCACATGAATAACTTTCAAAGAACCAGGACAATACATTCAGCGGAAAAATACTTCGCTCAAAACGCACAAAATTGCTCAACAATAGGCCCAGAATTCATCATATATCTTCATATATATGGCATCAAAATCTTCCAAATTACATACAAAAACCTCCACTCATAAATTCAACTTCATTAATTACTGTGGGAACCTCCTTCATTATTCAAGGGCATTACTCATCAGCGACTTTTACATGTCCACTGAACTAACGATTATACATCCATTGTTCCTCTTTAAAAATTCTTATATTCATCAATTGTATTAATGACTGTTATTATTTAACCTTCGTGGGTTTCATTCATGAATCGATATGAAGTAAAAATTTGCCAATCACAAATAAATTTAATAGCAAATACGATCAGACACTCCTCACTGGTCTATCAAAATTGAGATTAATATCTTCAAAGTAACGCAGTATAACAATACTATCTTCAATCAAAGTTCATCTAAACTGCATAAATAGTCGAATAGAATACAATTAGATTGTGGAATGCAAACATTATTGTTCCAATCTATAATTGAGAAAAACTCCTATCAAATGTTCATTACTATAGTGTATTCAATAAATCGTAATCAAAGTTCATATTTCATAAAATTGTCTATAATGCAATGATAAATGTCTATGTTGCAATCATGTTCATAAGACGACTAGTATTTCAAAGATCGTCGATAACGTATTAGATTTTAACGCTCTAAAATCATTTAATCATTCTTCTTTCTTGAGGATGACAGAAAATTGGTCAAAGTAATTTACTGAATAGAATTACTTTAATAAAATGACACGCTGTCTGAATTCAAATCTGCCATAGCAAATCATTAACTTTACAGTCAAATCGTGACTACAAAAATAAGCAAATTACTGAAAGAATCTAATTATCAGTCTCAACTGATCCAAAATTATTTAACTATGCCAATGACATAACAATGTCTCAACAAATCGTAGAAAAAGGCATAAATCATCGAAGTGTACTGAGTACAGAAATGTTAATCAAGAAAATGGGGCAAAAGATAGGACAGAAAATATAGGAAAAATAGTTGCTCAGATATCGCTACATGACTCAAATAATACAAGAAACGTTCACGACTACCTTATCTGTTGATTGAAGTTCTAGAGGAAAGTTTTCAAAGAAAACTGCTGTTGGTTCCATTTCACCAGCGTGAAGATGTGCTCCGACCTCGAACCTGGAATCAGCGCCCTCGGAGAATCGAACTGCTTCCTTCTCCGGAAATTGCACTGCTCCATGTATACGAAAGACATCCTTCTGGCAAAACTCTTCTTTATGAGCCGGGTCCACCCTGGCCTCTCTTGAAAGTTCCCTGAAGTTCCAGTCGTAATTCGCCATGAAGTTTATTGCAGTTATTTCCACAGAAATATTCATAATCGTGGAGTATGATAATATTTCCACTGTCATCTGATATAATTCAGCGATGGATTCACGATGCATGAGTGTAGTTGGATGTTCACTACATGCTCGCTTTTGTAGAATGACGATTAACGAAGTTCCATGCTGTTACTTCACTGCAAGATTATAATGTTCCATAATAGAATGTATCGTTGTAACACCAAACGTATGCTCCAATATCACGGTTGCGATATACGTGTCAGCCGTAGTGTATAATGTAGAATTTTAAAAGTGCTTCTCAGGTGGCGAGAAAATCACTTTTGTCTGCAGCCTTAAAATGCCAATATCTTTCAAAATAAACTCGTGAAATTGTTCAAATGTTCTACACACCTCAATGTTGTACTGCCCAATTGAATTATAATAAAGGCAGAAGTTAACTCTTTATATCTTATCTGGTAGAAACGTTAATGTGAGCGTTTCAACTTCACCTAGTTTCGAACAGCGTAAAATGGAACTGCTCCGTGTTCGTTCGATGCGCCGGGCTTTAACCACACGCTAAAGACAACTTGCTTCACTTATTCACTCGACAATGACTATCTGATATCTGAAATATATATGCGGTATCAGCGGTATGAGAGATATGAGAGCTCCTCTATCCTGTGCACGACCTTTTATCAACTTCTTAAGGGGCGTATCCATCCCTTCCATAGCCTGTTGCTCCGTCATTGCTAGAAGTTTTAACTTTGGCTATACTTGACGGATTTTCAAATTTCAAAAACTCAAAATTAATTTCTTCAAAATTCCAAATCAATGCCATAGCTGAAAATAGTTTTCCACAATTCTGCATGCCAAAAGCAATCAAATATCGTAGTTTCAGCAATCTCCGTCTTCCTTCCAAACTATCGTTCATTGGTTCGAGTCTCTCCTCCAATAGCGTAACTTCTTCCTCAGCACAATACCTTGTTTCCTGCGACTGCGTCGTAAATCTCAGATCTTTCTCGAACAAAATCATGACGTCACCAAGAATCTCAGCTCCACCAGCCTACTTGCATGAATTATACGTCATTCGTGCCTACGTCATGAATATACACGTCACAACTATGACATCTATAACTTTATTCATATTTGCCAATTCAGCCATCGTGGTCTCAATATAATTCAATTTACGGGGGCATTCTCCCTTCACCACGTTTTAAAAACAGTTGCAAATTGTTTTTAAACTCTATGTTATAAATATCTCAATTCACTTGAACACGAAATTGAATTATTATTGGCTCACTCTTGTATGATATTTCTTCTATGTTCCTTAATCATAAGTCTCTTCTTCTCTGGTTTGTGTGTGGCTAATGCATTCTCTCCTTTCTACTGTCTCTTCTGTCCTGAATTCCTGTTTTCCAAATTCTGCTGACTTGTAGAGGGACCAGGATCGATCACTACATCCTGTCTTTTCTTTTGGTTTTCAGCTTCCTTTTCTCGTAATTCCTTCAGATACTGCTGGCTTTCTTTCTCTCTCTCTTGATACTTGTCGGGTGTCATAACCTGACCTTGAGAATTCTGATTCTGGTACTGGTTATTTCTATTGTAGTTTCTATTATAACCATTATTATAGTATCTACCTCTTCCGTTGTTATAATTCCCTCTATTATTATTCCAGCCTCGTCTTTTCTGATATGGACGGTAACCTTGGGATCTGTTGTTGCGGAAATAATTATTCCTTTGAGGACCTACATTTTCAGTTTTTTCTTCATCAGGCTTATCAGTTTGCTGCACTTGATCCATGTAGACCGTATTAACGTCTTTGAATTCGTGCCTCTGACCTTTTTGTACCAAATTTGGCATTGGACTCGTGTAGTCAAGCCTTCTCAATAATTCATCCATACTGGTCAAATCTCTGATATTTGACGATATGATCAGTCTTCTTACTTCCACAGGCAGCATACGTGAAATCGCATCTATCAACTGCTCTGTTGACAATGGGGGTTGCAAAAATCTCAAGCGTGATAACTGACTCGTGAAGAAATCAGCGTACCGTGTTGGAAGAGTACCTGAATACTTCCTCGAGTATACCTCAGCTCTTAGTGAATTCTGAGCTTCTATTGACCAGAATCGTTTTATCAGTGCCTCTGCAAATTCGTCAAAATTGCTGAAAGTGTACCGAAATGCTCTAAACCATTCAAGGGGTCCTCCAGCTAGAAATCTTTCTACGATTCTCATCTCTCTCTCTCTAGGAATGTGGGCTTCTATGAAATAGTCTTTAAGATTCCTGATATATTCGATCGGTGTGAGACTATCAGTGTTGCTAAATTTTTGAGGTTTGTCTTCAAAATTCCGGATGACTGTCACATTTCTCGGATATGAATCCATATAATGTTTCCCACTATCACGATACTTCCATTCAGGTTCAATATTCCGATCCTCTTCTTCTTCCCAGAATCTGGATATACGTTCCTCAGGACTAATATCTCTCTCTTCTGTAGCGAGGTTACATCTTCTCACATAATTTCTATCCTCTTCACCAGTCAATCCTTCAGTATCCTTGTCCGTGATTTCCGTGATGACTTTCCTAATCAACTCTTCCTTATAGGTTTCCATCATGCTAGCTTCTCCTAGTTTCAAATTCTGCAGTTTGCTCGTAGTTTCATTAACATCAGAGACAAGCTTATGAGTCTGTTCCTCTAACGCAGTTTTTAATGCTTGCACGTCCTGACCTATTTGAGTTCTATCCTCTACCTGCTTTTCGGATAGCGAATCCATCCTTACATTCAAGTCTTTCCTGATCTGAACTACTTCATTATTAATGTCTACTTGTGTACTGGCGAGTTTTCTTTCAATTCGCTCCTGAATCTGATCGACATGTTCCCCACTTGACCTGTTCCATTCATCTTTCCACACCGTTACATTTGCAGTTAACATTTCCGCGATATCTACTTCAATGTCTTCCTTAAGTAAACGATTGTGATCTAATACTTGGGTTCTCATGACCTCTACATCGTATTTTAAACCAGCTAAAAAAGCTGTTGTCCTAACAGACTCGTCAACTAACCGAGTTGTTAATGCACTAATGTTACGAGTACAAAGTGTTTTTGAAGTTTCAATTTCCTCTCTAACTTTGTTAACATCAGTCTGAACTTTAGCAATGTCTACAAAAACAGTATTGACTTCTACTTGTATTTTATTGATATTGCTTTGCATATCATTAACATCTGAATGAATATTATTGATGTCAACTTGAACATTTGACACATCAGTTCGAGCATTTCTAACCTCTCTTTGAACTTCCTCTACTTTGTCTTGTACAGTAGCAACATCATTCCTAACAACAATTACTTCAGCTCTAGCACATGAAATATCACCCCGGACATTAGCAACATCAAGATTCAACATAGTAAGATCTTTCTGTACCTTAGAAACATCAATTTTAACCTCTGAAACATCTTTATGCACATTCGACACGTCTGTGCGCATGTCAGTTACAGCATTCTCGATTCCCTGGGTATTGATCTGTAAACGCGACACATTATTTTTTAGGTTTGCAGAACTGGTCTGAAGAACTTTCAAATTCTCCTCCATTCTAATAGACAAATTAGCAGACAAGTTACTAGCATTCTCCTCCATCATCTGCTTCATACTGTTATTCATGCTAGCTTTCAAATTAGCAGACATGTTACTAGCATTCTCCTCCATTCGACTAGTATTCCTAGCTTCCATCTCCTTCATACTTTCATTAATGCTAGCTTTCAAGTTAGCAGACATCTCCTCCAACATCATTCTCAGACTCTCATCTGCCATTTCAATAATATTTCAATAATAAACTGCTTTAGGGACATACATCAAACAGAGCAAAATAACAACATCTGAGCAACATTTTTCACCATATATAAGTTTTGAGCAATTTTCTGTCTTAAATCTAACTTATAATTACCTTATAATTAACCTTCGTAGACACTTCATGTTGAAATAAACTCAAGCACATGTTCAAGTTTCTTTGGTTCATTTTAAAATATCCTAACACAAATAATTTACATGTACAATCCAAATAGTTTAATTTTATCTTTAATATGACTACACATGTCATAAGCCGGTCAAATAAAATAAGATTCCAGATCATAGGCGATTTTTCTAAGTTTCCAGCCTATTTAATCTCTCTCAAGTTGTATAAGATCTGATCTTTTCTGAGTGTAATTTTCCTAATACAACACAACATTTTATCCCTATATAATCACACTCTCAAATTCTACAATTGGCTAAGACATCTAACAAAGAATCAACCTCTTTATTTGAGTCTTCAGAATCCCTTTGACATCGATAACTTGGTAAGCCAATGTTATTCGAACACTCCACAAAAATTGCGGTGCCAATTCTACTGCAATAACTTGGTAATCCAATGTTTTGCTGATCGTGCCAATCGAGCCAATCGTGCCCCACGTTTAAGGGTCGCCAATCCTACTGTCCCCGTTATCAGGATAGTAGGTTGTCAGATATCCGCCCCCTTCAATCGGATTGCCAATAATCAAACGCACCGGCACAGCTACATCAATGAAAATGGCACTGACAGATACTATCGAGATTAGAGCACAATAGTTAACAAGAAAATTATTGTGGAACACACCAAAATATACGGGGGTTCATACATACCTTTACTTACCTCTTAAATTTATCTCGGGGACTGGGTTGTCAACTGGATCACTTAAAGTATGCCCTCACAATAACCTCCACCATGATATTTAAAATGAACCAAAACGAAGACGAGAAACTTTAAACTGCACATTAATTTATTTCACATAAAGAATGAATTTAACAAAAATAAAACAACAAAATCCACGTGGCAATCAGAAGCCATCGACCACATAACCATGTCCTCCTGTAGGACTGGTATACTCTACATACAATTTTTCAGCTTTCTCAAGCTCAAAATAACGTAATTATAATAATGCACTTGGAATGGAAACGGGATTTGGGACGAGACACATATATCAATTGGTTTGCGTGTTTATATACTTCATATTTTATTTATAGCCACAAGGCTATTATGTAAACGTCCTTGGCCTCTATCATACAGTTGTCCGGGCCAGCTGCAATGCACCTGCATCGTCAAAGTGGACTCACCTGTCCGTTCAACCCTAGCATAAGCGAGTTACATCAGAGCTTAGCTCTCCCTTTCAAAACACGTTAAATGTCCACTTCTCAACTGAAATGTTATCACGCAAATCTTTTAAATGCTCCATTCAAACACCAGTGGATTGCTCCAACAATCCCAAATCATATTTAATTGTTCAATCCACTTGCTTAATTAGCGTTGTTTAGAGTATAATAACAAAACTCTAAATGTTAATAACAAAAGTTCATTAATTATTTATAACAATAATAAATTGTTTATAACAATGTCAAACGACAATTAAAAATTTTATACACGCCTCTATTAATCCCTTTCATTACAAATTGTTATCAAAGATATTTACATAATTATTTACAATATTAATATTGTTTATATTATTTATACAAGAAATACATTAAACCACACGTTTATCCGGTTGATAATTACTCAAATTGTGTTGATATAATCGACCAATGAAGGTTAGTTATATTTAAATGTCAAATTCAGGTTTAATAAGGTTTAATAATTATTATTAATATTTGTGACGGTAACCTCCATTCAAAATCTTCATCTCAAATTATTTAACACTCTTGTTAACTTTAACAGTATTTTCACATGAATAACTTTCAAAGAACCAGGACAATACATTCAGCGGAAAAATACTTCGCTCAAAACGCACAAAATTGCTCAACAATAGGCCCAGAATTCATCATATATCTTCATATATATGGCATCAAAATCTTCCAAATTACATACAAAAACCTCCACTCATAAATTCAACTTCATTAATTACTGTGGGAACCTCCTTCATTATTCAAGGGCATTACTCATCAGCGACTTTTACATGTCCACTGAACTAACGATTATACATCCATTGTTCCTCTTTAAAAATTCTTATATTCATCAATTGTATTAATGACTGTTATTATTTAACCTTCGTGGGTTTCATTCATGAATCGATATGACGTAAAAATTTGCCAATCACAAATAAATTTAATAGCAAATACGATCAGACACTCCTCACTGGTCTATCAAAATTGAGATTAATATCTTCAAAGTAACGCAGTATAACAATACTATCTTCAATCAAAGTTCATCTAAACTGCATAAATAGTCGAATAGAATACAATTAGATTGTGGAATGCAAACATTATTGTTCCAATCTATAATTGAGAAAAACTCCTATCAAATGTTCATTACTATAGTGTATTCAAAATCGTAATCAAAGTTCATATTTCATAAAATTGTCTATAATGCAATGATAAATGTCTATGTTGCAATCATGTTCATAAGACGACTAGTATTTCAAAGATCGTCGATAACGTATTAGATTTTAACGCTCTAAAATCATTTAATCATTCTTCTTTCTTGAGGATGACAGAAAATTGGTCAATGTAATTTACTGAATAGAATTACTTTAATAAAATGACACGCTGTCTGAATTCAAATCTGCCATAGCAAATCATTAACTTTACAGTCAAATCGTGACTACAAAAATAAGCAAATTACTGAAAGAATCTAATTATCAGTCTCAACTGATCCAAAATTATTTAACTATGCCAATGACATAACAATGTCTCAACAAATCGTAGAAAAAGGCATAAATCATCGAAGTGTACTGAGTACAGAAATGTTAATCAAGAAAATGGGGCAAAAGATAGGACAGAAAATATAGGAAAAATAGTTGCTCAGATATCGCTACATGACTCAAATAATACAAGAAACGTTCACGACTACCTTATCTGTTGATTGAAGTTCTAGAGGAAAGTTTTCAAAGAAAACTGCTGTTGGTTCCATTTCACCAGCGTGAAGATGTGCTCCGACCTCGAACCTGGAATCAGCGCCCTCGGAGAATCGAACTGCTTCCTTCTCCGGAAATTGCACTGCTCCATGTATACGAAAGACATCCTTCTGGCAAAACTCTTCTTTATGAGCCGGGTCCACCCTGGCCTCTCTTGAAAGTTCCCTGAAGTTCCAGTCGTAATTTGCCATGAAGTTTATTGCAGTTATTTCCGCAGAAATATTCATAATCGTGGAGTATGATAATATTTCCACTGTCATCTGATATAATTCAGCGATGGATTCACGATGCATGAGTGTAGTTGGATGTTCACTACATGCTCGCTTTTGTAGAATGACGATTAACGAAGTTCCATGCTGTTACTTCACTCCATCGATATATGTCCCAATTGCATTAAAGCCTTAGCCTTCCATCTCAACTTCTGTTATAATCATTGAAAGCACTGCAAGATTATAATGTTCCATAATAGAATGTATCGTTGTAACACCAAACGTATGCTCCAATATCACGGTTGCGATATACGTGTCAGCCGTAGTGTATAATGTAGAATTTTAAAAGTGCTTCTCAGGTGGCGAGAAAATCACTTTTGTCTGCAGCCTTAAAATGCCAATATCTTTCAAAATAAACTCGTAAAATTGTTCAAATGTTCTACACACCTCAATGTTGTACTGCCCAATTGAATTATAATAAAGGCAGAAGTTAACTCTTTATATCTTATCTGGTAGAAACGTTAATGTGAGCGTTTCAACTTCACCTAGTTTCGAACAGCGTAAAATGGAACTGCTCCGTGTTCGTTCGATGCGCCGGGCTTTAACCACACGTTCAAGACAACTTGCTTCACTTATTCACTCGACAATGACTATCTGATATCTGAAATATATAAGCGGTATCAGCGGTATGAGAGATATGAGAGCTCCTCTATCCTGTGCACGACCTTTTATCAACTTCTTAAGGGGCGTATCCATCCCTTCCATAGCCTGTTGCTCCGTCATTGCTAGAAGTTTTAACTTTGGCTATACTTGACGGATTTTCAAATTTCAAAAACTCAAAATTAATTTCTTCAAAATTCCAAATCAATGCCATAGCTGAAAATAGTTTTCCACAATTCTGCATGCCAAAAGCAATCAAATATCGTAGTTTCAGCAATCTCCGTCTTCCTTCCAAACTATCGTTCATTGGTTCGAGTCTCTCCTCCAATAGCGTAACTTCTTCCTCAGCACAATACCTTGTTTCCTGCGACTGCGTCGTAAATCTCAGATCTTTCTCGAACAAAATCATGACGTCACCAAGAATCTCAGCTCCACCAGCCTACTTGCATGAATTATACGTCATTCGTGCCTACGTCATGAATATACACGTCACAACTATGACATCCATAACTTTATTCATATTTGCCAATTCAGCCATCGTGGTCTCAATATAATTCAATTTACGGGGGCAGTACGTGCCGACAACGCTCCAGAAGCGCTTTCCGACCACACGACGACACAAGAGAACCAACCGACTCCGCAGTTCCAAGAGGATACAGCCAGCACTGATCATCTTTTCTTGTCTGTAAGTCAAACTCCAAATAATACCTTATTTGTGAACTAGAGTATTGTTAGTGAAGCATGGTTCAATATTTCAAGTAGTAAACTAAGAAGAGCAATAATAATAAAACCTAAATAATACATTCTTTCCCTTTCAAACGAAAACAAATTACAGTTAACTTTAACTAGTAGAGTTTGCCTTGTCATTTCGATTTGAATTAAAATTAATAAACATAAAACAAATAATAAATACATAATAATAAATATTTGTACTTTCAAGAGGAAATAATTTAGTGGGCTCTAATTAGCGGACCTTACACTCTTTATTTACTTTTGAATTAATATTGTAACTAAACATTAAAAACAAAAAAAAATAATAATAAAGTTATATCATTTCCTAACAAAAGTGAGTTAGTGCAGCCCATACTGGTCTTTCGCTTGTCACTATTAAAGGAATTAATAAAATAATTAAATATTTATTATCATCATCAATCATCATCCTCATTTCAGAAGACATATAATTAATTTTATCATTTTACTAGTTCATATTGTGGAGAATCTAAACGAGATATCCACATATCATTAATTTTAGATTAATAATAATAATAACTTATTTCCTTTATTGTGAAAACCTAACCGGGGCTCTTTCACATATATTTTGATTAATAATAATAATAATAATAATAAGTTATTTCTTTTATTGTGAAAACCTAACCGGGGCTCTTTCACATATATTTTGATTATTAATAATAATAAGTTATTTCCTTTATTGTGAAAACCTAACCGGGGCTCTTTCACATATATTTTGATTATTAATAATAATAAGTTATTTCCTTTATTGTGAAAACCTAACCGGGGCTCTTACACATATATTTTGATTATTAATAATAATAAGTTATTTCCTTTATTGTGAAAACCTAACCGGGGCTCTTTCATATATATTTTGATTAATATTAACACTTATGAGTAAGTAATTAACTTTTAAAAGAAATTCATTTTAATTTTATTTAATTTTCATTAACTTTTAATTAATTTTATTTCATAAACAATTTTGAAAACCGTCTTCATAAATTCAAACAAAATGCCTGAAACCGAGTTACTTTCAAAATTCGAATATGCTCAGATACAGCTTTTGCCTGAATTTAACGGCACTAATTCTTGCAGTCTTGACTATTTCTTAGCAAGAACAGAATCGTTTCTAAGCACTCATAAGAGAATAGCGTCAGCTACAAACTCAGTATTAATAAATGACTTCCTATTTAACGTCATAAAGTCAAAACTAAAAGGTGAAGCATGTAGCATTCTTGACTTAGAAGCCAACAGTACTTATGAAAAATTTAAAGATAAACTCATAAGAAAATACGGTAACGTCAAAGACGAGAGACTTCTCATCCAGGAGATCTCTAATTGCTACCAGAAAAGAAACGAATCATACAATGACTACCATGATAAATTGGAAGGATTGACTTTGCAATGCAAAAGCTTATGCAAACTCAATTACCAAAATCAAATTTTGGAATTGAAACTAAGAGAACTTGAAGAGTTAAGCCTAAACACGTTTAAAGCAGGAGTTTTGGAACCCTATCGTTCATACTTAAGATATGCACAGATTACAGACCTGAATCATTGCCTCAGGTTATGCAGGTCTTACGATAACGATCGCGCCCATGAAGATTACATGGACCAACTAAGAGGAAAACTACCTCCTAGCAAGTTTCCACCAACAGCTCGACCACTAGGCCACTCAGCCCACAATCCATTCTCGAATTTTAATCCAGCTCCACCAAGGAAACCATTTAACCAACCTTTCATGCAAAATCAAACCCACAGACCCTTCTTTAAAGATAAACCACAACCAATTTTCGGACTTGCTCAAGCTCCGAACACTCAGCCTTTCAAGCCACCAAACCCCATGAATCGTCCTTACCCAACTCCCAATAATATTGGCCGACGTTTCACACCCACTAACCAGCAAAGATTTCCACAGCCAATGTCAGGTATTTCAACCATTAGAGGTAATCTGAATGCTCACTTAGAACCTTCAGAAGACATCGAACAGGAAGCTTTAGGTCCCATACAGCAAACACAAGAGTATGTAGATGAGTACAACATACAAAACTACCCGAAAGAGTACGACACTCAGAACTATGAATACGAGTACGATACAGAGGAACAGTCTCAGGATTTTCGCTTGGCCCAACCATCAAAATCGAAGACTTAAATAATTTAGGTAGCGCAGATTTCACTCAATTAGACGCAAAGATTGACTACGCCTCGAACCTAGTCACTCTCAACAGCACGGACATACCGTTTCACTTTCATTCTTCACATAAGCAAGTGAATCATTTTCAACCCACGGTAGATACAGCTAACACTGCGATTCCCGTCAATATCGAAAAAGAAGAAGAGTATGTTCTGAATTTTAAATATGGTGAAATGTATCTCTTAGATGCCAAAACTCACCAAGCCATACAGCCCACAGAGAGACAACTAAAACACGAGATTAAGGAACCAATTTTAGTTGAGCCAATGGAAATAAATTCCATTACACACGGTAACATTCAAGAATATCCCCACACAAAACCAGGAGAGTCTGATTACGTCAAAGACAAAACTAACTATGTCGCAGACGCACTCTCTAAAGTTGAGATTAACATGGCTGATGAAGCAGCTTCAATCATTGCCATCCCCGGAGATGACATCTACCAAAATGATATGGATAATGAAACTATCCATTCAAACCAAGCAGACCCCATATTCACATTGAAAATATCTGAACGGAACTTAAACCAAAACCGCAATCAGATTATTGTAAAATATGGTAATTATCCCAAGGTACTTAAACAAAACCTGTTTAAAAAATGTACCAGACACATAATGATTGTCACAAAGAAGAATCTTCAGGAAGATTTAGCAAATCACCTCCTCAAAATAATAGTAACCTCAAACAAGTACGCTACTTATTTTGACGATATCACTCTCGAGATCCCATTCATCAGGGCATGCCAGAAGCTGTTTACTTCTGAACTAATCATTATCAGGTCATCCAAATTCTTGGAAGACATTGAGAGCCCCGAAACTCAGAGACAGCTGATTTCACACTATCATTCTGAAAACCACAATGGTATAGTAGAAACTTACGAACATCTTAAGACCAAATACTACTGGCCTCATTTAAGAGAACAAATTAGGACAATCATCAATCAATGTAACCTCTGTCAGAGAAACAAATACGAGAGACACCCTAACGAGGTATCGAACCAAGGTCCCATCACCGCCGATCACCCTTTCTCTCAAATTCACATCGACACGTTTCACTTCGAGCAAAGTCGCATAATAACTATAATTGACATTTTCTCAAAGTATGGACAAGCCTACATTTTACCAAATGGTACAGGTCTGGCCACACTAAGCCAATTACAAGTTTACTTTTCCCACCATGGATTCCCAAGGAAAATCACACATGACCAAGGAGGAGAGTTCGAAAACAATGTCATAAAAGAATATTGTAAAGCCACGAACATCGAATATCACGCTACTACCCCTTTGAATTCTTCATCTAATTCTCCAGTAGAAAGACTGAATTCGACCCTTCTAGAGAAACTTCGTATCTCCAGAGATCACGATAAGTTCACTCCGCTCTCAGAGCTCATGACCACCATAATCACGAATTACAATTCTTCAATCCATTCCACTACTAAACAACCTCCTTTCAACGTTCTATATGGACCATACTATAAGGCTTTAGACCACGTCTTCTCGCCATGTCCCAAAATCAATGAATACATTGAAAGACAAGGATATCAGTTGAAAATTGTAAAAGAGAGTCATACTAAACCAAACACCGACACTTTCAATCATAATTACCAAATTAATGAAACTGTCTACGTATTAGATCCCCTCACCAGAAACAAGAAATCAAAAAACCTGTACAACGAAGGTATCATTACCAAAATTGAAGAAAACAGGGTATACTGTAAAATGAGAAACGGTAAAACTCATGTAAGGAATTTTCGGGACATTAAACCAAAAAGAAAATTTCTTATCCCAGATTCCTCCCTGGATATGGCACCATCATCACACAGCCCATCCAGACACAAGGATTCTATGCCGACTCATTAGGACCAGCCTTAATAATTAACGATTATCACCGGTTCATGTTTCATTTCTATTTAACGAGTTTAAAAGAATCTTATAATAATATTCAAGACACTATCTCAAGTCTCGTATCACGAAGCAATAATACTTTTCCTTATCTAATATCAGAATTAAGAGAATCAATTAAAGAAACAAAAAAGGAATTAAATAAGTTGTTACCTGCTACACCTAGAAGTAAGAGAGGTCTTATAAATGGTTTAGGTAGTATAATTAAATTCATATCAGGTAATCTAGACCAAGATGATCTAGACAATCTACAAGAACAATTAAAAGCATTATAACAAAGTAACGCCAAAGAAATTAAACATATTAATAAATTAGTATCATTCAGTAACTCCATTGCTCAAAAGTTCTATAATGAAATGAACCATGTAAAACTATAATATGAAGGTAATTAAAGGTATTTTACAAGGAGAAGACTTCAAGATTAACCTTCTGGAACATCAACAATATGTGCTCTTGTGTACGATCAAATTAGATAAAATCATACAAGTGATGCAAGATACTATTAGCTTGCCATTTAATGAAATGACAAATATCAAGATGTTCTCCCAAAAGGATTTAACAAATGTTGTAAAACATTTACAACTAATCTACCCAACAAAAACTATAATTCATACTGACCAGTATCATCAATTTGAGAACCTTAAACTGTCAAAACGCAAGTTCTCATGATGAACGAAGAAATGGTTGTAATATTATATATGCCAATCACTGATGCTAAAACTTATACATTGTATAAAATTTCTCCTGTACCTAGCAATAATCTAATATTAATCCCTCCGGAAAAATATTACTTGCAAGGACCTACCTTAAGATGGTCTAACGCACCTTGTATAAAAATTACTCAATATTACGCATGTATACTCTTTAATACTAAAATGAAGACTTTTGTGTCTGTGAACACAAGTATTATAATACTTATTTTCTGTGTTATCATGTTAATATTTAGAACAAGAATATATCAATGTATTAAATCTGTAAAGAATAGGTTTAAGAAAATTGTTATCGAGGACGATAACGAGCAACAAAGAGTGGAGGAGTTATGTATCCCGTCTAGGTTCGAACCCCAGACCCCATTCTAACCTAAAGGTTATGGTCCTTCTTCCTATAGAAGGAACATCATTGCCCAATATATCCCTCAATATGCTATTAGCAAAGTGTTTACTTGATGAATGTTCATTCTTGGAACCAAGGAAATGAAATTGCATACTTCTTTCACAACATGTTATTGTCAACGCAATTACTTCACAATCTGTAAATTGTTATTTGACAAATACTTCCTAGAAGGAACTAAGGAAATGACCATGTACATTTCCTCATATAATTATTCAATATGTTATTTCAAATGTGTTGACTCCAACAGCTATGAGTGGTCAAATTCACAGAACTGTTATCACAGACATGAGTCCATATCCTGTAAGATGTATATTTCCACATGTATGTTATCGAGTGCGCCCCACTACTGTGACGCACATTGTTATGCAAGGATTTGTATAAAAGACCTGGGCTAAGAAGCAAAAGGTCTCCTCTTCCAACAGCAGCAACTAAACAGGTTGTCTGACTGGTGTTCACTTGTATATATTGGATCGTCAAAGATTAATAAATACTTCTACAAACTAACCAACGAGTTCTCATTCATAGAAAGCAGATACTACTCATCAGAAGTAAGAACCACGAGACCTACTGACTTAGCAGTAGCAACGACTTCTTAGTACATCACTAAAGAAGACTGTTAAGCGACAAACTTAACTGCAGTACTTAAATTAACAAACAGATAACACACACTAATACAGTCATCACAATTAACACTGGATATCAGACAGATCTACACACACCCAAAGTACACGGGGCTACATGACCGCGTTGTCGCAGCCCCTAAACTTAAGAACCAACCAACCAACCACTTAGTCAGATTGAAATACAGAATCTGATCTCGTGCAAGTACGTTGTCATGGCAACGTCTGATGGCTCATGCCTCATCAATTTAGTGGTGTTGCCATGGCAACCACTGATAGCTCTTGGCATTTTCTTATAATTCCGAAATCATTTTCCTCGTCCCTTGGCGTAATGGTGGGTCATATCAAAAATTCTTTCAGACAAAAGTTTTAGGTAATTATTAGGGGAATATTGTCCTTTTTGTACGGTTTTGATATTGTGCCTATTAAGAGAGATATGATTAATGCTTCCCGAAAAACCCACTTTTCCCCACCCCTTTGGTCAATGGTTGGTGCTATAAAAAGAACTCTTCAAACATAAATTTTTGGGCTTTATCCGACACATAGTATGAACGTTGAACGGATTCGATATTTCACATTAAGAGAGTTATAACATACCCATACCCATAGCTAGATTGATAAAGATCGGTGAAGTCACGGGCCATAATTGCGTCCCTGAGCGAACAGACTTGCGTACAAGCGCGTTGCTCGGATCAATTGACCCCGGGAAGAAGAAAACCGCACAGTAAGCCATAAAGCCGTAACACACACCATAATACAAACGGTACATAAAAAGGGGGAAGGTAAAGGTAATGAATGACTGCACTCAAATGAAACAAACATACATGGCCGAGCACCATAGTATTCCACAGGATAGAGACACACACACATACAAATCGAAGAAATATTTCGAGACCTTACCTTGATAACATCGATGTGATGCAAATATTACATAATAAAGATAAAAGGATCAAAGGTTTAATTAAATCACGTCGGGTACGAGCATTTCTCTAAGAGAAATGATAAATATTAATAAAAAGAAAGAGGGAGCAAGGCATCCAGAAAATGGGAGCGATAGCTGAAAAAAGACACGTTAACCCTACATTGGAAAAACAGAAGAACAGCCAAGAGGCAAAACAGGAGTTTTCCCTGGTAACGGAGAAGCATAGATACAGTAAGGAGAGGGGCCACTAATCACGATTCGGTATTACTATAACGAACCTGATCGGTAATGACAGAAATGTTCACTGATCTGCTCGGTTATTCTGGCCATTAATAACCGACAAGAAGAGAGAACAATTCAAATAATTGGCACAAGAGAAAGAAAAGTAAAGGGGCGTAATTGACAATGGGTGAAAACGGTTCAGTATTCATAATGTGAACAATGTATTGTCACCAAGCAGTAACTGTAAGGTCCAGCCGGTAGGATCGCTGGAGCATCGATGCCCTTTGTTTACTCGGGGAGTATCTGATATTGTTATTAACTAACGGACCCGTGCCAGAACTCTCGCATAATGGGTTGTTTGCGCCCCATGTGTACAGACTACCTGCCCGGCTCTAGTGTTGTGCGGGCTGGACACACCACAGTTCTAGCAGGGGCTATTATCTTGTTCATTTGTTTAAAAGCACTTTATAAAAAAATAAATTATTTCCGTTGACTTTCCAAGAAATGCAAGATTTTTGCTGTGCTATTGAGACGATTTGGAAGATTTTGGTACAAACCACACCTTCTAACTCCCTCTGGTTTAGGAGCTTGAGTTTTGTGAAAAATACACCTTAGCGTATTATAAGATTTTGTTTTTCCCAGTTCTTTAGGGCCATCTATGGGCCACGATGCTTGTGTTTCTTGCTGTCATCGTCGTTGGTTGCCACGATTGGTGTTCTGAGTGGTGGGTTTGGCAGCTGCTTTCTTGGAGGTGCCTTGAGTTTTTCTGATGGCCCAGTAGTCCTTCATTTTCCTGCTAAATTCAATCTAGCACTCCTCAGACCATTTCCTGGTCTCGTCCTTTCGCCTGTGGGTAGCTTCTGTGAGGGATGTTACGAAGGGTGTAGTTTTGATACTTATATGATAGTTACTCCGGTTATCTATGTCATTTTGATTAATAGGGAGTTCCGCAAGATCTTTCTCTACTTGTTTCATCCACAAGAACCCAGTCACTTTGCCCTTGTTAGCAACCTTGAAGATCCTATGGGATAACCTTTTAGACTCCATTCTGGACAGGTGTCCGTAGAAAGTCAGTCGCCTTCTTCTGATAGCATCTATGAGATTTTCTTGATGCTGGTAGAGCTCATGATTTGGTTTATACCATCGTCTTCCATCTGGTAGAATCCTTAGTCACACTATCCTTCTCAGAAATTTCCTTTCTTGCACCTCAAGGGCTCTTAACGGGGTCTTCTTAGTTATATATAAGCACTCTGCTGCATAGAGGACTGAAGGTCTGACAACTGCATTGTAGTGTCTTAGTTTGACATTCATCGATAAATGTTTGGAAGCGTACAGCTTTCTACAGGCATGGAATGCTTTGTGTAGTTTGAGTCTCCTGTGTTCGCGAGCCACTGTCTCGTTGAGGTCCTCTACTAGCAATTCTCCAAGGAACTTGACACTTCTGGCTCTCTTGATGTAGATATTGTACCGTGCCACCCCTAGTGGCAAGTTCGTTAACTGGATTACGGTGGGTAGAAGCACAACAGAGTGGTCCTTTTAAAGAAATCTTAGTTTTATTGCAGATCTTAGCAAGTTACAGTTCACCACACAATAAACAGATACAAGCAATTAGTATCTCACTCTAGGTCCTCTCTGACTGGGAACACTCCCCTTTCACTCTCTCGAGCAGCTGTCCGTTCACTAATTAGGCAGGCCTGTGTCCAGCCAGTCTGTCACTCACCGAAATACCTGTACACTTCCTTGAGTACACAAACTACCGTTAGGCTACTTACGAGTCAGCTACACACTGCTCCCCAGGCGCGAAAAGAATCTCACTGGGTTTCGCAATCCACACAGCACTTCACTGCATGCAATAGCCTCACTTGGGTTTCGCAAGTCACGTCACCAACTGTTGTCGCACTCGCTCAAAACACTGTCCTCCCTCGCTGGTGAGGCCGCTTATAGAGCAGGCTGGTGACTCAATGAATGCTTCTAGAATCGTCCAGGATTCACGGCTTCTCGAGATTTCCATCACTAGCTGGGTCACGAATGTTCTGGTCCATCCCTTTTGTCCTCGCAGCCCCGTTGCGTAAGGCGCAGGTAACACACAGAGACGGGGGCGGCTGTGACTCACGCGGCGAGGTGACGAAACAAACTCGCAGCCGTAACAATATTATCACTGACTCTCATCGTTCTAGGGGCAGCTTCGATATTGGTATTTTTTAACATTCCTTTAAAATGGTTTACCCCCAGGGCAGGCGGCCCCATCAGCAAACCGAACAAGGGCCTCATGAGGGATGGGAGGGGAAGAATGGGAGGGATAGGCAAGGTAGAGGAAAGAGGCGGCCGTGGCCTTACGGTAGGTACCATCCCAGCATTTGCCTGGAGACGAAGTGGGGAAACCACGTAAAACCACTTTTAGGATGGCTGAGGTGGGAATCGAACCTCCTCTACTTATTTGGACCACCCGAGGCTGAGTAGACCCCGTTCCAGTCCTCACAAAACTGTTCAAATGTGATGGCAGAGCCGGGAATCGAACCGCGGATCTCCGGGCTGGCAGCTAACCACAACACGACGGAGGAGATACTATTGTCATAATAATAATAATAATAATAATAATAATAATAAGGACGTAGAGCTGACTACGGCCGGACGGGTCCACAGGTGGCGGATAGTGGATCGCCCTCTTGATATGGAGGGTAGCTGCGACATAAGCAGGGCAACCTGACGAATAAGCAGTCCCGGACCAACAGCAGCATTGCTAACAGGATGTGGTGGGTCTGTGGATGGCACCACAGTCTCTATAAAATGCCACATAATATCCAAAGACAGCAATGTGACAAGGCGAGTCAGTGCCGCCATAAGCACTAGCCAACAGCGTCTGTACTCCATGTTAGGGGCGGCTGTGAAAGGCGTCTGTACCCCATGTTAGGGGCGGCCTAAATGAAATCCTGGCAGTAGGTATAAAACGCAACCCATTGATAATGGAGAAAATGTCAAAGAATAATGAGCCTCGGAAAAGGACGCTACCCGAGGTGCGTCGGGGCACGTTTGGAGCTGGTGCTGAACGTGACAGCGGGCGAACCACCAGTGACATGATGCTGAACAGGCGGGCACATGTCGGGTCACCCGAAAATTCTACAGCCGACAACGCAGATAGGAGAACCCAACAGCCGTCATCTCTCCCTGTCGAAAGTGTTTCAAACATTCAACTGACCACTAAGGCAGGCAAACTGAGGCAGCGCTTAAAATGGACTGATGAGATGAACAAATTCATAATGCGCTCCTACTTTATTGTTACAAACTTGGAGAGAGACCTCACAACATATAGGAAAGATTTGCACAAGTTGTTTGTGGAAAATTTTCCTGACTACTCTTTCGTTACAGAACAAAGAATTGCAGACCAAAGACGTGTAATAGTGAGGAACAATAGACTTCCTGCAATAATGATTCAAAGCCTTAAAGAGGAAGCAGCAAAAATTCTAGCCTCAGAATCCAACAATGAAAGCATATCCACATTATTGATTCAAGCTGTTCAGGAAGTAACCTGCAGAAATGACACAGGGGAAGAGGGAATTATTGAACCAACTATCCCTACTAATATCTCGAGTTCTGATGAAACAAGTTCTATTGAACATGTGTTTAAAGAGGCAATGACAGAATTTATGGGCCTTAAAGTAGACTATCGACCAAAGCTGCCCAAACTCCTAGAAACAGCAAAGAGTAAATCTCTTGTCAGTATGACAAATAACATCCTAAAACAGTATGTGGAAACATCCGATAATCTAGAAGAAACAAACTCTCTTGTATATTGCGCAGCAGTAACTGTGATAAGGCTGAACAACCAGAAACTAATACCTTTGTCTGGAAGCTCTCGTGGAAAAGGTGCAGATGCAGAATACATTCCACCCTGGCAGCGTCGATTAGAAAATGACATCAAGGAACTGAGGAAAACCATAGGCCAACTAACAGCATATTTAAACAATAAAACTAAACCCAAAACCAATCGAAAGCTGTGAAATATATTCAGAAAAATTAACAGCCATATAAAGGAATATGATCACACAGAAAAAATCAAGGAATACATGGACAACCAAAAGCTAAAATTATGCGCAAAAGCAGCGAGACTCAGGAGGTACAAGGAATCACGAGCGAGGAAAACACAAAACAAACTTTTCTCCAACAATGAAGGTCAGTTGTACAGAATGATCAAACGAAACAAACAATCCATGACAAAAGCAGAACCTCCTAGCACGCAAGAAACGGAAGATTTTTGGAGAAGTGTATGGGCTGCGAAGTCACCGCACAATGAAAATGCAAATTGGATCAACGAAGAACGAAATAGCAATAATGTATATGAAGAAATGGATTTTAATACCATTGAAGAACGGCATGTGTATGATGCTATAAGGAGAACTCAGAATTGGAAAGCGCCGGGTACAGATAAAATTCACAATTATTGGTACATACATTTCACGTGCGTGCACCAGAAGATAGCCCAGCAATTTACTTACCTCATCCATCATCCTGAGGAATGTCCAGATTTCCTTACTGCTGGAATTACATATCTAATCTCAAAAGAAAGTGGAAATACTAAAGACCCATCAAACTACAGACCTATCACCTGTCTCCAAACACTTTGCAAACTATTTTCGTCCATAATTGCGGACGAAATATACAAGTTTCTCGACAAACATAACATTTTGGCTGAGGAACAGAAAGGATGCAAGAAGCTGTCGCAAGGATGCAAAGAACAGATAGTTATTGATTCTGTGATAACACAACAGGCGATACATAATCAAAGGAATCTATATACGGCATACATAGATTACCAGAAAGCATTTGATTCAGTCCCGCATTCATGGCTGAAAGAAATCCTCCATCTGTATAAGATTAACCCTGCTGTAATTCACTTCCTGGAGGTCACGATGGATAATTGGAAAACAGTACTGTATACGAAGACAGACAATGAATGTGTCACATCTGACATAATAAAAATTGAGCGTGGTATCTATCAAGGAGACTCGCTAAGCCCATTATGGTTTTGCTTAGCCATCAATCCTCTCTCAAAAATTCTAAAATCCACCGGTTTCGGATTTGACATCAAATACTACAATAGGAAATACAGAATATCCCATCTCCTTTACATGGATGACCTCAAAGTATATGCACACAGTGAGACTCAAATGAATGCCATGCTAAATATAATAGATTCATATTCATCCGATGTCCGAATGACGTTGGGAGTGAAGAAATGCAAGCGTCTGACAATTGAAAGAGGTAAATATGCAACTTCTGAACCACATGAGCTACGCAAAGGATCTCTAATTGAAGGAATGACTGAAATAGAAACCTACAAATATCTGGGATTTGCTCAAAATACAACTTTGGATCATTAAAGTATCAAAGATGAACTCATTGGAAAATATACCACAAGACTACATCAAGTGCTGCGAACCAATCTATGTGCAAAGAACAAAATTAAAGCTATCAACACATACGCTATACCAACCCTAGTATATTCATTTGGGATTCTGAAATGGTCAGCAACAGAAATGGAAAGCCTGCAGAGAAAAACAAGGACCCTTCTCACTACTTACCGTTTACATCATCCAAACGCCTGTAAAGATAGGGTCACTCTTCCACGAAAGATGGGAGGTCGAGGAGTACTGGATTTACAAATTTTGCTCCAGAACCAAATTAAAACCCTTAGAAGGTATTTCTATCAAAGAAAGGAAAACAGCATTCTCCATAAAGCCATTGTACTTGCTGATAAACACACAGTATTGAACCTTCGTACATCCTCTGATGATCATATCAGCCAGCCACTACACTTACATGAAAAAGAAAAGGCATGGGGAGAAAAGACCCTCCATCCACTACATCAAGTGCTGCGAACCAATCTATGTGCAAAGAACAAAATTAAAGCTATCAACACATACGCTATACCAACCCTAGTATATTCATTTGGGATTCTGAAATGGTCAGCAACAGAAATGGAAAGCCTGCAGAGAAAAACAAGGACCCTTCTCACTACTTACCGTTTACATCATCCAAACGCCTGTAAAGAAAGGGTCACTCTTCCACGAAAGTTGGGAGGTCGAGGAGTACTGGATTTACAAATTTTGCTCCAGAACCAAATTAAAACCCTTAGAAGGTATTTCTATCAAAGAAAGGAAAACAGCATTCTCCATAAAGCCATTGTACTTGCTGATAAACACACAGTATTGAACCTTCGTACATCCTCTGATGATCATATCAGCCAGCCACTACACTTACATGAAAAAGAAAAGGCATGGGGAGAAAAGACCCTCCATGGAAAATACTACAGCAACCTATCCCAACAGAGTATTGATAAAAACGCATCGTGTATGTGGTTACAAAGTGGTCGACTGTTTCGAGAAACAGAGGGATTCGCAATTGCCATCCAAGATCAAGTCATTGCTACAAAAAATTACAAGAAATACATCATCAAATATACCAGTGTAATTTCAGACAAATGCAGGCGATGCGCCATTCATCTCGAGACCATTGACCATGTCACTGCAGGTTGCCCAATACTAGCATCAGTTGAATATACAAAGCGGCACAATCAGGTTGCAGGCATCATTCAACAAGCACTCGCACAGAAATATAAATTACCTGAGGAGTATATCCCTTACTACAAGTATCATCCACCATCTCTCCTCGAAAATGAACTGTGTAAAATATATTGGGACACTGGTATTGTGACAGATAAAACAATAGATCACAATCGACCAGACATCATAGTGGTAAATAAGGTTGATGGCACTACATTTATAATAGACATAGCAGTCCCCAACGACACCAACATCGAACGTAAACACAATGAAAAAATCACCAAGTATAGACAGCTTGCAGAGGAAATCAAGAGGATATGGAAGATGAACTGCGTCCGGATAGTGCCTGTAATCTTGTCAGTCAACGGCCTCATACCTCACACACTCCACAAGAGTCTGAAGGAATTGGATCTTCCGCCGACCATCTACAAGAGTATGCAGCATTCAGTCCTATTGTCCACATGCAATATTGTGCGATCCTTCCTTGCTAGTGAATGAGTGATAATGAACTCTTATATTTTGTATATACATGATATGAATTATAGTTTGTATTGTAGTTTTTATGTATTGTTGTAAAGCACTTGGTTTAACCCGTGCTTTAGAGTTACCCATGTTTATAATGGTGAATTGAATAAATAATAATAATAATAATGCACTATCGTTACGTTTTACATCCCTTTTAACTACTGCGTCTTTTAGAGACGCCACGCTGAGATACCAGAATTTTGCCCCGAAGGGGATCTTTAACGGCTCTTTTGCCATTCAAATGCCAACTGACAGAGCCAGGATTCGATCCTGCAACCTTGGGAACAGCAGGCGAGAACGTTACCGCTGCACCACGCAGCCGTCTGGTATTGTCATTTCATAGCAATTGATTTCATAAACCATCACATTATTCCTTTTAGGGGCAGATGACCTCGTAGTTCTGCCCCTTAAAACAACAATAACTAACACATTATTCTTTTTTTCTAACACGTTAAGGGTGTGTTGCAAAAATATTGAAGTACTGTACATTTGATTCTAATATTACGTGACTTAAAGTTTATATTGCACGGAGCCTTCTACGGTAGGACAGGGCACAATATATTACACATACCTAGGGGCTCACATCTAGTGGGACGTGGGTTGGCGACCACGGGACCCCAGCTGAGTCCGGCATTGCTTCCACTTACTTTTCGCCGAGCTCCTCTCCGTCTTCTTTCCTGACGACCTCTCTTGGTCAACTCTTGTTCTCTTCCGACCCCGACGGTATTAGAATATCCGAGGCCGATGCAGTCTCTTTCTTTTCCGCCTTAATTGGCCCTTGTCTCATCTTTCCTGATCCCTTATTCTTCGAGGGGTCAGCCTTCTTTATATTTTCATGCCATCTCCTGCCTTCTGCTCAAGGCCCTCAAGGAGGCAGGGTGTATGTAGCCCTACCACTTCCGGTGCACCTGTATGGTGCTACACACTCAGGGGCTCACAGTATCCTGCCTTCTGCTCAAGGCCCTCAAGGAGGCAGGGTGTGTCTAGCCCCACCACTTCTGGTGCACCCTGGATAGTGCTACACCATCAGGGGCTCACAGTATCTCCTGCCTTCTGCTCAAGGCCCTCAAGGAGGCAGGGTGTGTGTAGCCCCACCACTTCTGGTGCACTCTGGATGGTGCTACAGCCTCAGGGGCTCACAGTATCTCCTGCCTTGTGCTGAAGGCCCTCAAGTAGGCAGGGTGTGTGTATCCCCACCACTTATGGTGCACCCTGGATAGTGCTACACCCTCAGGGGCTCACAGTATCTCCTGCCTTGTGCTGAAGGCCCTCAAGGAGGCAGGGTGTGTGTAGCCCCACCACTTCTGGTGCACCCTGGATAGTGCTAAACCCTCAGGGGCTCACAGTATATCCTGCCTTCTGCTCAAGGCCCTCAAGGAGGCAGGGTGTGTGTAGCCCCACCACTTATGGTGCACCGTGGATAGTGCTATACACTCAGGGGCTCACAGTATCGCCTGCCTTCTGCTCAAGGCCCTCAAGGAGGCAGGGTGTGTGTAGCCCCACCACTTCTGGTGCACTCTGGATGGTGCTACAGCCTCAGGGACTCACAGTATCTCCTGCCTTGTGCTGAAGGCCCTCAAGTAGGCAGGGTGTGTGTAGCCCCACCACTTATGGTGCACCCTGGATAGTGCTACACCCTCAGGGGTTCACAGTATCTCCTGCCTTGTGCTGAAGGCCCTCAAGGAGGCAGAGTGTGTGTAGCCCCACCACTTCTGGTGCACCCTGGATAGTGCTAAACCCTCAGGGGCTCACAGTATCTCCTGCCTTCTGCTCAAGGCCCTCAAGGAGGCAGGGTGTGTGTAGCCCCACCACTTATGGTGCACCGTGGATAGTGCTACACACTCAGGGGCTCACAGTATCGCCTGCCTTCTGCTCAAGGCCCTCAAGGAGGCAGGGTGTATTGTACCCATGTGAGTAATTTCCATGGAAAACATGCTTCTGCCTCCAGCCAGCATCAGTCCTCAGGCGTGTACCGTCCACCCACTGAGCAGTTGCATATTTTTGATCTGAGACTAAAAGGTATCAACTCTACAATAATAAAGCACAACTCTATTCTAAAGACTTTAATTCAGCTCTAAATCATGGCTTCAAACACACAAAAACACAATCCCAACAATATAACACAAAACAATGCAAAATTACTCCTACAATCCACTAATATTTGCACTTTATCCTTGCAAATCCAAATGATTATTCATTCATTTACCATGAGATTGACATCAAAATTCATTCTCAAGTGCGCTGATGCACAGGTAAATTACACATAAACTGTACTTATATTCTTATGTCACCTATTGTGACCTCTTTAATTTCACAATCTTAATTGTTTACTCTCAACACATCTTAATTTACATTATGCGTACACTTGTGTTTAGTATCTCTCTTCCCACCAAAATGCTTTACCATGCATTAACCAATTTATGGGTTGCACATCAAATTTACTTGCAACTCCACAATTATTTGTAATCATACCCCTTTCTGCAGTTCCCTTCTGCAGTCCCCTTTTCTACAGTTCCACTGTATGCCGTTGTGATTTCAATTTCAAAATTTCCGTTACCGCTGTGTCGGATGGTATATTATGCTACCCTTGCGTGGGCATAGCCTAAGGCATCTAGTGTCGACCTTTAGAACACAGTGACACTGTCAGTATAAAAATGCAACTTTCAACAACTCATAAGTTTGCCAAGTATTACGTTATCAGAACGATCCTTAATTAACAATGTGTTTCAAACAACACAAATTCATTATACAATACAACAATGATTCTTTTTATTACAAACAAGGTTTCAAAGTCTGTCCATTCTAAATGTCATCCTTCAAGGGTCGTTTAAAAATCTCCCCCTCGGTTCTACTTGTATACAATGGGAATGAGTCGAGCGGTCACAAAACCACGTGCTCTGTCTCTCCCTAACTCCCTTCTCTGTTTACCTCCAAGCAGTAACTTGTGACTTTAAATACAATAGTGCAGTCTCCATGACCTACATATCCCATATTATTTAAACTAAATCGTATGCAAGATAGGCTATGGGCGTGTTTAAACATTTATTCCTAACCTTAGGATATTAATAACTGGCCTCAACAGGTCCATTACATTATATGAAGGAACGAGATTCATCATTCACTGGTCGAATTGGCTAGCCGGAATCTTATTAAATGTCACGGTCAGGCACATCCTGCCGCCAAAATTCGCCCCCAGGAGCTGAATTTATCCAATAACTAGTTCTCGGTCGACATCAAGTGTCATGCTGAGGTTTCCATTGTTATCCTCCCATACACCACAGGATTCGAACCCGGAACATTCAATATCCATCCACAGAGCTAGGGTCAGCCACTAAGTACGCTCTGGCAATAATAAATATCTCTGTATGCCCTAGGCTATACGAGATTTCACACGTCGATTAGACTACCTGGCCTCCGCGACCCTTGTGCTATGATCTCGTCCTATAATTAGTAAGATAAATCTATCAATTACTCTTACAAGCTTATTCACAAGCTGCAAATTCAATTCTCTATTACACTCTTCCATTTCCTAGATTCTTGCATATTTATTTCCATTATCATAATATACTCTGATATTAAATTGCTTTTGCTTAGCCCTTCATGTATAATATTACTGCTTGGATAGATAAATATTCCAATTATCGTATATATTTTGCTTACAACCATTTTTCCCCGATGTGTATTCGTTTATTCTTTTTATTATTATTATTATTATTATTATTACTGACATGAATTACCATAACCGACACAACGTAGCCCTTTTCAATAACCGAACATCCGTGTTCGTTACGTTACGTTTCTATATAACTGAATTGCCATTTTTCAATAGTGGTAACGATTTATCCACTCAATGATGCACAAAGACATCTCAACTTGACTAAAATCAACACAACAATACTATTTTGAGGTTCTAGCTCCTAAAATTGACTATTATTGGCATATTCTATAAATTTTGAAATCACTCAACATACAGTGGACTATAATTGCTACAAAATCATGGTTTTTGGGTACTTACATTAGTTATTCTGGTGGCTCCAACCACGCATTTCTTCCAGTAATGCCCGCCATTATATGCAAATTAGTAAGGCATTCTTACACTTCTCACACACATTATACATAACTTTTGCCTTACAAAACACACAGCACTTTGCTTTTCCATGTTGAAGCTGTCGCTTCCTTATTCACACAACACTTTATAGCACTTGGTACACTATTAATTTTACATATATTTAAATGATCATCACTACAATCACACGATCACTATGTACATTTCTTACTGGTTGACTTTTCCTGGCAAAATATCAGAAAATGCAGACGTTGGAAATCTCTCCTCCACTTCTCTCCCGCATCTCGTCTGAAAGTCTCGATTCTCTGCCTAAGGATTCCTATCAGTCCCCCATCTGTCTATCAATTTCTATCCTTAGAAAAATTTCCGGATATCGCATAAATACGCTTGCATATCGTCCTGAGCATTAATTACAGTGGTATCCCTGCGAAATTTCACCAATCGCATAACAAAGTTTATATCTGCGCAATCCGACATCCTATGATATCCCTAACCAATAGTTTACATACTGCTCAACCATTGTACATTGTACTTGTACAGATTACCACTCTCAATTGTCCTACCTTGTATATCACACGGTACCTTTCATGCGTGCTCGATAATGGTCCCTCGTAATGCCGACTATAATCGTATGGCACGACTGTCCTTAATAATTGTGATTAATAAATGCCTTACTGCATGGCTCTTCATGTTAAAGTCCGCGCGTCCCTTCTCTGAATTCGGTAACGTGCACTTCGCATTAGACTGCGATTCAACTGACTACATTAATCGTTATTAATTCATGGCTTACTGCATGATTATTATGTTGCTGCACTTAAGCTGTTATAGTTCGCGCGTCTGTTCTCTGAGCTCGGGTGACGTGCTTCCTGCGCTCAAGTATGGTTCAACTGACTGCCTCTGTCATTCGTTCAGCCCTTATATCCGTTTGGAGAGAAAAAGTAGACCGAGAATTTCCCTGCAGCGTCATCTTCTCTCACAGTATGATTCTGGTCTTGAATTAACGTTTATATGGTTCCTTTTCCTCGCTGGTCACAGATCTGTATGCGTGCTCGAGGATCGATCGGCCAATTAATTAATATTAATTGCCTTTGCCAGCGCGTGCCCACGCGGCGTCACCTAAAAATCCCCGAAGGCCTGGTCAGATCTCGCCGCTAACCACAAACCTACTGTGTCCCTGCGCGTTCCATTAAATCTGCCTCGATTTCAATGTTTAATGGCTTGATAATTAGCCTCCCGGCTATACAATCACATAGGTGCAAACCTCATGTCTCTGAGTTACTCCAATCACGAGTAATCATTAAATTACGCTGGTATCTTCTCACTCCACTGGCCTCTCTATTCTCAAACGGGGAATAACTTAACAATATTTTACCCTCCTGACCCTCTCCAGACGACATAAGTGGGTCACAAAGAGTGACACGGCTCAAAGAAACTACGCCCCTATTCCAGAGTCATTTGACAACTGTCAAGCGCTCAAACTTTCTGTGCTCAAGTCCAGAATAGTATACTTCATACAGCCCAAAAATGCAGTATTCTGCTATTATTCCCTGTATTATATTAACAAATAATGTCAGAATTAGTTCATATCACAACAGTGATTTAATATGTATTTTCTCTAGGAGTTTTTATAGCTTAAACTCCCTCAAAAGATCTCGTGTTCGTTCCTAGCTGGAACCTCAATTCTTAGCTCATCTTATCTCAGAGATCCACATTCGACACCAGTCAGCCTAACCCCGTTGGGTTCAGTATGTAGACCCACCACTTATGGTGCACCCTGGATAATGCTACACCCTGAGGGGCTCACGATTGGTGAATTCGGGAGATGGCGACCCCGGGGGATTCCTGAGCAGGGTCCGTTTTGTCTCCTTATTCCTCTGACCTTGGAGCGGGCCCCCTCCTCTTTCCTATCTGCCGTTCATATCTCTCCTTCCTTCCAAGTCCCTCAATCCTTATTCTTCGTGGGTTGAGGGCATTCCTCTTTTTCTTGTCCTTTATTTGCATTATCCTTTATTTGTTTACCATTCCTTCTTCTAGTCTGTAAGTCTGTAGTTAGTATTAGTTATAGTTTTCATTCTCATCTCATCTTTCACTATCACCCAAACCATTAGAGGCCGATAACCTAGATGATAGGCCTCTTAAAACAACAATTATCATCATCATCATCAAGTAATTAAACTTTCAAGGGAGTTCCACAAGTTCAGAGGGCAGTGAATGCATCTGTGATGTTACAGATCGTGCAGGGATCCTACTCTGTCTTCACGGTTCTGAGGAACGCCAATGATGAGAAGGCGCTGGATCACCGCCATCACCGCCGAGCATAGCCTCGTGAGGACCACTGAGTAGTGCCCTATGG
Organism: Meconema thalassinum; assembly: GCA_946902985.2. Lineage (NCBI taxonomy): Eukaryota > Metazoa > Arthropoda > Insecta > Orthoptera > Tettigoniidae > Meconema > Meconema thalassinum. The sequence continues at coordinate 25,250,170 of OX336400.1, forward strand.
AATCAAACCAGCGTTGCGCGGCCGAAGGAGTCGTCATCACATTAGCTACACCCGTCATAATATACGTCACTTAAGATAACTTACTAATAATGTAACTTTACACCACTAGAAATTCATAGTAATTTTCTCGCTGTTATGTTGCACTCAATGTCCTCGCTCATGTTTCAAAGTCATTGGGGTTACAAACACTTGTACTGTAATTTGAAAGTTGGTAGCACGAGCTGTGACGTCATCTATGGTCATAAGACGAAAAGCTCTCGTTTCACAGATAAAAATAAAAAGGTTGGAAACAAAAGCTTTAATCAGTTTCCTCGACACCTCACCTTATTCCTTGTGGCGCCACAAGCACGTGCGTTTAAGAGAGCCTTCCTCTTGTTAGTTCCTCAGTTTAGGGGCTGCGACAATGCGGTCATGTAGCCCCGTGTACTTTGGGTGTGTGTAGAATCTGTCTGATGAACCGGTGTTAATTGTGATGGCTGTATTAGTGTGTGTTAGTCAACAACAACAACAAAAAGTCAACCCCTGGCACTATACAGCCCATGACGTGCTAAGGCCGACCAAGCGACCGCTGCCCAGCCATTTGGCCTGCAGATATTGGGGTGACGCCTGATCAGTGCGTCGGGTCCCCTCGGCCGTTAATCTTGGTATTCGTGATCGGGGCGCTTTCTCACTGTCAGACAGCTGCTCAATTGTCCTCACGAGGCTGAGTGCACCCCGTTCCAACCCTCACGTCAGTTTTAAATCCCTGACGGAGCCGGGGATCGAACCCGTGGCCTCCGGGTGAGAGGCAGGCACGCTACCCCAAGACCACGGGGCCGGCAGGAGTGTGTGTTATCTGTCTTTAATTCAGGTAAGGACTGCAGACGATCAATTCTCAAGTAGTTCCTACTTTACCTACCAAATGCTACCGTCCACGACACCTTGCTGCAAACTTGATTACTAGATGCCATTGGTAACCAGCACGTGGTGGCGAACATTGGAACTAATATCTTTCTCTCTTTCTTTCTTTATCGTTTACCCTCCAGGGTTGGCTTTTCCCACGGACTAAGCGAGGGATCCCACCTCTACCGCCACTGAGGGCAGTGTCCTGGAGCTTGAGACTCTGAGTCGGGGATACAACTGGGGTGTGTGACCAGCACATCGCCCAGGCGGCCTTACCTGCAAAGCTAACAGGCCTGATGAAGGGATGGGAAGAGTGGGAGGGATAGCGAAGGAGGCGGCCGTGGCCTTACGTTCGGTACCATACCGGCATTCGCCCGATGACATAGTGGGGAAACCACGGAAAACCACCCGAGGCTGAGTAGACCTTGTTCCAGTCCTCATACCACTTTTCAAATTTCGTGGCAGAGCCGAAAATCAAACCGCGGACCTCCTGGGTGGCAGCTAATGACGCTGACCACTACACCACGGAGTCGACTGGAACTAATAGTCTATAGCGTTATCAAATATAACCAAAAATTTCAGCTCAACAAAATTGTAGTTAGTGTAAGGTTCATTTACATGCCATGGATCCGCTGGCATTACTTCCTCTCCGAAGGAAGGCATACTGAGGGGTTTTAACGCTCTTCAAAATCCGTCGACTTCGGTTGTGTTTGAACCCGCGTTCTTCGGCATATAAGCTCAGCTGGACCACCGAAGCCGCCCTTCTTTTTATTAAAGTAAAGTGTGTATTTTTGTGGCCGCCATATCTTGGCAAAGAATTGAGATATTTCATTGTCAAACTGTTACGTGTTTTAATTTATTTTCAAAATGTTCTGTGAAACTCTGTGTTCTGTGTTCTCTATGTGAAAATGTCGTAGTGGTTAGAGCCCAAGAAGTTTTCAAGGAAAAGAAGTAGTTCCGTGAACAACTATATAGCCTACAGTATTTTCATATATCCTACTTATGTTTATAGCCTCTATTAATATATAAATTGTCAGTTTGATTGCTGTAATCGATTCTTAGATATTGAGAACTGTCTAAATATATCGGATGATCACCATGTTGGATTTTTATATATAGGCCTTAGATTAATGTACTGAAGATTATTCTGTAGGTGTACTATTCAAACTTCAATCGCATGATTAGGACACAAGTAATAAAAACGAGATTTTAAGATTTCACACAGCTGCCATCTTGTAGTTATGAAAATCATTGAAATTAATTAGATGCCAGTGGATTAAAATTTATAAAAGCATATAACGTATCATGATCCACTGCACTCAGATTGTTAAATCGCGAGAAAATTATATTTAAATGTTTCAACTTCGCTTGGCCGCCATGTTTGTTTTGTAGTTAACCGGTTTTTGAAAGTCTCATAGGTGAAGTTTAGTAGTGTCCTTTATCACCGTACTAAATTTCAAGGTGATATCAGTAATAGTTTTTGAGATATAGAATGCCGGTGAAATATTCTGCACAGCCGCCATATTGGATTGGTGATACGTATATAATTTAAAGGGCGGGGTCAGAGTGTGACAAAATAGTACTATGACCATATCGAGTTTCATTGAAATCGCTCCAGCCGTTTATAAATTATTAAGGGGTGGGGCACACACGGACAAAAGGTTCGCTGCTGGCCGTGGTAAATGATTTTTGAAAGGCGGAAAAAATTTCGACACGCATGTCATACGATGTTTGCATGTCAAAGAACCCATTTGAATTCATTAGGCCATGTTTATAATGGCAAAATCAATCTCGGGAGTTTCCGCCAACACAAAGTTCCTCATGTCTCTACTAGAAAGCCCTAGTGTTCGAGGATCTTAGGTATATAACCTCCTTGACTTTCATAGTGCTTCAAGGAACAACGAAATTCAACATGCATGCTACCCTCTGGGTGTCAAATAAGAGAGCTTGCACCCGGCACCGAGGCCATACGATATTCATCATCATCATAATCATCTTCATTTCCCCCTTTTCCAGCTGACACTGGGTGGGGGCAAATATGGTTCCTCTCCACTTTGTTCTGTCGTTCTACCATTCCTCTTCCGACACGGTGTTCCAATCCACGTTCCATTTTCTAATGCTATTCTCCACCGAGTCCATCCAACGCATTCTTGGTCTTCCACGTCCTCTCTTCCCTGTCATCCGTCGTTCCAGTGCTCGTCTTGGTAGCCTTACTTCATTCATCCGTTTGACATGTCCAAACCATATCAATCTATTTTGCTCCAGTTTGTCATTTAGTTTCTGTACTCCCAGTTCTTTCCGTATATCTTCATTTCTAACTCTGTCTCCCCTCGTTTTCTGGACCATACTAATCAGAAATCTCATCTCAGCCGCTTGTACTCTGCTCTTATCCCTCTTAGTCATTGTCCAAGTTTCTGCTGCATATGTCATTATAGGAACATAATATGCTTTGTACATAACTACTTTAGCCTTAATTGGTATATCCTTGTTCCATACTAGTCCCCGTACTGTACCCGATATCCTGATAGTAGGCTGTCAGATATCCGCCCCCTCAATCGGATTGCCAATAATCAAACGCACCGGCACAGCTACATCAATGAAAATGGCACTGACAGATACTATCGAGATTAGAGCACAATAGTTAACAAGAAATTATTGTGGAACACACCAAAATATACGGGGGTTCATACTTACCTTTACTTACCTCTTAAATTTATCTCGGGGACTGGGTTGTCAACTGGATCACTTAAAAGTATGCCCACACAATAACCTCCACCATGATATTTAAAATGAACCAGAACGGAGACGAGAAACTTTAAACTGCACAATAATTTATTTCACATAAAGAATGATTTTAACAAAAATAAACGACAAAATCAACGTGGCAATCAGAAGCCATCGACCACATAACCATGTCCTCCTGTAGGACCTGTATTCTCTACATATAATGTTTCAGCTTTCTTAAGCTCATAGCAACGTAAAAATAATAATGCACATGGAATGGAAACGGGATTTGGGATGAGACACATATATCAATTGTTTTGCGTGTTTATATACTTCACATTTTATTTATAGCCACAAGGCTATTATGGAACGTCCTTGGCCTCTGTAACACAGTTGTCCGGGCCAGCTGCAATGCACCTGTATTGTCAAAGCGGACTCCCGTTCGTTCAACCCTAGCATAAGCGTGTTACCTCAGAGCTTGACTCTCCTTTTCAAATACGTAAATGTTCACATCTCAACTGAAATATTATCACGCAAATGTCTTACATGCTTCATTCAAACACCAGTGGATTACTCCAACAATCCCAAATCATGATTAATTGTTTAAACCACTTGCTTAACTTGCGTTGTTTAGAGTATAAAAAAAAACTCTAAACGTTAGTAACAAAAGTTCACTAATTATTTATAACAATAATAAATTGTTTATAACAATGTCAAATGACAATTGAAAATTTTATACACGCCTGTATTAATCACTATCATTTCAAATTATTTAACAAAGATATTTACAAAATTATTTACAATATTAATTGTTTATATTATTTATACAAGAAATACATTAAACCACACGTTTATCCGGTTGATAATTACTCAAATCGTGATGATATAATCGACCAATGAAGGTTAGTTATATTTAACTGTCAAATTCAGGTTTAATAAGGTTTAATAATAATTATTAATATTTGTGACTGTAACCTCCATTCAAAATCTTCCTCTCAAATTATTTAACACTCTTGTTAATTTTAACAGTATTTTCATATGAATAATCTTTCAAAGAACAAGAACAATACAATCAGCGGGAAAATACTTCGCTTATAACGCACAAAATTGCACAAAAATTGGCCCAAAATTCATCATATATCTTCATATATATGGCATAAAAATCTTCCAAACGACACACAAAAACCTCCACTTATTAATTCATCAACTTCATTAATTATTGTGGGAAACTCCTTCATTATTCAAGGGCATTACTCAACAGCGACTTTTACACGTCCACTGAACTAACGATTATACATCCATTGTTCCTCTTTAAAAATTCTTATATTCATCAATTGTAATAATGACTGTTATTATTTAACCTTCGTGGGTTTCATTCATGAATCGATATGAAGTAAAAATTTGCCAATCACAAATAAATTTAATAGCAAATACGATTAGACACTCCTGCCTGGTCTATCAAAATTGAGATTAATATCTTCAAAGTAACGCAGTATAAAAATACTATCTTCAAACAAAGTTCAACTAAACTGCAAAATAGTCGAATAGAATACCATTAGATTGTGGAATGCAAACATTATTGTTCCAATCTATAATTGAGAAAAACTCCTATCAAATGTTCATTACTATAGTGTATTCAATAAATTGAAATAAAAGTTCATATTTCATAAAATTGTCTATAATGCAATGATAAATGTCTATGTTGCAATCATGTTCATAAGACGACTAGTATTTCAAAGATCGTCGATATCGTAATAGATTTTAACGCTCTAAAATCATTTAATTATTCTTCTTTCTTGAGGATGACAGAAAATTGGTCAAAGTAATTAACTGAATAGAATTACTTTAATAAAATGACACGCTGTCTGAATTCAAATCTGCCATAGCAAATCATTAACTTTACAGTCAAATCGTGACTACAAAAATATGCAAATTACTGAAAGAATCTAAATCATCAGTCTCAACTGATCCAAAATTATTTAAGTATGCCAATGACATAACAATGTCTCAAAAATCGAAGAAAAAGGCATAAATCATCGAAATGTACTGAGTACAGGAATATCAATCAAGAAAATGGGGCAAAAGATAGGACAGAAAGTATGGGAAGAATGGTTGCTCAGATATCGCTACAAGACTCAAATAATACAAGAAACGTTCACGACTACCTTATCTGTTGATTGAAGTTCTAGGGGAAAGTTTTCAAAGAAAACTGCTGTTGGTTCCAATTCACCAGCGTAAAGATGTGCTCCGACCTCGAATTTGGAATCAGCGTCCTCGGAGCATCGAACTGCTTCCTCCTCCGAAATTGCACTGCTCCGTGGATACGAAAAACATCCTTCTGGCAAAACTCTTCTTTGTGCGCCGGGACAACCCTGACCTCTCTTGAAAGTTCCCTGAAGTTCTTGCAGGAATTCGCCATGAAGTTTATTGTAGTTATTTCCGCAGAAATATTCATAGTTGTGGATTATGAAAATATTTCCACTGTTATCTGGTATAATTCAGCGATGGATTCACGATGCATGAGTGTAGTTGGATGTTCACTACATGCTCGCTTTTGTAGAAAGACGATTAACGAAGTTCCATGCTGTTACTTTACTCCAACGATATATGTCCCAATTGCATTAAAGCCTTAGCCTTCCATCTCAACTACTGTTATAATCATCGAAAGCACTGCAAGATTATAATGTTCCATAGTCGACTGTATCGTTGTAATACCAAACGTATTCTCCAATATCACTGTTGCACTCCACGTGTCAGCCGTAGTGTATAAAGTGGAATTTTAAAAGTGTTTCTCATGTGGCGAGAAAATCACTTTTGTTGGCAGCCTTAAAGTTTCAATATCTTTCGAAGTATAACTGTGAAATTGTTCAAATCTTCTACACACCTCAATGTTATCCTGCCCAATAGAACTATAATAAAGGCTGAAGTTAGCGCTTGATATCTTGACTGGTGGAAACGTTAATGTGAGCGTTTCAACTTCACCTAGTTTCGAGCAGCGTAAAATGGAACTGCTCCGAGTTCGTTCGATGCGCCGGGCTTTAACCACGCTAAAGACAACTTACTTCACTGAATCACTTGAAAATAACTATATATCACCAGAAATATATATGCGATCTGACATATGAGATCTGAGTATGAGTTCTGAGAGCTCCTCTCTCCTGTGCACGACCTTTTATCAACTTCTTAAGGGGCGTATCCATCCCTTCCATAGCCTGTTGCTGCGTCATTGCTAGAAGTTTTAACTTTGGCTATACTTGACGGATTTTCAAATTTCAAAAACTCAAAATTAATTTCTTCAAAATTCCAAATCAATGCCATAACTGAAAATAGATTTCCACAAATCTGCATGCCAAAAGTAATCAAATATCGTAGTTTCAGCAATCTCCGTCTTCCTTCCAAACTATCGTTCATTGGTTCGAGTCTCTCCTCCAATAGCGTAACTTCTTCCTTAGCACAATACCTTGTTTCCTGCGACTGCGTCGTAAATCTAAGATCTTTCTCGAACAAAATCATGACGTCACCAAGAATCTCAGCTCAATCAGCCTGCTTGCCTCAAGTCTGCGTCATCCGTGCCTACGTCATGAATATCCACGTCATAACTATGACATTCATAACTTTACTCATATTTGCCAATACAGCCATCGTGGTCTCAATATAATTCAAATTACGGGGGCATTCTCCCTTCACCACGTTTTAAAAACAGTTGCAAATTGTTTTAAACTCTGTGTTTTAAATATCTCAATTCACTTGAACACGAAATTGAATTATTATTGGCTTACTCTTATATGATATTTCTTCTATGTTCCTTAATCATAAGTCTCTTCTTCTCTGGTTTGTGTGTGGCTAATGCATTCTCTCCTCTCTACTGTCTCTTCTGTCCTGAATATCTGTTTTCCAAGTTCTGCTGACTTGTAGAAGGACCAGGATCGATCACCACACCCTGTCTTTTCTTTTGATTTTCAGCTTCCTTTTCTCGTAATTCCTTCAGATACTGCTGACTTTCTTTCTCTCTTTCTTGATACTTGTCGGGTGTCATAACCAGACCTTGAGAATTCTGATTCTGATTCTGGTACTGGTTATTTCTGTTATAATTTCTATTATAACCATTGTTGTAGTATCTACCTCTTCCGTTGTTGTAATTCCCTCTATTATTATTCCAGCCTCGTCTTTGCTGATATGGTCGGTAACCTTGGGATCTGTGGTTGCGGAAATAATTATTCCTGTGAGGACCTACATTTTCAGTTTTTCCTTCCTCAGGCTTATCAGTTTGTTGCACTTGATCCATGTAGACCGTATTAACGTCTTTGAATTCGTGCCTCTGACCTTTTTGTACCAAATTTGGCATTGGACTCGTATAGTCAAGCCTTCTCAACAATTCGTCCATACTTGTCAAATCTCTAATGTTTGACGATATGATCAGTCTTCTTACCTCCACAGGCAGCATACGTGAAATCGCATCTATCAACTGCTCTGTTGACAATGGGGGTTGCAAAAATCTCAAGCGTGATAGTTGACTCGTGAAGAAATCAGCGTACCGTGTTGGAGGAGTACCTGAATACTTCCTCGAGTATACCTCAGCTCTTAGTGAATTCTGAGCTTCTATTGACCAGAATCGTTTAATCAGTGCCTCTGCAAATTCGTCAAAATTGCTGAAAGTGTACCGAAATGCTCTAAACCATTCAAGGGGTCCTCCAGCTAGAAATATTTCTACGATTCTCATCTCTCTCTCTCTAGGAATGTGGGCTTCTATGAAGTAGTCTTTAAGATTCCTGATATATTCGATCGGTGTGAGACTATCAGTGTTGCTAAATTTTTGAGGTTTGTCTTCAAAATTCCGGATGACTGTCACGTTTCTCGGATATGAATCCATATAATTCCTCCCACTATCACGATACTTCCATTCGGGTTCAATATTCCGATCCTCTTCTTCTTCCCTGAATCTGGATATACGTTCCTCAGGACTAATATCTCTCTCTTCTGTAGTAAGGTGACCTCTTCTCACGTAATTTCTCTCCTCTTCACCAGTCAATCCTTCGGTATCCTTGTCTGTGATTCCCGTGATGACTTTCCTAATCAACTCTTCCTTATAGGTTTCCATCATGCTAGCTTCCCCTAGTTTCAAATTCTGCAGCTTGCTCGTAGTTTCGTTAACCTCAGAGACAACCATATGAATTTGTTCCTTTAATGTTTGCACGTCCTGACCTATCTGTGTTCTATCCTCTACCTGCTTTTCGGATAGCGAATCCATCCTTACATTCAAGTCTTTCCTAATCTGAACTACTTCGTTGTTAATGTCTACTTGTGTACTGGCAAGTTTTCTTTCAATTCGTTCCTGAATCTGATCTACATGTTCCCCACTTGACCTGTTCCATTCATCTTTCCACACTGTTACATTTGCAGTTAACATTTCTGCAATATCTACTTCGATGTCCTCCTTAAGTAAACGATTGTGATCTAATACTTGGGTTCTCATGACCTCTACATCGTATTTTAAACCAGCTAAAGAAGCCGTTGTCCTAACAGACTCGTCAACTAATCGAGTTGTTAATGCACTAATGTTACGAGTACAAAGCATTTTTGAAGTTTCAATTTCCTCCCTAACTTTGTTAACATCAGTCTGAACTTTAGCAATGTCTACAAAAACAGTATTGACTTCTACTTGTATTTTATTGATATCGCATTGCATATCGTTAACATCTGAATGAATATTATTGATGTCTACTTGAACATTTGACACATCAGTTCGAACATTACTAACCTCTCTTTGAACTTCTTCTACTTTATCCTGTACAGTAGCAACATCATTCCTTACAACAATTACTTCAGCTCTAGCACATGAAATATCACCCCGGACATTAGCAACATCAAGATTCAACATGGTAAGATCTTTTTGTACCTTAGACACATCAATTTTAACATCAGACACATCTTTATGAATGTCACTTACAGCATTCTCGATTCCCTGGGTACTGATCTGTAAACGCGACACATCATTTTCTAGGTTTGCAGAACTGGTCTGAAGAACTTTCAAACTTTCATTCATGCTATCTCTCAAATTAGCAGATATGTTACTAGCATTCTCCTCCATTCGACTAGTATTCCTAGCTTCCATCTCCTTCATGCTTTCATCCACGCTAGCTTTCAAACTAGCAGACAAATTGTTGGACATCTCCTCCAACATCATTCTCAGACTCTCATCTGCCATTTCAATAATATTTCAATAATAAACTGCTTTAGGGACATACATCAAACAGAGCAAAATAACAACATCTGAGCAACATTTTTCACCATATATAAGTTTTGAGCAATTTTCTGTCTTAAATCTAACTTATAATTACCTTATAATTAACCTTCGTAGACACTTCATGTTGAAATAAACTCAAGCACATGTTCAAGTTTCTTTGGTTCATTTTAAAATATCCTAACACAAATAATTTACATTTATAATCCAAATAGTTTAATTTTATCTTTAATATGACTATACCTGTCATAAGCCGGTCAAATAAAATAAGATTCCAGATCATAGGCGATTTTTCTAAGTTTCCAGCCTATTTAACCTCTTTCAAGTCGTATAAGATCTGATCTTTTCTGAGTGTAATTTTCCTAATACAACACAACATTTATTCCTATATAATCACACTCTCAAATTCTACAATTGGCTAAGACATCTAACAAAGAATCAACCTCTTTATTTGAGTCTTCACAATCCCTTTGACATCGATAACTTGGTAATCCAATGTTATTCGAACACTCCACAAAAATTGCGGTGTCAATTCTACTTGGTAATCCAGTTTTGTAGAACAATCCCCACGTTTTAGGGTCGCCAATCCTACTGTACCCGATATCCTGATAGTAGGCTGTCAGATATCCGCCCCCTCAATCGGATTGGCAATAATCAAACGCACCGGCACAGCTAGATCAATGAAAATGGCACTGACAGATACTATCGAGATTAGAGCACAATAGTTAACAAGAAATTATTGTGGAACACACCAAAATATACGGGGGTTCATACTTACCTTTACTTACCTCTTAAATTTATCTCGGGGACTGGGTTGTCAACTGGATCACTTAAAAGTATGCCCACACAATAACCTCCACCATGATATTTAAAATGAACCAGAACGGAGACGAGAAACTTTAAACTGCACAATAATTTATTTCACATAAAGAATGATTTTAACAAAAATAAACAACAAAATCAACGTGGCAATCAGAAGCCATCGACCACATAACCATGTCCTCCTGTAGGACCTGTATTCTCTACATATAATGTTTCAGCTTTCTTAAGCTCATAGCAACGTAAAAATAATAATGCACATGGAATGGAAACGGGATTTGGGATGAGACACATATATCAATTGTTTTGCGTGTTTATATACTTCACATTTTATTTATAGCCACAAGGCTATTATGGAACGTCCTTGGCCTCTGTAACACAGTTGTCCGGGCCAGCTGCTATGCACCTGTATTGTCAAAGCGGACTCCCGTTCGTTCAACCCTAGCATAAGCGTGTTACCTCAGAGCTTGGCTCTCCTTTTCAAATACGTAAATGTTCACATCTCAACTGAAATATTATCACGCAAATGTCTTACATGCTTCATTCAAACACCAGTGGATTACTCCAACAATCCCAAATCATGATTAATTGTTTAAACCACTTGCTTAACTTGCGTTGTTTAGAGTATAAAAAAAACTCTAAATGTTAGTAACAAAAGTTCACTAATTATTTATAACAATAATAAATTGTTTATAACAATGTCAAATGACAATTGAAAATTTTATACACGCCTGTATTAATCACTATCATTTCAAATTATTTAACAAATGTATTTACAAAATTATTTACAATATTAATTGTTTATATTATTTATACAAGAAATACATTAAACCACACGTTTATCCGGTTGATAATTACTCAAATCGTGATGATATAATCGACCAATGAAGGTTAGTTATATTTAACTGTCAAATTCAGGTTTAATAAGGTTAAATAATAATTATTAATATTTGTGACTGTAACCTCCATTCAAAATCTTCCTCTCAAATTATTTAACACTCTTGTTAATTTTAACAGTATTTTCATATGAATAATCTTTCAAAGAACAAGAACAATACAATCAGCGGGAAAATACTTCGCTTATAACGCACAAAATTGCACAAAAATTGGCCCAAAATTCATCATATATCTTCATATATATGGCATAAAAATCTTCCAAACGACACACAAAAACCTCCACTTATTAATTCATCAACTTCATTAATTATTGTGGGAAACTCCTTCATTATTCAAGGGCATTACTCAACAGCGACTTTTACACGTCCACTGAACTAACGATTATACATCCATTGTTCCTCTTTAAAAATTCTTATATTCATCAATTGTAATAATGACTGTTATTATTTAACCTTCGTGGGTTTCATTCATGAATCGATATGAAGTAAAAATTTGCCAATCACAAATAAATTTAATAGCAAATACGATTAGACACTCCTGCCTGGTCTATCAAAATTGAGATTAATATCTTCAAAGTAACGCAGTATAAAAATACTATCTTCAAACAAAGTTCAACTAAACTGAAAAATAGTCGAATAGAATACCATTAGATTGTGGAATGCAAACATTATTGTTCCAATCTATAATTGAGAAAAACTCCTATCAAATGTTCATTACTATAGTGTATTCAATAAATTGAAATAAAAGTTCATATTTCATAAAATTGTCTATAATGCAATGATAAATGTCTATGTTGCAATCATGTTGATAAGACGACTAGTATTTCAAAGATCGTCGATATCGTAATAGATTTTAACGCTCTAAAATCATTTAATTATTCTTCTTTCTTGAGGATGACAGAAAATTGGTCAAAGTAATTAACTGAATAGAATTACTTTAATAAAATGACACGCTGTCTGAATTCAAATCTGCCATAGCAAATCATTAACTTTACAGTCAAATCGTGACTACAAAAATATGCAAATTACTGAAAGAATCTAAATCATCAGTCTCAACTGATCCAAAATTATTTAAGTATGCCAATGACATAACAATGTCTCAAAAATCGAAGAAAAAGGCATAAATCATCGAAGTGTACTGAGTACAGGAATATCAATCAAGAAAATGGGGCAAAAGATAGGACAGAAAGTATGGGAATAATGGTTGCTCAGATATCGCTACAAGACTCAAATAATACAAGAAACGTTCACGACTACCTTATCTGTTGATTGAAGTTCTAGGGGAAAGTTTTCAAAGAAAACTGCTGTTGGTTCCAATTCACCAGCGTAAAGATGTGCTCCGACCTCGAATTTGGAATCAGCGTCCTCGGAGCATCGAACTGCTTCCTCCTCCGAAATTGCACTGCTCCGTGGATACGAAAAACATCCTTCTGGCAAAACTCTTCTTTGTGCGCCGGGACAACCCTGGCCTCTCTTGAAAGTTCCCTGAAGTTCTTGCAGGAATTCGCCATGAAGTTTATTGTAGTTATTTCCGCAGAAATATTCATAGTTGTGGATTATGAAAATATTTCCACTGTTATCTGGTATAATTCAGCGATGGATTCACGATGCATGAGTGTAGTTGGATGTTCACTACATGCTCGCTTTTGTAGAAAGACGATTAACGAAGTTCCATGCTGTTACTTTACTCCAACGATATATGTCCCAATTGCATTAAAGCCTTAGCCTTCCATCTCAACTACTGTTATAATCATCGAAAGCACTGCAAGATTATAATGTTCCATAGTCGACTGTATCGTTGTAATACCAAACGTATTCTCCAATATCACTGTTGCACTCCACGTGTCAGCCGTAGTGTATAATGTGGAATTTTAAAAGTGTTTCTCATGTGGCGAGAAAATCACTTTTGTTGGCAGCCTTAAAGTTTCAATATCTTTCGAAGTATAACTGTGAAATTGTTCAAATCTTCTACACACCTCAATGTTATCCTGCCCAATAGAACTATAATAAAGGCTGAAGTTAGCGCTTGATATCTTGACTGGTGGAAACGTTAATGTGAGCGTTTCAACTTCACCTAGTTTCGAGCAGCGTAAAATGGAACTGCTCCGAGTTCGTTCGATGCGCCGGGCTTTAACCACGCTAAAGACAACTTACTTCACTGAATCACTTGAAAATAACTATATATCACCAGAAATATATATGCGATCTGACATATGAGATCTGAGTATGAGTTCTGAGAGCTCCTCTCTCCTGTGCACGACCTTTTATCAACTTCTTAAGGGGCGTATCCATCCCTTCCATAGCCTGTTGCTGCGTCATTGCTAGAAGTTTTAACTTTGGCTATACTTGACGGATTTTCAAATTTCAAAAACTCAAAATTAATTTCTTCAAAATTCCAAATCAATGCCATAACTGAAAATAGATTTCCACAAATCTGCATGCCAAAAGTAATCAAATATCGTAGTTTCAGCAATCTCCGTCTTCCTTCCAAACTATCGTTCATTGGTTCGAGTCTCTCCTCCAATAGCGTAACTTCTTCCTTAGCACAATACCTTGTTTCCTGCGACTGCGTCGTAAATCTAAGATCTTTCTCGAACAAAATCATGACGTCACCAAGAATCTCAGCTCAATCAGCCTGCTTGCCTCAAGTCTGCGTCATCCGTGCCTACGTCATGAATATCCACGTCATAACTATGACATTCATAACTTTACTCATATTTGCCAATACAGCCATCGTGGTCTCAATATAATTCAAATTACGGGGGCAGTACCTGTTGGTAGAAAGCACTCCCGAGTTGTATTCTTCTGCTATTTTCCAAATCTAGTCTTCCATCTTCAGTCAGTTCACTTCCCAAATATTTGAAGTGTTTCACCACTTCCAATTCCTTATCTCCGACTTTAATTACTCCTTTTCCTTTTTCTTATCTCTACTCATCACAACTGTTTTACTCTTCTCCACATTTATCTTCAATCCCTACTTCTCAATCTTTTCATTTATTACGTCTAACTGGTTTGTACCTCCATCTCATCCTCGCCCCAGATCACAACGATATTATTATTAAAAATGAAAATAGGTTAATGATCACCCAAAATTTGTAATGTCGGTGAAGAAGAAACACGAAAAGGTAGGAGGATGTATTTCACCTAGAATGATCACTATGGAGCGCTGCAGCAAGACCAGTTAGGGTTTTCCCCATTCTGTCCAGACGAATGCTGGCACAGTCTCGAGACATCTGCCCCTAACACAGTTACAAACACTACTACAGTTGTTTTGTTGATGTTGATATTCGTATTTAGAGGCTTTGCGACATCGTGCTCGTGTAGCCCCGTATACTTGGGTGTGTGTAGAATTTGTCTGATAACCTGTATAACTGTAATGTCTATACTAATGTGTGTATTTGGTAATAGAGTTTCGGATTTGGGCAGGAATCGGCCGTGGTCTTAATGTAGGCACCAACCCGGTATTTGCCTAGAGTAGATATGGGAAACCACGGAAAACCACATCAAGGATGGCTGCGGTAGGAATCGAACCCAGGCCTCCGCGGAGACAACAATACTTCAGTTATCAGACAAGTACACGGGGCTGATGATCCAGATGTCCCAACAAGAGCAACAATGTTTGAGACAGTATTAATCAGATGTGGGAGGACGCTAATCAGCGAGACAATTGCTATTCAAATGAGATTGTGTTCGGAAATCGGTGTCAGTGCATTGGACTATTGGCATACCAATGCTATTGTTAAACTAAACACTGAGGGAAGGAAACTATTGGTTCATTAGCCCCGTGTACTTGGGTTTGAATTCAATTTGTTTGATAACCAGTGCTTCTTTTCTGACTATAAAACAGAGATTTGGCTGTGATCAAACATTAAATGGCGAGTGATTAAGGGTTTTAAAATAACTCATGTATTTGATCAATTTGCATATCTGAGTAGTCTAGTGATAATAATAAAAATAATCATAATAATAATAGACCAATAATAATAATAATAATATGAAAGGAACTGAATACATGGAACGATCCACTCGTTAACTAGATGGGAAACCTCGAGAGACTAAATACGGAATAACTCATTAAGTAAGTACATTCAAGTAGTCTACTTAGGAAAACTAATTCAGCCATTAGGATTGAAAGTGGCTTCGGTGGCGTAGTAGGTAGCATGCTGAGCATCTAGGCCCAAGGTCACGGGTTCAAACCCGGCCGAAGTCGTTGGAATTTTTAAGAGCGTTAAAAATCCCTCAGTATGCCTTTCTTCGGAGGTAAAGTAAAGCCGGCGGTCCCATGTCATAGATTTATGGCATGAAAAATACCTTTCACTAACTACAATTGTATGAAGCTCTATTAAGTTCCAACATTCATCGCCAGGTGCTGCTTGTGTTGGCATCTAGTAACCAAGTTCACAACTAGTTGTCGCGTTGACGGTGGCGTTTGGTAGCAAAAGTAGAAACTACTTGAAATTACTGTCGGCAGTCCTTACTTGAATTAAAAACAGATAACACACACTAATACAGCCATCACAATTACCACCGGTTATCAGACAGATTCTACACACACACACAAAGTACACGGGGTTACACATAGCCCCTAAACTGAGGGACCAACTAACCTTCCCTGACCCGTCCTGAAAAGAAAAGGCATGGCCATTGCTGTATTAATAACATTATCGATGTGGAACATCTTTCCTCTCGGTTGCTGGATATTTTTTGTGGGAGTGATTTTGGAAAAGGGACGGAAATGTGTAACAAGAAACAATGAGCGCGGTGACGGTGAGATGACGCCCCCACTTTTTCTATAGCCCCCTTAATTTAAACAAAGGACCCAAAACTAATAGGTCATCGGCTTTTTAATATCTACCGAACCAATAATGCTAGGGATTTGCATGAGGTGTCCTAGGACTCGGGGCGACATCCCCCGATTCCTATAGCCCCCTTAATTTAACCAATAGACCCAAAACTAAAGGGTCATTGGCTTATTAATATTTCGCGAACCAATAATGCTAGGGACTTGTATGAGGTGTTGTAGGACTCGGGGTGACGCCCCCTTTTTTTCATGATTTTTTGATTTGCAAAGATGGGTAAATCCAGAGCAGAATATATCGATTTTATCGAGAAAAGAAACGTTAGAAAGAAAGTGACAGTCAGTCTGAAAGACTAGACTTTGTATAATTTTAAATGCTACAAATGCTGAAAAATGCTACAAAGGCTGGAGGCTTCTCGCTTCGCTCGAAGCCAAAGACTCTTGACATGTTAGAAAATTATCTGCATAATACTTATCTTGCTTATCTTGTTTCAAATTACTCGCGAACGGCAAGTGCAAACCAAGGGCAAAGCAAGGTCTAGCGCGCGGGATGCCGCACGCTCACCAGAGCGCGCGGGGACGTGCCCCTTCCATCCAGTCTAAAAACACTTATAGTGGGCGATGTATTGAAGGTAGAGATATGCTCTCGCGGACTTTTTTGTAGAACTTTTCAAGCTGACCAATTCTTGAGCTCATAGTATATTGATAATTTTAACGGTTTGCCCAGCGTAAGCTTAAAAAGCGCAATGACGCCAAGTTTGTTTTCGACTTTTTCACTGAAATCGTTACTGCTTGGCTTCTTTGATCATACGTAAATTATATTCTACAGAATCTTTCCTAGAGATATCCTTTACAGAATGGTGAAATTCGCATCAAAATCCATCCAGTGGTTCTCGAGATTACCCGTGACATCCAAGAATCGGGGCTAGAGATTGTCGGGGAACACATGCACCAAGCGGTACTATGACGTCACACACCTCAGTGCATCTGAGTACATTTCGTCCCGTCACCGTAACGTAACGCCAGACCCAGCGTAACGACCAAGTCGACAAGATCATTTAAAATGATAAAAAATTAAGAACTGGAGGAGTACGGTAAAAAAAATTGACATCACATATATTTCAACTCAATTTCATAGTAGGATAACATTTCAGATGTTACATATCATATGCGGCCTCCGTGGCTTAGGCGGCAGCACGCCGGCCTCTCACCGCTGAGTCCGTGGTTCAAATCCCGGTCACTCCATGTGAGATCTGTGCTGGACAGAACGGAAGCAGACAGGTTTTTCTCTGGGTACTCCGGTTTTCCCTGTCAAAATTTCATTCCAGCAACACTCTCCACTATCATTTCATTTCATCTGTCATTCATTTAATCGTTGCCCCAGAGGAGTGCGTCAGGCCTCGGCATCCGGCACAGTTCATATCCTCGCCGCTAGATAGGGGCTTCATTCATTCCATTCCTGACCCGGTCGGAGACTGGAAGCAGGCTGTGGATTTTCACATATCATATGCGACTACTGTAAGGCTCGTTTGATATTTATCTAAGTAGTTTTTTTTTAGGGGAAGAAATGCATCTACGCACATAGAGTCGGGGCTCTGAGTGGCAGACTACCGTCTAAATCTCCCCCCTTACTTCAGGCTAGAGCCATTTTATCTTTGCCCGAAGGGCACTCTTCCGTAGTGGTGATCCAGATCTATCTTCTTTAATAATAATAATAATAATAATAATAATAATAATAATAATAATAATAATAATAATAATAATAATTGTCATTTCCGTGGTGTAGTGGCCAGCGAGCTTAGCTGCCACTCCGGAGGTCAGCGGTTCGATTCCCAGCTCTGCCACGAAAGTGAACAGTGGTCTGAGGACTTGAACGGGGTACTCAGCCTCGGGTGATCCAAATGAGTATAGGGGGTTCGATTCCCACCTCAGCCATCCTCGAAGTGGTTTTCCATGGTTTCCCACTTCATCTCCTGGCAAATGCCGGGATAGTACGTGCCGTATGGCCACGGCCGCCTCCTTCCCTCTTCCTTGTCTATCGCTCCCAATTTTTCCATCCCTTCATAAGGGATGTGTGGCCGCCTGGACGCTCCTTCTCCTTCTCCTCCTCCTGCTCCTTCTCCTTCTCCTTCTCCTGCTCCTTCTCCTTCTCCTCCTCCTTCTCCTGCTCCTCCTCCTTCTCCTGCTCCTTCTCCTTCTCCTGCTCCTTCTCCTTCTCCTCCTCCTTCTCCTCCTCCTTCTCCTTCTCCTGCTCCTTCTCCTCCTGCTCCTTCTCCTTCTCCTTCTCCTTCTCCTTCTCCTCCTCCTTCTCCTCCTCCTTCTCCTTCTCCTGCTCCTTCTCCTTCTCCTGCTCCTTCTCCTTCTCCTCCTCCTTCTCCTCCTCCTTCTCCTTCTCCTGCTCCTTCTCCTCCTGCTCCTTCTCCTTCTCCTTCTCCTTCTCCTTCTCCTCCTCCTTCTCCTCCTCCTTCTCCTTCTCCTGCTCCTTCTCCTTCTCCTGCTCCTTCTCCTTCTCCTCCTCCTTCTCCTTCTCCTTCTCCTCCTCCTTCTCCTTCTCCTCCTCCTTCTCCTCCTCCTTCTCCTTCTCCTGCTCCTTCTCCTCCTGCTCCTTCTCCTCCTCCTTCTCCTCCTCCTTCTCCTTCTCCTCCTCCTTCTCCTCCTCCTTCTCCTTCTCCTGCTCCTTCTCCTTCTCCTTCTCCTTCTCCTTCTCCTGCTCCTTCTCCTTCTCCTCCTCCTGCTCCTTCTCCTTCTCCTGCTCCTTCTCCTTCTCCTCCTCCTTCTCCTTCTCCTTCTCCTTCTCCTCCTTCTCCTTCTCATTCTCCTTCTCCTTCTCCTCCTCCTTCTCCTCCTCCTTCTCCTTCTCCTGCTCCTTCTCCTTCTCCTCCTCCTCCTTTTCCTGCTCCTCCTCCTTCTCCTTCTCCTTCTCCTCCTCCTTCTCCTTCTCCTGCTCCTCCTCCTCCTCCTCCTTCTCCTCCTCCTTCTCCTTCTCCTTCTCCTGCTCCTTCTCCTTCTCCTCCTCCTTCTCCTTCTCCTGCTCCTCCTCCTGCTCCTTCTCCTGCTCCTTCTCCTTCTCCTGCTCCTTCTCCTTCTCCTTCTCCTTCTCCTTCTCCTTCTCCTCCTCCTTCTCCTTCTCCTGCTCCTTCTCCTTCTCCTTCTCCTCCTCCTTCTCCTTCTCCTGCTCCTCCTCCTTCTCCTTCTCCTTCTCCTCCTCCTTCTCCTCCTCCTTCTCCTTCTCCTGCTCCTGCTCCTTCTCCTCCTCCTTCTCCTTCTCCTCCTCCTTCTCCTTCTCCTCCTCCTTCAAATTCTCATTGTCCTGCTTCTTCTCTTTCTCCTCCTCCTTCTTCTCTTTCTCTAAAGAAGCTAAGAAGTTAAGAATAAACCAGAACAGGGGCAGAGAAGATGAAGACAACCCAGATGATCCTGAATATGGGGCTGGTGCACACTTATCTTTAAGAGCATTTGTCTTCACTTTTTCTTTCGAAATAAATGTTCCTTTATCTCAGGAAGTATTAACAAGAGCGCTCTGAATTATTTTTCAGTAATTCAATATGATCAACTAAATGATGGTATGTTTTCTAGTGATTTTATCATAAATAGAAACAATAATATTTTATGTTTTCGTAGAGAATTAAGTTGAAAAGTGTAACCTTTGAACAAATAAAATATTTTTTACAAACACACACATTTCCAAAAACAACCATTTAAAGATAAAATATAGATCTAAATATCTGTAAGGTTTTGTATCAATAGGTTAAATACTTAATGAGAAAAAGGAACATGGAGTTGACAAATTCAACATGGCGGAGATAGGGCTTACAATCTCCCATTAAAGACGTAGAGTAACAAGAAAGGAAAATATAGAGGAAAATTCTTGGTCCAGTCTGCTCAGAAGGGATCTGGATGACACGGAAATCTCAAGAGCTTTATCGGCATTCTCAAAAGATCACCGACACCTCCAGGAGAAGGCGACATTCTTAGAATGGAGCTGTTGGTCGTAGCCACTGCTTCCCTCTCGTCTGGTCGTTAATGTAATAGAATTCAATCCGTGCTCCAATATTATTATTACGTTGTGTCGACCGCAACTGGTATAAGAGTGAAGTTGAAACTGATCGTAGCTCCAGCGAGGAAGACACCCAACCAGATAAGTAGTAGCCAGTACTATTACAGTACAACCATATAGTCACTCCAAACAAACAAACTCCGGATTTCTGTCACCATTTTAGCATTTCACCTAACATCATTTATACTACATTTAGCATACACTGACAAGTTGCATTACCAATACTGCAACTAAATAATTGTACATATTGTAAATATTTTCACCTGTATTTTCAAACATAGATTGTATAGCCTAAGTGTAATGGATCTGATGATGATCGCTTGACGATCGAAACTGGTCATCCTAGTGTATTTATTAATTTCTGTTTTTTTTTTCAGGATTAGGGTATAACCCAACTCTTTTGGGTACATTCGTGTCGATCGACTGAAAAGCACTAAAATTTTGTTTACTAAGGCAACACTGAAAAATGGCTTTAAACGCCATAACGTAGTGTTCTTCTAATTTGTATATTCGTGCATTACACTATGTAACACATTGTAACTTTTTGTTTGTCCTTGTGTTAAAAGTGTTATCCTGATTGCTTATGCCCCAAAAGTATGGAAAATGGCCATTATGTTCCATAAACTTTGCTTTGCTCGTGTGGAAAAGCAAAACACTTCTAAATATATGCCGGTATTTATTTTACTACTAGCTGAAGTACCCGTGCTTCGCTGTTGTTGTGTTGTTTCAGCCTTCAGTCTTTTGACTGGTTGGCCGCAGCCCTCCATGCCTCCCTGTCCTAAGCTAATCGTTTTATCTCTACATAGCTACCACACCCTACATTCTAGTCAATTTGATTAAAATATTCTAACCTTGATCCACCCCTACTGTTCTTGTCCTCGACCCTTCCTCTCATAACTAACATTGCTATTCCTGGGTGTCTTAGTATGTGTCCTACCAACCCATCTCTTATCTTCATTAGCAAACGCCAGAAACATCTCTCCTCTCCCACTAGTCTTAATAGGTCTTCGTTTGTAACCCTATCTACTCATCTAATCTTCATAATTCTCCTGTAACATCACATTTCATACGCTTCAAATCTTCTCTTTTCTGCTGCACCAACAGTCCAAGTTTCACTTACATAGAGCGCCACGCTCCAGACAAAGGCTTTCAGAAATGACTTCCTAATACCTAAATCTATATTCGATGTCAACAGATTCCTTTTCTGTAGAAATGCTTTCCTTGCCTGAGCTAACCTACATTTTATATCCTCTTTGCTTCGTCCATCACTGGTTATTTTGCTTCCTAAGTAACATAAGTCTCATACTTCCTTTAGTTTTTCACCTGCCAATTTGTGCCCATAGAGGATTCAGATTTATTTCGGCTGCATTCCAGTATTTTTGTTTTACATTTATTAATTTTCATCATGAATTCTTTCCTCAAGACGGAGTCCATACCATTCAAAAGCTCATTCAAATCCTCAGGCGTGTCGGCCAAGATGACTATGCCATCGGCAAATCTCATTCATAAATACTGTAAATTAAAATGTGAATGTGACAGTTAAAACAGGGGATAGGCGAGGTGCTGCGCGGAGAGAGAGTTAGGATGGAACATTTTGTCCAACTACACTGCTCGGCGTTGACCGTGTTCTATAGCACAAATTTAGGTTTTACTCGCTAACCGTTGGAGATACACGGAAAGTGAAAAGAATCTTTCGGAGAGAAAATTAAATTTTAAACCTCGTACATGCCATCAAACGTTAGCTATTTCTTAGCGTTTTCTTTTTATTTGTAATGGAAAGTTTGAATCCAAAGTGTGCAGTGACGTCACTTAAATAGTCGCCATCTTTGAATAGTGCAAATTATCTATATCAAATGTAGTCTACATGTTAACCAGGTAAATCAGCTACTTCCATGATAAATTTCATGTAAATCGGACAAGTGGTTCTTGCGTGATTGAGTAATACACAGACACACACCATCTCATTTGTGATGTGTAACATCTTTCCACTCGGTTGCTGGATAGTTTTGTGGGAGTGATTTTGAAATTTGGGGACGGAAGTGGATCGAATGGAAGTGGATCGGACGGAAGTGAAGTCGCACTGCCAGAAAAATGGGACGGAAGTGAATCGGGCGGAAGTGGATCGAACGGAAGTGGATCGGACGGAAGTGAAGACGCACTGCCAGCTGGATGTACAATTGAAAATGTGTGTATTGGAAACAAGGCAGTGTGTGCTCTGTAGCGCGAGAATGTTATGGCAATACAGTAGGCAGTGCATTTAGCAGGCACTGGTTTAACGAGCACAGTGGCAAATGTTTCACCGACTTTCATTTTTCATTGAGCAGTTTATGAAGCTTCACGTTCAAGGGGGTAGGACAAAGACGACAAATGACATTTAACTAAGCGGCATTATTGTCAAGCTGTGGGTGAGTAGTCAAATATTAAATGCATAACAGAATGTTATGTGAGTGGAATAAAAGCTGTATTTTCATCATTTGTGAGACTAGGTCATTGATTGTTTACGACGAACTGTATGAGAGCCTTGAGAATAATGAATGTTATCGTTACTGAGGAATGTGCTCACAGTATTTGAGAGTACTGTGACGTTGTGTGTCACTTTGTTATTATAAATTATTAATGTAAAAGGAAGGAAGGAAGCTTGTAGTTTTGCGTGTCCGTTAAACTCACGCTCATGATTCACGGTACCTCCCTTTTACGTGGAATACGAACCACAGGACATGGCATTTCAAATCGAAAATCTCACTTGTATTGGCCGGGAATCAAACCCGGTCTACCTTGGTGAGAGACTATCAGCTTGACCGCTGCGCCACAAATGTGACAGTAGCATATCTCGAATTCAATCTATACATTCATCATAGTACCAGTATGAAAATGGAGTGTAAATTAACACTTTAAGAATGTCCAAGCTGTGTAGTATACGAGTAGGATAACATGTCAGATGTTACACATCATATGCGACTACTGTAAGGCTCGTATCTTTTTATTTATATATTAGTATAGATGATCCTTGCATTTTAATTGCATTCAACATAATATTTCTCTTTCTTTGTGTCTTTGCTAGTTATGATTAAAATAAGTGGAAAAATAAATCAAAATACGTTAATGTCACAAATATCATTGCCCTGCTCACAAAAGCAAAATTTGACATGAATAATTATGTTTTCCTACCCTTTCAGACATAATCAATTAAAAATAGCATTTACTTTCCAAGGACAAAAATTGTGTTACATAGCGAAATTCAAACCGGGAACAACATTTATGTATATTAGATTTCACGGCCGGTGAATTAAAAATCAGCAATTCTTCTAAATTTGTGCCGTGTCTTGTGTGGGGTGTCGCCGAGGACACCTAGCGGGCTCATGGTCCTGAGCTTTGATTCACGGGCCGTGAAAGCCAATATACCATATTTTTTGGAAGCCTTTATAGGGAGGTGAAAGGGTGCTTGAGCTTTTAGCTCTCGCAGTTAAGAGGTGCACGAGCGCTTCATGAGGAGGGAGGTAGTACACAGTTCGCTACTCCTGTGGAGGTCCGGGCGGGGACACCAAGAGCCCGCTGATGAGCCACCTTGGTGTCCTAGGCGAAACCCCTCACAAGACACGGCATAAACCTAGAAGAATTGCTGAGTTTTAACATTTATGTAGTTAGAAAATATTTGTATATAGCCTATTTATACCATGAAGTAGAGCCGTTGAAAATAATCAATAAGCTCAACTATCTGGGGATTATTTTACTGACTTCTGACAACACATTCATAAAACATATAGAAAGTCGAACAATGGCTGCATTAATATCGATGAACGACATCAAACGCAATGGAAATATTCTCCTATTGTGTCCTATGGGATTGAATTGATTTGGTACTGTTGTTTTTGTTGTTGTTGTTTGAGTCTTCAGTCTTTTGGCTGGTTTGATGCAGCTCTGCATGTCTCCCTGTCCTGAGCCAATCGTTTCATCGCTACATAGCTACCACACACTACATCCAAAGCAATCTCTTTACATATTCTAACCTTGGTCTACCCCTACAGTTCTTCTCCTCGACTCTTCTCTCCATAACCAAGCTTACTATTCGTGGGTGTCTTAATACATGTCCTACCAATCTTTTTTCTTTATTAACAGTCGCCAGAAACATCTCTCCTCTCCCACTAGTCTTAATAGCTCTTCGTTTGTAACTCTATCCGCCCATCTGACCTTCATCATTCTCCTGTGACACCACATTTCAAACGCTTCAATTCTCCTCTTTTCTGCTGCACCAATAGTCCAAGTTTCACTTCCATAGAGCGCCACGCTCCAGATAAAACCTTTCAAAAATGACTTCCTAATACCTAAATCTATATTCGATGTCAACAGATTATTTTTCTATAGAAATGCTTTCCTTGCCTGAGTCAACCTACTTTTTATATCCTCTTTGCTTCGTCCGTCACTGGTTATTTTGCTTCTTAAGTCACAGAAGTCTCCTACTTCCTTTAGCTTTTCACCTGCCAATTTGATGTCTATAGGGATCTCTGATTCCTTTCGGCTGCATTCCAATATTTTTGGGACTATCTCTAGAAAACAACTCAAGAAAATTGAGCAAGTTAAATCGGCTTTTCTATAGAAAATTCTCTGCGTATCTAAATGCACCCCTTATGTGCTTACTGGTGAACCCTTCTTCTTAGAATAGCTACTGGCGCCAAATAGCTTATAAAGATAATAGCGGAAACTCCTCGCCAAAACAGGGGACAGCGCTTCCCAGCACCGCCTAGCGGTCCGAGTTGGCAACGTAAGACCAGCTGATTTACAACCGTGAGATCCAACCACACAATTATAAGAAATTATTGATCTGTGGATGATCTAATTATCCAATTATAATGGTTGGTACGGGGAGTAGTTGTGCCATATATGGCTGTAATAATTATAATCGACAAAGTGACCCAAAATCTTTCTTCAGGTTCCCAAGAAATAAGGAAATGTAAGTATGAATTTATTGTAAACAAGTAGCCTACCATTACACTGATAGTTCGGTTTTCTTTTAATACAGAATGCTTTTACAATATTTAAGAAAGTCAACAAAAGTCAACCCCTGGCACTATACAGCCCATGACGGGCAAAGGCCGACCAAGCGACCGCTGCCCGGCCATTTGGCCTGCAGATATTGGGGTGACGCGTGATCAGCGCGTCGGGTCCCCTCGGCCGTTAATCTTGGTATTCGTGATTGGGGCGCTGTCTCACTGTCAGACAGCTACTAAATTGTCCTCACGAGGTTGAGTACACCCCGTTCCAACCCTCAGGTCTGTTTTAAAATCCCTGAGCCGGGGATCGAACCCGGGGCCTCCGGGTGAGAGGCAGGCGCGCTACCCCAACACCACGGGGCCGGCTTTTACAATATAATTAAGCATATTTTAGCCTGTTCTTTATTTATGTATAGATGCACACAGTGGGTTATTCGAAGCCGAAGGGCTGACTTAGATGACGTATTGAAAAGGAATGGCCCAGAACATTTAAAGAGAACTCATGTTGTATGTTCAGACCACTTTGTGGAGAAAGATTTCAGGAATAAAAACTTGTCAAGTCAAGAATAAGATCTTTATAGGTTGTTGATAGTAGGCCTAATGTTAATATTGAAATAACTGCATAATTATAGAACGAGGTGACTCTACGGTACAGTAGGCCTAACATTTAACAACATGCTTCAATATTTCCTATTGAAAGTGTACGTAGTTATTTGTTTTTATAAGGGACGGAACAGCGAGGTCATCTGCCTCTTAAGTGTACGTATTGCACTATTAAAGCTAAAGGAGGTTGGTGTAATCTAACAAGTTCAGAAACACAAATGTTAATTTTACTGACTTTATTGGGAAATATATAAGAAGGTAACTTTTTTTATGTAATTAAGCGTGTTCAACTCGTTTTTAAATACCAGTATGTCAAAAAGGATAGATTAAAGCCAATGTCCTAATATTTCCTTGCAATTTCGGTCGGTGCACACTCAAAAATGCTAGCTGTGGGTGGCAAGGAGAGAAATGCTGTCAACTCGCACCAAGAGATGGCACTGTGATCGCTGTCTCCAGACGAGCGCATGCTTTAACGGCCGAGTTTCCGCTATTATCTTTATAAGCTATTTGCTGGCGCCTTTAGTGAACTTTTGGACGAGCGTGAGGCTATTTGGGAGGACCATTTTGCAACAGAAGCTATGACAAACTCTGAGTGGAAAGGTCCCGACTATGAGCTCCGTCACACCTGGACACGATTTGTAGTCTATGGTTTCCACTTTAGACTGTGTGAGACAAAAGATTACCACGTTCCGGACGAAGAGTGCATCTGTAGGTTGTGTGGGAGGCTCTGTGATAGATATCACGCACTGAGATGTGAGATGAAGAATTTGTGTGGCGACCAGGATTTGTAATCTCGAGGGGATTGGTTCCGTTGTATTTACTGTGTATTGCTATGGCCATTGGCTGCATTAAATGTTTATATTGTATATAAATTTAAACCTCAACACAGTGATGATGACCGCTTGAGGATTTAAACGTGTAATTTTAAAATTGCCCCAGTATAACAGCGACCGTAACTAATACATGTAATTCTTTCCAGGAGTGCTATTTAAATATTCTTATCAAGAAGGGAGTAAGACAGGGTCGCCCCTTTTCACCGTACCTCTTCATTGTATTCATCGAAAAAGCTATAAATAAGTTCAAATCGAACACAAAAGGAATTAGAATAAATGGACAACAAATCCATCGTATTCGCTTTGCAGATGATATAGCAGTGGTTGCAGACTCAGAAAAGGAATTATCCAAGATGCTGAATATACTGTCATCATATTTAGTAGATCTAGCCTATACTTAAACATTAACGTGAAGAAGGCAAAAATATTAGTTGTAAGTAAACATCCTGAGCGTAATCACACCAACATCAGTCTTGCTAACAAAGTAGTGGAACAAGTCACCAGTTTCCCTTACCTCGGAAGTTTAATCACAAATGATAACCGCTGCAGCAAAGAGATAAGAAGAAGAATAGCGCTTGCCAAGCAAGCATTCAGCAACAAAAGATCTCTTCTGACCAATATACATCTAGATATTGAGATTAGAAAAAATTTAGTGATGTCATTTGTGTGGAGCGTACTCTTATATGGATGTAAATCATGGACAATTCGAGAACAGGATAGGAAACGGCTTGAAACGTTTGAGATGTGGGTCTGGAGGCGAATGCTAAAGGTCAGTTGGACTGAAAAAATAACAAACGAAAGTATACTGCGGGAAATCCAGGAATAGAAACAGCTGATGGTAACAGTACATAGAAGAACAGCTAAATTCATTGGACACACCGTGCGTCATAATACCTTTCTAACCAATCTACTATAAGGAAAGACCTTAGGAAATAAGGGACTAGGTCGACCTAGGAAGCAATTCCTTCAAGTGAAAATGAAAATCCACAGCCTGCTTCCAGTCTCCGACCGGGTCAGGAATGGAATGAATGAAGCCCCCATCTAGTGGCGAGGATATGAACTGTGCCGGCTGCCGAGGCCTGACGCACTCCTCTGGGGCAATGGTTAAATGAATGACAGATGAAATGAAATGATAGAGGAGAGTGTTGCTGGAATGAAATTTTGACAGGGAAAACCGGAGTACCCGGAGAAAAACCTGTCTGCCTCCGTTTTGTCCAGCACAGATCTCACATGGAGTGACCGGGATTTGAACCACGGACCCAGCGGTGAGAGGCCAGCGTGCTGCCGCCTATGCCACGGAGGCTTCTATTGATGCAAAACGTAGGATGTGGTTCCTACTGTGAGATAAAAAGACAAGCTGAAGACAGAAGACAATGGTTGAATCGACAAGGCATTGCCTTTAGACATTGATTGATTGATTGATGCATTTCCATCCAACCTGCTGTTTTAGGCTCCATTGCAGGCCATAAGCTTCATTTTCATCCAACTCTGAAAACTCTGCCATGACGCGTTACGCGTCCAGACAGGGAGGGTTGGGGGTGAAAAAATTTCGAATTTGGGGGACGGAATATCAATCAACGATCGGAAGGGGTTGATTTCGTGCCACCACTACTTCTAAGGACCTTTACAGCCCTTTCAGCGATTAAGACCTCGTTTCAGCCCTTAAAAAGGGCCTAATTCGAAAAATCATACAAACGGGGGTAGCAGGGGAAGGGGTGGTGACAAAGGCACAGCTCATTTTTTGAAACGGTGGGGGAAGACCCCCGCATTCACAGCACTGATAAACATCTCGATTAAAACCTTCCTTAGGGGTGAATCGAGAGGGGGTGGTTTGGTCCCATGCCAGTTGAGGGTGTTAGGGGGTGTGGACATTGCCGGAGGCCTTAAGAACTTACTGCAATCGACAACTGAGGACGGTGTGCAGGTGTTCAGGTGGTTAAACACACCCGGTACCGTCTCAGACGCCCCCAATGGTAGTCCATGTTTAGGGGATGATGAAGGGGGTTGAAAATGCCCAAACGTCAAAGGTAACGATTTCAACGTGTTTGTGGAACCTTTAAGAGCAAGTATGATTAATTTTCGACTGCTTTGGCAACCTGCGACAAGTCCTGCAGCGTTATTCGCAAACTTCAATTTGCGGTTATGGAAAATGGGCTGGTTTTCGGGGTGCTACCCCGAAACTACTCAAGTTGGGGAGTTGTGCTGAAGCATATGCTTGGTAGGCGTCAGGACAAACGTCATACTGAGATTTCGAGCGAGTACGGTCAACTTTTCAAAATTTAGTGGCCTTTGAAAAAAGTGGTGCTTTAATTTTTTGAGCAGTTTAGAAAGATATTTTGTGTGTTGATGAATGTCAAGGATAATAAAAACGGTAACAACTTCAAGGTAGGATAACATGACAGATATTACACATCATATGCGACTACTGTAAGGCTCGTATCGTGTTTTTTTATGTTTTCTTTCGTCTTCTCCATCAATGGAATTATGGACAATTAAATACTACGCGAAACAAGTTGACCAAATATCGGATTTTTATTATGGATACTCGAGTTTAGGCCTTAATTACAACCAAACCAACAGACCTATTGATAAACACGTTATACCAATATTTTCCTTGTTTAATTCTGCGTTCGACTATATAAGCCAATTATTTTCAAGTTTATTAATTATTTATTTGTGGTTGTATGAAAAATTGTCCGTGTTTTTGACGTCTTTTCTAGGAACCGCTCACTTAAAACTATATACATAGAAAACTACTTGGCTGAGGGTAATAACATTTTTATATGTAATAGGCACAAGTATTGGTAGTGCAAATCTCAAGTTTCAATTTTTTTCAACTACCCAATAAAAAGTTCTTATACTTTTCCTGACGTAACGTTTTCTCAGCCCAGGATAAATGTACAGCAGGAAACTTGGTCTCATTTTGAAGCTCTCTTTTGAGATTATCAGAAACTACGACCACTGTAAACGTACAGTGTGTTGGCGAATTTATGAAGAGTAATATTAATGGTAGGTTTTGCGTGATCCGGTCCGTGTGAGTAAAAGCGAACGAGCCGGTGAATTCGAGTGCAGCGTTGCCGGGCAGTTGTGTAATGGAATGCGACTGACCTGGCTATGTCCACATGCTATTTTCAGTCTTCCTGTTTACTACTTATATGCCACATCACATCACATCCAAATGCCTCAGAGACCACCATTGTCTGAGGGCGAACTTGCACTAACATATTACAAAATGGTAGGAGTATGGAAGCAATGAATGATTTATGCCGAGAAGCTTTGCTTACCGTTGCTCCTGAACTCTGGAAACAATGTATTAAACACGCTAAAAGAATTGAAGACCACCACTGGGAGATAGATGGCCTGCCTGAAAATGTCCTTCATTTCGAGCCGGTCATAATTAACATGAATGACAGCAGTTCTGATTAATCGGAACAGAGCCATTCTTCAGACGAAGAATACTGAATTAATTACATATTGTAAAGATATTATGTAAATAATGCAGATAGCCCTTGTAAAATTGTGTAGTTTGACATTTCCAAATTAGGAAGACAAACCACTTTTAAACCTGCCATTGAAAAAGGTGATGGAAAATGAAATTTGTAAGAGGAAAGAAAATAAAAGATTGAAAGGAAACTTAAAGCAGAGTTCGTTCGTAGCGAGCCGCAACGACTGCTACTTAACGCGGCAACACTGCACCGGATTTCACAAGTCCGCTCGCTTTTACTTGCACGGGCCGGAACGCACAAAACCTCCCACTAATATTACTCTTCATAAATTAGTCATCACACTGTACGTTTACAGAGGTCGTAGTTTCCGATAATCACAAATGAGAGCTTCAAAATGAGACCAAGTTGCCTGCTGTACGTTTATCCTGGACCGAGAAAACGTTACGTCAGAAAAAGTATATGAACTTTTTATCGGGTAGTTGAAAAAAATTGAAACGTGATATTTGCACTGCCAATACTTGTGCCTATCACATATAAAAATTTCATTACCCTCAGCCAAGTATTTTTCCATGTATATAGTTTTAAGTGAGCGGTTCCAAGAAAAGACGTCAAAAACACGGACAATTTTTCATACAACCACAAATAAATAAATAATTAATAAACTTGAAAATTATTGGCTTATAAAGTCTAACGCAGAATTAAACAAGGAAAATATTGGTATCAGCCATTTTTCAATAGGTCTGTTGTTTTGGTTGTAATGAAGGCCTAAACTCGATTATCCATAATAAAAAATCCGATAGTAAGTACATGGTAAGAAGAGTAACGACGACCTGATAAATGCACAAACTGTCGGCAGTAAGAAGTAAACAAACGGTTCTCGCGCAGAGCGTTGTATTTATTTGATTGCGCATTCTCCGCAATTCTGTTTCTTCGCCGTTTTCGTGACGAGTCTTCAAGAAACAGGTTTCAAAACGAAAAGCAAAAGAACATTACTTACTTTTGTGCAAAAAAGTAAATGGTAATTTTCATAAAGTGAATAAACTATTTGCCTACGGGGAATTGTTTTGTACATATTCAAGTACTGTAATTGTAGTGGCTTAATAATTTTAAAACTTGTGTTTCTGTTAAAAACAAATAAATGTACTGCAATGCATTACTTTTAAACCAAAACAAACAGCTTATTTCGTCTTGTTAACACATTTCCCGATAACCCGGCATTTACGCGAACTCGGCCACCTTCGGTCCACATTAGGCCGAGTTTGCGAGACTCCACTGAGTATTAGTAATGTAACTCGCCAGTATTTGTTAGCTTTAGTCTCTGTGATGTTTTGTTAAGATACTGGAAGTGGTGATTGGCTTCCAAAAGTTGCTTATTTGGAGTGAATATGTGGTTGTTGTAAATGGTCAATTCAGATTGTATTGTGCAGGCTACTTATCTGGTTGGTCATTGCGCAAATTGGTGTCTCTTTTGATATAGACCTTTTGTTGTAGAGATTTTGGTCTAACCCTTTTTGACTTTTTGGAGACGATTTTGATGTGAGAATTTTCAAGGCTCGGTGAATTCTCCGAGGTATTCAAAGTGCGGGACCCTGTCGATTACAATATACCGTATTTTGGTTTCAGGCTCGCGATATCTGTCTTTGAACAGAAAAATCTAGTTTTCTCAAACGAGATCTGTAGTCCCACCTTTTCTGCACTTTCTTAAGTATCTCGAGCTGTTTGACAGCTGTCTCCTAATCCTCGGTTAGTATCGAAAGATCATCCGCAAATGCGAGGTATGGTAGGTAGAGGTTGTTTTTCGGAAAGCCCAGTTGGATTGGCTTCCAAATTTCACATTCTCCCATTCTTCCATAACCTTGTCTAGGACGACATTGAGAGCCCGTCACTCTGTCGCACACCTGTTTGAATGTCGAATGGTTCTGAGATTACCTCACCTCAGACCTCGCGCCAGTTACTGTTTCGTCCATGAGTTCTCGGGGTGTAGGATCTAGTCCCCTTTTTCTAGAATTTGGAATAATGAGGACCTATCAAATCTTAGGCCATCCCCATGGTGTTGGGGCAGCGCGCCTGCCCCGGGTTCGATTCCCGGCTCAGTCAGAGATTTTAGAAACTGACGTGATGGTCGGAACGGGGTACTCTCAGCCTCGTGAGGACAATTTAGTAGCCGCCTGACAGTAAGGCAGCGCCCCGATCACGAAAATCAAGATTAATGGCTGAGGGGACCCGATGCGCTGATCACGCGTCACCCCAATATCTTCAGGCCAAATGGCTGGGCAGCGGTCGCTTGGTAGACCTAGGCCCTTCACGGGCTGTAGTGCCAGGGGTTATTTAATATATATATATATCAAATCGTAGGCTCTTTTCAAGTCTACAAATGTGCATACAGCGAACTTTGTAGGTTAGAATTGATAACGCTCTATTAGTTCCGACGATTGCCACCAGGTGCTGACTTCGATGCCATCTAGTAGCCATGTCTGCAAGCTAGGTGTCGTGGACGGTAGCATTTCGTAGCAAACGTAGGAACTACTTGAAATTACTGTCTGAAATTATCCCTCCCTATATTATTCTGCTAAGGTCCCATTCCAGTTTTGTACCGAAAATAAGGTCCCATTAACACCAATCTTCCCATATGGGTTACCTACAGGTTCAGCATAACGCACTCACTTACTCTTTAAATGCCTCACAATTAAATAAATACCTTAAAACATGTATATTTACAATGAAATAATGAAAGAATGCAACACGGTAACCATGGTAACAGAATCTCACAGGTCCATCTATTTCTGTAAGACGCAATGCAATTCCAATTATTACAATACTGTGAAAGTTTCCAGACAGTTATAAGGTTATCACGGAACCAAATTAAGCTGTAAAATTCATCAATACATACAGTATAATGTGCTTAAGGTGTCAAGGGGCACTCTAGAATTTTTCACGCAATTTTCACGTGTGAGTGTGGTACGAAAGGTCTTTTTCTCCCGACTATAAAGGGTCTCCGAAAACTACATTTTAAGGCCCTTAAATTAACAGTGTCTGTGATATTCCCAGAGAACTAACTTCGCTCTAATGTACCTATGAAGAAATGACAAACCCCTAACCACTGCACCAGTAGCTGAATTGATAAAGTCTGATTATTCATCCCAAGGATAAATCAGTCATAACATTCATGATTGAGATTTTACTAAGTGTACTCTTTACAACTAGAATATTCGCGGGCGAAGCCGCGACGGGTAATGCTTCTTATTATTCATTGCATACATTCCTCTTTAAGGAGAGAGCTAAAATCACAACAATCTAGCTTTTGGTGGTGGCTCTTTTCTTCTTCTTCTTCTTCTTCATCTTCTTCTTCTTCTTTCCAAAAACCTTCCATCCGTTCACTGTGCGCCTTCTTCTCTTCATCTGTCCATTTACGCCTATTTCTTTTGGGTTGTGAACTAAATACAAATTTTTGGCTTCTGATTTTTTCTCTATATTATTATTATTCTTTCTTCGATTCGGCCATCTAGGGACCACGTCAGTTCAACTGTCTCTTCTTCCGAACTCTAACTGCTGCCCAGTGTTCCCGCATTCGTCTCTGGTGTTGTTCTTTTCTCTCTTGGGACCACGCCTTCCCTGTCTTCAGCTTCGGATTTGCCTGGAAACCTTTGTGCGTAATTAGTTTTTCCTGAAGTGGAACACGCTCCTGTATATCTTTAGGGAAAATTTCCATTTCACGTAGATCTTTCTAATCATCCCTTTGGTTTTCTTATCTTGAAAGTACGTCAATATCCGTTTTGATATCCTGCCTGGGCTCATTCGTGTCACTGATCTTCTCCACGTGCTTGTACAATTCGTGGTTGTGTCGCCTTCTGTACTCGCTGTTTTCTTTGATGGGACCCAGGATTTTCCTCAAATTTTCCTTTCTTTAACCTCTAGTTTTTCCATTAGACCTTTATTGTTCATTATTAGAGTCTCTGCCGCATAAAGAGCCTCTGGTTGAATAATAATAATATTAATAATTATATTATTATTATTATTATTATTATTATTATATTTATCCGCTAAGAGGAAATTACCGCCTTGTTGAATCTCTGTGGATATCTTGTTAACCAAACATGTGTTGTGCAAGGCGGTCTGTGTGGTTTCAACCCCCTTAGTTTACCTTGTACCCGCACGTCACCGGATCTCTCAAATAAGCTGCAACTTTGCTCCTGTGGTTCGCAGAATTCTCTCCAAGAGAAGTTTCACAAAATCTTGATTTAGAACATTTTACGCTCAAAGGAAGGAAGGCAAGCAAGCAGTTCCTTTAAGGGTCTATGGGAAGATTCTTTGATGTGACACGCTGTTTGTCTGACGAGGAGTTATGCCCGTCTTTGCTCCAGGATACAACTAACCATCTGTGTTGCAACTCTGAAGGTGGATGGTTCGAGTCCTGGCACTAACAGTGACAACACTTTCCGTCCAGGGTTTCCCCACACTCAACCAGGCAAATGCCGCGAAGGCACATTATTTAGGACGTGTCCACAATGAAATACGAGGTGCATTCATAAAGTAAGCTCCCTATTTAAAAACAAGTAGTTCCGTGAAGAACTATACAGCCTATTTTCATGTATCCAACTTATGTTAATTGCCTCTATCAACATTCACATTTTTAGTTTTATTGCTGGAATAGATTCCAAGATATTGAGAACCGTCTAAATATTTCGGACGTTCACCATGTTTTTTTTATATATGTGCCTTATAGTGAAGTACTATTACATGAAGATTATTGCGTAGGTGTTTTATTCAAACTTCAATCGCATGATTAGCACACAAGAGATAAAAACGAGATTTTAAAACTTTCCTCAGCCGCCATTTTGTCGTTATGAAAATAATTCAAATGAACTAGATGCCAGTGGATTAAAATTTCACTGCGCTCGGATGGTTACATCGCGAGAAATGCCCATTTGAATATTCAAATTTCGCATCGCCGCCATGTTGGATTTGGACTCACCAGGTTATTGAAGTTCCCAAATGTGATCTTACGATTACAGACTCTATACAAATACAACATTTCAGTTTGATTGGTGTCATAGATTAATAGATATTGTCAACCGTCTAAATATTTCCGATGGTCACCATGTTAGATTTTAATATATCTGGGCGTAGAGTTATGTACTATTAGATGAGGATTATTGTGTACGTTCATTATTCAACCGTTGATTTCGATCGCATCATAAGAACACAATAAATAAAAACTTAATTTTGAAATTTCGCACAGCCGCCATCTTGTGATTATGTAAACAATTGAACAAAATTACATGACAGTGAATCGAAATTTGTATAGACATTTTCTTTACCAAGTTTCACTGAGTTCGGATGGTTAAATCTCGAGGAAAGTCTATTTAAATGTTCCAACTTCGCTTGGCCGCCATGTTCGTTTTACAGTTAACAGGTTTTTGACACCGGGGTGCCAGAATTTTTCCCTGAA
This sequence comes from Meconema thalassinum, assembly GCA_946902985.2. NCBI lineage: Eukaryota > Metazoa > Arthropoda > Insecta > Orthoptera > Tettigoniidae > Meconema > Meconema thalassinum. The sequence continues at coordinate 25,285,906 of OX336400.1, forward strand.
GGGGATCTTTAACGTGCCATTTAATCTATTGACAGGGCTCTCTCAAATACCAACTGACTGCGCTAAGATTAGATACTGCAACCTTGGGACGCAGAAGGCAAGAACGTTACCACTGAGCCATGCAGCCAGCTATTTGTAATTTAGGTAATATTAATAATAATATCGTATGAACTCGGGTGCCGGGTGCAAGCTTTGTTATTTCTCACCCAGAAGGCAGCTTGCATGCCGAATTTTGTCGTTCCTTGGAGCGCTATGAAAGTCAAGGAGGTTAGATATCTAAGCTCCTTGACACTTCAGCGCTTTCTAGTAGAAAAAGGAGGAACTTTGTGTTGGTGGAAATTCCCGAGATTAATTTTGTCATTATGAACACAGCCTACTGAATTCAAATGGGTTCTTTAACATGCCAACAACGTATGACATGCGTAACGAGATTTTTGCCGCCTTTCAAAAATCACTTACCACGGCCAGGAGCGAACCTGAAAGCTTGGGGTTGGTAGTCCCACACGATAACCACTCACCCACCGTGGCAAGCTGTTACTTAGTCAGTTATTGTTGTTTTAAGGGGCTAAATTGTTTGACATTTTGAAATCTATTGGAATAAAGTACAGGGATAGGAGGGTGATCTACAATCTGTACAGAAACCAGACAGCAGTCATTCGAGCTGAAGGACATGAGAGAGAAGCTGATATTCAGAAAGGTGTAAGGCAAGGCTGCAACTTATCACCCATACTTTTCAATCTTTACATTGAACAAGCAATGAAGGAAATTGGAGAAAAATTTAAAGTGGGAGTGAAGATTCAAGGAGAAATAATGTCAACTCTGAGATTTGCTGATGACATCGTCATCTTGGCCGACACACCTGAGGATTTGAATGAGTTTTTGAATGGTATGGACTCCGTCTTGAGGAAAGAATTCATGATGAAAATTAATAAATGTAAAACAAAAATATTGGAATGCAGCCGAAAGAAATCAGAAACCTCTATGGAGATCAAATTGCAGGTGAAAAACTCAAGGAAGTAGGTGACTTCTATTACTTAGCAGGCAAAATAACCAGTGATGGACGAAGCAAGGAGGATATAAAAAGTAGATTAGCTCAGGCAAGGAAAGCATTTCTACAGAAAAGGAATCTGTTGACATAGAATATACTGTAGATTTAGGTATTAGGAAGTCATTTTTGAAAGCCTTTGTCTGGAGCGTGGCGCTCTATGGAAGTGAAACTTGGGCTATTGGTGCAGCAGAAAAGAAGAAAATTGAGGCGCTTCAAATGTGGTGTTACAGGAGAATGTTGAAGATCAGATGGGTAGATAGGGTTACAAACGAAGAGGTATTAAGACGAATGGGAGAGGAGAGATGTTTCTGGCGACTGCTAATGAAGGTTGGTAGAACACATACTAAGACACCCAGGAATAGCAAGCTTAGTTATGGAAGGAAGGGTCGAGGACAAGAACTGTAGGGGTAGACCAAGGTTAGAATATGTTAAACAGATTGCCTCGGATGTAGGGTGTGGTAGCTATGTAGAGATGAAACGATTAGCTCAGGACAGGGAGGCATGGAGAGCTGAATCAAACCAGTCAAGAGACTGAAGACTCAAACAACAACAACAGGGGCGGAACTACGAAGCCATCTGCCCCTAGTGGCAAGCTGTAATTTAGGTGAGGATTGGGAAGTGGCGGTCGGGGCACAAATTTAGAAACCATCCGAGCATTTTCCTGGAGTAGAAGTGGGAAACCACTTCCAAGATGTCTGAGGTGGGAATCGAACACACCTCTTCTCAGGAGGCACGCGCAATTGAGCCGTGGACAATGCGTTGTTGATGAATGTGTGGAGAATGTTAAGGTAAGTACAGTGCATTGTACCGTCAGTCATAACCCGAGTGATGGACATGTGAATAAGATCGATATGTCGTGGACAAGATCAGGGGTGTACAGTGAAATGTTGCTCCATAATCAGCTTTCTAGATGTCAACTTGAAATGTATTACCAATGATTGGTTTTCATTTCGTTTGACATTGTAGCTTCAGTTTACTTTCTGTCTGCAAATGTAGGTTAGAAGTTTACGTAATGTTGAAGGAGAGGCGACTGGATTGAAATGTTAAAAGGCACGAATAAAAATAAGACAAAAAGGGAGCTTGGTTCATTGAGGTGGACAAAGATTTACAAGAAGTGGGATTTACAGGCAACGATATTTGGGAACATACCACCCTTAAACAAAAACTAACATCACACCGATATTTTCAAGAAAAGCCAAAGCTTCCAACTGGCAAGAAGTGGACTGCTGAAAGGAAACAACAGCATCGAGAACTAATGCGAAAGTACTGGGAGAATGTTAACGCTCGATGCAGCAAGTAGCAGTTGAAATGACGAGGTCCTTAGATGGCCGAATAGAAAGAAGAAGAAGAAAACAAAATTACATTTTAATGCAAAATTCAATAAAAATAAGATGAAATATAATAATCTCTACTTAGTATAAAATTAAGTCCCCGATTCTTGTATGTCACGGGTAAACTCGAGAACCACTGAATGGATTTTGATGCGGTTTTCACTATTGTGTAAAGGATATCTCGAGGAGGTTTTCTGTAAATAGGCATTTATTTACGACCAAAGGAAATCGAGCAGTAATTATTTCAGTGAATCGAGTTGAAAAACACCTGCTTTCCGTGCGCTCTTTAAGTTTACGGTGGGTAAACCGTTAAAAATATGTACAGTATATATTTTTCAATCATAAAAATGAAAATTCCAACCAGAATCTTTTCCGTCCAAGAAAGAGCAAGACGATCAATACGCATGAAGAAATACTGGGAGAACCGCAAGGTTCGTATAGTTCCTACAAACTAATGGTTGGTTTAAGTGATCCTAGGTGGTCTGAAAAGGCGAGGAAGAAGAAGAAGAAGAAGAAGAAGAAGAGGTGTGTGAGTATTGTTCAGCATGAAAAGATCTATAAGAATTTCCACAACAGCAAATCTCTATTTTTAATACATCGCCCACTATAAGTGTTCTTACGTCTTCATTTCGTCCAAAAATCTCAATTCAGTGGAAATTTAAATTACTAGCTTTGGAGCGAGTTTACGAGCTAACGAGCCTCCATCATACCAGCTTCGGCAAGCATCAAACTGTCGAGCAGTGTCGAGTTAAGTCTTCAGAGAAGAGAGTATTTGAGTTTGGAGTTTCGCTGTTCACCTCGGCTTTTCTGAATTGCGTCTGGGACCCGCCGTCCGTGCGCCTTTTACGCTTACGCTGGGTAAACTGTTAACGATACCGGGCGAAGCCGGGCCGGGTTGCTTGTACAAAATAAATAACTTAAATCTGAAACGCTACGTCCAGAAGCTTTGTACGCCATGGAGTGTCTCATTGAACCAAAGGTGACTGGTTAATTAATTGGAAGTTAGGGAGAGAAGATTACTCAGGACGATCCTAGGCCTGGTGCGGGAATTCTTAATTTTAAGAATACCGTATATAGAAAAGCTCTCGCACTCTGCTAAGAATAGCAGGACAGCCTTTTATGGCCATGTGTCACGATTATCTCCAAACAGACCGACTAACCGTCTGTTCACCTTCTGGAGAAACAAGGAAGTTCGTCCCACATGGCTGACAGAATCCGAGAATGATGTTCAAGAAATGGGAATACTATAAGGTGCGTTCAAAAAGTAACGAGCCGGAGGCTGGAATGCGCAAACCGGTGACGACATCGGCTAATCGTGGCGTGTGCAACAAGGTGTGCTTCCGATCAGAGCGTGGAAGATCACAGCCCGTCGCTAGAGGGCTCGCGTGCACGTCACATTACGATACAAAGCGAGCAGCAGCATGCATCAATCGTCCAACGCTGCCAGTCACATTGCAAACAGTGACATGGAGGCTTCAACCGAAGAGCAAAAGGTGTTGTTCGGTTTCTGACAGCGGAAGGAGTAGGGGGAACGGACATTCATCGCCGAATGTCACAAGTGTACGGCGAACACTGCATATCCCTTGCAAGGGTCAAGGCGTGGCACAAGCGCTTCAGGGAAGGACGGGTGTCGTTAGCCGATGATGCCCGGTCTGGGGCACCCCCCTGCATTACCGATGACAACGTCCAGCTGGTTGATGCACTCATTACCCAGGACCGCCGAGTGACAGTGAACGCCATAGCCGCCGTGGTCGCTCTACGACAATGCACGACCTCATACGGCCAACACAGTCGCGGCACTCTTGCGAAATTCAAATGGGAGGTTCTCGGCCACCCTCCATACAGTCCAGACCTCTCTCCCTGTGATTACGCCATGTTTGGTCTCCTGAAAAAGGGCTCTGCGGGGCCAACGATTCACCTCGGACGCCGACGTCCAGCTGAACGTGCGGAACTGGTTCACATCGCAGCCCAGGGAATTTAATGAGACAGCCATTCACCGCCTCGTGTCACAGTTGGACAAGTGCCTCAACAGCCAGAGCCAATACTTCTAACATACAGGTACTGGTTTCAGTAATAATGTCTCCGGCTCGTTACTTCTTGAACGCACCTTATAGATCTTACAGACAGGCAAGTTGTGAGACAAACTCTCAAGGAAGCCCGTGGATTTCAGGAAAGCCTTGGAGGAAATGTAGCCAACCCCCTGGACAGTGGAGCGAAAGCTGCGACAATATTGGGCAAGTGTGGTCCAAAGTACGCCCATTCGAAACAAGATGAAACAAGAAGTTCCGTGAAGAACTATACAGCCTACTTTTCATGCCAATGATTATTCTACAGAATATGACCTATCTAGAATAATGACGAAATTAAGTTGCTAATATCGAAATTTCCAATTAGTTCGAAATACTGTATACCTGGCATAATGTATCCTAATAGAGCACTACAGTTGGCAGCCCTGATGACTGAATATATTCTTAGTTCCACCTCTAAGGTACAGAATACAAAATGTGGTCGAAGTCCAATGGATAGCATGGACGTTACATGCAGTTCAACATTGGGTATAACAGCGCGCGTAAAATCATGTTGGCAACAATGTCATGCATGTATTGGGCAGAAATAATCTGAAATAATATGATCTATTGTTGTGCCAATTTTGAATGAAATCCATTAGTTAGTATAGAAGTTACATGCATTTTAAAATTGGACCTATCAGCAGGCTTAGAATCATGTTGGCAGCACTGACGTATATTAGTTACTCCAAATTCGTCTAGAATGCCAGGTACTATACGTGTGCAAAGTTTAGAGCTATTGGCTTGCATACTTTCTGATATATTGATATTAGGGTAACAAAAATAGGGACAGCACATATTAACAGTTGGCAGCACTGGTTGCTCCTTAGAATACGCATAGTCATATCTGTTATGGTACACATAGCACATACGAAATTTGGTTGAAATCCAAATGATAGTATGGAAGTTACATGTATTTAAAGTTGGACATGTCAGCAGGCTTAGAATCATGTTTGTAGCACTGACGTATATAAGTTACTCCAAATTAATATAGAATGTCAGGTACTATACGTGTGCATAGTTTAAAGCTGTCGGCTTGCATACTTTCTGATATATTGGTATTTGGATAAAAAAAATTAGGAGCATTTATTAACAGTTGGCAGCCCTGGTAGGTCTTAAGAATACGCTCAGTCATATCTGGTTATGTACACATACAACATACGAAATTTGGTTGAATTCCAATTGATAGTATAGAAGTTATATGCATTTAAAAATTGGACCTATCAGGAGGCTTATAATCATTTTGGCAACACTGCCATGTTTGGCCTCCTGGAAATTAAACTGAAATATTATGATCTGTACGGGTGCCAATTTTGAAATAGCTCACATTCATACTTTCCAAGATATCCAACATGGAGCTCAAATTTCAATTGCGATTTTTTAGCAGTTGGTAGCACTGACATCATTTTCAAATATGGCCGTGAGATATTCAGGTATAGATCTTTACTCCTACCAAATTTTGTTTCGATTGCTGCAGCCGTTTAGGAGTTGATAGGGGGGGACACACACACAGCCAGACAGACAGACAGAAGGACAGACAGACAGACAGACAGACACACTTTTGCCCGATCTCATAAGTCTACTTTTTCCTCATTTTTGCAAAATGTGAAAAGTAGGCTAATACAAAATAAAATGAAACTAAATATGAGGGAAAATAAAATGAAATATAATATTATATACAAAACCAAATAACATTCAAACGTTTTAAAATAAAAATAAAAATGGTTTCCAAGTTCTCTATACAATGCTAAGTGACATTTGGCTGCCAGTTATTAAAGATCACCTATTTCAAATTGTACGGTTTCCTCTATGGCTACAAGGCCATGATTTGATCTCCTTTGTTCGTCACTGGAGGAGTTTTCATCTGTTTTTTCGCCGAGGCATGTATGACGTTGGGTATCGTACAGATACACTTCCTTTTTAGCCTACTTTTCACATTTCGCAAAATGAGGAAAAAATTAGATCGATCCGGGAAAATGTGTGTCTGTCTGTCCTGTCTGTCTGGCTGTGTGAGTGTGTCCCCCCTATCAACTCCTAAACGGCTGCAGCAATCGCAACCAAATTTAGTATGAGTAAAGATGTATACCGGAATATCTCAAGCCCATATTTGAAAATGATGTCAGTGCTACCAAATGCTGAAAAACCTCAGTAGAAATTTGATCTCCATGTTGGACATCATAGAAGGTATGCATGGGATCTATTCCAAAATTGACACACATGTAGATAATACTATTTCAGTTTAATATCCAGAAGGCCATACATGAGAGTGTTGCCAAAATAATTTTAAGCCTTCTGATGGGTCCGATTTTTAAATGCATATAACTTCTACACTATTAATTGGATATCAACCAAATTTTGCATGTAATATATGTACATAAGCAGATATGACTGAGTGTATTCATAAGAGCAATCAGGCTGCCAACTGTTAATAAATGCTGTCTATATTGTTTACCCTAATATCGATATATCAGAAAGTATGCAAGCCAACAGCTCTATACTTTGCACACGTATAGCACCTGACAATCTAGATTAATTTGGAGTAATTAATATAAGTCAGTGCTGCCAACATGATTCAATGCTTGCTGATAGTCCAATTTTAAAATACATGTAACTTCTATACTAACAAATGGATTTCATCCAAAATTGGCTCAACCAGATATCATAATATTTCCGATTATTTCTGACCAGCACACGCATGGTATTGTTGCCAAAATGCTTTTACGCGTGCTGGCAGATCCAATGTCTAACTGCATGTAACGTCGATTGGACTTCAACCAAATTTTGTATTCTGTGCCTTAAGAGATGGAACTAAGAATATATTCAGTCACCAGGGCTGCCAACTGTAGTGCTCTATTAGGCTACATTATACCAGGAATATTTCGAACTAAATGGACATTTCGATATTACCATCTTAATTTCGTCATTATTCTAGGTAGGTTCATATACTGGAGAATAATCATTGGCAAGAAAAGTAGGCTCTTTAGTTCGTCACGGAACTTCTTGTTATTTTTGTTTCCTTCTAGGGCCCGGATGTTGATGTTGTAAAATAGTTTTAAAAATGCACTTTAAACTTTCAAAAATGCCTGTAATAAATGACCTAAAAATTCCAAAAATGCACTATAAAAATTGAGAAAATGATCTTATAATAATAAACTCGCCAATATTTCAAAAATGAAATCATAAGCTCAAACTGAAAATTCAATCAAAATAGATTTCTAGCACTTAACAATAATTCATGTTTACTTTAGTCTGAGTTGCACTGCACTACGAATGTCATTCTGATGTTGTCAAATGTAAATGATCTGCCGTTATCAGCCAACACGTTTTTATATCTCGAAAAGCTGCGTTCAACTTCAACTGATGTGATCGGAGCGTACTTTGAAGTGAGGAAGATAGTTTGCTACTAAATCCTCCTCAATCCCATCCATGCAGTAGTTTTCACAAGAAAGAATGTCTGAGATTTTGCATAAAGTTTCATACCGGTGTTTTTGTCCAGTTTTGATGTAATACCCGCAGCAATTTCGCCACGATTGTTGCTAAGACTAGTTTCCACCTGGTTAATTAAGGAAACGGAATCAATATTTCAATATGTTAAATTATCTTGTATCAGCTACTAGCTTCTTCTTAACTCTAAGAGACGTAACTCCCTCATATAAAACTGGGACATGACTACATTGGATAAAAAATTACCTCAAAAGGCCGATTTCTCTAAAATAAGACCAAAGAAATCCACCAAACATTAAAAAATGCTCTTAAAATAGAAAAATAGGAAAAAATGCTAATTACATATTTGAAGACGTGGTTCCTATGTATAAGGTGCGTTCAAAAAGTAATGTTAGAAGTATTGGCCCTGGCTGTTGAGGCACTTGTCCCACTGTGACACGAGGCGGAGAATGGCTGTCTCATGAAATTCCCTGGGTTGCGATGTGAACCAGTTCCGCACGTACAGCTGGACGTCGGCGTCCGAGGTGAATCGTTGGCCCCGCAGAGCCCTTTTCAGGGGACCAAACATGGCGTAATCACAGGAAGAGAGGTTTGGACTGTATGGAGGGTGGCCGAGAACCTCCCATTTGAATTTCTGCAGGAGTGCCGCGACTGTGTTGGCCGTATGAGGTCGTGCATTGTCGCGGAGCGACCACGGCGGCTATGGCGTTCACTGTCACTCGGCGGTCCTGGGTAATGAGTGCATCAACCAGCTGGACGTTGTCATCGGTAATGCCGGGGGGTGCCCCAGACCGGGCATCATCGGCTAACGACACCCGTCCTTCCCTGAAGCGCTTGTGCCACGCCTTGACCCTTGCAAGGGACATGCAGTGTTCGCCGTACATTTGTGACATTAGGCGATGAATGTCCATTCCCCCTACTCCTTCCGCTGTCAGAAACCGAACAACACCTATTTGCTCTTCGGTTGACGCCTCCATGTCACTGTTTGCAATGCGACTGGCAGCGTTGGACGATCGATGCATGCTGCTGCTCGCTTTGTATCGTCACGTGACATGCACGCGTGCCCTCTAGCAACGGGCTGTGACCTTCCACCCTCTGGTCGGTACCACACCTCGTTACACAGGCCACGATTAGCCGATGTAGTCACCGGTTTGTGCATTCCATCCTCCGGCTCGTTTCTTTTTGAACGCACCTTATACTTCAGCATTGTTTTAGACAGCTCAGCAAAATGATGACATGTCATCAACATCCGGGCCCTATATCCTTCCATCCCTCCCGCCCTTTCTCCTTATTTGGACATCCTCATTCTTCGAGGTGTCTCGATACTTTCCCCCCGCCCTCTTTACCTCCTCTTTCCTTACTACTCTGTCCGCCGTTCGAATTAATATGGCGCTTTTTTTTTTACCAAGGTCCATACAGTAGCTTGTGGCTGCTCTCTGGTGACGAACAGAGGAACTTCTCTAGGTTTTGTAAGCTCATTGACACACTTTCTTTGGTCACATTGTTTTAATTCTATTGAAAAATGAGGCAAAGTTTCTTCGAAACGTCTAGAGCAGGGGTTCCTAACCTGGGGGGGGGGGGGGCCGCGCCCCGTAGGGGGGCGTGAAGTGATTTCCGAATTAAGTTTTATTAACTCGAATATTACAATTTTTTAAAATAAACATTTTTTGAATCTCTCCAAGTGATTGTCGCACCAAGTCAATCGTTCAAAAGCAACTGTCGGCACAAACCTCTGCGGAGTCGCGAGGTTGGAGGTGAAATAAGGAATTTGCTGTGTTGTAAGGAGCAAAATCATGCCAATTTTATCGCCTCGTTGGCATATCTTTGTGATTTCTTTGAAGCTTTGAACAGTTTGAACTTAAAGCTCCAAGGCAAAACTATATGCATTCCTGGAAAAAATACAATTATGGAAATGCCGGCTTCGGTTGAACAACGTCTGATCCTTTCACACCTCTTTTTTTTTTTTTTTTTTTTTTTTTTTTTTTTAGCGTATGGCTTTTAGTGCCGGGAGTGTCCGAGGACATGTTCGGATCGCCAGTTTTGTAGCTGCTTCGAGACGGACACCCAATGGGTGAGCTACAAGTACCGTTGGGGAGGGAAGTTTGGATGTAAGGACGAGGAGTTGGAAGGTAGCGGCTGTGGCCTATAGTTAGGGACCAACCCCGGCATTTGCCCGGAAGGAAGATGGGAAACCACAGAAGACCATCTTTAAGGTTGCCGGCGGGGGGTTTCGAACCTCCTCGCCTCCCGGATGTGAGCGACTGCCAGCAGTCATGCCGTAACGAAAAAAAAAAGAACACCTTAATGAAATTTTTCCGGAAAACGAATGTGATCGTAATAAACTTAGGTGCAAATTCAGTCTTATTTGGATTCAACTTCTACTATCCTGATATGTCGTCGGAAGAATGGTCCTGGATGACAAGAAATTCGTTTGCCAGCACAGCTTCAAGAAGAAGCAATAGATTTGAAGTGTGAATCAAAGCTAAAAGATGATTTTAAAATATTAGGACTGGGTGACCTTTGGGTAAACTGTCTTGCAGTGTATCCTGTAACAGCCAAATTTGCATTGCGTGTCATTGTCCCATTTTCAAAGTCATATTTATGCGAGTCAGGATTTTCATCGCTGAGTGTCATAGAAACAAAGCAGCGCTGTCGGCTTCATGTTGCAAGTGATCTCCGCTGTGCTCTGTCAAATATCAAACCAAACATACCGAATCTTACCGAGAGAAAACAGTGTCAACCCTCTCACTGACATTTGTTGACTAATTTAAGAATTAGTTGTAAAAGTGTGTTCTTTGTATTGTGCTAAAATGAAGTTAGTATGTAATAGATAGGCCTATTTCATTATGTAGTGTTCTTAAGTTAGGTCTATATCCTCCGCGTCAATCGAAGAGGTTATAGAAGCGATGAGTGGAGGGGTGGGAGGGGTGGGATGGGGGTGGGGAGGGGGTGGAGGGGGGCGCGATGTACTCACGTATCTGAAAAGAGGGCCGTCAGCTGACAAAGTTTGGGAACCAATGGTCTCCGTTTTAAATGTTACATTCACACGACAATAGCACAAAACCTTGAATAATTTTAATGTTTGAACTGCTCACGGAAAATGAACGGTTGTTATAAAGTTAGGTGGCTTTGAGTTCAACCCCTATACATTTAGAAAGGGAGCCATGAAAGGCGGGTACAAAACTTCCTAGGTCTTACCTAGAGGATTGAACGATAACATGAGTCCCCCCTGGGGACGTGGGTTGGCGACCACGGGACCCCAGCTGAGTCCGGCATTGCTTCTACTTACTTGTGCCGGGCTCCTCTCCGTCTCCCTTCCTGTCGACCTCTCTATGTCAACTCTTGTTCTCTTCCGACCCCGACGGTATTAGGGTATCCGAGGCCTAGGGAGTCTCTTCCTTTCCCGCCTTAATTGACCCTTCTCTCATCTTTCCTGATCCCTCATTCTTCTAGAGATCAGCCTTCTTTTTATTTTCATTATATTTCCTTTTCTCTTTAAGATTCCCGCCCTGTTTTGTGAATTGGCTCCCCGTGTCTCTAAATGACATTTTGTGAGTATTTTGAATCTACACTACATTGCGTAAGTATTTTTATTTTAATCTAAATTACTTTAGTGAGTATTTTCCATCTAAATTACATTTTGTGTGTCTTTTCAATCCTTGGTCAGTTTTTCATTCTCCGTTATTTTCGTTATGGTTTCCGTCTCCTTGTCATTTTTATTATCACCCAAACCATTAGGGGCCAATAACCTAGATGTTAGGCCCCTTAAAACAACAATTATCATCATCATCTTCATCGAGAATTTGAGTTGACCAAGGAAGATTTGGGGAGTTCCAATGGCCTATCTTCTTAATGTTAATATTTAATAAATTCTTGTTCCTATTTCACAGAAAATACTGGATAGATTTAGATGAAATTGTATTATCGCAATGAGTGATCAATTCTTAGTACTTTAACACGGACTTTTGGTGTTTCTCCTATTGTGATCATAATAATATATTTTTCTTTAATCTTAAATTTTTCGTTTAAAAAATCTATATAATATCTATTTTTTCACAATGTATTTGAGCTAGAACAATATCCCTGTGTTAAAATCTCCTTTACAAGCCAAGCTACATGTGGTAAAAATTTGAGACTTCTGTGATAAGTAACAACTGAAAAATATGGAGCATTTATGTGCAAAAAGTATTGATAGGTGTACCCCTAATAGCAAGTTCGTTAATTGGATCAAAGTAGGTGAAGCACAACACAAATGGTCCTTTAAAGAAATATTAGCTCTATTGCAGGTCAGAAACTTACACCACACAATATGCAAGTAGAAGCAATTAGCTGTCTTACAGAAGCTTCCTCCTTTATGGAGCACCCTCACCCTTTCACTTGTTCATGCAGTTAATCCCTCACTAATGAGACCGGTGTCCTCTGCTAGATGTAACAACAACTCTTCCTCTTGTACACAAGCCACAGTCTGTCACTCACTGTTGTTGAGTACCACACACTGTTTCGCAATTCTCACGTCACCGTAACACCTCTATCGCACTGGTAAGAACACACTTCTCAAAACTCAGTCCGTCCTTCGCTGGCCAAGTCGCTTTATATAGCGGGATGGTGACTCAATGGATGTTTCCAGAGTAGGAGAGTTCACGGCTCCTCCCGAGAATTCCATCACTAGGTGGGCCGCGAACATTCCAGACCATGTCCTTTGTTCCCGCTGCAAGCGGCCGGCCGACAGAGCCCAGAAGTAGCCTCGGGCGGCTGTGAGTCATGCGAGAGGGAATGAAGCAATCCCATTCTCGTAACAGTATGTTCTAAGAAAATGCCTTTGTATGTTCTAATTCTCAATGTTTTCTAACGCGCACTGCATTATTTGAATAAATATTAGATATGTTTTGCAAATAAAAAGTATCTAGTGTACATCATTTTAAATCGTATACAAATCTGAAAATTGATATTTTTGATGTGTAACATCTTTCCGCTCGGTAGCTGGATAGTTTTGTGGGAGTGATTTTGAAAATTGGGGACGGAAGTGAATCGTGCGGAAGTGGATCGAACGGAAGTGGGTCGGACGGAAGTGAAGACGCACTGCCAGAAAAATGGGACGGAAGTGAATCGGGTGGAAGAGGATCGAACGGAACTGGATCAGACGGAAGTGAAGACGCACTGCCAGCTGGATGTACTATTGAAAATGTGTGTATTGGAAACAAGGCAGTGTGTGCTCTGTAGCGCGAGAATGTTATGGCAATACAGTAGGCAGTGCATTTAGCAGGCACTGGTTTGACGAGCACAGTGGCAAATGTTTCACTGACTTTCATTTGTCATTGAGCAGTTTATGAATCTTCACGTTCACGGTTGAATATCACATGGGGTAGGACAAAGACGACAAATGGCATTTAAGTAAGCGGCATTATTGTCAAGCTGTGGGTGAGTGGTCAAATATTAAATGCATAACAGAATGTTGTTATATGAGTTGAACAAAAGCTGTATTTTCATCATAAATTACGTGAGACTAGGTCATTTCATGATTGTAGGAAGCCATGTTTTGATTGTTTACGACGAACTGTATGAGAGACTTGATAATAATGAATGTTATTGTTACTGTGGAATGTGCTCACAGTATTTGAGAGTACTATTGACGTTTGTGTCACTTTGTTATTATGAATTATTAATGTTAAAGGAAGGAAGGAAGCCTGTAGTTTTGCGTGTCCGTTAATCTCACGATCATAATCCCCGGTACCTCCCTTTTACGTGGAATGCGAACCACAGGACATGGCATTTCAATTCGAAAATCTCACATGTATTGACCGGGAATCAAACCCGGTCTACCTTGGTGAGAGACTAACAGCTTGACCGCTGCGCCACAAATGTGACAGTAGCATATCTATACATTCATCATAGTACCAGTATGAAAACGGAGCGTAAATTAACATTTTTAGAATCTCCAAGCTGTGTAGTATACGAGTAGGATAACATGTCAGATGTTACACATCATATGCGACTACTGTAAGGCTCGTATCTTTTTTCATATTTTATCCATTGAACTCCCCTTAGGAAAGAAGTAAATGGGAGCATTGTTGACATATTGTCATGTCAGCTGACCGTAGGGACAGATGTCGCTACCACACAGACGTGCTGTATATTAATGGTGAATGTGACGGAGGATGTCAATCACAAGAAGCTTTACTAACTAATGAAGCATTGCTGCGCTGCTAAGCAATTAGCACCGAGTATTTGCTCTCCACTCAAACAGGCAACGTTCATAGTGTTTGCTTTGATTCAATATAGACAACTCTATTAGCCTGAGGGTGAACTAGGTCTTCATGCCATCCCATATGTGACTCATTGATGAAATGAAAATCCACAGCCTGCTTCCAGTCTCCGACCGGGTCAGGAATGGAATGAATGAAGCCCCCATCTAGCGGCGAGGATATGAACTGTGCCGGCTGCCGAGGCCTGACGCACTCCTCTGGGGCAATGATTAAATGAATGACAGATGAAATGAAATGATAGTGGAGAGTGTTGCTGGAATGAAATTTTGACAGGGAAAACCGGAGTACCCGGAGAAAAACCTGTCTGCCTCCGTTTTGTCCAGCACAGATCTCACATGGAGTGACCGGGATTTGAACCACGGACCCAGCGGTGAGAGGCCAGCGTGCTGCCGCCTAGGCCACGGAGGCTCATATGTGACTCACTGATAATGTCTATAATAACACGACAGGCCCTCCTGGGGCTCACATCTAGTGGGACGTGGGTTGGCGACCACGGGACCCCAGCTGAGTTCAACCCCTATACATTTAGAAAGGGAGCCATGAAAGGCGGGTACAAAACTTCCTAGGTCTTACCTAGAGGATAACATGAGTCCCCCCTGGGGACGTGGGTTGGCGACCACGGGACCCCAGCTGAGTCTGTCATTGCTTCCAATTACTTGCGCCGGGCACCTCTCCGTCTTCATTCCTGTCGAACTCTCTTGGTCAACTCTTGTTCTCTTCGGAACCCGATGGTATTAGGGTATCCGAGGCCTAGGGAGTCTCTTCCTTTCCCACCTTCTTTTTCTTTTACATTTTGTAGGTCTTTTCACTTCCAATTACATTTTGTACGTCTTTTGAATCTATTTTTCCGTTTTGTAAGTTATTTCAATCTAAATTGCATTTTGCACGTACTTTCAATCTAGTAGGTTGGTTCCTCAGTTTAGGGGCTGAGACAACGCGGTCATGTAGCCCCGTGTACTTTGGGTGTGTGTAGAATCTGTCTGATAACCGGTGTTAATAGTAACGGCTGTATCAGTGTGTGTGTTATCTGGTTTGTTTAGCCTATTTTCATTTTATGAAAAAATAGGCTTATGAGATCCCCTTTTGTCCGTGTGTCTGTGTGTGCGTGTGTGTGTGTGTCCCCTAATAACTTCTAAACGGCTGGAGCGATTTCAATGAAACTCGGTAAGATCATAGCACCATTCTTGCCGATCCCAACCGAGCCCTTCAAATGTTATTGTGTCTCACCAATTCAACATGGCGGCTGTTAGAAATATTTAACCAGTATTCAGTATCTCCGAAACTATGACAGGTATCACCCTGAAATTGTGTGCGGTGATAACGGGCACTACTAGAAGTTCACCTATGAGACTTTCAAAAACCTGGTAACTACAAAACCAATATGGCGGCCAAGCGAACTTGAGACTTTTGAATAGATTTCTCTTGCGATTTAACAATCCAAACGTAATGAAACTTGGTACAGCAAATGTTCATACGCATTTTAATGCACTGGTGACTAATTTAGTACAATTGTTTACATAACCTCAAAATGGCGGCTGTGCGAAATATTTCACTGGCATTCTATATCTTCGAAACTATTTCTGATATCACCCTGACATTTTGTACGGTGATAAAGGGCACTAGTACAAGTCTATCTATGTAACTTTCACAAACCTGTAAAGTACAAAACGAACTTGGCGGCCAAGCGAAGTTGAAACATTTTAATAGACTTTTCTCGTGATTTAACTCACTGAGCGTAGTGAAATGTGGTACAGTAAATGATTATACATATTGTAATGCACTGGCATCTAATTTAGTTCAATTGTTTACATAACCTCAAGATGGCGGCAGTGCGAAATTTTAAAATTAGGTTTTTATTTCTTGTGTTGTAATCATGCAATCGAAGTGAAAGGTTGAATAATAAACCTACCCAATAATTTTCCTGGTACATAACTCTATAGCCTATACATATAACAATCCAAAATGGCGAGAATCTGATATATTTTGTAGGTTCTCAATATCTACGAATCTATCACAGCAATCAAACTGAATTTTTTAACGTTAATAGAGGCTATGGACATAAGTTCACCTATTGGACTTTCAGTAACCTGGTGAGCACAAATCCAACATCGCAGCGACGCGAAGTATAAATATTCACATGGACGTTTCTCGCGATTTAACCATCTGAGTGCAGTGAAACTTTGCACGTTAAATGCTTATACATATGTTAATCCACTGGCATTTAATTTATTTCAATTGTTTTCATAACCACAAGATGGCAGCTGTGCGAAATTTTAAAATCTCGTTTTTACTTCTTGTGTCCTAATCATGCGATCAAAGTTTGAATACCACATGTACACAATAATCTTCATGTAACAGTACATAAATACAAATCCAACCTGGCGACCATCTGAAATATTTAGATGGTTCTCAATATCTACGAATCTATCACAACCTTCAAAATGAAATGTTGTATGGTGATAGAGGTAATTAATATGAGTAGGATATATGAAAATAGGCTGTATAGTTCTTCACGGAACTACTTGTATTAAATTCAAGTAAGGACTGCAGACTTTCAAATAGTTCCATCTTTTGCTTCCAAACACCACCGTCAACGACCAACAAGTTCTGAACTTGGTTACTAGATGCCACCGCAGTCCGTTCCTGGCGACGAACGTAGGAACCTATGAGCGTTAGTCTAATCTAACCTATAACTTAGCTTCACACAAGTGTAATTAGAGGAAGGTTCTTTATCATCCCATAAATCTATGAAATGGGACCACCGGCTTTACCTCCCCTCCGAAGGAAAGCATACTGAATGATTTTTAACACTCTAAAAAATCCGACGAATTCGGCCTTGGGCATAGAAGCTCTGCATGATTCGTACTTTCAATCTTTTTTGCATTTTGTAACTGTTTTGAATCTAAATTCCACTTTGTCATTTTCCTTTAACTTGCCGTTTGTGTGCGCCTTCAGTAAGTTACATTTAGTACCGTACCCGAAATACCTACCATCAGCATGTTGTAATCCCTCGATGGTAACTGGATCGTAGAACCTGAAAACCCCGGCTATAAAACCCCCAGATTCTACCCAATATGTGACGAGGATAATGGGGTACAGGAATTCCTAACTGAGACTTCGTTAAGAACAAGTAGTTCCGTGAAGAACTGTACAGCCTATTTTCATATATCCTACTAATATTAATTTCCCCTATCAACATACAAATTGTCAGATTGATTGCTGTAATAGATTCGCAGATATTGAGAACCGCCTAAAAATTCTGGATGGTCACCATGTTGGATTTTTATATTATAGGCCTTATAATTATCTACAATTACATGAAGATTATTGTGTAGGTATTTTATTCAAACTTCAATCGCATGATTATGAGACAAGAAATAAAAGCGGGTTTTTAAAATTTCGCTCAGCGGCCATCTAATGGTTATGAAAATAATTTAATGAATTAGATGCCGGTCGATAACAATTTGTATAAGGATATACCGTATCAAGTTTCACTGCGCTCTGATGGTTAAAACACAAGAAACGACCATTTGAATATTTAAATTTCGCGTCGCCGCCATGTTGGATTTGTGCTCGCCAGGTTATTAAACGTCCCATAGGTGAACTTATGCTTATAGCATCTATGCACTTTCAAAATTTCAGTTTGATTGCTGTAGTAGATTAATAGATATTGAGAACCGTCTAAATATTTCGGATGGTCGCCATGTTGGATTTTAATATATGTAGGCCATAGGGTTATGTAGGCCTACTAATAAATGATGATTATTGTGTACGCTCATTATGCAAATGTTGATTTCGATCGCATGATTAGAACACAAGAAATAAAAACTTAATTTTCGAAATTCGCACAGCCGCCATATTGAGGTTATATAAACAATTGAACTAAATTAGATACCAGTGCATTACAATGTGTATAAACATTTGCTGTACTAAATTTCATTGCGTATGGAATATTAAATCGCGAGAAAAGTCTATTTAAAATTTTCAAATTCGCTTGGCCGCCATGTTCGTTTTGTAGTTAACCGGTTTTTGAAAAACCCATAGATGAACTTCCAGTAGTGCCCTTTATCTCCGCACAAAATTTCATGGTGATACCTGTAATAGTTTAAGAGATATAAAATGCCGGTGAAATTTTTCGCACAGCCGCCATCTTGAGGTTATGTAAACAATTGAACAAAGTTAGATGTCGGTGCATTACAATGTGTATAAACATATACTGTACCAAGTTTTATTGTGTTTGGTTGGTTGAATGGCGAGAAACGTCTATTTAAAAGTCGCAACTTCGCTTGCCGCCATGTTGGTTCTGTAGCTATCAGGTTTTCAAAAGTCACATTGGCAACTTCTAGTAGTTTCCTTTATCACCGTACAGAATGCCAGGGTGATATCGGTAATATTTTCGGAGATATTGAATGCTGGTGAAATATTTCCGCACAACCGCCATGTTGGATTGGTGACACGTAACAAAATTTGTAGGGCACGGTCGGGGTTGCGTGCAATAGTACTATGAACTTACCGAGTTTCATTGAAATCGCTCAAGCCGTTTATAAGTTATTAGGGGGGGGGACACACACCATCACACACGCACACACAGACAGACACTCGGACAAAATGTGATCTCATAAGCCTTTTTTTTTTCAAAAATGAAAATAGGCTAAAAACCATGGTAAACGACTAAAAGAAATCTCAAAAGCACGAGAATTACGAAAAGACGTAACCTCTGGTGTGTGGAAAACCACTGAAATGCCCACCACTGGCCTTCTCAACGTGTTCTCTTGTCGTTTCTATAAAGTATCACACTTCGAAGATTTAAAATGAACTAAAAAATGTATTCAAAAATCAAGGATATAGTGAGAACCACTACTGTATATTATAACTAAGGCAAAGTGCCCAACTTCCAACTGAAGTTTCACGATCATTGGGAGCAAATGCTAGGCACAGTCTCCGCTGGAAATGACTGCATTTCACCCGAATATATACAAGAACAATTTATACAGTCCAACAGAGATGTTGAAAAACGATGGAATCGTTTAAATTGTGTCCCTGAAAATTTCATATTTATAATACACACAAATGTATATCCTGAAAAAAAAACTTAATGTTATAATACATATGTACAGCCAAATTGTAACACTTTCTTAGTGTTCTTCGCTAAAATTCAGAATTGACACCTTCTATAAGTGTCTTACTAGATTCCTCATGACGACGGTTCAGTGCTCCTGTATGGCTCTGAAGTTTGGGCCGAATCCTTGAGATTTGCATGGTATCGGAGAAGGATAGCTGCTGTACAGCGGAGAGCAGCTTTACCTATTGCATGTGCATACCGCACGGTTTATGAACCTGCAATCCTCACGGTGGCAGCAATCTACTTGCATTGGAGCGACAAGAAATCTGGCCTACCCAAGGACAGCTGGAAAAGAAATGTGCAAAGATGCGTGCCTATAATCAACGGATGAGGCGATGGCAACTCAGATGGGAAAGTGACCCTCGTGGTAAATGGACCAAGCGACTGATACCACGCCTGGTTACCTGAGTCGAAAGAGTCCATGGTGAAGTCAATTATTACCTCACACAACTTCTAACAGGACACGGATATTTTCTGAAATTCCTGCATAGAGTAGGCGGAGTGAGTGGTGCAACATGCATATATTGTGACGACGTCGATGATGTACTTCACACCTTCTTCGTGTGCGGCCATTGGATGATAAAGAGAGAATAGGCCTATGTGGAAACTGAATTGGGAGAACTGACACCAGATAATATTATTTCTGTGATGTTACGGAACCAGCAATCATGGCATCAGGTAGCAGTGTATGTGGAGGATGTCCTTCGCCATAAAAAGCGGGATCTGGAAGCGTACGAACGTCCTTAAGAAGAAATAAAGAAAGAAGAAGTCTGAAAGGCTAAGTAATCACGACTTCACCCTGAAGTAATGCGAGAGCGGTTCCGGGGTGATGAACGCATCGTGGGAAAAGGGATGTGTTTTTTAGTGGGTAAAAACCCCACACTACTGTGGAGTGCGGAACCTTCACAAGTGTCTTTTAAAGATTTTCCACAGTCCCTCGTAAAAAAAATAGATTCGTGTTTGCTGAGTTATTCTGATTTATTCATTTCATCTGGTCAACCAATTAAGCTAAGTCGAATTTAATTTATTTTTCATTCACCTAAAATGAACTCTCATCACCAGATCGGAGTTGGGGATGATTATAACACCTGATAAGCGTTGCAGTGATACAAAGATTCGAAAATCTGCCAAGTAGATTTAATTCTACATGCCTGAAATGCAAGATTCCCACAACAGACTATTAACGTGAAAAGATGCTGAAATTCAATGCCTTAGGCCTTAATTACTCTTACTTTCATAATCCATCTGAGTGGATTGTATTTCATATTAAAACTCGCAATATATCATTGAATATCCTTTCAACAATAAACGACACTAGCCTCTACATGGCTTTACCATCAAATATCATGCTGCACTGAGCATTCATATCACTATTTATATTGCACTACTATAACTTAGTGCCTTAAATAATCACCTCCCTTGGTGAACGAAGAATTTCATACTAGGCTTAATTAACAGATCAAATACACATTAAAATAGTGTTGCTAAAATTATACAAGTTTCGTTACATTTCAATTAATCAATGTTTAATTATTGTGTCATTTACTCTTATATTATTACTAGCAGGTACCCACTGCTTCGCCTGCGATCAAGACAATGGGGACGATGCATTATTGCTGATAATTGGTCTGTTCTATTACAGCAATCGCGGCTACAGGTGGGTCCATTCTAATTCTGAAAATTCTGATACATACAGTATATTGATATGAGCAGCAAAGTGGGAATTTTATAGAGTTGTGAAAGTCTGCAGGGTACGATGTTACATTTTGTGAACACATTTGAAAATTACGTTTTTGGTTTTGCCATCTTCTGCTGAGACATAACGATTTTGTTGTCCAGATACTCGCGAGCACGCCACATACAGTTGCCCATGGGGAAAAATGGTTTTGTCTAAATGTACACCCGCTGCTGTTCAGTGTGTGTCATTGCGCTTTGTTAATAGAAATTACGGATATTCTTTGAAGAGGGAACTGCAGTCTTACACACTGGAATGTCAAATCTATCGGAATATGGGGAATTAAAAGTAATTTTCATTAAGCTATTCTGGGTGTAATTTCGCCACACGTATTGATGATTTGAACGTCAACATGTCGCTAGTCTATTAATAGACCTATACTGAAATATCTCTCACCTTGGCCGCTGATGTACATTATAAAGTCTCTTCCAGTGTTACATCCCAGGGATTGAAATTCTCCAACAACCCTTTTGCCTCACATGCATCTCTAAGTAATTAAAATTCCTGATTGTTGTTGTTTGAGTCTTCAGTTTTTTGACTGGTTTGATGCAGCCTTCCTTGTCTCCCTCTCCTGAGCTGGTTTCATCCCTACATAGCTACCAAACCCTACATCCGAGGAAATCAGTTTAACCCTGGTCTACCCCTACAGTTCTTGTCCTCAACCCTCCCATCCATAACTAAGCTTGCTATTCCTGGGTGTCTTAATATGTGTCCTACCAACCTATCTCTTCTCTTCATTAACAGTCGCCAGAAACATGTTTCCTCTCCCATTCATCTTAATACCTCTTCATATCTCTACATAGCTACCACACCCTACATCCGAGACAATCTATTTAACCCTGGTCTACCCCTACAGTTCTTGACCTCGACCCTCCCATCCATATTTAAGCATGCTATTCCTGGGTGTATTAATATGTGTCGTACCAGCCTATCTCTTCTCTTCATTAACAGTCGCCAGAAACATGTTTCCTCTCCCATTCGTCTTAATATCTCTTCATTTGTTACCTCATCTACCCATCTGATCTTCATCATTCGCCTGTAACACCACATTTCAAACGCTTCAATTCTCATCTTATCTGCTGCACCATTAGTCCAAGTTTCACTTCCTTATAGTGTCACGCTCCAGAAAAACTTTCAAAAATGACTTCCTAATACCTAAATATATATTCGATGTCAACAGATTCTTTTTCTGTAGAAATGCTTCCTTTGCCTGAGCCAACCTACTTTTTATATCCTCTTTGTTTCAATTGAACGTAGCTATATCGCTACCTTTATTTAGTAGCCGCTACTGTAGTGTTTAAAAATTAAAGGTGGTATTAGAAGGCGCTTTCCCTATTTCTTTTTTACCCCTGGCACTACAGCTAATGAATGGCTTAGGCCTATCATGCGACCGCTTCCAAGCCATTTGGCCAGCAGATATTGTGGTGACGCGTGGTCAGTGCTTCGTGTCCCCTCGGTCGTTAATCTTGTTCTTCGTGACCGGGGCGCTGCCTCACTATCAGACAGCAACTCAATCGTCCTCACGAAGCTGAGTGCACCCCATTGCAGCCCTCACGTTAGTGTCTAAAATATCTGACGGAGCCAGGAATCGAACCCGGGGCCTCCGGATGAGAGGCAAGCGCGCTACCCTGTTCTTATTGTGTTTATATACATCTTGAAAAAGTTAATAAATGGATTGGCATTGCCTCCTACAGGGATATATAGAAAATCGGATATCATACTGTTGCCATGGAAACGAACTTGTCATTAGTTCATCAGCTTATCAGAGCGAAGATAGTTTTCTGCGAATATCTTTGAAACTGTTGGTTTTAGGGCCTTAAAATGTTGTTTTCGGTGTCCCGTAGGGACATACCGAGTACTGTTTCTTGCATCGAGGAGCGTAAAATGAGCTCTGTCTGGTCTTTATGCGACAACTTCGACATTTTGTCCCGGTTGAGTATTTTTGGTGACTTTTCAGTTATGTTGCCCGTTCCACGGGAACAATGATTTATTTCCGGACGAAATATATCCCAGGGTATAAGCTGTCTCCATTTCAAATTTAATCCAAATCCGTCCAGCCGTTTTAGTGTCAAGAGGTAACAAACTAACACACAGACACACACGCACACACACAGATTTTCACAATTAAAATATAAACTAGATGAAACCCGTCAAAACATGACGGACAATGGAAAACAAAATTACTGAAGAAGCTTCTTATATAAGTTACATTCTTTGTACGATTACTTTTTAGCACTATTGCAACTTTAAGGGCGTCAAAAGATAGCACTCTCAGCATTGCAACATATTGCTGGTCATGACTGAAAACGTGATGAGGTAAATAGTCCAATACGTTCAAGAGTTTCTCCTTGAGCTTGATTGATTGTGATAAAGTAGGCCGAGCGAATAGGGCATTGTTTCCTATTAAAAGAAAATGTACTGCACCTGCAAGTGTTTTATCGGAAGGTGTTAAATCAAGTCGTAGGATTTGAGCTCTCTGCCTAATATTATATGCGAATCCAAGCAATTTCTTACATATTTCTTACAATTAATATATTACCATATATGAGTCCTTGGGAAACGTTCAGATTTCTAAGGAGCATAACTATGGCTCAAACGTTCGGAGTATGTGGAGGCGAATCACTTAATTCCAAGGAATTGAAAAATTCAATAATAGGGAAATGAAGTAGCTGGCTTTCATCTTCAGTATCCAATCTGTTAACGCTGATGTATGTGTTTGAACTACTGGATATAAGTTCAATGACTTTTAAATTAATATCATTACATTGTTGCAGCTTGGCAAATATTTTATATTCCAGCAGATCAAGTTTACCCTCACAACAGTAAAGACCAAAGTAACCACGCGTAGATTTTACGCAAGAGAAATACAATGTAGAACAATGTTTACATTTGATCGTCAAAGACCTTACAGTACACTCTGCTGCATAATATCTGGAATTGTTTCTGAAATGGCCTATTTATATTGGATTTTAAATGTGGCTTCGTATTATTCGATAACACTATTGTGTCCTGCAATAACGGAGCCGCTAAATATTAAATGGCAAATAATACTTCCATTGTCGAAATCAACAGCGTAGTTAGACTCAGTACTCTAAACAAATAATTATTAAACAATTGTCTTATACAATGAAGTTCAACATACCGTCCAGAGACTTTCATACTCAAGATGGTTGGTGAGGAGAATGCGATGAGACTGATCGCTTAAAATAAATTCCTTATAATTGTTCCTGCCAGCGAAATGTTTTGCAATAGCTTGAAAACGCAGCTCAGAATGACCTTCTTCATTTTGTTATAAACAGTACGAAACTGCTATAAATAAGCAATTTCCATCACCTGTTATAGGTTATGGCAGTACATTTTGCAGGGGAACATAGAATCACTTCGCCAACTACTGGAATGACCATAGGCCTATACTCAATACTCACTTCGGCAGTCACCCTAATGGAGGCAGTTTTTGAATTCTATGTCCCGTGCATGTCAAAAATCGTATTAACACCACATGGAAGCCCACCCATTCTTGGCTATCGCCTTGGAGACACGGGTTACATTTCCTGCTCTGCTAAGAAATTTAATTCTGGTCTAAGGGCAAAAACGGGGCACATTCAGTCTCTTGAGGTATAACTAAGAAGAGGAAGGTTTAATTCCCACATCGACAATCTTGGATGTGGTTTTCCGTGGTTTCCCTCTTCCACTCAAGGCAAATACCGGGATGGTTCCTAACTTAAGGCCTTCGCCGTCTCCTTGCCATTTCCCACCTTAATTACAAATACACACATTAATGCAGCCATCACAATAACACAGGTTATCAGAGAAAATTTTACACATACATACCAAAGTACACGGGGCTGAATGACCACGATGTCGGAGCCCTCCAAACGAATTATGTTTGCTAAGTGTCTCTCATAAAGCCTCCGTGGCTTAGGCGGCAGCACGCAGGCCTCTCCCGCTGGGTCCGTGGTTTAAATCCCGGTCACGCCATGTGAGATCTGTGCTGGACAATACGGAGGCAGACAGGTTTTTCTCCGGGTACTCCGGTTTTCCCTGTCAAAATTTCATTCCAACAACACTCTCCACTATCATTTCATTTCATCTGTCATTCATTTAATCATTGCCTCAGAGGAATGCGTCAGGACTCGGCAGCCGGCACAGTTCTTATCCTCGCCGTTTGATGGGGTCTTCATTCATTCCATTCCTGACCCTGTCGGAGACTGGAAGCAGGCTGTGGATTTTCATTTTCAAGTGTCTCTCATGGCGAAAGCAATTGTGGACACGTGCCTGGAAAACTACATTTTTCTTTAATAATTTAAGAGTATATCGACGATGCATAATTATAACTTTTAGTCTAGGACGCTAATAACTTGACCACCGAAGCATTGGGAAGAAAAGGCAATATTAAGGTACATAAACAACATAGCCTACACATTCAACTGTCCCCTCCTTTATATCTCCATCACGTGAAAACGCGCCATGTCTTGTGTTTTAAATATATCGATGCAATGGTGATGCCTTCTGTTGTCAGTTACTGGAACTATATGAGCAAGGTACTGCCATCTTTTGTCAGTTACTGGAACTGATTGCAGATATTCAAACGCCCTATTGAGAACAACAGTTAGCTCTTTTGATCACTTGCTGTCATGCAATGGTAAAACGGAAATAAAACATATTGAGAGGGAATGTAGAAATATGTATCTTTAACAGACATAAAACCTTACTAATACTCCTTGATTAAACAATATTTAACTATCACGTGAAAACGCGCCATGTCTTGTGTTTTAAATATATCGATGCAATGGTGCTGCCATCTGCTCATCTGTTGTCAGTTATAGGAACTGATTGCAGATATTCAAACGGCGTATTGAGGACAACAGTTTGCTCTTTTGATCACATGCTGTAATGCAATGGTCAAAACGGAAATAAAACATATTGAGAGGGAATGTAGAAATATGTATCTTTAACAGACATAAAACCTTGCTAATACTCCTTGATTAAACAATATTTCAGTGGTAAAAAAAAATGGCGAGAGCTGGGATCGAACCGGTGTTCCTTGGAACCACAGGTAGTTGCCTTAAGCACATATACTGTTATTATATTTTATTGTCAGAACTTCGTTAATGTATGTTTTCAATTACATGGAAGCTTATTAAATAACTTATATTTTAATGAACTTCTCACCGCCATTTTGTCATGAGCCCAGGCGGATTGTGCGCATGCGTGAGGGGAAAGAATTCTGCTATTTACTATATTAATTAAAAAAATATTCGCCTCCGTAGCGTAGCGGTCAGCATGGTTAGCTGCCGCCCCGGAGGTCCTGGGTTCGATTCCCAGCTCTGCCACAAAATTTGAAAAGTGGTACTGTACCCTTTTGCCTACCAATACCTGTTGAATCCCTGGATAACAGCTGGATCGTAGAACCTGAAAATTCCCCGGCTCGAAAAAAAAACCCAAGTTCTACCAACAGATACAGGGATAATAGGGCCACTTGAATACCTAACAGGATGTATTAAGACTGACCAAGGCTCAGAAAGAAATGACTAGCTCAAAACACAAGAATTCTTCAAGAGGAAGAAAGAATCTCAAAGGTGTGGTAAACCCTAAAATACCTAGCGATGGCCCCCTTAATACACCCTTCCATCACCTCTATAAAGCATCACGCAATAATTAAAACCAAATAATAAATTAGTTTATTGCAAGAATAAACATGACAAGAAATATAAATTTTGTCGATACCACGACCAGTCAAAATTATCCTTAATTATATGGTCTTGTCTTTCAGCTATGAAATATGGGAAAGGCTTCCAAAATGAATTACCCATTATCTCAACTAACTTTTAGTTCTTTCAAAAAAAAATATAATAATAACAATTTTCGATCCCATCGGATAAGCACACACAAAAAAAATTATATGAATTGAATAAATTAGATTCATTTCGGTTCATTAACTGAATGAACATCTTACACAAAAATACCCTGATTATAACCAATAATTTTACACAACATTTTCAATAGCATTATATGGTCTTGTTATTTAACGATGAAATTCATATGGCATATTTACAGAATATACAAATTTATACAAAATTCTAGAATCATTTCTATTATTCTCCTCCCACTGACTTAATGTCACGACATTCACTTCTGCTTAAAATTGTTTAATTGTTTCATTTCTAATTTCAGGGTATTTCTGCCGAACAGTTAAGTTAAGCAAAAATTAATCATAGATTCAGCATTAAATAGTTATCGGTGATCCTTGTTAAACATACATGTTATAGCAAAGTCGTTATAATAATTTTACTGGAAATATTGAACTGGATATCCACTCAAGATTCTTAATAATAATGCTCAGAAAAATATTAATCTTCACACAGGCATTACTTCACGATAACAACAGCGATAAAGTCACCTATGACAAAATATTAACCATACTAGGTTAAAAACAACGCCTCTCTGGGTTGAAACCCCATTCAATCTACTGTATTCCTGATTGGCACACGTGGCTCAATCTTCAACAAGAAAATTTGCTTCGCAAAGCACTGTATCAAAATACTTAAACACAAGAGCATTATTCCTAATACATGCCTCTTAAAATCGAACATGCACCTATAATTGGAGCCTTACTGTTATAAATCCACAATTATGAAAATCAGCTGTTTATAATAAAAGCCTGAACTCGTGCTCAGAAAAATAATTTGATTCTGTAACAGATTATTAATAAAGCCTAGTGGATTCCAGAAATACTCCTCCTATTTTTAGAAAACTTGCCTTACATTGATGTATTACATTATTCATAATTCTTAAACGTATGACTTATAGTAAGTCATTCCTGGGATTATCCTCGCAAATTTGGATGTCGTTCAAATACCCTCTTAATAGAGAAAAACTATTAAGCCAAAGGCAATGATATCAATATAATCCAGTGTTAACTTCATAAGAGAAGAAAAGTATAACACTCCCAACCACTCAAACTGAGGTTGTAAAAGCGATTTATAAAAATAAATCCAATCTCAAAATAAGATCTTCCCTGAATTTCCCGAACGCGAAAATGTCAATGGATTAGTCCTACAGAATGGATCTAGGTTAACTACAAAAGCTAAGCGACTATGACCCATTAGTCAATCCACTTCGAAAATCACGCTCAGAAAATACAAGTTAAATCTGTTAATAAACTGAAGAAAAAATTTCTAAAGACTCGAAGTAACATTCAGAATAACAGGATCCGAAAACTTCCTAATATCGTAATAATAATACGGAAAGAAAAATTCTCCTCAAAGAATACGATAATCCACGCGAAAGTGCTTAAAGAACAATACACTAGAATATGTAAAACTCAGTCAGAGTTCTCAATGCCGCTTTAAGAAAAGAAAATGCGTTACTAAAATATTCTTACACAAAAAATCTGGAGATCTTCCACCTACAGTGACTTCTCGACAAATAAGGATGAGCATATCAGTTTAAATACAGTAAAATACTATTGAAATTTTAAATTTATCAATCAAAATACAAAAAGGATGCACTCATTTTTATGAGTCAAAATCCTGGCATCATAGAAGGTCAGCTTCGAGATAGGCATCGAACCCGCACATTCTACTCAACCATTTAATCTACAAAAATAAATATGGCAATGTGTGATTGTTCACATGTCCAGGCTACACTACTGTAACAAGATGAAGTGATCTATACCTTTGGCGAATCAGGATGAGGAAAAAAAAAGGATATCGTTGGCCATACTAGGCTCCAGACCAACACAAAACATGCCGGACTCCAACTGGGTCTCCAGAGAACGAACCATAGTCCTCCTAGGCTCGAACAACTCCCGGCCGGTCGAAATGGTCCCAATATATCCTGGCGATATCTTTCCACACGCATTAGAATGCCGATGGCTGAACCGCAAACAGTTTATCAACTCGTCACGAAGCGAGAGTGAATTCGAACATCTGCTAAATAGTTCCAATATGAAGCTGCGAATGTGACCCATTTTGCACGCGTCCACGCGATCCCTTGCATTACGAGACTCGCTTGCACACTTCATAGTAAATGAAAGTTGCTGCCAACGTGTTCCCGCTACACCCTGCTAATGCAGTATTCCTATTGTAACCTAGCCTACCATCGTAATGGATATAGGCATCATTGTATTCCTTCCCTCTGACACCTTGCTTAAGAATGTGCTTTTTTTAAGAAGTATTGCCACTGTGAAAAGTTTGAATCAAGTCTAGGGTGCATTTTCAAGAAGGTTTACAAGCAGAGTGTTACGACATAATACAGCCGAGCTGGTGGCCGGGATTACGAATGTATTCTTCCGCATAGCCCGTTAGTGGCTGTGGACACACGTTCGCAAAGATAAACTTATTTCATGTTTAAAACCATGCCTGATCCCCATTAAGCAAGTGTCTACTCCACGTAGAATGCTGAACGAACCAGCGTATACACTTCAGCACGGTCACACGTTTTGAAAATCCCGTTAGCTGGCGACTTTGCTTTCACTATAGCCAAGGTTATTACTGCACGTTGTCAGTCTCTCAAGTACTAGCTCTCCACACGAGGTCGCTTGAGCAAGACAACCGCTACCCCCACTCCTCTATACGCCACGAGTCGATATAAAATATATCGCAGTTGAAGTATAATCACTAGTGACTTAACAGATCTTCCTCTGTTTTTCATACTTGCTTTGTAATAGCTTTCTGCCATGGAAATATACATACAGACATAAGTAACTGCTTACATATAGCGCTAAATATACATTAATTTGTATTAATCATTCTCAGGTGAATCGATCGATATAATGTTAGACAATGTCAACATGATTATTATCGATGACCTTCGGGCTTCTCGTCGGAAACACGAGCTCTACCGATCCATTCTTGAAAGCAGAACTTTTGCTTGCTGTAGACCAGCTGTTATGATAGACTTCAGTGGCTAGTTTGAAGGTTACAGGGCGTTTCAAAATACTGTATCCATATCTGTACTTAAGACCTTTAGGAATAATGGTGCAGTACAAGGACTGGAACGGGGTCTACTCAGCCTCGGGTGGCCCAAATGAGTAGAGGGTGTTCGATTCCCCCTCAGCCATCCTCGAAGTGGTTTTCCGTGGTTTCCCACTTCGTCTTCGGGCAAATGCCGCGATGGTACCTTCTTCAAGGCCACAGCCACCTCCTTCCCTCTTCCTTGTCTATCCATCCTAACCATCCCTTACCTTCCCTCATGAGGACCCCCTTCCGATTCGATGTTCCCAGCTCTAGGACACTGCCCGTAGAGGCGGTAGTGGTGAGCTCCCTCGCTGAGTCCGTGGGTTCCACCAACCTGGAGGGTAAACGACTAATATATATATATATATATATATATATATATATATATATATATATATATATATATATACCGTAATATATTTGTTTATTTTAGAGACACTCTGCAAATCTAGAGGCCAAGAGCATTCGTTAGAGTGCTCTACGAAGTAAATCGGTTCTGTCGTTCTCTCAATCTCGTGGTAACAAAAATCACCTTACTGTTTTAATTGTTTTAATCACAATTAAAATATAAATAGGGATTTATAACGATCAATGTGCGTTGCTTTCAATAAGTGTTAATTACAATCACAAGTCTGGCGATAGATCTGCCTCCACATAAATCTAATCTGGGATTCATGTTGATAAATAGGATGAATGTTTGTAAAAAGTCTTTAAACTTCAAACTGTGTATAAAACACCTGCTTTGTCCATCTCCAATGGATCTTAAACGTATCTAACAAAGCGATCGTAACACAAAATCTCAAAAGGTTACTGAAGAAATAAATTGGATCAAGTCAAAGGTCGGATTAAATCTACTCGAATGGTTTCAAGAACGGCAAATAGTATCCTACAACATCGGTCTGGGTGATCATAACAATCAGCTCTCCAAATGATCGGTTAGAAACACTAAAAGCGTCTATCTTCCAGAAGAGCTGAATAGAAATTCCTAGCAAAGCAAAATAATCCACTTTCTTCACTGAAATATCTTCAAAGAGCTTACTGCAATATTTAATAATTAACCTGAATACTGAAATTCAACTTTCATGTATAAAACAGTTTTTTATAGTTGAACTATAGTAGAAACTCAAAACTGAGCGTACCCAAAATTGAATAATATCATAACTAGACACGTAACGAGTGTTCATTCACTATATAAAACAAGTAGTTCAGTGAAGAACTATACAGCCTATTTTCATATATCCTACTTATGTTAATTGCCTCTATCAACAAGGGGCGTGGTGGCGCAGCGGTCAAGCTGTATGCCTCTCACCAAGGCGGACCGAGTTCGGTTCCCGGTCACTGCATGTGAGATTTTCGATGTGAAATGCCATGTCCTGTGGTTCGGATTCCACGTAAAACGGAGGTCCCGTGGCTTATGATCGCGAGATTAACGGTCACGTTAAACTACAAGCTTCCTTTTCCTCTATCAACATACAAAATGTCAGTTTGTTTGCTGTAATAGATTCGTAGATATCGAGAACCGACTGAATATTGCGGATGGTCGCCATGTTGGATTTTTATATAAGAAGTTCTTAGAGTTATTTACTGTTACATGAAGATTATTGTGTACGTCTAGTATTCAAACTTCAATCGCATTATTAGGACACAAGAAGTAAAAACGAGATTTAAAAATTTCACACAGCTGCCATCTTGTGGTTACGGAAACAATTGAAAAAATTAGATACCAGTGGATTAACATTTGTTTAAGGATTTACTGTACCAAGTGTCACTGCACTCGGATGGTTAAATTGCGAAAAACGACCGTGTTAATATTTATATTTCGCGTCGCCGCCATGTTGGATTTGTGATCACCAGGTTATTGAAAGTCCTATAGGTGAACTTATGTTCATAGCCCCTATGAACAATAAAAAATTCAGTCTGATTGCTGTAATAGATTCGTAGATCCATCTAAATATTTAGGATGGTCGCCATGTTGGATTGTTATATGTATAGGCCATAGAGTCAAGTACCATTAAAGGAAAATTATTGAGTAGGTTCAATATTCACACTTTCACTTCGATCGCATGATTACGACACAAGAAATAAAGACTTAATTTTAAAATTCGCACAGCCGCCATTTTGAGGTTATGTTAACAATTGAACTAAATTAGATACCAGTGGATTACAATGTGTATAAACATTTGCTGTACCAAGTTTCATTGCATTTGGATCATTAAATCCTGAGAAAGTTCTATTTAAAATTTTCAAATTCGCTTGGCCGCCATATTCGTTTTGTAGTTAACCGGTTTTTGAAAGTCTTATAGATGAACTTCCACTAGTGCCATTTATCTCCGTACAAAATTTCAGGGTGATATCGCTAATAGTTTCAGAGATATAGAATGCCGGTGAAATATTTCGCACCGCCGCCATCCTGAGGTTAAGTAAACAATTGACGGAAGTTAGATGTCGGTGCATTACAATGTGTATAAGCACATACTGTACCAAGTGTTATTGCGTTTGGTAGGTTAAATCGCGAGAAACGTCTATTTAAATATCGAAACTTCGCTTGGCCGCCATGCTGGTTTTGTAGTTACCAGGTTTTCAAACGTCACATAGGTGAACGTCTAGTAGTCCCCTTTATCACCGGAAAATATTCCAGGGTGGTACCGGTAATAGTTTCGGAGATATTGAATGCTGGTGAAATATTTCGCACAGCCGCCATGTTGGATTAGTGAGACGTAACAAAATTTGAAGGGCACGGTCGGGGTCGTCCGGAATAGTGCTATGAACTTACCGAGTTTCATTGAAATTGCTCCAGCCATTCAGAAGTTATTAGAGGAGGACACACACCATCACACATGCACACACACATAGACACACGGACAAAAGGTGATCTCATAAGCCTATTTTTTCATACATGAAAATATGCTAAAAATGAGTGGTCCAGTTGCAAAACTCGTTTAGTCCACTTGTGAATAAGAATCATGACGTAAAATTATTTATTAAATTATTTTATTTTATAAATAATTCATGTTTTTTTTTTTTTTTTTTTTTTTCAATGAAAAAGAAAAGGAGGCAAGGTTTCTCCGAAACGTAAGGTTCTAATCTAAATACACACGGCATTAGCCCAAAAAACAAAATTATTTATATAATCCGGGCCGTGAAAGCCTTAATATACACCTTTGTTTTGTTTTTATTTTGTATTTTTATTTCGTTTTATTTTGTTTTAAATTGTTTTATTTATTTTTTAGTTTTGTTTTGTTTAAATTTTGATTTTGTTTTGTTTATTTTGTTTTGTTTGATTTTGATTTTCCAGAAAACAAACATAAAACCAAAAACACGAAGCAAAAAGAAAAATTCAAAAACAAAAGCAAAAGCAGAAAACAAAAAAACGAGAAACACGAAGCAAAAAGCAAAATTCAAAAAAGCAAAAGCACAAAACAAACACTAAACCGAAACCAAGAAAGAAAAGCAAAAAGTAAAATTCAAAAGCGAAAGCACAAAGCAAACACACAACCAAAAACCAAAAACGCAAAGCAAAAAGAAAAAAGTAGAAAACAACAAACACAAAAGATACGCGAGTCAAAGCCCAGAGCAAGGGAAGATGACCTCGTAGTTCCCCCCCTTAAAACAAAAATAACTAACTGAAGTCCAGAGAAACGTTTCTCATGAAAAAGATTCTTATTCACAAAAAATGATTGTAACGAAACACAAAACTGTCTTGTAATAGTACATTATGCAACGAGCCTATAATTGCAATAATTAAGACACGAGTATGTTTACAAAACGAGCGTAGCGAGTTTTATAATTTCCATCCGAGTGTCTTACTTACTATTATAGGCGAGTTGCATACGACTGGTTATATATTATTATAACTATTTTATGTTCGAACATAAATATTCATAAATATCTGTCGACATTTCACCAGTTTTATGTACTGAACAGAGCGCATGGGACGCAGAGAATGCCTTGTATTTGACCATGGCCACCTGGAATACCTCACTATGACACTCGCCACGCAGTGAAATTTAAAATAGGGGGCCATGGAAGTGAGCGCAGGTGCGATGCTCTCCTCACCTAATTGGTCACACAACTGTTTCTTGAGCTCTGATTGGTGGGAGAAACTGTATCATAAAGAAAACTTGTAGTATAATGAGCCTCATTATAGTACAGTTTTCCGACATACAGGGTCTTTCATATAAAATAAGAGCGCCAAGCGGCGGCTTTGTTAACCGCAGCTGCGGTCACCTTGGCCGAGCTTGTGGCGCGCCACGGCCCCCTGCTGTAGTATTGAAAGCGCGCGCATAGTACATACGAGTTTTTTTTGTTTTTGTTTTTGTTTTTACAATTTCCGATGGACTATATAAAAATAACAGATTGGCATTACCAATCTTGACCTTGCAGTAAGCGTGCAGGTGCTCAGTCACCAGTCTAAACCTCAAGTGCTAACATGGTGAGATATTTATCATTGCAACATCGGTTTTTTCTTTGGTAAAATTTATTTTAAGTACGAGTTGGCTCGGCGGGTAAGTGATGCATTTGTTCAGCAATTTCCTGATGAAGTGCCACCTTCACTAGCACAGATTCACGAAATTGCAAATAAGTTTGACACTACTGGCTCGGTGCTCAATAAAAAAACATGCCCGCACACGAACAGTTTTAACAGAGGATGAGCTAGATGACATTGGCGAGAATCTTGAACGGTCTCCGAATAAATCACTCACAAAATTAGCACAAGTAGGGGTTTCGGTTTCATCAACAATAACTATCTAAGGCCGCTACATCATATTGGATTGCACGCACGCTTAAAGCAGGGGGCCCTTGCGCACCACAAGCTAGGCTAAGGTGACCGCAGCTGCCTTTAACAAAGCCGCCGCTTGGTGCTCTTATTTTATATTGTGACAGACACGTGTGAGCGCACCTGGGGGCAGACTCGTGCGAGCGCGTGGCGCGCTGGCTGCAATTGTGAGTTGGGCCGGCAAGCTGGCAGTGGATGAATCGAGAAGGCGACGATACGACAAAGAAGAGATTTAGGATTCGGTGGAAAGGCAGTGTTGAGATTTGGAGTGTAGTAGTCTCAGAAAGACTAGAGCTCGACGTTCCCAGTTTAAATATTAATGAACACTACATTAATATTTAGTAGTGTAAGGTTTGCTAAATAAAGAAGTACGGTAGTGTATTTGTATATGCCTGACCGGTTATTTCAAGAACCGTAAACGTAACAACTGGTGTCAGACGTGTGGGGTCAGGCTATAGAGTAAATACATAGTGAAAGTCTTGAGGTACCGCATTTTAGAGTGTGAAATGACGACCAGGAAAGTTAAACTTTCAGCACTGAAGGTTTCGGAGTTACGTCAGGAACTGGAAGAAAGGGAAGTTGATTCTACGGGAATAAAATCTGTGCTGCAAGCGAGGTTAAGACAGGTACTGGTGGACACAGGTGAGGATCCAGAAACATTTCTTTTCGAGATTACTGGTGGGACTGAGGATTTGTGTCAGGTATTAGAAAACATGGAAAAGAAAATACGAACAGAAAATTCAGAACTATATAAAAATTTGGAAAAGAAAATAGCGGAAAACTCAGAGAATTTGGAAAGGAAGTTAATGGAAAATACTGCCAACCTCGAGAGGAAACTTCAAGAAGTAACGCTCACTACCGAAACCAAACTGAGGGAAGAATTTCAAGAATCCCTGCGGAAGTTTGAGGACGAGCTTGCGAGCGGTGTGCTTCCAAATAAAGACAAGCAGGAAAACGAAATCATTACCGCTGGTGGACCATCGGAAGGTAAGGAGCGTATACCTGTTTCCGCGTTTGGTCGGACTGACCTGCCGACTTTCGATGGGAAGTCTGCGTGGGAAGAATACCTCACCTTGTTCGAGACCGCTGCCATGATTAATGGATGGTCGGATGCCACGAAGGCTTCATTGATGAGTTTGTCGCTGCGTGGGGAGGCCCTACGAGTCCTGCAGGCTGTTCCCTTGTCGGAAAGGCAGAACTACAACATTCTTGTACAGAAACTTGAAATGCGGTTCGGTCATCGTCACATGGAACAGCTGTATCGCTCCCAGTTGAGAAACCGTTGTCAGAGACCCAACGAGAACCTACAGGAGTTCGAAGCAGACATAGTACGTCTCGTTAGGAGCGCCTATCCAACAGTGCCCAGCGATGTGTATGAGAGTCTTGCTACCGAGAAGTTTCTCGATGGGCTCCGCGAGATTGAGACGCAGCGGGCTGTGAAACTGGCGCGTCCGCAAACATTGAATGATGCCTTGACTCTGGCTCTTGAGTTTGAGGCTGTCGAACAATCCGTGCGCGGCCAGGCTCGCATTCGAGCTCTGGAGAGAGACAAGGAGGTCCAGCCAGTGCCTTCCATAGAAGAAATCGTGGAGAAAGTACTTCAAGCCTTGCAGTCCAAGAAGAAACGGACGAGGTGCTGGGGCTGCGGGGAGATGGGGCATCTCAGAGATCGATGCCCTAAGTTTATGAACGGGAAGCACCAGCCACAGGAAAAACTAAACAGGAATGATAGAAAGGGGCGACTGTCAACCAGTGGCAACACCAGAAATGCCCCCACTTCTATCGTCGCGTCTCTGGGTTGTCAAGCCAAATCTATTTTTATTAGTGGCCATGTGGACGGAGAGCCCAGAGACCTACTGCTGGATACAGGGGCCACAATGACAATAATCAGACCAGGCATCGTGAGACGAACAGTAACAACCACGAGATGGACACTGCGAACGGCTACGGGGGAACCAGCCAACGTTCACGGGGAGGTAGACGTCAACTTCGTCATCGGTGATACCCAGTTTCGCCATCGTGTCTTGGTCGCTGAAGTGGAGGAGGACGTCATTCTCGGGATGGATATCATGACTGAGTATAAATTTAGACTGGACCTGGAGAGTGGGATTTTGAGAGTCGGAAACGAGGAAGTAGTGCTGCAGAGGAGGAACGCCTCATCGGTACGGGTGATCGCAGCGGTAGATGTTGTACTACCTGGGCTTAGTGAAGTGATGGTAGAAGGAAAGCCGGATGGTGGAGTTCCTCATGGCTGTGTCGTCATGGTAGGGCCTAGGTTTGCTGACGATGAACCTGAACGTGGAATACTGGTAGCCAGAGCTTTGGTCCGTGCAGGGACGAAAATTCCTGTGCGAGTAATGAACCTTAATGAACGCTCGATAATCGTTCGGAAAGGAACCAGTTTGGGAAGCTGTTCGTCTGTGTCCTCCGTCGTACGCCAAGTACAAACAGCTACTTCCTCATCCGATATATCTTCGGTGTGGCTCGACGGTCTTATCGAGGCAGCGTGTCAAGAGCTTAATCCTGGGCAGAGCCGAGAAGTGAGGGAACTTCTTCGACGTCATAAGGATGCCTTCCAGGACGGGACCAGTAACGGAAGAACGAACGTGGTTCAACATCGCATCGATACGGGTGACTCAAGACCAATTCGCCAGACTCCCAGAAGATTACCACTAGCCAAGCGAGAGGAAGCAGAGCAGATAATAAATGATATGGCTCGCGATGGGGTGATTGAAACTTCAAGCAGCCCATGGGCTTCGCCAGTGGTCCTGGTGAAGAAGAAAGATGGATCTACACGGTTTTGTGTAGACTGCCGTCAACTGAACAATGTGACGAAAAAGGACAGTTACCCACTACCACGCATCGATGACACCCTAGACACCTTGGGTGGGAGCACGATCTTCTCCACGTTGGATCTCAAGAGTGGATACTGGCAGGTAGGATTGGACCCCAGGGACAAGGAGAAGACCGCTTTTACGATTGGTTCTGGGCTTTGGGACTTCACAGTTATGCCATTCGGACTCTGTAATGCCCCTGCGACCTTTGAACGACTGATGGATCGCGTTTTAAAAGGGCTGTCTTGGGAAACATGCTTGGTCTACCTGGATGACATCATCGTTCTGGGAAGAACTTTTGAAGATCACCTGAGAAATCTCGACCAGGTGTTCTTACGTCTTAAGCAAGCCAACCTTAAGCTTAACTCCAAGAAGTGCTTCCTGTTTCGGAAACAAGTTAACTACCTCGGCCATGTTGTTTCCGGAGAGGGAGTCACCGCGGATCCGGAAAAGATTAACACGGTGAAGGAATGGCCAGTACCGAAAGATAAGCAAGAAGTCAGGAGTTACCTCGGACTGTGCACCTATTACCGTCGATTCGTGCCAGGATATGCTAACATTGCTAAGCCTCTGACCAGACTTACCGAGGAAAGTCGGAGTTTTGTGTGGGACGCGACCTGTCAACAAGCCTTCGAACAACTGAAGGAGGTATTGACCAATGCTCCTATCCTGAGTTACCCACAACCGGAAGGACTATTCGTTTTGGACACCGATGCTAGCAATGTGGGAGTAGGTGGCGTGCTTTCCCAACTGCAAGGTAGGCAAGAAAAGGTGATAGCTTACTTCAGCAAGGTTCTTTCTAAACCGGAGAGGAACTACTGCGTAACTAGAAGGGAATTGCTAGCTGTAGTGAAGTCAGTGGAGCATTTCCACAAATATCTCTATGGGAGGAAGTTCCTTCTACGGACTGATCATGCAGCACCTACGTGGCTACTGAGCTTCAAGAACCCGGAGGGACAGGTAGCCAGGTGGATTGAAAGGCTCGAGCAGTACGACTTCGACACTGAACACAGGGCTGGCCTTAAGCACCGAAATGCTGATGCTCTGTCAAGGAGACCATGCGCACAAGACTGCAAGCACTGCAATCGGATTGACGAAAAAGTTGCAGCAGTGAGAAGAAGCACTATGATCGACGACCACTGGAAGGATGAGGAAATCCGTAAGGATCAAGAAAATGACCCGGACTTAAAACACCTACTGCGGTGGAAGACGTCTGAGCAACGACCGACTTGGGAAGAGGTAGCACCCTACACGCGCACTGTGAAAGCCTACTGGGCTCAATGGAATTCCGTGATTTTGGAAAACGGGGTGCTAAAGAGGGTACTGGGGAGAGAGGACGGGGCTCAGGAGAGGCTACAGGGTATTGTTCCACGAAACAGAGTGCCCGAGGTACTACAGTTGCTGCATGATGGAACCTCTGGGGGGCACCTTGGAGTTCGAAAAACCATGGAGAAAGTTCGAGAGCGGTTTTATTGGGCTAATTACTCAGATGACGTACGTGAATGGTGTAGGAAGTGCGTGGTTTGTGCCACTGCGAACGGGCCACAGAAGAAGGGAAGAGCAGCGATGAGACAGTACAACGTTGGTGCCCCGTTTGAACGGATCGCCATCGATGTAGCGGGCCCTTTCCCTACGACTGAGAGTGGGAATAAATACATCTTGGTGGCAATAGATTACTTCAGCAAGTGGGTAGAGGCATATGCGTTGCCCAACCAAGAAGCTGTGGTGGTTGCCGAGACGCTAATAAAGGAGCTGGTGAGCCGATTTGGTGTACCCTTGGAACTGCATTCCGATCAGGGGCGAAATTTCGAGTCGTCGGTGTTCCAGGAGATGTGCCAGATTCTCGGAATCCGGAAAACGAGAACGACTGCCCTGCACCCACAGTCCGATGGAATGGTGGAGCGCATGAACAGGACAGTAGAGAAATACCTGTCAAAAATTGTCTCCGACCACCAGCGGGACTGGGACAAGTTTCTCCACTTGTTTCTACTGGCATATCGCTCTTCTATCCATGAGACCACAGGCCAAACACCAGCTAATGTGCTGTTTGGCCGAGAACTGCGGTTGCCGTGTGACCTGGCGTTCGGTTGCAAACCTGAGGATAATGTCGTTGGGGAGGACTACATCTCCGGCCTTCGTCGAAGGATGGATGACATTCACGACCGCGTTCGCACAAACATTCAGAATGCGAGCGACAGGATGAAGGAGCGATACGACGTAAGAGCCGAATCAGGCGGGTACCAAGCAGGAGATCTAGTCTGGCTTTTCGACCCTAAACGGCGGCGAGGGTTCTCTCCAAAGCTGCAACGCTCCTGGGACGGACCATATGAGGTACTGAAGAGGATTAACGACGTCGTCTACCGTATCAGGAGGAGACCGAATGGCAAACCCCGAGTGGTCCACTTCAATCGGCTGGCATCGTTCCTGGGCGACAACCATGACGAGGAGCACGGGCAACTCGCCCGTATATGTCGAGTCCCGGAGTCGGAACGATCGTTCGAAGAATTCATGTCCCAATGTGGTACTGACCGCAATGTTTGTTATGGCGTCAGTACTGAGATTCGGCAGGATTTATTCCAAACCTCCAGTGAGTATGCCTTGGCTCACTCTGTGGCTAAGGACCTGAGGATGAGCCGAGGAATCGCCCAAGTATTCCGGCGGAAGTATGGTGGGATTGAAGAGCTGCAGCGTCAAGAGCCTCGTGTCGGAAACGTGTTGTATTTACCCAGGAACGAGCGATCGCTATTCTATCTAGTGACGAAAGAACTTTCCCATCAGAAACCGACCTATCGTGCCGTCTGGGATAGTCTACTTGCGATGCGAGAGCTCCTACTGCAGCGGAACATATCCAGATTAGCTGTGCCCAAGTTGGGCTGTGGGCAGGATGGATTGGACTGGAGGATCGTAAGAAGCATGCTAGAAGAAGTCTTTCGGCGCACAGGGATTGAAATTCTGGCATGCTGCTGGTCCCAAAGACGAGGTGTCTGCTCCGGGACGGAACAATCTTAAGGAGGGGACAGTGTGACAGACACGTGTGAGCGCACCTGGTGGCAGACTCGTGCGAGCGCGTGGCGCGCTGGCTGCAATTGTTAGTTGGGCCGGCAAGCTGGCAGTGGATGAATCGAGAAGGCGACGATACGACAAAGAAGAGATTTAGGATTCGGTGGAAAGGCAGTGTTGAGATTTGGAGTGTAGTAGTCTCAGAAAGACTAGAGCTCGACGTTCCCAGTTTAAATATTAATGAACACTACATTAATATTTAGTAGTGTAAGGTTTGCTAAATAAAGAAGTACGGTAGTGTATTTGTATATGCCTGACCGGTTATTTCAAGAACCGTAAACGTAACAATATGAAAGACCCTGTATAGACTAATATTTACATTTCGACATCGTCGAACATAAACTAGCATTATCATACACTTAAGCATTCACTTAATACACGTTGTTATTCATTTAAAGATTGAGATGTTTATCTTTCCCTGAATAAGTCTTTTCAATTTTTTTATTTATTTTTAATGAAGATTTAACAAAAACACATCAGTTTTAATCGCCAAAAACACACGAAACTGTCTGTTATCGCACAAGCAACAGTTTGCGATACTATACTTCCGTGAAAGGTGTATTTTTAGCCTACTTTCGATTCTTGCAAAAAATGAAAGTAGACTTATGAGATCTACACAGGGCCAAAAATTGTGTGTCTGTCTGTGTGTGTGTGTGTGTGTGTGTGTGTGTGTGTGTGTGAGTGTGTGAGTGTGTGTACTCTGAATGTGTGTCCCCCTATCAATTCGAACACGGTGAAACCGAATTGAACGAAATTTGGTACAAAGGTAGCACTAGCAAAGGACACCTCCGTGTCATGTTATATCGCCGCCATCTTGACGGATACGTGATGGCGGCCACCTAAATGTTCAAAGCTGAAATCAAATAACGAATAATCTAATTATCCGATCTCCACCAAATTTTGCAACAACATACCCGTAAGTGGGAAGCATATTTTGACCAAATTACAAGATCATCAGCCCAATAATTTGCGGATAGCCGCCATGTATGTGTGCAAATCGATTCCCCCCATCAATTCAAACACGGTGAGACCGAATTGAACGAAATTTGGTACAAAGGTAGCACTAGCAAAGGACACCTCCGTGTCATGTTTTATATCTCCGCCATCTTGACAAAAACGTAATGGCGGCCACCGAAATGTTAAAAGCTTAAATTAAATTACGACCAACTTAATAATCTGATCTCAACTAAAATTTGTAACAATATACCCCTATGTAGGAGACATATTTTGACCAAACTACAAGATCATCAGCCCAATAGTTTGCAGATGGCGGCCATATATGTGTGCAAATCGATTCCCCCTATCCATTCAAACACGCCGAAACTTAATTGAACGAAATTTGGTACAGAGGTAGCACAAGCAAAGAACACTCCAGTGATATGTTTTATATTGCCGCCATCTTGACGAAAATGTTAAAATCTTGAATAAAATTACGACCAAACTTATCATCTGATCTCTACGAAATGTTTCAACATTTTACCTTCATTTATAAAGAATCTTTTGAGCAAACTACAAGGTCATCAGCTCAATAATTTGCGGATGGCGGACATGTATGTGTGCAAATCGATTCCCACTATCTTTTCAAACACGGTGAAACCGAATTGAACGAAATTTGGTACAGAGGTAGCACAAGCAAAGTGTACCTCAGTGTCTTGTTTTATATTGCCGCCATATTGACGGAAACGTTCAGGTTTTAATCTTCTTATTATATTATACTTTAGTTAGTTATTGTTGTTTTAAGGGGCTTAATAATATACTTTGTGAGCCTCCGTGGCTTGGGCGGCAGCACGCCGGCCTCTCACCGCTGGGTCCATGGTTCAAATCCCGGTAACTCCATGTGAGATTTGTGCTGGACAAAGCGGAGACAGGCAGGTTTTTCTCCGGGTACTCCGGTTTTCCCTGTCCTAAATTTCATTCCAGAAACACTCTCCACTATCATTTCATTTCATCTGTCATTCATTTAAGGACACCACGTACTCTTGCATAATGAAAAAATGGTTTTTTATTTTGGCGCCAAAAAATTCTTCATTCTTTTTTGAATCCAATTAGATATATTGTCATTTAGACTTTCACGGCCCGTGTTATTATTCATAATGTTGAATTTTGGGCTTATGCCGTGTTTTATTATATTGCAATTCGACGCGTTTCGAAAGAAACCATGTCTTTCATCGTCAGGAATAATCTGGAATACGACAATGTTGCTAAGAGAAAGCAACGAAGAACATATAGAAGGTGCCCAAAGATGGACGCCATATTAGCCCCATGTTAGGGACAACGGAAAGCAGCAGTGAATTACTTTCTCAGGGTTCTGATAATAGGTAGCCAGGATTCACTGAGATTGTAGCCGGTGTCGCGGTTGAAATTATCTGGGTGTTTACGTATTTCAACCGCCTCCCTGATGATTCTGGGACGATATTGCTTTATACGGGCAAGAACATCCACCCCTTGGAACATGACATCATGGCCAGGTGTTAAAGCATGATCGGCAACAGCTGATTTATCAGGTTGAATGAGCCTGATACATCTATTATGTTCCTTAATGCGAGTGCATATTGTTCTCGAAGTCTGCCCGATGTAAACCTTGCCACAAGTACAGGGAACTCTGTAGATACCCGGTTGTTGCAATTTAGGCAAACTGTCCTTAGTTGGTCGCAGGAGTTGCCTAATCTTAACAGAAGTTCCAAATACAGTCCGTATGTTGTATCGACGTAGGATTTTAGCA
The DNA here is from genome assembly GCA_946902985.2 of Meconema thalassinum. Lineage (NCBI taxonomy): Eukaryota > Metazoa > Arthropoda > Insecta > Orthoptera > Tettigoniidae > Meconema > Meconema thalassinum. Next base: position 25,329,268 of record OX336400.1, read on the forward strand.
ATACGATCCGTTGTGTTATGTATGTACGGAAGGTAAGCAGTTCCTCTTACATCTCTTTTCTCAACTGACGTCCTATTATTATTTGTTGGTTTCAGAACCGTAGAAATCAAAGCCTTGCTATAACCGTTGCTCTCAAAGGTGGTTCGCAGGGTGTTAATTTCTTCTTGTAAAGAAGACACTTCACAAATCCTCCTAGCCCTGGTAGTTAGAGTTGTAAGGATACCATGTTTCTGGGCAGGGTGATGGTGAGAACTTGCGTGGAGATATCTATTGGTGTGTGTTGGCTTACGAAAAACGCTGTGTCCTAAAGATCCATCCTCTTTCTTGGTGACGAGAACATCTAAAAAAGGTATTTTGCCGTCAGATTCCTTTTCCATGGTGAAACAAATAGAAGGGTGCTGGAGATTAAGGTGATCCAGGAAATGGCTAAGATTTTCCTCACCTTCCGTCCAAACAACGAACGTGTCATCCACATAACGCCACCAGATCTTCGGTTTGAAAGGAGCCGACGACAAAGCTTTCTCTTCAAAGTTCTCCATGAAGAAATTAGCCACAACAGGAGAGAGAGGACTACCCATGGCCACACCATCAGTCTGCTCATAAAAATTCCCATTCCATAGAAAGTAGGAGGAGGTCATGCAGTGATAAAAAAGTCTTGTGATGTCTTCAGGAAAAAGGAAAAGCCGGGCACTTAAAGATCTAAGGGACAATTCTGATATTATCGTTCTCCCCGCTGACAAGGGTAATGCGACAGTGGTATTGGATAAGGTTGATTATGATTCCAAGATCTCGTCTTTGTTATCAGATCCTGTATATAGGATTAATAGTCGTGATCCTACTACTCGCTACTCAAATGTCACCGTCAAATTGATCAAGCAATCATCTATTCCAGCGGATGCAGCGAAGACTCTCCTCCCAGGGGATGCTATTCCTCCGAGACTCTATGGTCTTCCTAAAATACATAAGGACGATGTTCCTCTTAGACCCATTGTTAGTACGATTGGTTCTCCTACATATGCCCTTTCCAAATACTTAGGTAGACTACTTCAGCCGCTTCTGGGTAACACGCCTTCGTACATTAAGGATTCCACACACTTCGTGGAAAAGTTAAAAGCTATAACACTTCAGCCGGGTGATATTCTAGTGAGTCTCGACGTGGTGTCTCTGTTTACGAGAGTACCTATTGATGGTGTTATGTCTCTCATTAATGGCCTTTTTCCTGAAGACATCACAAGACTTTTTTATCACTGCATGACCTCCTCCTACTTTCTATGGAATGGGAATTTTTATGAGCAGACTGATGGTGTGGCCATGGGTAGTCCTCTCTCTCCTGTTGTGGCTAATTTCTTCATGGAGAACTTTGAAGAGAAAGCTTTGTCGTCGGCTCCTTTCAAACCGAAGATCTGGTGGCGTTATGTGGATGACACGTTCGTTGTTTGGACGGAAGGTGAGGAAAATCTTAGCCATTTCCTGGATCACCTTAATCTCCAGCACCCTTCTATTTGTTTCACCATGGAAAAGGAATCTGACGGCAAAATACCTTTTTTAGATGTTCTCGTCACCAAGAAAGAGGATGGATCTTTAGGACACAGCGTTTTTCGTAAGCCAACACACACCAATAGATATCTCCACGCAAGTTCTCACCATCACCCTGCCCAGAAACATGGTATCCTTACAACTCTAACTACCAGGGCTAGGAGGATTTGTGAAGTGTCTTCTTTACAAGAAGAAATTAACACCCTGCGAACCACCTTTGAGAGCAACGGTTATAGCAAGGCTTTGATTTCTACGGTTCTGAAACCAACAAATAATAATAGGACGTCAGTTGAGAAAAGAGATGTAAGAGGAACTGCTTACCTTCCGTACATACATAACACAACGGATCGTATTGCTAAAATCCTACGTCGATACAACATACGGACTGTATTTGGAACTTCTGTTAAGATTAGGCAACTCCTGCGACCAACTAAGGACAGTTTGCCTAAATTGCAACAACCGGGTATCTACAGAGTTCCCTGTACTTGTGGCAAGGTTTACATCGGGCAGACTTCGAGAACAATATGCACTCGCATTAAGGAACATAATAGATGTATCAGGCTCATTCAACCTGATAAATCAGCTGTTGCCGATCATGCTTTAACACCTGGCCATGATGTCATGTTCCAAGGGGTGGATGTTCTTGCCCGTATAAAGCAATATCGTCCCAGAATCATCAGGGAGGCGGTTGAAATACGTAAACACCCAGATAATTTCAACCGCGACACCGGCTACAATCTCAGTGAATCCTGGCTACCTATTATCAGAACCCTGAGAAAGTAATTCACTGCTGCTTTCCGTTGTCCCTAACATGGGGCTAATATGGCGTCCATCTTTGGGCACCTTCTATATGTTCTTCGTTGCTTTCTCTTAGCAACATTGTCGTATTCCAGATTATTCCTGACGATGAAAGACATGGTTTCTTTCGAAACGCGTCGAATTGCAATATAATAAAACACGGCATAAGCCCAAAATTCAACATTATGAACAATTAGATATAGGTTGTTGGGGTTTTGATGTCTACAACTACCTAAAATTCGTTTAAAAAAATTAGCGTCCCATGCTCTGAATAATACACTTTTAACTTTGCCATCTGTTTTCCGTCAATACTCATTTTTCATATTTAGGTACCAATAACCATGAAACCATTTGAGATAGAGGGCTACATTTTTAGCCTACTTTTCTCATTTTGAAAAAATGAGGAAAAAGTAGACTTATGAGATCGTGCAAATGTCTGTCTGTCTGTCTGTCTGTCTGTCTGTCTGGCTGGCTGGCTGGCTGGCTGTCCCCCCCCCCCCCTATCAATTCCTAAACGGCTGCAGCAATCGAAACAAAATTTGGTAGGAGTAAAGTTCTTTACCTGAATATCTCACGGCAATATTTGAAAATGATGTCAGTGCTACCAACTGCTGAAAAATCGCAATTGAAATTTGAGCTCCATGTTGGATATCTTGGAAGGTATGAATGGGAGCTATTTCAAAATTGGCAAACGTATAGACAATAATATTGCAGTTTAATTTCCAGGAGGCCATTCATGGCAGTGTTGCCAAAATGATTATAAGCCAGCTGATAGGTCCAATTTTTAAATGCATATAAATTCTACACTATCAATTGGAATTCAACCAAATTTCGTATGTCCTATGTGAACATAAACAGATATGACTGAGCGTATTCTTAAGAGTCACCAGGGCTGCCAACTGTTAATAAATGCTTTCAATTTTTTAAATCCAAATACCCATATATCAGAAAGTATGCAAGCCGACAGCTTTAAACTGTGCACACGTATAGTACCTGACATTCTATATTAGTTTGGAGTAACTTATATACGTCAGTGCTACCAACATGATTCTAAGCCTGTTGATAGGTCCAATTTTAAAATGCATGTAACTTCTATACTAACTAATGGATTTCATTCAAAATTGACACACCAACAGATCATATTATTTCAGATTATTTCTGACCAATACATGTATGTCATTGTTGCCAACACGATTTTACGCGCGCTGTCTGATCCGATGTTTAACTTCATGTAACGTCCATGCTATCCATTGGACTTCAACCAAATGTTGTATTCTGTACCTTAAGAGATGGAACTAAGAATATATTCAGCCTCCAGGGCTGCCAACTCTAGTTCTCTATTAGGCTACATTATGCCATTTAGCCTATACAGTATATCGAACAAATTAGAAATGTCGATATTACCAATTTAATTTCGACATTAATCTAAATAGATCCATATAGATTAATCATGGGCATGAATCTTAAATTTTAAGAAAAGTAGGCTCTTTAGTTCGTTACGGAACTTCTTGTTTTACATTAACTTGCCTAATGGAGTACTTGAATGTTAACCTATTTTCACTTCCGAAACATAGTAGGCATGGATTGGGAAGATAAAAATTGATACATATTTTTGAATAAATTTAATAAGAAAGAGTTTGGATTTTATTTCTTGCATTCTGTCCCAATAATAATGAAACAAAGTGGTTACTCATCTGCCATGATCCATTCTATTATGTGAACAATATTTGAGAATATTTGATTGAAAAACAACTGAGAAATGTGTACTTGAAGCAACTTATACAACATTCTTTTGAAAATGTATCTGTCCAAATTTGTATTCATTTCACACATCCTCAGAATATACCGCTTCTTATATGTGACAAGAATCTTAGCTGTACCTTTAGCTTAAACCCAGAAAATACTTAGTAAAGTAATGCCACAAAAATAGACTTTTTCATCGTGTAAGAGTACGTGGTGACCTTATTCATTGCCCCAGGCGAGTGCGACAGGTTTTGGCAGCCGGCAACGTTCATATCCTCGCCGCTAGATGGGGGCTTCATTCATTCCATTCCCTGACCCGGTCGGTCGACTGAAAGCAGGCCGTGGATTTTCATTTTCTTTATATTATACTTCGTCAATAAGGGACAGGGCAAGTATGGGCATTTGCACATGAGTCGTCCAGTTGCAAAACACGTTCAGTCCACTTGTGAATAAGGATTATGTCGTAAAATTATATATTTAATTATTTTATTTTACTTTATTTTATTTCTTTTTATTTTGTTTTAAATTGTTTTGTATAATATTTTTGTTGTTTTATTGATGTGTAACATCTTTCCGCTCGGTTGCTGGATAGTTTTGTGGGAGTGATTTTGAAAATTGGGGACAGAAGTGAATTGGGCGGAAGTGGATCGGACGGAAGTAAAGACGCACTGCCAGCTGGATGTACAATTCAAAATGTGTGTATTGGAAACAAGGCAGTGTGTGCTCTGTAGCGCGAGAATGTTATGGCAATACAGAAGGCAGTGCATTTAGCAGGCACTGGTTTGACGAGCACAGTGGCTAATGTTTCACCGACTTTCATTTGTCATTGAGCTTCACGTTCAAGGTTGAATATCACATGGGGTAGGACAAAGACGACAAATGACATTTAAGCAAGCGGCATTATTGTCAAGCTGTGGGTGAGTGGTCAAATATTAAATGCATAACAGAATGTTGTTATATGAGTGGAATAAAAGCTGTATTTTCATCATATGCGAGACTAGGTCATTTCATGATTGTAGGAAGCCATGTTTTGATTGTTTACGACGAACTGTATGAGAGCCTTGAGAATAATGAATGTTATAGTTACTGAGGAATGTGCTCACAGTATTTGAGAGTACTGTCGACGTTGTGTGTCACTTTGTTATTATGAATTATTAATGTAAAAGGAAGGAAGGAAGCTTGTAGTTTTGCGTGTCCGTTAATGTCACGATCATGATCCACGGTACCTCCCTTTTACGTGGAATGCCAACCACAGGACATGGCATTTCAATTCGAAAATCTCACATGTATTGACCGGGAATCAAACCCGGTCTACCTTGGTGAGAGACTAACAGCTTGACCGCTGCGCCACAAATGTGACAGTAGCATATCTCGAATTCAATATATACATTCATCATAGTACCAGTATGAAAATGGAGTGTAAATTAACATTTTAAGAATGTCCAAGCTGTGTAGTATACGAGTAGGATAACATGTCAGATGTTACACATCATATGCGACTACTGTAAGGCTCGTATCTTTTTTTATTTCGTTTTATTTATTTTGTATTATTTTGATTTGTTTATTTTATTTTGATTTTCCAGAAATCAAACACAAAACAAACATCACGAAGCTAAAGCAAACCAAAAAAATAACACAAAGCAAAATGACATTCCGAGATGGGATGAGTATTAAGGATGTCTTTCAATCGGATTGGTTTTACGCCGAACTATATAACAAAGAGACAAACATTCAACAGCGGTTATCATTCTCCTCACCTAGGTTCAATATGAAGTTTCTGCCTCAAATTCATAATATTCATCCAGAAATCTAGCTTTATTCTTATAAATAAGTTTTAGCCCTAAGGTGTTATCTGTGATTAGCGTGGATACGATGGTTATCATGGCTACAAGATGTTGCATGCATACTAGTTCAGTAGAGCCATCTATGAACAGCCTCCTCATTATTGTTGTAAGTTAGTACACATATCGGTGGAGAGAGTGTGCTGGTCTCCAAGTCCCATAAAGCGGCGCTAACTGAAGAGTTGAGCAAAACCGCTCCGTTTCTAAATATGCTGAATCAATATGAGTCAAGTCACAAAACTCGTTTAAAACACTTGGGAATAAGAATCATTTTCATGAGAAACGTTTCTCTGGACTTTGCCTCACGTATCTTTTGTGTTTGTTGTTTTCTACTTTTTGCTTTGTGTTTTTGGTTTTTGGTTTTGTGTTTGCTTTGTGCTTTTGTTTTAGAATTTTACTATTTGCTTTTCTTTCTAGGTTTTGTGTTTTCTTCTTTCGCTTTTGTTTTTGAATTTTGCTTTTTGATTCGTGTTTCTATTTTAGCCTACTTTTCACATTTTGCAAAAATGAGGAAAAAGTAGACTTATGAGATCGGGCAAATGTGTGTCTGTCCTTCTGTCTGTCTGGCTGTGTGCGTGTCCCCCCCCCCCCCTATCAACTCCTAAACGGCTGGAGCAATCGGAACAAAATTTGGTAGGAGTAAAGATCTATACCTGAATATCTCACGGCGATATTTGAAAATGATGTCAGTGCTACCAACTGCTGAAAAATTGCAATTGAAATTTGAGCTCCATGTTGGATATCTCGGAAGGTATGAAGGGAGCTATTTCAAAATTGGCACACGTATAGATAATAATATTGCAGTTTAATTTCCAGGAGGCCATGCATGGCAGTGTTGCCAAAATGATTATAAGCCTGATGATAGGTCCAAATTTTAAATGCATATAACTTCTACACTACCAATTGGAATTCAACCAAATTTCGTATGTGCTATGTGTACATAAACAGATATGACTGAGCATATTCTTAAGTGCCACCAGGGCTGCCAACTGTTAATAAATTCTCTCAATTTTTTAAATCCAAATACCCATATATCAGAAAGTATGCAAGCTGAGAGCTTTAAACTATGCACACGTATATTACCTGACATTCTATATTAATTTGGAGTAACTTATATACGTCAGTGCTACCAACATGATTCTAAGCCTGCTAAGTGGTCCAACTTTAAATACATGTAACTTCTATACTATCATTTGGATTTCAACCAAATTTCGTGTGTGCTATGTGTACCATAACAGATATGACTATGCGTATTCTTAAGAGCAACCAGGGCTGCCAACTGTTAATAAATACTGTCTCTATTTTTGTTACCCTAATATCAATATATCAGAAAGTATGCAAGCCAATAGCTCTAAACTTTGCACACGTATAGTACCTGGCATTCTAGATTAATTTGGAGTACCTAATATACCTCAGTGCTGCCAACATGATCCTAAGCCTGCTGATAGGTCCAATTTTAAAATGCATGTAACTTCTATACTAACTAATGGGTTTCATTCAAAATTGACACAACAATAGATCATATTATTTCAGATTATTTCTGACCAATACATGTGTGTCATTGTTGCCAACATGATTTTACGTGCGCTGTTAGATCCAATGTTTAACAGCATGTAACGTCCATGCTATCCATAGGGCTTCAACCAAATTTTGTATTCTGTACCCTAAGATATGGAACTAAGAATATATTCAGTCACCAGGGCTGCCAACTGTAGTGCTCCATTAGGCTACATTATACCAGGTATACAGTATTTCGAATTAATTAGAAATTTCGATATTACCAACTTAATTTCGTCATTATTCCAGATAGATCCATATAGATTAATCATTGGCATGAATCTTACATTTTAGGAAAAGTAGGCTCTTTAGTTCGTCACGGAACTTCTTGTTTGTTTTGTTTTCTTCTTTCGCTTCGGGTTTTTTGGTTTTTTTTTTGTGTTTTTTTTTCGAAAAAATCAAAATAAAACAAAACAAAATAAAACGAAATGAAACAAAATAAACAAAATAAAACAAAATAAACAAATAAAAAAATAACAAAACAATTTAAAACAAAATAAAACGAAATAAAGTAACACAAAATAATAAAAAATAAACAAAACAAAATAAAATAGAGTAAAATAAAATAATTAAATAAATAATTTTACGGCATAATCCATATTCACAAGTGGACTAAACGCGTTTTGCAACTGGATGACTCATGTGCAAGGTCATGAAAATGCCCCTATTTGCCCTGTCCCTTGTTGACGAAGTAATAATAATAAGCCAATATAATTATGATGTACTTTTCATGTTGTACCGATTTCGGTCACAAGGTCATCTTCCTCATCGCAAATTGTAATAAGAAAGGGTGCAAGAACTTATATTTAACAAATTAATCAGTAAAGAACATATATCCTACTTTCTCCTAAAAGCATGGGTATTGTTATAACCCTTTGTCCTTTTCAAGGAGTATAATTGAATGTTGGTTGTAGTAGCTTGTTGAACTACAACGTGCTATACGAATATTAAACATGGATATGAGGTGCTAGTGCTACCTCTGTAAAAAAATGTAAATTAATTCGATTTCACCGTGTTTGAATTGATATGGGGAGTCGATTTGCAAATATACATGGCCGCTATCTGCAAACTATTGGGCTGATGACTTTGTAGTTCACTCAAAAGATGCTTCCCACAAAAAGATATGTTGTTGCAAAATTTGGTAGAGATCAGATGATTATGTTGGTCGTAATTTGATTTAAGCTTTTAACATTTGGGTGGCCGCCATTCCGTTTCCGTCAAAATGGCGGCAATATAAAACATGACACTGAGGTGCCCTTTGCTAGTGCTGCCTCTGTACCAAATTTAGTTCTAATTGGTTTTGCCGTGTTTGAATTGATAGGGGAATCGATTTGCACACATAAATGGCCACCATATGCAAAGTATTCGACTGATGACCTTGTAGCTTGGTGAAAGATCGCTTCCCACATAAAGGTATGTTGTTTCAAAATTTTGCGAGATCAGATGATTAGGTTGGTCGTAATTTGATTTAAGCTTTTGATATTTGGGTGGCCACCATTACGTTTCCGTCAAGATGGTGGCAATATAAAACATGACACTGAGGTGCACTTAACTTGTGCTACCTCAGTACCAAATTTCGTTCAATTCGGTTTCACCGTGTTTGACAAGATAGGGGGTATCGATTTGCACACATACATGTCCGCCATCCGCACATTATTAAGCTGATGACCTTGTAGTTTGCTCAAAAAATTCATTATACATGAAGGTAAAATGTTGAAACATTTCGTAGAGATCAGATGATAAGGTTGGTCGTAATTTTATTCAAGATTTTAAAATTTGGGTGGCCGCCATTATGTTTTCGTCAAGATGGTGGCGATATAAAACATGACACAGGAGTGTTATTAGCTTGTGCTATCTCTGTACCAAATTTTGTTCAATTCAGTTTCGCCGTGTTTGAATGGATAGGGGGAATCCATTTGCACACATATATGGCCGCCATCTGCAAGCTATTGGGCTGATGACTTTGTAGTTCACTCAAAAGATGCTTCCCATAAAAATGTATGCTGTTGAAAAACATGACACTGGAGTGCCCTGTGCTAGTGCTACCTCTGTACCAAATTTCGTTCAATTCGGTTTCACCGTGTTTGAAGTGATAGGGGGAATCGGATATAAATTATGACACTGAGGTGCTCTTTGCTATGGATACCTCTGTACCAAAATTTCGTTCAATTCGGTTTCACCGTGTTTGAATTGATATGGGGAATCGATTTGCACACATACATGGCCGCCATCTGCAAACTATTTGGTCAAAAGACTTTTTCATACATAAAGGTATAATGTTGCAAAATTTGGTAGTGATCGGATGATTAGGTTAGTCGCAATTTGATATAAGCTTTGAACGTTTGGGTGGCCGCCATTACGTTTACGTCATGATGGCGGCAATATAAACATGACACTGAGGTGTCCTTTGCTAGTTCTACCTCCGTACCAAATGTCGTTCAATTCGGTTTCACCGTGTTCGAATTGATAGAGGGGACAGACATTCAGAGTACACACCACATACAGAAACACCCACACACACACAGACAGACACAATATTTCTGACCTTGTGTAGATCTCATAAGTCTACTTTCATTTTTTGCAAAAATCGAAAGTAGGCTAATAATTCTTAAACAAGTAATTCCGTGACGAACTAGAGAGCCTACTTTTCTTTAAATTATAGAGACCATAGCAACAGTTGGCAGACTTGGCGACTCTAAATATATTCTAAGGTCCAATATCATAAGGTATGCAATGTGCATGCCAAATTTGGTTGAGGTCCAACAGATAGTATGCATATTACTTGTATTTAAAGATTGCCTTCCTTCGGAGGGGAAGTAAAGCCGGCGGTCCCATGTCATAGATTTATGGCTTGATAAAGAACCTTCCACAGACTAAACTTGTGCGAAAGTAAATTCCTAGGTTAAATTTCGTTGTAACGCTCTATCAAAGTTCCAACGTTCACCACTAGGTATAAGTGACATCTGGTACCGAAATTTGGAATTACTTGAAATTGAACGGTACTTGTAGCTCACCCCATGGGTGTCCGCTTGAAGCAGGTACAGCCTCTGGTGACTCGAACATGTCCTCGGACACTCCCGGTACCAGAAGGCATACGATAAATAAATGCATTCGTTATGGTTTCCATATCATAGTCATTTTCACTATCACCCAGACCATTAGGGGCCGATAACCTAGATGTTAGGCCCCTTAAAACAACAATTATCATCATCATCATCATCATAACACGATAGGATTACATTATACTAAATACTTGGTTCAAGAATTTCCGTGAGAGTCTCACTATTCGCGTGAACGTGTTTCCTTTTATATTCCTCTGAACATTTATTTAGAATGCTGTTTTCCAAAACATTGTACAGGAAGCTTTAAGGTGATCCTGCATGAAAATAACATATCTGATACTCAAGGATGTTACAGGTAACAATTAGTTCCTTGAAGAACTAATTAGTCTATTTTCGTATATCCTACTTATGTTAATTGCCTCTAACAACATACATTGCTGTAATACATTCGTAGATATTGAGAAACACCTGAATATTTCGGATGGTCGCCATGTTGGATTTGTATATATGTAGGTCATAGAGTTATGTACTATTACATGAAGATTATTGTGTAGGTGTATTATTCAAACTTCAATCACATGATTAGGACACAAGAAATATAAACAAGATTTTAAAATTTCGCTCAACCGCCATCTTGTGGTTATGAAAACAATTAAAATAAATTATATGTCAGTGGATTAACACTTGTATAAGCATTTACCGTACCAAGTTTCGCTGCGATCGGATGGTTAAATCGCGAGAAACCTCTATTTAAATGTTTCAATTTTGCTTGGTCGCCATTCTCGTTTTATAGTTAACAGGTTTTTGAAAGTTACATAGTTGAACTTCTAGTGTTGCCCTTTATCACTGTACAAAGTTTCAGGTTGATATCAGTAATAGTTTCGGAGATATGCAATGTTGGTGAATTATTTTGCACTTCCACCATGTTGGATTGGTGAGACATAATAAAATTTGAAAGGCACGGTGGGGGTTAGAATAAATATTCCTTTCACCTTACCAAGTTTCATTGAAATCGCTGCAGCCGATTGGAATTTTAGGGGGGGGGGGGACATATACACACCCTCACACACAGAGACACGGACAAAAGGTGATCTCATAAGCCTCTTTTTAGCCCACTTGAGATTTTTGCAAAAAATGAAAGTAAACTTATGTGTCTGTGAGTGTGTGTACTTTGAATGTCGTTCCCCCCCCCCCCCTTATCAATTCGAACACGGTGAAACCGAATTGAATGATATTAGGTACAGAGGTTGCACTAGCAAAGGACACCTCAGTGTCATGTTTTATATCGCCGCCATCTTTACGGAAACGTAATGGCGGCCACCCAAATTTTCAGAGCTTATCAAATTACGACTGAACTAATCATCCGATCTCTACCAAAATTTGGCAACATTATACCTTTATGTGGTAAGAATCTTTTGACCTGACTACAAGGTCATCGGCCCAATACTTTGCGGATGGCGGCCATGTATGTGTGCAAATTGATTCCCCCTATCAAGTCAAACACGGTGAAACCGAATTGAACGAAATTTGGTACAGAGGTAGCATTAGCAAAGGACACCTCAGTTACATGATTTATATCACCGCCATCTTGACGAAAACTTAATGGCGGACAACCAAACCGTAATCTATGAAGAATCGTTTGGCCAAACTACAAGGTCATCATCCCCATACTTTTCGGATGTCGGCCATGTATGTGTTCAAATCGATTCCCCTATCTATTCGAACACGGTGAAACCGAATTGAACGAAATTTGGTACATAGGTAGCACTAGCAAAGAACACCTCAGTGTCGTGTTTTATATCGCCGCCATCTTGACGGAAACGTAATGGCGGCCACCATAATGTGCAAAGCTTAAATCAAATTAGGACTAACCTAATTATCCGATCTCTACCAAATTTTGCAACAACATATATTTATATGGCGAGCGTCTTTTGACTAAACTACAAGGTCGTCAGCCCAATAGTTTGCATATGGCGGCCATGTATGTGTGCAAATCGATTCCCCATATCTATTCAAACACGGTGAACCCGAATTGAAGGAAATTTGGTACAGAGGTAGCACTAGCAAAGGGCACCTCGTATTCATGTTTAATATCCGTATAGCACGTTGTATTTCAACAAGCTACTAGAAACAACATTCAATTATTCTCCTTGAAAAGGACAAAGAGTTATAACAATACCCATGCATTTAGAAGAAAGTAGGCTATAAGTTCTTTACTGAACATCTTGTTTCTGAATTAGTTTACTGATTGTAATTCTGTAATCACATTGTTTTACTCGCTTCGGTTTATTGAAAGAAAAAAGCAACAAACATGATTAAATCACTGTCAATAATATAAATGCAGATTTCTCTCTTTAAATAACATAAACGCAACACAATGTAGCTGACAATATTATTATTAGCCTATTTTCATTTACGAAAAATTGGCTTATGTGATCACCTTTTGTCATTGTGTTGTGTGCCCCCCTAATAACTTCTAAACGTCTGGAGTGATTTCAATAAATCTCAGTAAGTTCATAGTACTATTTTGGCCGACCCCGGCCGTGCCTTTCAAATTTTATTACGTCTCACTAATCCAAAATGGCGGCTGTGCGAAATATTTCACCGTCATTCTCTATCTCCGAAACTATTACTGACATCACCATGAATTTTTTACGGTGATACAGGGCACTACTAGAAGTTCACCAATGGTGACTTTGAAACCCCTGTTTTCTACAAAACAAGCATGGCGGCCAAGCGAATTCGCAACGTTTAAATAGAATTTTCTCAAACGGCAATGAAACTTGGTACAGCAAATGTTAATACACATTTTAATGCACTGGCATCAAATTTAGTTCAATTGTTTACATAACCTCAAGATGGCGGCTGTGCGAATTATTTCACCAGCATTCTACAGTATATCTCCGAAACAATTATTGATATCACCCTGACATTTTGTAGGGTGGTTAAGGGTGCTACTAGAAGTTCAGCTATGAGACTTCCAAAATCTTTTAAAATAAATATGAACATGGCGGCCAAGCAAAGGTGAAACATTTTAATAGTACGTATTTGTTCACGATTTAACCATTTGAGCGCAGTAAAATATGGTACAGCAAATGTTTATACACATTGTAATATACAGGCATCTAATTTAGTTCAATTTTACACATGACCTAAGATGGCGGCTGTGCGCAATTTGAAAATTAAGGTTTCTATTTCTTGTGTATTAATCATGCGATCGAATTGAACCTTTGAATAATGAACGTACGAAAAAATCGATGGCTTACATATATCAAAATCCAACATGGCGACCTTCTGAAATATTTAGACGATTCTTAATATCTACGAATCTATTACAGATTACCACGGGGGGTGAGTGGTTAACGTGTCGGACTACCACCTCGAGCTTGCAGGTTCGCTCCTGGCCGTGGTAAGTGATTGTTTTAAAGGCGGCAAAAATTACGACACCATGTCATACGATGCTGGCATGTAAAGGAACCCATTTGAATTCAGTAGGTCGTGTTCATAATGGCAAAATTAATCTCGGGAGTTTCCGCCAACACAAAGTTCCTCATTTCTCTACTAGAAAGCGCTATAGTGTTCAAGGAGGTTAGATATCTAAATCGATTATTTCAGAAACCAGTCAAGCGCCAAGTCTGTCAATGGTGGGAAAATGAAAAAAACTGTCCAGCATCAGACTAAATGTTTTGGTAGTGGTTTTAATATTTTAGCTTGAAAGTATTATATCTTTAAATACTTTTATCTAATGAAAAATATTTTGTGCTTATTACCTTTGCTGAAAAATAACGAAAATTTTTCCACTTAACTGATTTCGGCAATAAACGAGTATTGCAAACATATTTTATGGAATAATTCTCGAAGTTTGAAAGGATTCCGTCATAAAACATATATTTGTGGAAAAAGAAAATATTTAAACTAGGTTTAGACTATATTGCTGATACAAATATAATTATTAAAATATGAAATCAGCAATGCCTGCTCATCAAGACAGGAGGTAATCAATCCTGATAAACAAAGTCCGCAGCACATTCTGTCTCTGTAGTAGGCCATTGTAAAATGCTGTCATAAAAGTGTTAATATCCGATCAGGTAAGGTTTTAGGGCATTTAGGTCTCGTATCTTCTTGATATTGTTGGGCACTTTTAACAATCAATAACAAAGAATAACGTAGGGCTTAGACTAACATTGTAGGCTACAGAAATATTCAGGCTACAATATAATATTTTAGATAATTTAGTACAAGTTTTTCGGGCTTGTAGGCCGTGGTCCAGACAGGATATCTCCCGACGTTTCACTGGAAACTGCTCCGCGGAACCCTTGAAAATGCCGGACGCATCAGACAATGGCGATGAAATCACTCCAGCCGTTTAGAAGTTATTAGGGGGGCACCCAACACAATGACAAAAGGTGATCTCATAAGCCAATATTTCGTAAATGAAAATAGGCTAATAATGATATTGTCAGCTACATTGTGTTGCGTTTATGTTATTTAAAGAGAGAAATCTGCATTTATATCATGCTGGACCACGGCCTACACTTACTTCACTTAATTCCTGCCGCTCCTTCCGGAAATTTCTGCACGAAGTACGGTTCCTGGCCATTCCCTTCACTTGACTCCAGTTCTTGTCCACCTCTGCAATTTCATTTTCGATCGTCCTCTTCCAGGTCTTCTTAGGTCGACCTCGCTTTCTGGGGCCTCTCAACAGCTCCGTCCGGCTTCCTTAGTGTGTGACCAATCCAGCGCCATTTCCTCTCCTTGATCTGGATGCTAATCGGTTGTTGATTGGTGATGGTCCAAAGATCTTCATTTGAGATTATGTCCGGTCACCTCACATTCACGATGCGACGCAGACATCTGTTAATGAACACCTGTAGCTGGTTGTTAATCGGTTTTGTGACTTTCCATGTTTCACAGTCATAGAGAAGAATCGACTTCAATTTGCTATTGAAAAGGCGGAGCTTGGTCTTCCTGGAAATGTTTCTATTTCTCCAGATGAGGTAGAGCTGGACAAAGGCACCATTTGCCTTCCTGATACGGCTTCAAACATCATCCTCTGCTCCCCCATCATTTGTGACTATACTTCCAAGGTAGAGGAAGAACTCAACTCGCTCAATTTCCTGGACCACGGCCTACAAACCCGAAAAAAATGTACTTAATTATGAACGCCGGCCGTGAAAGCCTAAGCTGTAATATTTTAGAATTGTAAACGCTTTTGAATCAAAGAATATTGGTACATGTAACTCTAACTAATAATTTAGTAAGTATGCCTAATAAATCATATTTATAAACTTACTTTTCCTGAAGGGCAGGCCATCTGGGAGGGTAAGTCAGAAGTAAGATCTCTTTTCAGTAGAGATTCTGGATTCAGAGCACCGACAAGTTGCGGCGCATCACAAAATGTACCAGCCAAGCGGTGTCATGTAACTGGTTTCTGAACTTCCTTCTTCTTCCTCCTTCGGCTTTTCCCAATTAATTGGGGTCGCCGGAGCCAACCAGGCTCATTTTGGTTTTGGCCGGGGATTTAAGGCCGGATGCCCTTCCTGACGCCACGTGATTTTTCAGGTGAAAATTCCACCCCGCTGACACCGGGATTCGAACCCCGGCCGTCCGGGTGAAAGACGAGCAGCTAAGCCACTGCGCCATCACGCTCTCCTAACTGGTTTCTGAACTAAATACGAAATTCAACGTAATGCCTGACCTTTATAGCAGGACGTTTCTTGCCTGGTTTCAGCACTAATATGTGCGTATACACTCCGAGCAACATATTCTGCCATTAACTCAATTTTTCATTTTTTGGCTCTGCTTTTTGAAATAATCGATTCATCTAACCTCCTTGACGTTCATAGTGCTTCAAGGAACAACGAAATTCGACATGCAAGCTACCCTTTGGGTGTCAAATAACAAAGCTTGCACCCGGCACCGAGGCCATACGATATTATTATTATTATTATTACAGCAATCAAACTGAAAATTTGTATGTTGCAATTAACATAAGTAGGATGCATGAAAATAGGCTTTAGTTATTCTCATTGTTTCTATATATTACTGTTGTTGCTAATATCAGGATAGCTCTACAGGTATTCTTGACAGCGCAGAGGTCTGATGTATTCACCTGCCATGTACAACAGATATTTCATGTGTCTCTACAGTTGAAACATTGGCAGCCCTGTGACAGTTGTCAGGATGTTTGTCAAACTAGCGTAGCGACACTGACTTCTAATCAATGAGGGACTGCTTCTGACATTCTCCATTCTCTCTCACACATTCCGTCCATCATCCATTTGTAGCGAGATCCGTGTGAGGCCAGGATTAATGAAAACGATTTCAAATATTTATCTCAAACAAACTGTAATAGACAGAAGCACATCACTAGATAGAGGAAGATTTTAACCCGAGAATGGTCGCCCGATGTATTGTATTTTTGTCCTGAATTCCTGCGTAAATTAAAGATCTGAGTGCCCTTTCCCGCCAGTACAGTGTTACTGGGGTTCAATTGGCTCCGTGCGACTAGATACGTAACCTAAAAATTTCTGACGTCTTTGTTGACTACCGTTCTTATTTGCTCTAACGCTGGTAAGTTTAGTTTAATTTACTATTGCTTCTGTTAAAACTTCATGCTTGAGAAGTGATTTCATTGTTTTCTAGTACTAACATTGGACGACACTGAAGACAAGGTCAGCGTGCTCCCCATGCTTGTGGTGAACTTGGAAAATTCGCTTGTGATCATTGTTTTTCGGAGTAAACATTGCATAAAATCATTCTAAAAATGTATTGCATTAATGTTGACAATCTTTTGCTGCATTATGCATGAAAACCTGTCTCCCTTCTATCAGTTACCACAACGTAGCTTGCCACGGTGGGTGAGTGGATTGCGTATCGGTCTACTAACCTCAAGATTGCAGGTTCGCTCCTGGCCGTGGTAAGTGATTTTTGAAAGGCGGCAAAAATACGACACGCATGTCATACGATGTTGGCATGTTAAAGAACCCATTTGAATTCAGTTGGCCGTGTTCATAATGGCAAAATTAATCTCGGGAGTTAACGCCAGCACAAAGTTCCTCATTTCTCTACTAGAAAGCGACATAGTGTACAAGGAGCTTAGATAATAATAATAATGTTATTGGTTTTACGTCCCTTTTAACTACACTGGCTTTTAGAGACGCCGGGGTGCCAGAATTTTGCCCCGAAGGGGATCTTTAACATGCCAGTAAATCTACGGACACGGCTCCCTCGCATTTGCGCACCCTCAAATGCCAGCTGACTGCGCCAGGATACGAACCTGCAACCTCGGGCCAAGCAAGCGAGAACGTTACCCCTGAGCCACACAGCCAGCCAAAGGAGCTTAGATATCTAACCTCCTCGACTTTCATAGTGATTCAAGGAACAACGAAATCCGACATGCAAGCTGCACTCTGGATGTCAAATTACAAAGCATGCACCCGGCCACCAAGGCCATACGATATTATTATTATTATTATTATTATTACCACCACAACGTAAAATTGTTTTTCAAGTTTGCGTATTACACTTGAACATTGCCATTATTAACGTAGGCTATAAGAGTGAGTGATTACTAGTTTCTAAATAAAGTTTGAACATGTAGGCCTACTTCTATGCTCATAGTAATAAGAATTAATGCAAGCGACATAGGTTTGCGAATTTTTAATATTCACACATGGGATCCAATGGGCCCCCTGCGACTATTGACGTTGATCAGTTGTGTGCGACTAATCCCGGGTTAAACGTATCTTAATAATTTTACCACATTTTGAAAAGCTCTTTAAATTATGGTGTTTGAAGTCCCTCTTCACTCTACTAGAAAACACACCCCGTCGGACACAACATAACGATGTAGCCAAGCTAGATAAGGGATTCATAAGGGAAACATGTCATTGGATCAGGATGAACGATGCATCGTTTTCTTCAATAAACCGAGGCCGGTATTAACGGCAGTATTAAAGGTGACTGGACATTCTCATTAGTCCGTTTGCGCATAAAGAGGGCTTTTTAGCTTATGCGTGGCAAAATTTTAAAACAGTCTTTGATAGTTGAAGATTATCCTGAATACAGTAACATGCACTACTTTAAGGAGACGAGACTTGGACAAAAACGATATCTGTTGACATCGAATATAAATTTAGGTATTAGGAAGTCATTTTTGAAAGCCTTTGTCTGGAGCGTTGTGCTCTATGGATGTGGAACTTGGACTATTGGCGCTGCTGAAAAGAGGAGAATTGAAGCGTTTGAAATGTGGTGTTACAGGTGAATGATGAAGATCAGATGGGTAGATAGGGTTACAAACGAAGAGGTATTAAGACGAGTGGGAGAGGAGAGATGTTTCTGTCGACTGCTAATGAAAAGAAGAGATCGGTTGGTAGGACACATACTAAGACACCGAAGAATAGCAAGCTTAGTTATGGAAGGAAGGGTCGAGGACAAGAACTGTAGAGGAAGACCAAGGTTAGAATATGTTAAACAGATTGCCTCGGATGTAGGGTGTGGTAGCTATGTAGAGATGAAACGATTAGCTCAGGACAGGGGGAATGGAAAGCTGCATCAAACCAGTCAGAAGACCGAAGACTCAAACAACAACAGACTTGGCCACAATTGTACGACGAACACAGGAACTTAGGTAGGCTATGCGAGAGGGGAAATAACCAGGTATATAAGCGACCATGTCCTCCAGTTGATTGTAGATAGTGACGAAGGCAACTGCTCTCACCAGGCAAGACTCAATCAGATAAGTAGCCAGTACAACAGAACCTGAATGGTCAATTTAACTACAATCACATATTCACTCTAAACAGGGGCAGATGACCTCGTAGTTCCACCCCTTAAAACAACAATAACTAACTAACTGACCCTAAGCAAGCAAGTTCGGAGGTCAATCCCCACTTCCAATATTTTAACATAACATCACATAAACTATAATTAACCAATATTGACGAGTTGAACAAGCTCAACTAACACCGCAAGTAAAGAAGTGCACATATTGTAAATATTGTTAAAACAAATGTAGATGTAAGCTGTGCCTGTGGAGCATGAAATATGTATGTGGGGCTTGCCCTTTTCGACTAGGCCTTCCATAATCCGTGTACGATTTATGGTAAATAAATAATAATAATAATAATAACTCAACTAACACCGCAACTAAGGAAGTGTAAATATTGTAAATATTTTATCATTTTAAATGATTTAGTGGACTTTGTCGTTACGATACGGCAACGTCACGAAATGTACCGAGAATGCACTGAGGTGTGTGACGTCATAGTACCGCTTGGTGCATGTGTACTGAGATCACTGGTGAGCTTTGGCGTGACGAGGCGGGGCAACGACACAGCGTGACATCATCCAGCCAGCTCCCTCCTTTCACCGCGATGACTTGTAACCGCGGACAGCAGTGGCTACGCTCGCTAAAGTGCAGCGTTAGGTCATGGGACCAAGCTCTCTGCTGACTCGGTAGACACGTGGGTTCGAGCCCCACCGTCGGCCGTCCTTGAAATGGTTTTCCGTGGTTTCCAATTTGCAACACCAGGCAAATGCTGGGACGGTACCTTCTGAAAGGCCACGGCCGCTTCCTTCCACGTCCTTGCCCAGTTTCATTCATCTTCTTCATCCATTCCCTTTCTCATCCCGATGCGCGGGTCGCCAAAGGGCGTCGACTAGAAAGACCTGCATTCAGTCTCTCAGGAGGCCACACGACAACTAACATGTCAAGAGTCTTTGACTTCGAGCGAAGCGAGAAGCCTCCAGCCTTTCTAGCATTTTTCAGCATTTCTAGCATTTAAAATGATACAAAGTCTAGTCTTTCAGACATAAAACATTTTGAGGTGGCTTCGGTGGCGTAGTTGGTAGCATGCTGAGCTTCTATGCCCAAGATCGTGGGTTCAAGCCCGGCCGAAGTCGTCGGATTTTTAAGAGCGTTAAAATCCCTCAGTATGCCTTCCTTCGGAGGGGAAATAAAGCTGGCGGGTCCATGTCATATATTTATGGCATGTAAAAGAACCTTCCACAAACTAAACTTGTGAGAAGCAAAACTTTTAGGTTAGGTTTGATTAATCCTCTTAAGTTCCAACGTTCGTCACCTGGCGCTGGTTGCGATGGCACCTAGTATTAACCAAATTCACATCAAGGTGCCGTTGACGGTAGCATTTGCTAGTAAAAGTAGGAACTATTTGAAACTGATCGTCTGCAGTTCTTACCTGAATTACAGATAACACACACTAATACAGTCATCACAACCGGTTATCAGACAGATTCTACACACACCCAAAGTACACGTGGCTACATGACCGCGTTGTCGCAACCCCTAAACTGAGGAACCAACCAAAATTTCACATTTTCTAGTTCTAAATCAACAAAAAAAAGGCAACCCCTGGTACTATACAGCCCATGAAGGGCCTAGACCGATCAAGAGACCGCTGCCCAGCCATTAGGACTGCAGATATTGGGATGACGCGTGATCAGCGCATCGGGTCACCTCAGCCGTTAATCTTGGTTTTCGTGATCGCGGCGCTGCCTCACTGTCAGACAGCTACTCAATTGTCCTCACGAGGCTGAGTGCACCCCGTTCCAACCCTCACGTCAGTTTTAAAATCCCTGACGGAGCCGGGAATCAAACTCGGGGCCTCCGGATGAGAGGCAGGCGCGCTCGCCCAACACTACGAGGCTGGCTAAATCACCAGCTGATGACATATTTTATTACCCTCTCAGTAATGCTTTGTTCCCCTAGGACTTACAACTTCTCCCATAAGGAATTGCTTCCAAGGTTTTCGGAATTGGATATTCCGAGGGACACCAGAGCTGAGTCCGGTTTCTCTTTTTTCAATTACCTTGGAATATACCCTCTAAATCAGGTGATTTCAATCCAAGGTGGCGAACTTTTCAATAATTCAAGAGCGGGCCATCAGGAAAAAAATACTTCAAGTTCCTGTGCCCTAAATTCACGCGGAAAGTGGAATAAGGCATCAAAACAAAACGTGTGGCATTTTGAATTAGCAAGCCTCCTATTTTAGTGGAAATCATTTTACTGTGAGTTTGTTAAGGGAAATTGTCATTAAGACTATGAAAAACCACAGCCTGCTTCCAGTCTCCGACTGGGTCAGGTAATGGAATGAAAGAAGCCCCCATCTAGCGGCGAGGATATGAACTGTGCCGGCTGCCGAAGCCTGTCGCATTCCCCTGGGGCAATGAGTAAATGAATGACAGATGAAATAAAATGATAGTTGAGAGTGTTGCTGGAATGGAATTGTGACCGCGAAAACCGTAGTACCCGGAGAAAAACCTGTCTGCCTCGGCTTTGTCCAGCACAAATGTCACATGGAGTGACCGGGATTTGAACCACGGACCCAGCGGGGAGAGGCCGGCGCGCTGCCGCCTAAACGACGGAGGTTCACTATTGGTTAAACATTTGAAATAATTTCAGCGCTTTGCAAACATATTTATTGCATTAAGTCTTGAAAAGCAAAAAATGAATTATTGGAAAACTGGATTCTAGTCTAATAATTTTCACACCTCGGTAAATGCTCCGATTAACTTGGGCTCGGAGAGTTACGACCGAAAAGTAGCCCGAATATAAAAGCAAATATACTAAAAAATGACGTATTTAAATAAGGCCGTTTTTTTATTATAAATCCAAGAAACAATCCCTTCGAGATTCAAGTGTTAACTAAATTATTCCAGTTTTCAGAATTAATTTTTTGATGATGATGATGCTGATAATTGGCGTTTTAAGGGTCCTAACATCTAGGTTATCGGCCCCTAATGGTTTGGGTGAAGATGATAATGAAATGTAAACTTTAACTAAAACTAACTAGCCTACTAACTTATATACTAGAAGAAGAAATCGAGACCAAAAGGAGAATAGGCCAAATAAAGGACAGGAGGAAAATAAATGCCCTCCAACTTGGATGAATGCGGATTGAGAGTCTTGGACGGAAGGAGAGCCATGAAAGGCAGATAGGAAAGGGTTCATCCCAGAGGTAAGGGATAAAAGGGGGAAAACCGGACCCAGCTCAAGAATCGCTCGGGGTGGCCAACTCCCGAACTCACCAGCCGTGAGCGTGTAGCAATATCCAGGGTGCACCAGAAGTGGAGGGGCTACATACACCCTGCCTCCTTGAGCAGAAGGCAGGAGATAACATGAAAAGAAAATGAAGGCTGACCCCTCGCAGAAGGAGGGAATCAGAAAAGATGAGACAAGGGCCAATTAAGGCGGGAAGAGACTCCCTAGGCCTCGGATACCCTAATACCGTCGGGGTCGGAAAAGAAGAGAAGTTGACCAAGTGAGGTCGACAGGGAAGAAGACGGAGAGCAGCCCGACACAATTAAGTGGAAGCAATGCTGGATTCAGGCTGGGCCCCCTGGTCGCCAACCCACGTCACACTAGATGTGAGCCCCTGAGGGGTAATTTTCTGATTATATATGTTTAAGTGGTTATTTCCAATCTATTTCTGTAATTACTAGTTCCTGTTCGGTAAGCTGAGGATGATTGCACTCCTACAGCTGCCGCCGTCAAAGTACCGAAAGATGACTTCTTTACAAACAATTCTCAAAATATGTCCTAATGGTAAAAAAAATGTTCGAAATATGGATTTATATGACAAATGAGGGTAAATAATAAGAAATCCAAAGTACTGGCATGCACTAGGGATGGCGACCAAATAGTCAATGTGTCAATGGATGGTGAAAACATAGCCCAAGTAAAGGATTTCAAATGTCTGGGGAGCTTGATCACATCAAATTGAAAGTGTACGAGAAAAGTAAATGCTCGAATTGCACAGGCAAAAGAAGCCTTCTCAAAAAAGAAGTATTTCCTAACATCAAAGACTGTTCACTTAGACGTGCGAAAACACTTCGCGAAAAGTTTTGTAAAGAGTATTGCAAGAGTATTGCTCGGAAACATGGACTCGACGACAAGCAAATATATCAAAACTAAGGGTATTCGAGAAGTGGTGCTGGCGACAACTACCAAAGGTATCTTGGCCTGATAATGTCACGAATGAGAATGTTCTCAAAAGAGCAAATCCTCAAACAGAAAAAGGAAAAGTTTTGTTGGCCATTGGATTCGTCATTCTGACTGGTGCACCACACTCTTCGAAGGGAAGCTAGAAGGAAAGAGGAGTCGAGGAAGACCAAGTACTCAATTTATAGACAGCATTAAAGGGAAGCATACTTATTGCCATTTAAAACTACAGGCCAGAGAAAGAAGACGTTTTGGAATACATGCATGTTACCCACCAACCTAGCGGTTGTTGATGATGATGATGATGATAATTGTTGTTTTAAGGGGCCTAACATCTAGGTTATCGGCCCTTAATGGTTTGGGTGATAGTGAAAATGAAAGATGGTCAAATGAAACCTACAACTAAAACTAACAACTCTCTTACAAACTAGAAGAGTAAATGGGAAACAAAGGGGAGAAAAATGTAAATAAAAAGCCAGGAGGAAAGGAAATGCCCTCAACCCTCAAAGAATGAGATTTGAGGGACATGGAAGGAAGGAGAGCCAAGAAAGGCAGAAAGGAAAGGGAGAGATGAGACGGACCACCCCAAAAAGCAATGGACAAAGGGGGAAACGGACCCAGCTCAGGAATGCCTCGGGGTCGCCAACTGCCGAACTCACCAGACGTGAGCCCTTGAGGGTGAAGCACTACCCAGGGTGCACTAGAAGTGGTGGGGCTACATACACCCTGCCTCATAGAGGGCCTTGAGAAAAAGAAGGCTGACACCTTGAAGAATGAGGGTATCAGGAAAGATGAGACAGGGCCAATTAAGGCAAGAAAGTGAAAGACTTCCTAGGCCTCGGATATTCTACTATCGTCGGGTCGGAAGAGAACAAGAGTTGACCAAGAGAGGTCGACGGGAAAGAAGACGGAGAGTAGTCGGGCACAAGTAAGTGGAAGCAATGCCGAACTCAGCTGGGGTCCCGTGGTCGCCAACCCACGTCCCACTAGAAGTGAGCTCCTGGGGAAGTCCTAGCGGCTGAGGAGAAGTAGAAGATGACAAATAAAAACAGTGTACTGTATTGTGACGATAATCAGAAACCAAACGGCCATGAAAATAGAGCCAAACATCCGAGTCCTAGTGATTACTGTAGTTCGCTAATCGCGCGCGACTTGTGTACTTTAATTGAATCGGCCGGAGTTGAAAAGCATTAAGGCAGTTTTCATTACTTTTAAGGTGACAAATAAAACGTCATTGACAGCACAGGACTTAACACACACTATATCAGCCATCAGCCATCCATATTGTGAAGCAACAAAATGTCAACCCCTGGCACTATAGAGCCCATCAAGGGCCTGGGCCGACCAAGCGACCGCTGCCCAGCCATTTAGCCTGCAGATATTGGGGTGACGCGTGATCAGCGCATCGGGTCCCCTCGGCCGTTAATCTTGGTTTTCGTGATCGGAGCGCTGCCTCACTGTCAGGCAGCTACTCAATTGACCTCACGAGGCTGAGTGCACCCCGTTCCAGCCCTCACGTCAGTTCTTAAAATCCCTGACGGAGCCTCGAATCGAACCTGGGACATCCGGATGGGAGCCGGGGCCGGCTTATGAAGCAACTATTCAGGTTATATTTGTGTTAGCGGAATATCAATTTTAATTTAATAAACATATTTTTCTATTAGCCTACTTTCGATTTTTGCAAAAAATGAGAGTAGAATTATGAGATCTACACAGGGCCAAACATTGTGTGTCTGTATGTGTGTGTGTGCGAGTGTGTGTGTGTGTGTGTGTGTGTGTGTGTGTGTGTGTGTGTGTGTGTGTGTGTGGGAGTGTGTGTGTGTGTGTACTCTGAATGTCTGTCTCCCTCCCCCCCCCCCTATCAATTCGAACACGGTGAAACCGAATTGAACGAAATTTGGTACAGTGGTAGAACTAACAAAGGGCACCGCTGTGTCATGTATTATATCGCCGCCATCTTTACCAAAACTGAATGGCGGCCACTCAAATGTTTACAACGTAAAATCAAATAACTTCTAAACTAATCATCCTATCTCGACCAACTTTGGTAACAACATACCTTCATATGGGGCGCGTCTTATAACCAAACTGCAAGGTCATCCGCCGTACCATTTCAGGATGGCGGCCGTATGAATTATGCAAACCTTATAATCCATAACATGGGACCCACCAATTCCGATTAGCGAGCCAAGAGTGTTTTAAGCTATCCTAAAAGACGCAATCCGTTATTTATTATAATTTAATATTATAATATTATACCGTATATGGGACTTAAAAGAGCTGAGCCGTCTCTGCCACATGACAAGATGGCAGCTGGCCTCTTGTGCCTGTCTTATATTTCAGTGATTTGAATTTGTTGTATGCGATATAGCTTACTGATAGTATTAATATAAACTTTGTATGAAATTATTTATAATGAAGATGTACTGCAGTGCAGAAATTGTTTATTTCAAGACATTATTTCCAAACAAGTTGTATCTAATTCAGTTAATAACACCAATGTTTTAAAAGCTTGTCTGGCTCTGGGCTAGGGTGTTGGTCTCTCACGCGGTTGACTGGCGATCGAATCCTACTATAGGCGACTTTTTTACTTGAATTCTTTTACAAATGTTGTGGACGAGCTCTTTACACAGATGCTAAATAAAATGCCATTTAGCTCAAAGGAGAGGTTAATGTATACACTCGTTTCTTGACAATAACAGCTCCAGCATCGCACATAAACAGAAGCCATTAGAAAATGGAGATTCTAATAAGTACAAGATACACGTTATCATCGACCACAGCCTTCTCAATGCCCCTTTACGGCGCTGTCCTCTTGTGGGTTACGTGGGTAATAGGGATGTAGCCGGAGAAAGTTCGCGCCAGATAGCGCCCGTGTAGTACTGGGTAAGCGCAAGGCGATCGTCCTATGTTTCTCCCAGTAAGCCACGAGGAATGTATAGATTGTGACCGAGTTTTCTAAGCTAAAGTAAATTATATCTTCTGTAATTTTACTCCAAGACTATATTAATTAATTCTATAGGTATATCCCCTAGTATATATTGGACGATTTTCAGCGTTTAAGCGTTCAACAGCTGCAAAATGAGCCACGGACTAGATGCGCTAAAACTAGTGGGAGGAAGAAAGAATTAATAGGCATCAGCGGTAATAACTGAATTCTAACACTCTTTATTATTCAAATAATGAATAGGAGTCAGCATGCTTTCTCCTAAAGATTACAATTACTTCAGTATTGTAGGCCTATATTGATAAATATATCTCCATAAGACTTAAATCAAAAATAGAGATTTAAATATTCACTTGCTCCCCTTGCTTATAGACTTCGATTCATGTATTTTTTATAGGTTTATAGCTTCCATGAAACTGTCATGTTTTAAGGTTAACATAATCAAAAAAATGGTATATTGGTTTCACGGCCAATATACCATCCTTTTGGAAGCCTTCATAGGGAGCTTATTGCTGCTTGAAGTTTTAGTTCTCGCAGGTAAGAGGTGCAGTAGCACTCTATATAAAGGGAGGTCGTGTGCAGTTCGCTACTCCTGTGGGGGTCCGGGTGGGGACACCAAGAGCCCGCAGATGAGCCAGCTTGGTGTCCTAGGCGAAACCTCAGACAAGACACGGCACAAACCTAGAAAAATTGCTGAGTTTTAATCAAAAAAAGGTGATACCGGTTTTGTATTGCTCGAATATTCATCTCAACGTTTTGTTCTTATGTCATTTTGTCAATTTCGCAATAAGAATCGTTCCCGTACCCCTTGGAAACGACTTAGGGATACAATTTTTTAAAAGTTTGAAAATTCCTGCTTTAGGGCCACGAACTGTTTCCATTCATCTATGTCTCAAGAATGTAGAAGTCTGTCGCTACCACATTCTCCGTCGGTCAGATGGAAGTTAAGATTAATTCTGATTTCAAGAAACCAACCATAATACGTTTGTGACTGTTAATGCTGCGACATTTATTCTTGAAGTATTTGTCCGAGTACTGCAATAGCTCGCCATAGTCATGAAAATAACAATTTAAACAACTTAAATTCGTGGACATCAGCTGCATGAGAACACAGGAGACAAATGAAGAGCGCCTTGCGCTTACCCAGTACAACAGCAGTGCGCTCTATCGGTGCTAGTTCTATACATCCCTTGAAGTATGGACATTTCGTAATAGTTCAATTTTTAACCACGACCGCGCTCCGATTACCTTTAAGCACTGCCAACTGGATCGCTTCCCTCCTGGTTGCTTTAAACTGCCTGCCCATTCAACACTCAGAGGCGTGCAAGATATAGCCTATATTAAATCACTGCTAGGTTGCAGCACTTCACGTTAGCTCGGTACTCTCAGTGCTTAGCGTGCAAATAAACAGCAGGCTGTGGAACTGCATTGTGTTTAGATCCTTCATTGTAGGTTTAGCACACTTTATTATGTACTTTAAATTAAAACTACATTCATAACTTTCTGTGAAGACATGAATAATAATAATTTACAATTATCTCAGTAGAATTACAAATTTAACGCTAGTATTCATAACACAAGTCATGAATGAATAAAATATGTACCAAAATGAGTCCTTGGTGTGCTTAATAGGGATATACAAGTCGTTTCTATTAATGAAGTTCTTATATCATCTCGCTCCTTTCCGTCAGGCTTAACGAAAGTCAATTTACTGAGCTTCTTTGGTGGCTTCTTCGTGGCAAACAGAGACTTTATGGTAGGTTTAGCACACTTGACTCGAATAATAATAATTTTCCATTACATCAATCAATACGTTACGGTAGTTCGTTAACTAAACAATTTAACCACAGAAGAATTACAAAGCTGTACTGTAGCACGAATAACTTGAAATACTTCAGAGAACAGAACTTAAGATTTATTGCATTCCACTAGAACAGTGGCACGTGCTTAACTGACAACGGAGGGAAAATCCGAGCTAACGCGAGGTTTGCTGATAGCAGGCGAAGGATCCCGAAGCCCGCTAACATCTTGGTAGCTAGGCGCAAGTGGTTGCAGCACCAACCTACTGTGATCGCCGCATATTTCTAAAGGGGAAGATACCTAAATCGAAGGATTCTTAAGTTTGGAGGCATAATATCGAGATTGAAGGATGTGAATGCATTACAGTAAGTTAGTAGTTTTGATATTCAATCATCATAAAGTATATAGCCTAACTTAATATTGATTTAGACACTTACTGGCTAATTATCAATATAAAAGAAAACAAAAAATACATGGTGGTGGAGGGATTGTTTTAGGGATGAGGACAAAGAGTTATACATTTAGGAGAAAGTAGGATATATTCTTTGCTGAACATCTTTGTTTTCTAATAAATTTTGCAAACGTGACTTAATGCCTTTCTGCTCCGTGGTCAGTTTAGTACGGCATAAAGCGATCCAGAATGAATATTCCACATTGAATGTTATTTTAAAATGTTTTTGTAGCATAAGAACCACCTAAACCCTGCACTGTAACACGCGGGAATCTTACAGTGCTGCCAACATTAAGTACGGAATAAGGCAGCAAGTCATTGACTTAAAGCTTTTCTCCTCTCATCACACCATGCAGTGGTTTTCGGCTTAAACACAAGGTTGACTTAATTATTTCTTATGCCGTTCCAAGGCCCTTGGGTCAATACTCCAGAATACTAATTGTTTAGAAAGATACAGTCAGTCTGAGAGACTAGACTTTATATCATTTCAAATGACGCATGCTACAAATGCTACACATGTTAGAAAGGCAGGAGGGCTTCTCACTTCCCTCGAAGCCCCAGGACTCTTTCAACAGGCTCCATTACCCATTAACTTAGGCTTCCCGCGCGGGGAACAAAGAGCGTGAGGTGCACTCTGCTGCATGACGTCACTCACTCGCCGTCTCCGTATCGCATAACGCCAGACCCCAGGAGTAAACTCAGACTCGGTGCATATGCACTGAACAACATGATGACGTCATACACGCCGTAACCGTAACGCCTAACGGTAGACCAAAGCATAACGATGAAATCGACAAGATCATTTGAAATGATAACACGTAGTTCCGTGAAGAACTATACAGCCTATTTTCATATATCCTACTTATGCTAATTGCCACTATCAACATACAAAATTTAAGTTTGATTGCTGTTATAGATTCGTAGATATTGAGAAACGACTAAATGTTTTGGATGGTCGCCATGTTGGATTTTATATATGTAGGTCCTAGAGTTATGTACTGTTACATGAAGATTATTGTGTACGTGCTGCATTCAAACTTCAATCGCATGATTAGGACACAAGAAGTAACAAGGAGATTTTAAAATTTCGCACAGCTGCCATCTTGTTGTTATGGAAACAAATGAAATAAATTAGATGCCAGTGGATTAACATTCGAAAAAGGATTTATTGTACCAAGTTTCACTGCACTCGGATGGTTAAATTGCGAGAAACGTCCATGTGAATATTTATACTTCGCGACGCCGCCATGTTGGATTTGTGATCACCAGGTTATTTAAAGTCCTATAGGTGAACTTAAGTTCATAGCCCCTATGAGCATTAAAAAAATCAGTTTGATAGCTATAATAGATTCTTAGATATTCAGAGCCGTCTAAATATTTCGGATTTTCGCCATGTTGGATTGTTAAATGTATAGGCCATAGAGTCATGTACCATTAAAGGAAAATTATTGCGTAGGTTCATTATTCAAAATTTCACATCGATCGCATGATTACGACACAAGAAATAAAAACTTAATTTTAAAATTCGCAAAGCCGCCATCTTGACGTTATGTAAAAAATTGAACTAAATTAGATACCAGTGTATTACAATCTGTATAAACATTTCCTGTACCAGATTTCATTGCGTTGTAACATTAAATCGCGATAAAGGTCTATTTAAAATTTTCAAATTCGCTTGGCCGGCATGTTCGTTTTGTAGTTAACCGGTTTTTGAAAGTCTTATAGATGAACTTCCAGTAGTGCCCTTTATCTCCGTAAAAAAAATACAGGGTGATACCGCTAATAGTTTCAGAGATATAGAATGCCGTTGAAATATTTCGCACATCCGCATTCTTGTGATTAGTCTATGTAAACAATTGAACGAAGTTAGATATCGGTGCATTACAATGCGTATAAACATATACTGTACCAAGTTTTATTGCCTTTGGTTGGTAAAATCGCGAGAAACGTCTTTTTTTTTAGTCGCAAATTCGCGTGGCCGCCGTGTTAGTTTTGTAGTTACCAGTTTTTCAAAAGTCCATTACGTGAACTTCTAGTAGTTCCCTTTATCAGCGTAAAAAAATCGAGGGTGATATCGGTAATAGTTTCGGTGGTATAGAATGCTGGTGAAATATTTCGCACAGCCGCCATGTTGGTTTGGTGAGACGTAACAAAATTTGAAGGGCACGGTCGGGGTCGCCCGGAATAGTACTATAAACTTACCGAGTTTCATTGAAATCGCTCCAGCCGTTTAGAAGTTATTAGGGACACACACACACACACGGACAAAAGGTGATCTCATAAGCCTATTTTTTCAAAATTGAAAATAGGTTAAAAATGATAATTTTTGACTTCAAGCTCCGTCCGATTCAATTGTGTTTGATATTATTGTCGGTGCGAATTACTCGTATTTGCAAATAAAGTGAATGAATCAATGAACGTCCCCAAGGTTTTCACCTGCCAGATTGACGTCCATAATATCAGAGTAGTGTTAGGTTTATGTCCTGTACACCGCAATACGAGGGATTGTGTGACTCCCCCGTATCTTGGTTACTTATCGTAACTCCTCGTATGTGGCGGTAGGTCGCTAATGCTGCTCCCATGTTGACATTCATACCCTTCCCCATTATTTTTAATGGCTTTCTTTATGTCCTGTTCCAACCCTCACCCTTCAACATACATCACCCTTTTTATTTCATAACGTACCTATTTAATGAGCAAGCTTCTGTTGGTAGCAGTGTTCTGCCGAAGCGAACTTTGTGAAGTGGTACAGGGCCTGGCTCAGACTAGTTATTGTAGAATATCAGAGCCGTTCCTACCCCACTTTCAAGATGGCAGCCGGTTGATTATCGTTGTTGTTGCTTATTTTAGGGGCTGCGTGGTCATATAGCCCCTTGCATTTGCGTGTGTAAATTGTGTAATGACCTGTACTATTGTGATGGGTGTATTAGCGTGTTTGGTTTTGCAAATTTGGGATAGGTTTGAGAAGTAGGACTGGCACAAGGGTATTTTTGAACCGATGCTTAAATAATGCTCTATATGTTCGCTTTGGTCAGCCCTTATTTCCTGTCACTTACTGTGCCTCCCTTTCTAGCCTTCAACTTCGCCCTACAAAAGAAACATGTCCATAGCTTTTTAAACACTCAAGTTATTTCTATATTATTTACGGTCGGGTCAGATTTACCCATGGCGCCAGTCCTCGCGGGACAATTTTCGGCTTACGTTAGTCGGGACGATCTGTAAAAATAAGGGGGAAAATCCACCTATTTAGGTGCAGCACAATCACGTTCTTGTTGATCCATGTTTAGGGTCCAGGGACACCTTGGTCATCAGCTCTTTGTCGCTACTATCAAGGCCAATTATACTGTTACAAATATTATTGGCCCTTCTTTGCATGTTAAATTTGAAAAATATAAATAAACCTAATTTAATATTGGGAATAGTTCATAGGAAGACACCAGGTGTAACATTACCTCATTAAAATCCGTACGACTACGACAAAAAGCGAGCGACACACTATGGGTCAAAATCACCCGACGCGAGTCCTCGTGTTATATTTTTTCACGCCAGTTCTCAAAGGTTAAAATATTAATTTCATTTATCAAATAATACATTGGTTGTTTCCTTAGTTTAAGGGCTGTGTGTAGCCCCGTGTACTTTGTGTGTGTGTAGAATTTGTCTGAGAACCGGTGTTAATTGTGATGACTGTATTAGTGGGTGTTATCTGTTTTTAATTCAAGTAAGGACTGCAGACATTCAATTTTTCCAAGTACTTCCTACTTTTGTCGCCAAACGCCACCGTCAACGACCAACTAGTTCAGAAATTAGTTACCAGATGCCACCGCAGTCGGCTCTTGACGACGAACGTAGGAACATAAAAGTTAGTCAAATGCTTAACTTTAATTTAGCTTCACACAAGTGAATGCTGTTGTTAATATAACCACACTATAACGGCATGCAGGCTGGAAACTTAATGATATTTGATCCACGGATATCATAACCCAGCTCTCTGTTCAGTAAAGGGATTTCTTATGCAAAACCTTTCCGCCAGATGTCATGACTGTTCAATGTGGGACTCCATTGATTTGCCTTCCGTTGACGAGTGTCTTAATTACCATTATAGGCGAGTTGCATACGGCTGTTTATGTGCGACGATAATTATAACTTTATTATATGTTTTAACATAAATATTCATGTATCTGCGGGATTCAGTTACTTCAGTTAGTGAACAGAGCGCGGGGGTTTTGCTTACTGAGCAGAATGCATGCGTGGGTCAAATCACTTCGAAAGCAGAGACCATTTACTTTGCTTGGCAATGCTATTGTTTACAGCCTGCATGATGTCTAGCGCCGTCCAGCTCCAGCATTCACTAATATTGTCACCGAAGTCGTTTGAAAGCAATGTCCTGTGTAGAAATAGGAGTTGGGGATAGTAAGGTACAGTGCTATTTCTTGTCTCATATTCGCGAACATATGGGACGGTTAACTTTCCATGACGGTAATTTATATAGAAGGATGCTGTGTTGCTAACTTCTGGACGTAGATTCATATATTTCTTGCGTATTTCATAGTATTTTCTTGTTACCGTAAAGGTTCGTGCTGATTTTGTCTTTGTGTTTGGGATTGTAACTACAATGGTTGATCCGATATCCAATTTGAACTTTCAAACTTCCGACATGTTGGATTTTGAGCGCATGCTCGAAGCTATCCTTACCTAATTGGTCAATGAATGAGCTCTGATTGGCTGGAGAAACTGTCTCATAATGAAGAATAGTACTATAACGACCCTCATTATAATACAGTACAGTTTTCTGACATATAATATTTACATTTCGACATCGAATTTGAAGAATGACTAGTTGATAATACGATTCATTTTAATTTTAAAGCGTTTGTAACAGCCTATTTTGTGTTATTTAACCAAAACAACAAAATGATCACACCATGTGCGCTATCTGTTGGTGCTACTTCATGATGAACAATCTTACAAAGCTTTAGGATTCGTTATTGGGTAGAGTGCAAATGCTGAGCCCAACAAGAGGAAGAAGTAGAAGAAGTCAACCGACAGAATCTCGACAGATATTTATGAATATTTATGTTAGAACATATATAATTATCGTCGAACATAAACAGTCTTATGCAACTCGCCTATAATGGTAATTAAGACACTCGTATGAAAAATTATAAAACTCGCTATGCTCGTTTTATAAACATACTCGTGTCTTAATTATTGCCATTTT
The DNA here is from genome assembly GCA_946902985.2 of Meconema thalassinum. NCBI lineage: Eukaryota > Metazoa > Arthropoda > Insecta > Orthoptera > Tettigoniidae > Meconema > Meconema thalassinum. The sequence goes on from OX336400.1 coordinate 25,363,185, forward strand.
AGGCTCGGTTGGTTGGTTGGTTCCTTAGTTTAGGGGCTGCGACAACGAGCCCCGTGTACTTTGGGTGTGTGTAGAATCTGTCTGATAACCGGTGTTAATTGTGATGACTGTATTAGTGTGTGTATCTGTTTTCAATTCAAGTAAGGACTGCAGACGATCAATTTTCAAGTAGTTCTTACTTTTGCCGCCAAACGCCACCTTCAACGATCAACTAGTTCAGAAATTAGTTACCAGATGCCACCACAGTCGGCTCTTGACGACGAACGTAGGAACCTAACAACGTTAGTCAAATGTTTAACCTATATTAATTTAGCTTCACACTGGTGCAATTAGTGGAAGGTTCTTTAACATGCCATAAATCTATGACATGGGACCGCCGGCTTTACTTCCCCTCCGAAGGAAGGCATACTGAGGGATTTTTAACGTTCTTAAAAATCCGACGAATTCGGCCGGGTTTGAACCCGCTATCTTGGGCATAGAAGCTCAGCATGCTACCGACTACGCCACCGAAGCCGCTCATTATAGGCTCGTTGCATAATGTACTTTTAATTAATCGATTAATCAAAATTCGTTTATTTCCAGCTCTTTTGAGAAGGAGGAAGACGTGTCCTTAAGTTAGGAACCATGGAATAGTAGTGGAAACCCACGGAAAACCAGGATGGCAGAACAGGGAATCAAACCCGGACCTCCGGGGATAAATAACCTGCTCCTGTCAACAACAAAAAAACTGGTCTGATGCCTGAATGGGGTACAGTCAACCTCGTGAGGCAACATTGAGAATAAATGGGTTTAATTGTCACCTCAGCCATCCTGGGAGTGGAAAGCTTTCCGTGGTTTCCCCATTTCTACTCCAGGTAAATGTTATAAGGGTGCCGAAACTATGACCACGGACGCCTCCTTACAAACCCTAGACCTAATTACAGTAATACAGATTATCAGAGATATTCGTTTAGGAGCTTCACGGCATCAGCTCCATGTGAGTGTTTGTAGTCTGTTTGAAGACCTGTGTCATTGAGATGGCTGTGAGATTCAAGCTAGGTACCATCGCTTGGAATAGAAGTGGGGAAATGACGGAAAACCACTGCTAAGATGGTTAAGTTGGCAATCGAACGCACCACCTCTCACTTTTGCCTCATGAGGCTGTGTGTACACCGTTCTAGTCCTCAGATCAGAGTTACATTATTTTCTTGGCAGAACCGGGACATTATCTTCACCGGTTCAATCTGACCACATTTTTATAGCAAAAGGATGATATATCAACTTTCACGGAAAGTCAATTAAAACTCAGCAATTTTTTTAGGATTGTGCCGTGTCTTGTGTGGCATTTCGCCTAGGTCACCAAACTGGCTCATCAGCGGGTTCTCGGTGTCCCTACCCGAACCCCCAAAGGAGTAGCGAACTGCCCGCTACCTCCCTCTTTATGAAGCGCACCTGCGAGTTTAACTGCGAAAAGTATGCCTCTCACCAAGGCGGTCCGGGTTCGATTCCCGGTCAATGCATGTGAGATTTTCGAAGTGAAATGCCATGTCCTGTGGTTCGGATTCCACGTAAAAAGGAGGTCCCGTGGCTCAAAATCACAAGATTCACGGTCACGTAAAACTACAATCTTCCTTCCTTCCTAACTGCGAAAACTAAAATCTCAAGCAGACATAACCTCCCTGTGAAGGCCTCCAAAAAGATGGTATATTGGCTTAGAATTTTTGTTAGGATTGTGCCGTGTCTTGTGTGGGGCTTCGCCTAGGACACCAAGCTGGCCCATCAGCGGGCTCTTCATAGGGAGGTTAAAGCTGCTTGAGCTTTTAGTTCTCGCAGAAAAGAGCCTCAGGTGCGCCTCATAAAAATGGAAGTAGCGCGCTGTTCGCTACTCCTGTGGGGGGGGGGGGGGGGGGGAGGGGGTCCAGGGGGATACCACGAGCCCACTATTTTATTTATTTATTTATGTATTTATTTATTTATTTATCGTATGGCTTTTAGTGCCGGGAGTGTCCGAGGACATGTTCGGCTCGCTTGAGTCTGTAGCTGCTTCCAGCGGACACCGTTAGGGTGAGCTACAAGTTCCGTTCAATTTCAAGTAGTTCCAACTTTCGCTACCATATATCAATGATACTTAGTGGTGAACGTTGGAACTTTTGATAGAGCGTTCCGACGAAATCTAACCTAACAATTTAGCTTCACACAAGTTTAGTCTATGGAAGGATATTTACATGCCATAAATCTATGACATGGGACCGCCGGCTTTACTTCCCCTCCGAAGGAAGGCTTACTGAAGGATGTTAACGCTCGTAAAGAATCCGACGACTTCGGCCATGTTTGAACCCGCAATCTTGGGCACAGCAGTTCAGCACGCTGATGAGCCAGCTGGGCGAAACCTCACAAAAGACACGGCACAAACCTTGAAAATGGCTGACTCTTAATTTTAATAGTACTTTATCTTAAATTTAAGGATTAACCCATCCACCGACTACAAGCACAATTTATACTGTCAAAGATGCTGATGGTTCAATCTTTCAGCCAAATAGACTACTGTATCAACGAATTATTATTATTACTATTATTATTACTATTATTATTTTTTTATTTTTTTTATTTTTTTTCTCGTTTCGGTCGTCTATGGACCACGTTATTTCAATTGCCTTTTCCCTCGTTCTTTCACATTGGCCCAGTATTCGCGCATTCTTCTTCGGTGAGCTTCCCTTCGTTCTTCGGTCCACTTCTTGCCGGTTTTCAATATAGGTTTTGGCTGAAAACTCTGTATCTCCCCAAGTTTCTTCTTCAAAGAGTCACGTTCCAAGATGTCCTCATGTGATATCCCCAGTTCTTGTAGGTCTTTTTACACCTCTGTAAACCAGATCCCTTTGGTTTTCTTTCCCACAAAGTAGGCACAGATTCGATTGGACAATCTTCCGGAGTTCATTCGTGTTAAATGGCCATAAAAGGAGAGACTTCTTTTGCGAATGCTGTCCGTTATTTTCTCCACATGTAGATAGAGTTCATCGTTGTGTCGTCTTCTATACTCTCCTCGTTCCTTGACCGGGCCCAAGATCTTTCTCAGAATCTTCCTCTCTTTGGCTTCGAGTTGTTCTGCCAGGCCTTTCTTATTCATCGCCAGGCATTCTGATGCATGTAACGCCTCCGGGCGAATAACGGTAACGAAGTGCCTCAGTTTGGCCTTGAAGGACATTGATCGTGATTTGTAAATGTCTTTGGTTAAATGGTAAGCCATTTCCATTTTGTTAATCCGTGCCACGAAGGCTTCCTTTTCACGAATGTTGGGCTCAATCCATTCACCCAGGTATTTGAATTTCTCTACCTGTGTTATTTGTCCTCCATTCACCGTAAGTTCTCTGGGTTATTATTATTATTATTATTATTATTATTATTATTATTATTGATGTGTAACATATTTCCACTCGGTTGCTGGATATTTTTGAGGGAGTGATTTTGAAAAATGGGATGGAAGTGTGTAAGACGCTGCATTAGCAGCCAGAAGGGATGTGATCCAGCTGGCAGTGGTACCATGTGGAATGTTTATCACATAGGGAACACTTTGTAACAGCAGAGTATCAAGAAGGCAGTGCGAGAGTAGAAATATCAAGTAGGCAGTGAAGAAACAAAAAGTCAGTCACTGTTAACGTAACTTAGTTACTGGCAGGAGAGTGATGTAACAGCCGAGTATCAAGAAAGTAGTGGGATGATGACAGAGCTGTCCACTAACTTATTGAACCCTCCTCGTATTTGCCCCGAACCTGATATCTCGCTAACCAATTATGGGATTTGAACCTACAGGGTATCTTAACACTCGTAGTGATCCCCCTACTTTCCTATAGGCTCTTTATTTAATTAAAAGACCAAAACTAAAAGGTCATTCGCGAGTAGTGGGGTAGTGTTGGTTTTCTCAAGTCGCGCTCGTGCTTGAATATGTATGCCTATGTTGGGAAAGGGTTAGGTGGTGGGGGAGGAGTAGGGTCGAGTGAGGGGTCGTTTAGATGGTATTTTTTCCGCTCTATGTGATGGTGAGGTTATTTTTTAAATGGATGGAATTTGGAAACGCCATTTGGGGTAAACATGTTGTTTTGACAATTTGGCGTGGAATGTTTTTTTTGTACGCATGCGCACTTGAGGGGTTTTGTAAGAGAGCGGGCTTTTTAAATGATTATTTATGAATGAGTTTTTTAAAATATTTATTAAGAACCCAAAAAAACTAATAGGTCATTGGCTTTTTACTATCTCGCTAACCAATAATCGGATTTAAACCTATGAGGTGTCGTAGAACTCGTGGTGAACTCCCCTTTTCTATGGACGGGGTATATCCACTCAAGAATAAAAACTACCCTTACGCGGGGGATGAAATAGTATTTTTTTTGTATGCCAACGAACTTGACGGCTTTTGTAAGAGAACGGGCTTTATAAATGATTATTTTATAGATGTTTTTTTTAATATTCATTAAGAACCAAAAAACTAATAGGTCATCGGCTTTTTACTATCTCGCTAACCAATAATCGGATTTAAACATATGAGGTGTCGTAGGACTCGTGGTGAACTCCCCTTTTCTATGGACGGGGTATATCCACTCCAAAATAAAAACTACCCTTACCCGGGGATGAAATAGTATTTTTTTGTATGCCTGCGCACTTGAAAGGTTTTGTAAAAGAGCGGGCTTTTTAAATGATTATTTATAAATGAGTGTTTTTTAATATTTATTTAAATAAACAAAAAAAAACTAATAGGTCATTGGCTTTTTTCTATCTCGCTAACCAATAGTCGGATTTAATCATATGAGGTGTCGTAGGACTCGTGGTGAACTCCCCTTTTCTATGGACTGGATATATCCACCCCAAAATAAAAACTACCCTTACCCGGGGGGTAAATACTATTTTTTGTATGTGCGCACACGGACGGCTTTTGTCAAAAGGACATAACTACACGTTTGTTAATATTTTCTGAACCCCTGATGGGATTTTGCCATAGGCAGTATCCTAGCCCTGGGGGTGACGCCCCGTTTTTGTATGATTCGTTTTTTGTCAAAAGGGCCTAACTACACTTTTGTTCATATCTCGCGAACCAATCATGCTAGGAACTTGTATGAGGGGTCCTAGCACTTGGGGCGACTCCCCCGATTGGGGGAGAAACTACCCCCCAAAATTGAAAGATCCATATCTTGGAAACGAAGAACCCTAAAATTAGGTGTGATAGCTTAAAAAATAGGGGATGATATGGGCTTTTACCTCGATTGATCATTTCACCCCTAAAACAGTAAATAGTGATTTTACGAGAAAACAACCTGTTAAACACTTAAAAATGATAATTGAACCTAAGTTCTTTTGTTTTTGATGAAAAATAGCAGGGGGGTGGAAACTACCCCCCAAATTGAAAAATCAATATCTTGGAAACGAAGAACACTAAAATTAGGTGTGATAGCTTAAAAAATAGGTCATGACATACGCTTTTACCTGGATAGGTCATTTCACCCCTAAAATAGTAAATAGTGATATTACAGGGGGTAAAAAGGTGTTAAACGGGTAAAAATGATAATTGAACCTAAGATCTTTTGTTTTTGATGACAAATAGCAGAGGGGTGAAAACTAACCCCAAATTGAGAAAAATCGATATCTGGCAAACGAAGGACCCTAAACTTAGGTGTGATCGTTGAAAAATAGGTGATGACATTCGCTTTTACCTCGATAGATTGTTTCGCTCTTAGAACAGGGAATAGTAATGTTACAGGGGAAAAGGTATTAAACACCTAACAGCATAAGCGTTTTGTGAAACCATGCTTTAATGGACATGTGTATGAAGGATGATTGTTATTATTATTATTTTTATTATTATTAGGTAATTAAGGATTAATGTGTGTATAGATAACTAACCAGTGGGGAGCGTGATGGCGCAGTGGCTTAGCTGCTCGTCTTTACCCGGACGGCTGGGGTTCAAATTTCGGTGAGAGCGGGGAGGAAATTTCACCTGAAAAATCACGTGACGTCAGGAAGGGCATTCGGCATTAAATCCCCGGCCAAAGCCAAAATGAGCCAGGTTGGCTCCGGCGACTCCAAATAATTGGGAAAAGCCGAAGAAAGAAAAGCAAGGGAAAAAGGTAACTAACCAGTAATAGTAAACATTTGTTTGAGGTGTTGAAGAAGTTAGGATGGCCAACCCTTTGCCATGGTTCACGAATTGACCCCAAGAGTTTTACCTGTCAAGACTCAATGTACCCTGTTGCAGCCTTTAGACAAAAATCGAACCCGGGGCCTCTGTGGTGAGAGTGGAGTTATATTAATGACGCTTTTTAAACAAACATACGCTTGCATACTACCGCTGGGTTAAATCTGCACAGAGAAACTGGCTTTTGGTTGTGTAGTGAGCCTTGGTGATAACCGCACGGCGATCTTGTCAGAAAGTTTCATATTAGTAGTCTGCTTGATAGTGGACGTGCTCTGCACCGTGTTAGCATACAGTACATGACTAGATAGTTGTTAGGTAAGGTTTGACAAAGGCTTAGTGAACCTTATTGCAACCTTGAAACGAATGTCTTGGTATAGTCGGTGTTGGAAGCCAAGACCTTAAAGTTGACAACCAAGTATTTTAACCACTACACGGTGAGATGGTCAAATAATAATGTAACAGAACATATAGAAACGTTTTCTATAGTTTAACGAATTGGCTAAGAGCCATACCATGAGAGGTGTAGGTACTGGAAATTGAATCCTTAGCTGATGACCCTACTACATGTAAGCTATAGCAATGCCGGCCTATAAGCTATCATGTTAGAAAAATAAATGTATGGCTTGTTTTAAACGGAGCATAATTGTGTTTTCTGTGAAACACAAATCTGAATTTAAAATTAGTTTATGTCGTACATGATGTTTGAACTCTTTTTTTTTATTTATTCTCTAGACAAACGCTAACATACTTGTAATTCAGAAGCCATGGCTGCCTCCTTTCCAATACTTCACCGTACATTGAAGTTAAAATGAATAATGATCACGTTACAGACAGCCAGTTTCAAAGCCATGAGAAATAAGTGAACAAAGTATAAAATTCATGAGCCAGAGAGGAATTCAACATGCTGTCCTTTGGACAAAAGAGAAGCGTTCTATAAATTTAAACACCAAGCTGTCCTATTAACCCCCAATGGTTTGGGTCATAGTAAAGATGAAAATTAAATCTAAGCTATATCTAAAACTAACTACACACTTATATACTAGAAGAAGAAATGGAAAACAAAAAGGACAAAAGGCCAAATAATGGACAAAAGGAATAAAAAATGGCCCCCAATCCGCAAGAATGTGGATTGAGGGAGTTGGAAGGAAGGAGAGCCATGAAAGGCAGATAGAAAAGTAAAATAGGAGAGGCACTGCCCCAGAGGTAATGGATAATGAGGAGGAAAACTGGACTCAGCTCAGAAATCCCTTGGGGTCGCCAACTTCCAAACTGATCAGCCGTAAGCCCCTTGAGGGTGTAGCCATATGCAGGGTGCACCACAAGTGGTGGGGCTATATACACCCTACCTTATTGAGGGGCTTGAGCAAGAGACAGTAAATAACATGAAAATGAAAAGAAGGCTGCCTCCACACACAAGTAGGAAATCAGAAAAATAAATAAACATGGGCCAATTAAGTTGCGAAAGGAAGAGACTCCCTAGGCCTCGAATACCCTAATAATGTCGGGGTCGGTAGAGAACAAGGGTTGAGCAAGTGAGGTCGACAGGAAAGAAGACAGAGAGGAGCCTAGCACAAGTTAGTGGAAGCAATGACGGACTCAGCTGGGACTCCATGATCGTCAACCTACATGACACTAGATATGACGCCCAGGAGTGGAATTAAAGACCTCTTCTGTTTTATATCACTGGCTTTTAAGGACGGTAACACATGGCATGCCTTATAATACGATACTGGTCCTAGGGTATGCAAAATTGTATTAGATACTCAGCTAATAATAGTGTGCATGACCATGATTATTTTCCCAAGTACAGTACATGGGACTGATGAGCATGATTTCCAAGCCCCTAAGTAATACAAAAACAAATGATTTTCATTTTCCAATGAGTTGGGGTGAGGTGAGATGAGTTTTCTATACACCAAACTGATGTGGTTTCCCACTTCTACTCCAGGCAAATGCACATTTGATGTTAAGAATAGTGAAATGGTTTGCAACTGTCCAATGCTAGGACCTGATTAGTGGCTTTTAAAATGGAATGGAATGGAATGGAGTACACTTCCCCCAAAAACAACAAGAGGAGTTTTCGATCCCCCCACCACAGCCATTCTTAAAGTCAATATAAATGGCTATGCACTTCAGGTCATGACGGTCTCCTCTCTCCAATCCTACCCCTTGGTGGTGAAAGGCACACTCTAATACTACAATAAGTGACAGGTTATCTGTTAAATACCTAACTATCCCCTGGTTTACCTTGAATTTTCCTAAAATCCACTATATTTTCCGCAAATTGACCAAATGACACAAAATTCCAGCAAAATTCAACAAATGACTACCAGATTTATTGAAATTCCATTGATTTACCTAAGAATGGTTCAAACTACCTCAAATTCATATAAAATTAGCTGAATATAGATGAAAATTCACTAAAATTTACCAAACTTACCCAAAGTGGGCTACAAACCATGAAATTTATCCATTTATTTTGTAAATTCACTAGATGTACTCGAAAATTCCATAATATTGCCTTTACATGTATGCTTTTATTGTTGCTGTTGTTGTTTCGTTTACAACACTCCCTGCAGACAAATATCTGAACATGACTTTCTGTTAGGCTAGGACCTCCACATTGCACGTGATATTGAATTTCATCTTCCATAAACTCGTCTCTGAGGTGGGTGTCAGAAAAGACATCCAGCTGTAAAAACCACACTCTGACATAGACTTTAATAACCTCTTACGTTGAGGTTGATAACACTAACGACATTGAATGATTGAACGGTTTCCTTTTCACAATTACTGTCTATACTTTCCTCTTGAAGGTTGCTAAAATGCAATTAAATTTAATAAATACCTTAAGATGGTTTGATTTGTTTAATGATATGGTGTTGATGATGGATATAAACATTAAGACTAATTTTTGTTAGGTCTTGACTGGCCTTGCAATAAGAAATTGTCAAACCAAACATGAGTTATCTACCAGGGGAACACTTTGGCCAATATTTTGGTTATTGACCAGTAAGTACAGTTCTAGAAATGAGACAGAAATCCAACACAAACAATGAGCGCGCGCGGTGGTGGAGATTGGTAGCACGATGTACTGTCGGTTATGTAGCAATGTGGAATATATATCACATATGGTTTAATTGAAGGTTTGGAGGTTCCATTGAAGATATTTCTACAATAAACCATTTTCAAATGGTCATTCTTTGGTGTGAAAATATTATATGATATTTTATGTAAACAATTATGATTTATAAAAAATATACTTTTACTGTATTCTTATTTAATGTAAGCACTGGAGGCACTATCGACCAAAATACAACACCATGTGGAAATGTATATCACATACTTGAAGGTTTGGTGGCCCCATTAAAGCTATTTCTACAATGAATGATTTTGATGTTGTTGTTCTATGGTGTAAGAATATTTAATATATGCTATTTGCTAATAGGATTTGGCACTGGAATTATTTTACAAGTAGTTATTTTAATGACCAACAGAGTTTATTGTTAACAAGGCACAGCTCTATTTGAAATTTTGAATAACATGTTACATGTGATACATCATATGCAACTACTGTAAGGCTTGTGATTTATTTAATGCCTTTAACCCTATATTAAACACTCAGTTTATAATACTGATAACTGCAATGTTGAAACAAAACCAAAATCTGCATTGAAAAATCAAAAAAAGTGGTTGAGCAAATATGTACAGGGGAAAAGAAAAGTTTTGTAGACATTGATGTCCATCAAGACTAATTAACCAGTAACTGTCAGGGTGGCCGAGTGGTTAAGGCGTTTGACTTAAGATCAAATTTCGAAATATATAAGGAAGCAAGGGTTCGAACCCCTTCCCTGACATAACTATTGCTTGAACATGCACGAAAACAAGAAATATACACAAACTATGTTTACTAATTTAATAAAAATATTTTTTACAAGAGATAGACACACAGAATACAGCTCTTTTTGTTTATCATTTCTTTTAAACATAACACTTGTTGAAAATTATTTTTAGGGGATGGGGGTGTTGCTACGTTGACCCTTCACACAAAAATAAGAGCTTTACGAAGTTCATCTTCTATATTTAATAGCTCTTCCTCATAACCAAAATGACCAACCTGTTTACAGGCATGCAAGAGCTGTAGCCGTTCGACTAATATATTAGGATCGTTCCATTTGCTATTTTTTTATGAATGGTTTCAAAAACTCGGAAAGCTGTTCATCATTATCACCATCATCATGATTATCATCCTCATCATTAAAATCATCTTCATAATGATGATGATCATCATCATCGTCATCTTTACCATAATAATTTCCACCTGTGTCCGCAGTCTGTTCAATGGTTTGAGTTGCCTTTGATAGTGTTGAAAGCTTCTTTTTAGTTGGGCGAGAGTGCTTTAACATTGTTATGTTATTATTATCATCATGACCATCCTTTTCACCTTCCCCCACCAACTCCATCATGGGGTGTGTAGGCTCAGATAGAGTTGAGGGCTTTTGAGATGTGGGTGTATCTCAACATGGGTTTCACTGGAGGTGTTAAAGGTTTCTCATTAAACAACCCCCTAGCAGCATGAGTGCGTTGTACTGTATTAAACTTGAGGTTAATATTATCTTTAGCAGCACTATCTTTTTCTTGGACTTGGTTTTTTTGCTTTGGTTTGAGATTTCCTTACATTTAGACTAGCATGATTATTAAGTTTTCAATCATGATTGTTTGAAGAAAGTATGTCCAATAGTTTTGTCTTAAGCATTCCTCGACACTGTTTCGATCGTTGCTTTGAACAGCGCCAAATAACAGTTCCATTTTATTGCTTCGTTTCACATTATATATGCATATCCTTTATAGTATGCATAAGGCTTACCATACCTAGTCACTAATACTTCCATATCAACTGTCAAGCATAAACTAATCTCTAATAAAGACAAATTGGTAATAACAACAATAGTTTAATGTGGGAGCATATATACATGCAAAAAGTGGGAGCAAAGATGGGGGTAAAAAGTGTCAGCAAATGTGGGAGCAAAAAACTGTAAGCAAAAAGTGGGAGCAAATATGGGATCAAATGTGGGAGCAAAGCAAATATAAAACGTGAGAGCAAATATGCTAACAGATATTTCAACAAATATGCCAGTAAGAGTAAATACACAAGTTAAAATAGTTTAAAGTGCAAAGATAATATGGAAGCAAATATGAGAGCAAAAGTGGTGTTTTTTTAACAACTAGCCATAACAAACTTAGTGATAACCTAACCTTACCTAACCTAACCAACCCCAACCTAACCTTACCTCACCTAACCTAACCTCACCTAACCTAACCTAACTTCACCTAACATAACTTACCCTAACCTAACCCAACTTGACCTAACCAAACCTAACTTGACCTAACCTAACTGGACCTAACCTAACTTGACCCAACTTTACCTAACCTAACCTTTCAACTCTCAGATCAAAATTAAATTCTGGGCATAGTTAAGTTGGAACCCAAGCCTTCAGGGATAACACCCAAGTATACTAGTCGCTACACCGCGAGATGGGCAAATTATCATGCAACACAACATAAAAATAAAAGTTTTCTGTAGTGTAACTCATTGGCTGACAACCATAGCAGGGAATTCAAACCCAAGACCCCAGGACTTTCGTTTTGAACATTATCAGAAATATTATTCCATTTTCATTTTGCTGCTGCTTATAGTTATAAGAGTTGGCTTTAATATGGGGAGCAAAAAAAGTGGGAGCAAATGTGCGAGCATATATGGGAGCCAATATGGAAGCAAATGTGGGAGCCAATATGGGAGCAAAAGTGGGAGCAGATATGGGAACCAATATGGGAGCAAAAGTGGGAGCAAATATGGGAGCCAATATGGGAGCAAATATGGGAGCAAATGTGTGAGCAAAACAGCTCACCGCGGATATCACCAGTGGGTACTCATATCCCCCGCTAGGTAGCGGAAACATACTTTGCGTGTTGTATGTAACTGTCTTACAAAATTTGACTGCATGCAAAACGTGCTTGTATAAGCTGTACATATAATTTTAATATACAATTAACACTAAGTGTTCAGAACTAACATGTATAGCCTTGTCTAGGGTATATAGAGGATCCTTAGCAAGAAAGACTGACTAACCCAGGAGTGTAAAGCCTTAACATATGCAGTAAGCACCTGTTGGCAGAAAATGGTTCCTAATAATAACGGACTTAATGAATATGAAACGTGTTTCCAGTGTCGTCTTAAATCCTATTTTATACGTTGTGATATGTGTAAGGATTTACGACGACACTCAAAAGACGACACAGCAAAGACGTTTACAAAAAATGGATAAATTTCATGGTTTGTAGCCCACTTTGGTTAAGTTTGGTAAATTTTAGTGAATTTTCATCTATATTCAGCTAATTTTATATGAATTTGAGGTAGTTTGAACCATTCTTAGGTAAATCAATGGAATTTCAATAAATCTGGTAGTCATTTGTTGAATTTTGCTGGAATTTTGTGTCATTTGGTCAATTTGCGGAAAATTTAGTGGATTTTAGGAAAATTCAAGGTAAACCTGGGGATAGTTAGGTATTTAACAGATAACCTGTCACTTATTGTTGTATTAGAGTGTGCCTTTCACCACCAAGGGTAGGATTGGAGAGAGGAGACCGTCATGACCTGAAGTGCATAGCCATTTATATTGACTTTAAGAATGGCTGTGGTGAGGGGGATCGAACACTCCTCTTGTTGGTTTTGGGGGAAGTGTACTCCATTCCATTCCATTCCATTTTAAAAGCCACTAATCAGGTCCTAGCATTGGACAGTTGCAAACCATTTCACTATTCTTAACATCAAATGTGCATTTGCCTGGAGTAGAAGTGGGAAACCACATCAGTTTGGTGTATAGAAAACTCACCTCACCTCACCCCAACTCATTGAAAAATGAAAATCATTTGTTTTTGTATTACTTAGGGGCTTGGAAATCATGCTCATCAGTCCCATGTACTGTACTTGGGAAAATAATCATGGTCATGCACACTATTATTAGCTGAGTATCTAATACAATTTTGCATACCCTAGGACCAGTATCGTATTATAAGGCATGCCATGTGTTACCGTCCTTAGAAGCCAGTGATATAAAACAAAAGAGGTCTTTAATTCCACTCGTGGGCGTCATATCTCGCGGCATGTAGGTAGACGATCATGGAGTCCCAGCTGAGTCCGTCATTGCTTCCACTAACTTGTGCTAGGCTCCTCTCTGTCTTCTTTCCTGTCGACCACACTTGCTCAACTCTTGTTCTCTACCGACCCCGACATTATTAGGGTATTCGAGGCCTAGGGAGTCTCTTACTTTTGAAACTTAATTGGCCCTTGTTTATTTATTTTTTTGATATCCTACTTGTGTGTGTAGGCAGCCTTCTTTTCATTTTCATGTTATTTACTGTCTTTTTCTCAAGCCCCTCAAGAAGGTAGTGTGTATATAGCCCCACCACATGTGGTGCACCCAGCATATGGCTACACCCTCAAGGGGCTTACGGCTGATCAGTTTGGAAGTTGGCGACCCCAAGGGATTTCTGAGCTGAGTCCAGTTTTCCTCCTCATTATCCATTACCTCTGGGGCAGTGCCTCTCCTATTTTACTTTTCTATCTGCCTTTCATGGCTCTCCTTCCTTCCAACTCCCTCAATCCACATTCTTGAGGGTTGGGGGCCGTTTTTTATTCCTTTTGTCCTTTATTTGGCCGTTTGTCCTTTTTGTTTTCCATTTGTTCTTCTAGTATATAAGTGTGTAGTTAGTTTTAGTTATAGCTTGGATTTAATTTACTTCTTTACTATGACCCAAACCATTGGGGGTTGATAGTACAGCTTGGTGGTTAAATTTATAGAACGCTTCTCTTTTGTCCAAAGGACAGCATGTTGAATTCCTCTCTGGCTCATGAATTTTATACTTTGTTCACTTATTTCTCATGGCTTTGAAACTGGCTGTCTGTAACGTGATCATTATTCATTTTAACTTCAGTGTACGGTGTAGGATTGGAAAGGAGGCGGCCATGGCTTCTGAATTACAACTATGTGAGCGTTTGTCTAAAGTATAAATTAATAAAAAAAGAGTTCAAATATCATGTAGGACATAAACTAATTTTAAATTCAGATTTGTGTTTCACAGAAAACACAATTATTCTCCGTTTAAAACAAGCCATACATTTATTTTTCTAACATGATAGCTTATAGGCCGGCATTGCTATAGCTTACATGTTGTAGGGTCATCAGCTAAGGATTCAATTTCCAGTACCTACACCTCTCATGGTATGGCTCTTAGCCAATTCGTTAAACTATAGAAAACGTTTCATTATGTTCTGTTACATATTATTTGACCATCTCACCGTGTAGTGGTTAAAATACTTGGTTGTCAACTTTAAGGTCTTGGCTTCCAACACCGACTATACCAAGACATTCGTTTCAAGGTTGCAATAAGGTTCACTAAGCCTTTGTCAAACCTTACCTAACAACTATCTAGTCATGTACTGTATGCTAACACGGTGCAGAGCACGTCCACTATCAAGCAGACTACTAATATGAAACTTTCTGACAAGATCGCCGTGCGGTTATCACCAAGGCTCACTACACAACCAAAAGCCAGTTTCTCTGTGCAGATTTAACCCAGCGGTAGTATGCAAGCGTATGTTTGTTTAAAAAGCGTCATTAATATAACTCCACTCTCACCACAGAGGCCCCGGGTTCGATTTTTGTCTAAAGGCTGCAACAGGGTACATTGAGTCTTGACAGGTAAAACTCTTGGGGTCAATTCGTGAACCATGGCAAAGGGTTGGCCATCCTAACTTCTTCAACACCTCAAACAAATGTTTACTATTACTGGTTAGTTACATTTTTTCCTTGTTTTTCTTTCTTCGGCTTTTCCCAATTATTTGGAGTCGCCGGAGCCAACCAGGCTCATTTTGGTTTTGGCCGGGGATTTAATGCCGAATGCCCTTCCTGACGTCACGTGATTTTTCAGGTGAAAATTCCACCCTGCTCTCACCGGAATTTGAACCCCAGCTGTCCGGGTAAAGACGAGCAGCTAAGCCACTGCGCCATCACGCTCCACACTGGTTAGTTATCTATACACACATTAATCCTTAATTACCTAATAATAATAAAAATAATAATAATAACAATCATCCTCCATACACATGTCCATTAAAGCATGGTTTCACAAAACGCTTATGCTTTTAGGTGTTTAATACATTTTCCCCTGTAACATTACTATTCCCTGTTTTAAGAGTGAAACAATCTATCGAGGTAAAAGCGTATGCCATCACCTATTTTTCAACGATCACACCTAAGTTTAGGGTCCTTCGTTTGCCAGATATCGATTTTTCTCAATTAGGGGTTAGTTTTCACCCCTCTGCTATTTATTATCAAAAACAAAAGATCTTAGGTTCAATTATAATTATTACCCGTTTAAAAACCTTTTTACCCCCTGTAGAATCACTATTTACTGTTTTAGGGTTGAAATGACCTATCCTGGTAAAAGCGTATGTCATGACCTATTTTTTTTTAGCCATCACATGTAATTTTAGGGTTTTTCGTTTCCAAGGTATATATTTTTCAATTTGGTGGTAGTTTTCACCCCCTTACTATTTTTCATCAAAAACAAAAGATCTCAGGTTCAATTATCATTTTTACCCGTTTAACACCTTTTTACCCCCTGTAAAATCACTATTTACTGTTTTAGGGTTGAAATGACCTATCCTGGTAAAAGCGTATGTCATGACCTATTTTTTTTAGCCATCACATGTAATTTTAGGGTTCTTCGTTTCCAAGGTATCGATTTTTCAATTTGGGGGTAGTTTTCACCCCCTTACTATTTTTCATCAAACTCAAAGGATCTTAGGTTCAATTATCATTTTTACCTGATTAACACGTTTTTTCTCGTAACATGACTATTTACTGTTTTAGGGGTGAAATGATCAATCGAGATAAAAGCCTATATCATCCCCTATTTTTAAGCTAACACACCTAATTTTAGGGTTCTTCGTTTCCAAGATATTGATTTTTCAATTTGGGGGGGGGGTAGTTTCCACCCCCCTGCTATTTTTCATCAAAAACAAAAGATCTTAGGTTCAATTATCATTTTTAAGTGTTTAACAGGTTGTTTTCTCGTAAATTCACTATTTACTGTTTAAGGGGTGAAATGATCAATCCAGGTAAAAGCCCATATCATCCCCTATTTTTTAAGCTATTACACCTAATTTTAGGGTTCTTCGTTTCCAAGATATTGATTTTTCAATTTTGGGGGGTAGTTTCACCCCCAAACGGGGGACGTCGCCCCAAGTGCTAGGACCCCTCATACAACTCCCTAGCATGATTGGTTCGCGAGATATGAACAAAAGTGTAGTTAGGCCCTTTTGACAAAAAAAAAACGAATCATACACTCAAAAACGGGGCGTCCCCCCCCCCCCCCCCCCCCCCAAGGGCTTGGATACTGCCTATGGCAAAATCCCATCAGGGGTTCAGAAAATATTAACAAACGTGTAGTTATGTCCTTTTGACAAAAGCCGTCCGTGTGCGCACATACAAAAAATATTATTAACCCCCGGGTAAGGGTAGTTTTTATTTTGGAGTGGATATACCTCGTCCATAGAAAAGGGGAGTTCACCACGAGTTCTACGACACCTCATAGGTTTAAATCCGATTATTGGTTAGCGAGATAGTAAAAAGCCAATGAACTATTAGTTTTTTTGGGTTCTTAATAAATATTTTAAGAAACTCATTTATAAATAATTATTTAAAAAGCCCGCTCTCTTACAAAAGAAACTCAAGTGCACATGCGTACAAAAAAACATTCATCGCCAAATTGTCAAAACAACATGTTTACCCCAAATGGCGTTTCCAAATTCCATCCATCTTAAAAAATTACCTCGCCATCACATAGAGCGGAAAAAATACCATCTAAACGACCCCTCACTCGACCCTACTCCTCCCCCACAACCTAACCCTTTCCCAACATAGGCATACATATTCAAGAACGAGCGCGACTTGAGAAAACCAACACTACCCCACTACTCGCGATTGACCTTTTAGTTTTGGTCTTTTATTTAAATAAAGAGCCTATAGGAAAGTAGGGGGCATCACTACGAGTGTTAAGATACCCTGTAGGTTCAAATCCCATAATTGGTTAGCGAGATATCAGGTTCGGGGCAAATACGAGGAGGGTTCAATAAGTTAGTGGACAGCTCTGTCATCATCCCACTACTCAAGAAGGCAGTGCGAGAGTAGAAATATCAAGTAGGCAGTGAAGAAAAAAAAGAGAGTCTTGGAAATGTTATATGAGAGAGCAAAAAATAAAAAGATTTTTTGTGTGTTGATGAATGTCAAGGATAATAAAAACGGCATCAACTTCAAGGTAGGATAACATGTCAGATGTTACACATCATATGCGACTACTGTAAGGCTCGTATCTTTTTATTATTATTATTATAATAATAATTATTATTATTATTATGCATTGTTATTATATTATATTACTATTATTTTCAAAGTGTTTATTTCTGAAAACCAAAAAATAACATTTAAAATAAATAGTGAAAAAATTAAATATGATAATAAAAATTAGAATTAAAAATAAATTAGCTCAGAAAATTAAAATTGTAATAATTTGAGATTAATACAAGTAGTTCCGTGAAAAACCATTCAGGCTATTTTCATATATCGTACTTATGTTAATTGCCGCTATAAATATACCTACAACATTTCAGTTTGATTGCTGTAAAAGATTCGTAGATATTGAGAAGTCTTAATGGTCGCCATGTTGTATTTTTATATATGTAGGTCTTACAGTTATGTACTATTACATGAAAATTATTGTGTAGGTGTAGAATTCAAGCTTTAATCGCATGATTAGGCCACAAGAAATAAAATCGAGATTTTAAAATTTCCCACAGCTGCTATCTAGAGGTTATGTAAACAATTGAACTAAATTAGATGTCGGTGCATTGCACATTGTATTGTCAATTGCTGTACCAAGTTTCACTGCGTTCGGAAAGTTAAATCGCGAGAAAAGTCTATTAAATGTTTCGACTTCACTTGGCCATGTTCGTTTTGTATTTTACGGATTTTTGCAAGTCTCATAGCTAAACTTCTAGTGGTACCCTTTATCACCAATTAAAATTTCATGGTGATTTTAGTAATAGTTTCGGGGATATAGAATGCCGGTAAAATATTTCACACAGCCGCCATGTAGGATTGGCGAGACGTAATAAAATTTGAAGGGCACGGTTGGGGTCGGCCAAAATAGTTACCGAGTTTCATTGAAATCACTCCAGCCGTTTAGAAGTTATTATGGGGGACACACACACGGACGATCACACATACAACACATACACACACGGATTTAAGGTGATCATCATAAGCCTATTCTTTTAATAAATGAGAATAGGTTAAAAATAATAGATAAGAATGCATATTATCAAACTGAATATGAACATTACGATGTTGAAGAAAACTAAAATTACCATTAATAATTATAGTTAGGCTAATATACCGGTTTTAATTTAATCATGTCAGATAACATACGGTACATCACAAAACAATAGAACAGTTACATTTGCTACTATAAGAAAACCATGATATCCCTCTATACATTGCATAATTGATTATATTATACGCGCACTCATACTCAAATCAAATACTGCGATCAGAATTTTGCCAACTCGCAATCTTCAGGGTTTCCGTGGAGAACATGTGATGGGACACAACCCGCAAATGAGGAGGTGACTCAAAGTCTGCTCCTCACCACACTCACACAAAGTCGAATCACAGGCAAATCCCCACTTTTTCAAATTCGTCTTTGATCTCCCCACTGCTGTGCGAAGCCAGTCGAGTGTCTTCCACGTTGACCAGGTTTCTTTGTGTCCAGCGAGCAGGTGTTCAGATGGTAGCATCCATCCTGCAGAGTTTAGATCTGGAGCGCCAAGAGTGCGATCAAAATACTGAAGGAGAGACTGTCAAATTTTCAGTGACGTGAAGAAATTTCTTCTTGATTTGAGTGTTTGAGCTGCAGGTAAGTAACCATACAAAGGATGGGTCTATTGGGTCAAAGCTTTAGATTCCTCTAATCTGGCTGCCGATTCACGGCGGATATCTGGAGGTTTGATACCCGTCAGAAAGTAGATTTTATCAAGCGGCGTAGATCTGAGACAACCTGTAATAAGTCTGCAGGTCTCATTTAATGCAATGTCTACCTGTTTAACGTGGCCAATTAAAATGTAATTAAAATAACTACAACTGCCCTATAAAGCAACTAGTGATGACTGTGACGGGGGAAGCAAGCTGCGATATGATTATGTCGCTCCTTCACAAATTAGCTCCCGAAATGATCAACTTTCTTAATTGAAATCTACCTTCAGAAAAGAGTTGCGAGATTAGATTGCTTAATAAAGACAGAATAATGGGGCTTGTGAGGATACACTGCAAAATGGGTGTGAAAACTATTAAGGGCATTTGAACGAGAAAATTCTTAACAATATCATATCTCATTATCCTACTAGGAGCCATTCTTCAGCGTTGCCTTGGTGGATGATGATGAAGATAATTGTTGTTTTAAGGGGCCTAACATCTAGGTTATCGGCCTCTAATTGTTTGGGTGATAGTGAAAGATGAGATGAGAATGAAAACTATAACTAATACTAACTACAAACTTATATACTAGAAGAAGAAATCCTTTTCGATCAGAGCCACTGCCCTGGTAACATGTTCAGGCCTCAAGCGCACAAGAACAACTGAGGATACGGCTGTATTGATTTTTAGCCTATTTTCAATTTTGAAAAAATAGGCTTATGAGATCACCTTTTGTCCGTGTGTGTGTGTGTGTGTGTGTGTGTGTGTGTGTGAGGTGTGTGTGTGTCCCTAATAAAATCTAAACGGCTGAAGCGATTTCAATGAAACTCGGTAAGTTCATAGCACTATTCCCGGCGACCTCGACCGTGCCCTTCAAATTTTGTTAGGTCTCAACAATGCAACATGGCGGTTGTGCGAAATATTACACTAGCATTCAATATCTCCGAAACTATTACCGATAACGCCCTGAAATTGTGTACGGTGATAAAGGGCACCACTAGAAGTTCACCTATGAGACTTTTAAAAATCTGGTGACTACAAAACCAACATGGCGGTCAAGCGAAGTTGAGACTTTTAAATATACTTTTCTCGCGATTTAACCATCCAAACGTAATGAAACTTGGACAGCAAATGTTTATACACATTGTAATGCACTGAAGTCTAATTTAGTTCAATTGTTTACATAACCTCAAAATGGCGGCTGTCTGTCTGCGACATACGTGCCCCAGATGAAACATCAGGGGATAAATGAAAATGTCGAATTAACTCTAGTGGACTGTATTTACAAAAATGTACATGTTACAAAAGACACAACACTTGATATGCGAAGGAGCTGTTGCTCCGAAACACAAACACATTCAGCCATGATGGCAACTTCACTCTCTGTCCAGGTCACTGCTGCCAACCTAAACATAAATAAATGTCCTTTTCCAACTGTGGAAATAACAATTATATAAGTATATTCTCTCTGAGAGCAAACATACTCCCCACCTTGAAATACATGGATTTCAATAATCTGAAATGGAAACACTGAAATGTTCCAATGACAAGGACATAAACACTAAAATATTCACTAACTTAAAACACTGACATATTAACAGTCAAAATTATGTGTCTGCTCAATTGGTAGCGGAGCTACCTTGGAAACTGGTCGTTTAAAAATACCACTGTTGCACTTCACTGAAACCACTCTTACCACATTGTCTTTACCACCATGCACTTCTGTGATAACACCAAGGGGCCACTGGAGTGGGGGAACATTGTATTCCCGTATCAGCACCACAGTACCTGGTGATACGTTGCTGGAGGAGGTCGTCCATTTGCTGCGCTGTTGCAGATGGGTGAGGTAATCTAATGACCATCTCTTCCAAAAGGATTGGATTCCTCTAGTCTTCCTCCAACTCTCAAGATTTGATCCTTGTCTAAAAATGGTACTAAACTTTGAAGTTTACTACGTCTTGACACTGCATTGTGTTTCAAAAGATCAGCTATTTCCTCGCGGAATGCTATTGACTGGACTAGTCTAACACATGTCATGTTAGTTTGCTGCAACTCTTCTATTGTTAATGGACCATGTTTCCGTTCTGAAGGTTTGTGTTTAGTGTTGTGCACGAATCTTAAACAGTATGCTAACACTCTTTGTAGCTTGAGATGGGAAGAAAATCTTGTGAGCACGTCTGCAGGATTAGAGTGGACTGAACAACTAAGCACTATCTTGCGTTGCTCAGGAATCTCTGATTCAGGTTGTTCACTGGAAGTGGGCCAGTTCCGTTCCGAACACTGTAGCCATTCAGGGCCATGCCACCAAAGATGATTATTTAAAAGGTTTGTAGGATCAGTTCCTCGAGAAATCAGATCTGCAGGATTGTCTGCTGATGCTACGTGCTTCCAATCCTTGACTGAAGTATTGCCTTGCACTTCAGCCACACGGTGCGCAACAAAAGTTTTCCATTTTGACGGTTCACCTGCTAACCATGCGAGAACAATCTTTGAGTCTGTCCACAGATGAATATTATGGAATTCAATATTGAGAACATGACACATCTTTTTAACCACTTGTGACAATAGTACTGCTGCACACAACTCTAGTCTGGGTAGCGTGATCTGTTTCAGTGGAGCCACTCTGGACTTGGAGCACAGGAAATGTGTTATTACGTGACCTTGATCTGTTGACGAGCGTAGGAATAAACAAGCACCGTAGCCCTTCAAGGATGCATCAGCGAAGCCATGCAACTGCACCTGAGTACAATTTTCTTGAAGCACAAATCTGTTAATATATGTATTGTCAATCAAGGGTATTTGAGAATGCAGAGTACGCCATCTTGTAAGAAGTTCCGTTGGAAGTTCATCATCCCATCCTATCTTCTCTTGCCATAGTTGCTGCAGAAACATCTTGAATGCGATGACAATAGGACTGATTAGCCCAATAGGGTCATAAATTGACGACACAATCGATAACACCTTGCGTTTGGTCACTGGAGATCCACTTCCTTGTTCTTTCTGCACACCACTGGATATCTGTAGTTTGTCTGTCGCTGGATGCCAAAGTACACCTAAAGTCTTTATATTTTCTCCAGAATCAATCTGAAGGGGAAGCTGCGTTTCTCTGCAGTCTTTTGGAACCGCCTCTAACAATGCTGGATGGTTAGAGCACCACTTGCGGAGCTTGAAGCCTCCCTTGGATAACAATTGGATCAGTTCACGTTGTAGGAGTAATGCACTGTCAACCTTACTTGTTCCTGAAATGCAGTCGTCTACATAAAAATCACGAAGAAGGACAGATGCTGCCTGCGGATACTGTTGTCCCTCATCATATGCCAATTGCCTTAAACATCTTATTGCTAGAAATGGAGCTGATGATGTGCCATATGTGACCGTCTGAAGTTGGTACTGCTTGATAGGCTCATTAGGAGAAGCTCTCCAAAGGATGCGTTGAAGGCTGCTGTCTCTGGAATCAACCTTAACTTGTCTGTAAATCTTCTCGATGTCAGCTGTAAAGCCTATGGCGTGAGTTCTAAATCTAGCGATAATCGAACATAAGTCTTGTTGAATAGTAGGACCCGTCATTAAAATATCATTAAGTGACTTTCCTGACCTCGATTTACAAGAAGCGTCGAAGACAACTCTAGTTTTTGTAGTAGTGCTGGATTTCTTGAATACCGGATGGTGCGGCATGTAGTATGCTACCGATGTTGCCATACTAGAATTAACAATATCCATGTGACCTAGTTCCTGGTATTCAGTGAGAAACTGGTCATAATCTACCTTCAGTTGCGTATCATTGTTAAGCCTACGCTCAAGGTATTGAAATCTGCTAGTAGCTGTTTGTAAAGAATTGCCTAATATACTTGGATCCTGCTTAAATGGTAGTCTGACTCTGTATTTCCCAGATGCATCTCGTGTCACATGATCAGACAAATGCTGTTCACATTCAATCTCTTCTTGCGACTTGACTGGCTCGTGAAGTTCTTCGATCTCCCAAAATCGTTGTACTTGGTTATGAAGGCGAACATCATTACGAAGGAAAAACGTTCCTGCTGCATTGTTTCTGTTTCTCGAGGTGGATTCATATGAACCTGACACAATCCATCCAAAATCTGTGTTTTGTAGGACTGGAAACTTCCCTGGTCTCGTCCTGTGTCCCCTCTGTAGAATTCTAAAGAATACATCAGCACCGAGAAGCATGTCTATCTTGGCTGGGGCATAAAACCTCGGATCTGCTAACTGAATATCATTAGGGAGCTCCCACTTTTCATAGGGTACCTGCTGACTAGGCATGTCACTTGTAATTTTGGATAGGACCAGACATTCAACATTGTGACGTGTGTTGCTTATGGAAGACTGCACTTCAATGCTCACACTATACTTGGCTTCAGACATGAACTGAGAAATTCCTTCGATGGGTGTGAGATTCTTGGCCTTTTTTAAGCCCAAATTTTGAACCAAACTCTCGGTTACAAAACTGCTTTGACTGCCACTGTCCAATAAGCAACGAGCTAAGTGTAGCCTACCAGCACTATCCTTTACCTTTACTACTGCTGTAGAAAGTAGAACTTTAGTTTGTGGTTTGAGTTTCATGGTGCAATAACTGGAGGAGTTACCACGAACTTGAGCATTGTGAGCCTGGTTGGACTCGGGGTTTGAGCATCTGCTGATAGCTCCTTGCTGAGACTGTTTAGACGAGTTGGCATTGAATTGCTGATTCCCAGAATCAAAATGCAACAGTGAGTTGTGACGACCGTTGCAAGTTTTGCATGTTGACTTCGAAGGACTAAAACTTATAGCGTGTGATTCATGCAAACAGTTGTAGCAAAGCTTATGCTGCTTAACTAGGTTGTATCTACGATTAACATCATAACCTAAAAATTTATCACATCTGAAGATTGGATGTTGCCCCTTACAGGCTTCACAATTATTGTTAATTGCAATGTATGAACTACTTGTAAATGGTTGTTTCTCATGCTTGAAACCATGCTTAGAAGTTTTATCTTGAGACAATCTGCTGATCTTATCACTGTGACCCTTAGTAGGTGAAAAATCAATTAATTCAAGGGTTTGAGCCCGCCTTTCAAGATATTCTAACAACTCCGTAAGTGTAGATAGTTCCTTGGATTTGTTGCTCATTTCCCATTGCTTACGTGTGGCTTCAGGTAACTTGTCAAGTATGATTTGACCTATTATGATTTCATGTAGGGGAATATTCAAATTCAAAGACTCAACAGCCTTTAAATTGGACTGTACTTGATTCAAAAGTGTGCGTAGACTAGAAGATGATTCCCTTTGGACGATATATGGAGATAACAGTAATTTGATATGTGCATTTACTATTACCTTTGAATTGCGGTATCGCTTGCAGACCGTTTCCCAAGCTAGCTCAAAGTTATCTGCCGTAAGAGGAATGTTTTGAATGAGTTGATGAGCATTGCCACGCAGTGCTGACATTAAGTAATGGAACCTTTCAACATTACCCAAAGACTGATTCTTCAGTATTAATGAATCAAACAGGTCATGGAAATGCATGAATTGTGTAACATCACCTGAAAATTCTGGTAACCGTATCTTGGGCAAACTGTACGAACCTGTATTACTACTTGTAGATTCTCTACCGTTGCTAGAGACAGATGAGGCATGTGTGCAATGGGTATTTAGTAACTGTTGTAGCTTAGCCCTAAGTTCATCATAATCATCTTCGAATTCACACCGGACCTGCTCATGAGGATTTTTGTCATCCAAATCCTCCAATTTGCTTTGAATTTCATTAAATTCTGGTAATAGAGCTAATAAACGTTCATTCTTCACATTTAATACTTCAGCAGGAGTATCATTATTAAATTCATTAATTTGGGTATGGAGTCTCGTGAGGGATGCTCGGAGAACACCTCTGGCTTGGTCAGTGACTTTATCTCACGTTCAGTTGACATGCTTAAAATGGTTCATGCACAGGAAGGATTGCTGGGTATGGGGAGGAATTGCTATGAAATGCCTTTGTTAACTTATCTGGTGTAGAGGTTCTTTCCGTCTGCGTCGTCACCCAACGGTCGGATATCGAAGTCAGGACGTCTGAATGGAACTGCGTCTGTCAGGAATCGAAGGCTGCACCGCTGAATGGAACTGCGTCCGTCAGTAATCGAAGGCTGCACTGCTGAATGGAACTGTGTCCGTCAGGAATCGAAGGCTGCACTGCTGAATGGAACTGCGTCCGTCAGGAATCGAAGGCTGCACTGCTGAATGGAACTGCGTCCGTCAGGAATCGAAGGCTGCACTGCTAAATGGAACTGTGTCCGTCAGGAATCGAAGGCTGCACTGCTGAATGGAACTGCGTCCGTCAGGAATCGAAGGCTGCACTGCTGAATGGAACTGTGTCCGTCAGGAATCGAAGGCTGCACTACTGAATGGAACTGTGTCCATTGATGCTTTCAACTGCACACCGAAACGTTCACAATACTGGATATGCTTTTACGAATATACAATTCATCATGATTAATTTTGCAAGTCCCGCTGCATGAATTAACTTATTCAAATATTAAACTTGTATTACAACAACTGCGTTGTAAACATGAATCAAGCAGACTGGCGAGCGCTGCTATCACGCACATGTATGCACCGAATATAAACGACACTAGCCGAGGCGACACGAAGGCATAGCACATGGGTTCGGTGTTGGCATTATTTGGCAGCCATTGTGCTCAATTTTCAAATAAGTTAGATCGAACAGACAAACATTGATAAATACATTGCAATTGCGCCTGCATTGTTCACAATAATGTACTAGTATTGTCTCTACATACGTATTTCGCACTGGTTCACTTAAATACAGCAGTTTTAGCGTTTGTCGAGACCACATGGCCTCAGTTGATATAGCGGGAATCCTGCCCGTGTTGGACCAAAACATATGTCTGTCTGCGACATACGTGCCCCAGATGAAACATCAGGGGATAAATGAAAATGTCGAATTAACTCTAGTGGACTGTATTTACAAAAATGTACATGTTACAAAAGACACAACACTTGATATGCGAAGGAGCTGTTGCTCCGAAACACAAACACATTCAGCCATGATGGCAACTTCACTCTCTGTCCAGGTCACTGCTGCC
The DNA here is from genome assembly GCA_946902985.2 of Meconema thalassinum. Classification (NCBI taxonomy): domain Eukaryota; kingdom Metazoa; phylum Arthropoda; class Insecta; order Orthoptera; family Tettigoniidae; genus Meconema; species Meconema thalassinum. Next base: position 25,389,533 of record OX336400.1, read on the forward strand.
AACCTAAACATAAATAAATGTCCTTTGCCAACTGTGGAAATAACAATTATATAAGTATATTCTCTCTGAGAGCAAACAGCGGCTGTGCGAAATATTTCACTGACATTCTATATCTCCGAAACTATTACAGATATCAGCCTGCAATTTTGTACGGTGATAAAGGGTACTGATACAAGTTTACCTACTGTCCCCGCGCCAGCTCTGAGGACGCGGGGTATGAGGTAAGGGGAAGGTAAGGGGAGCGGGAACAATGAGTGAGCGAGGGAATTTCCGGGTCATGCTTATGCTTAGTATAGTACAATGCCACGTCATCACTGGCTTACTCACTCCACTCCACTCCACATTCCTGCCAGGTTTTCAGAGCTGGCGCGGGGACAGTATGTATATTTCATAGACCTGTAAAGTACAAAACGAACATGGCGACCAAGCGAATATGAAATATTTTAATAGACTTTTCTCGTGATTTAACTCTCTGAGCGCAGTGAAATGTGGTACAGTAAATGATTTTGCAGATTGTAATGCACTGCCATCTAATTTAATTCAATTGTTTACATAACCTAAAGATGGCGGCTGTGCGAAATTTTAAAATTAAGTTTTTATTTCTTGTGTCGTAATCATGCGATCGAAGTGAAAGTTTGAATAATGAACCTAGGCAATAATTGTCCTTGAATGGTATATAACTCTATGGCCTATACATATAACAATCCTAAATGGCGAGCTTACGAAATATGTAGAAGGTTCTCAATATCTATGAATCTTTTACAGCAACCAAACTGAATTTTTTAAAGTTCATAGAGACTATGAACATATGTTCACCAATAGGACTTTCAGTAACCTGGTGAGCACAAATCCAACATGGCGGCGACGCGAAGTATAAATATTTAAATGGACGTTTCTCGCGAATCAACTATGCGAGTGCCGTGAAACGTTGCACGTTAAATGCTTATACAAATGTTGATCCACTGGCATCTAATTTATTTCAATTGTTTGCATAATCACAAGATGGCTGCTGTGCGTAATTTTAAAATCTCGTTTTTACTTCTTGTGTTCTAATCATGCGATTGAAGTGTGAATACCACACGTACACAATAATCTTAATGTAATAGTACAAAAATAAAAAATCCAACCTGGCGACCATCTGAAATATTTAGACGGTTCTCAATATCTACGAATCTGTTACAGCAATTAAACTGAAATTTTGTTTGTTGATAGAGGCAATTAACATGAGAGGATATATGAAAATAGGCTGTATAGTTCTTCACGGAACTACTTGTTTCCTATGCCAACAAGTGGCAAAATAAAAAAGAATAAAACATTGCATTGTTGACGATTGAGATGGCGCACACATCTTTCCGCGGGAAACAGCATCATGTCAAAGAATCGCTATTGTCAAGTGAAGCAATGGTAATGCATCCAGGTAACCAATGAACCTTACTTCCATGCTATAATTACAGTATGTACTGTTGGGGCTGCGACAACGCGGTCATGTAGCCCCGTGTACTTTGGGTGTGTGTAGAATCTGTCTGATAACCGGTGTTAATTGTGATGACTGTATGAGAGTGTGTTAACTGTTTTTAATTCAAGTAAAGACTACAGACCTTCAATTATCAAGTAGTTCCTACTTTTGTTACCAAACGCCACCGTCAACGACTACTTGTTCTCAACTTGGTTGCTAGATGCCACCGCAGTCGGCTCCTGGCGATGAACCTTGGAACCTAACAGCGTTAGTCAAATCAAACCTATAATTTAGCTTCACACAAGTGCTATTAGTGGAAGGTTCTTTTACATGCCATAAATCTATGCCATGGGACCACCTTCTTTATTTCCCCTCCGAAAATGGGCAAACTGAGGGATTTTCAATATGTGCTGTACTAGGCCTATATCGTTCATATTTAAGATTTGAATTAAATTAATGTCGAATTTTTCAAGAGACCGTATTTTAGCCTACTTTCAATTTTTGCAAAGAATGAAAGTAGACTTATGAGATCTAGACAGGGTCAAAAATTGTGTGCCTGTCTGTGTGTGTGTGTGAGTGTGTGTACTCTGAATGTCTGTCTCCCCTATCAATTCGAACACAGTGAAACCGAATTGAACGAAATTTGATTCAGAGGTAGCACTAGCAAAGGACACCTCGGTGTCATGTTTTATATCGCCGCTATCTTGATGGAAACGTAATGGCGACTACCCAAATGTTCAAAGCTTAAATCAAATTACGACTAACCTAACCATCTGATCTCTACTAAATTTTGCAACAACATATCTTTATAAGAGAAGGGTTCTTTGACCAAGCTACAAGGTCAGCAGTCCAATAGTTTGCATATGGCGGCCATGTATGTGTGCAAACCGATTCCCCCTATCAATTCAAACGCGGTAAAACGAATAGTACAGAATTTGGTACAGAGGTAGCACTAGCAAAGGGCACCTCAGTGTCATGTTTTATATCGCCGCCATCTTGACGGAAACAGAATGGCGGCCTTCCAAATGTTAAAGGCTTAAACCAAATTACGACCAACCTAATCATTTTATCTATACCAAATTTTTCAACAACATACATTTCTATGGGAAGCATCTTTTGATTGAACTATAAGGTCATCAGCCCAATTGTTTGCAGTTAGCGGCCATTTATGTGTGCAAATCGATTCACCATATCAATTCAAACACGGTGAAACCGAATTGAATGAAATTGTGTACAGAGGTAGCACTATCAAAGGGCGCCTCATATTCATGTTTAATATCCGTATAGCACGTTGTAGTTCAACAAGCTACTACAACCAACGTTCAATTAAACTCCTTGAAAAGGAGAAAGTAGGCTATATGTTCTCAACTGAACACCTTTCTTTTTTTGCCGGTCAGGTGTATTTATGAATATATTATCAACATGTAGCCTATAATGCATCTGAACCACTTTTTTCTTAGCGTACTCATCTGCCCCCCCCCCACCTCACCCTCCTTTCCCCCTCCCACCCCACCCCTCCTTCTCCAAATTGAAGGGCATTTATTAATCGCATATCACTTCTTTAGGATTACGGAATAACACTCAATACAACAATCGTGTATACTTACTGAAAAACGTTTAAATTTCATACCCCTACTCAGTCATGGTTCGAGGAGAACTGGGGTTAAAAAAATGCCGTGTGTGCAATTATTGCAGATACATTTCAATTAATTTTACTGTGAGTAGTTTCTGTTTGTTTCCCATTCAAAAAACGTGACTCCTGCATAGCGCTATAAATCTTATGTTAACCCTGAACTGATAGTGCATTTGAACTCCCTAAGTAGTACGGATGTGAGACCTGGACCATAAGAAAAGCTGAACGCTGTAGAATGGATTCCTTCGAATTATGGTGTTGGAGAAAAGTTCTTAGAGTTCTATGGACTGCGAAGAGAACAAATAAGTCTATTTTACAGCAAATTAAACCAAAGTGTTCCTTGGAGGGCTTAATCCTAAAACAAAAAATGAGCTACTTTGGACACATCATGAGAAGACATAATTCATTAGAGAAGACCTTAATGCTGGGGAAGATAGAAGCACAAGAAGAAGAGGGAGGCAAAGAATGAGATGGATGGATGGCATCACAGAAGCACTAAATTACAGCTTGGAAAATCTTGGGGAGGCAGTGCAGGACAGATGAAATTGGCGTAGAGAGAGCCTGAATCGGACTAGTATCTGGGGTGTTGGCACACCCCAAAATAAGAGAGGTATTTTTTCTTTGGAGTAAAAGGAAACATGCCAAAGGTTTTGGATAGTTATTTATTATACAACTAGCAACCCGCCCCGAATTCGCCCGGGAACAGTTATGAATGCATTACGTGATAAGCGCTTCTTTTTAGATGTCAATGAACTGCAGAAAAGGTGAGTTGCACTTCCAGGGAAACTCCAAACACAACCACTCTTCTCTGAAGTCTTAATTCAACACGACTCGACAGTTTGCTGCTGGCTGTATCTGGGGTAATAGGCTCGTCCGCTAGCTAAGCTGTAACTGGGGTGATAGGCTCGCCCCTAGCTAGCTCGTAAACTGTTGCCTCAGTAATTGAATGGAGATTGTTGGAGAAATAAAAAAGTAAAAACACTTATAGTTGGCGATGTATTGAAGATTTTTTTGTAGAACTTTTCATGCTGAATAATTCTTACACTCATAGTACAGGGCGCCCGAGAAAGTTCCCCGCAGTGGGTACGTGCAGCTGTGAGTGGTTGAGTCATGTGTTTAGTTGGCTGCACTGCACTGTGTCCTTCAAAGCGGGACTCTCCCGTCGGGGCTGTCAGTGTGTATTGCGATAAGCGAGCGAGCCTGCATGTCTTCAGTGTGTATTACAGTAAGCGAGCGTTCAGATAGATTATTGGAAGAGTGCAACAGGATACAGGCGGTAATGTATACTACTGAAGAGAGAGGTTTTTTTGGTGGAATACGTTTTCCGCGAAGGCGATCGGTTTACAGAAAATGTAAAATTAAGGTTTCATGCGTGGTTTCCTAATTCAAAGTGTCCAAACCGTGATACCATTCGGGATTTGGTAAGTAAATTTCGTGTGACTGGCTCAGTTCACGATGTAACGGGAACAGGCAGGCCTACGCTTTTAACAGACGAAAAACTTGATAAAATCTCCGATATAATGCTGCGTAGTCCAAGTATTTATTTATTTATTTATTTAAACCAAATCTACTTGTTAATTGTCACTTTAACTCAGAGCCATATCGTGCCATACAGACAATAAACACATATATAACATAAATTTACAGTATGGCGTTAAATAATTAAACCAAATGTTCATTCGGCATTTCATAGCTTCCACGTTATTTCAAAACTTAATAATGCTTTGCAGTAGTTATCTTCATTCACAATATCACTGGGCAACTTTTATGATGGAGACTGCACAAAGTTCTTTCTTAATCATAAATGTGGACACAGTGTTCTTCATTTTTAGACAGTTCTCCATGGGAGACACATCACAGAAAGAATTACTTTTATTTCCCTATCGAGCCCTTACTGACTGTAAGAGTCTGATAAGTTTTGTAGTAAGGAAAAAAAACCATCAAACTCACAGGAAAAATCTACAGACAGCAATATGTGGCTGTACTGTAGTAATCGTATAGGCTACCTAGTTAATACAGATAGGCTCTCCTAGGCTTTAACAAGATTTATAGCTTAGGAAGCCGTCTCCTGTACTTGAATGCTTAATTTACATGCATCTTTGTTCTGAATCTCATCCGACGCTTTCTTATTCCACATTGCCCTGATGGTATTAAAATATTTTGCTAATTGACCTGCTTTCCCCCATTACCTTTTTAGTAATTTAATTAAAGTGTGATACTCATTTTCATTTTCTATTCTGTTTAGATCTGCTTTGTCTACAAACTTTGCTTTTAATTTCCTTGCATTCCCTGATCAGGTGCGCTGCACCCATAACCTTCCCACAAAACAGGCAAATGTCCTCTTTTCCTACTTCTCTCAACGCTTTGTTCTTATACACCCCCATTAACCACCAAATTATCCCTCTCATTTCTCTTTTCATTAGGCATTGAGGCTTTATGCTCATAAAGTTCCTTATTTCGCAGAACTCCGTTAAGGTTCTCCTACTGGTGCACTCTTCTCTTAGCACCTGCAACTCTACGTCATTAACCCTTCTACACACTTTTTTGCACACCCTACCTTCCTCTCTTTGTAAGTCCCTATCCCATAGATAACCCATTCCTAATCTTTCCAGTACACTTCTTACCCCGTCCACCCAGTAACCCTCTTGCTGATGCTTCATTTGGTGCAGGTAGGCTACCTTAAGCATTCCCCCCCCCCCTCCACCTGCTTTTAAACGAATCCAAGACTTTATGACCTTTTTTATGATATGTTGTCTAATGCTTACATCCTCACACAACATTCTCGCTCCACAATTCGCCGTGCAACTAGGTAGCCCCAAAATTATCTTGGCAAACCTACTTACAGTACTGTCCAGGGTTTTCGTTCCTTCCTCTAAACCCCATACGTCCACTCCATAGAGTGCTCTTGAAACGATGAGTGCGTTGAGCACATTCTTATACACTTTGTAGTCAAGATTCGGTAACCTACGCTCTAACACTTTAACATTCGCCAATGCCGCTAGCCCTTTCGATTTTTCCCTTTTAATTTGGTCGGTCCATTTACCATTGCTCGCCAATATCGTCCCTAGATACTCAAGTTTTTTCACCGTCTCTAACTGCGACCCATACATGACCCACTTTTCGTTCTTAGCCAGTTTAACTCCCTTTTTGCAGACCATAACTTTGGTCTTACTCGGGTTAATTTTTAAGTTCCAGTCCTCACAATATCTCACAATATCGTCAATACTATATTGCATATTATAGGGTGTTAGAGCAAGCAGAAGGATGTCATCAGCAAAAGCTAGGCCCGGGATATCATAATTGTCCAAGCAATCGAAAATCGAAAATCGAAAATATCGTTGATAAATAGCAAAAAAAGCACCGGGGATAATTTGCATCCCTGTTTTAATCCTATATTAGACGTTATCTCTCCTACAATTACATCATCTTTAGTTTTAATTGCACATTTCACTTCGGAATACACATTCTCAATTGCTCGTATCATTTTATGTGACACCCCGATTTTTCCCAGCTTAGCCATGACAGCTCCCCTGCTCACTGAATCAAACGCCTTCTCCAAATCAATAGCTGTGATATACAGCTTACTTCTTTTCCTTCTTATGTACTTGTCCATCACCGTTTTAACCACCATTACATTGTCACTGGTTCTCATCCCTTTTCTGAACCCTGTTTGGAGGGCGAGAACACCGAACAGCCCTCTGCCCATGCTATTAAACGCTTGGATAAGACCCCGGTGTACATTTTGCTCAAATTATCAAGCAAAGTTATGCCTCTATAGTTGCCTGGGTCTAGTTTGTCCCCACGCTTCTTATATATTGGACAAATTATCCCCTCCTGCCACGCCCGCGGAAATCCACCTCCTTCAAAGATTTTGTTAAAGATTTTTACCAAGCTGTCCATCATGAACCCATTGTTACTCAATTCTTGCCAAAATTCATTTGTAATCCCCGAAATAGCACCTGACTTCCCTCCCTTACTTTTTGCTATTACTTTCTTAATTTCCTCTATCGATATGACTTGGTCCAGCATAGGCAGAGCGGCCTCCAGCCCCCTCGGGACGCCAAACTCATCCCTCTTCCTGCAATTATCTTCAGCATTTAACAGATTCTCATAATATGCAATCCATACTTCATCACTAATAGAGCTCCCCCCACCACTTCTGCTCCCCCTACAGTAAGAATTTATCCTGCTCCACACTTTGCTACAGTCGTTAGCTTTAGAATCCTTATTTAGTGCTGTAGCTTCCTTACCCTGCCATTCATCTTTCATTTTGCTGAGCAGTTCCCTATATTCTTTTCTTAGACGACAAAATTCTACTCTCATCGTATCATCCCCTCCTCTCTTGTATACCTTCAGTGCCCTAATAACTTCGGTTTTCTTCCTTCTACAAGATTCATCGTACCATCCTTTAATTCTCCCTAATTTTCCTCTAGCCTTCACGCGCATTTTCCGCCCGGCCATCATAATTGCATTTTCAATCATACGTATTACCCCTTCAATTTCATCATTACTGATCATTAAACTTATCCCCACCTTTATCAGCTCAAAATTTTCTCCCTGGAAGTAGTTCTGGAACTCTCTGCAGTTTTCCTCCCTCCATCTGAATCTATTTACTTTTCTCTCTATAGTTTTAACTTGTGGGTTCCCTTTTGATTTTGATTTTGTCACCGCTCCCTGCATGTTGACGACAATTGGTAGGTGGTGTGATTCCCCCCATTCTTCAACAGTGAACCTCGTAATTAGGGCTAGTGCTCCTCTGGAACATATCGCTAAATCTATTACACTTCCTCCAATCTCAGTTATATACGTCAGGTTACCTTCTTCATCCCCCACACAGACACCATTTAATATATATAGCTCTTCTGCACCACATAGTTCCAAAATCTTTTCTCCGTTCTTATTACATTCCTTGTCTTTGCTGTGCCTATCCCCACATACGGCCTCGGCAACCCCCTTGCTGTAAAGGGGCTTTCTGTCTGCAACCCTCGCATTGAAGTCCCCTAAAAGCACAATCTCTGCCTCTTCATATATATTTTGAATTCTGTTTATTTCAATAGCTAACTCATCGAAAAAGCTTTCTCTTGCATACGGGGAATTCTCCGGAGGGTTGTAGACAAAGCCGAAACATACCGTTCCTTTCCCCCTCCCCCTAATATCTACTTTTACCCACACTACTTCTTCCAGTTCTGAACTAATAAATTCTGATAATTCCCTCACCTCTTCTTTAATTAAAACAACAATTCCCCCCGGAAACCTACCTGTACGAGCTTTCCTATTCTTAGGTTTTGTATATATATTGAAGCCATCTATTTTAACCTCGCAATCTACAGGGAGCCAACTCTCAACAAATCCTACAATCTGCATATCTTCTATTAGGGTCAAAACTACATCGTTCCCTCTCTTATTTAAAAAACCCTCTATATTTACGCTAGCAATATTCCAGTTTAGTTATTTTTTACCCCTACCCTCTTCGCTGGCGGTAGCTTTACTTCTAGTAACTCTAGCTTTCTCTAGTTCTAGTATACTGCCACCTGGAGAAGAAATGACCTCCTTCTCCACATTGAACTGCTCTGTCAAGGTTTTCTTGCCCCATAGTTCTTTTAGACTAGTAACTCGTTATTTGACAGTCTCACCTTTCTGCAAACCACGCACTTGTCCGGTGTTCCTGGCGCTGACGTTAGTCGTTCCTGCTCGCGCCACTTCCGTGTTGGACTTGGAGGTCGATGCTCTCTGTTGAATCATCACCGCACGTCCCTCTGAACCGACAGCTGCTTCCACCTGGTTGCTAGGTCTAACTGTCTCCTGTTGTTGTTGCTTCTCCATATCCTGGAGTTGTGCCACTGTCCAAATCCGATCCCAGTTGTTGCCGCTAACCGCCAGAGTAGTAAGGGTTTGCTACACTTTGGATATTGCATCATCATGACCAGAAATTGCGTAATCCTGATGACGTCATGGGTCCTTAGAGCGAGCACGTGGTCCAGGTGGGATCAGGTGATTGGCTATTGGCTAGGATGACCACCACGCCTTGTGTTCGCATGGAGAGGACAGCAGAGGTCAGTTGTGTATCATGGCTATTAATTATTGATTGATTATTGAATTATATTTTGCTAATTGTTAAAGGAAGTGTAGAGAGTGTTGGGTCATAACTTTTGAATGAGAGTGTACGCTGAGGCGCTCGACATAGCAGGCTCGCTACCAGACATGTGGTGTGCAGCTGTTCCGTTTTTGCTCGCGCCGTGCGGCAAGCCATGAGACCGGCCACCGCCCCCCCCCCCCCACACATGTGGTGCATGGTTGTTAAAGTTTTTTGCTCGCGCATGTTAAATAAGAAAACTGATGTTGTAAAGATACACTCTGTTTAAGTACGGCATATATTACCAGAGCGTGGGAGTGGAGTTGTGTTACTCCTTGTCGCTATGCTATGTCTGTTTAATTTAAATGACGTTAACATTTTTTTGTGTTCTGGCTTGCTTCATGATCTCAATTTGGTTACAGTGTTTTATATGACATGTATAACTTCGAGTGTGTGAAATGAATTTCGATCTGTTTGTTTTTAGATTCCTAGACATCATTAGTCAAGTCTGTAATTTTTAATGCGAGAACGAGATTGGATGTCGGTTCCCAGAGCTCCATGTGAAAATGTTTAAAATAGCTTTTTTGCAGTTTGATATTCACAATATATAAGAGCACATAGCTATGAAGTAACACTTAGTTTCAAAGTAACTCAGTTAACAATCAACATGACCATGTATGGAAGTCTTCTTGTTAAGCTCCAGCAGCTCTATGAGATAAAATCTCTGAGAGAGCAATCAGAGAGGCTGGGGTTAAACTTCGCCGTGAGCGCATTCAAAGTGGAAGAGGATGTGTGGTTCAACGGGCTTACTAATTTACAGCAGGACATGTACAATTGCGAGCTATTAGAAATAATTCGAGACCACCAGCATTGTCGGGAGTTGACGTCGGATGGCGTAACCCCCCACATATTGGGGGTAATCATTCAGCGGCTGGAATCAATCAATTCCGACAGTATTGAGCTGCTCGATTTTCCGCCGCTGGAGGAAGAGAGTGTGGGGGGTGAAGATCGTGCAGGCATGGATGGCATGGATGCCGAAGAAGGTGGAGAAGAAGAAGAAGTCCAAATTGTTAATTAAATGGACGTTGGACAGTGGCTGTTTAAAAAAATAATAATAATAATAATAATAATAATAATAATAATAATAATAATTTTGTGTAAATTTTTTTAAAAATATATTTATTTGATCATTTGTGGTTTACATTAATTATATAATATGAATTAGTGAAAAATGATATGATCTTCGTTCTTAAAGTGGTAAGTAGTTCTTTTTCCAACAAGCTGCAGAGAATTGAAGATGCTGTGTTGTTTGCAGAGTGGAATATGCTGGTCTTGTGCACGGGTAAGTACAATCATTCTTTTCTTTCTTGCGTGTGTTGGTTTTAGTGAGCTGAAAAATATATATAGAGACACATTAATAATAATAATAATAATAATAATAATAATAATAATAATAATAATAATAATATCTTTGTGAGGAATAAAAAATATAAAAAAACTTACACTGTTCTAATTATAAGATATTTTTGTTGGGGATCCATGAGTTGTGAGTTGAATCGAATCCAAGCCAAGATACGAAGGCTCGGGTTCCTTTTCTACGTAGTACTTTGTCGACTAAGTAAATATTAGGATGTTTTGTTCGTTGTAACTCTGCTTCATAGAACGCTCCAAATATTGGGATATTTTTATTATCTTTTAAAAGATATGTTCGTGGATTAGTATTTTGAACTTTATAAATTGTAAATAATTCTGTTGTCCAATTAGCTTCGTACCCCTTAGTGAAGTGTTTCTTGATTTTTGATATTCTTACAATGTCACCGATTTTATATTTTGGTTTTCTTAAAGTTTCATTATATTGTGTTGGCAAGCTGGGTGGATTGTTTCTTTTTACATCATTAGGTTTCATGCCGATGCTGCGATGTATTTTGTGATTATACTTTACTAGTAACTCAGGCAAAATATGTACCCATCGGTAAGAACCTCGTGTTGTGAATTCTTTCCACATCGATTCCTTAAGAGTTCGATTAAATCTTTCTACCACACTCGCTTTATTGGAGCTGCCAGTGGAATAATGCTTTAGATTTTGTTTCTGAGACCATGTTTTGAATTCACTGTTATAAAATTCCGTTCCTCGATCGGTGTGAAAATAATTGGGCAATCTTTTACTTTGAGATTAAACAAATTTTAAGCTTTTTACAATCTCACTTCCTTTTTTGGTTTTAAGAGGAATTGCCCATGCATATTTCGAGTAAACGTCAATAATGGTTAATAAATATTTAAATCCATTATTCCATTTTGCAAGTTTGGACATGTCCACAAGGTCAGCTTCATGGAGGTCATCGATTCCTTTGCTAATAACACGTCGTCTTTTAAACTTTTTTCTAAGCGGTGCGTGAAGTTCTTTTGCAATTTCTCGTCTGATTTCGTTCATAGTTATTTTCCAAACAATGTTTTATAACATACTGTGCATTGTTTTACAAACGTTGGAATTTTTATTCAATATATCCAGCATTTCTTAGTTCTTCTTCTATTGCAAAGATTTCGCTGTCTAGTCCTGTGTGACCTGCAGCTTTCGATGCAATTAATTTTTTAAGTCTTGATACCAATTTGTTTGGTTCATTCCAGTGAACGAATTCAATATTGTTTCCGCCTTCAAATTTCCAAATGGCTTGTGGCGCGATGTGTTTTTTTTTTGACCATATCCAGTATGCATCGTAGTATTTGCTTCTTCATTTTCATCTGCTGTTTTTATAATTCTATCTATGTCTTCAGTGAGAAGGGGTTCAATTATATGTCTATACTTATAAGATTGCCTCCCTCTTGGAGCTGCATTGCTTGTATAATTTCTTTTGTGCACGTTTGAAACATTTAATAATTTCAAATATGAAGTTAAATCACTCCTATCTATTAGAGTGGGGTCTGGTACTTTCCTTTGAATCAATTCAAGTAGACCTTCTGTAATAGGAAATTTTTCACCACCAACTTTTATCCACTTTTTATCAAAGAAAACTCGTTCGCGTCCCAAGTATTGTTTATCATTTCTTATCGTTATACCAAATGTTCTATCCACGTTTTGTTTAATGAACGGATCAAAGTAGCGGTTAAGTAGTGAAATTATTTTGATGCTATCTCCATCTTCTTCGTCTGAAGTAGCAGTGGATTCAGAATCGTCATATTTTCCTTTTCTTTTTCGATTTTCTTTATTTTGAGTCGACGTATTAGCAATAGCTACAAGTTGATTTAATGAACTTGTTACTGGTTTAAAGTTAGTCTCTATATCTAATTCTTTTCGTCTAACATCATCTTGAAGTGAAAGATACTTGTCTTTAACATCTTTTTTTAAGCGAGAAAGTTTATCCTTTACTCGACTTTCAGCTTTAATCTTTGAGCTCTTCTCCATGACTAAACGGAAATTGTGGTTGTTTTACTTATTTATAGTATATTCAAAATCGATTTGAAGAGGAAGATCATCAGTTTTATGTTTTTTAGGGTCTCTAAGTCGAAACTGAATTTCATCTTGCTCTTCAACGACAATATCACTGCCATCCAGTTCAATCTCTTGACGTATATTTAAAATTGCATACACAATTGGAGATCTTGGTGAAACAAAAATTGGTTTTAATACGCCTTTGTAGGGAAGTTGGTACTGTATGTTATGATTATGAAGCGTGTATACTGGTGAATGGATTGATGGTGTGTTGGAGAATTTCAGAATAAATTTCGATAAGTTCTTTTTCTTTACTTCATCTTTTAATATACCATATTCTTCTTTGGATGCAGTAAAACTTTCGAGTGGTTCTTTGTTAACCATTTGCTCAATTTTTTCCAGTTCAGTTTTTAACTTGTTATATTCTTCTTTGGATTCAGCAGCATAACTTTCAAGATCTTCTTTTTTAACAATATTGAGATTGTTAGCAACACCCTCAATACGAGTTTGTAAATTGCTTAAAATTTCTTTTAGTTGATTAACTTCAGTTCGTGAAGCAGCATAGTGTTCTACAAACCGTTTATTTGTCACGTCTTGGTCGTTAACAGGGAACTCAACATTTGTTTGTTTTTGATGTTGTAGATTGTTTACAGTTTGTTTCAATTGATCAAATTCACGTTGGGAAGCGGCATATTGTTCAACAAACGTCTTATTTGCAACATCGTTATCGTATATGGGATTGTTTACGTGAGTAATTCGTCTACTCATCATATTTAAAGTTCCACCATCGTCTACGTTTAAAACGTTTTGTTTATTAAATTTAGCGATTAAGTCTTCTAGATCTTTTCGCGAGGCAGCAAAGTTTTCTAAGTAATATTTGTTTATTGCATCTAACGAATCGATTGGTTGAGATATGTTTGTTATTCTTCTATTTAACATATCTACAGTTTCATCATCTCTGTTTATATTCAAAAGAGATTTTTTAATTTCATCGAGTTCATTTGTTACATGAGTTTTAAGAAAAGAATACGTTACAGCATCTTGATTTTGAATTGGGTCTTTAACATTTCTTATTCTTTTGTTACCCAAGTCGAGAGTATCTTGATCATACGGAAAGTGATCTTCTGAAAATTCTCGCACTAAACCATGAATGAATTCTACTCGTTGTAACACTTCGGTTATTCGGGTCTCAAGATATTTTTTAATATTCGATGTATGTTGCTGCATTGCAATAAGGTTTACTGCATCATTTGCAGATGATGGTAAAGCTAAGCCCGCGAGACGTTTGTTTTGAAAGTCAAGTTCTTTTTTCTCTATTTTACAAATTGAAAAAATTAAACCTTTAAGCTCGTTAAAGTTTCGTTGTATGTCTTCTTTAGACTCGATTTTATTTAGCTCATTTAATAACTTCACTACATAACCTTTGTTGCATGCATCTTCAACATGTATTGGCATTCCAACATTTTTTAACCGTTTGCCGTTAATACTTAGATGTCCGTCGCTTGTTGTTGTTGTTAGTTGATTTCCATATTGCACTAGCTTATCATCAACATATGATTTAGTTGCAATATCATGTCGTGAAGTCGGTCGTCCGATAGACACATTATTGGTTTTGTTAAACGATGTCATAGTTAAGTTGTTAACCACGCAAAAGCTATAACACGAATGGCCATTTACCTCTTTTTGAAGTCATATTTATAACTGAAAATAAACATCAAAACCATTGCGATATCGACCATTTTGTAAATCGCTATCTTTATCGATAACCAAAAAACCAAACTTAGAGTTTTGCCAACAATACGAACAAATATCAAAGAACTGTTCATAGCTCATATCTGTATTTACATGATCGTTATATACGTGACGCAAGTTTGTTCCGTCTTGTTTAAAAAGAATTAAAAAATTAGCGTTATCTCTAATTAGATGTTTAGGTATACAAGAATATGTTTGACAAAGATAAAATACGTCAACGTTGTGATGACGACCTCTACTGAAATAATCTTTCATGTGTTGTTGTTTATTGCTGGCTACATCATCAAAAACAAATATAGAGTTTTTTCTAGCCATTTCTGGAGGCATTACTTCATCATTATCGGAAAAAAATCACTTTTTATTTCTTTTATGGAGTCCAAAAACTTTTTTAATTCAACATATTTACTTTGAGCAAGTGATTTAGAATAAATATAAACGTTTTCAAAACGAACTCCATTTTTATGACACAATAAATTTAGCATTACGTTTGTTTTGCCGCAGTTCGATGGACCGCAAATGATACATCGAATTGTGTTCGGTAGTAAAACACCATGCTTTCTTTTTTCACTTTTACTCTGGTTTTCAGCATTAGTAAATGAAATTACTGGTAGAGTGTTTGACTGCTTAACAAACTTCAACATGTCTACGTTTACGTCTGAGAATGCACACTGCACAAAAAATCACATCACATCAACATATATTGCTTCCACACGTATCATAACTTGTATTATATGGAATAATAGTAGGATTTTCAGGATTTAAATCAACGTTGCCGACGTAAAACCCTCTTATATATGGACAATATGGCGCCCATTTTTCATGATCATTTAAAGGATTATCGTTTTCCCTCCAATTTTCAATTTCAATCTTACAGAATATACATTTCACCTTATCACCATGACCAGTATAATAAAATCCTGCTGATGCTAAACAAAATTCGTTTGGACAGGGAAGAGGCCAATTTTGAAAAGTTTTAAGTCTTTCATATTCGCATTTCAATTCTATGCTAGGAGAAATATTGTTTACGTAGGGGCAAGAAAAAGCCCATTTCTTATGCTCTTCAAACGGATCATCATCTTCTTCCCAATAACTAAGTTGCAGATTACAGAAAGCACACCTAACCATATCCTTATATCCAAAATAGAAAAATCCTGCAGCTGCTAACCATGCAGTGTTCGTAAAACTGTCTGAAGACCAGGTCTTAAATGTTTTTAGCCGATCTCTTTCAGATTTTAAATTCATTTCTTTTTGACTCAATATCATTTGCATTAACTGTTTTTTGGAATACTTTACACAATTAAAATACTTCATGATGCTGGTTTACTTCACAAAGAAAAGATGTTCACCACACAAAGCTAAATGCGAACTGACATGAATCAACAAAACACGTTGGCTAATATGCATGTGTTGGGTTGGCCGAGCGGTCTAAGGCGTTAGACTTAAGATCTAATTTTCAGAAATTGAAAGCGAGGGTTCGAATCCCTCACCTGACAATATTATTATTTTATTTACATGTAGAGTGAGGAGGTAATTGATCATTAATAAGAACTTTAATATGAAATGGTACAAAAGACCTTTTTTCTTCTTTATTCATTTAGAATTACAATTAATACAATTTTATTTCTCTTGAAGTAATCTCATTCTTTTTTTAGTTGTCCAGATGAGTGTGGGTGTGTTGAGATGATCTTCTTCTTCTTTTTAGTTGTCCAGATGATTATTTTCTGTAGACAAAAATATACACTGTGTTAAAAAGCAAACTAAAAACAAAATATGTATAGCTGTCAACGACACTAGTAGATTTAAATTAATCACCTTTTATAGATAGCGATTACAGTTGTCACATTTGCAGCGAAGATGAAACAGTTGAAATTTCCTCTTTAGATGATCTGGTAGATGTTCCCACTCTAGACGAATTCGTTGTGGTTCATATATAGTCAGCACGTTTATAGGAAAGTAGTTCCAATCAAACTTATTAAAACCTCGAAGTCCACTGTTTCGAAACTTGTTTATTATCGAACACACGATTTTCATGATGCCATCAGAAGAATTTAACCAATGTTGAACAGCATTGACGTTGAATTTAGCACAACTATTGCTTCCCATTGCTAGAGATGGTAAATGTTTTGGACAATCTGTAGGTAAACGATGGCTATGCCTCAACATTAGGTCTGACATTCCATCAATCGTATTAAGATCGAATAATGAGTCTGGGGAAAGTGCTTTTAGTGCAAACAAAGAAAATTCCTGTGGCAAATTATATACAACTAAATAATCATATTTATTCTTAATAGACTCAAAAAAAGAAGAAAGAGTTTTTTCACAATATGCTGCAACCCATGTGATCACGGCGCTGAATGAAGGTATATTGCCGTTATTTAACATACAGTAAGCAAGTTCCAAACTGCCGTTTGGTAGCTTGCGAATGTCTGCAACTATTGGTTGCTTCTTATTCCACGTGCCAGCATCAGTAGAAGGAGAGTTTGTTGTTGTCAATTCCATGATTGCAACTAAAGTGAGAATACTTGATTACTTGCTTGCTTATAACTTCGCAAATATTGGTTTAGATAATTACTTCATTCGTCAATGGTCTGTAAGATATTTGACGATCATGAATAAGAACACAATAAAGAGTTGTATCTTCAGGTATATTCTCACTCGTCTCGATTTCAATTCGCACATCGACTGAAGATGTCTTCACTGCTTCCACTTGTTCGAGACAATTAATTACAATAATCGGACAAAGAGACTTAAATTCATCTCGTGAAACTAGAGTCTCTGAACGAACATCATCGATCTGATAATATACATTACGAAATTTAACAAACATGTCATACAACTCGCTGTAGTCATTTATGGCAATTTCAGAAGTTGGCATTTCATAGGGATAAAAAATTGAATTTAAAAAAACTCTTATAGATTTAATGTTACAATGGTCGAAATAGGAAGAGCATGTGTTTAGTAAATTTCTTCTAGTTTGAAAACCTAATAAAAATTGACGCGGTTTTTGAGTTTCAGAAGTAGTCATGACAGTCCAACTATATTTAGTTGTTCTAGGAAGAGAAGGCAAGACATGAACATCCCACGATCGAAAACCAACCTGAATGGGAATATTTTTCTGCATTAGTTTTAATCTTTTAATTTGTTCTTCGTCCGATAATAATAAAACGGGAATTTTTAGATAAACTTTAAATAACTTGACCTTAGAAAGATCGTTTTCGGTTGTCGATTGCAACGCACGTGCGTCACTTGACGATCGGAGAAGTATTACCTCATGCTTGCAGTTTAAAATCGGCTTTCTGTAATCCTCTGCTATTCCTAACAGGTTGCTTAAAGGAAGTATTATATGAAAACGTTTTGTGTTACTATCAACAATATTTGCTTCACTTGGTGGTGTTGTTAAAGAGGGAAAATAACCAGCATTTTGTAAAGCTGTATATTCGTTTTTTGAATATGATGCAAAGGTTTTTATAGAACTTGTTATACCTAGATGCCGTGTACGATCAATTTCTTTACCATTTAACGTGATGCGAATTTCGCTAAAAAGATTAGCCCCAAAATTTTGGTCAGGATGTGCTGTAGTAGAAGCAGCCGGATTTATGTTAGAAGTAATAATTTGACCTTCTAAGTGAAGAACACCTTCTGATAATAAAACTATGTTTTCTTCATTTTGAATCGGTATTCGAATTTCATCATTATTTTCGAATTTATTAGCTGAATAAGGTTGATAAACTCTTTCTTCTCGTCGCACAACTCTGTTGTCAACCTCTCTTTTATCTGTTATGTTAAACATGCTAAACATGTTAACAGCTTCAACTATAGATAGAAACTAAATAAGATTAACAATTGCATATATATTTATATTGAAATTAAAGTACGCGATAGCCTAAAGACTGTACGAATTGTTTGTTGTTACTCGATAACTGTTTCTTAGATTTCAAGGTGCGATGTCGTTGTTTGTTTTTTTTACAAAATTTAGCTGATTGATTTATATTATTTTTTCGAATCAGAGTCGACTTCTTTTTTTTTCAAACTTTGAGTATTATATAGTATAACCATATTTGTGATTGTTTTCTAGTATGCTTACTCAAGTAGAATGAAAACATAACAGTATTTCATTACTTTATATAGCAAGATATCGTGCTGGACGAATAATTAATTCTACAGTTAAATCTTCATCTTGCAAATCAATGAGCTGTTGAAGATGATCTTCAAGTTGCACAGATACATGTTGAATAAGCTTGGTGTTCATGGGCAAAAAATTAATCGTTGTTGGTTGTACAACAATCGGGTAACCAGCAGGAACATGAGCTTTAAAATTATATAAAGAGTGTGTTGGTTTATGGTTCAAATAAGAACTCGTACCAAGCACAAGGTTGCAACATACTCGAATACTATTAACAGTGTTAATTTTAATCATATATTCAGAATGATGAGTTGTGTTTGCGTTGAACTTTCTATGAGAAAAGCCTAACAAATCTGCAATAGAATCTGCAACACCAAAATCTATAGCAAATACTTTCGAATGTAGTTTACAATGATAAAAGACTTTATCATAATTAATATAAAATGATGGGAATTTGTCTTTGTCGCCTAATAAATGTTCAACTAATAATTCATTAATCTTTTCACTTAATTGTTTTAACGTATAGCTAGCATTGGGTATTATTAAAATCGCTCTATCCGCTTCGTTCAACTTTATAGCCAAAATGTTATTATTCTCGTTAATTGCAACTTCATTATCGATTCTATTTCGATGAATTTCAATTTCTCTTTTATTCTCTTTAGGGTAAACTTTCTTTTCAATACCTAAAGGCCCTGCTACACTGTTGGCTACAGTGAAATCAATATTAAACGGGGAAGACAAAACGAGACGGTTGTATCTTTTTCCATCTATATCCTCTTCCACATACAATTTTGTTTTTTCTAAATGTTCTGGTATAAGTTTCGACAATGAGTGATAACTAAGTAAATCATCAAAGGCTGAGGCTAGATCTTCAAATTCATAAATACCCGGTGGTACCACTAAATCAATTGATAAAAAATTAGTAAAATGAATGCGAAATTTATTATTTCTGTTGGTAACATTTCGAATAGAATTAGATGTATACAATCCTGCAAGTCCTATTTCAAAAAACTCTGCTCCTACAAGATGAATCGGGTTCTCCAATGTAACATCAATCTTCGAGCCTTTACCTTCAAGAGTTATCCGTCTTTCGAAAGCCATCTTTGAAATGTTTAAAGACGGTCTGTGTTTCCCTTATTTATACAATACAAGAAGACTAAACATAAATGTCCACAAATCGAAGAAGTAATCGATTGATATGAATGAAAATTATATTGTAGATAGCAATTTTTAAGATATGTTAAAATTTCTAATGGTGGTCTTAAATTACCAATACTATCAAAATAATGCACATATTTACCACGTTTACTGAAAGCTACCCAATGTGAACCAGATTTATCCATCGGTTCAAGGTTAACAATACAGTTTTCATTTTTTCGAGGATATCTTGGTAACGTATCTCGCATAAAGACTCCTCTAAAATTTGGAATCTTTAATTGATGTGCGTATTTAGCTAAATCGAAATTACTTAATGCTTTATTTGGTATTTGGTTAATTATCTTTTGTATGCAGGAGGATTTAAATAAATGCCTTGACCTCCTTTACCTCGCATTGCTTCTATCATTCGATTGTGTCTTTTCATTTCTTTTAGTTCTTCTTGAGCAGCTTTCGCCTTGTTTATAGCAGACGCCACCCCTGCTGCTCCGCCTGCTAGACCCCCCCAATCCCGACAAGGCTGCAAATATCGGAAGTAGGGGTAATATACCACCTTGCTTTTTCGATGTTCTTCTTTTTTTTAATCTTTTCTTGTTTTTTTTTTTTTTTTATTATTTAAGTTTCGCTTACCTCCTCCAATCTTAGACTTAGCTTTCATGATGCCACCCACTGTTAGTGCAGCCGCTCTCTCTCCAAATGATGCGTCACGGGATTTTACACGAGACCAAGCTTTTGAAGCTAAAATTTCATCAGCCTCTCTTCTTTTGTTTGAATCTTTATGCTTTGCGTAAGCAATGTCGTGCTCTTTGCACGCTTTATCTAATATATTTATTCCTGGATCACCACGGCTCAATCGCTTTTCTAATTTTGTTCCTGGTCCACAATATTCATATCCCGGGATGTGTAATTCCACGGGTAAATTATCAATAGTTTTATTAAGTACACAACTGATTAATGATCCACTTCCTGTTCGTTTATATTGAGTGGTAGAGTTGCTCCTCTTACAACGCACCATTACTAAATGATATGTAATATAAAGTAATTATACATATATAATTATATTTCTGGAAAATGGGAATGGTGGGGGGAGGTGTTTTTTTTTAAATAATACACACACAAAATTTGGGTTATTATTTATTCTTTTTTCATAAGCAAAGGAACACACAAAAATTAGTATTATTAACAGCATAAAAGTGTGTGTGTGTGAAAGAAATAAAGTAAGTGAGATGAACTGCTTTAATCTCAATTTGTTTCTAATCATTTTTCAGAGAAAAATGACCAAACGGTAAAGTATCAATTCCGTTTTCAGTTATGTGTCTTTTATCTTCGTTTGATGAAATTGCCAACTTATTTTGCCGAACAGTAAATACAGAATGAGATTTTGAAATTATACAAACTTGAACTTTGTTGACTTTATCTCTGTTATAAAGACACTTTCGATACTCATCAATATTCATACTTTTACTCACACTCTTCTTAATGCCTTTAGCCTTACACAAGCTATTCATTTCATCACACAATTTTATTGCATACATTTTGGGTCGTAACCCCACAAATTCTTCAACAATCCTTCCAGCATTTTCATCTTTCATTAAACCAATTTCACCTTTATTTTGTCTCACAATGCCAAAAGGATTGTTTGTTTCATAGTTTCCAGTATCAAACAAATTTGAATGCTGTTTCATGAACTCATAAATATCATAATAGAATATATACATAAAACTATCGGTGTCTGTGTATAACAACCTCACATTTGTTTCAGGATTTGCTAAAATAACATTGTAATGAAAGTCATTCATTTTACATTTAGACAAATCTAATATAGATGCACCAACATATACTGGTTGATTGTGAAAAATCTTTAGTCTACTCATCTCGATGACCATACATTGTTCATCGAATATAATTCTATGTTTAAAATTAGCCTTAGCTATTAAAGACCTAGCACCACGAGCTCCATGCCATTTGGTGACCCATTTGATGTCCCTTAACTTCCTCACATTCATCAGTGAACGACCAAAAATTGCATTATTCATCAATTTATAAAAATTCTTTTCAAAATCATTTTTGGCTTGTTTTCGTTTCTCTGTGTTCACATCAATATATGGTTTTAGCCATTGGCTCTGATTGAATTCAATTATTCTGTGAATACGATCTAATTTCATTCCTAGTTGAATACATTGCTTTAACAATCTATAATGCAAAACATAACGTTCTTTATTATCTAAGGTAGCCATTAGCTTTGTCAACTTTTCGGGACATAGAGGGTAATCTGAATGTTTGTCATGTAACTCTTGAGGATAAGTCAAATCTACTTCCAAAATATATCCAATTTCTGAAGTATCATCAATAGTTA
The DNA here is from genome assembly GCA_946902985.2 of Meconema thalassinum. Taxonomy (NCBI): domain Eukaryota; kingdom Metazoa; phylum Arthropoda; class Insecta; order Orthoptera; family Tettigoniidae; genus Meconema; species Meconema thalassinum. The sequence continues at coordinate 25,411,508 of OX336400.1, forward strand.
AAACATCAAAGCCTTCAACATTTGCAATCCATTTAAAGCCACCCGTTGGAAGATATTCCATCATCGCATATCCATACAAATTATTAACGTCAAAGTACATTATGTAGGAGTCTTGCTTTTTCTCATCATAAGTTTTCATATACTTATTATTAGCAATCGCATGTCGTGTTATACACTGAACATTTCCTCCTCGAATAGATCGTTCAAAAAAGTGTAACATATCAATATCTTGAAGCAATTCAAGTTGAACGTTGGTTATCTTTTTCATAGCACACCAAGACATAGATGGAGCAGTGTAAAAATGAGCTGCATCAATGCCATAAGTTTCCATGCCATTCGATCTAAAATTTTCAAAGACATCCGCCAAAAGAAGTGTGTCAACTTTTAAATACAAATCGGCGTATTCTCCTAATGTTTGACAGGAAAACGTTTCCCACACCGATTGAGCAAACTCATACTCTTCATTCGATATTGTTTGATCATTAAGGCTGCTATAAAACTCGGATATTTCAGGTAATTTAGTTTCATTAAGTACATCCATACTCGTGACGTATTCATAGGGAAACACGCCTTTTCTCGCAGTAAGTCGAAACTGTGCATCATCATTAAAATAACGTCGTGTTATTTGCTTTGAATCTTCACTTAACGAAGATGAACATTGATCTAGTGAACAGGACAAGAAATTATATGTATCGAAAAATCTTAACTGAATGAATCCATTCTTAGCCCGTACATACTTTGTAAACCCTTTGTAACGTTCCATATTCATCGCTAACAATTTTATATGACCAGGATTATGTAACACCTCTCCATCACGTTTCTCGCAAATTTCTTTAATTATAAAATGTCCATCATAGGCTGTTAGATTATGAAATGCTATTGGCAAAACCTTTGTTACTTTGTAATTTAAATTACAACTATTGTGTGCGCTTCCTCTATATTTTCCAGTTAAGTGACAATGATCGCGTACTTTGACTTCATTAACTGCAATCGGTTTCTCGCAAATGTGACACATTTTACTTGACAAAAATAATCGTTCTTCATTTTCGGTCATCTTTAACATTGGCTTAACCGATAAGTAATATGTTTGAAGTTTATCCACAATACTATAAAGTTCCTTTACAAACAATTCAATGCAATTATTTCCCCTAAAGAGCTTGAAACTGCACAATTCACTATCAAAATTACAATGAAGGTATAAAGAAATGCTGTAAGGAATATGTTTATGTGTTAAAGTAGAGTTATGAATGTCACTATTTGGAAAACAGGAGGAAATTGGAGACAAGAGGCATTCAGTGTCTGCATATATTATAAATGGAACTGTATCTTTAACTCGGAATTCTGTAAAATTAACAAATCTTTGTTCATCAGTCGGCATTATGCTTTTTGCAACAGGAAACTGTTTACAGTCTGCAAAGTGAACATTTAACTCATCCTCAAGAAAATAATATGACAAACAACGTCTACATATATAAATCCTTCTGTGAGTGCTAGTGACGCTTGAACGCACAAGGCGAGCAAGATTTCTAATTAAACAAAAGTGATAACTTTCACTGTTTGCAATCTGCAACATCAATAAGTCTACACTCCTTTCATATACTTTATCTGATACATACAAAGGTACAATAGTAAAAGGTTTTTTTCCTTTTACTTCGTTTGTTCCCATACACACCCAATTGTTTTCATCATATTGTGCTCCATACACATTTACAGAAATATTGTTTTGGTTTTCAAACTTGTTTAAATATTTCATTTCCATCGGAATTGGAATACCATCTAAATTTAAAACATCTCTGTAATTAGGATAGGAAGAAAGATGATTCGCGTTTCGAGTTTTTGGATACAAACCAGCAACCACACTCCACGCAAAACAAGCTTCCTTTGTATCATACAAATTTAGCACTGCATGTTTATTGACTATTACATCAGGCAATCTACTAGTATTGGACATTCCTACTCGAAATCCAACATATTTATTTATATTAATTCTCAAACTATGAATTTTTTCTAAAGCCCACCCGGAACCATTTGCTTCAAATTCGCTCATTTTTGTCAATGTACCTTCAATGATATTCTTATTATAAAATTCATTTAAATCAGTATACTCGAAAACTACCTCATTTTTGATAGCAAAATATTTTGTTTCTGATATGTCGCGAAGCACGTATTGTGCACACAAAACTGAATTCACCTTTAAAGCTTGTACAGTTAACGCTTTCTTAACATACTTTGTAATCCAAATATTAGCATTCGCTAAAAATTCGCGAGGATCCAAAAACTCATTCTTAACATTTGATACTGCAAGTGTGTACACTCTAGAATTGAATGCCGTTTCAATTAACTCACAGCTCAAGAAAGATTCATCCTTTATTTGAATTGTAATTTCTTTGAAATTCACAGCTTGTTGCAATATGTGCTCACTAATAACTCTCCAACATTCAATCAACTCATCACTGTTCTCAATCAACTCGGTTTGAGTGTTTTCCCCGATTTGGTATGATACTGAAATAGCACCGTTTAGTTCACTTCGAAAATTAGAAACACTTTCAAATGCATTGTCCAATTGGTTTCTTATATTTTCACTGTCATTATGTATTACAATATCAACCTTTCTACGTTTGCTAGGAGGCGAGGTCATTGTTGCTGTTGTCTAAGCAAATGTCCAATTTGCAGTAAAGTTAATACACCACCAACAGTTGGTGTACCATCACTGATGTCTAAGCATACGTCCAATTTGCACTATTGTTAATACACCACCAGCAGTTGCTGTAACATCGGTTTACCATAAACCTATAATCTTTTAAAGTATATTCAAGCCATTGTGATAAATTACTGCCTGTAATCTCCAATGAACAATGAACAGCCTCAAAAGGAAATTCATCCTGAAGTTTACCAAGCAAATTGTTTCTATACACATTCAATTTTGTTACATCGTAACACGTCATGGAAAATTCGATTTTGAAAACTTCATCAAATGTATTGTATCCGAAGAAACAAATAAAATGTTCATCTTCACATAATTCTTTCAATAGATATCTTAGAACTGTTTCTGTCACCTCTCGCTGACTATCATCTGATTTGCTAACATTGGTAACGTAGACTGAAAATGTTGAAATTCCACTCGAAGATGTCCATTTGTTAAAACAAGCTTCTTTCTCATTACGACTCACCTCGTTATCATCTTCTTCCTCTTCTTCCGGTTGTTGAAAGCATACACGATGATACTCTATTAGCGGGTGTGATCGATGTTCAGTTCCACTCAGGAAATTAACAGTTTTCCACTTCATTATGCCGGTTGTTTTATTAGTTTTTTAGATAATCTGAAAAATTAAACAAATTAAGAAATAATTAGCAACTAAATATATCAATCGTTATATCAATCAATACATAATATATAATCCAATACTCACCAAAACATGTCGATGTGAGCGGTTCTTCAACCCAAAATACACCGTCATCAGTTTGCCTTCGAGTACTGTTTCAAAATGACTTGATGTGAGCGGTTCTTCACCCCCAAATACACCAGCATCAGTGTGCCTCCCATTGAGTTTAGTTCATCGATCTCTGATGTGCTTAATTTTGAAAATACTGCTGGTAGAAATACACTTGTTACTTCATCTTCGATGTTAATATCCACAACTATTTTTCTTCCAAACCTCGTCTGTACGGGGCGAATAATTTGGACCACATATGGTAAATCAATGACTAGTTCTGCTAGTTTCTTATTAGAATACTCAGTACAAGATGATAAGTTATTGAACTTCGTTAGAGCTTCCATCACACAATTTGTTCCTCGTCGTTGACTTTCTTTATTTCTTTCACACACACACTCTTCGCGCAATAGTAGAAGTTAAACTCTTCCATGCACTCATCCATTTATATATCCTTCACCCCCACCCACACTCCAGAAACCATATGCTGCAAACTAGCTTCTAACGCAATCATTTCTTTTTTTCCACTATTGCTTAAAGAAGTCAAAGATTACATTCTTAGCCAATGACGTTAAAGGTCAACTCTGTCTCATGCGAACACAGCAGACGAGATCAAACACACTGCTGCACATGGTCAAACTTGCACGGGTGTCAAATGACGGTTAGCATCCAAAGCAAAAAAACAATAACAGCTGCACACCACATGTGTGGATGGGAACCGCCTCCCCACCCAGCGCGGGCAAAAAAAAACATAACAGCTGCACACCACATGTGCGGATCGCTGGCACTGGCACACATGCTCACACTCGCACGGGTGTCAGATGACAGTTAGCATCCTAATAAACACCCCCCATGACGTCAACACCCATTAACTTTTTATCACCATCACATAAACAAGCCAAGAGGTCACCCCCTTCCCACGCTAACACGTGCAGTGCACATGCTCGCTCCTGGACCACGTGCTCGCTCTAAGGACCCATGACGTCATCCCATGACGTCATCAGGATTACGCAATTTCTGGTCATGATGATGCAATATCCAAAGTGTAGCAAACCCTTACTACTCGCCAGTCTATTGCCTTTTACATAAGCCTTGAGACCAGAGCTCCTTGCCTTCCTTAAGTGAAACTGCAAGGTCCGTTGCTCGCTTGCCTCTTCTTTACTCATTTCTCTCCTTACCCATATCCTCTCCCCTTTCAGGTTCTTTGTGTTCGCCAGAATTCTGTGAGCCATCAGCGAAGAAACTAATGACACTTTCACGGGCCTCGTGCCCCTTCCCCGGCCTATCCTGGTCACATTGTCAATCTCTGAGACTCCAATGTTTATCCGCATGCCTTCACTAATCACTCGGAGCACCTTGGATGTTAGATCCTCGGTGCTTTCCATGGCATTTTCCTTTATTCCGTAAATGAAGACGTTTTTCTTTCTCTCATCCAGCTTGGCCTTCCTTAATTCATTTACCTCCACCTCTAATATCTTCACCTTTTCACTTAGGTCTTTTATCTCTCTACTATTCTCGGTCAGCCTTTCTGTCACTATTCCCATCTCTTCTCTTATACAAGTCTTCATCTCCTTAAATTCCTTACATTGCTCACGAAGAATGTCCCGGATCTGGTCATTTTGTGACACTTCCTTTACAATTTCCCTTATTTTTTCCATTTCTTGCCATCCAAGCTGACCAGGCCCTGGGTTTGGTAGTCCAAGTAAATCAACAGGGAAATTAGTTCAACAAACAGGAATCTCTAAGTCGACAGAAGAGACAAGCTTCAGTTGTTCCCTTATAAAGTTACCGTGGTTTATGAATTAAAACAAACTGATCACGGAAAAAGAGTGATGTACTTTGAATGGTTCCAGCATCTGTTATGAATGGCTGTGGTGAGTACAAAGTTTACTGTTTATTTGTTATGATGCAAGCGGCAGCCGTGTTACCAACGTAACTGCTGTAGCTAGCTCTCGCAGACGCATGTAGGCACTGCGGATAACATTCCCGAACTCACTGTATATTGATATTTTTAACGGTTTTCACAGCGTAAGCTTCAAAGGCGCACGGACGCCAGTTTTTTTCGACTTTTTTTTTTACCGAAATCGTTATTGCATGGCTTCCTTTGATCATAAATAAATGATCTTACAGAAACCTTTCTCGAGATATCCTTTACAGAATGTTGAAAACCGCATCAAAGTCCATTAAGTGTTTCTCGAGATTACCAGTGACATCCAAGAATCAGGGACTTGGTTTTATACTAAGTAGACACTGAAAGATTATAGTAGGAACTACCACCAAACACAATTGTGGATTTTGAAAGGAGAACACAGATTACAGCTCAGGTGACAATTCGGATTTTAAAGGAAAATGATACCAACATAAAATACCGTAACGTTGTAGTACTTTCAGTTTCTGTAACAAAACAACAGAAAAATACTACTTATTAAAATTCTGACAAGCATCATTTATTCAAAAATGAATATAAGGTGCTGCTGAATGTTGATTGGTTGGTTGCTCAGTTTAGGGGCTGCGACAACGTGGTCATGTAGCCCCGTGTACTTTGGGTGTTTGTAGAATCTCTATTAATTAATTATGATGGCTGTATTAGTGTGTGATATCTGAACTTCAGGTAAGGACTGCAGACGATCAATTTCAAGTAGTTCCTACTTTTGCTACCAAATATAACCGTCAATGACACCTAGCTGTGATCTTGGCTACTAGATGCCACCGCTACCGGCACCTAACGGCGAACGTTGGAACTTAATAGAGTGTTAATCAGATCAAACCTACAAATTTAGCTTCGCACAATATTGTAGTCAGTGGAAGGGTCTTTTACATGCCATAAATCTTTGACATGGGACCGCCGGCTCTACTTCTCCTCTGAAGGAAGGCATACTGGATTTTTAACGCTCTTAAAATATCTGACAACTTCGGCCGGGTTTGAACCCGTGATCTTGGGCATAGAAGTTCAGCATGCTTACCAACTACGCCACCGAAGTCACCCTGCTGCTGAATGTAGTCTAACGATTCTTCTCATTAATTAATCCTAGATTAGGGCCCTCATCTTGGCTACTTATTCCACCTATGTGTCTGGCATAAAGTGTCAATTAACTCGCCATTAGGAAAACACCATAACAAACTCATGTTGCACCTCAAACAATTTTCATGAATCCATTGAAGCCACTAATGTCTGCTCTAAGCCTTGGTTTCTTCTTTACTAGACTAGAGATGATCTGAAATGACTGTAAATAATCTGCATTGCAACAGCGGGGTGTCGCTCGCACCCCACAATACCAGTTGAGGGTTTCCATAATGGTTGACAGCGTATTAGCTGGAATTCCGAGCGTAATAAGGTACTGACGGAAATTCACAGTCCTATACAACTGAATCGATATTTTAATATCCATGTCACACCTCACAAGGGAAGTATCAGGTAAGACAAGTCGAAACCCATCTTGAAACTTTGTGAATGCACGCAATCGTTGTACTATAAGAGGACAGTGTGCGGAAAATCATCCGCCAGATTGAACTGCAAGGCTCCGAAATCGTACCTGACATTCTGGTACGCAGGCATGACAGCTGGAGGAGCTGGACATGCCTGTGGCACTCGGAGTAGTGGCGAGGCAAAGCGTCAATGCTGACTGGAGCGTGCAGCTCCTTCCCACAAGCCTTGAGTGCTTGTGCGGTCAGGGCTGTCCATTCCAACATTTACGGTACTTGCTATCTCGCATTGATTTATATGAGAGATTCGCCACATGATTTCGGAGCCTTGCAGTTCAATCTGGCAGCACGATGTCCTCTTATGGTACAAGGATTGCGTCCACAAAGTTTCAAGATAGGTTTCGACCTGTCTTACCTCATACTTACCTTGTTAGGAACATAATTCTGCTGCATTTTCACCCCAACTTCGAGATAATGACACATATTTTATGTCTGGGAAACAAAATATAAATTGAGTTATCGGAACATTCCAGCAATACAACTTTGAATATCCCCAACTCCTATTTCTACACAGGGCATTCTTTCATACAACTTCGGTGACAGTTAGCGTCAATGCTGGTGCAGACGGCAGGCTGTAAACATATGGCATTGCCAAACAGACAGAGCACATGCGTGGGTCAGCGAACTTGGAAATCACAGAGAACAAACTCGGCGCTTGCACTCCGATCACTAAATTCAAGTGACTGAATCTCGACAGATATTTATGAACATTTCTGTTCGAACAAAAAATTAAATTTAATAAAGTTATAATTATCGTGGAACATAAACAGTCGTATGCAACTCGCATTTATAATGGTAATTAAGACACTCGTATGGAAATCAAGAAACTCGCTACTCTCGTTTCATAAATGTACTCGTGTCTTAATTATTGCCATTATAGGCTCGTTGCATAATGTACTATACTAACATCAGATCTTCTGGTGTAGTTTCAGTCTGGGATTTTAAATAGGCCATCAGTTTGGCCAGCTGCATGGTTACCTCTTCAAGAGTCATTGTTCCATCTGATGGAGCGCCGGTTTCACCATCTCTGCCGAGGAACAAGAGGCAATAATGTCTTCATCTATCATTATGCTGTCGCCTGAATTACAGTTATGTTTCACCAGGCGGATAAACAGCGCTCACATACAGAAAGTAGACACGCAGTTGAATGAGACTATGCGCATTATTAGTGGGACCATACGATCTACTCCCTCTCACTGGCTACCCATTCTAAGTCATATTCCACCACCTGATGCTAGAAGGAAGAGTGCTCTCGTACGAGAATATAAGAAGATCATGGATAATCCGCAGCTGCCTTTGTTAAATGACGTAGCTTTTGCGGAGCGAAAACGGCTCAGATCAAGAAACCCTGCTATTTCCACAGCCAGAATTTTTTCAGAAGAGAAGTTCGACATTCGTCTTTCATGGAGCCAAAATTGGCAACAACACTGCCCTGAACGATGTCGTAGCATACCCTGTATCCTGGAAAAGCCACCAGGATTTGATGAACCTCGCTCTGTGTGGACAGCCCTCAATCGTATCCGCACTGGCCATTAAGATGTACAGACGCTCTCCACCAGTGGGGAATAGTCCCGTCATCAAAATGTGACTGTGCTGCAGAGAAACAGACACTTCATCACTTAGTGACCGAGTGCCCAAACCATGCATATTGTGGGGACTTCAAGGACTTTTTAACTGTAACAACAGATACTGTATGCTACATAAAGAACATGAATATTTGTATATAGATATATGTAGGAAGTTATGTTTCAATAGCTGGAACTATTATACTGTAGAATATCATGTATGTGATAATTTAATGTTTTATGTTTTATGCGCCATACGCCAAATAAATAAATAAACAAGAAGTTCCGTGACGAACTAAAGAGCCTACTTTCCATGCCAGTGAATAATCTACAGTATATGAACCTATCTAGAATAATGACGAAATTAAGTCGGTAATATCGACATGTCTAATTAGTTCGAAAGATTCCTGGTATAATGTAGCCTAATAGAGCACTACAGTTGGCAGCCCTGGTGACTGAATATATTCTTAGTTCCATCTCTTAAGGTACAGAATACAAAATTTGGTTGAAATGCAATGGACGTTACATGCAGTTAGACATTGGATCTATCAGAACGCGTAAAAGCATGTTGGCAACAATGTCAGGCGTGTGCTGGTTAGAAATAATCGGAAATATTATGATATCTTGTTGTGCAAATTTTGGATGAAATACATTTTTTAGTATAGAAGTTACATGTATTTTAAAATTGGACCTATCGGCAAACATAGAATCATGCTGGCAGCACTGACTTATATTAATTACTCCAAATTAATCTAGAGTGTCAGGTGCTTTACGTGTGCAAAGTACAGAGCTGTTGGCTTGCATACTTTCTGATATACTGATATTAGGGTAAAAAATATAAACAGCATTTATTAACAGTTGGCAGCCCTGATTGCTCTTAAGAATACTTATAGTCATATCTGTTATGTTACACATAGCACATACGAAATTTGGTTGAAATCCAACAGATAGTGTAGAAGTTACATGTATTTAAAAATTAGTCCTATCAGCAGGCTTAGAATCATGTTGGTAGAACTGAAGTATATAAGTTACCCCAAATTAATCTAAAATGTCAGGTAATATACGTGTGCATAGTTTAAAGCTGTCGGCTTGCATACTTTCACATATATTGGTAATTCGATGAAGAAAATAGAGTAATTATTAACAGTTGGCAGCTCTGGTGGCTCTTAAGGATACAATCAGTCATATATGTTTATGTACACATATTACATACAAAATTTGGTTGAAATCCAATTAATAGTGTAGAAGTTATATGCATTTAAAATTTGGACCTATCAGAAGGCTTAAAATTATTTTGGCAACACTGTCATGTATGGCCTCCTGGAAATTAAACTGAAATAGTATTATCTACATGTGTGGCAATTTTGGAATAGCTCCCAATGCATACCTTCCATGATATCCAACATGGAGCTCAAATTTCTAGTGCGGTTTTTCAGCAGTTGGTAGCACTGACATAATTTTCAAATATGGGCTTGAGGTATTCCGGTATACATCTTTTCTCATACTAAATTTGGTTTCGATTGCTGCAGACGTTTAGGAGTAGATAGGGGGGGGGGACGACACACAGCCAGACAGACAGAAGGACAGACACACATTTTCGCAGATCGATCTCATAAGTCTACTTTTTCCTCTTTTTTGCAAAATGCGAAAAGTAGGATAATAACCAGGCGGAAAACACATTCAAGAAGAGTCGACCCCGTAAAAGGAATACTGAGCAGTAAAAATAAATGTTTATTATTTTCATTCCGGATAAACGAGAGATCCGGATTAATGGGAGCCGGATAAACGAATTTCTAGTGTATTTCGAAATATAGAAGTTCAACTGCGATGGAAGAAAACAGACACAAGAAAAAGAAACAATTTAACCCGAGAGAGGTGGCGGTTACTTGAGCAACGTTAGAGGTGGCGCGGGGTCATTTCTGACCCCTACCAATTATGTATCTGTAGTAACGACAATTATTTCGTTTTTGCTACTGATATGGCATGAAGACATTCACTGAACTAATGAGCAAGTATATTTGTCTAAAATGAAAGTCATGCACATTTTATTATAAACGGGTATTTACACTATAATAGAAATGGTGTGGACATCTATTTTCATGAAACGTCTGATAATTCTTACTTCAGTTTGCCTATTGACAATTTCAAAATGAATGATTAGACAATTTTTAGATAATGTATGATTCTAATTTTTCTCCAATGACACATTTTAGAGAAGTCTCTTGTTGTATTGTATTGGTGTTGTATTGTACACCACTTGTCTTTTCCAGTAAGGGTACACATCCACTGAGAAAGAGGCATATCGTCGTCACTTTCTTCATTTTCTTCTTCGTCTGCACTCTGCTCAGTATCGCTTCAAGATTCTGCTAATTCTAGTTCATCTTCACTATCACGGTTTCCACCTCCCAATATTTCTACCTCTTCGACGTCTTGCAGAAGAGATAACACCATGGATTCTTGCCCTTCGTAGCTCAGACGATTCATAATGTTTTATTTTAACACTCAACTACAATCAATTCGATTTCGCTATCAGACAGATACATTTTCATGGAATACACGTAAGACTGGAACAGCTGTTCACTCGCCAAGCGGGACTGGTGGCGCGGGGTCTATCAGAACACATTGCAACATGGCTCGACAAATATAAATTTGTCTCGGCCCTCATCCCTTCCACTAATAGGTTACTGACCTAAGACAATAGATAAGGTATGTGGAGAAAGGTATGTGGCAGGTTTAGTCTGTATGTAGTAAAATGTAGAAACCTCAGCATAACGAAACTGCGTGGGGTCACAAGGTCCCCCGTGCCACCTCTCCCGGGTTAACCTTGATAAGTTCCTCCTGTTTCCATATGCATGACGGAAGCAACAACCTCTGACCTGGATGTTCCCAGACACTGACACGTGAGTTCATTGACACCACACCTCCCCCCTCACAATACACGTGGAAAAGCCCTCCAACAGAACCAATTTACTGCGATAATTAATTTTCCAGATTATTATTCAACAAGGGAGTAATTTCGTCCAACAAGCGGGGGAGTTTCTTCTCAATCAAGACTGATATTGAAAACTTAATTGAAGTCTGTTCGATATCCAACACTACACTTACACCTTCTGGCGCCAACTCCCCAATAAAGGTGGACATGGATTCGATTCCCGGATAATGATGTGGGACTTAAGAGATGAAATGTCACGTCCAGTGGATTAGATTTCACCCCAAAATAAAACATATAATTGTTTAGGTATTGTGGAATATGATCGCGGGATTTACGGTAACGCAAAACTACAAGCTTTCATCAAATTTTGGCGGTTTCCGTGGCGTAGTTGGTAGCATGCTGAGCTTCTATGCCAGGTTCTAACTCACCCCGTCAGCAGTTTTTGAATTTGGCGCGCTCTAAATCCAAGATGGCGGTAATAATAATAATAATATCGTATGGCCTCGGGTGCCTGGTGCAAGCTTTGTTAATTGCCACCCAGAGGGTAGCTTGCATGTCGAATTTCGTCGTTCCTTTGAACGCTATGAAAGTCAAGGAGGTTAGATATCTAAACTCCTTGACACTACAGCGCTTTCAAGTAGAGAATGGAGGAACTTTGTGTTGGCGGAAAATCCCGAGATTAATTTTGCCATTGAACACGGCCTACTGAATTCAAATGGGTTCTTTAACATGCCAACAACGTATGACATGAGTGTCGTGATTTTTGTCGCCTTCAAAAATCACTTACCATGGCCAGGGGCGAACCTGCAATCTTGGGGTTGGTAGTCCGACACTATAACCACTCACCCACCGTGGCAAGCAAGATGGCGGTGATGACGTCACAAGATGGCAGTCAAAATGGCGGCCATGACGTCACAAGACGGCGGCCACTGGTGACGTCAGAAGATGGCGGCCACTGGTGACGTCACAAGATGGCGGCGATGACGTCACAAGATGGCGGCCATGACGTCACAACGAGGTGTGATCGAAAAGTTTTAAATGTTGACCCATAGCCTACTTTCTTGGTGACGTCACAACGAGGTGTGATCAAAAAGTTCTAAAATGTTGACCCATAGCCTACTTTCCTGGTGACGTCACAACGAGGTGTGATCGAAAAGTTCCAAAATTTTGATCCATAGCCTACTTTCCTGGTGACGTAACCACGAGTTGTTATCATAAAATGTTGACCCATAGCCTACTTTACTGGTGACGTCACAACGAGGTGTGATCGAAAAGTTCTAAAATGTTGACCCATAGTCTACTTTCCTGGTGACGTCACAACGAGGTGTGATCGGAAAGTTCTAAAATGTTGACCCATAGCCTATTTTCCTGGTGACGTCACAACGAGGTGTGATCGAAAAGTTCCAAAATGTTGATCCATAGACTACTTTTCTGGTGACGTCACAACGAGGTGTGATCAGAAAGTTCTAAAATGTTGACCCATCGCCTACTTTCCTGGTGACGTCACAACGAGGTGTGATCAAAAATTTCCAAAATATTGACCCATAGCCTAAAGTTCTATTTTATTTATTTATCGTATGGCTTTTAGTGCCGGGAGTGTCCGAGGACATGTTCGGCTCGCCTGAGTCTGTAGCTGCTTCCAGCGGACACCCTAAAGAGTGAGCTACAAGTTACGTTCAATTTCAAGTAGTTCCAACTTTCGCCAACTGATATCAATGATACCTAGTGGTGAACGTTGGAACTTTGATAGAGCGTTCTGAGGAAATCTAACCCAACAATTTTGCTTTACACAAGTTTAGTCTGTGAAAGGATCTTTTACATGCCATAAATCTATGACACGGGACCGCCGGCTTTACTTCCCCTCCGAAGGAAGGCATACTGAAGGATTTTAACGCTCTTAAAAAAACCGACGACTTCGGCCGGGTTTGAACCCGCTATCTTGGGCACAGCAGTTCAGCATGCTACCAACTACGCCACCGAAGCCTACAATCCTGGTGACGTCACAACGAGGTGAGATCAAAAAGTTCTAAAATGTTGACCCATAGCCTACTTTCCTGGTGACGTCACAACGAGGTGGGATCAAAAAGTTCCAAAATGTTGACCCATAGCCTACTTTCCTGGTGACGTCACAACGAGGTGTGATCAAAAAGTTCCAAAATATTGACCCATAAACTACTTTCCTGTTGACGTCACAAGATGGCGGCCATAGCTTAACTTAACCTAGCCTATCCTAACCTAGCCCACGAGGTATGATTAAAAAGTTTCAAAATGTTGACTCATAGCCTACTTTCCTGGTGACGTCACATACAAACACGCCATATTCAGAGGCAAAGCCGATATCTCCTGAACGCATGATCGGATTTTGACAAATGAGGTGTCGAACAAGGGCTGACACCCCATTTCCAATGGACAACCTATTGTCCGAAGTCGTCGGATTTTTTAAGAGCGTTAAAATCCCTCAGTGTGCCTTCTTTCGGAGGGGAGGTAAAGCCGGCGGTCCCATGTCATAGATTTATGGAATGAAAAAGAACCTTCCACTAACTACACTTGTGTGAAGCCAAAATTTGTAGGTTAGAATTGATAACGTTCTATTAGTTCCAACGTTTGCCACCAGGTGCTGAATGCGATGCTATCTAGTAGCCAAGTCCACAAGCTAGGTGTCGAGGACGGTAGCATTTGGTAGCAAAAGTAGGAACTACTTGAAATTATTGTCTGCAGTCCTTACCTGAATTACAGATAACACACACTAATACAGCCATCACAATTAACACCGGTTATCAGACAGATTCTACACACACACAAAGTACACGGGGCTACATGATCGCGTTGTCGCAGCCCCTAAACTGAAGAACCAACCCACTTCATCAAATTTTTAATGATTGCTGTTGTAGTTGCTGCTTCATTAGGGGGGGAGGGGATTCAACATCGTGGTCAAGTAGCTCCTCGTCAAATTGGCAGGTGAAAAGCTAAAGAAAGTAGGAGACTACTGTTACTTAGGAAGCAAAATATCCAGTGATGGACGAAGCAGAGAGGATATAAAAAGTAGGTTGCCTCAGGCAAGGAAAGCATTTCTACAGAAAAGGAATCTGTTGACATCGAATATAGATTTAGGTATTAGGAAGTCATTTTTGAAAGTCTTTGTCTCAAGCGTGGCGCTCTATGGAAGTGAAACTTGGACTGTTGGTGCAGCAGAAGAGAGGAGAATTGAAGCGTTTGAAATGTGGTGTTACAGGAGAATGATGAAGATCAGGTGGGTAGATAGGGTTACAAACGAAGAGGTATTAAGACGAGTGGGAGAGGAGAGATGTTTCTGGCGACTGCTAATGAAGAGAAGGGATAGGTTGGTAGGACACATACTAAGACTCCCAGGAATAGCAAACTTAGTTCTGCAAGGAAGGGTCGAGGACAAGAAATGTAGGGGTAGGCCGAGCTTAGAATATGTTAAACAGATTGTCTCAGATGTAAGGTGTGCTAGCTATGGAGCTCAGGACAGGAAGGCATGGAGGGCTGCGTCAAACTAATCAAAAGATGACAATAATAATATTTTTACTATTAATATTAAACCAGTTTTCTTCTTTATGTATCAAAATTATGCCGGCCCCGTGGTGTGGGGGTAGTGTGCCTGCCTCTCACCCGGAGGCCCTGGGTTCGATTCTGGGGCTAAGTCAGGGATTTTCGAAATTGACGTGAGGGTTGGAACGGGGTGCATTCAGCCTCGTGAGGACAATTGAGTAGGCCTAGCTGTCTGGCTGTGAGGCAGCGCCCCGGTCACGAAAACCAAGATTAAGGGCCTAGATGATCCAATGTGCTGACCACGCGTCCCCCCAATATCTGCAGGCAGCGGTCGCTTGGTAGGACTAGGCCCTTTATGGGCTGTTGTGCCAGGGGTTACATTCTTCTTCTCCTTCTTCGCGAATGGGTCGCTTAGGACCACGCGAATTCAACACTTTCTAGCCTTCCTTCATTCAACGAGTGGGTCTGCTTCCGTTGCTCTGACCATTGATGTTGTGTGGTCTTCTTCTCTTCTTGCTCGAAACCCCGCGTCTGAGTGATTTTCCTGATTTCCTTCCGGTCATGAAAGTTTGGTTATCCTAATATCTATTTCTGTAAATGTATACCAATTCGGTCCAGTAGCCTTGTTCTTTAAGAAAGTATGTATTTTGTGTGTCAGTCTGTTCGGGTCCATTCTTTCTATGTGTCCCATAAATTGGATTCTTCGCATTCGCATTGTGTCTGTATTTTTTTTAGTTTTTTTGTATATTTCTGTATTAGGCTTTGGATAAAGTCCACCATCTTTTGTTCTCGGTCCAAGGGTTATATTATTCTTATTCTTATTCTTATTCTTATTCTTATTCTTATTCTTATTCTTATTCTTATTCTTATTCTTATTCTTATTCTTATTCTTATTCTTATTCTGATTCTTATTCTTATTCTTATTCTTATTCTTATTCTTATTCTTATTCTTATTCTTATTCTTATTCTTATTCTTATTCTTATTCTTATTCTTATTCTTATTCTTATTCTTATTCTTATTCTTATTCTTATTCTTATTCTTATGCTTATTCTTATGCTTATTCTTATTCTTATTCTTATTCTTATTCTTATTCTTATTCTTATTCTTATTCTTATTCTTATTCTTATTCTTATTCTTATTCTTATTCTTATTCTTATTCTTATTCTTATTCTTATTCTTATTCTTATTCTTATTCTTATTCTTATTCTTATTCTTATTCTTATTCTTATTCTTATTCTTATTCTTATTCTTATTCTTATTCTTATTCTTATTCTTATTCTTATTCTTATTCTTATTCTTCTTCCTCATTCGTTGCGGCCAACTAAGGACCACGTCATGTCAACTGTTTCTTCTCCATTTTATTGTTGGCCCCGTACTCCTTCAATCGCAATCGATGTTGCACCTTTCTCTCTGTCGTCCACGCCTTCCCGGTTTATACACACATCAAAAAAAGTTTTGCATCTCCTCGGTTCCAAGAGTTCCGGAACCGTTAAATACAAAGGGAATAGAGATCAACACAAACAACATTTCAGCTCGTTTTATTGCTCATGAGACCCACACATTGCATGTTGTACCATCATACAGCTAGACTTTCAGCATTTGTGGTCCAGATTGCAGTACACACCACTACCTCTAATACCCAGTAGCACGTCCTCTTGCATTGATGCATGCCTGTATTCGCCGTGGCATACTATCCACAAGTTCATCAAGACACTGTTGGTCCAAATTGTCCCACTCCTCAACGACAATTCGGCGTAAATCTCTCAGAGTGGTTGGTGGGTCAAGACGTCCATAAACAGCCCTTTTCAACATATCCCAGGCATGTTCGATAGGGTTCATGTCTGGCGAACATGCTGGCCACTGTAGTCGAGCGATGTCGTTATCTTGAAGGAACGCATTCACAAGATGTGCACGATGAGGTCGAGAATTGTCGTCCATGAAGACAAATGCCTCTCCAATATTCTGCCGATATGGTTGCACTATGGGTCGGAGGATGTCATTCAGGTATCGTAAAGCCGTTTCGGAGCCTTCCATGACCACCAGTGGCGTACGTCGGCCCCACATAATGCCACCCCAAAACATCAGGGAACCACCACCTTGCTGCACTCGCTGGACAGTGTGTCTAAGATGTTCAGCCTGACCAGGGTGCCTCCAAACACGTCTCCGACGATTGTCTGGTTGAAGGCATATGCGACACTCATCGGTGAAGAGAACGTGATGCCAATTCCGTGGGGTCCATTCAGCATGTTGTTGGGCCCATCTGTACCGCGCTGCATGGTGTCGGGGTTGCAAAGCTGGACCTCGCCATGGACGTCGGGAGTAAAGTTGCGCATCATGCAGCCTATTGCGCACAGTTTGAGTTGAAACACGACGTCCTGTGGCTGAACGAAACGCATTATTCAACATGGTGGCATTGCTGTCAGGGTTCCTCCGAGCGGCAATCCGTAAGTAGCGGTCATCCACTACAGTAGTAGCCCTTGGGCGGCCTGAGCGAGGCCTGTCATCGACAGTTCCTGTATCTCTGTACCTCCTCCATGTCCGAACAACATCGCTTTGGTTCACTCTGAGACGCCTGGAAACTTCCCTTGTTGAGAGCCCTTCTTGACACAAAGTAACAATGCGGACGCGATCGAACTGCGGTATTGACCTTCTAGGCATGGTAGAACTACAGACAACATGAGCAGCGTACCTTCGTCCTGGTGGAATGACTGGAACTGATCGGCTGTCGTACCCCCTCCGTCTAATAGGCCCTGCTCATGCATGGTTGTTTACATCTTTGAGCAGTTTTAGTGACATCTATGAACAGTCAAAGGGACTGTATCTTGGATACAATATACACAGTCAACGTCTATATGCCGGAGATCTGGGAACCGAGGTGATGCAAAACTTTTTTTGATGTGTGTAGTTTCGGCTTAAGTTGAAAACTCCGATGTTTTTGAAGTTTTTCCTAAGTGGGTCACGCTTCTGGATATCTTCACGTGTTATCCCAGTCTCCAACAGATCTTTCTCTACTTCACTGAACCAGGCCCCCCTTGTCTTTTTCTCACGGAGAAAAGCAAAAATTATGTTGGATCACGATTTAATTCTTCTTTTTCTTCTTCTTCTTATTATTATTATTATCGGTTTATACAGTACATATATACTTGTTACTCTGGATGTAAAAATGCCTTCAATTCTGCCCGATCGATTGACGTAATAGCTGCACTTGAAACAACATTTAACATTCCTCGCTACTTGGCGTCTGTTCTGAGGAATTATCTTTGTGATCGTTGGATACAGTATGACACAGATGAAGGAGTCAAGTGTCGCAAGGTAACAGCGGGGGCGGCTCAAGGTCCTGATTTATGGAACGTAAATTATGACAGCATTCTACGGCTGGAGATGCCAGAGGACACTTCTTTGGTGGGATATGCTGATGATCTTGTTGTGCTCATTATGGAGCGCTCCACGGAGGGTCTGCAACTTAAACTTAATCAGGTAATGCGGAGAGTTTCCACCTGGATGAATGAACATGGTCTCAACTAGCAGTTCATAAAACTGAACTAGTCCTTGCTACTAAGAAGAGAGTTCCACGAGTTGTTCCAATGCTAGTAGATAATCAACTGATAGAAACAGCTCCTGCTGTTCGTTACTTGGGTGTTATGATTGACAGCAAGTTAACATTCTGGAATCATATCAGTAAGATTGCTGATAGGGCTGCAAGGATTGTTAACAACTTGTCGCGGCTCATGGCTAATATTGGCGACCCTTCACCCATGAAGAGGAAATTGCTGATGAGAATAGCGGAATCAGTTATTATTTATGGTGCAGAGATTTGGTCAGTAGCTCTTGGCTCTGAGATGTATAGGAAGCGGATAACCTCAGTTCACAGAAGAGCTGCCCTCAGAATAAGTTCTGCCTATCGTACAGTGTCTGGACCGACAGTGCTAGTAATAGCTGGGGCGATACCCATTTACATCCTGGCCAAGGAAAGGCGCCGCATATACTTGCGCAAAGAAGAGCATTCTAAGATACGCATGAAGAAGGAGGAAAGACAGATCTCTTCTGGAATGGCAGGAAGAATGGGAACGTGAACATCGTGGCAGGTGGACCGCTAGGCTCATCAAGCAACTGAAGCCATGGTTGTCGAGGGAACATGGTGAGGTTAATTATTACATTACCATGTTTCTCTCTGGCCATGGTAATTATGAAGCATACCTCCATCGAATGGGAATTTCACCAAGTTCACGGTGTCGTTATTGTGATGATCAATGGGATGACGCTCAGCACACGTTCTTTGCATGCTTGAGGTGGAGAAATCTTCGAAGGCTTCTGGAGACGAAAGTTGGAGTCATTACACCAGACAAAGTGGTGGATAAAATGCTCAGCAGCAGAGAAAGTTGGGCACAGATTGCTGTCTACATCTCTGAGCTGCTGTAAACAAAACAAAAAAGAAGAGAAACCGAGAAGATTGGTTGCTGAAGACAGTGAAGATGATGATGAGTAATTTCATTATCATCAAGTTAAATGAAATTGACTGAGACCTCTGGTCGTAACAGTGGCTCCACCCTGAAGTAAGGCTGAACAGGCAGTTCCGGGGTGGCCTTAAGCCGAGTATAGGGTGTGTGGGGTTTTAGTAGGTAAGAATCCTGCACAGTTGTAAGTCCGGAAGCTTGCAATTTGTCTTTTGAAGATTTCCCCACGGTTGCCCTAAAAATAAAAATAAAAACATATAACACATTGCTGGTACATTACAACATAACTATACGGGCTTCAGTGAACCAAAGTATAGTTACTGAAACAGCAACTTCGAAGATGGAATTTCTCTTCCCATGAACTTCCCAACGATTCCTGTTGTTGATAGAACTACTGCCTTCTGCATTAGTTTGTACAGCCGAGTATCCAGATCCAGTTCTTTAAGGCCTTGGAACAAGGTATTTGGGATCACGTCCGTACTTGAGACAATGATAGGTAGGTATGGTCTTTACCCGCTCTACATGCCATTGTCTTTTGATAGGGTCGACCAACTCGCTGTATTTGCTGATCTTTTGTGAGTGTTTTGATTGGAGATTCTTGTTCTTAGGAATCGCAACATCAATCGAGGTAGTTTGCTTGGTTTTCTTGTTGACAACCACTAGATCCGGCCTGTTGTGTGATACCGTTATTATCAATATTAGTATTATTATCCTCCCTGTATTATTCTGCTAAGGTCCCATTCCGGTTTTGTACCGAAAATAAGGTCCTGTTAACACCAACCTACACATATGGCGTACCTACAGGTTCTGGATAACCCCATGTGTGCCCGAAACGCACTAACTTCCTCTTTAAATGCCTCACAATTAAATAAATACCTTAAAAATGTACATTAACAATGGGAGCACCGTAACCTGGAGAGCCTGCCGCTAGAGCGCAGGGCAGCGCGGCGGCGGCAGCCATCTGGCGGGAGCGCAGCGTTCTGCTAGCTGAGGAGTCTTTCAGCAGATGGCTCCGGTGTGGTCTCGCCAAGACTTTCTCTATGATTCAATCCTTTGCAAATGTAAAAATTGTTGTAGAAGAAGCTCCTGAGCTAACAATAACCGATGAATTCGTTGTAACATCGAATATTGTCTACAAAGAGGTGCGGTGACAAGTAAAAAACACTGTTCTACATAATTCTTTGTGTTCTTCTCATGTACGAATGCCTTTTAACAACAATAAATACATTTCTTCAGTATTTAAAACTTCGTTCTCCCAAATTCTTCCCTACTACCCCATAAACCTACATTCACGTTGCGAAAGCTCGCTCGGGCCCACTAGTTATTATGTATTACTAGAAGACCCGTGCTGCTCCGCAGCATTCACTTCAACAATCCTACAGCACTTCTGTCCATATGACATTTGCATGTCTTCATGCTAGTGACCTGAACAGATATTTACGGTACCGTCGCTTTTGGGTAAATGATGAAGTAGACTTATGAGATCAACTGTGTGGGTGTCTGCCTGTCCTCTGTGTGTGTGTCCCACTATTTACCCAGCGTAACCTTAAAAGGCGCACGGACGTCAGGCCGAGGTGAACAGCTAACTCCAAACACATAAGCTATACTCTTCTCTGAAGAATTAACTCGACACGACTCGGCAGTTTGATGCTGGCTGAAGCTAGGGTGATAGGTCGCTCGCAAGCTCGTAAACTCACTCTGAAGCTAGTAATTTAAATTTCCACTGAATGGAGATTTCTGGAAGAAATGAAAACGTAAAAACACTTACAGTGGTCGATGTGGGAGCTGTCGCGGACTTTCATGCAGAACTTTTCTTGCTGAACAATTCTCGGAGAATATCGATTTTTTAAGACACATGGACGTTTGGTTTTTCTTCACCTCAATTTACTGAAATAGTAAATGCTCGGCTTCTTTTGGTCATAAATAAATGTTTTTGTACCTAATCCTTCATCGAGAAATCCTTTACAGAATGGTGAAAACCGCATCAAAATCCATCAAGTTGCTCTCGAGATTACCCGTTATATCCAAGAATTGGGAACTTTGTTTTATACTAAGTAGATAGAGATATCCACACAATTTAAGGCTACAGCGGTACAATTTGGTGTTTTGTCTACTTATGAACAATGGTATAAATTTAAAATAAAAGATGGGTCTCTTATATTTGAATTTAGAGATGTAACTCTTGGTTAACATATAGAGGTGTGCAAATTAATAGAATTAAATAAATAATTTTAATTAGTCGTAATTACTTTTATTCAAAATCATTTTATTGGCCAACTTCTTTTGTTGTCCTACTTAGTAGTGTTTCCTCTCCCGTGGAATTACACCGTTTCCCATAAGGAATTGTGTCTGGAAACTTTCAGATTATTGGATTCCGAGGGATATCTGAGCTGGGTCCATTTTCAATTTTTCATTGACTTTAGAATTCAAGTCAGGCGATTTCAATGCATAGTTCATGAATCTTTGAATAGTTCAATAGCGTTCATCAGTTAAAAGACCCCTAATCCCTCCGCTCTAAATTCACACGTTAAGTAGAGTGAGGTAATAAAAACGAAACGTGTGGCATTTTGCATTTGCAAGGCTCCTATGTTAGTGGAAATTCTAAAAAATCATTTTACTTTGAGTTCCTTAAATAAAATATAATTAGGAGTCTTGGTTAAACATTTGAAGTAATTTCATCGCCTTGTAAACATACTTAGTGCATTAAACCGTGAAAAGTAAAAATCCAATTTTGGAAAACTGACATCGAATCTAATAATTTGCACATCTCTGTAAAGACAGCTATCGCCTCCACCCCTACAGATAGAATAGTAAGTAAAGGCGATTGATGAGAAATGAAAAGATAACTCACACAGAAGGAATTAATATTTATTAAGCTGTAAATTTGATTGAGTATATCTTTGTTATAGAACTGAGGGAATGAAATAATAGGATGTAGGATAGTAATCACCGATGTAGGACAATAGAATTTTTTTAAACCATTATCACAGGACAGTTTTCGAATTAGGGATGCGGACGTCCTTGTATAATTGTTATTTAATCTGTGCCCCGTTTTCTGAAGTCTGAGCTCCTCCGCAACATTCGTTTCAAAATTCTAATAGTACTTCCTTCCATTCGACATTTGCTGTTCGCTTGCCTTTTGGTTCTATTTGAACTTTGACGTCATGAAAGGATTTTGCTCGCGATAGTGCGGCATACAGTAAAGTTGTCCGTGGCTAAACACCGGTTGAGGTAAATAAATGCCTACTTGATCTAGTGTTTGACCTTGAGCTTTATTGATAGTTATACAAAAAGTCAAACGAACTGGAAACTGCCTCCTTTTGAAGGAAAATGGCATAGAAGTATCTGATGGCGTAAGGTCAAGGCGAGGGAGTAGGCCATTGTTTCCAACATTTACGCCAGTAATAATTTCCAGGTGTAAGCAATTGTCATGCATCTTCCAAACCAACAGTCTAGTACCGTTCAACAGTCCTTGGGTAACATTAATATTTCTCAACAAAATCACAATTGAGCCTTCTTTTAGTCGAAGGATATGAGGTGGCAATCCACTCATGCCTACGCTGTCTAAAAATTCTATTGGGAATTGTAGAAGTTCACTCTCATCTTCAGTAATCAAATTATTCACACTGATGTAAGTTCTCGATGATCCTGGGATTAGGTCTAAAACTTTGTCTTTGATTTCTTTACAATGTTCATTTTTAGGTGCTAAAATCGCTATTTTTGAAAAGCGTGAAATATTTTTCAGCGTGGGACTAATTCTGAATTTTCTCCTTCGACGTGAGGGTATTCGCCGTTACCAATTTGTATGAAGAAGTTTTCAAAGTCACGTTGATCTGTATCCGCTCGCATATTTTTGTTGAGTTTAAAAATTTTGAATAATGGACACAAAGGAGAGAACCTTACTGATATTTGGACTGATGCTGCTTTAGATGCGTGAGGCACAACAGGCAATACCTGCCTAAAATCTCCACCTAATATGATAATTTTTCCTCCGAAAGGCACGTCGTTATTCATGATGTCCTTGAGCAACCGATTTACACACATCAACGCATGCTTATTAGCCATAGAGGCTTCATCCCAGATGATAAGTTTTGCTGAACGAATATAAAAAACTTCCATGCTGTTAACTTTTATTCCTGATACAGAACTTTCATGTAAATGTAGAGGTAACTTGAACTGGCTGTGTACAGTGCGCCCCTGAGGTAGTAGCATTGCTGCAATACCAGTCCATGCAACAGAAACTACATTTAACCCCAAATTTGTGCAACTGTGAATCAGGCATTGGTAAAGAAATGTTTTCCCGGTGCCCCGGGACCGTCAATGAAATATGCATTACTCATCCTTTCATTGCTGTTTTGTACTAACCCCAAAATTTCTGCAATTATAGCCGTTTGGTTTCCATTTGTTTGGTTTACCATCCGACTTAATTGATCCTCATTAAGTTTTGGATAATTCGTTGGTAAATTTGTCTGAGAGAAATTATCAATAATAGCTGGCAATTCGAGAGAAGTAATGGGAAGACCATGGAGCTTTAATGTATTAGAAATATGGATAAGAGTGAACTGATATGCAATGTTAGGTTCGTGAAACTGCAGATAATCTTTTGATAATGAATTCTTGAAAATGTCCCATAACTATCTTACATTTGTAAGGGTCTGAAAGTTACATATGTAAGAAAACAGTTGTCGTAACTGAGAAGGCATCTGAAATTGTGACGCTTCAGCCAAACAACGCTGCCTTTCAGAATCGTCAATCATCAAACCTCGCTCCTTAGCTGTTTCTTTAAAAGTAGAATAGACAACTGCTTTGTATGTTCGTAGATCCCGGAAGCTGGTAGCACCTATGACGTGAAGCTATAACAGGCGTAAATAATACCTTTCTGTTTCTGTAGGTGAAACATTATACATTCTGCCTATAGTTTTTGAAACATTTTTTTCTTTTTTGCCACTGGCAGTTGCTCTTATTCCAGACGTAATGTACTTGTGTTTCAGGATATATATACGGACTTCTGGCTTTCGAATCTTGATTTAACTTGAACCACGCTTGTAATTCCGTGTTGCTCAACTGTGCTTGAAGTAAAATATCAGGAGCGTTATCATTTTTAAAATAGATATTTTGCAAGTTTGGCAAGTGAACTGGTAATCGCACGATAGAATGTGACTGTTCATGCATGTGAAATGAAAATATCCTGAATGCGGCTTCTGTTGGACCAACATATCTAGCATTTAGGAAAGAAGTAATTTCATCGTAGTTCACCGTTTCGCCTTCAGGACATATTTTAACAATGCAGCATGACCTTTATACAC
The DNA here is from genome assembly GCA_946902985.2 of Meconema thalassinum. Taxonomy (NCBI): domain Eukaryota; kingdom Metazoa; phylum Arthropoda; class Insecta; order Orthoptera; family Tettigoniidae; genus Meconema; species Meconema thalassinum. Next base: position 25,436,193 of record OX336400.1, read on the forward strand.
ATACTTGTGGATTTTAATATATAAGATATTTGTGGATGTTTAACACTCCGAATAATTGAGCATATTTCAACATTAATATGAGCTTGCACGTAAAGTAAAAGAAATGGTTTGTAGGGAACAATGAATCGACTATCGACTTCAATGTCAATGCCTCGAATTGTTTTTTATAATAATCCGTCCATTATTTCTTCTCCTATACGAAGGATAACCATTGGCATTATCTTTGGTCTCTTCCTGAAACTGTTTAGGGAAATCTTTCTTACATACGCCATCTTTCATACAGACTGAAGCAGGGTTCAAAGATCCGCGAGGACCATCCTACCATATGACGCCTTACCAACTCGTATAGCGCTCCATCCTCGAGATCTGGTATTTCGGCTGACACCACACTGTCAATGTCAGAAATTTCTCGAAACTTACAATCTTCCGTAAATGTTAAGAGTAAATGGATGTGCGGAAAACCTCGTTTTTGAAATTCCACTGTATATAGATATGCTTTTACCGAAAATTTCCTTCACATTAATCAATCGTAGCAATGCCTTTACTTTGCAATGGAAAACTCTCACTTCAATATCAGGCCTATTATTAGCCGTTTCCCAGAGATGAATGCTCTTAAGTATTTCTGGCCAGCCCGCATTATAGGTGAACGTAATGAATAAATCTGGCTTTCCAAACTTCCTCACTATCGCCAGCATACCTGATAATTTTGCAATATTTTCCTTGGGCTACCTGTAAAAGAAGATGGCAAAACTACAATACGACCGACTCTGAGATTTTCATTTTTCTGCTCGTACATGCAAGGCGTCTGCTAAACCGGCATATTTATCAACTCGTAACTTCGTTTGTTGATGACGTATATATTTTAATCGGTCACCTTCCATACGACAGTAGTAATCCACGAATAAATATTCATTTTGCAAACTTGAGAAGCGACAACTAACTCAACATGACCTCCATGAATACCATTCATAGACATATACATTTTGTAATCATCGCTCGTATTGATAGCAGTTTCGTACATATCGCTGTTGCCAACAATAAAGGAAGAATAATTTTTCCACTTGTCTATAACATGTTTTACAATTCGCTTTCTAACCTGTGTAAATAAACTCTGATTGTTGTACAATATGCCAATGACCTGAACAGACAATTACCGTCACCTTTAATCTTCATAACATTTGTAATTGAGTGTCGCCTCTCATTCATCATAATATGATTCATTGTATTGATTGAGCACACAACCTATAAGGACGAATGGTGAAATGAAAAGAAGATAGTTTGTAGCTGGTGAGACCAAAGACTATGTAACAGAAATATCGGATACACAATACAAAATGGCGGTTCCAACATTCGACTGTAGCGGCATCTTCGTGAAATTAGTTGTCTTTCGTATACAGTATTTGTTGACATTCAAACAGATGTTGGCATGACAGTGTCATTAGCAAAATGACTGCTGATTGTGCATGAGCATTTCAGTCTCAAAGTAATCCATTTTTGAGAAGTTTTAATAAAATTATGTGCACAGAATCCCCTTCAACTTATTGTATGGATACATGTGACATTAGCGCCCGAGTGGAACAGGTAGAAGTTAACGATATCATGTATGGATACATGCAACAATAGCGCAGAAGTGTAGCAGGTAGAAGTTAACGATATCATGACGTAATTAGGGAACTCTCTGTTAATATCAAGTTAGATTTATTATTGGGGCGGCGTTGAATATCATGATACAGTTTTAGTCGTCGTCACCTAGCGACAATATGTCCGTCAAGTCATTCGATATTCTATTTTCGTGAGACCTTGAAGGAAGTAATATTCGCAATTATTTCAATACTCGAATGGTATAATCAAGTAAGGTGGGTATCAATCGACGGTGCTTGACGGGCATTACATTTTAAGACAACAATCGTCGTCGTAGCGTAAATACTTCCCGAGATATTTCAGTTTTAGTAAAGGGTGAAATTTTTTTGAAAACTATTTTAATATATAAGATCATTATTATTATTATGTATCAAGATCTCTACTTACAATTAGTATAAAACAAAGTCCCCGATTCTTGGATGTTATGGGTAAACTCGAGAACCACTGGATGGATTTTGATGCGGTTTTCATAACTCTGTAAAGGATATCTCGAGGATGATTTCTGTAGAGAATAATTTATTTATGATCAAAGGAAGCCGAGCAGTAACGATTTCAGTGGAAAAGTCGAAAAAAAACCTGGCGTCCGTGCGCTTTGTAAGATTACGCTGGGTAAACCGTAGAACATAGCTAAATACTATGAGTGTAAGAATTGTTCAACATGAAAGGTTCTACAAAAAAGTCCCCGAGAGCATATGTCTATCTTCAATACATCGCTCACTATAAGTGTTTTTTACGTTTTAATTTCTTCCAACCGTGTCCATTCCACTACTGAGGCGACAGTTTACGAGCTAGCTAGGGGCGAGTCTATCATCCCTGTTACAGCCTAGCTAGCGGGCGAACCTATTGCCCCAGTTACAGCCAGCAGCAAACTGTCGAGTCGTGTTGAGTTAAAAATTTAAGAGAAGAGTGGTTGTGTTTGGAGTTTCTCTGGAAGTGCAACTCGGCTTTTCTTCATTTCAGTTAAGGTTGGACGGAAGGGTGATTTGTGTTTCATGCACCAAGCCATTCTTAAATTACTTCTGACATGAATTTGTTGCACATGCATCTCTATGATAATATCATTAATAGTCCAGTCAGTGATTTTAACCCATCATGCCGAGACGTAAAACGGATATTGGTCGTTGTTCATTGACATTGGAAAAAACAAGATGTTCAGTAAAGAACATATAGCCTACTTTCTCCTAAATGCATGGGTATTGTTATAACTCTTTGTCCTTTTCAAGGAGTATAATTGAATGTTGGTTGTAGTAGCTTGTTGAAATACAACGTGCTATAGGGATATTAAACATGAATATGAGGTGCCCTTTGCTAGTGCTACCTCTGTAAAAAAAAATCATTCAATTCGGTTTCACCGTGTTTGAATTGATCTGGGGAATGGATTTGCACACATACATGGCCGCTATTTGCTAACTATTGGGCTGATGACCTTGTAGTCAGTCATAAGATGCTTTCCACAAAAAGGCAGGTTGTTGCAAAATCCGGTAGAGATCAAATTATTAGGATGGTCGAAATTTGATTTAAGCTTTTAACATTTGGGTGGCAGTCATTCCGTTTCCGTCAAAATGGCGGCGATATAAAACATGACACTGAGGTGCCTTTTGCTAGTGCTACCTCTGTACCAAATTTCGTTCAATTCGGTTTCACCGTGTTTGAATTGATAGCGGGAATCGATTTGCACACATACTTGGCCACCATCTGCAAACTATTGGGCTGATAATCTAGCAGTTTGGTCAGAATATGCTTCCCACATAAAGATTTGTTGTTGCAAAATTTGGTAGAGACTAGATTATTAGGTTGGTCGTAATTACATTTTAGCCTTTAACATTTGGGTGGCCGCGATTACGTTTCCGTCAAGATGGCGGTGATATAAAACATGACACTGAGGTGGCCTTTTCTAGTGCTACCTCTGTACCAAATTTCGTTCCATTCGGTTTCACCGTGTTCGAATTAATAGGGGGAATCGATTTTCACACAAAGATGGCCGCCATCCGCAAAATATTAGGCTAATGACCTATTAGTTTGGTCAATGGATGCTCCCTCCATAATGGTATGTTGATGCAAAATTTGGTACAGATCGGATGATTAGGTTAATCGTAATTTGATTTAAGCTTTGAATATTTGTGTGGCCGCCATTACGTTTCCGTCAAGATGGCGGCGATATAAAACATGACACTGAGGTGCCCTTTGCTAGTGCTACCTCTGTACCAAATTTCATTCCATTCGGATTCACCGTGTTCGAATTAATAGGGGTAATCGATTTTGACACAAAGATGGCCGCCATCCGCAAACTATTAGGCTAATGACCTATTAGATTTGTCAAGGGATGCTCCCTCCATAAAGGTATGTTGTTGCAAAATTTGGTAGAGATCGGATGATTAGGTTAGTCGTAATTTGATTTAAGCTTTGAACATTTGTGTGGCCGCCATTACGTTTCCGTCAAGATGGCGGCGATATAAAACATGACATTGGGGTGCCCTTTGCCAGTACTACCTCTGTACCAAATTTCGTTCCATTCGGTTTCACCGTGTTCGAATTAATAGGGGCAATCGATTTTCACACAAAGATGGCCGCCATCCGCAAACTATTAGACTGATGACCTATTAGTTTGGTCAAAGGATGCTGCCCCCATAAAGGTATGTTGTTGCAAATCTTGGTAGAGATCGGATGATTAGGTTAGTCGTAATTTGATTTAAGCTTTGAACATTTGTGTGGCCGCCATTACGTTTCCGTCAAGATGGCGGCGATATAAAACATGACACTGAGGTGTCCTTTGCTAGTGCTACCTTTGTACCAAATTTCGTTCAATTTGCGCTCACCGTGTTCGAATTGATAGGGGGGGACAGACATTCAGAGTACACACACTCACACACACACACACACAGACTCACACACACACATACACACACACACACATACACACATACACACACACAGACAGACACACTTTTTTTCGCCCTGTAGTGATCTCATAAGTCTACTTTCATTTTTTGCAAAAATCGAAAGTAGGCTAATAAAGCGCTTATCACGTAATGCATTCATAACAGTTCCCGGGCGAAGCCGGGTCGGGTTGCTAGTTTAAAATAAATGGAAATTGTATTATAATTTATTACGAGGAGCTGATGACCTCGTTGTTCGTTCCCTTAAGAATCAACAATAATACCAGCATTAAGGGAGTTGACAGAAAGCTAAAATAGACTACTTCTCTCTCCGACGCTTAGTCCATTGTTTAATTTGATCATGCTAGTGTTCCAGGCAGATAACTATGATGACCTGGATACGAACCCTGGCCAGACACATTAATTTTATGGGCCATTGTCCTCATTACCTCCGGTGATGGAAATTAATGGTCTCTGGCTTAGTTTGAAGATAAGCCCCTATTGAATTTGAGTTTATAGATACTGGGATAGGATATTCTCAATTAGCAAAGATAATGAAATCAGTTTGAATGTAACGCTAATCACATGCAGGCATTTCATTATTTATTAATGTTCCAATGTAACACTAGCAGCGCCGAAGATAACACCAGAGCATCGTTGACAAGAAATCACTATCTATATAAATAAAATAGCCTTTATGTAGGAACATTTTGGCTCAAACGTTGTAAGGCTGTATAATAACCGAAATTGACCCTCAGTTTAATTTTTGTCTGTTTGTAAAATAAATACTGGAGCGAATGACATTGGATATTGGACACCCCTAAAATGAAACTAGGCTACACAGTGGTTAAGAGGAAGCCTGGAAGTGAGGTGATTGTGCCATTCTTATCCATCTCTTGAAATGGCTCTGATAATGAAATAAAGAAAGAAAGAAAGAAAGAAAGAAAGAAAGAAAGAAAGAAAGAAAGAAATTACTTAATAGACACATTAATTATAATTTGTACATTACTTAATTGCCGCCCCGGAGGTCCTGGGTTCGATTCCCGGCTCTGCCACGAAATTTGGAAAGTGGTACGAGGACTGGAACGGGGTCTACTCAGCCTCGGGTGGCCAAAATGAGTAGAGGGGGTTCGATTCCCCCTCAGCCATCCTCGAAGTGGTTTTCCGTGGTTTCCCACTTCGTCTTCGGGCAAATGCCGGGGTGGTCCCTTCTTCAAGGCCACGGCCGCCTCCTTCCCTCTTCCTTGCCTATCCATCCTAACCATCCCTTACCTTCCCTCTTGAGGCCCCTGTTCGCTTTGCAGGTGCGGCCGCCTGGGCGAGGTTCCAATCCCACCTCACCAGTTGTATCCCTTCCGATTCGATGTTCTCCGCTCTAGGACACTGCCCGTAGAGGCGGTAGTGGTGAGTTCCCTCGCTGCGTCCGTGGGTTCCACCAACCTGGAGGGTAAACGACAAAAATAAACAAAAAAAAACATTATTTAATAAATATACCAGGTGAGTCAGGAGGTACCTGAAAGAAAAACCCTCGAAGAATGAGGGATAAGGAAAAATGTGAGAAGAGTCAGTTAAGTCAGAAAAGGAGAGACTCCATTGGCCTCGGATACCCTATTACCGCCGGGGTCGGAAGAGAGCAAGATTTGACCAAGTGAGGTTGACAGGAAAGAAGTCGGAGAGGAGCCCGGCACAAGCAAGTCGAAGCAATGCTGGTCGCCAACCCATCTCCCACCAGATGTGAGCCCCTGGGGAATCAAATACAAGAACATGGCGATGAATTAAACTGCGCTTCTAGACTGCACACTGTTTCAAGCCAGTACACATTAAACCCTAAATAAACACCGCATGATATTAGTCATAGGGGGGTAGTGAGAGTTCTAACCCACGTATTTTATTTGTACCCGACTGTACATGTTAAAATAATGCATATCTCTCGAACGCATGGTCCTATTTTGACAAATGAGGTGTCATTGGACTCAAGCTGACGTCCTATTTCCTATGGACCACTCGTTATATTTTAGATTTTTTTTTGAAATTTTTCGTTTTCGAAAATAGGTAATAGTTTGAAAACCAAAGATGATAGAACGTTGTGCCATGGCTCAAACGAATGGTCTTTATGACCTTTATTTTTCGTAATAAAACTTTTTTATTTTTTATGTTTTTTTGAAAACACTCGAATTTTGAAAATCCTATATTTTGGAAACTAGGACGTTTACAAAAAGGTTTGTTTGACGTAAATCAATGGACCCTAGCCCCTCTACCCCTAAAATAAATTTCAAGTCTCTAGGATAAAAACCTGACAGTAGTGTGGTAGTGACAGCTGCTCCACTTAGCAAGTTGTGAGCCCCTGCGACCTTGGAATGGAAGGAGTCATGCTAGGAAGGCGTGCTTGGATTCGTTTTTTTCGTCTCGTTGCGCTCTTTACGGAAATGTACGTGTCGAAAAGGTGAAAATCTGGAAACACGTTTTTTTGGGGGGGGGGAGGGGGAAGTGATTTTAAACTTTTTGCTATATTTCACGAACCAATTATGCTAGAGGCATGTACGACGGGTCCAAGGACTCGGGATGATGTCCTCTTTGCTATGAACCACTCGTCATAATTTAAAAAAACTGGAAACTCGATTTTGGGGTAAACACGTGTTTTTTGTGATTTTTGCCGATATTTCACGAACCAATAACGCTAGAGACGTGTACGAGGTGTCCTAGGACTCGGGCTAACGCCCCCTTTCAAATGTGCTAGATATTTTTTCCAAAAAAATCACAAAGGGCCTAACGCCATACATGTTGAAAAAACTTTTTCTTTTTCTTTACTTGTTTATAATGTTTATGAAGCGTGGTGGTTGAGAGAGACGATACGGCTGGGTGTGTGTGTCAACGAACCTGTCGCTAACCAAAAGGACCATGCTTAATAGAACAATCGCTATTCGGCGGGTCGGTGTAAGACAGAGCGAGGGTTCGTTTTCTGATATTTTACCTTTAACGTGTAAACGGTGATGAGAACTTGGTTCTATGTTGGTCGAAGCGAGTACAGAAAACAAACTTGCAGACGAGCAGGAGGCGAATGTCATTTGAGCTTAATGGAAGGTGCTGATCTGACTTGACAACAAGTGCAATGGAAAATGACCAAGACGCTTGAAGGTGAAATAATCTGACCATCGTGGTGGCAGGGAAGTGCGAAATGCATGCATACACATGTGAAACCACATGTACGCTAAACAAGTTACATCCTGTTTTTGCTTCGTACGTGACAAAATGCAAGTTCATGTGAAATTTGATCTGCCACAGGTGTTCACCTTGGGCTTTGGCTGTCCACGTGTTTGATAACAGGATGTTCAAAGCGTGGGAAAAAATGATTATACATGCAACGTAACATATATAAAGACATGTCGTTATCATTTCCTCTCTCACTTAGGTGACTACCTTTGAACACACTGCGTTGCGTGAAACACTTGGTCTTGTTTAACAGTTTTGGTGTTGGTGGAAAATACTTATCCTTGTTGTGAGGTAGGTATATATTTATTCATTTATACATTTATTGATTTATATATATTTACAAGTAATTATTTATTGATTAGGTAATTATTGATTTTTTAATTTATTTGTTTGCAGATAACTGGTATACCTTACATGTCTGAGAGAGAAGAAACCATTGCACTTTTGAGACCACTAGAAGGAAACAGCAATAAGCCACTGCAAGTGAAGGTGGGATTATTTTTTTAAACTAACTTGTTTCATTTTTTGTTTGTTTTATATTTTATTTTATGAAATGCATGTATTAACCTGAATTTAGGTATTTATAGCGGTTTATTTTATTTATTTTTAGAAACTTAGGAAGAAAAGTCTTGCCGCCGTAGCAGTTGCTGAAAAAAAAAACGAAACGCACTAAAGTGCAACCATTGTTTCTAGGCAGTGAACTATTGAAAACTCAGGTAAGACTAACATAAAATGCTATTCCATTTTACCACTACTGAAAACTGGTAGACAAAAAAATTCATTACCTGTACATGACTAGGACGATGATTGCTTTCTTGATTAATGGCTATGTTGTTGTTGACTGGGAAAAGTACAAGGCCATGTTGGATTTTCTAAAAACAAATATTTAAATTTAACTGACATATCGTTCCCTATAATAAGATATTAATAATAATATTAATATCGTATGGCCTCGGGTGCTGGGTGCAAGTTTTGTTATTTGACACACTGAGGGTAGCTTGCATGTCGAATTTAGTTGTTCCTTGACTATGAAAGTCAAGGAGGTTAGATGTTAGATATCTAATCTCTTTAAACTCTATAGCGCTTTCTAGTAGAAAAATGAGGAATTTTGTACCGTATGAACTCAACGAATATCCACAGGTTTGAACATGATAATGTGAACAAACCGACATGCCATTCATTTTTGTTTATATATTGGTTAAAGGGGGGTGTAAATGACGAAAGCTTTATAAAAAGAAAATAAGTTCATGGGTTACTGTTAGTGCCAACATACATTTTATTTTAATGGTGTTTTGATATATTAATGCCAATTAACGTTAAAGTTTTATTTACAAGTATTGATTGATTGATTGAGTGATTGGTTATTTTGTTTGCTTTTAGGTGTCGTCATGCGCCATTAACGTAATGAACAGACAGTGAACAAGCATACATTGTGCTTTAAAGTACTCTGTGCAACGTTAATAACTTACAATAAGAAAAAGTTTTATTATAACACATGGCGTTAGTACCAAATAAAACAAGTGAGCAAGTTGGTTTACCACGTGGATTAAATTTAAAATCAGAACATGACCGTTGGTTAACATTTGAATCCTGGCCTGTAGGCTTTTTGTCGTCACATGAACTTGCAAAAGCCGTTTTTTTTTTACTTGAACCGAGAAGATGTGGTGCGCTGTGTGTTTTGTCGTATTGAACTTTCACACTGGGAAGAAGGGGATGATTCCTTTAGAGACCATTTGCGATGGTCTCCTTGTTGTCCTTACATGCTTGGAAAACAAGTGGGTAACCTACCTATGTATTCATTTTACCGAACCACAAGACCATTGGCCGCTACTTACGTTGCTGAATCACAAATAAATAATAATAATGATGTATTACCAGTCAACAACGGTAGTGTCGATATATGTGGTCCATATGCCATAGACAGTGTTGAATTGGCGTGTACTTTTGAAAAATTGGGAGTTTGCAAGACTAAAGCACTAGCACACCCAGAGTACAGCTCTGTTGGAAAACGTTTAGAATCTTATAAAAATGTTTGGCCATTAATATTAAAACACCTTACCAAACAGCTAAGTGAAGCTGGATTTTTTTATACTGGTAAAGGGGATAAAACAATATGTTTTTATTGTGGATTTGCTTTAAAGGATTGGCAAATGACTGATGACCCTTTTGTGCAAAACGCTCGTTGGTTACCTAACTGCAAATACATAGTGTTGCTTAAAGGTCAGGAATTTGTGAACACTATTCGTAAAGAAAACATGATTGCAGCACAAGACTTAAAAGTGCCTTAAGAGTTAGAACACGCGGAGCAAATACACGAGGCTGAAAGAAAAGACTTGTCTCACGAACATATACAAAAGTGTGACCAACAATTATGTAAAATTTGTTATCAAGATGAACTAGGTGTTGTATTTTTGCCTTGTGGACACATGATAGCCTGTGTCAAGTGTGCATTAGAACTCAACACTTGTGCTATATGCAGAAAAGCAGTATCTGCTACAGTTAGGGCATTTCTTGCATAAATAGTAAAATTTATCAGCCATGCATAGTGCAAAATCCCAAATTGCACAATATTATTAAAGCTGTTTTAGAGTGTAATAGATATGCTTTTCTTTTGTTTATAGACTACTACAATGAATGTTTTGAATGCTGTGGGTCAAGCATGTGGCTTAGAGACAAAGATGCTCAGTGAATTGCCAACGCATATTCCATTCCGCATTATCAAGATTCGGAAATTGAAAACAGCATATGGTGATCGTGTACTTTGTGTATGTGAAAACTTTGAGACATTTCTACCTATACGGTTTAATGATATGTCGGAGAGTGTTTTTGATGAAGTCAATAATGCTGTGCAACCTGTACATTTAATTTATGAAGGTTTTAAAAACAATAGGTGCATGGTTCGTTTTAATTAAATAAAAAAACAAATGTCAAATAATAATAATGGAAGATATAAGTGATGACAATGGACTGAAAGGAAAATATGTGTATAGAATAATAATATTTTAGTTTTTAGTATTGTCTTAAAACATATTATCATGAAACCAAATACATGTATATAAAGTTTGTAAATAAATGCAAAATGATGTTACAATGCTGTTTTTAGTTCCGTTTGGGCCGGCTGTGGACCACGTGGTTCTTATCTCTGGCAGCTTTCCTCCTAGCCCAGTATTCCTTCATTCTGGCACTGTGAATGTCCTTCCTCTCCTGAGTCCATTTCACACCTACTCCTGGACGCACTGCTTTTGCTGTTAGTGACTGGAGAGAGTCTGATGTTCTGACTAAAGTCCTGTATTTATTCCTGTCATAGATGTTACTGGGGTCAATATCCAATTGTTCAAGGTCTTTTCTGACTAGTTTCGACCACTTGGCGTTAGTTGCTTTCCCTCTAGAGACAGTGTTGAAAATTCTGGAGGTGAGCCTCTGATTATCCATTCTCACAATATGACCATAGAAGATCAGCCTCCTCTTCCTCATAGCTGTTGTAATGCTCTCCACTTGTTCATAGAGTTCATTGTTGTGCCTGATTCTATACTTGCCTTCCTCTTTAATAGGGCCCATGATTTTTCGTAGAATCTTCCGGTCCTTCAGCTCCAATTTCCGGAGTTGTCCTTTTCTGACCATATTTAGGCATTCTGAGGCATATAGTACTGATGGTACAATGCTGTTTTATTTTATAAAAAGTTAGTATATTTAACATTGCAAAGTATACATGATTATGACAATAAATGCACACTGAATACAAGCCTTTCTCACTTTTCAATAGTCTGTTATAGTTTTAAACACAAGGCTTGTTGTAGATTATTTTATAGCAATGTCCATTCAATGTTGTTTTCGAAAAGTGGGGAAGCCGCAATGGTTGTATAGGCATAAAATCCTTATTGTTATTACTATTTAGTCACTTTGATCCCCTTGCATATCAAGAGCAGATGACCTAGTTGTTCCACTCTTTAAAACGACGAAGACGACAACAACAACAATACTACCTCTTGCATAGTTTGTGATGTTGGTGGCTCTTGCGACGTGGAAGATGGATTAAAAATAACTTTTAGAACAGGGGTTAAACGTTGCTCATTAAACAATGCACTATTTTGAGTAGCAATATGGTTTTCCTGATTTTTTTGTCGACGGCAACTGTGTTTCATGCAGTACACTACATTGATGATCACTGACACTTAAAACCTCACTATTTTTACTTTTTAGGTCATCACGACAATGTTTGGAACGTTGCTTTGAACAACGCCAAATAACAGTTCCATTTTTATTGGTTCGTTTCACAATATATGAATATTCTTTATAGTATGCGTAAGGCTTACCATACCTAGTCACTGATACTTCCATGTCAACTGTCAAGCATAGACTAAGCTCTAGTAAAGTCAACTTGGTAATAAGAATTATAGTTTAATGTGAGAGCAAATATGGATCCAAAGAGTTCAGGTAAAAGTGGAAGCAAATAAGCAAATATAAGAACCAAGAGTGGGGTTAAAAGTGGTCGCAAAGTGGTAGACCCATTACACAATAATTTCAGCACGACGAAGCTCTTGTTCAATTTCTTTGATTTCCCAATCGTGACCGGTATGCCCAGCTTGTTGTAAAGCATGCAATTGTCGAAGCCGTTGAATTAGCTTACTGGGTTTGTTCCAGTATACAAATTTAACAAATGGATTTTTAGGTGTAAACAAAGCATTACCATTATCATCATCATCATCATCATCATTATCATTATCATGATCATCATGACCATCATCACTATTACTATATAGTCCTTTTTGATCCTCTTGCAATACCACTTTATTTATAGTTTGAGTTGATTTTGATAGTGTTGAAGGTTTCTTGGACGTTGACAACAGTCTTAACATGACTTTTTGAGGACATGATAAGTCCTTTTGAACAAACCCTGCACTATCATTAGCCGCAATATCGTTTTCTTGAACTTGCTTTTTAGCATTTTGATAATTGTTTGTAAACAGCAAGCGTGGTTCGTTTAGAGCACTACATTGATGAACACTCACACTTAAAACCTTTCCATTTTTACTTTTTAGATTGCCCCGACATTTTGTTGACCTCTCTTTTGAGCATCGCCAGAATATTATTCCATTCACATTCTGGCGATTATAGTTATAGGAGTAGCCTTGATAGAGTGTACGTAGCCTACCTTTGTTGGTAGTAATAAGTTCCATAGTAGTAACTGACCTGTCAGTACGATGTTCACACTACAAAGGTTACAACTGTTTTGCTGATGGAGTGACCTACCATAAGCTTATATATTGGCTTATGTGTTGGCTTTTTGTGTTGGCTTTTGTGTTGGCTCTTTGTGTTGGCTTTTCGTGTTGGCTTATGTGTTGGCTTTTTGTGTTGGCTTTTCGTGTTGGTTTTTTGTGTTGGCTTTTTGTGTTGGCTTTTTGTGTTGGCTTTTGTGTTGGCTTTTTGTGTTAGCTTTTCGTGTTGGATTTTTGTGTTAGCTTTTTGTGTTGGCTTTAGTATTGGCTTTTGTATTGGCTTATTTGACAAGTTATTTGTGTCAATGTATTTAGTGGATTTTTTCTTTGTGTTGGAAAGTAGTTGAAAGAGAGGGAATATTTAAAGACTTAACCTCAGCTCACTAACCTAACCTAACCTAACTTTACCTAACCTAACTTAACCTTTCAACTATCAGATGTTAATTAAATTCTGTGCATAGTCGAGTTGGAACCCATGACCTCAGGGGTAAAAATCCAATTATTTTTGATGGCTTATTTTGGTAACTTATTTTGATGGCTAACATAACTTTACCTAACCTAACCTAACCTAATCTCAGCTCACTTTGGATATTACTAGTAAGTGTTCATATCCTCCGCTAGGTAGGATGCTAGTAGTACAGGTAATGCTCATATTTACCGCTAGGTAGCGGAAACATACTGTTGGCTTTCTCAAATTGTTGTTGTTGTTGTTTTCTGCCAACAGGTGCTTACTGCGTATGACAAGGCTGTACACTCGTGGGTTAGACAGCCTTTCTTGCTAAGGGTCTCCTATATACCCTAAACATGGCTATACATGTTAGTTCTGATCATTTAGTGGTTAATTGTATATTGAGTTTAAATAGAGAACTAATGCAAGACGTTCGTTCATGTAGGTTTGGAATTTTAATTTATATTTTAATATTTTTTATCGAAGTTGGAAGACAAATAGAGCCTGTTTGTAAGCGTGTTTCAACCATGCGTCACATTTAAGAATTATTATCTCACAAACCCGTTATCAGATCGAATCCAAATTTGAACACAGTATACATTGGACTGTTGTATAACTGGTTTATTAATTTGATAATTTTGTGTGACCAAGAAACAAACTTTTTATCATTTTTGTAAGGTAACTTTTCCTCGGCTCAGGTTGGTTGGAATATGTAGTTCTTGGTCGCGTTGTAATCCTCTTACATCAAAATGTTATGCTGTATGACAGTTAAATACGTAAATTAATTTACTTATTTTACATAGGTTTGTATTGGTACGGGGAAATAAGACATGGTTCAGCAGCTAGCTGATACGGGGAGAGCTGTACAGCATTGCCGAGATGAACTCATCACGCGTCATGGCGCACCTCGCTCGGAAATGATGATGTTATTGGATCGTATGTAGGTCTATTGGTTACTTCACAAAAAAAACTTCATACTCGAGTGCATATAATACTTTAATCGACAGTTGATGTTAGGCCCCTTAAAACAACAATTATCACATCATCAACATAAGAAATAGAAGCTTTAATTCTAATTTTAAGGCTGTAACGGGGTTAAGTCAGTGCCTTAAGGTACACTGGAACTGAGAAGAGGTAGGTTCGAATCCTACCTCAACCATCCTGTAAGTGACTTTCCGTGGGTTTCATTTCTATTCCTTGCAAATTCTGGGATAGTTCCGGAATTTGGCCCACGGCTGCCTCCTTCCCAATCCTAGCTCCAATTACAATTACACACATTAATGCAGAGACTACAATGGCACAGGTTATAAGGCGGGACTCGAAATGTGGTCTAGTTTGTAATTGAAATTTTCTTAATTGAGGATAGGCTATTGACCTGGGACCGAGCCGATCAACTCTGTGAGCCTCATCATCTCATATTCCGTAATCTAGAACTTGTAAGACAATATTACGAGGCTGATGACCAATATGCCCAGTACCCCAAAATGCAGTAATAACCAAAGGATTCAATTTCCTTGAAATACAGCTTGTTTATTCTAGTGTTTTCCCCGTCAATGTATAAACATCAATTAGGTTATGGTTGCCAAGGGAACGCACTTGTTCGCAGAAACGAGGAAGAAGAGTGCCTTCAGTTTACAAGACTGAAGAAAACAAAATATATATTACAAAGCAGACGTAGTCCAAGTTATTCTTGTATAATATCGTTGGCGTCCAAGAATGGGGTCGGGAGACCGGAATTCTGCGAGCGAAGAATGTGCTTGTATTTACAAGTTCTAGATCACGGAATATGAGAGGAGTTCATCGGCTCGGTCCCAATAATCCTCTATTACAGACTAGACAGTCCCAGGATACTTGTACGAGTTCTGGACACACTATCCTCCATTTGTAAGGCTGAATGGCCCTGGGCTTCAAATAGCGGCTAATACAGGGTGGCGCAGAGAAACGGGAAATTTTGAAATAATCATAATTAACCAATTAATTGAAAACAAAATTTTTTAATGCTGAAAATGTGTAAGGCAAGAGTGGAAATTACTGTACCCATGTGAGTAATCTCGTTGGATAATATGCATCCGCCTCCAACTAGCATCAGCTCTCAGGCGTGTACG
The DNA here is from genome assembly GCA_946902985.2 of Meconema thalassinum. Lineage (NCBI taxonomy): Eukaryota > Metazoa > Arthropoda > Insecta > Orthoptera > Tettigoniidae > Meconema > Meconema thalassinum. Next base: position 25,451,689 of record OX336400.1, read on the forward strand.
GTAACCCCAATTTTGCAGTGCATATTTTGGATTTGAGGCTAACAGGTATCAACTCTACAATGATAAAGCACAACTCTATTCTAAAACTTTAATTCATTAAAATAAATCATGGCTTCAAACACAAACAATACCCAAAAAAAGCATAAAATAAAAGCAAACAAAATTTTTACTTCCACAATCCACAAATAAACAACTATGAAATCACAACAAAGTCATAACTAGCCATAATGCTTTACCCTTCTGTGAACTTCACAAGGATATACTAGTGCGCTGATGCACCTACGACTTCAAAACAAATGTACATTAACATAACAGTCATACAATGTGACTTCTTTAATATTACAACAAGGATTATTCCTTAAACCTCTTTATGTTAAACAATTATGTGTGCCGTGCGTGTTTTAATATTTTTCTTCTCACCAATGAAATGCTTTGCATGCATTTACCTATTTGGACGTTGCACCAAAATCAACGTGCAACTCCATAATTATGTAAGCTACCCCCTACATATCCTTCAATTATATGGTTTCACCGCATGCTGTCTGTGATTCCTAGATAAAACGTTACGTTATAGCTTATGTCGGATTGTACGATAGACTACCTCGCGCTCATGGCGATTGGCATCTAGTAACCAACTACATGACTTGGTTCCAGTGACAGTACAAATATATCATGTAACTATTCGTCAGATAGCTAAATTAATGAACCATCAGGATGAACTATAATTATCCATGTGTTCACAAACCACATGGCTATAATACTCAACATAACAATCTCGCATTATATGTCATTTTAACAAGGTCTAGAATCTCTTCCCTTTATAACTTGCCTGAGCGGTTCGAGTGGTTGGCACCGACCCTCGGCTAAAGAAATCGCTACACAATAGAAAGTGGGATGGGTCGTTCCACCAATTATCTCGACCTTTCTAAAAGTTTGAAAGCTTCCCTCTCTAAGCAGTGGAGATTTACAAGACAAATACTGTGTCCTAACCGGCACACATGTTCCCAAAGGATCTTAATTGACTATTATGCCAACAGGTATTGAATGAGCTTTTGTAATTATTCCTACGTCGAGGATAACGATTAATTAATGGCCTCACATGGGTCCATTCAACATGAAGGTTCGGGGTTCGTAATGCATGAGCCTGGCGGTGACCGATGTCTCAAGTATAATATAGGCGCACAAAACCACTGTCGCCATGAGTTTTCGCTGCCCACGAGCGTAAATAACTCATCATAAGTTCTCGGGAAATCATAGAGCTGCGAGGTGTCCTTGTTTCCTCGACTCTTACAAGATTCCAGCCCGGAACACATTTCAATCCTTTTCTTCAGAGTTAGGGTCCATTCACTAAAACTCCGGAATAAATAATGTCTCCAACAATGTCCACGACATAGGAGAATTCATACGTAGAATAGACTATCTGGCCCCTAATGCTCCATGCTACGACACACCGACCTATAATATTAAGAGAAATCTAACATTTACTCTATAAGCTTCTCAATTAAGCTGCAAATTCAATTCAATAAAAGCTCTTTCATTACTGGTATCATTACCGAATATATACAATATTCTGATATAAAGCTTCTTTCCATAATTACTGAAATGTAATCTCATTGTAACATCTTCCTGCTTAGATTGATAAGTCTTGCACTTAGCGTTAATAATTCTCGCTTACAACATTTATTTGTTTCCTGATGTGTTCATTCATACTCTTAATAACCATTATTATTATTATCATCATTTCTCACTGACATAAATGACCAAAATCGTAATTTACCATTATTATTATAAATCTCATTGACATAAATGACCAAAATCATCATTTATTATTATTCTCATATAAATTACCAAAATTTTCCGACATAGCTAAACGTTTTAAACTCGAACAATCGCGTTCGTTACATTTACATAACTGATTGCCATTCTTAATTCATAGTGGGAAAAATTACTCCACTTAATGATGCAAATCATCATTTCAACTCTATAAAAATCAACTCAATACTGATTAAACATGGAGGATCAGCCTCCTAACTGACTTTTACTGGCATCTATAAGGAATTCACAATACCTTTACGGAATCACAGACATGCATCGGTCCATACTTCTACATAATTATAACCATAATTTGTGGGGTACTTACATCTCTATAGGCATCTAAGGTGGCTCCAACCAATCATATTCTTCCATGTCGCCCGCCATAATGGGTTTAACGCGACATATTTCTCTTGTTTACACACATTTGATTATACATAATTTCTATCACCAACACGACACGTTGCATACCTTTCAGGAAGTTATCACTCCCCAAACATGTGAAACACTTCATCAAACACTACTTTAAATGATATTTTTACATATACATTACACTGAACACTCGTCACTTATACACACTTCAATGCTGAGATTCCCTAGCAGAGATCGAAATTGCAGGTGTCGACGGCATCTTACGTTATCAACTCCTGATTGAAAGTCTGGTTATCTGCTCTCGGAACTCTCCAACAGTTTTTGTGACGATCATTACTCCTACAGTAAGCGTCCTGCGTTACATCAATACGCTTGCTCCTAAACATGAGCGTTAACATCTGGTACTCTCATGGCAATACCAAACACTTAGTAAAGTTTCTTTAGCGCATTCTATCGTAGTTACACATATACGATTAGTTCATACAATACACACTGCGCTTAATAAAGTTCAACACTTTCACAAATAATTATATACAATAGTTCTACCGTTAGTCTATACGGTGCTTCATAACTGAACACGTCATAGTTCGTGCGGCTGATTATGCCTGTATCACGACTATTATTCATATAAGCATGTTTACTGTTTCTATTACACATACCCGTCTTTGTTCGGCGTCTCGATGAATAGATCCGTCATGCGTTATGTCTTGACGAACTTGCTTCAACCTGGCTGTAGCTGACTGAAGTTTCACTCGAAGACTGCACGTAGCTTATTTGAAGACTTCTGTCTGCGGCT